>OX421358.1:86499952-87753910 GCA_949126925.1 Cheilosia vernalis | reverse complement strand
TGACCAGTTTTGTATCCCTGGATTTCCGATCTGTCAATTTTATTTCATGAATTAATAAAAATCTGTACAAAACTCAATTTGGAAATGTTGACGTTTATGGCAATCTAGTCTCGACTGAGTACTAAATTTTAATTTGAATATATGGTTGATAAGTAAACGTGACATTACCGACCAATCAATCGTTTGCGTTCATTAGAAATCTAGTTGAGATAAGTCTAGCGGACTTAAGGCAACTGGAGTTCTGAATGCACTCATTGCTTTCATGTTGTTTTGCGCTTCTGTCATGCCATGATTATTTTATTGATATTGCACTACGAGTGGCATTAGTTAGTTATCACAGACACCATTTTGTATACAACACTGATATGCAGGGCAGATTAATTCAGTGGTAGCGTTCAGTTGACAAAGAGTTTCCCAGTATGAAAATCAAAGATAATGAAATATTACTTTCCAATGGAAAGCTGCGGGTGCCTACAAACTGAATTACCGATTAATTATAATAAAGTCACACGCACCTACCTACTTACTTCCTTTCTAGTATACATATGTGAGTTCATGAATTAGACTTGCAAAGAATTCGGTATTCCCTAATGTGTATTTGACTATTTTTTTTTAAATTTAATCAAAACCTCCACAAAAACGAAACAAATTCAATACAAACCACAAAACAAGGTGAGTGCGGCGGGCGGCCATTAGCAACATGCTTTCTTGTTGCTCACACTGCGATTACAAAATGTACAATGCAAACAAAAGGGTTTTGGGGGATAGACGTACGAAAGATACCTGTTTTAATTATTTCATCTCTGCTAAAAACCCACCGAATGTTACTTATTGACTTTTGACATAATTTTAAAGATGATTTCTTAATTCGATGACAGATAAAGACGTTCTTTATTCTAAGCGCTCAATCCGGTATGACTTTGTATTTATGAAAATATTTACAGCCGTATTAATAATAGTCGCGTAACTACGTGTTAGGCCTAACTAATGGCAAACACATTAGTTAAACTCAAATTCCTATTAATAAACATTTTTAGAAGATAACTAACGCTTCGTAACTTTCATATAACTAACTAACGACAGGAGGTCTGTTAGCGAGTGAGTAAATCATAAAAAAATCGTTCCCGTCAAAGTGACAAATAAATTAAATTAAAATTTGGAAAATTGTAGGACAATGGCTGACCGGTTTTCAGTGTTTTCAAATAGTGCAAATATTTGGTGAATATTTTAGGGGAGGATTCGGTTATACTATCGCCCCAAATTGAAAAAAGTGTACCCAAAAAAAAAAACCCTATTGACAAATAAAATATTCAAAAATAAATAAAAATTTTCTGTTGATTTGCTTTATTTTCTGTTTTTTTTTTTTTCTATTTCATTTGTCACAACTGAAATTCACTAGCCAGCCGTGATGATAGCCAATATGTAATAGTTTTCATCTGTTTTCAGTACAATTTGGCTAGGTGATGCCAGCTATTTTAGAGAAAACAACAGCTAGTTATTATACGAGTTATTTTCTTTTATTAATAAGAATATTTAACTCACGTGTTATTTATTTAACTAGGTGCTAGGTAATATACGAGTTAGACATTAGTTACGGTTTTTTTATTAATACGGCTGTTAAAGTATAAAATCGTGTTCGTTAGACAGACGGAGAGAGGCACACATTTTCTATTTGACTTGACAAAGCGAATTACCCAATGAACTGTGGTCTAACGTCTAAGTCTGACAGCTGGTTGACGTGATTTGTTAAGCTTTTTTTTTAGAGCTAGATGATCACATCAACTCTTTTTTTTAGTTGCCGCAAACGGAAGGGTAAATCGATTAATTTCTTGACTCGATACTCATTTGACGTGAGACTATACTTCTGAATGTGTCCAGTCCAGACACAACGTCACTGAAAGCATTCAGGCAATCGAATTTTTCAAAATGTGACAGATAATCGCCTTTCAGATCGCTTGATATAAAGTAGGTAAATAGAAAGAAAAATACACTGACGTTCGTTCATTAAACATTATTTTTTTGTAATGAACAAGATTTAATGGAAAATAAATTGAATAATTCTTTTATTTATGCCGAAGCAGAGCTCTAAAAATAGTCCATTAACTAATTTCAAGTATTTTAAGCATGCCTACATATATCGACATTAAAATTGTGTGGTAGGTAAATGAAATAACATTGGCATCTAGACTGACGACGAAAATCTAAACAACGTCTAAGACACATTTTTACATAGAATTAGCCGCCGATGGCACTTCAGCCGCCGCCGCACCACAGTTGTTGTCGTCGTGCGTCGTTGTCGCCACCATTAGTCGTTGTTGTCATTTGGTGAAAATTTAATTTAAAGTTTTCAAATTCTTTCCTCAACACTTTCGCATGTTTTATTGTATTGCTGTTGTTGTTTTATTGAGATATTCATCTCTTGATAAAGTCGCTACAGCATAGTGAGTGAACAAATTGTGGTGTGATGCGCGTAACGCGGTGGCGGGCGGCAGTCGAGATTATTTCCTGGCGCCAAGTTCCTTAATCTACGCAAATAATTTCAGAAATCCCATAGGAAAAGTATATAAACTACAAAAGAAAAACGGCCAACGAAAAATAAAAATATATTGATCGTTTTTGTGGTTATTATTTTTTATTTTTTTTTTGCAATAGCGATTAGTAGACTTTGCCGTCGCCATTTAAATATACTTGGCCTACAAAAATTCGCGTTTTATTTGAATTTATGCTTTCGACGAGGGGCAGGTTTTGTATTGGTTTTTTTTTTTTTTTTCGTTTTAGGTAGGTGTAGAAGGCTGCCCATTTGAAAACGGCGACGCATTTAAGCGATAGAAAAGTCCTATTAAATTGGGCGGCAGACATTTATTTTAAATAATGTGCACGAATAGTTTGGGAATGAGTCGGACGGCTGAACTCGCCCAAATTCCTTGCCATGGCGCCTGTTAGTCATAATCAATTAGGCGAAATGAGTGAAATAATCGGACGTGAACAAAAATAAAAGAGTGTTAAGAATAGAATTAAGTTGATTTTTTTAACAAATTAATTTATTAAACTGTTAATGGTGATTTCTGACTGACATACTTACGGGTGATGTGATAGAGATTAGGTTGAAAATAACGTGAAAATAGTGCGCAATTTGCGTGTCGTTTAGCTTTTAAAATGTTAGAAAACATCTGGTAAGAAGTTTTAAGTGAGTATACCTACATACGTTCCCCTATTTTGCAATAGTCAACTCACTGTAACAGACATCTCCATGACAAGCCTTTGACATTTGATCTTTTTTTATGCTCATACTCATATTCATATGGGTTTCGTCGCTGAACGTCTTACAGATGAATATAGGGGAATTACATTGTCTTTTAAAATGAAAATCAGGGCAATTGGAACTC
Organism: Cheilosia vernalis; assembly: GCA_949126925.1. NCBI lineage: Eukaryota > Metazoa > Arthropoda > Insecta > Diptera > Syrphidae > Cheilosia > Cheilosia vernalis. The sequence goes on along the minus strand of OX421358.1, from coordinate 87,750,524 downwards.
GTATAAAATAGTTTCCCCTACTTTCAAAGAGAAGCAACCACGGTGATAAAAACTTTTTAGGTACTTAGCTTCGTTTAATTTTATGACACAACGAGTTCTGTAGATCAGCGCTTAAATCAAGCGAAGCTAAGGTCGAACTCTCTTTTCACGAGGCTGCTCAGTTTTCTGTACAGAAATCAATATTGGTAACTCTATTCAAATGTTTATCTCAATTGTTAATGGCGAAAGAATAAACCAAAATCAACTGTCACAATTTAGTTTGCAACGATAGTCGTGTCTAGTGCAGTGACAACATTGATAGCTTAAAAGTTGTGGACTTCTTTCCGTAGAAACTAAATTCATAAAATTGTTTTTTGTTCCTTCCGCGTAAGATCGTAATCACACCGCACCGAAAACCGTGTTTTCGTCGAAAGCTCGTCGATGCATTCACACTAACCACCAACTAGTTTTCGTTTGACGTTTCAATCAGCTGTGAGACACTAGTCGTTAAATTTCGGTGCAAACTTTTTTGGTTACAAATTTTAATGGCACTAATTAACAAATAAAATTAATTTAGCGCATATTATAATAATATTATTAATTGTGGAAAATGATTTTAAGCTGTGAGTTGTGACATTTTTTCGGTCAGCTGTTTTGCTGAATTTTGCTGATTATTGCAAAAGGTGTGTCGTTTTAAAAACAGACTCGTATGGTAAACCGTCTGTTTCGATTAGGTTTTCGAGTGTGTTTGCGAAAATCTGGAAAGGTTATAGGTAATTGACCAACATTTAGTCTGTGAAAATAGATACCATACACGAGGTTAAAAAAAAGTTTTGTAGGGGTCCTTATGCCTGCTACTCGGTTGAACTAGCATTGCTTTATTTTTTTGGGTGAATTTCGCATGGGGGCTTAATCTAAGCACTAGCACCATAGTTAACTTAAGTATGCCTCCGGAGCGGACTGCCGCTACAATTGTTTATTCGATTCCTCAACGCTCTTTGCCGAGGATAACCCTCGATTCAACACCAGCATTCACGAGCATAATGGAAATTGTATATGCCGTAACCCTATAATAGGACAAATGGACTATAAGTTTGGCTGAAATTACGTTGTTTAAACTCTTCTTCCATTTTGACACTAGCTAAAGTCCACAAAACCCTTATTTGAGTGGCTCTTTGATGATTGAAGCGCTTTTAAAGTGAGTGAGGGAAATATAATTTTTAAGGCACTTAGTCCAATAAATCTGCTTTCTTCAAAAAGAAGACTAGTATAGTTTACTTACTAATATAAAGAGTGTTTTTTTTTAGAGGTAGAACTTTAAAACTGAATAAAACAAAAATGATTTTTTTTTAATTGACATGAAATTTACTTTATTTGAGAGATAATCTTCTGGCAATATAATTTAAATATTATTTGTATTTCTGGCATATGACCGCCACAGCTGGCTCGGACGTAGTCTAATCTGGAGGTCCAATTTTCGATGACTTTTTGCAACATTTGTGGCGGCATATCGGCAATAACGCGGCGAATGTTGTCCTCCAAGTGGTCAATCGTTTTGGGCTTATCGGCGTAGACTAGCCACAGATACATATGCCCACAGAAAATAGTCAAGCGGTGTTGAATCGCACGATCTTGGAGGCCAATACACGGGCCCGCAACGTGAAACTATGCGGTTACCAAACGTTGTCTTCAATAAATCAATTGTGACACAAGCTGTGAGGTGCCGGCCGTCTTGTTGAAACCACAGCTTCTCATGCACATCATGGTTGTTCAATTGATGAACCAAAAAGACAGTAAGCATGGCTCTATAGCTGTCACCATTGACTATAACGTTCTGGCTAGCATCGTTTTTAAAGAAGTACGGTCTCAACATACACTTGAGGATTATCGTCACTCCAAATACCGCAGTTTTGTTTATTGACGTATCCGTTCCGTCAAAAGTGAGCTTCATCGCTAAACAAAATTCGCTTATGAAAGTTGACGTTGTGCGCGATATGTATTTTGAACAGGACAATGATTTTAAAAATAAATTTGCACAATTTGGAAACATTGTTCAGACGTCAGTCTATTCATGTAAATCACTTGACAGCTGACAAAATGGCCGCCAGTTAAAATAGTGTTGCCAACTTTAAGTTCTATTCCTTAAAAAAAAAAAAACACTCTTTACAAACCTATTTGCCTTGGGTCTTACTTATAATCGTTTTTAACATTCACCTTTTATATTTTGTAGGTCAAAATATGGATTTTTTTATGGAAAATTTCCCCATTGTGATTTCACAAAATTTAGCCTGGACACTAAAAATGATTATTCAAATCTCTGTTTGTGTTTAAAGTAAAGTTAAACTCTATTGAAATAATTCTTTTGTCGTGCGTTCCACAATCGAGGGAATTTTTTGCCAGAAACACGGCCAGTGTGTTGTATTAAAAGTCTCTGGGGCTGTGCCAAGTTGGCATTCTTGTTCAGACCGACGATGGCTGAGAGGCCCATTGCATTAATTCAGTTTTTTTATTCGTTTATTTTTTTTTAGCAGCCACAGAACAAATTCACAATCAACGCTCATGCTTGTGTCCACAACCACAACACCAGAGACACGTTCAAATGTCGGCCGTTCTCTTTTTAATTAAGAATATGCTTAATCTCTAAATTCTAAAAACGGAGCAAAAAGACCAACAAGATCACTAAGTAGGAAAAAAAAGAACAGACGAGAAAAATGCGCATCTTAAGTGCGACTACCTGTTTTTATTCGCTTCCCTCACCCAGTTATCAGAACATGGCAACAAGTCAGAAAGAGGCGCTCCATGTGAAGTATTCTAAGAAATTTCCTCGAGGAAATACAGGAGAATGGAAAAAAAAGAGCAGTCCATTTAATAAAAGGAACATGTCTCAAAAGAGAACACACAAAAACAAAAAAACAGAGAAAATAGCCACACACACAACCTGTTTAAATAAAATCCACGCGGAGCATCATGCTCGTGCACACAGCCAAATCAATTAATGGACTCCTTGCCTTGCCTCGCACCCTGCCAGAAGATATGTAGAATACCTCTTGCGGAGATCAGACTCAGAGAAAGACTTCAATTCAGTTCACAGTAGCAGGTCGCAAAATGAAGCAAAATGAAGCAAAACGAAGCCTTGACTGTCGCTGATGCTGGTTTCCATTCTCTAACAACCACACGAGTGACAAAAAGAGGAACAAAACGGATACCGGCTAATGCATCACATTATGCCGATTGCACTTCTCATTTTTTATCTAACAGATATTGAGTACATTATGCACTTAATGGTGACAAATGCATGTTCGCAGTAGAAGAGGAGAAACTCAGTTTCAAATGCAAATCAGTCGAATCAACCACTTGGCGGTTTAAAAGCATTGGACATACGAGTAGAGCAGTTGGTAAAAAAGTAAACGAAAACTGCGATTCGTCTTTGTATAGTGCGCGTTAATTAGCCGACTCGCAATGTCCCAGCACTTGTACATCCTGTTTCTGACATGTGGTTCAGAACCGATAAAAACAAAAGAGTTGGAACCTCACAAAACTGATGAAAAACAATCTGAAAGAACAGCTCTTCACTTGTGCTACTGTGCGCTGGCGAACCCGAGCAGCACTAACAACGCACAGTCATTATGTGGAGCTCTTATTCTACGAAACATGTTAACAACTAAAGCCGAATGCGAAACCGTCCATTAAGAACAAATTCACATAAAAAAGGACTAGCCTACCTGCGGTCCTGAGAAGGAACACCACATTGAGGTAATTTAAGCTTTCCACGGCTGCGCAACGAGTTTGGTCTGCGAGATCCCTCCGATCCGCGTCGTATCCTTTTGTGCCGTGTTGTCGTGTATTATATTTCCCATCCCCATGGCGCTGAAATTCTTAAACACAAGCCAGCATACATAATATTGGTCAAGAAAAAAAAAAAAAAACACGAAAACAAAAACCTACAACAGCAAGGCAAAGGCACATACCTGTCCTGCCGGCATTATGGCCAATCGTTTGTCTCGTTCTCTCTTTCGTTGGTAGTGTTACACCCATAATTACCAACGATGCTAAGCATTTAATTTTTTTTTTATTTTGTTGGATGTCCCCCACTGTGAATGCAGCTAAGATGTTGTAGTTTTTTTTTTATCCATTGATGCTCAACTCTCGAATTAAAGTCGATAATGTCCGCCAGTTAAGTGGCTAACACATGATCAGGGAGCTCAAAGTTGGCAATTTGATGCCAACAACAATAAACCGGTGGTACAGTATTCGTCGAAAGGAGTGGTACACCTTGTTCTAGGGTTATATTTGCATTTCCTTAACTTAAGTCGCAGTTATCATCATCTAATATATAAAAATATTTTATGTTTATAAACAGGCGAAGGGAAATAGTTTAGAACCACTTTCACTGTCTTTGACACAACATATTGCACTGCCCGCTAGATGAATAGCGGAATGTCAAAATCTTTATAAAAAAAATATGCCATTTCACAAAAGGTGCTAGACGTCGAGTGCAAATGGTGAATTGTGAGTTTTTTTTATAAGGAGTTTGACATGCCACTATTCATCTACCGGGCAGTGGAACGCAGCCATTCGCTTGATTTTTTTTTGTCGGGTAGATTGCGCAGATTATGCAATGCTGTGTTTAATTAATTTTCCAAAATTCTACAATTCTAGTACTCGTTAAACCAAGAATATAAGTTTGTTCCTGATGTCTGACAGAGATTCGTTTTCAAAAAACAACTTGGTCAATAGAAAAACAAATGAAGTGAATATTTAGACAATATTTTTTTTGATATTTTGTCTACTGTTGTTTATTTTTGATCTGCTGGTTGTCTGCTGGCCCAATCTTATTCGAAAAAAAAATATACTGCAAAATAAAGCATTTTCAATGAAGAAAACAAAGAACGAAACGGCACAGAAAAGCACAAGTGGGTAGAAACTTCCAGATCTGTCAGAAAAACACAGATTCGTGTTCAGTTGGAATACAATGATACTGTGAGTGCGTTCAGTTGCTTACCAATTGTTAGTATGGTTACGATTTGACGTTGCAAATTCCAATCTGTACCGTAACAACGATAAATCTGCTCTCTTACTGGTTTTATAATTAGAAAGAAGTGTGAACGGTTTTTGTTTGATTATTTGAGCAAAATAACTTAAACTTTATGTGAAGTGTAATTCAGTTTGAGAAATAACCGTTCTTTGTTTATGTGTGCAGTAAGTGCTGAGAGAGAGAGAGAGAGCAAGGGTCATAACGAAAATGTAATATCAGACGTCATATCGTAACCATATTAATCATGCTAAGAAACCGAACACACTTTGACATTTTCTAAAAGAAAAATGAAACACAACGTTTGCAAAATGAGCTCAATTTTACTATTTTGCAGTGAAAGGAATAATTTATTTTAGTGGAGGGCAATTATTTTACCCACGGTCTAAACTTTGACACTTCAATACAAAAAAAAAATATTTTCCGCTGCATGTCTGACAAATGTCATTCAATGTAATTGTCCTGATATGAGCATATTGACTTTTTTGGGGTAAATTAGGACGTTCTCGGTTTTGATCGGCTGGGATCGGTCCTATGAGCAGCTCTTTCAGTTGACGTTTATGGAGCGGTAGCCGACGAATCTAGTCAAGAAATTCGTGACTGAGTACTAAGTTGACAGTTCGCATATGCGGCTGACGTAAAAAAAAGTGACGTTTCCCACTAATCTAGTGTTTGCGTTCAGGTTTCATCTTATCCAGGCCAATCTAGTCGACTTAAGTTAAACTTGAATCGTGAATGTGCCCAATGACAACTCCCAACAAAGTGATGACAAATTTATACTTATTTGCTGTGAACGATTTGACGGCCGCACGCCGCACTAGATTATAACAAGAGTGATGACTGATGAGCTACCAGCTTTTCATCCCAGAGTTTATCTAAAATGTATGCAGATAACTGAACTTCACTAATTATGCAGAAATTTCAGACGAAAATAGAACTCTGCAACCAATTTAAATTGACAAGAAGTTTAAAAAGATCCCGTGAATTTCTTTGCAAAGATTTTTCTCATTTAATTGCGTTTCAAATCAATCATTTCCAGCTTAGTACGCTGCTCGAACTCAAATTTCGATCCCATACAAAATTCTCTCCAAAATTTAGCTGAGCTTAATTTAAGAGCTAAGTGGCACGCTGCTTGAGCTAAATAATCAAAATTTGTTTCAGAATGTACTTCATGTATCTGTCAAAATTTAGAGCGCATTTAATGGGTCGGGACATTTTTTGGTGCTAAATTTTGACAGATCGTTGTGTTCTGTTGCTTGGTTGCGTTTTTGTATTGCGGAGCACGGTAGAAGTAGGCAAGGATGCGTTTTTTTTTTTAAATAATACATAGAATTGGAAATGGCTTAAATTAGAGAGAGTTGAGTTTTCAAAGAGCTGTGTGTCATTTTCCACAGCGCCCTCTATGTCAAAATTTAGATAGAACTTTAGCTGATGTTTGGAGAGAAAAGTTGGACCCCAGATAAAATCTAGTTTAGCTCGAGCAGCGTACTAAGATTCACTCCAAAATCAGCATGTGGGTAGGTACTCCTCTGTTAAACCTACTGTATATAAGAAAAATAAAACAAATACGAGTACAAGAGGAGACGTGCATTTGGCGGATGTGATCGCACACACTGCTGACATAGTTTTTTGTTTGCTGTTGTCGGGCTGTTCCACAATCCATCTGTTGTTCATTTCTTATACAGAATACGTATATTTATGTATTTCTATCTTCCCAGTCTCCGTTTTCTTAGCGCTTGTACTTCAAAATGAGATTTTTTCTCTTCCACGAGGTACCCAGAATCCCAGACCCACACAAGACGATGACGATGAAAGGGAGGATGTTAAATTGCTTAACGAAATATTTCGGCCTCGGGCCGACCATTCAGCTCTCTCAGGATAATGTATCATTTTAGAGTCGAGTCGGGCGCTTGAAATTTTGTCAATTCCGAGTTACATTTTATACAACTTCTGTTCTTTTTGTGCGATCATTAGCTTTTTTGTATTTTTTACGACGCAACGGCTTAGCAGGAAATTCGGTTTGCTCTTGGCCTCCACATGTATATGTGTGTCTTGAGTCTTCCGAAAGTCGGCATGGACTGTCTCTTCTTGTTTTTTTTTTTTTTTTCTTAATTTTCGAAGAATTACCTTGTTGATTGAACAGAGATGAGGAATTTCTGATAAAAACAAAAAAAAAACAGAATGTGGTTAAAAGAAGGATACCGTGCCCGGTACCTTGTTGTCGTGCGGTGTTCATTGTATAGATCCTTTCGGCTTTCTTGTGTTTTGATTCATGTGAAAGATATTTTTTCGTCGATCAATCAATTTACTTTCAATGTTTGGTGAGTTGCTTTTCGCTTTTTTCTTTGGCTTCGGTTTTGTATTTGTATCTTGTGCAGGTATCTACTTTTGAATTCTGAAGAAAAAAGAGAACAAGATAGGAAGGATATGGGAATTAATGAGAGTATTAATCTTTTTGGTGGTAGGGACAGGAAATACCTGATGATTGCAAGATATTAAGGCGTAGAAATTTTACCGCACAAATTGTAATATTTTTCCAGTTGATAGAAATTACAAATTTTAAAAGGTCAATTCAAATTTCGGATGAGGTTTCCATTATGCGCATTCAGCAAAATATATAAATACCCCAGTAAAAATATAATTAAACATTAGCTCCAGGCGCCGGCTAAACCCTGCGAAAAAAAGTTTTAAAATCCTTTTAGCGAGCGAAGCGAGCCACAGGGGTGAGCGCCTGCCTGACAGTTTTTGGTACACACTTATTCAACTATTCAACTTCGTTTAAAGCGCTTCAAGCTGTGATTCATATTTGTGAAGATTTCGCAAAAAAAAAGATTTAAAGCCCCGGTGTATGAGTCACACAAACATGGTTTCATTAAAAAAATTATTTAAATATTATATTTATGTTTTTAGTCTAAATTTTTTTTTTTGTTAGAGCGCATAATGGAAACCCGTCCCCTGAGATCTAAAAGTAGGTACGCAAAGTTCTTACTTCATGAAGGCTTAATACCAAATATTTAAAGTAGAACAAAACTGAAATACCTGCTCGTAACTACAAATTAAGAGAGACATTTTATTATTTAATGATTACTGACTAAAATTTGGTGGCAAGTTTTCTTTTTTATTACACCCAATTCGAAAGGTTTTAAAGACTTGACCAGTGAACCCTCGGATGGTCCCCTCTCCGTCACATATTTTTTGGACATGTACATTCCTAAACTGAAGTGAGGACAAATCAGGGAGACTTCTCAATCTATTATATGTAGGTGCTCTTAAATGACACTTTCGTGGGCTTTTATTTGACATGGGTCAAAATAAATTAAGTGCACACAATTAAGACGAGTTTTTACCCTAGACAAAGCTACGCAAGCCTGGTCGCAACAAAATAAGGTCGACCCAATATCAGTAAGAGCATTTTTGAAACTGAGCCCTTGGCTTTATTGTATTGCATATCGAAACTGTTTCCGATATACGAAAGCTCTATTTATGACTTCAAATTCGGTTTTACCGATAATTAACACCAAAACAATTCCATGATTAAATTTATTGGTTCCCCCTTTTCTTTTTTCCTGTCATCAACATCCAATGGATTTTTTTTTTAACTTTCACTCGTGTGAAAAAAATATTTCTGGTACGATTACCATTAAAAATGTCAAACTTTATGCTGATAATGTCAACTTTAAAATATATATATATTTTTTTTTTTTCGAAAAAATGTGACAGATACGGTTGTTTCTGGCAGCGTTGGTTGTAGAGAATATTTTTGTGTTTATTTGTATGCATATGTATAAAAAAAGAAATTTATGTCCAACCACGTCTAACCAGCTGTCAAAATGAAATTTTCACTATTTAGTGAAACTAGGTATCGAAATTTGGTTTGCGACAATTTGGTTCATACTAAAAAATGGAACATCTGATGTTTTGTTTCAATATTCCTAAAAGTGTGTTACGTAACCTTTTCAGAAACACTGTCGTCGGAACTATATGTTTCCGAGAGAGCTTAATCGAGTTCATTCTCCACAAATGTAATGAAAACTGACACTAATCGCAAAAAATTCGCCCAGAAAATAGCTTATTATAATGGTCATCAATATTTAAAAAATGGTATCTTCCCGACGATCATCGTCATGCGCGATCTTTCACTTGTCTTATCGAGTTCGTTCGGAGTTCATTCAAATTACTGACTTGGATGTTCAATTTTACTTAATTATCGTTCAGCTTCAGTGAGTCGTGTTTGGATTGGCGAAATAAAATCAATGGTAGCCAGGAAAAGCAAAACAATAATAACAACAGGATCGAACGACCTCGTTGTTATTAGCTGACTTTTATTTAAATAGGGTGACCAGATCCACGCCCAGCAAAAAGGGGTTCCCAAATGAAAAATTTAAGAACAAAATACAAGAAAAAGGAACACGTTGCATCGTGAAAAGACGAAGTTATTGAAAGTGTACTAGAACTGGAAAATAAACATGTGTTAAAGTCTATTACAATACATACGTCTACATTTTGATTTAATTCATTAAAACAAACAAAAAACGTCAATTACAAATTCAATATAATTACAAAAAAAAAATTGAGCTGTCAAATGGGTGTGATTTAAAAAAAAAAAAAAGATGGTGTTGTGTTCAGAAGTGAATGAGTTCGGGTGCAAATGTATTAAGGTCGTGTTAACACCACAAAGATGCAGAAAATTTCTGAATTAGTCTTGAAAAAAAGTTTTGTTGTAGTTTTGTGGTGTCGAAAAATTCCATGAACCGAGAAATTCCAAAAAGATGACAAATAACATATCACTTTCAAAAAGATACCATGTGCCCCATGAGGACATGTGCTCTTAAATGAAGACGTCTATTAATGATCGAAGTTAATATGAGGCTCTTAAAATAACCACCCCAGCTGGTCGAAAATATTCCACTGTTTAAGCCTTCCTTGAAGCTTTAAATTAAATGCCGGCCCACGTGCTTCATCGTTTCTTTTGTTTTGCCCGATTTGAGGAGTGGTACTGGCGCCAACAACACCATAAGAATTAATTGCCAATTCTTTGAATTTATGTTGTACCTTATAACGAATGGCAGTTAAAAATCACCATCGGAATAATAATTCACACCTGCATAAACATAAATTTAATAAAAAAAATATCTACAATAACTTTATATTCTCAGTCTCAATTCACCACGCTTTTCGCACGACTTAAAAATTAATTCATTTTACTTAAGAACTTTTATTTTTTCGCCGGTTTTTGTATTGATGTTTTTTTTTAGTAACATTTTGGAGACCAACAGACGAACGAATTTCCAGTTTAACTCGTTTCTTCTCTATACTAGGTTTGTAGGAGACCTCAATTCAGCTAGGTTTCCTTACATCAAATACAGTCTCCAAAGGCAGTGATCTCATCATTAAAATTAATGTAAATTAAATAAAATAAAAGCAACAAGAAATATCCCATTTGATGCGACTAATAGTGCAGCTGTATAATATATACAAATATATATATCCGCTAAAAAGCGACGAACATTTTTTAAATAGCTTGTGACTCTGCAAAACACACATCTGAATGTTCTGTGTTTTATTTATATGAACTTGTCACAATTACGTTTTATTTATGGACAAAGAAAAATATGTGAACTATTACTTATGCAAGAGGAGTCGATCATTGAAAACGCCATCGATTGTGTTGCTCGTATATACATAAACTAGATGTTAGTTAATTTACTGGTGTGTTAGTTGGGCGAAAAAATAGTATAATACAATTTATTGGTTTCTATCAATCAGCGCGCGGGGACCACATACTGAATTATACATGAATTTTTCGGAATTCTTGTAATTTTAGGCAATTGTTAATGTTATGGGCTGATTCAAGATTAATGGCTACCAACTAGAGTTGTCATTATATGGCGCATTGGAAACTTTCCATAATCCCAACAATGGGATGGCTGTTCTTGGAAGTAATGCCCGCGAATATGATTTATTTCAATATTTATAAGGCGGTGGACAGCAATCACAGTGGCTTCTCATGAAATTAAAGTTTATAGGAAGCTATACATATTTATTAAAAAGCAACTGGCTAATTTTGGGTACTTTTTAGAATGTTTAATAAGGATTGTCTTGAATGTGCTTGAATATGGCTTAAAAATAAACATTTTAATACAGTAACCTTACACAAACTCCTATGCTAAACTTTCCTCATGGCAAGGATGCTGATAAGTTTACCAAATTCTCGTTTGCTCTCCATTGCAATTTACAAGCATTTTGACAAACAAAGGTTTTTTTTTTGTGTTAAGACAAAACGTTGTTATAGTTAAAATGGCAGCACTGCATTAGTTTGTATACTGGATTACTGAGCGAGGGTTCTCAGGTTCGATTTGAGGAAGAACACAAGCTGTATACATACACTTAAGCTAGTGCGCCACCTCCCTGACAAACAAATCCTTCTCTTCTCAATTTAATCCTCTGGACTCGACATAAAATTAGATATAGCTCCCAAAAAAAAAAAAACACACACAAAATAAGCTATCCCTGCAGTACCTGCACAGAGAACTTGCGATTCAGTTTATTTCTAGAGACAGTCTGTTTGACAGCTGACAGATCATTTGTGTTCAGTAAATTCTGCCAAAAAAAAACTAGACAGCCAAACAGCTTCCGTTATTTTATCACTCCCAGGTGACATTATGTTTGCTATAAAACGAAAACAAATATGTATTTCTTGTTCCAATTCCTCTGGGAGAATCATAAGAATTGCAAGCAAATAAGCTTAATCAAAAGTGCGAATGTATTGGGATTGTGTGTCGTGACCGCAATAGGATAAGTGACACATTTGAACCACGAGCTCAAGGCCATACAATTTTATTATTGTTGTCCAACTCACGTGCGAAGATTATTTCGAGTACTCATTCTCGAACGGTGGACGCAGTGGCTCAATGGTTAATGTGCTGGACTACCGATCGAGGGGTGGGCAGTTGGTTTGAGGAATGTAGGCATAGGATCGAATGGACCTGTGGGGCTTCATGCACTTTTTATTGGCTGATATGTTGATAAAGTTCTCGGTAAACGACCGTGATGCACCAGGGACCAGGGGAACTTAATCCATTATAATCCCCCACTTGGGAGGATGCGTATTGCAGGGATGTCGAAACTGGGCATGACTATATATCTTCTGTCTATAGAGGTCAAATATTCAAAAATATATATACCTAAACAAAAATAGTCTAATAACCGTCAATAACACCAAAATGCTAATTTCAAACATTTACAATACAAATGAGCCAACATCATGGTACCCGATGTAGTCGTGGTTTGACATTTTGTGTAGAGCACAGGAAATCCTTTGCTCAGATGGTCAATCAGGCAATTTGACATAACGTGAATCCCTTCTTTAAATTAACTACGACAGCACACAGTTTAAACACAAAAATGTACTTAATCAAAAATAGCGTCCACATTCGAAAATCGAATCTACTTCCTACCAAAAAAAAAAATACATCCGCCAAACATGAAAGCAAAACAGATCTGCCTACTAGTCAATCGCGGAAACGGAAATGGCGGCATACATAAAATAGAATCACGCTTGTAACATCAACAAAAAAATGCAGCGACTTCCATAGCAAACAGTAAAATTCACACAGCGCTCATCTCCCCATTTCATGAATGATATAAGAAAACGGAAAAAATACATATATTCATCAATGAAGAAAATTTAAATCAATTCAAAAATGGAACCTCAACACCCGACACAAGAGCCCAATGGAAATCTTCACATCTGTTTGCTGCTTAGCGTTGTATCTATTAATTATGGCAACTGGACTTGACCATAGAAAGCCAAAAGCACTTTACGTAATGGCCACATCTCAAACTGTGGTGTTATGTTCAATCACCTTTTCTTTATGAAACTTCCAACATAAGGAAAAGAGAAGAACAAACAACTCAATAACACCACCCTAGCTGAACTTGCCGGATATTTATTTACATTTAAAACCAGAGCTGCTACTCTAAAGTAGATATCAGGTTTCTTTTTCATATATAGGTACGCTGAGCTGTTCGAATAGGGTAGCTTAACATTTAATTGCAATAAAGTAGAGCGAATGATATTCGTTGGTTCGATTTACGCCGAGTTATAACCGCTTCTGATCGTTTAAACTCAGGACGGTGTGTTTTATTGGGCTACCTGCCTATAGGCTGGGAGTTGCAATTTTAAATTATTACACGTTGTGTGTGGTTTAGGTGTGTTTTTTTTTTGTGCGAAATTTCAATGCACCGTACTTATAACAAATTTAAATCTCGACTTTAAATTTACGGAAGATTTCAGAGGCGAAATTAATATTTAAAATAAGTCTCGATATACTCGTTTGGGTTTATTTAAACAAATCCGTGTATTTTTTCTAAACTAAAATTTTTAATTTCAAAATAACGCACAAACTTGTGTTTTGTAACAGATTTCCAATCAGCTAATAACGTGTGAGCGAACGATAAAAAGAAAAATCAAAAAAATTAATTAACATTTGAGTTTTCGCAGTAGAAAATAATCGATGTATGTATTAAAATCATGTCGTATTTTTGGCTAATTTATTGGTTTTATTCATGCAGATATGATTGATACAAGGTTGTCACTTTGACATCGACTGTCAAGCCCAATTATCTCAAACTACTCTGCACGTGATAGATTTCTCGCTTTTTCAATTGTAAATATTGTAGAAAGGTAAAAACTCTATTAAACAAAATCTCTCTTTCTTTTGACACATCATTTTTTTTGTTAAGTTAAGTTGAGTGTCAGAGCCGCAAGAGGGGCCTAAAGTTACTGCAGAAATAATATGGAGACATCAGTGCGAACAGCTTATATCAATTTGAGGTGTTAAAATTCCAAAATTTTGGCAAATTTCCAAAACTCCTCAAGGTGACATAAATTTCCGGAGGACGCCCAACTCTATGAAGCGCATTAAATCACATAGATTCTATGCTACGTATGTGCTATATTTTTGTTTAACTGATGAGCTCCAACTTTTTGCTTACAATACCAAACTGTAGTCCCTGATTTCGATAGCACAGGATTATCTGCAAGGCTGCCGATGTTGAGCCCAGAAAGTGTAGCGAATTGCCCAAAAAAAAAACGAAGTGGATTTGAAAAAAGTGTAGCAAATAGATAATAAAAATAAAACAAATTTATATATTAAAAAAACTAATTTATTTCATATACAGAACGAAAACATAACATTGACTAGTTTTTCATTTAACAATACAGCTTTTAAAGATTAAGTTTCACAAATTAATTGGTAGGTACATAGTACATTGGTTTATTTTTTACAGCGTATCTAACTGTTCTTCATAATATTATTTACTAATCCATTCTAATGAATATATACACATATAGTTGAACAGAAGTAAATATATCTGTTCTTTTTCTCCATGACAAGAAGTTTGACAGTTTGGAAAACTGAAGGCAAATTGTAGTAGATTCTTGCGATCGATGAGTGCATTCAGATCAAGCAAATGATACAACAGATATTATTTAAAATGTTGATTAAAAATGAGTCAAACGAAGTACAAATAAGTTGCTACGTAGTAGATGCATACAAAAAAAAAGAAGTACCTAGATCTACTACATATGAAATACATTGGTAGCCCTGATTATCTGTTATGCTACCAGTATGAGAACATGTCTTTAGTTGTATTCACGTTGAGTCTGAATGCCTTGCATGTTGCCTTGTTTTTGTACTAGATTTAAGTCAAGGAACATAAACAACGATGAAAATCGATAAACACAAACTGCTCCTTTCTGGCAAAACTAATACCACACAAGAGTTCTAATTCAAATGAAGAACGTTCGTATACAATAAACAAATAAAAATTGAGTGTCAAAAACGTTTTCTGCACTATATTCATATCTCATATAAATAGTCCTTCTTATTACTTCTATTTCAAATATTTATAAATTAGACATCGTTCTGCTACATTTTGCTTTTATACAATATGCGCTCTTTCATCTCGTCACCGTCTGTCGGTATCTTCTCTTCAATTTGTATCGTTTGTGTCATGCTATGCCACAGTTTTGTGCTCGTGATTAGCACAGTTCTTTAATCCAATACAGCGAAAATGAGGATCATACCTAAAAGAAAATGTGAATAATAAAGTAAGCAACAAAACGTCAAATGAAATGTGTAGATAATAGCGAATCGATTGATTGTACGTGTAGTAGTAGTAGCCTAGCAGTAAATTGTGTGTGAACTTAGTTTGAGCTTTGAGGCTTTTTATTTTAATAAATTGCTCTCATGTAGTGGGTAACACGCAAACATAACAGAAATGATAAAAGTTTGTTCTATTAGGGCAACGTTCTCATTCGACATTAATATGATTCACTCACATTTATCGATACGACTTTTGTTCCGGGTAGGCGAAAGGTCCCATAGATTGCCAATTATCCGCGGAAAGTCCACCTTTGTGGGTTTTGGTCTATTAAACTGGTAGGCAAGCTATCAAGGGATACAGATACACCACAACGATATCGATTTCTGCACAATGGCGACAACATTTGCCATTAGAGTCATTCTTCAATGTGTTTTGACAAGCGGAGTGGAGACAGGAGAGTAATAGGTATAAGGTAATTCATTGAGAACTTTATGCATGAAGTGGAATTGTGAAAACCAAATACCTATTAGCTGATTTTCTTAATCCTAATGCAATGAATTTTTAAAGTAGGCAAATGTGCACAAATTGTCAAGTCAAAAATCTATTCTGTCTGTCAATAAAAGAACAGACAATGCTAACTGACAGCTAGCTGTGAGTAGTATTATTATACAAAAGCAGCCTTCCCAGATAATAATTCATCAGCTGTGTTTGCGTCTTATGCTAGAAGCCACAGTTTTTCTTTTCTGCAATTTCACACGTAATGAGCTGTCTTATCTTAAAAGTCTCATTTTGAGCTTGTAAAAAATTCCGCCACAAATTACCTATGTCAAAACAAAGCACATCAAAAATGTACAGACACTAATTGAATTGGATTGAATTAGATCGACAAGGTGTCGAAATTAGTCAGTAAAATCATCTCTTTTACAATTAATGAAGACGTGTGTGAACTTATTTTCGGGAAACTATTAGTCACTTTAGGAACTGTCAACCAAATCAGTATTTTTCAGCGGAACATATCCTAAGACGATTTTTAAATATTTTCTTACAAGAATACAAAAAATATATACATAAGTAGAAGCAATCTGAAATCGAAATCCGGTGAAAAACCAAAAGAAACAGAACATATTTTGTTTGTTACGTTAAGTGCTATGGGTCACGTCAAACTATAAAGGCGTGAATAGGGTCACATTTTACATACGATTACGATTCAGCAGTCTGGCACTTTGTTCTCAGTTTGTGTCGATCATATTTTGATCGTAATTGAAAATGATGGGCCCTACCTACCAGCAAACATTTTTAGTTTTGAGGAGTTTACAATAGCTCTGTTTTCAGACAATTTTCACAATTTTGAACTAAAATTAAATCCGGGAATGTAATTATTTATTGTAAGACGCGTTGTACTACAAATCGCATTAATCAGTGCTGCCAAATGGCGTCCCATTTTTACTCATTCGCGAACGCGATAGCAATCGCACAAAATGTTTACAAGTTCTCATAAAAAAATACAGAAAAGAGAAATTTAGCAAAATAACGAGTAACGCGTAGTTTCCCGATTCTCTCAAAACAGAGAATTCGAGCCGGCAAGTACCGATAAATATGTCAAATATACATACAAAGTTGACAAGAAACAAATTTAAAATCCGTCTTAAAAATCAAATGGGCACAAAAATAAAACCTTCGAAAATAAGAAAATTCGGTGGTGGTCGACGGTTATCCGAGAACTTTTCATATGTTGCGAAAAGGTAAGCCATGTATTTATTTGTGATATTGATTAAATATCAAAGATGTCAGTGGCTCTCAAAGTAGCTCGAAGTCTATACAAGAACTGAGAGAGTTTCGCTCGATTTTTTGAGTTTGACAGGTTTTTAGTGCTTGGCTCCGGAAAGTACGCGATTAGACCTTATATAGGGCAACAAATATGATCAATAAGGCTCCCAAATCAGGTTTAAACTAAAACTTGACAAAATCGCTTATTTTTCTTACCCAGGCATTGAGCGAAAAACTCTCAGAGAGTAGAATATTTACTCCAAATATGTCGTATAAACATAGTACTCGTACACCGAGAACAAAACTGTGTCCAAGTTCCAGTAAAAAACTGGAACTAGTTTTAAATGGAGAACAGAGAACAGTCTACTATATTCTGTTTATCCTTAGCACATTTTATTGAACTACCTTTTGGAAATTTCCTTTTTGTTCTTTTGTCTATTGGTCAACTTTATGCAGAAGGCACAGTTGCTGGAAGAAGTTCACTAAG
Source organism: Cheilosia vernalis (assembly GCA_949126925.1). NCBI lineage: Eukaryota > Metazoa > Arthropoda > Insecta > Diptera > Syrphidae > Cheilosia > Cheilosia vernalis. The sequence goes on along the minus strand of OX421358.1, from coordinate 87,733,149 downwards.
AAAAGAGTTAAAGAACATTCACATGAGAGCGAATTGCGAACCACAAACTGGCGAATATTCGTAGATTCTGACACTTCATTTACATGAAAACTTTTTTTTAGTCGCAGGTACCCGCGAATCATTTGTATTGTTGAAGGTTAAGTTCGAGCGAATTATTCATTCACAGGTTTGTGGATCGCGACTGTTTTATGTGGATTGTGAATAAAGTGTGACAGTTCGCGGCAAGAATTTTCAATTCGCGGGAGAATTTCTGTAATTGTAAATTTCAATAAAGTCTCGGTTTTTTTTTTAGATTAGGTGTTATATTAATTGAATATGATGCTTTTGTAAAACAAATAGCAATTTTCAATTCATAATATACAGATAAATTGATTTGTTCGCAGTTCGCGCTCATGTGAATGGTCCTTTACTCGTTACTCGTTATTTATCTTCTCCGGTAATTTTTGAAAAGAACGTGCATCTAAATTGATTTGCGAATTATATTCTTAAAGGCAGTCACATCTGATTAACATTAAAAACAATTAAATTAAATTTTAATATGAAAACCTATTAATATATATTTTTATGTTGTTCTTTTATTTCAGAAGCTATACCTCCGCCTTATCAAGAGTCAGTAATGGACAGACTGAAACCCGAAGGTATGTATTTTTATACCTCGCTACAATGTATTTTGTTTTCTCTGCCCGAAAAAAACACTGTGACTAACGAAACGAGTGACGTTCTTCTTATCAGCAAATTATCAACTATTGCTAGGTAGGTAGATTGAAAAACTTTTCATTTTTTTGGCGAAACAACTTGCCAAAGAACTTAAGCGAACTTAAAAAGACAAATGATTAAAATTTCGAAATCGAGGTAAACTGTCCACTATTTGTAATGTATAATTTAGTGACACAATTTGGACGTTTCGCTGTCATTGTAAATAGTTTTTCGACACCCGAAAGCGAGTATACTATACATTCCTGGTCCATGCTTTTTGTTCGTGTGTTCTATTCTATTTCGTTTCAATATACTATCTGCAATCATTGTATTCGAATGGGTTGTGTGCAAGGGTAATATCATTCACCAATACTGTTTAAAAACGTTTTAAGCAGAAAATAAATAAACAACACACCCCGGTGCACCGCGCCTTTCCTTGACTTCGAATCTTGATCCCCCACCGCCTTCGCACGCCACAGCACCACCAGCAGAAAAAGACCAGCAACCAGCGAAAGCCGTCCGCGACGACGGCGACGCCGTTGAATACACAAAAAAAAAAACACATCCACTTAGTTAATTTGCAAAAAGAATTCTGGCGCCGACTTAAGCAGCTGCCGCCACGATGTTTTTATTGATTTGTGGAATGTTCTCTGTTATTCATCCATACACACGCTCACAATTCCACTTCTTTGGTTAAATTTTGCAAAAACAAATGATTTTTGATGTTCATCATTTATTTAAAAACAAAAAAAATATAGAACTGGTGCTCCTTTCGAACCAAAAGCGTGTAGGTACTACATGCACAAAAATGGTTCGTCGATAATTAATTGGTTATAATTGATTTTTTTTTTTTTCGAAAAAGAAAATAATATAAACCTATATGAGAATATTTTGTACAGAAATGTTTCACGTATTCAAAGTCACCGTCACAACAGTGCAATAGTTTGGCTGACGTTCGGTGTGACGGGGTAGGTACCTATGGTGAATCGTTTCTAATAAGTCTATTTATCAACGTTACAAAAAGACAGAAAGCAAACATGACAAATCATTCCTGTCAACGGAACGAAAGAGTAATGAAGAGAAATTGTGATGGGTTTTAATGTTTATTTTTAGACGAATAAAATTGACGGGTAAAAAATAAATTTATGAATTATGTGGCGCCAAATGTTAACAAATTTCTAATTATAACCGCACTTATCAGTGGTTTGCCAGAGTCACATCTTTCTCGTGAATTCATAAAATGTTGCTGTTTTCCTAAGATGAACTCTGACGTATGAGATAAAACGTGAATAGGTATATTGGATGACAAACACACACAAGAAGCTAATAATAATAGTTTGGAGATAACTAGGGTTTGGATCTGGATTTCAAAGTCAAAAAAGCAATTGGTACAGCTTGGAATTGGAATGTTTCTGAAACCAAATGTTACACTGAGAAAGTGACAAAACAGAACATATTATGCTTATTAAATAATAATAATACAATGCATGTGAAAATAATTTTCGCTGTTGGCTGTGTGATAAAAAAATATTTAAAGGTGCGTACACACGTCATCAGGCTTCTAGTTTTTGTTTGCAATGTTTTACATTTATAAGTGAGGAACATCGACGCATTGATTGTATTGATTGATTTAAAGAATAGTGAATAATAAGTAGAAAGTAGATACTCGACCGAATCAGTTTGACTTGTCTACAAAAATTATTGTGAAATATATTTAAACACAGAGGGCCATGTTTGTTGTAGACAATTAGCCGAACATTATTTCAGTATTTATGCTTTTTTTCAATATTAACCACTACGGGTATTGCGTCGTATGAATAAAAACTAGCATTTGCTTTGAGCAAAAGGTTGTAGCAAAGTAAAAGCCCTTAGCAATTGCTTTGAATCGGTATGAATATAAATCTACTTAAAGTGAAGCCGAAAATTCAAACAAAGCATTTAGATACTTCACTGTGCGTGTAGGTACTTGCCTTGTAGTTCCTGTCAAAACTGACACGTAAATTTGGATTTTTGAATTTTTTTAAGATTCTAACGACTGTTGTTTAAATTAAAATTTAAAAAAATTAATTAATGCAATTTATAGCTTGAATTGCACCCGGAAATATGAATTTTGTGTGTAAATAGCTTGTTGATGCTTCATTTCTTCTTTAGGTGCCGGGAATTATTTATCCAATATTGTTGTAAATATTTATTTGGTAACACACTAGACAATTAGTTAAAGAAGAACTATGAATTACCGAGAGGTTTTTGAAGTGCTGACCTAGAAGCCTGCATCTCCGCTATATACCTACCTTACAAATGATTCTGTCTAAATATTTTCATCTGAAGGAAATAAATATAAGCCAAATAGTCCCCAGTCCATACTTGGCATGAAACGAAACAATTGTTGCTTTTTCCGTAGGAATTTAGATGATTTTCCAAATTGATTTTACAAACAGAATTAAACTTAACCATTCACAATTCTTAGATTGTTTTGTGGTAAAAATGTGGGTACAAATTATTTAGAAAAAGGTCCTGAGTCAACTAAATAGCAGACTCAGAATTTGCATAACATTTGCTTTGTCTGATAAGTGTTATTCGTACCGATCTGAGTACAAGGTCAGTGGCGCCTCTTTTCGAACATGTCAGAATTTGGAACTAACTCAGCTTCGATTTTGACATTTCTCTTGAGTAAAAGCAATTGCTACGTTTTGTTCTTACGACCCATTACCTGGGATGCCTTCACATCCAGATACCCAGCAGAGAAATACCTTCGGCTGTTTCATCAAGTGGGTTCAGATCCTCGTGACAGCACTTCATCTTGCACTCCAAATTTAAGGAGTTCACAGTGGTTATATTTTTTAAGGCAACTTTTGAGAGTTTGTAATAAGCAAAACGAACTTCTGCCTGTTATTTAAAACATTTTATTAATGTCGTTTTCGATTTGGCAAAAAATCAATTTTTTTTTTGATCGAGATTGCTATTCATGTTCTATTTGCCACAAAAATCAATCTTTTTTTTGATCTCAGATCACTTTTGAGAAATCTCAATTTTTCCTCAGATTTTACACATACTTTCACTAACACCAATGTTTATGACACACAGCGTCGGTTACGAATTGTTTATCGTTGGAACGATTGCTTTTTTAACTGAATTATTTATTAAACGCGTATGGGATCGAGTTTTTATATAAAATTATTTCGAAATGCAGTACTATAAATGTGTGAAAATCAATTGAAATGGATTTCGAGTGCAAGTGTATATATGCTTTTTTTTTGCCGCCAACTCAATACACACACATACCAATATAATTCAGATTTTATGTTCGATTTGCCAGCAGAAATCTGAAATCTCAGATCAAAATCTGAAAAGCCAAATCGAAAACGACATAAGTATTTTAGAAGTCATTACAAAAACAGTTCACAATAGCTGCGATTATTCTTAAAACATTTTCTTTTTTTTTTCATTTTCGATGTATTTCGCGTTACTCCATAGAAAAGGGTATTACATACTAATGAAAGTAATTTGTTTCTCTCCTATAATGTTTTCTAACCTCTTAAATAAACCTACGTCTATTGAACGTCACAAATCACAATAGGCAGTTTTGTACTGAGTTTCCTTAGTTCGTAAAGTGTAGGCTGAAATGAAAATAGTTATTATTAAGGACCATTCACATGAGCGCGAACTGCGAATAGACGAACTGCGAACAAATCAATTTATCTGTATTTATAAATTGAAAATTGATATTTGTTTTACCACAAAAGCATTATATTAAATTCATACAACACCTAATCTAAAAAAAACCGAGACTTGATTGATTAAAATAACGAAATTTACAATTACAGCATTTCTCCCGCGAATTGAAAATTCTTGCCGCGAACTGTCACACTTTATTCACAATCCACATAAAACAGTCGCGATCCACAAACCTGCGAATGAAAAATTCGCTCGATTTTAACCTTCAACAATACAAATGATTCGCGGGTACCTGCGACTAAAAAAAGTTTTCATGTGAATGAAGTGTCAGAATCTACGAATATTCGCCAGTCCGTGGTTCGCAATTCGCTCTCATGTGAATGGTCCTTTAGTTCTGTCCTCTGCGTCATATATTCGTAGAATGGACAATCTCTATCGTGAACTCCTCAAAATTAAAATCGAAACTAAGGACGCTAGTTCATATTAAGGGCCCGTCTAGTTTTGTTGAGATTACTAGCACATTTTATTAATAATTATTTCTTTATTGTTTCCAGTTCCAAACGGCGAAATTTTCCGTTAAAAGTTATATACCTATTGTGACCATAAAATATAGTGACTGTTAAAAATGTTTATTAGTAAGGCAATTGTAACTGCTAGCTGAATATCCACTTTGGGCCTTACTAATACTCACTCTTAATCTTCACACTAAATATTTTGTAGGTCACAATGGAAAATTTTATATGGAAAATTTCGCCATTGTGAGTTAGAAAAATTTATCTTGTTCACTAAAAATGATTATTGCTATAGCGGTTTTATTTTTCGTTATTTCAATATCTGGCTTTGTTCACTAAACACGTTTTTATCTCATCTTTGTATTTTCAGACCGTGCTCCAAGCGAAAACTCAAAAGACGGATGTGTTTCCACATTCAGCGGCACCACCACCGGTCTTCGAGTTCAAATTCCAGAATCTTTCACCACTAACGGCGAAGGTAAGTCAAACGCAAACCTATAACTCATTCATAACAATCTGATTAATTAAATACATACATATACCTACTGTGTGTCGGTAGCAAACACTCATATTCGCAAATGGTCTAATTTACTAATCAACAGTGTTATTTTCGGATAACATGGAAATGATAATAGCAGGTACGAGTATGACGCGACAGTAAGGTTATCGTGAAAAGTTGAAGGGCCTTTCTTTTCCATCTAGTCCAGATTAGATATGTATATCTTTTTGTACACAAGCTATTCAAATATAGGGTATACATACAAACACGCCATACGCTACACCTCAATACCTGTCCCAACCCAACCGCATGATTCGTTTTGAAGGCCGTTCGTTTTGATTTCAAGTAGAACTTCACGTCGTCCACCACCACGAACACCCCCGAATTCCGGTGTGTTCAATAGCTCTTTTTTTTTGTTTAGCTTTATTTGCTCAAAGAGTGTTACGATTGTTGCCATACCTACTGTTTCTCCCACTCCCACCAAGTGATAATACACAACACTCAGTAGCTTAGCGCTTAGGTTGGAGTGAGCAGATTGTGTACCCAACTATAGCTATATCTATACGTTGCCAGCATGTGGATATAGACACAAGTATTTTCTTTGGCGCCGGAATGCCGCGGCCGCCGCCGCCATACAAATGCACAGCTACACCTTTCCTATAAGTATCTAGCTGTTATGTCTAGCCATATCTATAAAGCTATACATTTATAACTGACGCGCCAGCATTAAACACTTGTACTTTACTATCACCGGGCTTACATGGGATTTTTTTTTTTTTTTTTTCTTACACAAACAAAAAAGCTCCACAGCCGCTAGGCCGGTCGAGGGAATTGGCAACAGTTTCACTTTATAGGTTAAAATAATCGTATACCTACTTATCGATCGATTTTAATTAAACATCGGATGGTTTTTGTGCCCACTTTGGATCCAATATGAAAGATTTTCATAGCAACCGCATCTGATGTGATATGGTCTTTGGAAGGCTACGTCACTTACAAACGTGGGAATACGCACGAACTGCGTTTTCGTATTTGAAGTCATAAATTGTATCCAATCGCCATGTTCGTTCCGTGTTCAAACTAAAGTAGCAGGAGAAGGTGTATTTAGTATGTCGGGCTGGTATTTTTTTTTTTTTTTTTTCGTAAGCGCCATTCAACTATTTGTATCTAACCCAAAGTAAGCCACACACATGTGGGATGTGGCATTCTCAAACTCAATCCACTAAGTAAACATCTGGGATTCGGGTAAAATATGGTCAAAACGCAGTCGTCGAAAAATTCATGTAGGCGAAAGTGGATGTGTTGTAGAACACGTGTTGTTGCGAGGCGAGTTAAATATTTCTTGGCGGCCCTCTTTTTGTTTTTTTCTTTGTTTCTTACAGGTATTTTATGAATATTTTTTTATTCTCTTGGGAGGGGGCAAACAATCTTTTCGAATAGCAATATATTAAGACGTATTTAAATGAATGAATGGTTTTTGGAAACGATGTCCCCATTTTGTTGTGTTTGGGCCCACACACGTGTAGTCGTGTAGTGTATATGGGGTGACTTCGTTTTGTATTAATTTAATCAAAATTTATTTGATCAACTTTTAAACGGTTGGAAATTAAACGTGTTCTGCAAATGAATATGATTATTGTTCGATATTGCACTTTTGCCGATAAATGTTTGCTTTTTTTTTCTTAACGATAGTCGACAACTGACGTGCCGAACGAAATGCATCGTTTTAATGCGGAAATGTTGACATTTGGACAGATGTTGTCACACGAAATTATCCGTAGAACTGGAAATTATATTTCTTGATACAATTGAGAAATGTGCAAGTTGGCCTGCGATATCTGGTGGCAAAGAAAAGAACCCTATCAGACATACAGGAATCTGTCATCAGTAAGCAGTTCGTGTATTTTTGTAAAGATAATTTATTTATTTTATAAATGAAAAACTATTTTAAATGATATAAATGCCTTGTCGGTCTAAAAGTCAAATATGTATTGTTTATGCAAAACAAAATAACCCCGGGTCCATAAAATAGGTTTGAATCGTTTAAAAGTGGAATGAAAAATCAGCGTTGGTTTCGTATAAACAATTTTTTTTTTTTTTTTTAGATTAGACTCTTTTTGAACTGTTTAAAGTTCTTTAAATTGTTGTTAATATTCTATTTATTCTGCAGCATTATCCCAAATACCAATGGCGTAGGTACCCAACTAACCGAGATTTGTCTGAGACTTTCTCGATAACTTTGGAAGGTTTCTGCTTGGAAATGCTCCTTTGACCAAACGCGTGCAGTACCTATATCTTTTATTATTTATTGCATTTGGCTTTAATATACCTATCACCTTCTTTAAAATGTAAACTGCATATTTTACCGAATTTAGGAAATGATTTTCCCATGCGAAGAACAATTGACCACTTTTTTAAGAGGAATCCAGTGTTTAAAACTTCTTTTGGAATTTTGTTCATGGTTATACCATTTTGTCTATATGAGTTGCACTGGGGTACACCACAATAAGACACTCGATTCAACACTTTTTCTTGATTTTCCATTACTGTAAACTATTAAGAAAATTATTTGTATGTTTTTAATTAACAAATGTATTTATTTTCCACAATATTTAAATATTTAATCTCGCTTAGGTTTTTTGACTTGTATGTCTAGTATGGTTCAAATTATAGCCGCTAGGGTACACCCTCCATTTCTCGGAGGATGGAAATGATGGGAATGAATTGGAGGTATTTGAACTTGTCCATGAAAGTCAGATGTTGATAAGCATTTTATGTTGTAATTTGACATTTAATAAGCACTATTCGTAGAGTTGGCCACGTCGTGTAGGTATGTTTGTAATTTTAAATAAATGCATTCTTACAGAAATGACAGATGACATTTTAAATCGTGAACGTTTCACAAATTGAGATAAAACACATTGATTGGTGGAAATATTGCGAGAATGAGCGAACCTGTCATGGACGATAAAAGAATTATTGAGACCAAGCGTATTCGTTGTTGGAAACTAAAAAAGCCCAATGACAGCTCACATTCACAAACCTGTTGTCTGTTAAAAACGGCGCACACGCACATATCAGAGTGCTGTCATCGGCAAAGCTATTTTTGTATTACTATTCGTCTACCACTGATAAGGATAAAAGGTGACGTTGTGAAAAGATTATAAATCCGAAAAATTATTACAAAGTTCAAAATGCTCCCTCTTCTCGTTTAGCTGTGTGTTGATATAGTTCCACTATAAAGTATTTCTGTGGGGAGTAAAAGTCGCCATCTTTTAACTATATATCGTCCAGCGCGATGTCATGACAGCTTGTTGCATATACCCAATATTTTTATTTACTTTTAATAAAGTGTGGTTTAAGTTTTAAACAATCTGCCGTCGGTCACTTCTCATCCCAATATTTGTTCCCGATGTCTTTTCGTAAACCTTGCATTTGTTATTCAATGACTACAAAAGGAAACGCGTTTTACGTTTCAACGTTTTCGCCTTACACAATCTGACTGACCCCAACGCGGAGCAGTTTTCGAATATTCATCTTCTTTTATTTAAAGCAAGGGATGAGTGGTCCCTGTGTGTGTGTGTGGATAATCAGCGACTGCCAAACACTTAAGAAAGCGGAATGAACTTTATTATTGTTTAATAAAGTGTGAAAAATATGGACAGCAAATGCATTTGTTTATTACCAGTATTGAACAAAGCTGATCGGAAGAATTTCAAGTTTCGAACTCGCTTTTCTCATTAATTTTTCGGTTTCGAAAGTAAAGCTAAATTTTATTTTACTATAAAGTTTGGACTTTGCCATTAAGTGTGAAAAATAATATCATTAAAATGGCAGCCTCGGAAAGATTCGCAGCATGCGATTCTTTTGAGGTAATTTTCGGGTGGTATCTCGGTCATAACTTGAGTAATGTTGGCTTTTAATGCGTCTAGAGTTCGGGGATTATTCGCGTAAAACGGTCTTATGCGTAGCACCAAAGAAAAAAATTTAACGCTGTCAAATTGCTTGACGTCGCCAAAATGTGAATTTACGCGACCAGGAAACTTCTCACACAAGAAAGCCATAGTTGTTGTGTGGCTCGTATGAATGTAAAATTACATAGGTACGTGCGATTGCTTTAAGTTATAGCTCTCAGACACTAGGCTCCAATTTTGTCCACACTCCAACTAGACTCTTCTTCCAAAACGTTCTCTTAAAAGACGAACGGAACCAAAAAGTGAGCATTTTTCTTAAATTCACATAAAAATCTTGATTATGTATAAAAATAAATTAAAACTAAATGCTAAGCGCGTACAATATGAACGTGTAAAAACCATAACGTCAAATCCAAAATAAGTCGAAATGATGATGTCAACTGTTGTTGTTCCGAGACCTTCTCCCTCCTCCCTCCTAGTATCTATTATTCTGCCGTATGGTTTGATCCCACAGATAGCATTCCCTTGTAAATCACATAAACACCATTAATTAAATTCACTCAGATACATTGTGGCGAAGCAATTATTTGCCCCAACAGCAACACACTCACGACGACGACGACAACGAAACCAAGTCATTGAAACGACACCGGAATCGCGTTCACTACTTCATCATGTGTCTGCTACTTTGACATAACGTAGAGAGGTGGCGCCTTCCTGCATCTTATTGTTTCTCGCGTGTGATATGCTCTCATGAACTCTATCTCCAAAAAAAAAAAAAAAAAAATTAATTCAAATAGAAAACACTGCTGACTGAAACCAAGTTAAGTATTATAATAAAATCAGAAAATCCAACAACAAAAAAATCGTGACGCTTTTCTAATCCGCTCCACATTTTGTTTGCTCTTCAAATTTCCAGAGATTGTATGTAGCAAACATACTGCGTCAGTTGTCAGAAATTCGCTAGATACACTTGAATTCTGTTCCGCTTTGGTTATCATGTGTATGGCAACCGCCACAGGCTTTATAAACTTTTTTTTTTGTTTGTTCTGTTATTTTTTGTTCGTCCATTTAGCAATTTGTTTATGTGAAAGACTTGTTAATGGAATGTACAAGTATAGCACACCAGAGGGAGGAAAGAAAAAACTCGGTCATCATGTACTCGTAGTCGTGCTCAGCCGTAAATAAGTATCGCACAATTTTATTGTTGAACAATTGTATAATTGACCTGGCGCCAGCGTTAGCGCTAATGGAAGTTCACAGATATTTTGTATCGTTGCGCTGTTGGCTAGGGTATCTGTATCTGTATAATGGCAGTGGATTCTTCTCTGCCTCCGCACAGTTTTTCTCTCTAGGCCAGACAATTAACCATTTAAGACAGAAAAATAGTTTTTTTTTCTGTATCGGAGATGGATCTCCCTCATCCGTCCTAGAGCAGTTTTTACTAATAATAGTAGTAGATCAAGGCTGACGAAATATTTTACTTTATATTTTTGATTGTCTTGAGAATTGCAAAAGTTGTTAAATGGAACATATTTACACGCGTGGCAGATCTAGTACCGGACTTGGATTTGACACCCCTTAAGTTATCTTAAATCTAACTTCGGCGACAATAGCTGCTATGACGCCAACGGCCACTAATCCAATATTCCAATGACCCAGTTTTGTGAGTGGCGTCTGCAATAATTATTGTTTGCAAAAGTGGTAGGGGACATCATTTCATGAATGACACACCATACCAAGAGGGCAGTGTTCCAAAAAAAAAAAAAATACTTTTCACCACTTTCAGGGAAATTTCTCAATCTGGCGCAAACTACCCGGAAACACCAAAGGCTTGCGAAATTGTTTCATTTGTTTTTTGTATGACTGTTGCTAAATTCTAAATAGCAGTGTGAGACAGTGTTGCCAGTTTAGGGGTTTTCCCCCAGATTTAGGGTTATTTTTGCTTGACGGGGGGAAAGCTGAGATTCTTAAAAATTATATAGATATTATTTGTATCTTATAATATCCGTTTGGTAACCTTAAAATGTATGTGTTATTTAAAACGCGCAGTTAAGATAAATGCAACATGCGTTGACATTTTGCATTGGGAAAACCAAACTCATATGTTATCGTTTCAAATTGGAAATTCCTTCTTTTAAGTCAAAAACATGTTAAACAAATATTGACAAAAAGATGGAGAGTTTTTGGAAAAAGTGTCAAAATATTTTGACAGTCTGGCTATTGTGAGAGTATGCTCGATTAGGATTTTTTTTTAAATAATTCGAGCAAAATGTTGAAATTACATACAAAAAATAAAAAAATCACCCAGTTTTTGGCTAAAAATATATCATATCTCGAAAACGGTCCATACGATTATAACAAAAATTCATTTTTAAGGTAATGAGATGACTAATGAGGTCATTTGTAACTTAATATCAAACTAAGTTTTTCCCTTTATTATCGTACAATAGATTTTTGAAAATAGCTGTTTTTTTTTTAATTTTAGTATACTTTAAAACGGCAATAACGATTTTGACCAAAATGCAAGCTAAGAGTCAAATTGATGTTTTCCAAATTATTGTGTACTTAATTTTTCATTTGAAGCACCGAAGGCGCTAATTTTCAAAACTGCTCATATGTCATAACTCGCAGACCCCATTTTCGATTTCGATAAAATTTTAAAAACGAAGTAACGCTTACATCCCGAACAATGACATATAATCGGTTTTCAGCTTAATAGTTAAGCGATTGTATTTTTCAAACTAGACATTGCAATATTTGGTACTGTTTCGTCGGCCAAATTTTACAAAAACCACTTGATCGATTTAGATCAAAATACAAATTTAGGATAATAAAATAACACCAATAAGATCCCATACTTAGTTTTTCTCAACAAAAAATAAACGAATAAACAAGTTTTGTATTTATTTTCCAAAAATGACTACCCAAAATCCGATCTGTTTTCATACATTCTTTTCAATACCGCACTTCCATTAAAAATTTATTTAAGTCGCACAGTCGTGCACTTTATTTTTATTTCAACAGATTTTATTTTTCTATTCACTTGATTCTTAAGACGCACTTTGAATTTGTTTCTTGTCAAATTTGAGCATTTGACATATTTATCAGTACTTGCCGGTTGAAATTCTGTGAGGGGTTTGGGGCAAGAAAGAAACTACTCGCTACTCGTTATTTTGCTAATTTTGTCTTTTTCGGATCAACTTTCTGTTCTTTTAAAAGTGCCACGCCCCATATGTGGGCGTCCACAATTTTTGTATATTACATTATTGTTCAAATTCTGGTTAGTTTAACTGTCATATAAAGCGTTTAAAATATTTTTCTTGTGTAGGGATGCCACACCTTGTTCTTTAGTATCATAAAATCAGTGAATAACGACTTGCAGCGAAACAAAGTCTATCTGGCATTCGAGTATGCGAATTGAACCCTGATCGGAAACGAAAGCAACGTGGTTAGTTCGATGGTCGTCTCCATACACGTTTCGCTCTCATGAATGAGTAAAATTTAAAGCTACGAACGACATTCCGTCCACATATTTTCATGTTCTATTTTCGTATATATACAAAGTGGGCCAAAAGAAGTCATCCGATGTTATTTGGCTCTCATTTTTCTTTCTAAATGAAAAGCTTTGATTCTGTTTTTTGATTATGTTTATTTGAACCTTTAGAATTTTATTGGTCAAGTCGAGAAGATGATATCGGCCAAATGAGCGCCGTCACAATTGATTGCCATTTATGGCATTTTTCATCACTACGGCGAGAGCTTCGGGCGACAGATTCTCGCACTCGTGTCGAATGTTGTCCTTGAGGGCTTCTAGCGTCTCGGGACTTCAAAAAACCCCACAAAAAAAAAGTCTGGAACTATTAAATCGGGCGTTCTTGCGCTGAGGTGGAAATGAGCCTCATCGCTCATTATGATTTTGGTCGAAAAATCGTCCACTTCGATTATTCCGCGTTCCTGGGGAGTGCATCGCTCCATGGCTTGTTCACTTGTATTCTACATCTGTCTAGTCCACAAATGTCGAACCAGATTTGACATTAGCGGCCATTTGCAAAAAATAAGAGCATCTTCCAATAGGGTGATCTCTTTTGGCCCACCTAATACGTACCGCGAGACAGTCGCAAGAGAAAACAAATCCATGACGTTGTTTTGTATTAAAGATTCCGCCACAAGTGCTTTTCTTTTACTCTGCTAGCTTACCTACGTCACAGTATAAGTTCCCAAAAGTGATCTCGACATGCTGTCAAATAAGAACTGCTAACTTGTTTGACTCCTATGATTTCTTAACTGAAAAATTCATTGAAACTCGGTACAAAGCCGGTGACATTTTAAACCCCCAACAAAAAATGTTCACACAACACTTATCTCTAAGTTAGGGTTCTCCTATCTCTCGCTTACTGGCAGTGAATGGAGCTGAAAGCAGTTTACCAAGGGTCAATCTCTCAATATCCAATTCTATTTATATCAGAATCAATTTGAATTCCAACAAAAAAAAGTACATATAACTACCTACCCACTTTCCATTTCTTTATTGCTGTTCAAAGTTCGATATTTGGTAGCACCTTATTTCTGCGTCCATAACTCAGCACGTTGCTGGAGCTAATTAAAATAGCAATCAAACGGCGCCATCCATGCGAGCACCTTGAAATTAATAAGCCGTATCAAAAATATTACACCGACATAGGTATCGGTTCGGTATAGTTATCCGTATAAACATATCTCAGAGAGGCGATCGATACTCTCATCCATTCATGTGTGTGCACTGGGGGAATACGCACACTGGGGAGTATTCAGCTGTCAGCACTTCCGAAGTGCTAATTCAATCAACTTGTCCCTATCTGAATATTCTTTGCCAACCAACTTTAACTGTGAAAAATCAGCTAGCAGCAGCTTGAAGCAGAGCCTCTAATCGGGAAGATTGAACAAATAAACTTATAGCCGCAATTGTATTGAATCCTACTTTTTTTTTTTCTTTACACAGCGAAAAAAGGAACACGCCACCTTTGAGATGATACTCGTAGTCATAGTCACTCTACTACTACTACGTGCCTGGTATAGTTATAGTAGGTCTATTTATAGCAAATGCTGTAATAACCTTTTATGAGGTTTTATTTATTTTATTTGTTTTGATTTTTGATTTGTTTGAAATTTCTTTTGTTTCTTTTGACACTGCCTCCTTTCTTAAGGTAAATATGGAAAACAAAAAGTAAAATAAACAAGAGGACGATGCTGTCGCCTTAATGTCGATAGATAACGCAGACTAATAGGTATTCATTCTTTTCTAAGGCTTAGTTCATAAGTACCTAACCTGAACCACATTTTTGCGATTTCGCTCCCTCTTTTTGTGTGTGGAGTGCAGAGTATAGTGATAGTGACTACTGAGCTTATCTAGTTCTAGCAGTTCATTCAAGATATGATTTGTAACACAATGTGAGTGTGCCTAATGAAATCATGAATATGTATGGGATACTTTTGTAGTGCGTAAAATTGTAAAATTAATTTCTCGTTGATTTGCATTTCCAGATCGTTTAGTGGTTTAGTTCTTCATCATCATCTATTTGTTAGTGTTTTGATTGCGTACGAAAAGTAGGTAGGGTACACCGATAATAGTTTATCAGTTGATCGATTCAGTAACAGTGGTAATCGGTTTCATGGTTACGCTTTTTAATGAATTAATAATGGATATAGCGGAAATGGATATGTGTTTTTTTTCTCAGTTTTCAACTGACGATTAGCACCCGTATTAATAGACAATTAGCTATTCCAGACGTCAGTTTGTATACACACAAATTTTAAGTCAATGGTGTCTAGCAGTTGATAACCTTCTGCACAGACCACTATTTTGTTTAACCACCGCCAACTTAATTTAACAGAATTTGTATGTAAAGTACAATTTGTTATTGTATTTCTGATTCACAGATCCAATCTGACGTTAAGAAACCAATAGTGCGTCCAGATGAGGTATTTTTACAATGACCATATTTTAGAATTCGAAATAATGATCAATAGAAAGAGAAACAAATGTTAACAACATTTTTAATTATTCAATAGTAGGTACTTTAGGTACTTTATAAAAACTTAAGTAGTACTAGATTGCTTGCTTGTTCGTTCGGCAAGTTGTCATTTGTTCGTTGAATTTTGTTTTTTTAAGAATCTAAATAAAATACATTTTTTGTGAATTTGAGGTTTTCTTCGTTATTTCTTCAAAATAAAATGTTTATTTAAAAAATATATATATTTCTATATACACCTAATTACTTATTCAGTAGTAAGATTATTAATAATCATATCTCTGTGTTTGTAAATTGTTGCGACAACTGTCAAGTGTACCTAATGAACGTAATAAAAATAATAATAATAATAAATAAAATACAGATCAAATAATGAACAACTTCTAAAACACAGAACATATTATATGTTTACATAGTAAATAAATTATAATGAAAATCGTCTCCAAATAGACACAGAATTGTTCGTTATTATAATAAAATACAAAATGGATGGTCACCGTAGGTATAAAAGTCTTCTACTGATGAGCTCAACTATCTTATCAGGGCGAAAAGTATTTTATACTAACATCTATTTTTTGCTCACTTTTTTGTTGCTACCCGTTTTTTTTATGCTGACGCCATATTATTGTGAAGATAACTATGAGTAACAATTGAAAAGCTTAATAATTTATTACTTACTGCAACATAGGTTTTAATTGACACCATGAGGAGAATGGACCCACATCGGAATTGAGAAAATATCTCAGGACAGTGAGATAGAGTGGCACCGTGTGATGATTTTTTTTCCAGGCATTCAAGCTGATAAAATAAATAAATAAAATAAATAGTTGGCGCAGCAGGTCCGTAGGGACTCTAGGCCTAGTTTCTCACAACCATTCGTTTTGCATGAGATTTCATTTTTGGAACGAATGGAAGGGATCTACAATAGGCGGGTTTTTTTTTTTTGGCTTCGATCTCAGCAAAGCAAAGTAAAGTAGGATTTTCAGCACGCACCTACAAAAACTATTACAAGTCTCGAAGTGTCAAGTCTAGCGTAGTTGTTGTTACCTATTGTGTGCTGAAAATCCAACTTTACTTTACTTTGCTGAGATCGAAGCTAAACAAAAACACGGCTAATATTAATGCCGATTGAGAAGCTCTTTCAAGACAGTAATACTCTCGGATGTTTGTCAGACGTTCGCGAGAAGTGGTGCAGTAAAAAAAAACCCTGAGTTGGAATTTGAGTTTTGACGGGATTCGAACCCTCGTTATAGTCCAACACACTAACCACTAAGCCACTGCGCCTGATAGATTAAATCACATTCCCAAAGACTGACAAAAAACCCTCCGATGTTTGACAGCGTGATACTTCAGCTTCTAACTGACTTGAAACCACATAGGCCGCTTTCAATTCCATCTAGTGAAATGTCCGACTCGCGATATAGAAAAAATAAACAAGAGATGATCACGATGCTGTTGTCGCATTAATTGGGTATGCTTAGGCTGACCAGACGACAAATTTTTACAGAAAAAAATATGTCCGGTATCTTTTTGAAATAAATATGCAATTTTCCTCTTTTTTGGGATTTCTCGGCTTACGGAATTTTGCGAAACCACAACAAAACTTTTTTTCAACACTAATTCAGAAATTGTCTTCAGCTTTCTCGTGTGAACACGACCTAAAATATATTTTCACCCGAACTCATTCACTTTTGTTTGAACACAACACCATCTTTTGTTTTTTTTTTTAACAATCCTCTGAACACACCAATTTGACAGCTGAATTTCTTGAATTTGTTGAAATTTATGTTTTTTGTTTGTTTTATTTAATTGAAAAAAATTTACGTATATATTTTGTTATTTTGGTTGATGTTTTTTGATCTTAAATTTTTCATTTGAGATTTTTGAAGGTGTCCTCTTTTTACTGGTCGTGGATCTGGTGTACCTAGATATGCTAGATATTGTTTATTCATATGCGATTTAAGTTTGTTTTTTTAGTCCCGTCAGGGCTACAGAAGGAGAAATAAAGTAAACAAAAGTTTCTTGCTGAATCCAACAAATACTTAACCGGTATAATTATAGGGACTTTTCCACTTTGCAGGGATAATGAAAACTGTAAACAAATACAAGCTCTTATAATGTTATTATAGTAAATTGTTTGGAAATGTCAAAAATGATAGTCAAAAGTTTATTTAGTCATTCGTCTCTCCATAATTGTATTGTCTATAAAGTTGAATGTATAACATCACTCATTCCCAACAAGGACTTAATCTTCCTCGCCCAATGCTAAATAGCCGTCTGACTGAAAGGGGCATCACTATAATAATATAATAATATAATTTTTGGCGCAACAGGTCCGTAGGGACCCTAGGCCTAGCTTCTCGCAACCATTCGTTTTTGGAACGAATGAAAGGGATCTACAATTTTATGCCGATTCCAAACGGCTAATTGAGAAGCTCTTTCATGACAGTTATACTCTCGGATGTTTGTCAGACGTTCGCGAGAGGTGGCGCAGTGAAAAAACCCTGAGTTGGAATTTGGGTTTTTGCGGGATTCGAACCTGGGACCCCTCGCTTAGTAGTCCAACACACTAACCACTAAGCCACTGCGCCTACGGGCATCACTACGTAGCACGTAAAACGTATACGTAACACGTATTTAAGTCGGCCATCTTGTTTAAGTGGTAGGAATTGTAAGAAAGCTCTCCATGTTGATGTTTTTATAGCAATGGCATACGAAATTTCGCGTTTCTATAAAACAAAATTTCTTCCGGAACTGATGAACGGACAATTATTTATTTATTTCATATAATTTATTGATGAATAACAAGCAGTTCCTATCGTGGTTCAATAGAGCTCAGAGAATTACAACCGGCAACAAGTATAGGTAGGTAGGTACTTGTAAATTTATGACAAATGCAGTATTTAAAATCCGTCTTAAAAGTAAATTACACACAAAAAAAAAAAGCAGTGGTAATGAATAATTTGTCGAATTTGTTTACTTTCACTATTTCACTGAAATATAATGCTGTTTTATTTTTTACACGGGTATAGATGGAAGCGGCTCAAGGTAGCTCGAAGTCTAAGTAAGCAAGTATTTCGGTGCTCGGAGTATATTTTGCGCTCTCTGAGAGAGTTTCGCCCAAGTTTTTAATTTTGACAAGTTTTTAGTGATTGGCTCTGGAAAGTACGCGAATAGATTTATTCTATTAAGTTTGAAAGATTTTTTTAATTTGAACAATTTTAGCTTCGACTGACATTTCAGTTATGTCAATTATTTTTATTCTTACTGACGTCTACTGGTTAACTTGTTTGTGGATATTTTTGTTGTGAGTACGAGGTACGAGGTAAGATGTGCAGGGGCCGAAACGCGGCCATTGTAATAAGTATTAATTAAGAGCATTTTTGTAAAGTACATTATGTAATTGTTAACAAAAATTCATTCATTCTGTTCTTGCGGAAATGGATAATCTCAGCTTTCCGCGTGGGAAGTTTCAAATCAAAAGTCTAGTAAACAACATCATTCAGTATATTTTTTTTAACTTTCTCCATTACGTAGTAAGAGAAAGATATTGGTTTCGTACAAAATTTCGAACTCGAGATTTTAATCAATTCTGATATTACGATGATAGAGGAACTCAAAAAAGTGGGTCACAAAATTCTGTCCGGTCTGTCCGTCTGTCCGTCTGTCCGTCCTTCCACAGGCCTACAGCCTAAACGGCTTCCCGGATTACGTTCAAACCTCGGATTTTGAGTTTTTGGGCTGACAGTCCGGGAGGAGTTTTTTTTTTTGCAAGGTAACCTCAATATTAATGGTACTTCCCATACAAAATTTTTGTACCAGTTTGATTTGATCGAAAACGGCTCTAACGATTTCAACCAAAATTGATATTTAAGCTTAAGTAGGTGAGGTTACCATGACTGCGTACCCAGTTTTTGGCTAAAAATTCGAACAACGATGCGTTTGAAATTTCGACATATCTCGAAAACGGTCTATACGATTGTAACAAAAATTAATTTCTAAAGTAATGTGTTCATTTATAACTTAATAGTAACCACATTTATTCTCTATATTATCGTACAATGGATTTTTGAAAAAAGGAATTTTTTAAAATTTAGGTTTCTTCAGTTTACCGAAAAACGGCGATAACGATTTTGACCAAAATGCAAACTTAGAGTCAAATGGATGTTTTCAAAATAATTGTGTCCTCAATTTTCAATTCGAAGCACCGAAAACAATAATTTTAGAAAATGCTCATATCTCGAAAACCCCATCTTCAATTTCGATAAAACTTTAAAAACTATTATTAAGCAATAGTATTTTTCAAATTAAGCATTCCAATATTTGGTACTGTTTCGTCAGCACAATCTTACAAAAACCGCTCTAACGATTTTGACCAAAATACACACTAAAGATAACATAAGTATTCTAAACAAGATGCCGTACTTAGTTTTTCTCAAAAGATTCGAAGACGTCAGATTTGAATTATTATTGAATACAACCCACTTCTTCTTTTTTCAACAATATTGAAGATGCCAACCATTTGGGGCTTACACAATCAGAAAATCAATCATTTGCTTTTTGTTTTCTTTTATCTATCCATAGTATCGAGAAAGTTTCGTTCGACCCAGTCGTGCACTTTATTTTATATAATGTCTCTTAAACATCGTGTGATTCATTTCAGGTTATTTTAAATTTTAAAATCGAAATATTATTATCGCATTCACTGCAGACAGTGCATAGGTACATATGATTTATTGCAAATGTCTGATTGCAGTACAAATGTCATCGTTGGCTGATTATTTGAGTAATTTGTTATTGTGTCCAAAAATAAACTGTCAGCCTATTAAAAAATAACAGGCTCACAGTCTTATCGCATCGGTCGACAGGACCATTCAGTTCAGTGCAGTAAAGTTTGAAGATTTTTGAATAATGTAGGTTGCCAATATTATAGAAACAATGCGTCAACAAATCACCAATATAGATAGGTGGACATTCGTTCATGTGTGTTTGTCTCGATAACAAATAGCGTAGGTACGTAGTGTACAGTTCCGAAAACGAGATTTTCTTTTTTTTTCGTCGGGAATGGAAGAAAACAAATGAATCGGCGAAAGATCAAAGAAACTCG
The DNA here is from genome assembly GCA_949126925.1 of Cheilosia vernalis. Taxonomy (NCBI): domain Eukaryota; kingdom Metazoa; phylum Arthropoda; class Insecta; order Diptera; family Syrphidae; genus Cheilosia; species Cheilosia vernalis. Next base: position 87,712,735 of record OX421358.1, on the reverse strand, counting down.
ACAAACAACATTTCCCTTTGAGATTCACCGCCATGCCGCCTACTTTTAATTAATTCTCTTAAGTTTATATTTGTGACTTAAAATAACGTTACGTATTAAAGATTAAACATGTAAAAAGCGCTACATATCTACTTGTGTACGTATCTGGAAAAAAATGCAAATCATATATTTAAGATTAGGTATAAAAACAAAATTCTAATAACTTTATCTGATCCTTAACCTCTCTGTCGCTCCCGAAAAAAAGAACAACATAATCAGTGTGAACAAAAGTTGCACTTTTCCGTGTGCGTGTCCGTGTATTTATAATACTTTGACAATCTTTCAATTTGAATACATTTTTGTTATTCAAATGGGCTGCTCATAGTAGCAACAATTGTCTTATACAAAAAAAAAAAATACTAATAATAATAATAAACAGGCGCCACCTAAATAACTCTCTCGCCTGTCTGTCTCTTTTCCGCTCGACCGCTCCATTACTTTACACTCGGCATAAAGTTATAAATAATTACATTTAGTGCGACAATGTGTCGACAACCGCCGCGGCGTCGCCGGCCCGTACACAACACTCACACATTTTGACACATACGCTATTTGCCTGTATTGAAGCAGCACCACATTCATAACAATTCTGATGATCGGTCACCGGGGTAATCAAACAAAAATAGGTATGTACAATAAAAAAAAGGCCAAACCATAAGAAGATAATAAGCGTCGATGCCACTGACATGAACATGACGCGCCGCCGACAATAAATTTTTGATTGTTGTGTCTCTCCCCGGCTATTTCGATCCCCAAACGGTTTATTTTCTTCGGTTGCGTAGTCGTTTGAATACGATTGGACCTGGACGCTCTGCTCATTCATGGTCATCATTAAACCTTTCAACAGAAATTTGGCAAAAAATCAAAAAAAAAAAAAAAAAAAAAAAAAAGACAAAACTTTTCAACAATAATTCATTTTGTATTTGTTCGTTTTTCCAGATGAGGCAAATAAACGCCCGTTAAGTCGGGCAATTAAGTAAAGCCTGAGCTCCAAGGAGTGAAGTGAGGCTTTCGCGTGCTTACTAAGTGCTATTAGACGCCACTGCCGCCGATTGCCATATTGGAATTGGATGAGCGAGTGTGTCTGACACTGACATCACTGTTTTGAAAGAAAGGCGATATTTTTTATTTTTTTTTGTAACGAAAATGATAAGTAGGTAATTGTGTTGTGTGTGTTTTGATGAACGCCGCGCCGATGCCGATGCAAGCACATTTAAATGGCGAACGTGATTATGATCGCATCGAAATCAGGGAATTTGCCGTCATTGCGGACGTCGGCAATCATATCGCGCATTGAAGCGGACAGTTGCTCGCCCTGACTAAGCAGTTAGGGGCATTAAAAATATATACCAACTTTAAGTGAAATTGAATCGCTTTTTCCGCTTTGACAGGTGTTGGTAGGAAGTTGCGAATAGTCAGCTAGTTTACAATCTCAGCAGAACAAAGTTAAGACTTGCGAGAGGGATACTCTCCGGCACTGCCTTTCTGACGAAGTAATACCGAAACATGCATGCACAGTGAGGACCCAAATGTCACAAAGGACATCTCCCACCTTCTCTGTGAATATCAAGCAATTGATCGGAGTAGAAGAAAGCACCTCGGCAGGTACTTCTTTAAAAACTTGAAGAGATTGACTTCTCACTTCTCAGTGTTTGAGTTCTGTAGGGAAATTGAGTGTTTTGGCGAATTTGTTTTTGTTTTTACCGAAATGGGTCCCTGCTCCCTGGGCCCGGTATGCTCGGTCTTTTTGTGACGATCTTGCAACCCTACTCAACCTAACCTTGTTATTTTTCAAGTACAATAAGACATGAAATTTATATAAATTCTCAAAGTTATTTCAGTTTCTTGAGATCTTTCAAAGCTTTTCTTAAATCACAATAATTTATTTGAAATTTTGGAATTCAGGTTTGACATTTATTTGGGCTATTTCCATAAAGTCAATGAAGAATAGTATTTAAGTTCTACAATTTCATATCTTTAACACTTTGATTACCTATTTGTTGTAAACAAATTTATTTATTGTACCAAATAAACGATAGTGTCAACATAGCATTAATTTTTCGTTTGCGTAAGTATGCAAACTCTCCTCCTTAGCCCCAGCCTTGTGTTGTTAATAGGCGCTATGATGCCGTCGTCGTTTTTGTCGTGCAAATATACATATTTGCGGCGCTGTGGTCGTGGTATAGGTTAGGTACACCGTATACTCTTTGTGAGAATGCGGCTGGGGTGGGCTCTGTCCTCTGTGTTGCATTGCAATGCTGATGTGGCGGCGCGCCACCGACGCGGTAAATATCTGCGTCACGTAGTAATAGAATGGATGTTCTGTTAGGTGGCGGTGGTTTAGTGGTTCATTGAAGTCACGGACGAGTGCGGCGGCATCTTACAGTCATTGCAAATGCAATGCAACCGATGGCTATACGACGACAGCGATGCGCCAGTACAGCCACCGTAAATAAAAATAATATTTCAATCCTTCCTTGGCAAATGTAACAACATTTCGCGCGTATAAAAATATACAGAACATTCGGCTGTGGCGTTTATAAATAACGCTGCAATTTTGTGGGCTACCAGCCGCAGTATTATAAGCCCACTGTCATAAACAATGGAAGGTTTAAATAAACATACAATTATTGAGGTTATGTGTTTAAAATGCGGTTAAGTAGATGTTTACGCATCTTTGGGTTGCAATTGTGGCGTGTAACCATATGCCTTGAACTCGTTTTGCGGCAAATAAACCAGAAGAATGCGTTCATCATGTGAATGTCTATATATTTAGTGCGGTAGTAAAATCGCTAGATTTTTTCTCATTTAATTTTCCAACTCACACATAGCGCACCTTCGTTAAGTATGCCATTTATAAATCATGGTACTGTCAGTTTGAATTTGTAAACTGGGATTCAACCAAAAAGTTTATCAATTTAGAGCTTTTTTTGACTGCAGTTAAAGCTTATTACACTGCTCGAGCTAAACTAAATTTTATCAGGTCTTCAACTTTTCTCTCCTATCTAAATTTTGACATAGAGAGCGCTGTGGATAAATGTGAGAAAAAACAGCTGTTCCTTGAAAATAACTTATGTACGTCAAAAATTCAACTGTCTCTCATTTAAACCACCTCCAAAGACTCATCCTTGCCTACTTCTACCGAGCTCCGCAACACAAAAACGCAACCGAGCAACAGAACACAAGGATCTGTCAAGATTTAGCTTGAGAAAATGTGCCGCCCCATTAAATGGGCACGCCAAATTTTGACAGATACACGATGTACATTCTGAAAAAAAATTTGATTTTTTAGCTCGAGCAGCGTACCACTTACCTAAATGGGTTCGCTTAAATTTAGCTCAGCTAAATTTTGGAGAGAATTTTGTATGGGAGCGAAAATTTAGCTCGAGTAGCGTACTGAGCTTAGGTATTCAAAGTTGGTTATAAACGACTACATTTGTGGCGCCACCTACCGCAAATTCTCCGAGCTTGAATTTGAAACTTTTCTGATGATGGCCATTCGATTTGCATTATACGTAGCCATCATTGACGATTGAAGTGAATTTTCTGATCGTGGTGGGTCTGTAGTATTCAATGTGTTAGCTGTTAAATCTTTTCAGGTGAACGTAAAAATTTTCGAAATTAACTTAAAGCTTTTTGGGTTCAAAACGGCGGAAGATCTATAAAATTTTAACGTAAAATTAGTCAGGCATATATTCCGCCTTGTCCAAGATAGCTGGTTACCGGTTTCTTATACAATAAGGTTACCCATAGTTTGTATAAAATAAGCAAAAAAAAAAATTAAATTTAAAGGTGAAAAATAAGACAATAAGGAGATGTCAAAAAAATTGAATACAGTAGTGCCCGCTTTAAAAACTACGAAAAAATTGGCAAGAGCTCCCAACTCCAACACAAATGATTAAATTTATTTATAACATCCATATTATAGTGCTTAACGTCGAGCGGTCAATGCACTCATTTCTAATTAAAATTAATAATCAAAAATGAAAAGGGAACTTTGTTGAATTGGATCCCCAGTGGTCAGAGGGTAAATGTAAAAGTTGTAGTACTGCATAACCCCCTAGATTGATAAAGCAACTCTAACTGTCAATCCAACTCGATGAAGAGTACCTATACTTGGTCTAGGACATTATTTGCTAGACGTCTTGCTATTAATGAACACCGGGAACTCTCTTTTTTCTATAACAATAAAGCTGGTTTCGATATATGTTTACAATATGCCAATTTTTTTTTAGAAATGGAACATTAAAAAAAATTTCCCCAATCTAAACTTAAATAAAACTTGTGTAGGTAATCGTAGTATGACTATCAAACAAAACTGCAGCAAGTTGTTGGCACTTTCTAACTCACCTTCATTTAATCTGCACAAAGTCTACACTCGATTGTAAGGACTTATCAAGATTTTCAAATACCTAACAACATTAGAATCTGAATGAATTTCTTTCTAAACGGTAATTGTCGTTACCTATGTCAAAAAAAAAAAAAAAATGAAAAACAAGTCACACGTTCTCACACATTAACATTTTAGTTATAATTTTTTTTTTTAGCAATGCTGTCAGTTTTGTTTTGCTGCTGAGATACGGCTGCTGCTCTTACGGCTACTGTCAACCGCGCTGATATCTATCAGATGTCGCATTTCTTAAGGCGAACAACTACTTAAAATGCTGTTTTGTATCTCTGACAATCGTGAAGATTGTTATTTAATTTATTTATGATTCTCTATCTGCGCTTCTTTGTTGTTCTTTAGATACCTACTACGAGTATATATCTAAATCTACCTACCTTCATAAGAATTTATTTTTCTCTCGCTTTACAAATTAAATGTCTTCTCAGCTTCCCCGCATCACCAACTTGTTGTATTGGTAGCACACATTCGCTAATGACATAAATAAACAAAACGTTCCAATGTGCAAAAAAAAAAAGAACGACACAAATTTGTTTGTATATGGCGGTGGTTGACGCACCCCGTGTAGATTTCTGTAGGAACTTACGTAATAATAGTGGCGCCAAAATTATTGTCGATAAATGCTATTTAGGTGTCTCTCCGTTTTTATCTCTCCTTTTTTGTATACAATTTGCTTTGCAACAGTGTTGACAAAATGCAGATTAAGTGCTAAACGAAAATACATATACTTAAAGCAATAATCATTTGTAAAGCGGCCAATAGCGCCGCGCAAGTGACGTCTGATATAAAAACAAATAATCAACACAAATCTTAATAAATTTACAACCCAGAGCGTTATAAATTTTCTATGTCACTCATTAATTATACCAAAGAAATTAGTTTTACGAAGCACTATTCAGATTTCGAAATTAAATGTCTAACAAAATGTCATCGAGACACAGTATTTTAACCTACACAACAACCATAGGAATATTTTTTCTGAACTTGAAGATGGCGGCCAACGACATAGAGAAAAGACCAAAATGAACGACGCGACATGATGACAAATAGAAGAAACTTATGGGTAAAAGGAAAAGAAAAGGAACTGCAAAAGAAGGAGCAGCAGCACCAAGATAGAGGAAAAATAAATAAATATTAAGAATAAAAATAAGTGATGGTAAGAATAACATTATGCCGCCAACGTATTTGCAAATTAGACTTTAAATACGTGATCTCCATGGTTAAATATAAAGATGATTTTTATAAAAATATTTTACTATGTACTTGTACATATTATTCTCTATGCGTATGCTTATAGCGAATGGGAGAAAAGAACAAAAGAAAAGCGACACCGGGAAAGGACGGTGTTGACGATGCACATTTACTTTACTGACGTACCTCGAAGAGTTGCGAAATTAAACAATTTCATTCGTCTACCCTAATAAAAAACAATCATGTAGGAATAGAAAGGGAGCGCAATAGGGGATTTCACACTCGAAGAAGAATTTAACAAACAAGAGAGAGAAAACGGGTCATGAAGCTGGAATAACACTCTGGCAGGACTTCTGGGGAAATATTTGCACCAGGAAATCGGAATCAATTTAGAGGGTTTTGTACTCCTTGGCGGCAAAAATCCGTCCTACAGCAATCCCTCTACTCCAATTTCCTCTAAGAATCTTAAGGATTAGACCTGCCTCCAGTGAAATTATTTCCTCATCAGATGATTGGTACTTGCCCAAGCATTTCAGTCTTCTGTGGGTCAATGGCCCTCGTGATCCCAGCACATGTTCTGGGATTTCACTGGACTCATCGCAGAACCGGCAGAGAACTTCTTCAGGTATACCCAGTTCCCAGTATATGTATAATACCTTGTTAGGAAGCCCGAATCCTGTATTGCAAAAGGTTTGTTTGTTTTAACAACCCAACGATTGGAAGTCGTTTTCGTGGAATACGAGTGGAAACGATTCGTTTTGAAAACTGAAACACTCGTATGTATAGGAAAACTTCTGTTTTCGTAGAAGTTTTCGAGCGTTTTCGAGAAAACCCGGTTTTCGGCTTGGTGTGAAAAGGCTATAAAGTCAACCCTAAAATTAGTTTTTACGGCGCACTGTGCCTTACTTACCATTTTTAGTTTCGGCTTTCAATTTAAGGAGTTGACAATAACTTATTTGCAACACAAATTTCTCAATTGTGAATGATATTTCGCAAATTTAAAATCGACATCGGAATTGGCCATGCAATTCAAGGTGCATTATATATTTGATAAAGAAAGGTTTTTCGATTATAAATAAAAGAATATTAAAACTAGTCTTTTAATCTACCTTATAATTATTGTAGGTTACAATATAAAGCACATTGCAAACAATTTAAAAAATAAATATTGTTGTAATTGACATGTGGTATTCCATTTCCGTTGTGACTCCACCATACTTTCTCTCCGGATTCACTTTTGATTGTCACCCCGCTCACACACAGAGAAAATATGCGTTTGGTTGTCATAATTAGATTCATTATTATTTATTAAAAAAAAAACAACTGAAAACCGAAAAAAACTCATAGAGAGTTTTTGGATAAAGCTATAGCTACATGAAATAAGGTCTGTTTTTTAACTATGGGAACAGAAAACAAAAACGCACCGACTTTTGTTATTCGTTAGTTGAACTGATGTCTGAAACTGTTCCAATTTTTGTTTTATAAAGCTGTACTACTTCTGAGGTGGAGAAGACGCGTGAAAAGGTTTTTTATCAATTCTTTTCGCACTAAGCTGGGCGATTATGTTCTGACAGTTAATACGAACTTGCGCCATTCTGTCATCGTCTGTCTCTGTTGCTCTTCATGAAATAGACATAGTGTTTTGTATACGAAAGTTTGACATTGAAAAGCGACTCTATATATTGATCAGAAAATTAATTTTAATTTCTTACTGACAGCACAAAATTATCTTAGGTTAGGTACGTGCTTTGTACTCAGTGAAATATTCTGGATTTTTTCCTAAATCGGCTCCACTCAGTTGATATTGTGCGGTACTTATGCCCATGTCGAGGGTAAATTTAATGAACTCACAATGGGGACATTTTTCATACAAAATCAACCACTGTGACCTACAATAGTTAGTGTGAAGGTAAAAAATAATTATTAGTAAGGTTCAATGGCATGTCAAGTAATTTTCCATGCATCGAAACAACTCAATATTGAAGCGCTGGCTGATCGCACTGTGAAATAGTTTAAATTATGCTCATTTGCTACAACGAACTTTAAACCTACTTTGCTCTACCGGAAAACATCGGCTCTGTTACTCATAAATATAATAATTCTAAACTTGTGTTCTTCTCCGGCTAATATTAAACACACAAAAAGTCTGACCCGTTTCGGTCATTAAGTTCTGGTAACACCACTCTTGATGTAAACGCCTTTAAGATTCAGTACGATTTTCCAGCCAACTGTCACTTAATCCATAAACACATTTGACTGATTAGAATCGCAATCGAGTTCGACCGATTGTGCAAAAGGGAACTCGTTTTTTATTCACTTGATTTTGTATCTTGTTTTTAAAAGCCATGCCCTTTTGCCGTTGTTGCTTTAATGAATGGCGGCGATTTCAATGACAAGTCGCTGACGAGAAACTTGTCTCTGCATACTTTAGTGAAACGCAAAACAACACCTGTTTCCCGAACTGCTGTGAACATTTATACAAACAGCATGACCAGAACGGAAAAGTAAACGATATTTTTTGTTTTATGATTTATCGTGAATTTCGTCTTATTTATATGCATTTTTATATTTTTTTATTTCTTTTGTTTTTGTTTCATATTCATTATGCAAGTCGAAAATCTGGTTGTCGGCATAGTTAAAATTTCATAACCGGGTTTTGCTGAGTGTGTGTGGTCTGAAACGTGCCCGAGTCCGATTAAATTTCTTCATTTTTAATTGGAATTTATGAACAAGTACACTATGTGGAGTATAATTGATTGATACAAATCAATTTAAATGCATACGGGTCCATGTTGTACAGATGAAATTTCGTCGTTAAATTTTAAACGTCAGCTGCTGAGTATTTCAATTTGTTTGCCATGAAAATGTCACAAAATGATTGGGAAACATTTTCACTTAGAGCGTTTTTTTTTTTTTCATGAATAACACTCAACGGAATGTATATATATTTCAAAAGCCCCACCTGTGACGGTGTGAATAACGAACATTTATAAATAAACTTGCGATAAAATTTTTATTGTTTCCAGTCGTGCTTACACTGTTGATGGGCGACGTTAGCGAAATTATCTCACTATTGGGCGCCACCACATTTTGTTTCGCTTTGCAATGTAGACGTAATAAATTTCAAAATGTAGACATTAAAAAAAGGAAAACAGAAATAGAAACAAATAGTAATGCTTTGCATTCTGAAAGGTGTTGAAAAATGTTTCGCAAACCAAAAAAGAGTTAATTATAGTGCTTTAAGACTAATTAAATATTTAATTGAAGTACCTACGCGAATGCTGGGTATCTCTAAGGGAGAAAGGGATTTTGGGATTATGTAAAGCTGATGTTGTAGGCTATGGAAACAATAACTCATGCAAATCCTTTGGCAAATTAAATTTAGGAAAGGGTTTTCGTCTTTAAAATAATTATTGGGAGGCCTTTCGGGTATATTAATTCCAGTCAGGCTCAGGATCTTTGGCCCTCAATTTTTGAAAAACTACCAACCCCTTTTTCAGTTTGAGAAGGATTTTATTTGGATTAAATTTATTTTTTGTTAAAAATATACGTCTTTGTTTCTCTGTTTTCTTTTCTCTTATTAGAATTTTATGTGGTGGCATCCTTTTTCGGTTCGGGCCCCTTTTTAGTCCCCTTTTTAAATTTCTCAGTGGCAACGCTGTTTCCACTCACAACAAGTCTTCAAAATGCTTGAATGTAGCTCTGCAAAGTTGTCATTTCATCAAATTAAAATAACTTTTGTAGACATTTTCAATTCAAGATGGTGGCGAAGAAGATCAGAAGACTAAATATTCTTTCTTGTCTAATTCGCTGTCATTTGTATTAAAATTTAATCAAGTAGAATTAGGTAGCGTCAAAAATATTTGTCATAACTCTGGGGATTATCTATTGCAGCTTAACTTTTTTGACGTTACAAGGTGGTGGTAAATTCACATTGCAGACGCATTTAAAACTCCAGAGGTCCAAAGTCGACTAGATTTGTATGGACAATAGAATTCCCCTGAATTTTATGCCTAAAATGTTAGGTAACACGTCACTTTAACTACTTCAGGCATACAAACAAATTGTCAACTTAGAAGGTACTCAATCTAGAAATCTGTGACTAGACTTCTCGGCTAGCCTTCCGTGAACTTCAAATGAAAAAAAAAATGGTCTCACCTTTACGTAAACTACAGTACTTAACGGGCCCGTTCAACAATACAATGAGTGTATTCAATTAGTTCTTACTTTTCATAACAAACAAAGCAGCAGTTGAAGAAGTGATCTGCTTTCTGTGGAAAAGGAAGATGTAGCCCTCATTTTCCAAACTACATAATAAGCATAAAATAAAATTCACCTTCTACCAAACAGTAGGTTTCCTAAACAATACCCGTAAATATATAAACAGCTGGTGCAACAGGTTCGTGTACCTTCTTACAAACATTCGTTTTATTCCGAACGGCTAGCTTTTCTTTTGTGATCGAACCTGAGACCCATCGCTCAGTAGCCCACATCACACTTATTACACTAAACAGACAGTCCATTTAATAATTCCCTCAACAACAATTCAAGATTAAATATTCAATTCAAAATCGAAAGCAGTTCAGCTGTATTGAACAAACAAACCGAAAATATAAATCAAAAGCTAAAAATGGAGTGGGCTGTTCTTTAACAAATTAACTCGTTGTTTTTATTTATACTTCACATTTGTTTGTCAGAATTTCGAATGATTTATTTCTCGGCACGGACTACTAATGAAATATGAACCGCCACCCAGCGATCTACCGATTCGCAGAAGAGAAGAGAGAGTCGTTGGTGACGTTCGGATTTCTAGTTCAGCAAGTCTGACAGCTGACTGACTTGATGTATTTCAGTTTTTATTGGCGCAGATTGGCCAGGTGAATAGTTTTTTCAGTTGACTTTTATGGAGGGGTGCCAACAAATCTTGAATGCATACTCAGGTGACATTTCGAAGTGTCAGAATTCTAAATAAACCACCAGAATACAAAAACAATTTAACTTGATTGGTCAACTCGTTCGTATAACTAGTATGCCAAACAAATCTAGTTGACGTTTTACATGAACTAGGTATCCGAACGTCCATATTATTATTTTTTTTTGTTTTAAATAGTAATTCGACTTAAGGCACCAAGTGGCAAAGAACAGACACTAAGCAAAAACAGAATCTTAACATTTTCAACAGAAACCGGAGTTAGGAACAGAACATTTATTTTTCAGCAACAGAAAAATGGCTGTTTGACGTTCGTCAAGTCTATATTAGCCGAGTTTTTTTGAGCTTCGATCTCAGCAAAGCAAAGTAAAGTAGGCTTTTCAGCACGCTAATTACAACAACTATTGCGAGTCCCGAAGTGTCAATTGGAATGTAGTTGTTGTAATTGCGTGCTGAAAATCCTACTTTGCTTTGCTTTACTGAGATAGAAGCTCAAAAAAACTCGGCTATTGATTGCTTCTGTTGCTGTGTTTTTTTGTTTGGATTTTTCTGCATCTGTCATCTGGCTGTTTTTGACCATGTATGAATTGCAAACTGTACGCCGCGATTCGACAATAAGCTTCATGTAAATCGTCGCCCCTAAACATTTCCAAAATCTTTTTCCATTTTTTCATTAAAGTCAAAGCTAAAATGTAATCAAACGAAACACAATTTGATAGAATGGCCGGCAGCCATGTTTTTATGGATCAGTTTTCTGTGGTTGAGGCGAACAACGTAAACAGAACCATAACTTACTACAGAACGACAAAACTTTCTGTTCTGTTTCAGTTTCTGTTCCTGTTTTTGTTCTTTGTCACTCGGTGCCTTTGCCAAAAAAACAGCTTCAGTTTCACAAATTCCGCAATTTATAGCTTTCTTAAAGTTTGAAATTTTGTGCCACCTTAAGTCATTGCAGATTAATCTCAACCCCAACTTACTTCACTCTTGTGTCAAAATTTCCTTTCCATTCACTTGTTTTTTTTTCATAAAACCTGGAAAAGGTAGCCATTTTTGTTAGATTAAAACGAAAGTTATTTAACCCGAATTCGAGACTAAAATTTGTTTTTAGTACAGCGCAAGAGCTGTGAAAACGTGTTTGACGTTTCGTGACATCTATCATTGGCCATCTTATTTTACCAGTCATTTTTAGGCAAACAATTGCCATTTTTCTCGAAATGTCAGTCACTTTTACACCCGTCAGAATTTTAAACTTACTTTCCACTGTTCGAAATTTGGTCATCTCATTACTAATGGGCTGTGCTGAAATATTCCGCGGTACTAATAATCATTTTTAGTGTCCAGGCTAAATTTTTCGAACTCACAATGGCGAAAGTTTCCATACAAAATTGCATACTGTGACCTAGAACATTTTTAGTGTGAAGGTTAAAAATGATTATTAGTAATGCCCATTTTGTTTGTGCTTTATATTTTTTTGTTACACTGCAAACATTGTACTTGATTGTGCAAAATGTTTCCAAAAATCTGTTGCTTCTATTCTAGCATCAAGAAAAAGAGAAGGAAGCCGAACTAAACCGCTTCCAACACCTTTCCATCGTTATGCCATCCATAATTGGGGTTCAATAAATTACATATAAAATATGTATATCAGATAAACAAAAACCACCTCTATTGGTGGAAAGAACGCAAAAAATATATTGCAAAAACAAAGAGCAGAAAAAAAAAACTAACATCGAGATGGAAGAGAACAAGAACGAAAAGCAAAGATGTTAAATGAATAAACAACACACGAAATGAATAAAAAAGCCATTTATATTTAATTTTGTGTTTTTTTTTTCTTCTTCGTTTAAACTGCTTGAGAAGTTTATTTTATAGCGCCTCGCCGACGGCCCACTGACTAGACGACGACAAACGGCACGAAAATTGCATGGCGCCTGCCACACAAACTCAATTTGTTGTGTTATCGAATTTGTGTGCGTGTGTGCTCGCGCGAGGTTTGGCGTTCGAGACGTTTTATTAATTTTGTTTTTTGAGCGAGCTTTTTCACGAGAAGAACGAGTAATCACCATCATAGTAATGGTGGCAAACAAGGGGGCTCAGTGGCACAGGGTATGAACCTTAACCGCATACCACCATGACGCGCAGACATGCTATCGGCGCATTAAGCTGATCGTATGTAGGTACACGTATATAGGCTGTGGTTCATTTTCGTTCTCGTGTGCTCTTGTGATGAGTTATTGTATCTTATTAAAATGTGAATGGGTTTTGTTGGTTTTTGGAAGTGTGCGGCCCTTAGTTGAAGTAACCCATTCTAGGCGAGTTACGTGAACCACCGCAGACCGAAGGTGTGCACTGAACTCGCATTTGGGGTGTGCTACTATCCGGAGTTTTTATTTTTATTTTTTTTTATGACTATTGTTTTCGTGTGTATGGAGAGAGGGTAATTGATTTCCTGTGTGAATGAGGCTGCTCGATAATAATGATGATGGTTTGGTTAGTAGTAGGAAATGAGACTTCGCCTCTTTATGGTCGGTTTATATTGTTGCATTGTGGCTTCATTCATGAGGAGTTGGTGGAGAGAAACTTCACTTGGAATGTAGTTTTAATTGGGAGAAATGTCAAATGGCGAAAGAATAGGTACCTACTATTATTTTGGTGTACTGAGGCGTATACGTAACATTTTTTTTTGTCGTTTATTTTTTTAACAAATATATAGGTAAAATCATTTGAAAAATTACCTCTAATTTCCATTTTAATGAGATAATGATCGCTCTCACTTTGAAGAACCTTATTTAGGAAGCCTTTCGTGTCTTAGGCCAACAAAGTACCAAATCTAACCACACCTAGTAGTTAGTCATGGACAAAGAAATAAGAGACACTCAATGGAACAAGCGCTCATCTAGGAAGATCCCTTTGGTTTTCAGTTGTCACTTCGGGACTTGGGAATGACAGCTTGGTAAGTCCGACAACTTCAAGTATCTGGTCAATAGAAGAAGTGCCCTCAATGATCCAGACACGAGTTCTCGATCTGATTGGGATATCCTTCTGACTGGTTATAAATGGGACCTAGGGTCAGATTCTGTAAGGCGAAACGTTCAAACGTTTTCGTGTGCGCACAAAGAAATTTTGCTTGAGTAAAATAGGCAAATCATTCGTATACATTACAGAACCTGACCCCTGATCATTCTGTATAGATATCCGCTGTATACATTTAAGTTTAAGACTATCTGATCCTGAGGTCATCATCTAAAAAAAACTACTCAATATTTATGGGACGTAAAACTATCCTTCGTCGATTCTGTGTTGAGTCTCCTTTATCTACGCGATCGTTGTTCCATAAATTGTGCAACTATTGTCTTGTCTCATATTTATTTTACATATTTCCACTTGTCCCAAAAATACAACCCACACAAATGAATGAAACAAGACCTAAGATCCCGTGTGGGACAAATAAATCATGTGTTACGCATCAATAACAATTGTTTTCTTTTTTATTTATTTACAGATCACTCATCGCCGTCTCCAACATGGTGTCAAATCGACTATTGGGAATTGGCACAACGTGTCGGTAAAAGGTATGAGGCAAAAAACTCAACAGTTAACGTCTATTCAGAAGGCAGTGGCGGAATGGATTTGAAGGTGTTGGCCGAAAAGGAAGGCGTTACTGTGCCTTCTGTGCATAAAACAAGGCAAAAAATTGGTTTAGGTGAGATATACTGCTGGAATATTATTTGAAACAATTCTCATGTGTATTTTTTCCTTTCTTTCCTGTGCAGGTATTACTCTTAGTCAGGAGGCTGATGGCGTTTGGTTGTACAATCGTTCGAAAGCACCCATTTTCATACATTCTCCTACTTTAAACGATGATTGCCGGCATGTGTGTAAAGTGCCACCGGGTTATTGTCTAAATGCCTTCGATAAAAATAGGTGAGTTTGACAAGTTCAAAAAGCCATTTTAAGCACAGATTGATAGATAGCAAAGTGTCAGGAACAAGGAAAAATTTAATGAGATGCCATTGAAGTAAATGTAAGGGCAGAATTGAGAAGCATTTTCAAGAAAATTTTATACCGTCAGTGGTGATTGTCAGTTCTTTAAAAGGGGAATATAACTTTTTTAGTTTTTGCTGGATTATATGCGTTCGTTGTTGCGTACTCTTAAAAATATCAGGAACGACCTTAAGAGTCCACTTAAAACATCATCATTCGCAAATTTTTAACTTCAGTAATGTACCAGAAAAGCTGGAAGAAAAAACTGCGAACAGTATTGCTTCTTGGAAAGCGATGGAGACGTGTTATTGACAAGTATTTCTTTTCGAATAACATGTTTAATTTGTTTAAATTTCTATGAATATATCTTACAAATATAGCTATATCTGCACAAGTGCTGTCCTGTTTTTGATCTATGTTCCCGTTTAACTTCTGGATCAGAGGCAACATAGGCTGAGGTTTCAGTTCTTTGCATTCAATCCTTAATGTTGCTTTCTTAATCTTAGTACACTGTTGAGCTAAATTTTAGCTCCTGTACAAAATTCTCTCTAAAATTTGTCTGAGTTAAGTTTAAGTGAATGGTAGATACGCAGCTCTAGCTAAAAAAAATAAGATTTCTGTTTCGGAATGTATACTTCATGTGTCCGTCAAAATTTAGCGTGCCCATTTATTTTGTCGGCACATTGGCCGTGTTCCACTGCTTAGCACAAAATATCCCAGATGAAGGGACGCCGGGCGCTAGAACGATAGCGCCAGCTGCAAAATGACATTTGACACTATTTTTTTGCATAATTGTTTCCACACTAGGTCTGTTCCTTTACTTTCTGGTTCAATTTTGGCAATATATCACATTTATCTCATTGCGAGAGAATTCGCTCACCGAAATGAAATATAACCAAAAAGAAAAGGAACGCGTTGAGGCACAAATTTCAAAAATGTGAATTTTTCTAGGCGGTAATATTCAAATATCAGTAGAACAAGACACAAATCTATATTTAAGACCAAGATTTGAATTGCTCTTATTGCAGAAATTAGAAAGTTCAATTCTTTTGCGTCTTACATCTATTTTAATGCTATACAATCACAAACTATAAATGAAAACAAATGAAAAGTCAGTTACAAATAATCATTTGAACGATTTGACATCCATCTGTCAGCAATAACCAACTAACCCAGAGAAATTTCTTGGGCTAATATTTGCAGGTTTTTTATGGAGGGGAAATGTTGTATTCTCTCTTTTTGGCTCTGTTCTGCCCAACTTTTGCGTAAGGGAACGAAGTTTGACTAAATTTGGCTAATGTGTTCGAATGCATTGTCGTAAGGAAACAGACCTACTATAATTGAAAAAATGATACAATGGCCGCGATCCACTGCCCGCTAGACGTCTTGCACAAAATATCCCAGATGAAGGAACGCTCGCGCTAGAACGATAGCGCCAGCGGCAAAGTGACATTTGTCACTATTTTTCTAATAATTTATTCATAAATAACTCCACACTACGATTAAAAGGAAACAATTGCCTATATTATAAAAACTATCTGAATTGCTATTTTACTTATTGATACCAATTTTATCAGTTGTCACAATTGCATCTCAGCTTCGTATTGTTTGTAAACGCTTAAACGATTTCATTTGACAGGTCGTTCTTTTTTTTCTCTCTCTCAATTCAGCGGGTAGTTTTGCGCTAGATTGAGAAATTTCACTGAAAGGGATATTTCACAAAAAGTGCTAGACGTCCAGCGCAAATGGGGAAATGCCAATTTTTTTTTATATGTAATTTCTCATGTCGCTAGTCAAAGAGGAACGCGGCCATTTTCTCAAGTTAAATTTTGACAGATCCTTGTGTTGTGTTGGGGAAAAGTGTACAAGGATAAGATTTTTTAATTATTACCTGGATGAGACGAGAAGTAGGTACCTAGAATCTGAAATAGTTTAAATAAGAGAGAATTCAACTTTTGAAGGAATTTTTTCCAAAGCAGAGCTGTTTGCTGTCACATTTATCCATAGCGTACTCTATGTCAAAAATGAGTTTAACTCAAGCAGCGTACTAAGCTTTACGTAAAATTATTTACAGTGAGGATCAAAATAAAAATAGGAGCAACGAAAAATAAGAAAGAGAAGTTTCCTTATTTAGTGAAACAGAACGCACAGGATTAGCATTGTAATTGTACAGCTATTGTTAATTTCTGAGAGACATATTATTACTGAAACATATTTTTACTCTACACAAAGATGTGAAAAGAGGCAGCGCACTTATGCCAATGTAGACAAATCCTACGAAAGAAAAGAGAAATGCATATTTCGTCAAAAATCGAGGGCAAGCGATAAATATGCCACTGATTGATCTAGATCAACTTATAAGTTATAATTTTTATCACGTTTTGCTATTCCTTAATCATTTGCTTATTCTATTTTCAGGGCTCGAACGCAAAAACTGGTGGGTTCACCTCAAACCGGTCCAATCGATACATTCAGCATGAAAATAAGTTTCGCCAAAGGTTGGGGCTCCAAATACCATCGGTCAGATATAACCGCATGTCACTGCTGGCTAGACGTACTCTTTTCGCGACGGTGACATTGTCTTAACGGTTTCCATTTACCAAATTCACCAACGATTGGGGCTAAAAGTCCAACAATTGTCAGTTTTTCCAGCACTGCTGATGCTGCCGCTATAACTACTGTCGCCATCACTACGCGTGCCGCAGCTTCTACCTACAGCAACAGTAGCAGCAGCAGCAGCAACTGCATCTGCAAATGCACTCCACATCGAATTTCATGCACCAAAGTAGCCATAAATAAACGCTATAGGCCATTGTTGTCGTCGTTGTCATCGTCGTCGTCGAAGAAGCGAAGTTTGCGCAAAATTCACACAAAATTTGCAACAATTTTTAAGCTTTGCTGGAAGAGATTTGTATAGTTTTACACACATTTTTGTTTGTATTTTTATTTTTATTTTTTCGAAATCTAAAAAATGGACTGGAAAGTTAGATATTTTTTTTTTTTTTTATTTAAAAAAAGAATTGGTTATTCCAGAGAATGTTATATATCTCAGCAAAGTTTTGACTAAAAACACACACACATACTCAGTGAGTATGAGAGAGGGAGAAAGTAGAGCTAAGAAGGATCGTTAAATATATTTGTTTTTTAAATGAGCCCCCTAATTCAAAATACAATTTACAAAGACTTATACATAAATAAATTAGAAAAACCAATAATTATGTTACATAGATATTTCTACATGTGTATTGTACATACAAAAAGTAACATTGCAACAATTTACCCTGTAAAGCTACATACAGTGTTGCAGCCTTAAAATTGTAAAAAAAAAAATGTAAAAAAAATATTTTTAATTGTATTTAATTTAAATTATTTATTCACTTTCTTTTAATTGAAATGTCTTTTTTTGTAAAGAAGCCGACGTTGATTGCAACAAGGAATATTCATAGCACATTCACCATAGTCTCTCTGTCTTTGTGAACAATTACTCATGCCGAACACATTTAATACTCGTTGTGTGTTATTCTTTGTTTTTATCTTTAGAATATCATATGCAGCATTTTCGTATTTTATGTTGATATGATATGTGAAATTATTCTTTTTTAACTTTTTAGTTTGCACTTTTTATGTTTGCTTTATAAATCTAGTCATTCGCCGCCCTTGTCGAATTTAGTGCGTATATTTGTTTTGTTTTTGTTTTAAACTCGCTTGTGTTTCTAGCCTAAGGAAATGCAAGAATGAGATGTCTTAGAAGAAGAGTAGAAAAAAAGAAGTCGAATAAATTTAAACAAAATTAACAAAATGTGTTCGGCGGGATGGGTTTAAGTAGTTGGCGATGTGCTTGTTGAACTAATTTGCTTGTATTTCTCTTGTGTTATGGGAGTATAAAGGGCATTCGCGCTTGAAGTTGAAACTTGCTTCAGTTGGCTCATCCGTTAGTATTCAGAATCGACTATAAAATATAAAACTGTCAGAAGAAGAGAAAATGTTTGATCGAATGTATATCTTTTGGCAATGGATTTTATGATTGACTTGAACCGTGCCATGTGGATTTGCAACGAATTGCGTTTAAGGAAGGTTTTCTCCTTTCAAGTGTTTGCTCAATATTGAGCAGGTTAGCCATGCTTAACTCAACCGACTAACCATCTGATCGCTTTGGTCATTGCTTTTATTGCGGTCTCAGAACGGATTGCACAGCTATAAAAGTAGCTATCCGAAACCAGTTACTTCTATAACAATGTGTTTGTTAACGTTTCAACTTTGTTTTACAATTCAGTCATTCTGTTCACCCATAGTTTGTCACCAGAATTCCATTTCCTAAAACCCAGTAACCCAACAGAGAAACTTCCTTGCTTACATCACGCAGTGACTTTGTGAAGAAAGGCATTCCGAACGTAACATTGGTACCTATTATATTGTTATACTTTGTGAAACAATTATTGTAAATATTGAAACTACAAAAATTTTAATGATGTAGAGAAAAGCACTATATTCCATTGATTTTCATTAATAAAAACAATAAGTTAATACTTGTATATTTGCGTTTTCTCAAAGTCTGCACTTTGCAATAAGTAAAACAAACTGAAATAGCAAATGCAATTAGGAATCTTACAAAAAGAATAACATTTAAAATAAAAAATTAACTGACTATTATACCAAACAGTGATCCATACAACTGTATACTATTATATTATGTACACATTGTAATAATTATTTTGTAAACAACAAATTGTAAATTTAATGTATATGCGAGGGAATAACTAGTACTATTGTTTTTTTTTTAACAGAATCAAAAGGAACTCTATAATTTAAAAAGAGGAAACGAAAGAGTAGTTGGTACGAAATAAAAATTGATTTTCCGATTTACAAAAAAAAATAATAAACACAAAGTCTTTACCATTAGTGTACTAAACAGTGAATGAAAATGTGGAATTTAAGGAGAAGAAGACCCGAACAATTGTTTATATTCTGTTTATTAAAAGAAACTGCAAAAGTTATGAGAAATTTTGAATTGATTGTAATTAAAAGGAAACAAAAAACCTAAATTAAAAACAGAAAATTATGTATATAAAAAAGATGAGTTTTGTTTTAATTCGTCGAAGGAAAATTGCGGCATTTTGTACTATAGAATTACGTTTCGAAAATGATGTATTGGTATGAGCCGCACTTTGAAAAGCGTTTCGTTATCAACGAAATACAATATACTAAAGGCTTATTCATTTCGAGGTACCTTTACTTTTTAAAAAACAAAAAGTTCAACTTTATCGGGTAATCTTTATTATTATACAAAAGAACCATTCTTAAAATTAATTTTTCCAATATAATTTCTTTCAAATGTTGGCCGTTACTTGGCCTATTCTGAAGTTCCAATTTTGAATGGCGCGCTCGAGCATTTCAAGTTCATGAGTATAACTATGCATTAAACATTGTCGGTCTATGCAGACTTTGCAATTTACCTAAGCTAGAAATGGGTCTCATAGTAAGAAAATTTTAGGCGGAAGCAGTGGATATTCAAGCTTTTCAATAGCCCTGGAGACGTTTCAGAAGGTCGGCCGCCTTCAGTTCTTAAACGAGTTGAATTTTGTATGATTTTAAACCCTGATCCTCACTCAAGTTGTTGCTTACGATACGACATGCCGAACGACGACACCGTTAGTTCTGCATTAAGTTCTGCAATGTGGTCCGACAATTATATTTCAAAGTACTATTGTACCTATTGAAGGTACCTGCAGCGAATTGTTCTTCTAAGCGCAGAAACATTTATGTACATTAGAATGCTGATTTTCGTAGTACCACCGAATTCTTAGACAATGCGACAGGCAAACAATAATGTTATGTCAAACAATACAGAACAAAAATTCCATAACAGTTTGACACGAATCACAATTGTTTGGTATTTTGCTAGAAATTAATTTCTTACGTATGTCTATATTCCTAAAACATGTGTATTCTAATGTTGCTGTGCAGTGAATTCTGAACATGTGTTTTGGGCATTATGATTCCCAGATATGTGCACAATAAAAATGTAAGTGTCAAAATGAAATAAAAACGTTAATTTTATAAGAAGTAATAGCAACAAATCTGTCTACCTACCACTTTTTCGAAATTTTCATTGGGTAGATAATTCTGAATTTTTGGGGGACAATTATTTCGGATCTTCCATGAAAAACCCCATTAAAAATATTAACTGTCAACGTTCAGAAAATGAGAAAGTGAAAGTACCATATATGAGAGATTAAAACGAGATGGGACAAAACGATTCCATTTATCCGCAGTCAATGCTATTAAAGGCGTAAGAATGCGAACACAAATCAGACGCCTAAAGTGTCATGGATGCTCTACCCGTAATTATAGATACGTAAAACGGAGATAGACTCAGGTTCCGCCCACCAGCATTTCTGCAATTGCTGGAAAACATTTCTATTTCTGATTTGAAGCACTTGAAATGAGAGTGGCAATAAGTTTCAGTAAATTCAACCAACATCAATCAATCAGTTACGATAAAAATAAATAATTGTCCGTTCATCACTTCCGGAAGCCATATTGTTTTATAGGAATACGAAATTTCTTTAGTCATCGCTATCAACATTCGGAGCTTTCCTATAATTCCTATCACGTAAACAAGATGGCCGACCTAAATACGTGTCACGTTTTTTTGCGTATTAGGTGATGCTGTCCCTTTCAGTCACATTGCTATTTAGTATTTAGCATCTTTAATTTTCCGTGATAGGAATGTGTGACCGTGTAAATGCAGCATAAAGTGTTCACTGCTCACATCACATCTGTAAATTTACAGATTGCAAATATCTTGTGAGTTCTCTGTTTTATCCATAAAGGTGTAAGGTTTGAACTAACTCTTGTAGTAAGAATGGAAAAGACTGTCAACATGGCAGTGGTGTGGATAAATTCTCTCGCACAGACAGACACTTACGAAGAAGTTAGGAAACGCTTTTGAAGTAATCTATAAAAAATAACAGACACAATTAAAAAATTAAAAAATAGGTAGGTACGAAAAATCGTTAAAATTCTCAATAAGTTCGAAGAATTTGCTAATTTACTAACAAAATTAGTTGATTCATCTAACTAGTTATGAAAGTGATCTGGAATTAATCGACTTCCTTTTTGATTAATGTGGAAGAGTTTGTACTGATTGAACTTACAAGCATTTAAAAAGAGGAAGAAGCTACACTGCATTAAGAACTACATGGAAGAGATCGAAGATAAATAATTATGTCGCCACTTTCGAAATGAATCTTGAGGAGAACATTGAATTTTATTTCGCCGACTGTTAATACGTTAATACCATTTTAGTACACAAAAAATCAAATCAAATGCACTCATTTATGCCAAGTGGGGCAACAAATTTGAAATCAGCTGTTAATTGTAAGGTGACTGACAGCTTTTAAAATTCTTTCTTTCTTCTCTCTTTTACGAATTTTTTTTAGTTAAGGAACGGCATTCAGGAAAAATTCGTAAGATTATAAATTTAAACAGACCTAATTTACCAAATCGCAGTTTAAATATCCATAATCAAAATATAGAGCAGATGGTTGCAGTTTCATAGTAATGTCGTTTTTCATTTGGCAAAAATAAGCGTCCGGGAGAGTCCGGAATCGAAAAAATCACTTCTGAAACCGTCCCATTGGCACAAAAAATACTTACTTACTTACTTTACTTTAGGTGGCGCTACAGTCCGGGGTGGACCTGGGCCTCAACCAACAAGCTTCGCCAGCCAGCTCTGTCCGTAGCTAGCCGTCTCCAGTTTTGCACGCGAAGTTGGCTGAGGTCCCCTTCCACTTGCGTGCGCCACCTGAGTCTCGGTGCTCCTCTACTGCGCCGTCCCTGCGGGGTGGATTCAGAGATTCTCCGGGCCGGAGCATTGGTGTCCATCCGCTCTAGATGACCCAGCCATCGCAGTCGTTGTATTCTGATTCTTCTGGCTAGATCGGTGTCGCTGTACAGCCCGTACAGTTCGATGTTATACCTCCTCCTCCACTCTCCATTTATGCAGACGGGACCAAAAATCACCCGAAGGATTTTCCTCTCGAAGCGGCCTAAAGCGTCCTCATCCGCCTTTGACAAGGTCCATGCTTCTGCACCGTAAAGCAGGACTGGGATGATGAGGGTCTTATAAATGGACACTTGAGTTGCTCGAGAGAGGGCTTTGCTACTCAATTGCCTTCTTAGCCCAAAGAAACAGCGATTGGCAAGAGTTATTCTTCGTTTGATCTCAGCGCTGGTGTCGTTGTCTGAATTTATAGCGGAGCCTAGGTAGACAAAGTCCTTAACTACCTCAAAGTTATAGCTGTCTATGGTGATGTTTTGTCCAAGACGTCGGTGTTGAGTGTCTTTTCTTGATGACAGCATATACTTGGTTTTGCCCTCATTGACTGCTAAACCCATTTTCGCCGCTTCCGTCTCAATACTCACGAAGGCTTCACTGACATCACGCTGTGTTCTCCCGATTATGTCAATATCGTCTGCGTATGCGAGTAATTGTACGGACTTTTGAAAGATCGTGCCTCTGGTGTTGGCGTGGGAGTTCTGCACGATTCTTTCAAGAATGATGTTAAAGAAGTCGCATGACAGCGCGTCGCCTTGTCTAAATCCTTTTTTGACATCAAAGGGGTCGGTGAGGTCTTTACCGACCTTGATGGAACAGCGTGAGTTTTCCATCGTCATCCTGCATAAACGGACGAGTTTGGCAGGGATACCAAAACTAGACATTGCCCTATACAGCTCGTCTCTGTAGATGCTGTCATACGCTGCCTTGAAATCGATGAAAAGGTGGTGGGTATCGATTTGGAATTCCTGAGTCTTTTCCAAGATCTGCCGCAGTGTGAATATTTGATCGATGGTGGACTTTCCTGGCCTAAAGCCACACTGATATGGACCTATCAGGTTGTTGACAAACGGCTTTAGGCGCTCACACAGTACAGCAGAAAGGATCTTGTATGCGATGTTAAGGAGACTGATGCCTCTGTAGTTGGCGCAGATCAGAGGGTCTCCTTTCTTGAGGATCGGGCAAACAATGCTGAGGTTCCATTCATCGGGCATACTTTCATCCGACCATATCCTGCAAATGAGTTGGTGCATGCTCCTGACCAAATCATCGCCAGCCGCTTTGAAAAGTTCGGCAGTTAAGCCGTCCGCTCCGGCAGCTTTGGTACACTTAAGCTTAGACACAGCTACCTTCACTTCAGCTAGGTCGGGTGGGCGGAATCGTTGGTCATCTTCGCCCAAATCGAATGGTTCATTCTGCCTGACAGCGGGATTTGTTTCGTCGTCGCCGTTATACAGTCTGCAGAAATGATTTTTCCAAATCCTCAGCATTGACTGCGATTCTACTACGATGTTCCATTGGTCGTCTTTACAGGCTTCGGCTCGAACTTTGTACCCTTGGCAGGTTCTTTTGACCCTTTGGTAAAACTTTCGAACCTCATTCCTGCTGTAGCATCTCTCTATCTCTTCAATCGCGCGCTTCTGGTGCTCTCTCTTTTTCCTTCTGAGAAGCCGGTGTTCCTCTCTCCTCTTCTGCTCGTAGAGCTCGCGAGCAGCTCTAGTCCTTCTGTTCAGGGCCGCTTTGTATGCTTCCTGTTTAGCTGCATGCGCTTGCCGGCATTCGTCATCAAACCAGGGGTTTCGTTGTGGTGGCCGTGTGAAACCCAGCACATCAGAGGCGGCATCTCGAACGGCATTTTGGCAATGTTGCCACTGGTTTTCGATACTTGATGCTGGCGGCAAGGGACTTCGTAAGAGGTTTTGGGAGACTCGATTGGAAAAGGACATGGCGATCTCTTGCGATTGTAGCCGTCCGACGTCAAACTTCCTCACAGTATTTCCATCTCTTGGCGTTAATCGGGATATCCGCAGCCGTACCTTGGCTACAACGAGGTAGTGATCCGAGTCAATGTTGGCCCCTCGGAAAGTTCGGACGTCCATAATACCGGATGAGTGTCTTGCGTCGATCGCAATATGATCAATCTGATTGACGGTTGATTGATCGGGAGATCTCCATGTCTCTTTGTGGATGTTGAGATGTGGGAACTGTGTACTAGCTACCATAACGTTTCGCCCCGCAGCAAAGTCGATCAGCCTGAATCCGTTATCGGAGGTGGTGTCGTGCAGGCTGTGTTTTCCGACTGTGCCACCAAAGATGCCCTCTCTTCCTAGCTTGGCATTAAAATCGCCTAGGACAATCTTAATGTCGTAGCTAGGGCACTGCTCATAAGTTTTGTCCAGGAGCTCGTAGAACTTATCTTTGGTGTCGTCATCTTTCTCCTCTGTGGGGGCATGCGCGCATATGAGGCTAATGTTGGCGAATTTAGCCTTAATGCGAATCGTCGTGAGGCGCTCGTTCACACATTTGAAACTCAAGACTTCTTGCCTAAGTCTGCCTCCAACGACGAGCCCACATCCAAATAGGCGCTGCTTTTGTTGTCGGTAGCAGTCTCCGTAGTAGATATCGCAGTTTTTCATTCTCCTTTTGCCCGGCCCATCCCACCGCGTTTCTTGGATGGCAGTAATGTCTGCCTTGCAGCGGTTTAGGGCCTCCGCTAATTGTTCGGCTGCACGTGGTCTATTAAGGGACCTAACATTCCATGTGCAGATCCGAAGCTCGTTGTCCTTGTTTCGTTTGCATGGTTCGTCATCAGTAAATCCGTCCGTATCCGAGGCTTGTTGTTGCTTCGTAACAGTATTTTTTTACGTGGCCGGGAAGTTACCCCGACGGCATAACCCCCAACCTGGAGGACCAGATCCTTATTGTGACTCTAAGGATGGAGAGTCGGACATACCGCTCCTTATAGACCTGAGCTCCGAATACTTCGTAGTAGCCCGTATAAGGTGTTCACTAAGTAGCTCGACCTGACTGGAACTGTGGACGCCACCGTTGATTCCATCTCGGGAATTCCTCCGCTGCCGCTCCGATGCAAGGAGAAGTGCCTTAGTGGAAACACTCCTCCCCCCCTCTCTCGTCTGCTACCCCCAACAACCTTCCAAAGGGGTTGGGACCCAATCTCCAGTTGAGGTACTAGGCACCCGGCAGGGTTCGGACTTCTGTTGTTAGATTTCGCAGTAGATCTTAAAAAAAAGTGCAGTAGATTCACTTTTTTTGCAGTAGATTTAGAATTTAGAAAAAATGCGATAAAAATTAAGTTCCAAAATATTTTTCTAAAAATGTATCAGTTTAAACATAAATGCACGTTCCAGTTGAAATAAAATCAGATCGCAAATCTTCGATTTTTTTAGGCTCTAGTGTTAGGTATACGTAAATATTGTTACAATAAAATTCAGTCTTTAAGTTAAGAATCAATAAACAGTGTTTCCAGTAACTGGGATTATAAAAATATACTAAGAAACGAAAATGAAAAATTGCAGTAGATTGTCAGTCGAGCGCAGTGGTGCAGTAGATTTTATTTTTTTCTTAAAATTGCAGTAGATCTACTGCAATTGCAGTAAAGTTCGAACCCTGGCACCCGGTGTTCACCACGGGGAGGTGAGAGTAGGAGTTGATAGACAGAGGTTGGTTTAGAAGAAAACCTGTGGATGCTTGTATCCTCTTGAATGCACATGTCTATCCTTTGACCACTGGCACAAAAAATACTCTTCTGCTAATTCTGAGGAGAGAATTTCGCTTCTCGATTTTAAGTCAGAATCCCCTCAAGAAGCACTCACCCAAGTGCATTTTGTGTATTTTATACAAGTCAGCTGACAGCTACTGCCGCAGATTATTTTTTGACATTTTACCAATCCTTTTGTGGATTCAATCAGAAACAGTTTTCCTGCTCCATTGGATTACAGAATCAGTGGATCCCCGAGTGAAACCAATGGAAGACTACATAATGGAGACATTCGTGGACAATTTGAATAGTTAATTTATTCAGCAGTGTTGTAACAAATGTCAAAATAAATAAAATGTTCTTCCATTGGTAGCATCTAATAAAATACCGTCAGTGTAAACATGATACAGTAAGAACAATAATTGTTCCAGCATGGAAGTGGCAAATACAATAGAAATATAAGAATCGAAATAAATAAAAAAAGACTTATTATAGGTTATAATTTTCCGTGTGTGATTTATTTAGTTTCATGTTTTAGTAAACAAAACTATGTAAATGGTAGGTATTTGTTCTCCACCTGGAAAACAATGTGTCAGAACTCGACACTTCCGGCGGTATCATAATGGAACGCACTCAATTTATATTACAAAAACAGGTAACATTATAAAATAAATACAAATTCCTTAAGCTTTGTATAAATTACAGAAACTAATAATGTTTACTTCACTCTTGGATGCCGCACAAACTTCACCAATATCCAGCCAACATTCTTCACAGTAAACAAATTTACAGTTTTCCGTACCACACTCAACGAACTTGATTGAAGCATTGCTGCCAGCTTCAAAAAACAATAATTATTGATTACATCGGTTCGTTTTGAACAAAATAAACTTACCGTTTAGAGGTTCCGGTTCCTCACATATCAAACATTTTCTGCGTGCTATATGAAACCATCGAAGCCAGTCGAAGAGTGTTGGAGACCGTACACGAAGCCACTACAATAAGTTATTATTATCCATTCAACCTGATTTTGGAATTACTAAGCACAAACCAAAAATAAATTTAATTTCATTTTTAATCGATGCATCTCCAAGTCATCCTTGACTTTGCGATACATAGTATCAAACAAACTTTTACGTTGCTTTAGCATTTTATTGTATAAGTGCAGAATTCGTTGCTTTTCCCGTTTGCGGTAGAAATAGCTGCAAATACATCTCCTCAACCTAAGTGCTACTGAACTATAGTAAATTAAGAGCAAGGTGGCAATGTACATTCCCAGTAACGTCAAGTAGTAGCTAATTTAAGGAACGGAATGGGTTTAATAGTTTTGGATAGTTTTTACGCATTTATACCGTCTGGGCAGCATTGAAGGATTAGGCAGACAAGGTTTGTTGGTCAGAAATGTGGACATGCGTTCATGCATGTTAAAATTCTTCAATGTTTTCCGCAGCAAACGTGCCATTAAACCAGATCCATTTATCTAGATCAAGATCAAGAGGAAAATTATTTAAAAAAAAGGATAATTCTAAAGTATAAACCTACTCAGTACTCACATGAAAAGATATGATGTGCTCGCCTTCTTGGTAATACGTTATTTCTGATTTTGATGCAACAATGCCTAGTAAAACCACTACCATGTGGTCCAACAGCAGGAAGAAGCCCGATATGAGAAGCTCCAAGAGGAATTGCAATAAAGAGAAAGTTGTTGCTCTTGATTCTTCTTTCGTGCGATCACAAGGGTTTTCCGTGTCAACTAGAAATTGTTGTTCAAACTGAAAAAGGTGTAGAAAATTCGCGCATATGACATTTAAATATAGTTGACTTTTCAAAACTAGAATTGGTTCTATCTTCTAGAGCTGACAACGCCTTAAGCTTTCGACAATTCCACGCAGATAGGTGGCACATACCAAAAATCCACTTATCTTAAGTCGACTAGATTGGTCTGGACTAAATGTAACCTGGAAATAAAAACTTGGTTTGTCGGAAACGTCACTTTAACTACGTCAACCATGGGCGGATCCAGGGGGGGGGCACAGGGGCACGGGCCCCCCCCCCCAGAGCACTGCATTATTACTGCTTGCTCATTCCATAATCAAAACAGGCGAAGTGTGCCTATGTGCGAAAATAAAAATCACTTTTCCATGGAAATCAAGACGAAAAATTACCCAAATCTGTCTGCATATGCTACCTAGAAACACATGTGAATCTTGGGGCACAAGCGTGAAAGTGTATATACCTTTTCTAGATTATTTATTAAATAAAATGTCGTCTAGGTTTCCTAGAGCTCAGCTGCAAAAGTTACTATCTCAGTTTTGCCAGGCGGTGAAGTATAGGGAGAGAAGGGAGAGTTACAAATTTGGTAACAGATGAAAGAAAATATTCCTAAGGCACCAGCAGAAGCTTATAAAAAAGCAACGGCTCTGCCAAACATAAGAACCCTTTGTCAATTATTGTACACATTTCCTATGACAACCAGCACTGCCGAAAGATTTTTCTCCACCTTACGCCGGTAGAAGACATATCTTCGCAGCAAATGAGAGTAGATCGCCTGAATGGACTAGCCTTAACACCGCGTCTCCACGAGACATAATTTCAGTCAAGACTTCAGTCACGACAAGAATGTGTCTCGTGTAGACCGCGATTTAGTGGACACGACAGAAATCTAGACTTTTCAGTCTGGCTTTTTTTCCTGCCATCTCTGCAGACAGATCTTCTGACTGAAATTTGACATTTGAAGTCCAGACCAGCGTTTGACAGCAAAAAATCATTTTGTTTTGGTAATTCTCGGGAATACATGTGCGCGGATGCAATTATGGCTGATTTTAGATTTTCGCAAAGTGAAGAAATATGGCGTCAAAGTAACTTGGCCCTATAAGGATATGTTTTCCGTCTATCCCAGTGTATGAGTAAAGTCCCAGAATTTGTCAAAAATCTTTGCAATTTTGAACCAATCGCTTTCTATGACGGCATCTATAATTTAAAATTGTTATTTCCATACCTAAATATCCTATGCATTGTCCCATAAAACATCTTTTAACAAATGCGCTTCCAAATCGTGTAGCTCTCTCTTCTGAAGAAACGATATACCCACAATCTGTACTTTCTTTTGTTTTCGGCTAACATCTGGTTTTCCAATTTTTCTAGGTCGATTAATGCTTTCAAAGCAAGAGCCACCTTCACTTGTTTCTTCGTTGATGGCATCTTGTGAAATGAAATGTCGTAACACAATTTGCCCAACCAAAGCAATGCAAATATGGCGGACAAAACTTCTGACTTAAAAGTCTGACATAATTCAGACTCGTAGAGACGCGGTGTAATGCATATCCATCAAGACATTGCTTCATAGATGAACCCTGAAGAAGTTCTGGATATCTTCAGCAGAAAACATAAAAAAAAAACTGTCATTATTAACCACATATTTTTTCATTATTAAACCATTATAAAAAGTGTTTTTTATTCTTTGTTATTTTTGTATACCATTGATAAAGAATGAATCCCAAAGACCAATTCAAATGCAATACTATGGGGTACACTCATCACCTATCTGGCCTTTGTGCCCCTCCCAGAAATAAATCCTGGATCCGCCCTTGACGTCAACCACATATGCGAACTGTCAACTTAGCACAAAGTCATGAATTTTTTTACTAGATTGGTCGGCTACAGCTGTTCAAGTGACCATGATCCAGACCAATCAGACAAACATATCAAGTCAGCCAGCTGTCAGACTCTTAACTACACTATACCTCAAACGACCCAATATGAAAACATTAAGTTCAAATAAAAAACATAATTTAAAGTCGCATTTATCTGACTGAGGACTGACATCGACTTAGAAGGGTGCTAGAGGTAGTTTTGCAGTAAGGAAGGAACTAGTATCCAATATTTTCCAAGCAGTGTTCGTAAAATTGTCTATAGGTTTGTTTGACGTGGCTAGCACTAGTGCCCACTAGTGCGCACTGAGAAGTTTCAGCTGATTTTCCCGCCTACCCAAAAACCTGCACAACCCTGAAAATTCGGCTATCATATCGAACGCAAAATATGCTGCCCTGAAGTCTGGCAGTTTTTGAATTTGAAAAATACTTTGTTTTGGTGAACGAAGTACGAAGATGATAACACTTTGTTCTGTTTATTGTTAAAAATGAGTGAACTCAATTCTGATCTTGTGCTTGCCATAATGCAAACAAGTTGATAAAACTGTTTGCAATATATGCGATGCACTAAAAAATGTAATCAGCTTTGATTCCAGAATTTTTTTCATTCCATTTATCTTTAAAATAAGGTTTTAGTCCATAAACGTTGTTGTTTTCAAACAATTCCCCTTTGAATATCAAATTCATTGTAGTTATCTTTATTACGATATTCAAATAAACGAATAACAGCAAGCGAAATGACAGCGCAACTCAGCACTGAGTTCTTGCCCCGACAAAATAACTGGGGTCAGTTCAGTGCCCACGTCAAACCTTATAAAGTGCAATAAACCCATGGATATAAAAGTCACTTACCTTCTTTAGTGGCAGTACGGAGTGTTGATTCGCTTTCTTTCGACGCTCATCAATTTCCTTAAAATACGAAGTGATGTAAAAGTTGTCAAAATCAATTCGTCGCAAGTATTTCTCATAATAAACAATGGATGCTGAAATTATATGATTTTAGAAAAACGACTTGTCCCAATCATTTCAATGTTTCTTACAATATATGACTTTGATAAACATAAGCGATAAAATTTTCTGCATTATCGCCATAATATAGTCGAACGTCTGCCTCTTTTCATTGAACTGATCCATCACTGCTTTGGCTGTCTCTTTTGCTGCCCTATGAGTAGAACGTCATTTTTAATGTAACGAACTTTCTTGTAAGCGTGAACTAATTTAATCAGTGAGTTTTACTTTAGGCTTTCGAAAATCTCAAACTTAGGCGGGTATGCGGAATTAATGTGATGAACATTATCAATAATATTCCGGTCCCATACTTTACTCAATTAAATTTGAAAGATAAAAATAAATTTAGAAGAGTGAAGGACAGCATTACGAACACAGTTTTAGCAAACAATTAACGACCTTTTCTGTTTTTTAAATGAATACGAAAAGCTAACAGCAGAATTTTCTTTCACTAACGGAACTTCTAAATAGACACTCATGCAATTTCTGGACCGAGTATGAAATTAAATTTTTCTTAAGTTGATACTAATAAAAGCGTAAAAATAAGATGGCCTTTAATTTTCATAGACGAAAAACCCATAATAATAGATAAATAAAAAGGAAGCATATATCTAAATTTTGGCAAACGACATTTCTGGTCTGACTCAACAAAAATAGGGCATCACTGACGTCATATAAGAAAACCATGAATTTTATGTGTTATTCGATTGGGCACCCTCAGAGCACTTTTTTTTTTGCTTTAGGTCACATTTTATGTTCGTTTGGTACAAAAAAAAAACAATCTTTCTCGGATTTCGGAGCACAATCTGGAATTTTTTCTTACATTTTATCAGATTTACCAATACAAGTGCATTTGGGTTTGACAACAGGTGAAGTTTGTTAAAGTTTACGTGAAGTTTTTCTACTGCAAAGAAAGGCATTCTATCGGATGAATATTTTTTGATGTGTAAGCATCTAAGCGCGCGTTGTTGGAATCTGATGGACGGAAATTGCGTCCCGGTGTTTTATCATTGTATACATTTATGAGCTGGGGCATATTAATTTAAGCTTTTTGTTGATGTGAAATAAAGCTTGTTTTTTATATATGATGGTCTCACATTTCTTCCCTGTGATGGACAACTCGTGGAAGTTCGGTGCCGGACAACAACTAACAAAAATGTCGTAGACCAGCAATGCAAGCCGAATGAAATAGATAAGATAAATTTAATCTTCAAATGAACTCCAACCGGAAAATTTTAACAACACGATATGGAAAAACCATCGATGCTGTCTTCCAGCGAAACTAGCACAGAACGAATAAATTATTGTTATATCATAATATATCAAGAATACGGTTATTACAACTCCCTCTTTTCTCAATGACGTGTATCAAGCCACACACATACCGCACGCACGGTGTTTACACATATATTTCGGGACTGTTTGATATAGATAGTGTCCGGCTGCAGAGCAGCGCTTCAACTCCCCTGGAGCATAGGGCAGCAACAAGATCCTTCCATCTCTCCCGGTTCAACGCAACTGTCCTTAGCTGTGACCACGATTGAACACCTTGGGACCGAGCTTCCTTTAAGACAGATGACCTCCAAGTTGTTTTTGGTCTTCCAACGCGTCTATTGCCCTGAGGATTCCATTCGAAGGATTGCTTCGCTATATTGTCGTTAGGTTTCCTCAGAGTATGGCCTATCCAGCGGAAACTTCTACTTGCAAAATGTCGGCATCCACTTTTTTCTGTCCGGTCCTTTCCCATAGTTCATCGTTCTTCAGAATGTATCGCAGACAACGGTTAACGAAGGCTTGCAGCCTGGTTGAGATGTTAACAGAGCATTTCCATGTTTCCGAAGCATATAACAGCACAGATTTCACGTTCAATTGGAAAAGTCTCAGTTTGGTGCGTAGCGATATTTTACTGGAGTTCAACACAGGAGAAAGGATTCCAAATGCACTACGGGCTTTGTTAATTCTATTGTTAACATCCAGGTCCGTTCCGCCATCTAGTGCTATGAAACTGATCAGATAGTTAAACTGCGTGACCTTCTCTACAGGTCCCTGCCTTAGAATAACTTGTGTGCTTTGGCCCGTTGACATTATTTTTGTCTTATTAGCGTTGATCCTTAGGCCAGCCACTTCCCCATGTTGTTGCAGCGAATGACATACATGATTCAACCCAGCAGTGTTGTTTGCCATGAGACATAAATATCGTCAGTATAGTCAATGTGGCTAAGTTTGTCAAACAGACTCCATTGGATACCATGTCTTTCACTTTCCCCCACCGTGGCATTCATCACATCGTCTATCGCTAGCAAAAACAGAATTGGTGACAAGACATCTCCTTGTCTCACTCCTTGACGCACATCAAAGGGGTCGGTAAGCTGTCCATTGTGCAGAACGAAACATCTTGCGTTGTTGTAAAGGGCCCAGCCCATAGAATCCGTTGCGTCCGTCGTGTCGACGAATTGCCGTATTTGACGGAACAAACTGTCCCATAGAATCCATCGCATACGGTGGCAGGCAGAGTGTTTAAGTACTCTATACTTATTTGTCCCAAGAAACGTGGTAATTTATCCCTTTCCAACGTACTCAAATTTCCTTTTATAATTATTTTGATAGGCATATTTTTGTGAAAAAAATTAACTTTTAAAAGTAAAATTTATGTTGTATAAAAATCGCATTTTGTTAAAAGAAAACATTTTTTCAATGTTTTATTTTTAGATTTTTCTTTTTCCCACGGAAGGCTTTTCGGACATCGAAATTCCCAAAAAAAAAGGAAGAAATCGCACAATATAAGAGCACTGGTGACAGCCGATGACAGAGTCTCTCTCGCGCTCAATATTTCCACCAATAAAAAGAAATCCTCTCACGCTGTTCCAGAACAGAACGGAAGAAATTAGCAAAAAGTTCTAATGTAGACTCCACATTAGACGATTCTACGTCCATGTAATGCATTGTGGTTGGAACCCCAGCGGATTTACGTTTCAAATTTACAAAATGCCAAAATGATTTGCTATCCTGCTTAATTTTACTTTCGATAGACATAATATGATTTCTGTAAAGAAACTTGCTAAGAGAAATAAATTCTTTGCGCAATTTGCTAAAATGCTCGTAATCAATAATATTACCCGATTTTTTAAATACTTTAAAAGCTTTGTTTTTTAAATTTTTTAGATGACTTAGTCTCTTATTATACCAAGAAGGCTTAGATAGAGTACGATTTTTGGAAGTGGGGACAAATCTCGCAAAACCATTTCCTAGTAATTCAACGAAACGTTTGTACATGCAATCTAAGTTCATGTTGGACAGTTCGTAAGACCAATCAATATTATTAAACAAATTATTAAGCTCAATAAAGTTAGCTTTAGAAAAGTTTAAATGATTAACATTGTCTTTGGAATGTACACCAACATATTCATACATTTGAATTTCCATACATAATTCTTTATGGTTAATAGATTCGCTTAGTAAATCGAATGGAACTTGAGTAACATTTGCTTTAAATTCATCGCGGCAAACAAAAATTAAGTCTAATATCTTTGACAAAGAATTTTGTATTGAGTTAATTTGACTCAAGTTTAACGAGTGTATAAAATCGATAAAACAATATTCATGAAGGTGCTTAATGTTATTAGCAATTAGGGATTTATTATACTCAGACCAAATCCAACTTATATTAGAGAGATTAAAGTCTCCTAAAACACAGATATTATCTAATGCAGAGCATTTATCATTAACAGAATTGATATTTTGTATATGCTTCTCGTAACACTCAATTTTAGAATTGGGGGTTACGTAACTAACTACAAAAAACATACGCATTTTATTAAGACTATTCATAATAATAGAAAAAGCAACTTGTTCAACTTCTAAAACAGGTAGCTTAACTTCTTTACCATCCAGATTAGTGCGAACTGCGACTATGATCCCACCTCCACGGTCGGTAGCAACTTTACACCGGTCAAAACGAAAAACTTCATAAAAGCGTTCATCAAATATTTCTTTTGAGGCTATATCAGGATACAACCAGCTTTCAACAATAACAATGACATCATAGTGTAAATGACAGGATTTAAAGAACAGATTAGAAATTTTCGTTCGGATCCCACTTGCGTTGTGAAAATAAACCTTTAATGTCTTTTTGAACGACGACGGACGATTAATTAATGTACTGCCGCCGTTTCCGATAAGTTTTTTGGTTTCACTGCATCGTTTCTTGGTTTAAATAGAAATGGCCTTAACTTGACACCATTTGGCCAGAAGGAGTCCACATAAATTTTATTAGCAAACTCCACTGGAACTCCAATTTTAAAATTTGCAAACTTCGGCTCAGATTTATCAGGTCTATTTAGCTTGTAGCACAGTATTAATGACGAATCAATCGCAAGGGAAGTTGAAATGAATTCTCGGATTTCCTCAGCTGAGGTGGATACCAGGAAAGAACCGACATGATACCATTTGTGCTTCATTAAGATTTTGAGTCCATGTCGATTTGAGTTTGTTCCAACAATAACATTTTTGTGTTTTTCCGATTGATTTGTGACTAGAACGACATTCTGTAATTTGCCATTATCATTGATCGATAAATCAGAAACAGCAGCATCTGGTCTATATTCATGTGTAGATTTACCAATGCATTGTGAGCAAATCTTACTACACGCAGCAACAGCGGCATCTACATCGTCAACAGCACCAACAGCATCTCCGTCATCAACAGCAACAACAGCATTAACAGCAACAGCGACATCAGAAGCATCATCAACAGCAGCAACAGCATCTCCGTCATCAACAGCATTAACAGCAAAAGCGACATCAGAAGCATCATCAGCAGCGACAGACGTCGCGGGTGAAGAAATAGTTTTGGGTGTGCAAGCAGACGAGTTCTTCACAATTCGATTCTTGGGCAAAGCGGCCGCTACACGTAAGTTAGTGGGTGAGCATTTGCTATTTTGCGAAGAAAGACGTGTAAACGGAGACAATGAGACTGAAAGCGCATTAGCGGATGGTTTTTTGGCTGGGTCATTGACCCTTGCTTTTCTTTGCACACGAGTGGTTTCCCGAATGGCACGATTACTAGGCAGTGCAGATTGAACACAAGCTGATTTGCTGTTTCGATCGGCATCAAGCGAGAGACCAAACTTATTAATGCACTGTATGTTGTCATGCAGGTATGAATAAAGATCGTTGATTTTTTTTATGCTTGTAAGAGGTGCATTGCCAATGCAATTATCACACTTATAAAAAATGTTTTCATTAGATACAATCACTTTTACTTCATTCTTTGGTATGGCACTGCATTCACAATGTATGTTTTGTGCACAAATACCACACGATAGGAAATCCGTGTCCATGATCAAACTGAGACATTTACTGCAAGAAGAGTTCATTGCGAGAGAGTTAAATTTGCGCGTGCGGTTTAGACAACAGGCAGAACTGAACTGATTGGTACTCAGAAGATTGTTCGAGTATGATACGCAAGGTGTTGATGTCTGATGCCTGGTGCCTCTTGAGGGTAGACTCGATCCTGAATTTTATCCTCTCGAGAACAATAGTTGCCAAAAATTTCGGAAAAACAGACATAATGGTGATACCGCGCCAGTTATTACAATTGTTGAGGTTCCCTTTCTTTGGTAACTTCACAATAACTCCATCCTTCCATTCCCATGGGTAAGTTTCACTCTCCCAAACAACCTGCACTAGTTTAAGCAAAATACGGAAAGCTGCTTCAGGGTCTGCTTTTAGGAATTCTGCGGGAATACCGCCCAGTCCAGCTGCTTTGTTTTTCTTTAGAAGATGGATCGCGTTTTTAATGTCTGTACTTGTTGGGGGACTGGTGTCGATACCCCTAGAAGATCTGCGCATGTTGTTCAATTGAGGATTCAATTCTGCATTTTGGTGGTCATTTAGCAGTGCACAAAAATGCTCCTTCCATCTTTTTAGCTGATCTTCTATCGTCACTAAAAGGTTGCCGTTCAAATATAACACAGGATGGTTAGTGTTAGTGCTACTACGGTGGCCGACAATGTCCTTTGTGATTTTATACAGTTCTCTTGATACAGTCGCACAACTTTTTTTTTTTGTAAGTTATATAAGTTATATTTAAAGAATCGGAACGCAGATTGTATGTTTTAACATAAAATTTAACCAGTGAATGGAAATCGCTTATAGAAAAGTGTCGAAGTCTACACATATTCAAATCGCACGAATATTAATACAAAAAAGAGCAAGTGACGTTTTTATGTTCGATTAGACACACGAAATCTGAAATTTGAGAGCAAATCTGAAGAAGCCCAATCGAATACCACATAAGATGCCACGAAATGATGATGAATTGAACATCACAATTAAACAGCATTTACACCGTCACGCACGCGCATTTTTGCATGAAACGCGACAGAGAAATCCGTTTATCCGCAGTCAATGGTATTAAAGGCGTAAGAATGAGATCACAAATCAGACGCCTTAAGTGTCATGGATGTTCTACCCATAATTATAGATACGTAAAACGGAAATAGACACAGGTTCCGCCCACCAACATTTCTGCAATTGCTTGAAAACATTTATTTTTCTGGTTTAAAAACTTGACATGAGAGTGGTAACTAGTTTCAGTGAATTAAACCAACAGTTCAACAATCAGTTAAACGAAAAAAAAAAAAAACAAATAATTGTCCGTTCATCATTTCCGGAAGCCATATTGTTTTATAGGAACGCAGAATTTCTTTAACCATCGCTATAAAAATATCAACGTGCGGAACTTTCTTATAATTCCTATCACGTAAACAAGATGGCCGACCTAAAAACGTGTTGCCCCTTTCAGTCACACTGCTATTTAGTATTTAGCATCCCTTTAATTTTCCGTGATAGAAAGTGTGACCGTGCAAATGCAGCATAAGTCGCTACATGAGAGGTATTGAAAAATCTACGCAACCGTTCATTGCATGGGCACAAAATGAGATTGACAGCCGTGAAGAAATCGACATCGACATACCAAGTTCTTTTCCCGAAAAGAGAATAATGTCGTTTTCCATTGGGACAGAAAAAGCACTTTTTTCAGAGTCAGAGCAGTTTTTCTGCTCTTGAAATCAGCTGGCTGTCAGATTTCATGTTCCATTTGTAGCTTTGCATCTTTCGAATACCTAGATGTCGCTCTTTTGTTTACAAGCATGTGCTTTTTTACTAATCCACTGTAAAACAGTAGAGCTTGTGCTGTGTTGGAACATATTTTTCACAGAAGTAGGTATATGAAAATGACATTTCACTAGCAGTCCATATTTAGTGGGTCTTACCAATAAAAAATTGTAGTTTCGACTCTAAGTTTTAGAAGTTCACAGTGGCCATAGTACCTATCCATGCAAATTTCGCAATTGTGATCTTCCGTAAATATAAAATTGATAAGATTTTTTATTAGTACGGCGCTCTCTTTCTATCGGATGGGCATTTTTGTAGAAAATAAATGAGAACCTATTTTATCTATGTATGGTAACACTATTTTTACAACATTGTACACCCTGTAGTTTACGCTGTCATTATGACACTGACACTTATAATAAAACTTTCTTCTTACTTTGAATTCCATCGAAACAGGTTGTCTTTAATATTACGCTTCCGAGATATTTTCCTGTTCCCGATTTTTCTTCAACAGGTTATGGGCCCAGGTTCGCCCAGGAAAATACGGATTAATCTGCTCATCATAATTATATAGTTTTCCTGAAATTCCGCGGACGGATTTCTCAGATTTTCTCGGATTTTAAATTGAGGTTATGGCGACTTCATCGATACCGGCAATCGAGAAACTGAAGGGACGTGAAAATTATGAGGACTGGAAATTTGCTGTTGAGAATTTCCTTCAACATGAAGATCTGTGGGCATGCGTGTCTGGAACGGAGACTGATGTGAAGAAGGTTTTGAAGGCGAAATCCAAACTAATTCTTCTCATCGAACCAATCAATTACATTCATGTCAAGGAAGCAAAAACAGCAAAAGAGGTCTGGGATAAGCTGGCAGCGGCGTTTGCAGATAATGGATTAACCAGGCGTGTTGGACTTTTAAGAACATTAATAACAACAAGTTTAAAGGATTGCGATTCCGTCGAAACTTACGTCAACAAAGTGATTTCTACCGCCCATAAACTAGATGCAGTCGGTATGCAAGTCTCCGATGAATGGGTTGGTACGTTATTGCTGGCAGGGTTAGGCGATAATTATAAGCCAATGATTATGGCACTAGAAAGCTCTGGTGTAAAGATTTCAGCGGACGCAATAAAAACCAAATTACTTCAGGACATCAAGGATGATGATAGTTGGTCTGGTGGTGGTGCAAATCCTGTAGTTTTATATAGTGGCAGTGGCGGCAAAGGAGTTGTGAAGAAAGGCAATCAACGCCGTGCATTAGGGCCTAAGTGCTTCGAGTGTAAAGTTCACGGGCACATAGCCAGAAACTGTCCGAATAAGGGTCAGACAACGGATGGAAGAAGTAAGCAGCGAAATGTGGTGCTGTTCACATCGTTCGTAGCGAGGACGAGCAAAGCTCACAGCACAGATTGGTTTATCGACTCAGGAGCATCAGAGCATATGACAAATCGTAGAGACTGGTTGCGAAATGTGTGTTCGGTCAACAAGGAAGAAGTCACAGTGGCAGATAGTTTTAACTTGGATGTCAAAGCTAGAGGTGACGTCGAAATGCAATTTTTGGCGAAAGATGAGCTGCTGACGGTGACGATTGGTAATGTGCTTTATATTCCAAATTTGTGTGCAAATCTTTTGTCGGTTTGCCAGATGACACAACACGGCTACACCATCACATTTAAAGCCGACAAATGTATTATTTCGGACAACTACAAAAGAGTAATTGCTACTGGAAGTCAGGTAAACGGTAAGCTGTATAAATTAAATACTGGAATGCAGGCAGACGCACTCAGTATGATGGTCGAGAAAAGGTTGTCGTATGAGCTATGGCATCGTCGACTCGGTCATCCAAGTCAAAATGCGTTAATCAAAATGAAGAGCGGAGCTGTCACGGGTATTGACTTCGCTGATTCTAATGAGATACATTGCGTTAAATGTTTAGAAGGCAAACATTCTCGAAAGCCATTTAAAGCATCTGAAAATACGTCCAGAGACTTTCTAGAATTGGTGCACTCGGATCTGTGCGGACCAATTGAGCATTCATCTCTCGGTGGTGCACGATATTTTTTGGTTTTCTTGGATGATTTTTCACACAAAGTTTTCGTTTATATTCTTAAATCAAAAACGGAAGTGAAAGAAAAATTCATCGAGTTTAAAAATAGAGTGGAGAATGAAACAGATCGTAGAGTAAAAACTCTACGAACAGACAACGGCAGTGAGTATTGCAACCTCGATTTCCTGAAGTATCTAAGCAGCTGTGGAATTCAACACCAAACAACGGTTCCGTACACACCTCAACAGAATGGCAAGGCTGAGAGGATGAACCGTACCTTAATGGAAAAGGTTCGCAGTATGTTATCCGATGCAGCGTTAGAGAAAAGTTTTTGGGCTGAAGCGGTTTTGTATGCCGCATACCTAGTTAACCGTACGCCGACAAGA
Source organism: Cheilosia vernalis (assembly GCA_949126925.1). Taxonomy (NCBI): domain Eukaryota; kingdom Metazoa; phylum Arthropoda; class Insecta; order Diptera; family Syrphidae; genus Cheilosia; species Cheilosia vernalis. The sequence continues at coordinate 87,672,419 of OX421358.1, read as the reverse complement.
GTGCTGGGGGACTTTAAAACGCCGGAGGAGATTTGGACCAAAAAGAAGCCAGATGTGAGTCATCTTCGAGTGTTCGGATCGACGGCAATGATGCATATACCAAGTCAAAAGAGGAAAAAACTGGATCCTAAGTCAATGCTTTGTATACTGCTCGGTTATTGCGAAAACTCAAAAGCCTATAGAGTTTACGAACCGAAGAAGAAGAGATTACTAATCAGCCGTGATGTTATTTGCCTGGAAAATCAGCCTTTTGGACAGGTATGTGTTAAAGGAAATACAAATAACATGTTCTCTTCATTCTTAGAAAGCTCAGTGGGGGAAACATTTGTTGATATTGACGGTGGAAGTTGTTATAGCCATGGTGTTGCTGCTGCGAATGACGATAATGCTGTTGCTGCTGCGAATGACGATAATGCTGTTGTTGCTGCTACGAATGACGATAATGCTGTTGTTGTTGCTGCGAAAGAGGAAGATACTGCTGTTATTGCTGTGACAGATGAAAATGTTGCTGTTGTTGCTGAGGAAGAAGCTGATAACTACACTACCGAGTCAGGTGAGTCATTTTATTCTGACGATGATTACTTTCCCCCAACTTTGGAAGAGCCCACATCATCTGCAATTGTAAGAAGATCGGAAAGAGCAAAAATACCTAAAAAATATAATGATTACGTGACATATATGGCGAGTAAAAAAACAAATTTTGATCCGACAACTTATGTAGAAGCGATCTCTAGAGATGATGCTGATCGGTGGAAAGAAGCTATTAACAACGAATATGCCGCCTTGCAAGCGAATGGAACATGGGAGGAGGCTGAGTTGCCACCGGAAAAAAAGCCGCTGAAAACAAAATGGGTGTTTAAAACAAAAGTGGACGCAAACAGTGGAATGTGCCACTACAAAGCTCGGCTAGTGGCAAAGGGGTGTAGCCAACGAAAAGGCATTGACTACGAAGAAACTTTTTCCCCTGTTGTGCGGTACGAATCTATTCGTTTTCTTTTAGCCTTAGCTGCTCGAAACAATTTGGATGTTGAGCAGATGGATGCAATTACTGCATTTCTGCAGGGCGATCTTCAAGAGGAAATTTATATCACACAACCAGAAGGTTTTGGAATTGGAAATAAAACGCTTCGTTTAAAGAAATCCATTTATGGTTTGAAGCAGTCATCAAGAACGTGGAATTTAAAACTCGATAGTGCTTTGAAAAACTTTGGATTGAAGCAGTCGGAGTTGGATCCATGCATTTATTTCCAGCACATCGATTGTAAATTTATCGCAGTCGCCGTTTATGTGGATGATTTATTAATCATAGACAATCATCCCGAGTTAAAACATCGTTTAAAATCGAACATGATGAAACAATTTCACATGAAGGATATTGGTGCTGCTAACTCATTTCTGGGGCTACGTTTACGGAGAGACAGAACAAAAGGTATAATTTGGGTAGATCAGGAGAAATATATCCATGAAATGGTTGACAGATTTGGGTTGACCAATTGCAACGAATGCTCGACGCCGATGGACAACAACCAAAGGTTAAGTAAAACCATGTCGCCCAAGTCACAAGCTGAACAGGAAGAGATGTGGAAAGTTCCATATCAGGAACTGATTGGTAGCTTGCTATTTGCTGCTCAGGTGTCACGACCAGACATCAGTTATGCTGTCAACCATTTAAGCAGATTCAACCAAAATCCAGGGAAGGCCCATTGGATAGCAGCAAAAAGGATTCTACGCTATCTTAAAGGTACTGCAGACTGGAGATTGTGTTACTCAAGAGATGTAAGGAAAAATACGACAATAACTGGATACTGTGACGCCGACTATGCTGGTGATGTCGACGATCGAAAATCTGTTACGGGCTACGTTTATACAATGCAAGGAGGCGCGATATCATGGTGCTCCCGAAAACAACCTACCGTTGCTCTGTCGACTACTGAGGCAGAATACATGGCGCTTAGTTTGGCTGTACAAGAGGCGCTGTGGCTTTTGGGCTTGCAAAAGGAGCTTATAAATGAGATGCAGGAACAGATTCACTTATTCTGCGACAACCAGAGTGCCATTTGTCTATCATCTACGAATGCTTATCATGCTAGGACAAAACATATTGATGTAAGACATCATTTTGTTCGTAGTGTGATCAACGAGGAGCGAATCAAGCTAAGCTACGTAAAAACTTTGGAAATGGTGGCTGACATTATGACGAAGGGGCTGCCAGCAGAGAAGTCAATTTTTTGTGCTAAGTCCATGGGACTTGAGAAATAGATTCTAGTGGGGGTGTAGAAAATAAATGAGAACCTATTTTATCTATGTATGGTAACACTATTTTTACAACATTGTACACCCTGTAGTTTACGCTGTCATTATGACACTGACACTTATAATAAAACTTTCTTCTTACTTTGAATTCCATCGAAACAGGTTGTCTTTAATATTACGCTTCCGAGATATTTTCCTGTTCCCGATTTTTCTTCAACAATTTTCCACTCGCTCTTATTGCCAATATTTTGTACAATAGGCATTTTTCTTTTTTAGTTCAGAGCTGAGCACTGAACTGGGCTCGAGAATTATGAGCGCGCGCTGAACCGAGCGTGCTCAGAGCGTTCAGAGGATGTTTTGTTTTTCCTGTATTTTTTGTCCTTCAAATGTGACTGGAAGTGTGCATGTACATGTGTTCTCAGCTTTTTACTCAGCCTGCTCAGTCAATTTATTCTGAGCTCATAGAGCACGCTCTGATCGTGCTCTGAACGAAAAAAGAACCACAAATTCGAGCTAAAAAAGAAATACGAACTTTTTGTATAACAGTTCACGGTCTGCTCTGAACTAAAAACGAAAAACGCCTAATTTACGAATATTTCTACCGCTAAGGTTTATGGGAACAGATCCAAATTCATAGCTTTTCTACATTTGGCACTAGTTTAATCCCACAAACTCATCACTTACCTTAGCTGAGGGGGTTGATCTAATTTAATGACTTCATAAGTAACGTTTACATCTGTTGTATTGCGAAAGAGGTCATCCTCTGTTTCCATCAAATTAACCATGTTCTCGCCGAGTTTAGGATCTATAGCAGTGCTGGGATCACAGATACCTCCAGTTTCCTGGTAGCCAAGTAACTTCATATTGCATACATAGTCTATCCTAAGTGGCCAGCAAAGAAGAACATCCACTACAACTGGCAAGTTTTCCATGCATTTTTCGTGGGCATCGGAAAAAGCATCCCTGCAGCGATTTTCGCCCATTTCCAACTGCTCCTTACACCTCAAGCGCATTTTATTTGTGTATTTATCCCTGAAATTCTTCGCCTTCACTTGCCTATTCGTTTCATTAGTTGGGTCCGCAAACGACAAACCAGCGAGAAGATCCCGACGAATAAGCTTCTGTAAATACGAATCGGACTCAGACGAATTGCTCGCAGTGAATTCACCTTCAATTTCGTCTTTAATTGGCTGAAGGACGTCTTCAATATTTTCGAAATTTTTTCGAATCTCTGTCATTTCATCTTTCATGGCGGCGAGGGTGTTTTGAAATGGTTTGGTCATCAGGTCGAAACGAGTCTTTGTCAAATTATAAGTAAGCATTGTTGTACAAGCAAACACACGAACTATTTCTTGGCCGTTTAGAGCCAAGTTAGATATTGGACCTAAGGGATCAATAAAACTGATTCATAGCCAAAGAAAGAAATTTCACTCTTACCAGATATAATATAGGCAACGCAAAGCGCGCGTAAGAAGCCTCTGCCAGTTTTGCCTAACAATGCGACGCACGCGAGGAACGCAACACATTTGACACCAGTTGTGAATACAAATCCAAGACCTGGAATGTATGCATTGTTATAAAAGGCCTTTTGAAGACTAATACCCGAACCAATAAAGATGATTAAGGCCGTCAATGATCCATAGGTGACGTCCAACGACAGTTCTAAGTTCTTAATAAATATTTTCCAAAAGATGACCGCAAGTCCGATGCCGATTAAGTAGCTAAAGATATAGCGGGTGATGGTCCAATTATGTCTTCTGTCGTAAAGGGCGCAGTAGAGTGAAGGCAGTCCATGTTTGAAAGGTTTGACAAGCTTTTTAATAAATATTCGTAGCAAATAAAACATTTAAACAAATGTACACTTGTTAACTGTCAACAATATTAAAAGTGAAAGGTGAGCGTACGATAGTGGCTCAGCAGTGCGTTCAGTTTCTCAACCTTGAATGGTTTATAATCTATTTTCGTTAGTAGGAAGTGCGGTGGAATTGGCAAGCAAAATAACAATTTAAAACGGTGACATTATACTGCAGTTATTTGCATAGAGAACAGAGTTCGAATAACAATCCGCATAAAAGATAAATCGGGATGATACTCGTTCACCCACCCAGATACGAAAAACGCTCAAGGTAAACAAAATGTCAAAAAAAGGACAGATGTTTGAACTTTTCGAGTGAGACAGGAACACCAACATTGTCGTTTAAAGGTACATACTAGCATTTCACTTGATGGAAATCTGGGTCGGCATTCTGTCAGGCGAAACGTTAAAACTTTTTCGTTTGCACGAAGAAATTTGCATGTGTAACATAGGGCAGATCATTCGTGCGCACGAAAACGTTTGATCGTTTCGCCTTACAGAATCTAGCCCCTGACTTCTTCAATGTCATACCTACTTACTTACTTACTTAACGGGCTCCCGACCCGTGGAGAGTCTCTGCCTGAGACACTGCAGCCTTCCATCCTCTACGATCCCGGGCACGCTGCTTCCAGTTGTCCAGACCAAGCGCTCTGGCATCCGCGATGGCTTGGTCTTTGAACCGGAGGTTCGGTCTTCCTTGTCTTCTCGAACCTGGGGGCTGGGATTCGAAGATCCTCTTAGCTGGAGCATAATTGTCCATTCGCTCGATGTGGCCGAGCCAATGTAGTCGACGTATTTTGGCTTTTTGGACTACATCCACATCTTGATACAGCTCATAGAGTTCGCGGTTATATCTTCTCCTCCATTCGCCCTCCTCGCACACAGGACCAAAAATCCGCCGAAGAATTTTTCTTTCGAAGGAACCCAGTATTAGCTCTCCCTTCCTGCTTATCGTCCAGCACTCGGCGCCGTAGAGCAGAACTGGCAGTATAAGGGCTTTGTAAAGCATACACTTCGTCCCTCGAGTTAGGAGTTTTGAACCCAATTGTTTTGCCAAACCGAAGTAGCAGCGGTTTCCTAGGGTAATTCTCCGCCGGATCTCCACTAGGATGTCATTCGTGGAGTTCATGTTTACTCCGAGGTAGATGAACTCCTTAACTACCTCGAAATTGTTGCTATCAATAGTGACGTTTTGTCCTAGGCGGTGGACAGATGTTTGTTTGTTTGTTGATAGCATGTACTTAGTCTTGTCCTCGTTTACTTCAAGACCAACAGATTTCGCCTGTTCTTCAATCGCCGTGAAAGCTTCTATCACGGAGCGCTGTGACCGACCGATGATGTCAATATCGTCCGCATACCCAAGCAGCTGGACGGATCTGTTGAAGATAGTGCCTTCCGTGTTGACACATGCCGCGTCCCCTTGCCGAAATCCGGTGCATGTTTGGAATAGTTCGGAGGAGCTGTTTCCAAATTGCACGTTGCAACGCATGTTTTCGAGTGTCACGCGACACAACTGAATCAATTTTGACGGGATTCCGAATTCGGCCATCGCCATATACAGCTCCTGACGATGTATACTATCATACGCGGCCTTAAAGTCGATGAATAGATGGTGTGTCTCGACTTGAAATTCGTTGGTCTTTTCCAGGATTTGCCTCAGTGTGAAAATTTGGTCTATAGTCGATCTGCCGGGCCGGAAGCCACACTGGTACGTGCCGATTAGTGTGTTGAAGAACGGTTTAAGACGTTCACACAGTACGTTGGATAGGATCTTATACGCGACATTTAGCAGGGATATGCCTCGACAGTTCTTGCAAGACATAGGATCGCCTTTTTTGTATATAGGGCATATGGAGCTGATAGTCCAGTCATCGGGCATGTTTTCTTCCATCCATACTTGGTTGATGATATGGTGCATGCGCCCTACCAAAACATCACCTCCGTATTTAAAGAGCTCCGCTGGCAAGCCATCCGAGCCTGCGGCTTTGTTGTTCTTAAGCTTTTTTATAGCTAAGCCAACCTCTTCTATACTGGGTGGTGGAACAGGTTCTTCATTGGCTGGACGCGGGTTATCTTCTTGCCCTACAACTCTCTCAACATGATGCCCATTAAGCAACTGCTGGAAATGCTGCTTAAATACATCTACTATTCCCTGCGCTTCGGTGACTAGGTTTCCTTCGCTGTCTCGAAGAGCCTGTGTTCCGGTTTTGAAGCCAGCAGCCAGTTGCTTGGCTTTCTTATAGAACCTCCGGATGTTGTTGCGATCACGAGACTCTTCGATCTCCTTGAGCTGGGATACTGCGTAGGCTCTCTTCTTTCTACGCAGGATCTTTTTCTCCTTCCTTCTCCTGCCTCGATACTCTTCCCTAGCTGCCCTTGTTTTGCGCTGCAGCATTTTCTTGTGTGCATCTTCTGTCACCTTTTTCCTGTACACGCATTCTCCTTGATGATGTCGCGAGACTGGCACCACTGATTGTTGGCGTCTGTGGAAGGCGAGTGCATAGTGGAGAGTTTCATGCTCAGACGCTCTCTGTAGGCTCTGGCTACTCCAGGTGTGCTAAGGCGTCCAACGTCAAATTTCTTCTTCTGGGCGGCCCGCAGCTTCTTCTCGTTGGACAGTCGAGCTTTGAATCTAGTTGCAACAAGGAAATGGTCAGAGTCGACATTTACCCCTCGGAATGTGTGCACGTCGAGGATGTTTGATGCGTGCCTCGCATCGATTAGCACATGGTCGACTTGGTTGGCGGTTCGACCGTCTGGAGAGCGCCAGGTTGCTGTGTGGATCCTTAGCCTTTGAAACCTAGTGCTACTTATCACCGTATTACGAGCTGCTGTAAAGTCAATTAGTCGGTTTTCCTGACCGATTTTGGCATTGAAGTCGCCGAGCACAACTTTAACGTCATACTCCGGACAGGCTCCGTAGGCTCCATCCAGGAGGTCATAAAACTCCTCTTTTATGGAGTCTTCAGCCTCGTCGGTAGGGGCGTGTGAACATATTAGGCTTATGTTTTGGAAGGTAGCTTTGATGCGAATCACAGCTAGGCGATCACTTATCGGCCTAGTCAATAACTTTTGTCCTTAGCCGATTTCCCACGACGAATCCGCATCCTAATACATGCAATCTCTTATGGCAGCTGTAATAAATGTCGCAATTTTTTCTTTTCATCATGCCTGATCCTATCCATCGTATCTCCTGGATCGCGGTAATATCTGCCTTGTACGTTGTACCGCGTGAGGACAGACTCAATGTCATACCTACTTAAAGAAAATGTGCGAAACTCGCAAACCTTGTGACAACTGGCGGGGCACCATTTTAAACAAAAGTCATCAGTCATCACACATCACAATAGAAATCAAGAGATGAGTTACACCTGCCAGCTGCTTTTTTTTTTGCCAAATTGGCAGTCTTTTTAAAAGTTTGTATGGGATTGTTATAGGACGAAGGCAGGTGAAGACACCTGAAAGGTCAATTTCTAAAAGACGTTCTTTTAAGCTAATCTTCAGTACAAAAATTAACCAAATATACCTACATATAATCACTTGGCAGAGAAAATGTGTCAAAAGTTAATTTTGAAAAGCCGAGAGCCTTGAATTATGTGACAAGTTTTTTTAAATTTGGTGCTCCAATTGCTTCGGAGAAAATCGACCTTGAGAAGTGTTCTGCCAAATTAATGTCTGGCCAGGCCAGCAGAGCACATAGTCAAATCGGCCGAAATTGAACAAAAATTAGTATTCCACATTGGTTGATATAATATGGTTGATATATGCTTTTAATTAATTTTTGTGCTATCCCAATTTAGGCTGTAATCCAAATTTTAAGTTGGGATATGCAAGTAAAAGACATTTCACAGCTCTGCTAATTATGACAGCTGCAAGAAAGAAAAAATAACAATGCAGAACGTCCACATTAGGTCTGTTCCCTTACTTTTGTAGTAAGAATGGAAAAGACAATTAAAATGGCAGTGGTGGGGATAAATTCTCTCACAGAGAGAGACACTTACGAAAAAGTTAGGAAACGCTTTTGTAGTAAACTATGAAAAATAATGACAGATATGACAGATAAAAATTTCCATAAATTGCAGTGGTAAAGAATATTTTCAATACGATGGAATATTCGGGGAGAACATTCAATATTTATTTTGCCACCTGTTGATACCATTTTAATAGAACGCAAGAAATCAAAACAAATTCAATCGAATGTCAAATATATGACAAGAAATTTCAAATCAGCTGTTAATTGTTTGGTGACTGATAGCCCTTCAAATTTCTTACACCAAGAAATTTGTTGAGTAAAAATTCGTAAGATTCTCAGTGGAGGGGTAATATCTTGCTCTCTCGACGACGCTCTCTTTTACGAATTTTTCGAGTTAAGGAACGGCATTGAGTAAAAATTCGTAAGAATTCGTAAAAATTCGTAAGATTTAAAAGTAAAGGAACAGACCTATTGTGGTGCCATGACAAAAACAGCATGTAAAATTAAAAACATAGACATTTCAAAGCCAACCTAATCCATATAACCAGGCCCACAAAAATTAAAGTAGGTAGGTATGGGGTAGTTTAGTCCTTGCAAAATAAATAAATTCCGTTAATCAATCCATGTGAACCCACTTCCTTGAAAAAAATTATCTAAATGGGGTTTTTGTTGTTAATAAATAATGTTCTGTGTGGGTTCATATTAGTATTTTGTGTTCAGCGGCAACGCTGAATTATGTGTTCGAAGAACCGTTAATCGTTCCTTAAAAGAATAGGTACTTAATAATTTCGACTGACAGGTTGATAGAATGTACGTGCCGGATGCGACAGATGAAGTAGGTTTATGTCGTTTTCCATTGGACAAAAAGAAGCGTCCGGGAGAGTCCGGAATCGAAAAAATCACTTCTGAAACCGTTCCATTGGCACAAAAAATACTCTTCTGGTGATTCTGAGGAGAGAATTTCGCCAATACTCTTGTGGATTCAATCAGAAGCAGTTTTCTTGTTCCATTGGACTACAGAATGAGTGGATCCCCGAGTGAAACCAATGGAAAACGACATTACTTTCTATTTTTCTATCCGTCGCACCCGTTGACATTTGGTAAGAGGAAGCCTTTTCATTGGTGGAAATATTGAAAGCATGAGAGAAACTCTTATCGGTTGTCACAAGTTCTCTTATATCGTAGGATTTCTTACTTTTTTTTGGGGAATTTCGATGTCCGAAAAGCCTTCCGTAGGAAAAAATAAAAAGCTGCAAATAACATTCAAACTAGAATTTTTTTTTATTTCATCAAAATAGGTGTCAAACTAAAAAAAAATCCTATTTAGATCGCCTTTTAGCAAGTTCTTGACAACCAACACTTGCAAACTTTTGAACTTTTTAAATTTTTACATTTGAACTCTTGAACACTCTTGAACTTTAGAACTATTGAACTTTTAAACTTTTGGAAACTTTGAACTTTTGAACAGGAGCCGGGAATTGTTGGAAATATTTTTTGACAAGAGCTATAAATAGCCGAACAATTTTTGGAATGTTAACCTTAAGGCCAGGATTAACTATATACCTTAGGAATGGTTGAAAGATTTTCATTAAAAAAACGCTGCCTATTTCATGAACACCGTAGGCGATTTGTTGGTTTTTATGAACAAATTAATTAATTATTCATATAAAACATCGAAAATTCAGAATGCTTAGATTTAGCAAAAGGCTAGCCCGCAAAATAGCAGACTTGGGTTTTGACAGCAAAAATGCTTCGTCCACTTTCCCAAAAGGTAGGGATCATAGAATGATGGACTATATTTTTTATATATATGACTTTTTAGAGAGGCGAAGAGTTTCTATTTGGTTTTCCAACTATTGGTGAGTTAGGTTAGGTTAGGTTAAACCGGCAGATCACACCAAGTGCATACAGGAGCTAAGAATAAAATCAGTGGATGCTTACATTCACTATCGATTTATTGGTTTGGAACGGAATTTTTTTCGATCTGTACGGAATCGTATCCGTTCTGATACGACTTTCGGAAAAATTTTCCGATGACATATAGCGCACCTTGTCGCATTGCGTGGAACCGCGTTATACCACTTACTTTTGACGGCTACATGGCACATATTTTTCCGAAGCTCTCCGACAACTAATTGCTGCGTAATATTTGAATCATTTGAATGCGAAATTAGCGCGTTTATACGCGTCGGCGCAGTGGCTTAGTGGCTTAGTGTGTTGGACTACTAATCGAGGGGTCCCAGGTTCGAATACCGCAAAAACCCAAATTCCAACTCAGGGTTTTTTCCATTGCGCCACCTCTCGCGAAAGTCAGACAAACATCCGAGATATAATTGTCTTGAAAGAGCTTCTCAATTAGCCGTTTGGACTCGGCGTTAAATTGTTGATTGGAGAATGGTTGCGAGAAGCTAGGCCTTGGTCCCTACGGACCTGTTGCGCCAACTATTTATTAATTTATTTATTATAATGCTTCATTTATTTTGTTCCGAAACGGATACTTCAAACTCAATTTAAGTTCCGACGAGATTTGACCTTCGTATCGGATTTTTTTCCAAACGGATACCTCGATAGGGCTGATTAGCGAGTTTGCCCAGATTGTCGTGAAATTATTTTCCGAGATGTTGCTTCCTACGGGATGAGAGGCGGCTGGGCATGGGCACTTCTCCTAGACGTTCATGCAGTTGCTACAGAAATCGCCATTGGTGGCTCGGAGAAAAGAAAAACAAACAAACGATAGATATGCTGTTCTTCATTTGTATATATTTTCAATATTCTGTCTATGTAAAAAAAGAAAATTATTATATATCATATATCCTTCTGATCTTTTTGTTTACTTCTATTTTTTTTTGTTCTGTATTGTATATTGACAAATTATTTTATACCTTGTTTTTTTTTCATTACGTTCTTTCCTCTGCTTTGCTATAGTTTCACTTTTAACTATATTCATTTATTTAGGTATTGTTTTAATTTAAAAAATAAGTTTTGCTCTTATAAATTGTATGCTCAAAATGGTTTTATTAATTGCTTGTATGAGGGGAGAGGCGATGTTTAATTTAGTTTCAATTGTGTAAAAGTGTATTAATAATTTTTAATAAATTTACTGCGTGGTTGTTACCTCTTGCTAACCAGTAGATAAACTAGTTTCTTCAAGTAGGAAAGCATTGAATTGTTTTTCTGGATAAATGTCGTTCGTTTTCAAAATATATTTCACGCGACATTTCGGCATTGAACTAATTTGATTTGTTTTTTATTCTTTAAATAATTTATTCAAGGTGATTTTATATTTTTTTTATATACTTTATCTTTTTAAAATATAAAGTTTTCTTCCTTTTTTTTCTAAAACATAAACACAATTAGATTTTACATTTAAATTTTTATATGCATTATATACGTTTCTAAATTGCAAACTCAATGATGGGGGCAGTCCTCAAAGGTTTTTTTTTTTGTTTATTTAATTATAAATTTATCGTAAAACATTGACATAGTAAAAATAAAATATTTAAAATATTTTATTTTAATAAATATTTATAAACAAATGTTTTTTTTTCTGAGTTTTTTTTTTAGTATATAATGTGTTTGTGTGAATTATATGTCCCGCAACGACTAAGGATTTTTTAAACAAATATTCATCCTTGTAGCACGTTAAATTTTATATTAAATTTTTATTTTTTTTTATTTTTATTTTACTCTTTCTCTAGTACTAGAAAATATATTTGATTATTTATTATAAGTATGCACTAACAAACAAAAATAAAAATAAACACAAAAGAACAATCTAAGATAATAATTATAATTTTTTTAAATGACGACTTGATTTATAAACAATTAGCATGAATAGAATTTAAATTATTTATTATTAATTTATTGTGTGTTGGTATATACGTAAAAAAAAAAAGAGTTCATTTATATTAACTACACCTTGGATTTGTTTAAATTTTAGTTTCCTCTACTCGTTTTTTTTTTTTTTTTGTATCGAGGACTGCCGTTTTGTTTTCGAAACGAAGATGTTTATTTTCGATGTTATTTAAAGAACTACACAGGCTATAGGTAGTTCAGAAAGTTAGAACGCTTTCTCATTAATTTTTTTTTTTATTAAAATCAAAATGTTGTAAACAAAGAAGGACCCGCTCAAAATGAACACAAAGGCGGGTAGTACAATACCGAACCTGGCATTCTGAAAGGGTCCCAAATGCGTCTAAAATTAAATTTATATTTTTTTCTTCTATTTTGTAAGTCATCATGAACACTTTGTTCCTTATTTGTTTTACTTAAAATTGCTTTATATGCTTATTAGTTTTTTTTTTTTCAAATGGGATAAACAGAAAAAAGCTGCGAGTACTTAACAAACGCACTGTACTATCGAGTAATTCCCTACAAACCCGCCGGAGGGAATTTATTATTTTTAGGCAACGAAAGCTAAATACGATGAGAAAGCAATTTGTTTACTCGTAAAATTTTTCGAATCGAAGTATCACATAATAATAAACAAACACGAAAAAAAAAGAAATAACATTTAGTTGTTATTGGTTAATGGTGAAGACCTCTATATAATATATTAAAAAAGATATATGCGTAAATACACAATGAAAATATAATGAATAACCACCGAGCCAAAGAGGACAATAACAGCCAGGCGAGAGGTGAACTCATTTTTAAAAAAATCGTCATTACCTTTTGATTGTTGCTTTGGAACAAAATATCTGAAATATTCTGCTGTTTCAGTGTCCTCTCAGGCTTTGTGGTGTAAGATTTGTTAAAATAATTATTACTTTTCATTCCTATTTTTTTTTTAAATATTATTCCATTGAGAATATTTTTTTTTTGCGTTTTTTTTTATGTATATGTATTTTTTTTTTGCATTTTTTTATATTTTATTTTATTTTCTTATTCTGATCATCTATGTTAATTTAAATAATTTCTTTATTTTTTATTATCTATAACTAAAGTTTCTTGCTTGTACAAATATTTACAGAAACACCAACAAAAGAATTAGAGAGAAAGAGAGAAAACAAATCATAAAAACAAAAGTATTAAATATATAGAGAAAAAAAGAAAACATAAAAAAGATTATTTTGCTTCCACTTGATTTGCGATTAAATTAAACATTAGCATTTAAACTGTGTGTTTTTTTCGTTTCTACGATTTGTAGTTAATTTATTTGCCGTTTAGCTTGGGATATCAACGCCAAGAGGGAATCCAATTTAAGATCCTTGAATCGAGCGAAATGATTCATCATTGGTTGTATTGAATCGGATTCAATGGCAGCGCAGATGGTTTGATTCTGTATTGTTCGATTTAGTGAGGTTGCTACCGAGTCGAGGAATTGACTCCAGGCGTCTTGATTTTCATTGTTGAGAGTTGTATCCGTAGCTGTAAGGTAGATGTGTTCAGCTTGTAGAATAAGGCAAACCAGTGATGAAATGCCAAACTGGAAAGTAAAGATGTGGATGAATTGGTTAGAGGGGGTCACATTCAGACAAAGGCACTTAAAAGTAGCGGAAGCAATATGTACCCCGTATTTTTAGACGCCGAGCAGCGGCAACGTAGCACTAAGCGGAATTGGATAACTGGTGGGGATTGCTGTTGACTGCAAGTGAATGAGCGGTCTCAAAGGGACCGGTTGTATTATTCGCAAGTTGGAGTTGTCAGTAGTCTAACATGCACATTCGGTATCGCTTTGGGACCGCGTATTCAGTTTGCACCGTCACTTAGTTTTAAAGAGTTTGAGCCTACCTTGAAATGTATGGGCAGAACATTGAAAACGACAATGGGATTCAGTTTGAACTTTAAGGGCAGTTAGATGTTAAAAGAAAACTATAGCTCATTTTATATAACAGACATTTAAGGGCAGCGCTTCAAACGTTCAAAGAAAATTGTAGCTCATTTTATTTGACGGAAAGTTTATCAAACCTAAGATGACTACGGGCATACAGAGCGACCGCCGAATGGAGAGTGTGCAACTGGGGGCAATTAGCCAAAAATCGTGCGTGCTAACAGGAGAGACGTATGTCCATCCCGAACTGTAGCGCCACCTAAGTAAGTAAAGAATTTTAAATCTACGCAAGATTTAATGGAATTCTTGATCAATTTCCAACTCAGGGTTTTTTCACTGCGCCACCTCTCGCGAACGTCTGACAAACATCCGAGAGTATAACTGTCATGAAAGAGCTTCTCAAGTAGCCGTTTAGAATCGGCATAAAATTGTAGATCCCTTCCATTCGTTCCAAAAATGAAAACTCACACAAAAACGAATGGTTGCGAGAAGCTAGGCCTAGGGTCCCTACGGGCCTGTTGCGCCAAAAATTATTATTATCACAGCGCCGTGCTGCGTTAAGCAAATAGTTTTTTACTCCAACAAAAGATCCTTAAATGAGACGGGGTTTTTTCTCAGTTCTCTTCTTTTTGACTCCAAATGATGCGGTTGAACAGTGGAGTTGAGTTATGGTTTTTATGAACCAATATCTTTATTCTTTATTCATCTATCTAAAATATTCAGTAGTATTATCATTTAGGACATATTTATATTCAACAAAGATAATTTAAATTTCAATCTATCATCACATAAATCTATTTCAGTACATAGAGAATTAAATTCTGTTATACACTTCGTTATCGGCTCATTAAGACCATAATTGTAAGAATGTTTAGGAAAAAAAATTGTTTCTTGTTCGAAGAATTCGTTCTGGTGCATAAAACATTGAAGTACATCGGGACATACTATACGATAAGAGAAAACATCATGAATAAACAGCATACAATGAACATTTCGTCTTTTTTCTAAGGTATCCAATCCTATTAGGGCACACCTTGTTGCATAAGAGGGCATAGTGTGAAGGTTCCATTTCATTTGCCTAATAACAAATCTTGTAAAGGATTTTTGTACCTTTTCAAGTCGTATTATACAATTTGCATAATTTGGACACCAGACTATACATAGAGCAATATTCAAGAAAAGGTCGTACAAGAGATATATAGACAGACTTTAGAGCATATGGGTTGGAAAAATCTGCACATGTTCGCTTAAGAAATCCAAACATCGAGTTTACTTTGTTGACAACATAATAAATGAGAAACGAAAATGTAAGTTTCGTGTCAAAAATCACACCAAGGTCTTTAATTTCAGTTTTTCGAGAAAGGTTGGTCCCGGAAATTGTTTAGTCATTGGGCCTTACTAATAATCATGTTTAACCTTCACACTAAATATTTCCTAGTTCACAATATGCAATTTTGTATGGAAATTTTCGCCATTGTGAGCTCGAAAAATTTAGCCTGGACACTAAAAATGATTATTAGTACCGCGGATTATGTACTGGCACTAATGTATGGCGCACGGAAAAGGAGTGACATTTGTTTATGTTCAAGGTAAGTCGATTCAGGTCACACCATTGAACTATTGTGTTTAAATCATTTTGGAGATTTTCACAATCAAAAATATTTCTTACACGCATAAATATCTTAAGATCAAGCAGTTAGCACGATTTATCAATGAAGGAATCTCATTAATAAAAATATTAAAAAGTAAAGGCCCCAAGTGACTACCTTGTGGAACACCAGATGAGACCTCAATTAGTCTAGAGTGAGAAGAACCAATCTTTACATACTGCTTTCTGTTAAAGAGGTAACTTGTTAACCACTTAAGTAGCATCGAATGAATACCAAATGATCTTCATTTGTTTATAAGGATTCCATGACATACCGTATCAAAAGCTTTCTTGAAATCAGTAAAAATGACATCAACTTGATATCCCGATTCCACAGAATCAAAAAGATATTTTGTAAACAGTGACAAGTTGGTTAATGTGGATCTACCAGATACAAATCCATGTTGTTGCAGTGAATTTTGTTCCTTAACTGTAAAATAAAGTTTTTGTTGTAACAACTGACTCGAAAAGTTTCGGAATAGCTGAGAGCTTTGATATTCCACGATAGTTTTCAATTTTCTGTCGGTGTCCGGCTTTTAATATGGGTGTCATGAATGAATATTTCCATTCGTCTAAAAACAGGATAAATTGAAAATTAACTTTAAAGGAAATGACAAAGACAAATTACATTGTTTAAGAAATTCAAAAGGAATACAATCAGGGCCAGCATTGCGACGAGTTCATGTGTTTTTTTTTTTTTTATAAATTCCCACGCCCAGTTGGCTGACACTGGGACCAGAAAGATCTATTGTATCAATTGGGGAGAGGTTATTCTAAGAGACTAGTGACCTCCCCGATGAAGGTCAATAAGTCCTTAGTAGCAGATTGCGCTATGTCTGCTGGCGAACGAGTCTCTCGATTAAAGACACGTTTTCTTAACCAATGAAGAGCCGGGCATTCACAGAGGATGTGTTCGGAGGATTCGACATCCTCCAGACAGAATCTGCATTCTGTTTCCGGACATAGGTTCATTTTGTTGAGGTGATATCTAAGGCCACAATGACCTGTGAGAAAGCCCGCAAGCTTTCTTATGTTATCCTTGCTGAGTCCAAGGATTTCTTTGTATGAGTAAGGCCTAATTAAACGTTTGGATTGTCTTAGACCTGGGACATGTTCCCAGTATTCTAGACGAAGTTGTTTTTCCCAATCGTTAATTTGTCTTAGCGCACTAGTCCAGTAGGGTTCTGGTCCACAGAGGATAGATTCGGAACCAGCTCTAGCTAATCTATCGGCCTGTTCGTTGCCTGCAATACCCCGATGACCCGGCACCCAGCCAAGCCTTCCTTGTTGTGCTTGGATAGGGCTTGCAGAGCATCGTGACAGCATTTAACTGTTCTGGAGTCCATTGTATTGGACGCCAAAGCTTTTAAGGCTGCCTGACTGTCTGAGAAGATTTCAATGATTGCGCCTTTCATGCCTTTTTTGGATATTAAATCAGCGCAAATTTCTATAGCATGGATTTCCGCCTGAAATACCGTGGGACACATTCCCATGGGTATCGAGATTTTGGTGTTGGGTCCAAAGACACCAGCTCCAACTCCGGAATCCATTTTTGATCCTTCGGTATACCATACTAAGCTTTTTGGGTTGAGTGTCGGAACACCATTAGTCCACGAGGCACGTTCAAGTATTTCTACTTCGTAAAGCTTCCCGAAACTGTACTCCCTAACCATAACCATAGTGTCCGGGAGTGAGCAGAACATGTTCAAGTTTGGGATTAGGTTAAGTATTTTCAGATGTCCCACATGGTTAACTGATTTAAACCTATATTCTAGCTGCAGTTTGATTGCGCATCTAGCTGCAGTCTTCATAATGAAGTACTGCAAGGGTGAGAGCCCAATAATGGTTTCAAGTGATGTTGTAGGACAGGTGCGCATTGCACCTGTGATACCGAGACAGGCAATCCTCTCAAGCTTCTGAAGCTTGTTTGCCGTGGTTCGTTCAAGTACTTTTGGCCACCAGACGATTGCCGCGTACGAGATAATGGGTCTTACCATCATGGTATAGAGCCAGTGTATCATTCTGGGATTTAGACCCCAAGTTCTGCCGTACAGACACCTACTGGCCCACATGGCTCTAGAGGCACGTTCTGTGGCGGACTTGATGTGCAAGTTCCAGTTTAGTTTCTTATCTAGGATGATACCTAGATATTTAACTTCATTGGAATATGTTGTATGCCAAGCAAAACATCATCAAGTGAAAGATGGAGTGATCCTAAAGAGGCATTAGAATCATTTATATTGTTTTAAGTAATGGACTATATGCTTTTCACACCAAGCCCAAAACCGGGCTTTAGCCAAAACACAAGAAAACTTCACAGAAGTTTTCCCAAACAAATTTCAGTTTTCAAAACGAGTCGTTTGCACTCGTTTTCCGCGAAAACACCACGAAAACCACTTACAATCGTTGGGTTGTAGGAACAAACACACCTTTTCCAATGTTCAGCAAAATGGCTGACCGAATAAATGTCACAACTCACACCTTCAAATCATTTTCCACAATTAATTGATGGGCTAATATTGTTTTTAAACGCACTAAATTCATTTTGTTTGTTAATTAATGCGATCGAAATTTGTAACCACAAAGTTTGCACCGAAGTTTAACGACTAGTGCCTCACAGCTGATTGATATGTCAAACGAAAACTAGTTGCTGGTCGGTGTGAATGCATCGACGAGTTTTTGAGGAAAACGCGGTTTTGGGCTTGGTGTGAAAAGCATATAAGATTTGTGTGATCAACAAAAACTGATTCAAAAAACCTAGCAAACAGTTCACAATTTGAATCCAAGCTACAAGAAACAGCACCTTCGAATTCCATATTTTGTAGAATACCACTAAGCTTTCTTTTATTGTTGAAAAAAGTCCAAAAACGTTTAGGATTCCTTGAAATTGAATTGAGACTCAGTGTTCATTACATATTGTTTATATAAAAATTTATTCAAAAATTCATATTCACGACGCAATTGGGTAAAACGTTGCTTGTGTAAATCTGACTTTGACTTTGTAAATAATTTAAACGCTTTATTTTTAGCATTCTTCAGATTAACTAGTCGTTGGTTATGCCAAGGTAATTGAAAAGATTGTATTTTTCTCATGAGAGGCACGAACTGAGAAAAACCATAGTCTAAGATACTTATAAATGCATCATAGACATCCTTAAGATGTGGACCAGAAAGAATACTCGACCAATCAACAGAGCATAAATATGTATTTAAGGCATTATAATTCGCTTTTAAAAAATTATAACTTTTTTTATAAATATCTGCCTTAGAGTCTATTGCAGAAAGACTATTGCATTGTAAATCTAAACATAGAGCAATGTGATGAACAGAATTTTTCATTATAGGACAAAGAGCTTCTCTAACTGTACAATTTAAATAATTATCCACAAATATTAAGTCAAGAATTCGATTCAATGAATTATGACAATAATTCTTTTAAAATATATCAAATGCAATCATAGTATTAATAAGCATGAACTCACATTCCGTTTTCATATTATATGGAATTAAACATTTATCTTCATCTGAATATGACCAATTAATCACGTCTATCACAGAATCCGTCGTATTCGGAATTTTGTACGAACCCCGAAAGAACTATCATAGAATCCGTCAGAAAGTAAATGTTTGCTAGGAATTTCGAAATTCATATCGATCAATTTCCCCTACGACTAAATTCGTAGCAAAAAATTTCCCCTACTACGGATTCTATGATAGTTCTTTCGGGGTTCGCAGCAAAATTCCGAATACGACGGATTCTGTGATAGCCCAGAATATCACTTAAATCAAAATCACCCAAAACGATGAGATGTTGATGTTCCATCAGCTGATTAGCGATAAAGTCGATGTTGGCAAGATGACATTCATACACACATAGCGGACTATTGGGGTGTACGTAGCTCGCAACAAAGAAGATTTCCCTTATTCCAGCTGCCAGACCTCCAAGGTCCACAGAAACGCATAGTTGTTCACTCTTAAAATCGTCATATGGGAGAGCAATGAAATTAGCTTAGAAAGAGTTGAGCACACAGCAATAAACACTCCCCCGCCGCGCAGATGACCACTCTTTTCTGATCGATCACGACGATGAACAGTGTAGTAGTCGTCGAAGATCTCAGCATTTGAGAAATTGTTATTCAACCATGTCTCTGTGATGACAATAATGTCATACTCATGTAGAGAAACAGCAAGAAAAACATCATTGATTTTAGTTCTCATTTCACCAGCATTTTGGTTATAGACAGCCATAACACTTGTTGATGAAGAAAACAATAAAGAGGAATTAGAAGGTTCTACATCATTGTTTATATTTCCAATTGCATATTGGTTGCGCTCTCGTTTTTTGGAATGGAATGAAACGAATCGAATGCGTTTAACAGGAAGTTTATCATAATTGCAAGAAGCATCCATTTCAAAAAGTAACATAAGGTAGTACGTCAGGCTAGGTTAGGATGAATTAGCTCTCAGCCAAAAAAATGACAAACTTAGGGCATAATCAGCCAGTTTGTAATACCACATGAATCTGGAAATAATTTCCACCCACTCGTAAAACGAATTTCAGCTTCAAATGTAGCAGCAGAGACTTTGAATGACTGTGTATATTAGATCGCTTTGATGGTGGTAGCAGAATGCGTCCAGATGGAGTTTTGAGGTTTGAGAGAAAGCCGCGACAGTACAGAGAAAGTAGAGAACGGTCATCTCCTCTTCCTCGTCCGTAGTTTTTACAAAAAAAGTTTAAAAATACGAAAGTTTAGGTTAGGTTGAAGTGGCTGGCGGCACGAACACACGAATCTATGTATTTAATTCATCCTACTCGTTGAACCAATTGGAACTTCTGATGAATCGTGGGAGACTTCAAAGGTCTTTGTTTTTTAGTTCATTCTGATCACTATAGTAGAACGCTCCCAAATGGAGTTTTAGTCTTTGTGAGAGAGCCGGACAAGTACAGAGGAGATGGAGAATAGTTTCTTCGTCCTCCTCGTCAAAACAGCGCTTGGAAAAATCGTTTGAAAAGACGCCAAGCCCTTTTGCATGCCTGCCTATGCAAGCATAGGTAGTGTAGTTCCGTGTTTGGCGAGTTCATCAGCCTTACAATTACCTGCGATGTCCCCATGCCCCGTCACCCAACAGAGGTGAATATTGAACTGCCCCGCCATATGTCTTAGAGACGAACGACAGTCTTGGGTTGTTATGGAATTTGTAGAGCCCGAGTCGATGCACTTGATGGCAGCTTGAATATCCAAAAAGATACGGATATCTTTAGCAGAAATCACATTTTCTTTCAGCCAAGATAAGACTTCTTTTATCGCAATTATTTCCGCTTGCAAAACGCTAGTGATCGGGAAGACGGAAGGAGAGCCTAGGATTAAGTCACCACCATCAACACAGTCTAAAGTTTTCGAACCATCCGTAAAGAAATGCATCAATTCATCATCCAGGAATGCTCCCTCCTCCCAAAACGATCGAGAATGGAAACCTGAAAGTTCTTATCAAATTGTAGTTCTGGTGTGGTGTTGTCGATGTTTCCTGGAAGGTCCTTGATATTATTCAGGCTAGCGGCATGGCCAGTTGTTTTGCTGGTCCATTGTGAAGTAGCTTACGGCTGCAGAAGTTGCCGTTTGACTGCTGAAGATGTCAATGGGTGCCAGATGAAACCGGCTGTCCAGTGCAGCAGAGGGGGTAGTACGAAGAGCCCCGCCGATACACTAGCAAGATGTTCCTTGGATGTTGCTTAGCTTCTCGCGATTGATCGCTTTGTCCAAAGCAGTCCACCACACAACCACACCGTACGTGAGTATCGGTCTTATGACAGAGACGTTAAGCCAGTGAGTGATACGAGGCTGTAAGCTCAATTTATTTCCTATGGCTTTTTTGCAAGAGAAAAGTGCCACAGTGGCTTTTTTAACTCGTTCTTGGATGTTAGGCTTCTACTTTCTTTTAAAAATAAGACCCCAAGTATTTAGCTTCATTTGGGAATGTCAAACCATTGTCATTTATAGATGAAGGGTCTATGTGTGGAATCTTGTATTTTCTAGAGAAGAGGACATGTTCAGTTTTGTGCGGGTCTACGCCCAATCCACATCTGTTCGCTCATTTTACTAGTTTGTTAAGAGCGTGTTGTACGAGTTATTTTAAGGTGTTTAGGTACTTTACTGACACAGCAATAGTAATCATTGTGTAACCTCCCGTTTCCAGTCATGTCAGCAGTTCATTCACCACAAAATTCCAGAGAAGGAGATAGGACCACCTTGAGGGTTTACTCTACTGAAAGATCTTCTGGCAGACCTACAATTGAGTTGACAATTCGGCTATTAAGCTGCTGCCAGTGCACAAGCGATGGCATATGAGTCGACGCTGTTGAAAGCGCCTTCTTGTCTAGGAATTCATTGTATAGGTACTCCTATGGCGAAGTGAATTTCTATGGAAAGCGTTAGGTGAGTTGGCTCCACAAGTAAACAGTGAAAGGCTAAGAATTGCCTGGCCAGCTCGACGGCATGTTGGTTTACATTGCTATGTCCTGAAACCCAAGGTAAAGTGTAACCGTTAACTGCTCAAGCGAGGCCAACACCTTTCGACATTTTAATACTAATTTTGAGGTTATATTTGCTCTCTAAAGTACTGGAGAGACCTAGGAAATGCCACCTAGGTGGTCCTAGGCTCAATGGAAGGAAAACCCCTATGTGCAGGTGCACCTCCCCGTGGTAGAGAGTGGGTAACGCTACAGTAAAAGGGGACCGAAAGGCTGCCGGTATAAGCAAACAAACCAGCATTGCTGGTCAGGGCACGGACTTGTCCTTGGGTTGAAGAAATTTTCCCTAAAGGCGGAAGAACTGCAGGTTGCGGTCAACGGCATGGAATTCGGTGGCGGATGAGCCTATCTAAAGGCCAACGGTAGCAGCAAGTAGCGTCTGTACCCATATTGGGCGGCTACAAAAGGCGTCTGTTTTCCCACAGTGGGCGGCCTTGTTTTCTTTCTTTGTATGTGTTCGACCATCCAAAGGGCTGGTGGTGCCTGTCGAACTCCTGGCTTAAGTGTGTTATTAACCGTATCCAGGAAAACACCAAGCGACGGAACGAGAATATTTTCGTTTTACATGGAAAATGACAACGAACGGTAATTACTCCCCAAGGGAGTAACCATAATTCGGTGAATCCTCCTACGGCCCCGGCTGTAGTAAACCGCACATCGGATTTGGGGGTGCGGCAAATTTCATGTACAAATGATGATCGAGACGTCATAAAAAACGAATCAGCAACAAGAACAAGAAATCCTTCAGATTCGACAAAACGACAAAACGGACTTTTGGCTACACAACACGAACGAAGATTGGAGCATGGAACGTTTGTTCTCTGCACGCACCAGGAAGGTACGAACAGGTAGAACGTGAAATGCTTCGGCACAACATCAGCATTCTTGGAGTGAGCGAAACCAAGTGGAGAGGAAGAGCTGAATATACTGCAGAATCGGGACTTACGAGAATGTTGTATTCTGGCGAAGAGGAGGCAGATAGAGGTC
This sequence comes from Cheilosia vernalis, assembly GCA_949126925.1. Classification (NCBI taxonomy): domain Eukaryota; kingdom Metazoa; phylum Arthropoda; class Insecta; order Diptera; family Syrphidae; genus Cheilosia; species Cheilosia vernalis. Next base: position 87,649,401 of record OX421358.1, on the reverse strand, counting down.
CAAGACTCAATGGTGTGGACATCATGCTGACTAAAGAAGCTACCAAAAGTCTAATATCTTGGAAGCCGGTTTCGGCGGCGAGGATTATGACGGCAAGGTTTAGCTCTAAGATCCGAAAAGTCAGCATTATTCAATGCTACGCTCCAACGAATGACGCATCAGTGGACGAAAAGATCTCTTTTTATACTCATCTGAATTCAGTATACAACAATGTTCCACGGGGCGATATCATTATCATCATGGGGGATTTCAATGCCAAAATTGGCTCCGATAACGTTGGTTCTGAGCGCGTTATGTGAAAGCACGGCTTAGGTCAGCGTAACGAAAATGGTGATATGCTTGTCGACTTCTGCAACGCTCACCAACTTGTAAGACCTGCCACAAAATCAAAACGTCAAACTTACAAATCGATGGGTTATCGATAGATGCCATGTGGGGTCAAATAAAGAGCGCTTTCATGGAAGCTGCAACTGAAACTTTACCTAGACAGTCAAGAGAGAGAGATTCCTGGATATCCCTAGACACCTGGGACAAAATCACATATCGCAGATCACTTCAAGTGAGGATCAATTCAGAGAATGATGCTCAGCGTAAATTGATCCTACGGATTGAGTATAGAGCAACTCATAAAATAGTGCAGCGGTGTGTGAGACGTGATAAGAGGGTGAGGGTGGAGAAACTTGCGAAGAATGCGGAACATGCTGCAGAAAGAGGAGACGCAAGAGAACTGTATAAAATCACAAACGACATTGTCGGCCACCGTAGTAGCACTAACACTAACCATCATGTGTTATATTTGAACGGCAACCTTTTTGTGACGATAGAAGATCAGCTAAAAAGATGGAAGGAGCATTTTTGTGCACTGCTAAATGACCACCAAAATGCAGAATTGAATCGTCAATTGAACAACATGCGCAGATCTTCTAGATCGACACCAGTCCCCCAACAAGTACAGACATTAAAAACGCGATCCATCTTCTAAAGAAAAACAAAGCAGCTGGACTGGACGGTATTCCCGCAGAATTCCTAAAAGCAGAACCTGAAGCAGCTTTCCGTATTTTGCTTAAACTAGTGCAGGTTGTTTGGGAGAGTTAAACTTACCCATGGGAATGGAAGGATGGAGTTATTGTGAAGTTACCAAAGAAAGGGAACCCCAACAACTGTAATAACTGGCGCGGTATCACCATTATGTCTGTTTTTCCGAAATTATTGGCAACTATTGTTCTCGAGAGGATAAAATTCAGGATCGAGTCTACCCTCAAGAGGCACCAGGCAGGGTTTCGTAGTGGACGATCATGCGTCGACCACATCAACACCTTGCGTATCATACTCGAACAATCTTCTGAGTACCAATCACCGCTTTACCTCATGTTTGTAGATGTCTTGTCACCAATTCTGTTTTTGCTAGCGATAGACGATGTGATGAATGCCACGGTGGGGGAAAGTGAAAGACATGGTATCCAATGGAGTCTGTTTGACAAACTTAGCCACATTGACTATGCTGACGATATTTACCTATGTCTCATGTGTCATGGCAAACAACCCTGCTGGGTTAAATCATGTATGTCATTCGCTGCAACAACATGGGGAAGTGGCTGGCCTAAGGATCAACGCTAATAAGACAAAAATAATGTCAACGGGCTAAGCACACTATTCTAAGGCAGGGACCTGTAGAGAAGGTCACGCAGTTTAACTATCTGGGCAGTTTCATAGCACTAGATGGCGAAACGGACCTGGATGTTAACAATAGAATTAACAAAGCCCGTAGTGCATTCGGAATCCTTTCTCCTGTGGGGAACTCCAGCAAAATATCGCTACGCACCAAACTGAGACTTTTCCAAATGAACGTGAAATCTGTGCTGTTATATGCTTCAGAAACATGGAAATGCTCTGTTAACATCTCGAGCAGGCTGCAAGCCTTCGTTAACCGTTGTCTGCGATACATTCTGAAGAACGATGAACTATGGGAAAGGACCGGACAGAAAAAAGTGGATGCCGACATTTTGCAAAGGAAGTGGCGCTGGATAGGCCATACTCTGAGGAAACCTAACGACAATATAACGAAGCAATCCTTCGAATGGAATCCTCAGGGTAATAGACGCGTTGGAAGACCAAAAACAACTTGGAGGTCATCTGTCTTAAAGGAAGCTCGGTCCCAAGGTGTTCAATCGTGGTCACAGCTAAGGACAGTTGCGTTGAACCGGGAGAGATGCCCTATGCTCCAGCAGGAGTTGAACCGGACACTATATATATATTGACTGAGCCGATAGCCTTGATGGAAGCTTGACTGTCAATTCGATTTCCATTGCAGAGTACGTACATGAATTGAATTGAATTGACTTGCGGACAAACAAGCATCAAACTCACCCAATAATTTCAAAAATGATTCACTTGATCCAACATTAAACCAGAATATGAGAGCAGGGTATTTTTCGGCTGCTATTTCTTAGCAGCTTTACATCTCTCCCACTCGGAAAGAGCAACACTTGACTTACCTTGCTAGAAAATAAGCTATTCGATTTTTTATCGCCCAATGGTATGCCGGTCGACAACTTGACCACAATCTCGAAGTTGGCCGACCTAATGTGATTCTTGAACTCCGGATAAAGTGCGAATAGAACACCCTCGGCGTCATCGCGATCCTTCTTAAGGACGTTCTGCAACGAGGTAAGCACACCCAACCAGACGGTCCAGCGGATTGGATCATCCTCAATATGTTTCATCAGGCGACGAATGAGAGCCTAAAACATATAAAAAAAAAAAAAAAACACTTATTGGCTGCTGTTGAAATGCAAATCAAATGCGATCTTACTCTTCCTTTGCGAACATTCATCATGGCGACAACCTTGTCGTGTGATAGTCCCGCAAACAATCGAGCCAGGAGTATCTCCTTCGGTTCCAGCTCGTACGCGAATTTGTTCTTCAGAGCCGGATTTATGGCTGATTGAGTGGTGTCGGCTGATTTTTCATCGCCAGTTGACACTCTGTTGGCGTTCTCCATCTGTTCGAGAAGCAGGAGCCGTTCGGTCTCTTTCTTTTTCTGTTAAATCGAAAACACACATCAAAACAAATTGCAACGAGAGTCCTAATATTTTTGTAAAACTAACCTTCATGATGATGGTCGCGATTGCAGCTGGATTGTCCAAGTCCTCGAGCTTCAACACGATCCTGTAGAGCGTTTCGATGTGCAGCAAGATGTGACGCGACTTTCGTTGCGCTGACAGCTCTATGTTTGTGCTCAACTGTGGACTGCCCTCGGGCCCCATAATGTCCATGTCGATTATCTTCCTTGGTGCGGTGACACTGCCATACTGCAACTTGCCCAGGGAATTCTCAAATTTCATTGGCGTGAAAACGTACTTTCGCTGCTGCTCCTGGTCGTTCTTTGTCTCAGAGTTTCTGCGTTCGCGATTGTTCTGGCCGTTGCGATTGTTGGTGCCGTTCTTATTCCCCATCGAGACGAGGATCAATTGCGCATGACCCTTGGGCTGGGTGAGTGGGTGATTCAGCTGGTTATCCTTGTGGGTCCTGCTTTGGCCTGAATCGCCGTTTAGTTCTGCCTTGCGCTTCCTGAACACCGTGTAGTAGTAGTCGTCTATGTACGGGGTGTCAGTGTTCAACTGCGTCAACTGGATACTGATCAACCAGTGCTTGTCGCGAGTACTCATCAAGTTGGCGTACTCGTCGTACTCCTCGGGAAGATTGCCGTTCGAACGCAATCCAGTGCCACCTGGGTGATTGTGACCACTGTTCTGGTGGTGACCGCTGTTGCTGTTGTTACTGCTGTAGCTGATACTATTGCTGCTGTGCTTGCGCTCTTGACGAATGTGCTGCTGTTGCAGTTGTTGCTGCTGCTGCTGGTATAGAAGCGGATTACTGCCCACGGTGGTGTTGGGAGAATTGAAACTGTGGCGGGCGTTTGACAGCATTGGATGATTCTGCTGGATCTCCTGCACCAGACGCTGGTTAAACATATTATAGGCAGACGCTGATCCCACATTCGGGTTCATCATACTCGGATGTGGAGGCATACGGGGTGGCACCAATGGCGGAACTACTGGGCGCATCGCATTGAAATTTGGGTGCATTGCGAAGTTATTCAAAGCGATAGGTAGATTCGGCATAGGGCGCTGCGCGAAATTGGACAGCTGATGCGGGCCCGGCATGCCGGCCGGAAAAAGCGGAACTGGCTGGAAGCCAGGCGGCAAGTGTCGATTGTGGTGATTCGGGGGCCCCGCCTGGTGCATGATGTTGGTTAGTGGATGCTGCTGCGGGATGCTGTTGAAATTAGGCCGAGGTCCATTGAATCCGGGAGGAGGAGCTGTTGCATTCGGATATGGATATTTTAAGGGCGGCGGCTGCTGGTGGAGGTGTGCCTGCTGTTGTAGCAGTTGATGTTGTGGGTGATGATTCGCCTGATGCTGCTGCTGCTGCTGTGATGACTGTGGGTGCTGTTGTTGAGTGTGCGAAATTGTCGGTGTTTTCGGCTTAGGTGTCGATGCGATCATGTGGGTGGCGTGATCGGCTTGCCGCTGCTGTTGCTGATGCTGTTTATGTTGCTTTTGCTGTTGCTGTTGTGTTATTAAACTCCTCTCGATATCTTCTAGAGTGCAGATTTTCGGAGTATTTGCCACGTTCGGTGGCTGTTGCATCCCATAGGAGGATCGATTGCCCTGATGGGCCGGTTGTTGTTGCTGCTGCTGCTGTTGGCTAGGCTTCACGTTTACCTGTGTAAGGTGTTGTTGCTTTTGCAGCATTTGTTGCTGATGCTGTTGCAGTTGTTGAAGTTGGTGCAGCTGCTGCTGCTGCTGTTGTTGTTGTTGTTGGCCATTATTAAACGGAGCCGGAAAGTGTTCACGTAGAAAATCCTCGGGATTCGAATATAGAAGACTGTGACGTTTGTCATTGCTGTTGCCCATTATGTTGTGCGAGGGGCGTGCAGGTATTTCGGGATTTGCCCAGACGAGTGGATCCAGATTGATGCCAGCATCGCTGTCATCGAACGCAATATCAACATCATCCAATTTCATTCCCGAAATATTGATTTCCAAGTCCGAATCCTCTTCGTTCTTATTGAGTCTCGATGTGGGCGTGCCGGGCACATCCATACGAACCAGATTCTCGTGAACTTCCTCCCAGTCACCATTGATGGCTGATCCGAACGTTTCGTCATTTAGTGCGTCGTATTCCTCTTCCGAGGGCTCGGCGATACGCCCCCCTCCATCATCGTCCAACTGGAAGGAAATCAAGCGAACATTTCAGTAGATGGAAAAGAAAAAGAAAAATAATAAACGGTAGCGCTTGTGACTTATGTTGGCTCTTGTCTACCAATAGGAGGTGGTGCGTGTTGACAATGTTTTCAACAAATGAGGTTCATAAGATCGCTCAAGAACTGCTGTCGATCGAGTCCGGCAAATTGACCAGGTTCGCGATGAGTTTAACACGTTCGCGGACAAGACGGCATATGCCGTCCAATTTTGCCATTTTTGCTGGGACAAAGCGGGATATGCCGTCCAACTTTGGTGTACTCTATAACGCAAAGCGGCAACTGCCGTCAAGTTTTTCATTGAATTATATACGCAATGAAACCTGCTGTCCCAGTAGAAAACAAAACTTTTTGTGAAATGTCCCAGCACACCGCTGGACGATGATCTCAGCGAAAAAAACATAACAAAAGTTATGATTGGTGCATTTTGCAACACCGCTTGCGATTTCAACTGTCCGCGAACGTGTTAACAAGACGTAGGGATTAGTACTAAATATATATGTACAAACAGAGTAAGTAGAGAGTTCATCCGACGAGTACATTGGTTACTTGAAACATCACAGGAATCAACCTATTCAACATTAGAACTGAGTGCTAAACAAGAAACAGACAGAGGAAGCCGCAAGCTTTATCGAAAGTTAGAAATAACATCCAACACCTATCGCCGCAACCGAAAAATAAAAAGCGTTAGGCCCATTTTATTCACTCGAAGTTGAACACAACTCGGGGAGTTTTCCATATAAAAATGGGCCTAAATCTGCCAATCGACATAAATGCGAGGTTAAGCAAAGACAACTGAGATACGAGTTCAGAAAGAATTCGGTTGAATGCCGGGTTATGGACGAAATCGAATTTAAGCGCAAGGCCGGCCACAGAATCTGCAGGATGGTAATAATAAGCAGGCAGACAACGTTGAACCAAATTGGTTCGATTGGCACCACAGTTTGACGGGGAATCAAACACGCATCACAAATTCCCAAGTAGTGACTAATGGGTAGATGGGAAAGTTGTGTCGATTCCCTTTCAATCCACGAACGTGAAAGAATGAGTGATCAAACAATAACAAGCTGCGAATACGGTTCAGTTGTCGAGAGCCCAAGCAAACGTATAAGGCACATGGTTCGTTGGTACATTGGACCGATCGCGTGCAGAATATGAACTACATAGTTGACTCCAACGACTAAAAACATACGACACCTACTATTGAGACTGCGACCGCTCACATAAGCACGCGCTTAAGAGGTTATGGCTCAAATCCTACATTGTATTGAAAAGTACACAGTCCACAACTCGAGCATTAAAAAAATTGGCATAGAAAAGACGTAAGTTTGGACCAAGGGTTACACCTGGGGTCGAATCGCGTCGTCCGTGAACGAGCATTACGAGACGGAATTTGTTTTTGTTTCACATGTAAAATCAACATAATTCCGTGAACGTATAGCTCGTTCACGGAAGTGGCGATTCGACCCCCGCTTTTCATCTTCAAAATAAAAAAATACGTGAGCAAAATCCAGGGCACTCATTCCGTAACTTTTCAGACGATTATCGTCGAAACGATAGCGCTCAAAACTGGCAACTAAGTGCTAAAATTACAAGTTCGAGTGCTTAATCCAGATCATTTCCCACAAATGTAATGAATGCTGACAATATTCAACAAAATTCGAGCAGAATATAACTTTAAATGGTGATTAAAGTTTCGAAAACGATATCGCTAAGACGACTATTGATATACGGAATCTGCCCCCAGGAGAAGAAAAAAGTGAAATCGGGCAGAGGCAAAACTTTACAGCTGGAACTATATCCAAAGTTAAGCTACCTACTAGGGACTACACAGACTGGAACACCATAGAAAAGACGTTATTTGTGCGGCCTATTGAACATTTTAATAGTCTTCAACTCGAAGATCCCCATCGCATCGAGATAGAAGCAGTTACAGCAGAACTATAAGTTGGACGCTCTTTGAGATAACGACTATAATTTGAGTATCGTCTATGTTCCGTAGAATACACGCTGATCCGAAAACAAAAACAACACTGATCGCCGCACTGCCATGCAGTTGCTTTACCATTATTTAAATGTATGAGGCCCAGGACCTATTATCGTTGACCCACTGTACAGAGATTGCAGAATGGACCTTTACACAGTTGGAAAGTATCTTTACATCGTTTTCCATCGGTCTCACTGCGAGATTCGCTCATTTGTTGGTCGAAAATTAATAAAATATATAAATTGCACTTGCGTAAGCCGTTCTTGAGGCGATTCTGATTTGAAGCCGAGAAGATAAAAATGTTATTGATTTCGGGTGCTTCTTTTAGACCAAGGGAACGTTAATCTTTGAGCGAGAAGTTCACGAGCTATGTGTAGTGAGACGGTTCCTTTCAAGTCTAAAGTGCACCAGATAAGCACCAATGCTCAGGTTCAAAAAGTATTTGAACACATTCCGCGGAGCTACAAGCAGAGGGAGAGTGCTGCATCAATGGCGGCCGCAAGTGGTGGATGATTCAACCAATTCCAGTACATGTCTGTATTCGATTGTACAAAGATCAATATAATTTACAATGTGTACCTTCATTCTGTTTTGGGTGGCTCAGTGTTTTGTGTGATGACGTCGGCAAGCGACGAGTCCCAGGTTCAGTCCCCGGAAAGCAGTAAATACATATCCAAGAGTATATCTGCAATTGCAGGTTCCTTTCGTGAGTCGGAAGGATATCATCAAATTCAGACCTTTCCCGGTAGCTATTTTTTTCTTTTTTTTCCTTAACCTCCTCTGAAACACAACGTATCACAAATTTGTTCACAACCTGTGTCTGTCTGGCCTTGGGTATGATTTGGAGTGTAGGACAAATTGCCACCAGCCAATTTGTGTATAGCCCTTTAATAGAAATATGTGTTACTGCAGTCATTGAGAGAAATAACAATAGTTAAGGAGTTGATCGTGCTAGCATTTTGTGGGCTTAGCCCATGTTGCTTGCCTCAAATGTGACGTTTCCTGGTGTCTAACTTGTTTCAGGTTCTCTTTGTGACGCCGACAAGGTGAAAAGACGAGATGATGACTTCTTAAAAGACACGTTTTCTGATTTATAATTCCATAACCGAGGGAAAGATAAATAAACCTAAACAAAAACAAATTAGCGACTAATGTCCAATGACGTTCAAAGTCTTTGGTGTAGCTCAGCGATATGTAGTTTTCAAAAACGAAAGAAAAAAAAAAACAAGTAAACCCTCTCCCCACAAGTCCCCTAATAACTTTTAAATCATTATTGCTCTTATCAGTAATCTATAGGCTACAACGCAGTAACAATATAACGTAAATCAACAAATAAAAAGTTTTATTTATCTATACCGGATGAATGTATACCGCAAACTGAAGTGGAAAAGGGCGGCCACAAGCTCACAAAAGGCATTTGCTCTGATTGGAAGTCAAATACCAATAGGCTAAGCGAGGCGCTTAACTTCAATATTTTTTTTTTGTTTACATAAGAATGCCACATGGGTAGGCTAGTATAGTTGAGCGAAAGTTTATGTTTCGTTGCTTCTGTAAAATGTACAATTATGTTGGGAAGAATTGCCAAAAAGTTATGACGACATTGGTACACATTTTGAGGAGGCCACCATCATCGCGACACAAAACGATAAAAGGGTCGAGAAAGTGTTGGTACATTTTGCAAAGGTGTTTTGAAGTGCTAATTTCACCAATTCAACGGAAAGTTTTGTGAATAATTTTGATTGGATTATACGTAGCGTATATTTTACTTACCGGTGCTGAGGTATCAAATCCAAAAAACGAGTCTTCCATCGAGAAAATTTGTTTATTTCACATGAAAATGTCATGACTTGTCACACATTCACATATGTTGAAATCATGGCCGCCGACGTCGTTCAGTGATTGAATGGTTGTGTTCAGTGAATGGAATAAATAATGGGTTATTTATGGCGAAAGACGTTTGCCAAGGAAATAAGGTGATTACTGCATTGGTTTAGTAACATATGTAATAGATGGGCATAAATTTGGTATTAAGGTTTTTTCACACCACCCTCAAATGCATAAAATCAAAATGACCTTATATATCGACGAAATTGCAAGATTTTGTTTCGAAAGAGAAAGAGATATTTTAGTGCGAACACTAGTCCATACGCGGTATAACCAATTATTGTTGAAAAAAGTCACATGTTTTTTTTTACTGGCTAAAAACTATTTGGAATATTTATGTTGGCAGTAAAGGACCATTCACATGAGAGCGAATTGCGAACCACGAACTGGCGAATATTCGTAGATTTTGACACGTCATTCACATGAAAACTTCTTTTAGTCGCAGGTACCCGCGAATCATTTGTATTGTTGAAGGTTAAGTTCTAGCGAATTTTTTCGTTCGCAGGTTTGTGGATCGCGGCTGTTTTATATGGTTTGTGAATAAAGTGTGACAGTTCGCGGCAAGAATTTTCAATTCGCGGGAGAATTGCTGTATTTGTAAATTACGTTATTTTAATCAATCAAGTCTCAGTTTTTTTAAGATTAGGTGTTGTATGAATTGAATATAATGCTTTTGTGGTAAAACAAATAGCAATTTTTAATTCATAAATGCCGATAAATTGATTTGTTCGCAGTTCGCCTATTCGCAGTTCGCGCTCATGTGAATCTACGAATTCGCCATTTCGTGGTTCGCAGTTCGCTCTCATGTGAATGGTCCTTAAATCCTACTTTTTTGTTCCATTTTCATTTCATTTTCATTTCATTTATTTAGCAATATTTAGCTATTATGATACAGGAAAATATGGACATAAAAAAGAAAAGAAAAAGTTTAAAAGGGAATTTAAATAAAATAAATAATTACAGGAAGAGATATATGCATTACATTACTTATTCATACTTATATTTTACATAGTTAACAATCAGTTGTTTAAATCGGAACAAATTATTTTCAAATTGTAATTCATTTGGGAGTTCATTGAACATTTTAAAACCATTTTAAACAAATAAATCATTCGGATTCAAAAAATTTCCTTTTCCATCTAGCGCTTCGCTTAGAAAAAAATTCCCTTCAAAACAACCACTTCGAAAAAAAAACCCACTATATTTGTTAGTGCTCTTGTTTTCCTATTTCTAGTCCGGTTTTTTTATTTTCGAATTAGAAATTAACAAATTGTTGACGTTATCTGACAGCCACTTTGGTTGGTCTTCAAGTTCCTCTCCTTCAGCTACAAGTTGACTGTGCGCCTCTGTTAGCTTCACGACTTCCATACAGAGTTGAGTCTTGAGTGAAGCCAGAGCCAACCACTAACGTAGGAGGAGGCTCCTCGCTGAAGCGTAATCGCTTATTTATTCAAAGGCAAACAATCACCTGGACAATTACAAAAAAAAAACGCGTTAAGTTTGAAAACATCTTCCGCTGTTGCAGCATCGCACCACATAAGAATTTACTCAAGATGACTCCCAAGATAGAGGGGACATACCTTGGTTTCGACCTCAGCACCCAAAAGGTGAGTACTTATTTCATAAATTGTAAATCTACCCATGTTTTTCGGTGCAGCTTTAATTCATAAATTAGTCATCTGCTATTATTTAACTCTCTTCTCACCGCTTTGGTGAATAACTTTGCACAAATCGAGTATTGCAATAAGAAGACCATGTTTACGCTCTATGACCTAATTGGTGATGGATATGAGTGAAATGTCTTGGATGACATCGACCTCGGACTTGCTCTTCGCGTGTTACAGATTCGATTGCATACATTATTGAACTCATTTTGTAATTACCGTTTTACAGCTGTTTAGTGCTACAACTGTAATGTTACGCATAAATTCGCAAGGGGTCCATCCGATTCGAGATTCGAACCTTCTCAGAATCTGCCTGTAGGGCAAATATAAGGCGAACGTCGTGCTATCAGTCTGTCGAGTGTCGACTCCTCCTCATTCGATTCATTGAAATTATCTAACAAACTTGATGGTTTTCATTATTTTTATAGCATTCCGTTGGCTTATCACTTCGTAAGCTCCATTATTCCATATTGAAGGTGGCGTGTTTGCTGACGTAAATTGTATAAATTTGTCAGTAAGAACTAAATAAACAAACGATAAGACCCTTAGCCGGACACTTTGCATTAATGCTTTGCTCATTTTTATACCCTTCCCCTTGGGATCTATCAAAGTCAGGGTGCAGTCGAGTTTGTTTAATCGTTACGAACAAGGTGCGCCTTCACTCGTGTCATCTAAACATTCGCACAGGCACCTATATCATACATATATGATAAGTTGCTCAGGCAATTCCTCACCTTTTTTGGGGGTGAATTTGTTTTTGGGTCAATCCATTAATGACGCGTTGCCCGAGAATATTTCAAATTACAGCTGAATCATAAAATACAAAATATACTCGATGAAATTGATTCCATGTTATGAATGTAGGTGTACACCATGTTTGGTGGTTTTGGGAACGGGTTCGATATTTTTTTTATTTTTTTTATATGTCGTATGTTACTTTATGGCTCGCTTTCATTTCTGTTTGATGTTGTTTTGGATTATATTACCCGGCTTGTTGCACTATCTACTTGAAGAAAGCGTTTCTCACGACACTCACTTAATATGGTCCCACTATTGTTTACAAAACAATGCAAGTAATTAAAACTTGAAACCTATGAACTGATTTCACTAATAAATATGCGTTTGCTATCGGCAGTATGGAAAGAGTGCTGAGGGGCGACAAAATTGCCTTGTTATTGTTTTCCATTTGACGCCTTCTTTTTTTAATTGGTGAATTGTGACTATGTTCCGAGATAATTCAAGTGGCGTGAATAGGGCTACGAAGTGGAAGTTATTCACCACTTTGCATATGCCGTTTGGAATAAGAACCAAAAATTTAGAAATAATTATAAATCTTTCCAGAAGAACAAACATCTAGTACATTTTGAAAAATAAGAACAAACTGAATCAAGTGTGGCATATATTTGTGGTTCATAGGACATTATTATCTAAATATACCGCATTTGACGTATGGTTGAATCGACTTGCTTGAAATATCAAAACTAATACGAGCAGTAAAGGCATCCATCGACTGTAATTAAAGTCGGTTAGGTGGCCATAACCTTAAATTCTGTAAATAAAGTACTGGACTTGCTAGACTCGCTGGATATAAATAACAACAACCTGTTAAAGAAGATGAGGACAAACGTTTGCAGTGTCTTAGATTATTGACAAATGCCCGCCCGTCAGACGATTATACAAAGAGTAGTGGCGACTCAACTGTCTCTAACACGCGTCACTGACATGCGTAGTATCTTGTATAACAAAGTTTATTCTGGCATGAGGTCAAATTCTGATCAGCAATTTTAAATCCAATGATTGTCCGACGATCCATAGTAAACACGATAAGAATGAAAACCAAAACGATGGCGAGTGTTACTACCTTTAGTTGAAAACGTCTATAACCTTCACCCCATAGTATTTATGTACTTTTTTGTAGATAAGCTATAAAGTACGGTCTGTAGTTCCATCGCGACAGTGCGAATACAAAAAAAATTGTTTTGGAACTATTTTTGTCTCCAGATTAAATGATCAGGCCCAATTCCACCCCGGACTGTAACCTTAAGTATATCAGCATCGTACGCACAAACATTTAGTACACAGTTACATGCGTTGGATGCCTTGTGACTGACAGGAGTAGTACGTACTTCCAACAGCGAACTTATGGGTTAACTGGCAATTAAAATTGAAGGTATTTTGATTGCGGCTTGAATATTACATGAGGCTTCACATCGGAGTCTAGAAATGAAAACCTGGGTACAGCAAGCATTGAAAATAGCTTTGCCTAATGCACTTAATCACTTAGCAGGGTAGATGAATGAATATTCTTATAGCGCTTAACAATCAGCTGGCGCAGCCTCATAAAGGGGATAATCACCAAGACATGTCTAGGTTTTATTAGTACGGGTAGGTACATCATTCTATCTTGGCTCCTGTAACACAACATAACGAGTCTGCAAGTCTAAATTCACTTGTCCAACTATGCTTGTCCGACAAGTACAAATTAATTCTATTAAACAGAACGTAAACCGTTGCACTTGTCAAAAGAAGTTAATTCGAATGACTTATCGGTGTTTAACATGTGAAGATGGCAAAAATCACGGCGGACAAAAAAAAAACTGCTACCGATTTTAATTTGTCTTGCAGCAAGATTGTGTGCAGTTGATATTGAAAGACGAAATTTTTCATCAAAATTAATTCTTGGCTTAAAAACTTTCAACCTGTGCCGAGGTTCACTGTTCTCACTATCACCGTCACTATCAATATTATTTTATTTCTGTGTTTGTGTTATACTTGATATCACCCCCCCCTAATCTAAACGGCACTCCACTCGAGTTCGTCAAAAGTGCCAAATACTTGGGACTTATACTAGACAGCAAGCTTTTATGGCGGGAGAACATTGCCGAACGTGCTAGGAAACCCCTTGTGACTCTCTACTCCTGTAGAAGGGCTGTCGGCTCGAGATGGGGCCTTCAACCCAATATCATGCAGTGGCTTTACACCGCGGTAGTTAGACCGATGCTATACGGCATTGTAGTGTGGTGGCCGGCCCTGGACAAAAACTCCAATTTAAAGGCCCTTGAGAAGACTCAACGCCTGGCTTGCATTAGCACCACAGGTGCACTGCGGACATCTCCTACTGCCGCTCTGCAAGTTATGCTTAATCTACTTCCTATAGACATCGTCAGCAAGGAATATGCCGCTAATGCGGCAATCAGACTGAGGGAAGGGAAACACTGGAGGGGTCAACCAACTGGAAATGCCAGCATACTCCTACAGACAAGCCCCTTACCCACAACTACTGATTATCTGCCTACGAAGATCGACTTCAATAAAGGCTTCACTAACGAAATACCGGACAGAACCCTATATGTCTCACGCAATGTCCTACACGAGGGAGCACTGTCAATATTTACGGACGGCTCCAAAACATTAGAGGGAGTTGGCTCAGGGGTATTCTCAGAAGAACTAACCTTCTCCCTCCCAAAACACTTTAGTGTCTTCCAAGCCGAAATCACAGCTATTCGCCAAGCCGCAGCATGGTTGTTGGTTAATGCGATATCACATAGGGATATTGTAATATACATCGACAGTCAGGCTGCCATCAAATCCTTAGTATCCAGCGAAATAAGATCTAAAGCGGTGGAAGATTGCCGCACATCTCTTAACGAGATAGCTGGACAGTACAACCTCATCCTTTGCTGGGTTCCAGGACACTGTGACATCCCAGGGAATTGTGCAGCTGACGAACTTGCAAGACTAGGCTTCTCTGGCGTTGATAGTGTTAGTCTACACAACGTGTATGCACCGCTGTCATACGCTAAACAAATCATCATTGCGGACGCAACAAGGAAAACAAATCATAGATGGAAACATCTAGGATATTGCGATGTTGCCAGGCTTACTTGGCCAACACTGGATACCAAAAAATCCAGGGAGCTTCTGCGACTCAACAGATATAGTATCTCGTTGGTTGCTAATGTTATCACCGGTCATTGTATTCTGGGCAGACATGCGCAAAGACTTGGTCTGCCATACAATGACTTTTGCAGAAGCTGTAGGGATGAGGAGGAGGACGAGTCCGTCACCCACCTTCTCTGCAGCTGCCCCGCCCTATCCAACCTAAGGATGGCGTACCTAGGAAACTACTTCCTCAACGATCTTACAGGTGACATGCCCCAGCCCCAGGACACAATTGACGCTTATAAGCCGTTTTGATACCCCTACCAACTTGCGTGACGTAAGCTGTTGTTATCGGAAAAGTCGGCACATTTTGATGGTCATAACTGCGGATACTGGTCTCGTCCACCCGGACTTGACTTGCTAAACTTACAAGCGCGAGTGTTGAGCACGAAGAAAATAGTAACACTATAATGCTCTGTCGGAATGACTGCCTGATCGAGTCTCAGAGGTCTTACATGAGCCCCTCAGAAAGAGGACATACAGCGGATGAATCCACAAGGTTGGATCAACGGTGGTGCCAACGAATTAAGGACAACGATCTTCGGATCTGCACATGGAATGTCCGGACCTTAAACAGACCGCGTGCAGCCGAACAACTAGTGGAGACCCTGGATAGGTACAAAGCCGAAATCACAGCCATCCAGGAAGTGCGATGGGATGGAGAAGGCACAAGAAGGATGAAAAACTGTGACATCTACTACGGCGAGTGCCGCAGAGAGCAAAGTCAGCGGCTATTTGGATGGGGATTTGTGATTAGAGGAAGACTTAGGCAAGAAGTCTTGGGATTTCGTAATATTATCGACCGCCTAGTTACAATCCGCATCAGGGCCAAATTTACAAATATTACGCTGATCTGTGCTCACGCCCCGACGGAGGAGAAAGACGATACGGCCAAAGAAGCATTCTACGATCTTCTTGAGAAGACTTATGATAAGTGCCCGAAGTACGACGTCAAGATAGTTCTTGGCGACTTTAACGCCAAAATCGGAAAGGAGAGCATCTTTGGCTCTATAGTCAGAAAGCACAGCCTGCACGACAACACCTCCGGAAACGGACTCAGGCGAAATATCATCATTGCCAGCACACGATTCCCACACCTCAACATACACAAGGGGACTTGGCGGTCTCCAGATCAACAATCCGTCAACCAAATTGATCATGTTGCGATCGACGCCAGACATGCCTCCAGTATCTTGGATGTCCGAACGTTCCGAGCGGCCAACATAGACTCGGACCATTACTTGGTAGTAGCCAAAGTACGGATGCGGATATCCAATACTCCACAACACCGAGAGGATACTGTGAGAAGATTAACGTTGCAAGGCTACTATCGCAAGAGACCGCCAAAATCTTTGCCGACCGCGTATCCCTAAACCTCTCAGCAGGTTCACCCTCAGCTTCACCAGAATCAAGCACAGAGGACCAGTGGCAGCACTGCCAGCGTGCTATCAGGACTGCCGCCACCGAAGTGCTGGGTTTCACTAGGCGACGACAACGAAACCCTTGGTTCGATGTGGAATGCCGCCAGGCACATGCAGCCAAGAACGAGGCCTACCAACTAATGCTGCAGACAAGAACCAGAGCGGCTGAGAGAGCTGCCCGCGAGCTCTACGGGCAAAAAAGAAGGGAGGAACACCGTCTTCTCAGAAGGAAAAAGAAAGAGCACGAGAAGCGAGCGGTCGAATCAATTGAGGGACGATACTGCAGAGGCAATGTTCGAAAGTTCTACCAAAGGGTAAAACGATCCACCCAAGGTTACAAGGCCCGAACAGAAGCCTGCAGAGATGAGCATGGGAATACAGTAGTAGATTCACAGTCGGTGCTGAGGATTTGGAAAGAACACTTCTGCAGACTGTTAAACGGCGGAGACAACCAACAACCCGCTTTCAGGCAGAATGATCTGTTCAGCTTGGACGATGATAGCCAAAACTTCCGTCCACCCGACCTACTTAAGTCCAACAAAGCTGCTGGAGCGGATGGTCTTCCGGCCGAGCTTTTCAAAGCGGCGGGAGATGGCTTGGTAAGGAGCATGCACCAACTCATCTGTAAAATATGGTCGGATGAAAGCATGCCCGATGAATGGAACCTCAGCATCGTGTGCCCCATCCACAAGAAAGGAGATACTCTGAACTGCGCCAACTACAGAGGAATAAGTCTCCTGAATGTCGCGTATAAGATCCTGTCGGCTGTACTGTGTGAACGCCTAAAACCTTTTGCCAACAACCTGATCGGCCAATATCAGTGTGGTTTTAGGCCAGGAAAGTCAACCATCGACCAAATTTTCACACGCCGACAGATCTTAGAAAAAACCCAGGAATTTCAGATCGCCTATGATAGCGTATATAGGGACGAACTATACAAAGCCATGTCAAGTCTTGGCATCCCCGCCAAACTCGTCCGTTTGTGCAGGATGACGATGGAGAAATCTCGCTGCTCCGTCAAAGTCGGCAAGAACACCACCGATTCATTTGATGTTGAAAAAGGTCTGAGACAAAGCAACGCGCTATCATGTACATTCTTTAACATCGTTCTTGAAGCAATTGTACGAAACTCACAAGCCAACACCAGAGGTACAATTTTTCAAAGGTCCGTTCAACTACTTGCCTATGCTGATGACATTGACATCATTGGGAGAACGCGGCGAGCTGTCAGTGGCGCTTTTGCAAGTATCGAAACGGAGGCGGCGAAGATGGGTCTGGCTGTTAATGAGGACAAAACGAAGTATATGCTATCAACGAGAAAGGACTCTCAACATCGGCGACTCGGACAAAACGTCACGATGGACAGATACAACTTCGAAGTAGTTAAAGACTTTGTATACCTGGGCTCCACTATCACTTCGCAAAATGACATCAGCGCAGAGATCAAGCGAAGAATCACTCTTGCCAATCGCTGTTTCTTCGGGCTAAGAAGGCATCTAAGAAGTAAAGCCCTCTCTCATAGAACCAAGGAGGTACTATATAAGACCTTAATCATCCCGGTCCTGCTATATGGTGCAGAAGCATGGACCTTGTCAAAAGCGGATGAAAACCTTCTGGGATGCTTTGAGAGAAAGATTCTTCGAGTGATATTCGGTCCAGTTTGTGACGATGGAGTGTGGAGAGGAAGATTCAACGACGAACTATACGGGCTATACAGCGACGCTGACCTAGTCAAAAAGCTGAAAATACAACGGCTGAGATGGCTGGGGCACGTGGAGCATATGGACAACAACGCACCAGCCCGACGAGTCTTCGAATCCACCCCTGAGGGACAACGCAGCAGAGGAAGACCCCACCTTAGGTGGCGCGCACAATTGGAGTACGACCTCAACCAACTTGGTGTGCGTAACTGGATGCAGCTAGCGAGGGACCGAGCTGGCTGGAGGGGCTTGTTAGTTGAGGCCGTGGTCCACCCCGGACTGTAAGCGCCACCAAAAGTAAAAGTAAAGTAAGTTTGTATTGTACTTTTCCAGAGGGATTGCATTAAAAATGCACTTGTCAGCTTTTGACAATATTCAAATCTACAAGCACTTGTTGTGTTCTGTTACAGAAAGAGGGAAATTATATAATTTCCCACTTGTCATTTTTCATAGCGAATATTGCGGCAGTGTTCACGGACTTGTCGTTTTGTGTATTGTGTAGCACAATTTTTTACAAGTTGTCGAAATTCACTTGTCCTATAACGCCTTGTCGCGTTGTGTTACAGGTGACAGGCCCCAGCCCCAGGACACAATTGACGCTTATGTCGTTTTACATTGGTTTCACTCGGGGATCCACTCATTCTGTAGTCCAATGGAACAAGAAAACTGCTTCTGATTGAATCCACAAGAGTTTGGTGAAATGCCAAAAAATAATCTACGGTAGCTGTCAGCTGACTTGTATAAAATACACCAACTGCACTTGTGTGAGTGCTTCTTGAGTGGATTCTGACTTCAAATCCAGAAGCGAAATTCTCTCCTCTGAATCACCAGAAGAGTATTTTTTGTGCCAATGGAACGGTTTCAAAAGTGATTTTTTCGATTCCGGACTCTTCCGGACGCTTCTTTTTGCCCAATGGAAAACGACTTTATTAGCCGTTTTGATACCCCTACCAACTTGCGTGACCTAAGCTGTTGTTACCCGAAAAGAAGGTACATTTTGATGGTCTCATAATGCACTTATAATGCACTCATTCTTGGTATGAACGTGCAGAATTTGAATGCTTGAATTCCACTTGGTGTTTTTATTCTTAGCGATTATGCATTTTTATAGCTTAAGTGGAAACTGAGTCTCTTGTTGCTCTTATTTATTTATTTATTTATAACATAATCTCACAAATTCTTTGCTTTCAGCTCAAAGCTGTACAACTGGCGGACAACTTGCAAATCATAGCAATGGCCGAAGTTAAGTTTGACACCGACTTACCGGAATTTCGGACAACTGGTGGCGCAAACTCTGTCCCGAATAGTAACGAGTAAGTTTACAGTGGTAACCAGTGCTAACAGTTTTCCTGTACGATAATCAATCAATCAATAATGTCACACGTATTCTCTGGCAGATTCTACGTTCAACCGGCCATGTGGGTGAAAGCTATAGACATCGTTATGGATCGTTTAGTAGTTCAGGGTGCAGATTTTAGCACTGTCACTGCCCTCGGAGGCTCAGCACAAGTAGGTTCCAGCAAACATCCCGCACAACATATAATTTGTTTATTTTTGTTTGTTTAGCAACACGGATCGCTTTACTGGTCACATCGTGGCATTGATACGCTAAAAGCTCTCGATCCCGATAAGTTTCTTCACGTACAAATCGACGATTCCGCCTTCACTCTGACACGCACACCCATCTGGATGGATGGATCCACCGAGAACCAGTGCATGGAAATGGAAGTGGCAATCGGCGGTCGCAATGAAATGGTCTCCATAACCGGGTCCAAGTGTTATCCCCGCTTTACCGGTCCGCAAATTCGCAAAATCTATCAAACTCGCACACACGCCTATGAAGACTGCAAGCGAATTTCGCTGGTCAGTAGCTTTCTGGCGTCGATATTCTTGGGTGATGTCGCATCAATTGATTATGCGGACGCTTCCGGAATGAATTTGTTCGATATCAAACAGAAAAAGTGGTCAAGTCCATGTTTGAATGCCTGTGCTCCTGATCTGGAAGAGCGTCTCGGCGAACCAGTGAAGACATGCTCTATATTGGGAAACATAGCCACGTTCTTTGTGCAGCGTTTTGGCTTCCCAGCCGACTGCAAAGTGGCTGCATTCACTGGCGATAACTGCTCCGCGCTAAGTGGCATGCTAGTCGAAAACGATTGGTTGGTTATGTCGTTGGGAACGAGTGACACTGTAATGATGGGTTTGAGTCAGCCAACCAACTTGGAGGAGGGTCATGTCTTGTGCCATCCAACACTAACCGACGAATTTATGGGTTTGCTGTGGTGAGTGTGATTTTGGTATTCCTATCCTTTGCTGTGTTGTTGACTTGAGTGTTTAAGCTTCCGCAATGGTTCCCTGGTTCGAGATATCGCGAAACGCGTTGTAGCGAACAACAACTGGGACAATTTTACTGAACTGCTGGACTCGACGCCCCGAGGAAACTATGGCAATATGGCGTTACACTTTCATTCAGTCGAAATAATTCCAAACGCCAAGGGGATTCTGCGATGGAATAAGACGCATTCAATTGATTGTGTCGACGCCACACAGGGCATTATCAAGTACGATGGGAATATGGTTTTGTCGAGATCTTCAATGCATTGCGTCTTTCTTGCAGATTTGGTTCGCCTCAGACTGAAATCCGTGCCTTAATCGAAGGTCAGATGTTGCATCGCCGAGCGATCGCTTCCGACATGGGCTTTCACTTTGGTAAGTGCGCGCACGTGGAAGTAGAGTGTCACTTTTGACGTTTAACGACTTTCAGGGGAGAATACCAAAATCATAGCCACCGGTGGTGCCTCCGTCAACAAATCAATCCTGCAGGTCATCTCTGATGTATTCAATGCACCGGTTTACATTCAGGTGGGTTTTTCGCAATCATCTACATCATGAGATTGAAAGATATTTTCCAACAGAAAGAAAGTGAGGCCGCAGTCCTCGGAGCAGCATATCGCGCAAAGTATTCCCTCTACTTGCAGCAATTCCAGAACGACGACACAAATGGCCAATCGCAGCCGGAACACTATCACGACTACATCGTGAAATACATACCAAATTATTTGCAAAGAGTCTGCGATCCGTGTAAGGACAGCGACTCGGTGTACACCCCAATGTTGGCGAGATACCGAGAGATGGCTACAATCCTAGAGAACAATCGAGCAACATATCATTAGCATATTATACTATATACAAAAATAACAACATTCCCGCATTGAAATGTGTTTAGACTCTGCGACGGACATCTCATGATAAGCGTTAGGCTAAGTTTCACGTTAACAACTCGCAATCTTTTTGATATTCGGTAGGTTTTAACTTCTTTTAAGGATCTTAAAGTGCAATTTTTACTAAAAGGAACTGTGATTTGAAAACGATATGATTCGGCAACAAAAACATAAATGAACAACACCATCAACATGTTGAATCAATTGTCTTTTCTCTGATGGCAACGATGATTAAATTTTGTTATTTTATTTTAAGCAGAATTTGCATTTAAATTTCATTTCCTGTTTGTTTGTTTGTTATGTGCAACAATTTGTTATATTTGAATAAATATATACACAGGGTTCAATTGCAAATGCAACAGAGGTGGCAGGTGTTCCTATTCTAGGTGCAATCGCTTGGAGTTTGGGTAGTCAGACATCTTCGGCCTGCTATTAGATCGGCAATTGGCAGCGCTAGTGGCTAGTGTGACGTACAGAATGTGCTCTAAGTAATGTCCATTAAAAGCTGGCTCGGTGAACAAGCAGCAATTTCCTAATGCTTAGCTGGGAGAAAGACATTTGTGTAGAGCAGACAAATTACCGAGGGAGCGGTTAGTTACGTGCGACCGATGTTTTTTTGGTTTCGAGTTGGCCGACGATGAACACTCGTCGATTGTACCAAGTTACGTGCTGGCACCACAGACAATTTACTCAACCGAGGAAGTGTGGTGACCCACGGAGCATACAACAGAAAAAAATACTCAGTTAAACTTCACAAGGCTACAGAACCCGTACCGAAGCCTGCAAGGACGAACAAGGAAACTTTGTAGTGGAATCACAGTCGGTGCTGAGGACATGGAAAAACCATTTCTGCAGACTGTTAAACGGCGATGACGACTTAAATTCCGCTGTCAGGCAGAATGAACCGTTCAACCTGGACGATGAGGATCAACAATACCGTCCACCCGACCTGGACGAGGTGAAGATAGCTATATCTAAACTGAAGTCCAACAAAGCCGCTGGAGTAGATGGCCTAGCCGCCGAGCTGTTCAAAGCGGCAGGCGATGGCTTGGTTAGGAGCATGCACCAACTCATCTGTAAAATATGGTCGGAGGAAAGTATGCCCGATGAATGGAACCTCAGCATTGTTTGCCCGATCCTCAAGAAAGGAGACCCTCTGAACTGCGCCAATTACAGAGGTATCAGTCTTCTAAACATTGCCTACAAGATCTTATCTGCCGTTTTGTGTGAACGCCTGAAGCCTTTCGTAAACAACCTGATTGGTCCATATCAGTGTGGCTTCAGGCCAGGAAAGTCCACCATAGACCAAATATTCACACTGCTGTAGATCTTGGAGAAAAACCAGGAACTTCAAATCGATACCCACCATCTTTTCATCGACTTTAAGGCCGCCTATGACAGCATTTATAGGGACGAACTATACAGAGCAATGTCTAGTTTTGGCATCCCTGCCAAACTCGTCCGTTTGTGCAGGATGACGATAGAGAATGCACGCTGCTCCATCAAGGTCGGTAAAGAACTTACCGAGACCTTCGATGTCAAAAAAGTATTTAGACAAGGCGATGCGCTGTCATGTGACTTCTTCAATATCGTTCTTGAAAGAATAGTGCAAAACTCAAACGCCAACACCAGAGGCACTATCTTTCAAAAGTCTGTCCAGTTACTCGCATACACCGATGACATTGACATAATTGGCAGAACGCAGCGTGATGTTAATGGCGCGTTTGTGAGTATTGAGACTGAGGCGGCGAAGATGGGTTTGGCGGTTAATGAGGGCAAGACGAAGTATATGCTGTTAACTAAAAAGGACACCCAACACCGACGGCTCGGACAGAGCGTCACAATAGACAGATATAGCTTTGAGGTGGTTAAGGACTTTGTCTACCTAGGCTCCGCTATGAACTCAGACAACGACACCAGCGCTGAGGTTAAACGTAGAATTACTCTTGCCAATCGCTGTTTCTTTGGGCTAAGAAGGCAATTGAGTAGCAAAGCCCTCTCTCGAACAACTAAAGTGACCCTTTATAAGACCCTTGTCATCCCAGTTCTGCTATATGGCGCAGAGGCATGGACTTTGTCAAAAGCGGATGAGGTAACTCTCGGTTGTTTCGAGAGAAAAATTCTTCGTGTTATTTTTGGTCCCGTCTGCATTGACGGTGAATGGAGAAGGAGATTTAACGACGAACTGTACGGGCTGTACAGCGACATCGACCTAGTCAGAAGAGTGAAGGTCCAACGACTGAGGTGGCTGGGTCATGTAGAGCGAATGGACACGAATGCTCCGGCCCGGAAGATCTTCGAATCCATACCCGAGGGAAGGCGCAGTAGAGGAAGACCGCGACTCAGGTGGCACACGCAAGTGGAAGGGGACCTTAACCAACTTAGCGTGCGAAACTGGAGACAGCTAGCTAAAGATCGCGCTGGCTGGAGACGCTTGTTGGTTGAGGCCCAGGTCCACCCCGGACTGTAGCGCCACCTTAAGTAAGTAAGTAAATTCACCTGGGTTCACGGACATGGCTACAAGGTACGGAACAAGCTTTAGGGTTGGAATTGGTCATCATCGAATCCGATATATCCCTACTGCCAACGAAGGGAAAATTGTGTGGCATAACAAAGGGCGCAACACGCCTCGACTTTCTACGGATGACTGCGAAGGCTCTTTGCGTCATTTGAGTCATGCCCTGTAAATGGAGGATAGAGTTCAAAGATGTTGATTGAGGCCCAGGTTCACCCCGAACTGTAGCGCCACCTAAGTAAGTACGTAAGAGTTCAACGATTTATGCATAATGCCGAAATGAAGGAATGCAACTTCTGTATCTTCCATCGAATCCCAATGGAGCGCGGCGAAAGAGAAGGTGTCCACAGACTATCTACCCCCCACTCTCGTTTTTGACATGAGATTCAATACTAGAATTCCAAACAGAAGCGAATGGGTGAACAAAGAGGTAACAGTAGAAGATGAGCTAGCCCTATACACCGACGGTTCTAAGATGGATATCGGTAAAGGCGCGGGCATCTTCAGCGAAGCACTGGGCCTACGAGAATCATTCAGAATTAGCGATGATTGCAGTGTCTTTCAAGCGGAGGTAGCCGCTATCTCCCAAGCGGCAAAAGACCTTAAGAGAAGGCACATTGTCGGTAAACAAATCACCATCTACTCTGACAGCCAAGCGGCAATAAAAGCCATGGAGTCAGTAGTGGTGAAGTAAAGAGCAGTATGTCACTGCAAGAAAAATCTGGACGTAATATCACAACCCAACGCGGTGATCTTATGCTGGGTGCCGGGGCATATGGATATTCCAGTTAACGAACAGGCGGACGAGCTTGCAAGAAACGGGTCGCAAATGCATGCATCTCTGGCCCTAAAATCAGTAAGAACTCCGCTCAGCACGCTTGCAAGGAAGATTGACATTGAATCCTGGAGTAGAACTAACCTACGCTGGACCAATCTCATTACCTGCAGGCACACAAAACAACTGTGGCCAGAGTTGAGTGAAAAGAGATCTAAATGCATGATCGGACTAAGCCGCAAAGATATTCGCATACTCACGGGGGTCATTACTGGACACTGTGCGATAGGCGTACATGCGGAACGGCTGGGGATACTGCATAATGACTTGCAGAAGCTGCAGGGACGTTGAAGAAATAGAATCTGTTCGTCACCTACTCTGCGAATGCCCAGCCCTTAAAAACAGCAGACAGAGGATTCTCAACAGTTACTTCTTCGATGACCTAGATGATTTGAAGAATGTTGATCTCAATGCACTCCTGAGATTCATACTCAAATCTGGGTGGTTCTAGCAGACAAACAGACTTCATAATTATCATTGATTACTCGGACATACTTTAGGATCATGATACAACGGAGCTTTAGGAACCCATGAGATTCATACTAATCTATGTGGCTTCAATATAAAAAGCGGTTCAGTTTTCTCTTTCAACAGGTCACACTGGATGGTTCCCGTAACTGGACACAATGGACCCAACTGCTGGTCTAAATGAAGCTGTGGCAAACTGCCACAAGAGCACCCTTTTACCTACCTACCTAACTTCTGTATCACTGCCCCGCTTTGCAAGAGGGACGCCTATTTACACTGGGATGTAGGTTTTTCGCAAGCACTGCACCTTTTATACGTCCGAGTGGATGTAATGCGTTGTTTTTCATGACACATCCCTTCAAAACCTCAACAAAGGTTTGAACAATATCTCCAAGCCTCAACATATGCAAGGAAATCAAAATTTATTGCTTTTTTCAGCACCATACATTCTTTGACAACTTGTAACTCCGAACCGATTTAGAGAATAGACTCGGCAGTACCCAATGTACTACTACAGCCACCAATTGCACAAAACCAACGGCGATTTTAAGCCGAAAAACTGACGTCTTCCAAAACCTTTTTTTTTAAACAAGTTCATCGCCAACATGATGTGCAGAAGATCAGTGACATGAAAGCGAAATGTGTTTCAGTAGGCACAACGAAACCTCTGGTTCAATGGAGAGTGTCGGCGGAACATACGGACACAAGGTTTGGGGGTGAAGTAGGAAAAACTAAGCAACAACAATCAAACTGCATACGATTATGGTTTATTGTATCTCACAAAACAAATCGCAGTCGAGATGATAGCAAATTACATCAAACAGAATTTCAAGCTCTTGCGCCTGCTTACTTCTTACGTCCACCACGTTCCTTGATTTGCAAGTAGATAGTTGTGCCGTTCAGCAAATTGTAAAAGGCCATCGTGTTGCTGTCCTTGAAAAACATACCCTGAAAGGAAAGCAAGCTTCTAATTTACCCTTTCGCTATGTACCTTGTGGTTATTACCTCGTAAGAAATCTTCTGCTTAGCCGGAGGCATTCCAGTCTCATCTTGAATTTTCGATTTCAAACTGGTCACGGTGTCTGTCAAAGCCAAAGATACTGCAACAGTTTGTCCGTTGAGTTTCCATTCGGACTTGTCTGTCATATTTGGTATTTGAATTTGAATCGTAATGGGACTCTGTGGAGTTGGAGGCGCAGATTAACAAAGTTACAGAGTTCAGATCTAAATGGCGGACATACCTTATGCATTGTAATGAACTGTGCCTCGGGAATGAGATGATCCTCGGACCGAAGTTTCTTGTTTGGCGGCTCTTCTTCAACCGGAATGGGAATTGGTAACATCATATTGGCCTGATCCATAACTGGTGGCGCTGGAGAGATTTGTGGTGCTCCAGGCTGCATGGATGGCATGTAGCCAACCTGAAATGGCGGCGCTGTGGGAGGGAAAAACAATTTTATCAGTCTGACATATTCGCAACAGTGTAGCAGAAACTTACGCATCATGGGCGGTGGGCGCATTTGCATCATCATGACTGGTACAGGTTGCTGCATTTGTTGCATATTGGATTGAGAAGTAACTGGTGGACCCGAAATCGACTTGGACTGGGAACTGACTGGCACCGGGTTGTGTGTTGGTGGTTGAGGAGGCGCCGATAAAATTGACTTATTGGTTGCTGGCTTCGGTCCGATTTTCTCTTTCTCTTCATCGGGCAACAGGCCCTTGACCTTATGGATCTGATGGATTTGGTCCTCCAAAGTGATGTTGGCTCTGGCGGCTCGGGTTGCTGCCTCCACACTGGACGTATGGCCGTCCCAGGTGACGCGATCATCCTTCTTTGTCTCCTCTTCGCCTAGTTTCTTACCGATTACAGTTTCCTCATCGCCCACACCGAAGATATCGGTACGTCTCTCAGCCAATTGCTTCAAACTGGCCTCAATGGCTGTGCCAGCCGCATACACAGTGTCTTGATTGATTTTCTCCACGGTATGTTTGTCGCGCTGTTCCACCCAGCGTGGATCCAGCAGGCCAATTCGCATATGTTCAGCCACTTTGGATGCCGGGATTCGTTCGCCTGTGATAGGCGATATAAGAAACTCGTCTGTGGATGCTGGCTTGACGGGCTTTTGACTCTGCTTGGGATCGTACTTCTTGACGACGACCTTGTCGTGAGTTGGGGGCAACATCGGAGTAACTGGAGGTTGCATTTTGCTAATAGCTGGCGCATCCTCGTCACTGGACGCTTCGTCCATATCTTGTACTTGTGTGTTGTCCTTCTTCGACTGAGAAAACACTGATGCCATCGTCTTGTGGTGAATTCCTGTACGGTTCTCCATATGGGATAGTTTGACGGCAGGCGGCACGTCATGACTGTCGTCATCGTCTGATTCAATTTGCATTTCGATGTCACCGTCGTCCTCCATTAGGCGCTCTTCCATGAGAACACGTGCGCCGACCTCTTCGGGAGTAGTCGGCGGCGGGAAATTACCCGACTCGAAGGGTTGGTAGTCAACCGTTTCCACCACAACGAAATCATGCCAATCGATTTGGGCATATGCCACTGGAAGTAGTGAATTAGGTAAATTTTAAATATGTTTTTGTGGTTTTTCTTTTACCTCTTTCCTTTTCGATTTTTTCCTCCTCGCGACGTCTTTGAATCTCTTGATGCCTCTGCCAGTTGGCACGATACTTCACCTGATCCAACACCAAAGTCATACTCAAACGACTGATGACACTTTCGGTCTTCAACTTGGACATCAAATCCTTTGGCGGGATGAGAATTTTCGTGTATTGTTCCAGAAGTTTTGTAAAATACTGAAACAAAGAATGTTGTGGACGCAGGAAATCGAATTGATAGTTTCTTTGTTCACGGTTCATGAGATTGGTGAGAAATTGACGTCCATTTCTTGCTACGAATTGTGCAGTGAGCTTCACTATATCCCTAAAAGCAGAGTGATAATAACATTTATCTATAAACTGAGCTATTTACGCCTACAAGTCCAAAGCAGATATGGATGGAGGATCTGCAATGAATTCAAATTCAGCTGGTGGTTCCTTCGGCACGAATTGCTGTTCGGCAACTTGCTTAAGCAGTTCTTGTTGTTTTTGTTGGGCAGCTGTGGTAACCGAGAGTTGTTTTAGTCCCGGAATTAGGCCTGCATCTAGTGACAGAGATATTGACTCTAGTTTTGCTGTTCCATGAGTAAAAGCTTACCCTTTCCTTCCCTGAACTCATTAACTTTGTGACGATAGTAGGCGTGATACGGATCGCCGGGGCTCAAGAAATTAAACTTGGGATTTCCCAGTTCGTTTTGACGAATTCTCGCTTCGAATTCTGGTCCATTTCTAGCGACGAAACTAGCAGTTTTATCAACGATATCTTTGTGCGCATTTTTATAGGAAAATTAACTTAATTAAGTGATCACTAAAAGTAGAGAAAAATAATATTGTTTTTGAGAAAAAGGATACTTCGCACCTCAGGCGGGGGATAGATAATGCCAATAATTGGGCCTGATAGGGTTTTCGTTGGCGCCTCTGGCTCTTCGTCTGGCTTTGGAGGAGCTTCTGTGTCTAATGCTGGCATTGTGAATTGATAATTAACTAAGCTTATTTAAAAGAAAACCTTTGGGCTTGTAAAAATTAATCAACAACCACGAATAAAAAAACGTTTAGTCGGCTGTCATTTTTGGCAGCTGTCACTTGCACTGCGCGTGCGTTGGGATGCGTTGTTGATAAACATGTGTAAGTACCTATACCTATGTGGCGACTTCAGCAAAACAATTTAACAACCAACTAACGACGCACAGATGTCGCACTCAACGCGAGAGGGATTTTGAAAACAAAACCAACGACGGCGTTCTTTTTATTTATTCCGATTAAAACCTTGATTGGTGTCTGACCAAATCTCTTGAAATAAAGTTATTTATTGTATCTGATTTTGATTATTATTTATGGACGCAGGGTGTCCATAGTGGTGACCCCGACGTGATTTATATATCACAACAATATTATCCAAATCATCCAGTTTTTTTAGTGGCACAGCCAAATCAAAAATAACTTATCGTGCGTCGCAGTTTCTCTTGTTCATAGGACAAAATGCAGGCCGACGGAGCACGAGACGCGATTGCAGGCACCTCCTCAGCCTACACACCACCCGCAGCTATTCCGTCTGCAGATGTATCCGACGCAGAAATTCTGGAGATAGCTGCATTAAAAAACTTGCGAATTCCAGTGTTCTGGAAGGTAAATCCAGCGCTGTGGTTCGTGCAGGTGGAGGCACAGTTCCACAACAACCGGATCATAACAGACAACAGCAAGTTCAACGCAATAATCGCGGCGCTGGATCCAGAGATACTAAACGAAGTATCGGATCTTGTGCAAAAGCCACCGGATAAGAACAAGTATCAGACATTTAAGACTCAAATCATTTCCAGATTTACGGAATCGAAGGAGAGGCAACTTAAAAGGCTTATGACGTCTCTTGAGCTGGGTGACAGGCGTCCATCAAGTCTCCTCAGGGAAATGCGAAGACTGGCAGGGCAAGATGTTCCTGACGATATGTTGTCGACCTTATGGATGGCAAGAATGCCTAGCCACGTACGTGGAATACTTTCTTCATGCCAGGGCATTGAACTCACTGCGCTGTCCGAAATCGCAGACAAAGTTGTCGACAATACATCTTCCCATGCCGTTTTCTCAACCGATGTCCGGGATGATGACCAAGAAACCCCACACTTCATCGCTACAAGTGACGTCAACCAACGCCTTAACACCATTGAGTCTACTCTGTCAACTCTTATGACCATGCTGCAATCGCTCAAAACCAGTAACAACCGTGGTAGGTCTCGACCACAGTCAAGAAACAACACCTCTGCATCTAGAGCAGTTACGCCTCAAGCTAACCAAAACTACTGTTTCTTCCACAAAAAATTCGGCGACAGGGCACGTAATTGCAAGCCACCATGCAGCTACGTCAAACAAAAAAACTAAGTCAGCTGTTGTCCACTCAGGCGGTCGACAACAGCCCAAGAATCGATAAAGAATACCGCCTTTACGTTTTCGACAAAGAAACAAACCAAAAATTCTTACTCGATTCGGGATCAACGATCTGTGTTTTGCCCCGTGTCAAAGACTGCAAAAATAACAGGGGCGAAATCACACTTTTGGCTGCAAACAACTCACCAATCTACACCTACGGAGAAAAAATCCTCAAACTCAACCTTGGCCTCCGACGAGAAATTACTTGGCCTTTTGTCATCGCAGATGTCAAAACAGCAATAATTGGCGCGGACCTGCTCGCACATTACGGAATCATCATTGACTTGAAAGCCAGACGCATCGTCGACAAGATGACATCACTGACTGCGCCAGGCGAGATTGATACCACTGAAATGTCAAAACTCCTGACTATTAGTGGACCTGAACCTTACATCAATCTCGTTAACGACTTCATTCTGGCCACCAACAACAAACCTAATTCCAAGTTAAAAAACAACACCGTGCGGCACTGCATAATCACATCAGGCCAGCCAATTGCCGAACGACCACGACGACTCGCCGGTGACAAACTAAAACAAGCAAAGGCTGACTTTGAGGATTTTCAAAAAAAAGGATACTGTCGGTTGTCCAGCAGTCCCTGGGCAAGCCCAATTCATCTTGTCGAAAAAAAGACTGGAGGCTGGAGATGCTGCGGCGACTACCGTCGTTTAAATGCCAAAACACAACCAGACAGATATCCAATTCCCCATATAATGGACTTCACCGAACAACTTCTCAACAAAAAATGGTTCTCAATACTGGACTTGGATAAGGCCTACTACCAGATTCCTATGACACCTGAGGACGTTCAGAAAACTGCTGTTACCACGCCTTTTGGTTTGTTCGAGTTTGTCGTCATGCCATTCGGACTCAAAAACGCAACTCAGACTTTTCAAAGACACATGGACATGGTCTTGCGTGGATTTGACTTCGTTTTTTGTTATGTGGACGACATCCTGATTGCTTCTGACTCAGAAGAGAAACATCGGCAACACGTTCGTCAAATCTTGCAGCGCCTTCAGGAGTATGGTCTTATCATCAACATCAAGAAATGCGTCTTTGGGAAGTCTGAGGTCACTTACCTCGGACACACAATCAACCAAGCTGGTTGCAGACCACCTGAAGCAAGAGTTGAAGCCATTTCCAATTACCCGAAGCCAACTGTCATCATGGAGCTACGTCGTTTTCTCGGAGTCATCAACTATTACCGCCGATACATACCAAATTGTGCTCACATCCAGGCACCGTTGAACGGACTCATCAATGACTCTAAGAAAAACGACAGACGACCCGTTTCCTGGACTCCTCAAGCGGAAGAAGCATTTGAGATCTGCAAAAATAGCATCAAGCAAGCAACATTGCTCACACATATTGATCCAAACGCTGCACTCGTCTTAACAACAGATGCTTCGGATGTCGCAGTTGGTGCCAAGCTGGAGCAAATACGGAACAACCAATATCAACCGATTGGCCTGTTTTCGTGCAAACTTTCTGGTGCACAGACTCGTTATAGCACTTACGATCGCGAATTGCTGGCGATATACCTCGCTATACGATTCTTTAAGCACATACTGGATGGTCGACATTTCGTCGTTCAAACGGACCACAAACCGCTCATATACGCATTTCAACAGCACTCGGACAAGGCACCACAGCGACGTTTGAGACAACTCGATTATATCTCTCAATATACAACGGACATTACGTACTTACCCGGCGTAGACAACTCGGTAGCAGACGCGTTATCACGACTTAACGCAATAACCATGCCGATACAATTTGACCTACGAGAACTTCACCTATCGCAACTACTGGATGAGGAACTTCAAACAATTCTGAAGCAGAACGATTCATCAATCGAGTTGAAGAAACTAACCATGGAACCCGAAATCAAAATATACTGCGACATTTCGAACAACACTATTCGGCCGTACATACCAGTGTCTCTGCGTCGGAAGGCCTTTGAATCTATCCACGGTCTTTCACACCCAAGCGGCAGAACAACCAGCCGGCAACTGAGACAAAAGTACATCTGGCCCAACATCAGAAAGGACGCGTTGGAGTGGTCACGCACCTGCATCCAATGCCAACGTTCGAAAGTACATAAGCACACCAGGCCACATCCCGACTCAATTGTAGTTCCAGAGCACCGTTTTCACCACGTCCACATCGACCTCATCGTCCTTCCACTCTGCAAAGGTAACAGGTATTGCCTTACGATGATCGACCGCTTCAGCAGATGGCCGGAAGCAGTACCCCTACCGGACATGTATGCGGACACAGTGGCTACGGCGTTTTATACACACTGGGTTGCTCGTTTTGGTTCTCCCACAACACTCACCACCGACCAAGGAACTCAATTTGAGTCAGCACTGTTCAACGCACTCATCAACATGATAGGGACGGTAAGAATGCGCACTTCGCCCTACCATCCAGCCTCAAATGGACTTGTCGAACGTTGGCATAGATCGCTAAAGGCTGCTTTGATGTGTCATGAAGATACCAACTGGGTTGATGCACTTCCGACTGTATTGTTGGGACTACGGACAGCGTACAAAGAGGATATTGGGGCCTCCGCAGCAGAGATGCTGTATGGAACAAATCTCAAAGTTCCTGGTGAGTTTTTCGTTAATGACAATTTCGTGTCTGATCCACAGATTTTCATCGAGAAGCACCGAGAAAACATGCGCAAATTCCGTCCGACAGCGACCGCAAACCACTCAAAGAACAAACTATTTGTTTCACCAGACCTGTTCAAGTGCTCTCACGTTTTCCTAAGATGCGATGCTGTTAAAAAACCATTGCAACAACCATACACTGGCCCGCATCCAATAATCCAACGAATTAGTGACCGGCTCTTCAAAATCAATGCAGATGGAAGAATTTTAAACATTTCGATTGAACGTCTAAAGCCAGCACACTTAAACGCAGATTTTCTCCAAACAATTCCTGAAAATAAAACAAAAACATATGGTCGACGAAAAGTCACATTTGACACATCGTAACTTCGTCACTGAAGGGGGAGTCATGTGGCGACTTCAGCAAAACAATTTAACAACCAACTAACGACGCACAGATGTCGCACTCAACGCGAGAGGGATTTTGAAAACAAAACCAACGACGGCGTTCTTTTTATTTATTCCGATTAAAACCTTGATTGGTGTCTGACCAAATCTCTTGAAATAAAGTTATTTATTGTATCTGATTTTGATTATTATTTATGGACGCAGGGTGTCCATACCTATTCATAAATCTTGTACAGGCTGAAAAGAAGGCTGCGAACGCTGCGAACATAAAACGAAAATAAAACCTAAGGCCTGTCCGCAAGCTAATGCCATAAAGGGGTCCATGCTAATTTTATACCCTTTTCCCCAGCCATACCCAACGGAAGCCGGATATTCGCGAAAACAATCGAAAACTTCATCGAAAACAAAAGTTCTCCCATACATGTTTCAGTTTTCAACACGAGTCGCTTAAAGTCGTTTTCCACGAAAACACCACGAAAACGATTTCCAATCGTTGGGTTGTTGAGACAAACACACCTTTTGCAATAATCAGCAGATCATTTGACTGAACAAATGTCATAACTCACAAATGACAATCACGTAATTGATGGTCTAATATTGTTTTCAAATGCTCTGAATTGTTTTTATCTGTTAATAAATGCGATCGAAATTTGTAACCAAAATAGCTTACGAAGAAGTTTAACGACTAGTTTCTCACAGCTGATAGGAAAGTCAAAAGAAAATTAGTAGTGCACACATTTTCCTGTTAAACGATGAGCATTCTTTTCGAATACCTAATTATAAGTCAAACACTTTATCGGCAACTAAACTCACTTCCGCGATACCAATAATCATTTTTAGTGTCCAGGCTAAGTTTTTCGAACTCACGATGGCGAAATTTTCCATACAAAATTGCATATTGTGACCTAAGAAATATTTAGTGTGAAGGTTAAAAATGATTATTGGTAAGGCCCAGTTCGGACCTACGTGAAGTTAGCCCGCACTTTTTCTAGAATGAAAAACGTGAAATGCAGTTCGATAGACATTCGTTTGTAGTTGTTTGTAGTGAAATTTTTTTCGTTTGTAGTTCAACCGTTAGAAAGTTAGAAGCATTAGAAAAAAATTTCAGCCCGCACTTTTGGCTTTTTGAAATAAAAACTAGCCAGTTGCATTCGAAATCGTTTGTAGTTGTTTGTAGTAAAATTATTTTTGAACAGAAATGCCTTATTTCGGAGATATAATTGTGTTTGCACCTGTAACTCCGAATTTACAAAAAAGAGAAATAATTTAAAACCACTGTTGCATAAAGCATATCCTAACTTAAATAACTGCATTTAAAATTTCTGAATTCACTTAAGCGTTACTTAATAAAAAGCAATCAAAATCAAAAAACGCATCCCTTTAGAGTTGCATCCATATATGGGCTTCCCAACAACAACAAAACAACGGTAAACACATTTTCGCAAAGCACTCATCTGTGCCCATCCACATGAGTCACTACTTGTCAATTAGCAACAACAACCAATCAATAAACCCCGATTTTATCCAACAATTTTTTCTATTCCTTCGAATAACATTAAAACCTAACACCTTTGAAACTATTTATAACAACAAAAATGCAATTTCTGCAAAGCCTGTATTCCTGACTATCTAATCCAATTCAAATTTTGTGATTTTATCACAAAGAAAAAAAATTAGATGAAACTTAAGCGAACACTACTTCGTCATATAAACTCATATCCATATTTCAGTTATTAAGCAAATCAAAATAGTGAAATCTATTTTTTTCTAATGCTTTCTATTAGATGTATCTAATGGAGCAAAAAAAAATACCTCTTATCAATAGATAACGATTTATTGAACATTTAAGAAAATGGTTGAAATCGTCGTTGCAGACTGATTTAAGGGGACGGATATTTCAAATGCTGGACAACTACAAACGAAAAAAACTAGTTGGTTGTTAGAAAGCATGTGTGCTCTATCTAATAAAACCTTAAATGTCGAAATTGACCAAACCAAAAAGAATTTATAAGCAATTTAAGCAGGCGATATAAGACCGCGTTATCTTCGAAACGGTACATTGCCGAGTGATGAAATTTCCTATTTCAACAGTTTTCCACCTCACCAATCTAATAAAAAAAAAATTGTATCAATCGGCCTAACGGTTTGGGATTTATATGGAATTTAAGCGAAATTGCAGCTTAATTTTTTTTGTGAAGTTAGCCCGCACTTTTTCTAGAATGGAAAACTGAGTTTGCAGTTTGATAGGCATTCGTTTGTAGTTGTTTGTAGTGAAATTTTTTTCATTTGTAGTTCAACCGTTAGAAAGTTAGAACCATTTGAAAAAAAAATTTTCAATCCTTTAAAACCTTGTTATCTCCGAAACCGTGGCAAGCAGAGCGATGAAATTTTCTGTGTCGAAAGTCTTTGCCATTACTAATCTAATAGAATTCAAATTATACCAATCGGCCTAACGGTTTATGATTTGTTTGAAATTTAAGCAAAATTTGGGTTTCTAACTTAAGGTCCCCATAACTCAAAAAAGTGATCCAAAATCGTTTTCCACTGAACTGCAATGGAAATATCGGATCCGAATATCGGAAACGATTATCGGAAACGATTTTGGATCACTTTTTTAGAAGAGGGTGGGTTGTTGCATTTGAAAAAAACATATTTCACCCTTCATAACTCGTTAGGAGTGGAAATATAGGATCGCTTAAAAATGGGTCGATTTAGACCATTATAGGCTCCCCTTAAATTGCGAATAAAAAGTGTCCAGTAATGCGGGCTGTCTTCTATTTGATATCATAGTTATAAAAGGGTTCAGAGAATAGAAATGCAAAGTTTCATCGTTTGTAGTTAAACAGTTTTTGAGTTATGGGGACCTTAAGTTAGAAACCCAAATTTTGCTTAAATTTCAAACAAATCATAAACCGTTAGGCCGATTGGTATAATTTGAATTCTATTAGATTAGTAATGGCAAAGACTTTCGACACAGAAAATTTCATCGCTCTGCTTGCCACGGTTTCGGAGATAACAAGGTTTTAAAGGATTGAAAATTTTTTTTTCAAATGGTTCTAACTTTCTAACGGTTGAACTACAAATGAAAAGAATTTCACTACAAACAACTACAAACGAATGCCTATCAAACTGCAAACTCAGTTTTCCATTCTAGAAAAAGTGCGGGCTAACTTCACAAAAAAAATTAAGCTGCAATTTCGCTTAAATTCCATATAAATCCCAAACCGTTAGGCCGATTGATACAATTTTTTTTTTATTAGATTGGTGAGGTGGAAAACTGTTGAAATAGGAAATTTCATCACTCGGCAATGTACCGTTTCGAAGATAACGCGGTCTTATATCGCCTGCTTAAATTGCTTATAAATTCTTTTTGGTTTGGTCAATTTCGACATTTAAGGTTTTATTAGATAGAGCACACATGCTTTCTAACAACCAACTAGTTTTTTTCGTTTGTAGTTGTCCAGCATTTGAAATATCCGTCCCCTTAAATCAGTCTGCAACGACGATT
Organism: Cheilosia vernalis; assembly: GCA_949126925.1. Lineage (NCBI taxonomy): Eukaryota > Metazoa > Arthropoda > Insecta > Diptera > Syrphidae > Cheilosia > Cheilosia vernalis. The sequence goes on along the minus strand of OX421358.1, from coordinate 87,612,927 downwards.
TCAACCATTTTCTTAAATGTTCAATAAATCGTTATCTATTGATAAGAGGTATTTTTTTTTGCTCCATTAGATACATCTAATAGAAAGCATTAGAAAAAAATAGATTTCACTATTTTGATTTGCTTAATAACTGAAATATGGATATGAGTTTATATGACGAAGTAGTGTTCGCTTAAGTTTCATCTAATTTTTTTTCTTTGTGATAAAATCACAAAATTTGAATTGGATTAGATAGTCAGGAATACAGGCTTTGCAGAAATTGCATTTTTGTTGTTATAAATAGTTTCAAAGGTGTTAGGTTTTAATGTTATTCGAAGGAATAGAAAAAATTGTTGGATAAAATCGGGGTTTATTGATTGGTTGTTGTTGCTAATTGACAAGTAGTGACTCATGTGGATGGGCACAGATGAGTGCTTTGCGAAAATGTGTTTACCGTTGTTTTGTTGTTGTTGGGAAGCCCATATATGGATGCAACTCTAAAGGGATGCGTTTTTTGATTTGAATTCAGAAATTTTAAATGCAGTTATTTAAGTTAGGATATGCTTTATGCAACAGTGGTTTTAAATTATTTCTCTTTTTTGTAAATTCGGAGTTACAGGTGCAAACACAAATGTCCTTATATCTCCGAAATAAGGCATTTCTGTTAAAAAATAATTTTACTACATACAACTACAAACGATTTCGAATGCAACTGGCTAGTTTTTATTTCAAAAAGCCAAAAGTGCGTGCTGAAATTTTTTTCTAATGCTTCTAACTTTCTAACGGTTGAACTACAAACGAAAAAAATTTCACTACAAACAACTACAAACGAATGTCTATCGAACTGCATTTCACGTTTTTCATTCCAGAAAAAGTGCGGGCTAACTTCACGTAGGTCCAGTTCGGTTCTCATTAGAAATTGGTACACTTGCGTGCACAAAAAAATTAGCAATATAACGAGTAGTACCTTCTAACAGCTCAGAGAATATTCAACCGGCTTTGCTGAGATCGAAGCTCAAAAAATAGGCCTTTTGTGAATTCGATACGGGGACGAGAAACAAACCAACTTTGTTTGTTATTTTGGATTTTTGATCATACTGTACTTATATCTTACCTGAACTGTAACCGAAACAACATCGTGAATATTCAGTGAGTGCTTTCGGTTTGTGCATTGTGCTGGTTCAAATCTATGATTAAATTCAGAAAAAACCGAACATGATTTTAGGGCTAAACGGTGGCGGAGAGTAAGTGTACCTTTCAGTAATCTGTCCAGAGATGGCTCTGTGTTTCAACTTTTGAATCTTCCGGAGTTAAAGATTGGTACATATTTTGAATTATGAGGATGACGCATACGAAAAAGTGGTTCCTCAACAGTTTATTATAGAATGGAGAATGAATGTAGAATGATGCATGGGTGGAAACAGAATTATAAGAAACTACTAATTACCTGCGATGTTATACACTCTAGTCGGCATAAGTATTTTGACGAAACCATTTGCTGGCTATTGAATGAAGCTTAGCTTAGTATCGTTAAATAACGGGGCGAAAATGATGCCCAAAAGAAAGAATCTATTTTTAGCTCTATGCATGCCCAATTTTGTACCGTTTACCTTTTGAATTCTCTTCCTGCTGATAAGAACTCATGGAGACAACAAATTTTTGCGCGGCATAAGTATTTTGACGGAACCTTGGAGTATGAATATGTTCGCACTTTTGAGCACGTTAAACCCAAACAACTTTTGTATTTAACTTTAATTGCTTAAACGCTGATAAAAAAAACACATATTGATTAAAAGGTATTATAAACCATGAGTAAAAAGGCAGAGTTGAGTTTGGGTAGCAGATCTTCGATGGTAGCAAAGTTTAACGCTGGAACGGCAGTAAAAGACATTTTAAGACAATTAATGCTAAGAAGTGCCATATATTATATCGAAGGCAAACAAGCTTTAAAGACTGGCCTTCGCAAAGGAACATCTGCACAAACCAAAGGAGTTTTGGAGAAGCGTTTTATGGACAGATGAAAGATCCTTTGAGTATAACTCTTCAAAAAACAAATTTTTTGTAAGATTATGCCAAAGGTATTTAGGCAAAAGAAACGACCCGTTTGTCAAAAAGTGAGCCATGGCGGAGGCTCTGTCATGTTCTTGGGATGTGTAGCGTATAATGGATTGGGTGACTTGGTTCCTATCACCGGCTCGATGAACCAAAACTAATATTTAATGATCCTAAATGATAATGCCTTTACTTCTGGAGAAAGGCTTATTGGGGAATCATTTATCCTGCAACAGGATAACGCCCCGTGCCACAAAGCGCGAAAGATTTCTACATTTTTGAAAGATGTTGGGGTTAAGACTTTGGACTGACCACCACAAAGTCCGGATTTAAATATTATAGAAAACGTCTGATCTCTTTTGAAACGCAAAAGAACAGTTTCGTTAAATAAAACAAGGGAGGAGACAATTTCTGAGATCACTTCTCTTTGGGAAGAGATATCTCCAGAGATTCTACAAACTTTAGTGGATTCGGTACCAAGCCGCCTTCAAAAAGTTATTGAAGCCAAAGGAGGATATACATTTTACTAGCTTAAGCCTAGTACGCTGTTCCAGGAAAGCTAAAATTAAGCGCCCCTCCAATGTTTCTCTCCACCACTTCGCTTAATGTTCGCTTAATTTTGACACTCAAAGTTCCGACGTAAAAAAAAATGTGTTGGCATAGCTGATTAACTTGCTCTGTTTCGTCACTTGGAACTTTCTAAAGAAATGTCTACATTTTAAAAGAAATTAAATTAACAACAAAGAATTTTTTTGTGTTGAACTAACCATTCTCCATTGGTACTGTTTCGTTTGAAATTTTGTTGCGAATGCCGATATTTTCTCTGATCTGTCAAAATTTAGCTGTGGAAAAATGTATTTTGCATTAATACGCTTGCTTAAATTCTGTAGAGAGTGTTCGTACAGCGGCTCAGAAATTTAGCTTGAACTGCGTACTGCTTGGCTTAACTGCTTTGCTTAATTTTATCTTTGGAGACATTTGCGCGAGCAGCATACTAGGCTTTAGTCTTCATTTCTTTACTTTTGTTAAGTTTCAACAATGTTTTCTTAGTTATACATTCTTGTCAAAATACTTATGCCAACACATGAAATTACAAATTAATTTATATCTTTTTACGTCGCTATGAAAAAATCTTGGTTTTGTTATTTTTAAGTCTGAATTAGTTATATATAAAAAGGAAAAAATTAGGAAGAGTTTTTATTAATAATGTGTAGTTGAGGTTCAAAATATGTCAGATTGTTTGTTTAATTAACAAAGTCTAAAGTAATCGACTATGAATTATTTTGCTATAATATTGCTCTCTTAAGATGCAGTAAGTGAATACTTACTTATGTCGTTTTCCATTAGTTTCACTCGGGGATCCACTCATACTGTAGTCCAAAGGTACAAGAAAACGGCTTCTGTTTGAATCCACAAGAGTATTGGTGAAATGTCAAAAAATAGTCTACGGCAGCTGTACAAATTACACAAACTGCACTTGGGTGAGTGCTTCTTGACGGGGCTTCTGACTTAAAAATCGAGAAGCGAAATTCTCTCCTCAGAATCACCAGAAGAGTATTTTTGTGCCAATGGAACGGTTTCAGAAGTAATTTTTTCGATTCCGAACTCCCCGGAGGCGTCTTTTTTACTTAAAACGGCGCTACAAAGCGTGGTGCTCCTGGGCCTTACTTAATATGCCCCTCCAGCCGGCTCGATCCCTAGCCTGCCTTCGCCAATTTCGCACTCCAAGCAGTTGGAGGTCTCCTTTAACCTGGTCGCTCCATCGGAGATGAGGTCTTCCTTGGTGTTTCCTTCCCTCTGGTATGGCGTCGAAGGCTTTACGCGCCGGAGCTTCAATGACAGCTGGTTGACTTGATGTGTTCCCGTTTGAGGTGGGCTAGATTTTTGTTGTGAACAATATTATACAGTTGACATTGATGAAGACGTGGCCGAAAAGTCTAGTCAAAAAATTGTTGACTGACTCTATTTAAATGACATTTCATGTATGTGCTTGACGTATATAAAAAGTTATTTTTCCTTTTAACCAAATGTAAGTTAATAATATTCGAAAGCGGAAAATAAACAACTAGTTTGTCCTAATATGTTTCTGGTATTTATTAACCAAACACATTATATTATTCGCCATTTCAAAATATTTAATAAATAACCAATAGCATTCAGTAATGCAAAAATGTGGTATTCCCGAACTCTATCACATTCCCCCACGGTTGGCATGGCACAGCATTTATTTTACATTTTTTGTATGTTTTTGCATGTTACATGGATTTTAAATTGACATAACACCGATAGGAAAACAAAATATTGAATTAAAAAAAAAAATAAAAAATGAGGGGACCAGCTGCAAGAGGACTGCGAGCTGGTGGTCTCAGTATTGCCTCTGATGAAAAGTGCTCTGAGAGCCCCAATCGAATACCACATAATGACACTTTGTCTAACCATTCACAGTTTCCGATGCCTCTTTTATCCAATTGCAACGTCCGCCTCTTCAAATTTTCGAAATGGATCTATAAACTTAGCCGATTGAATAAAACTTTGTTGTTTCTGGAAGCGCCTCTCCAAATGATTTTCTCCCATTTCAGTTGCTTTCTCCATATCAAGTGACAAAATATATATTGCATTTATTTTTCACAGTAGGCAACAAATTGAACTGCGTACCGCTCAGCTAAGCTGGTTTGCTTGGTTTCACCTTTGCAGACATATTTGATTGGGGTCTTAGTTTAAGCTGGAACAACGTAACAGTCTTATGGTAGCAACTAATAATAAAAGGATCACAAATTTTAAGCTGAAGTCGTTGGCCTGAGCAAAACAAATATTTTATAATTTTAGAAATCACACTAGGAAAGTTCAAAGTCTTCCTAAACCAGCATACGGTAGATCAACGACAGTCTCTTATTGGTGAAAATGCTGATCCAATCGGTAAATTGCTGGAGCAATGGTTGCATTGCGATCACGAAAGAAATTTCTAGAATGCGGACTTTTAAAATAAAATTGCACAGCTTTGGTTCGTTATTCTGGCTGAGTCTTTCCTTCATAAATTTAACAAGTTTTCAAAGTGAATTCATATTTAATTCTTTATCATCACGCTACTTATGTGCCACCGTGTAATTCAACTAGCTTTAAAAAAAAACAGTTGGTCCTTTTCAGCTTAATTTATATCGTTTTCGATTTGGCTAACAGGTAATTTTTTTGATGGAGATTGCTTTTCTCTGTTCGGTTTGGCAAAAAGGACATTTTTTTTATCTTGGGCAGTTTTGAGAAATCTCAATTTTCTTCTCAGGTTTACACATACTTTTCCTAAAACCAATAAAATTCGGATTTAAATTGGTAGCAGAAATCTTAAATCTCCGCTCAACGTCTGAAAAGTAAAATAAAATGACATTAGTTTAAACATGATTGACGTATTTCGATAAATAAGGAAGCTGTGAATGAACTCCTCCATATTTGAATAAAAGAACTCGTGACGGATAGAAAAGCTGTCAGGTGATTGATCGATTGATTTCATTCTCACAATGGCTAAGTTCGAATTCTTACATAGTTCATGTAAAAAGTAAACTTTTTTGATTTGTCTAGACTTTTTCGAGCATCTAAACTAAACTACATTTATGTCTTATATCTTCTATCATGTCTTCAAACATTATTTTTGTAAATAAATACATATTTAGATACTACCTGTATTCTCAATGTCAATTAAATAAATAAATAAAATAATAATAAATAAATAGGTAAGGTATAGGAAGACGAACCTAAACAGTTTTTGTATTCTTCCGGTTTATTTCGAATTTTGACAGTTCGAAATGTCAACTTAGTATTGTCAACCACACCTTTAAAAAAGTCAACAGAAAAAACTATTTATGTGACCAATCTAGGCCAATAAAAATAAAAACAGAAGTAGATCAATTCAGTCAACTGTCAGACTTACTAAACTAGAAATCCAACGTTCCTAAATATATTCATATTAGGTCTGTTCCCTTACTTCTGTAGTAAGAATGGAAAAGACAATTAAAATGGCAGTAATAAATTCCAATAAATTCTCTCACAGAGAGAGACACTTACGATTTAGTTAGGGAACGCTTTTGTAGTAAACTATGAAAAATGACAGATATGACAGATAAATAATTCCATAAATTGCAGTGGTAAAGAATATTTTCAATACGATATGGAATGTTCGGGAAGAACATTCAATATTTATTTTGCCGCATGTTGATACCATTTTAATAGAACGCAAGATATCAAAACAAATTCAATCGAATGTCAATATGACAAGAAATTTCAAATCAGCTGTTAATTGTTTGGTGACTGACAGCCCTTCAAATTTCTTACACCAAGAAATTTGTTGAGTAATGTGGTATTCGATTGGGCGCTCTCAGAGCACTTTTTTTGCTCTCAGAGCAATTTTTATGTTCGTTTGGTACAGGAAAAAGCAATCTTTTTCAGATTTCAGAGCACTTTTGCGAATCTAGATATTTTCTCAGATTTACCAATACAAGTGCGTTTGAGTTTGACAACTGATGGAGTTTGTTTACATTTTTATGGAATTTTTTCTCCATCAAAGAAAGGCGTTGCATCGGGTGAATCTATTTTTGTGAATTATTTATGTATAAATATTTAGAAATCAATCGGGACGGATATTTCTAATGTTTTAATACAAATTTAAGTAGTGAATGGAAATCGCTTAGAAAAGTGTCCAAGACTACACATATTCAAATCGCACAAATATCGACACAAAAAATAGCAAGAGACGTTTTCATGTTCGATTAGGCACACGAAATCTGAAATCTGAGGGCAAATCTGAAGAAGCCCAAACGAATACCACATAAGAATTCGTAAGATTCTGAGTGGAGGGGTAATATCTTGCTCTCTCGATGACGCTCTCTTTAACGAATTTTTCGAGTTAAGGAACGGCATTTAGTAAAAATTCGTAAAAATTCGTAAAAATTCGTAAGATTTAAAAGTAAAGGAACAGACCTATTTATGACGTCCCGCAAAAATCTGTTTTCCAACAAACCCATGGGTACCTACTCATCAGTAATTATTTTACTTTATAATGACGATTTGCCAGAACATTTTTAGAACATTTCAGATCTATGAATCGTGCCCAAACTACCTATGAATATATATTTATAGTAAATGACTGCAATTCACAGTCAGAGCAAGTAAAGAAACAAAGCTCAGTTTCTTCTCTGTACATAATGGGAGCACACTTGGAATATGAAGTGTTTTCGAATTTGTGATTATTCTTTATCAGAATCTCGTTTGTGTTTTTCTTCTTATTACTGATGCAAGCCACGTTCACATTTCACGTCACAAACATCATTCCGACCCCAATGGTCAACTTAAACGATTACTCGATTTTTTCTTTTGTGTTTTTTTTTTTTGCAGTTTAAATTGGAAATACACCAATGTACATAATATATAAGAGTCATGTACGTTATAATTATAGCTCGCAAATGCAAAAAACTTATCAAGACTTCGTTTGTTTGCCTCTGTGATTTGCATTCAATAACAAAATGACCGATCGCACCCACTCCTTCATCTTGATCAGCGAACGCACGCTTTTCACATCTCAGCTGACTATACGATACCAGCGAAACTAATTTCTAGGCTGGAGCCTACGAGCACGCACTTAGCACCTACGCTATAGGCTATAGCCAATCCATGTATAAGTTGTCGCAGTCGTGTGTGCCGTACGCTTGTCTGATGCGAAGGAACAAAAACAAACAAACAAAACTAAATAATCTCAGCTCAGCTGTATGGAGAATGAGACATCTTTGTCAGTTTCAGCAGTGGAATATTTATATTGACTTTAGAGATTCTCTCGCCTCGCCTTACTATTATTGACCAGTTCTTGCCGGGCAGTTGTCGTAATCGGTGACCAGATAGTGTCACACACTATAAGCGAGTGTCAGATCGATTCAAATTGAAAAACAAAATATTGTTTCGCAACTAAAAGTGCTCATCGCTTAAAAGTTTAAGCTTTAAAAAAATTGATTGATTAGTGACTTTTGTACGAGATGGCGAAAGATAGTGCTAAAACTATGTTCAGTGTTGTGGTTGTGATAAATATTTTGTTGGGAGTTCATGTAAGCGGATTGTTTGAATTTACACCAGGTGAGTGACTTTTAAATGCTCTAGCGATGTTGACAGTTGGCGCAGTTTTACTGAAAGAAGATAATGCAAATTATGTGTCATTGTGACCTTTGTTATCAGTCGATCTGTAAAGGGCATTTCAGTTGTTCTCCGAAGTTAAGAGAAACTGATTTGTTTTCGTTAACTTTTCGTGTCGTATCGTAATTGTCAGGGTTATGTTAATAATTTTGAGCACACTACCGTAATGACAGGTGACTTTTAGGGAACTTTGCTGATACTTGAAGTAAATGATCCATGGACTTTTAGCCAATAATATCCCAAACAGAAAAACCCATTATTGGTTTAGATTTCGTTTCTTTTTATGAGGAAACACAATTTAAACTTTACTCCAAATATTATTAACGAAATCCAGGTCGACTGTTGTGTGGTTTCAAAATTTGTTTGCTCTTAATTGAAGTAATTGACAGGTGTTTTTTTCTTCAACCATCGAGTGGGTAGTTTTGGACTGAGAAGTGCTGCTTGTCATTAAGCAATCAATGGAAGGCGACCAATTTGTATCAAGCTATGTTGACAAGTGCTTTATTTACGAATAATGTCAAATATTAAAAGTAAAAGATTTAAAGCAATCGACTATTGGTGTTGATTTGACGAGTCGAAAATGAAACGGGAACTCCATCTGATCGGGACGATGAAGAATCTAGTTTAGTGAGTCTGACAGCTGTCTGACTTAATGTGTCGCAATTTTGATTGGCTTTGATCGACATGAATATTTTTTTTTCTCAGATGACGTTTATGGAGGAGTTACAAGTCTAAGAATTTCGTGACTGAGTTCCTACTAAGTTGACAATTCATATATGTGGCTGACGTACGAAAAGTTACACTAGCCGCGTTCCACTGCCTGCTAGACGAATAGCGGCATGTCACACTTTATAGGTATTAAAAAAAAAATTGCCATTTCACAAAAAGTGCTAGACGCCTAGCGCAAATGGTGAAATGTAAGTTTTTTTTATATATGAAGTTTTACATACCGCTATTCATCTAGCGGGCAGTGGAACGCGGGCATTATCGATCAATCTTTGCGATCAGTTTTTGCTTTCAGGGTACAGCAAGCCTGTGTAGTCGACTTAAGAAAGCTTAATTTTTTAATGTGTCCAATGTTGTTATTAAAATGACCGTCAATGTCCGGTTTACATGTGGTGGCTCACTTACAAGCTGAATAATTCATGTGTAGGCACATACATTCCTTTGGATATTGTCTGCCGTCTGACCTACATATCGATTTTACAAGTTTTGCTGCAGAAGTCGTATCAAACTGGCGCGTATTTTATTAATAAGTAAGACCACGGTGTGGCTCATTGGTTGGTATCCCGATTGAGGGTTTTAGGTTTGATCCAAAAAAAAAAAAAAAAAAACACAAATTACATATTTTTTCCACTGCGCCACCTTCTCGTGAACGTCTAACAAATATTCGAGTGAATTTTTCCAAATAAAACGAGCTATTGTTACTTACAAAATATTTAAGTCCTCAACACATTATTATTATTATTATTATTTGAGAGGGGTTATTGTACTGCGACCTTTTGATCTATTGTACCCCCTGCTTACGCCTCAGAGTGGTTTATTCCCTCAAAAGAGTTCCCCTCATAGTATAATTCCTTTCGAAATCATTTTAGAGGTTTTAGTACTCTTCTTTCTCCTTGGCGGAAGAAATCAGTCCTATAGCACTCTCTCCAGTGTCCAGTCCAGTTTCCTTTAAGAATCTAAGGATGAGAGGTGGCTCTAGTGACTGTATTTCCTCATCAGATAGTTGGTACTTGCCCAAGTATTTCAGTCTTTTGTGGGTCAGTGCCCCACATGATCCCAGCAAGTGTTTTGGGATTTCACTGGACTCATCGCAGAATCTGCAGAGACCTTCTTCAGATATACCCAGTTTCCTGAGGTGTTCCCTGAGTCTACAGTGCCCCGTTAGGAAGCCCGTTAGGATACGAAGGTTATTTTTGCTCATGCCGATGCAAGCTTGGAATCTTTTCCGGTTGTATTGTCCCAGAAGTTTCTTGGCCTGCCTCATTCCCTGAGTGTTATGCCAGGTTCTTGTCCTGTTTTCTTTCTCTAGTTTCCTAAATTCTTTTTTGAGGGTGTGATCCCCTATTCCGCAGAATGGTTCAGGACCTATGAAAGTTTCTGATGCTCCCTTCCTTGCTAGGGAGTCGGCCATTTCATTCCCCTCTATTCCTACGTGGCCAGGCACCCAGCAGAGAGTTATTTTGTTTCTCCTACCAAGTTCATTAAGTTTTTGTAGGCATTCCCATACAAGTTTGGATTTAATGATGTAGGAGTTAAGTGCCATAATAGCAGCTTGGCTGTCTGACATTATAGCTATATCACAGTTGACTCTGTTTCTGTCGAGGTTAATTTGGACACACCTGTCTATGGCATAGATTTCAGCCTGAAAGATGCTGGTACTTTTGCTCATTGGTTCAGAATATTTGGTTCCAGGCCCAAAAACTCCCGCCCCAGTTCCCTCATCAGTTCTCGAACCATCTGTGTACCACTTTGTTGTGTGATTGCTCAGTCTGTTAATTGTGGATTCATTGCTCCAGTTCTTCTTATTGCTTAGCTTAGTAACAAAGTTCTTTTGAAAATCAAATCTTTTGGCCTTTTCTAGAGAGACGACTCTAGAAAAGGCCAATAGTGGTTGTTTTTTGAGTAGTACGTCAAACTGTCTCAGGTCCTCAACACATCGTTACGAGATTTTTTTATAAACACTTTTCCAAAATGAGAAACTGCAATCGATTTATCTAAAAAATATTGTAAAGCTCTAATAAGTTACATTTTGGGGCGAGCAAGTCTTCAACAAGGAACGGTGAAGAATAAAATGCTCAAAAATCAGCTAGTCTATGTTTGGCAGGATGGGCGTTCTTCTGGCTAGTCTTTATTCATTCTATATACCTACTAGAACGGCAGATGTTTAGGGGAGCATTGCGGTAACATATACTTAATGCTGCATTTACACGGTCACATATTCCTATCACGCAAAATTAAAGGGATGCTAAATACTAAATAGCCGTGTGACCGAGAGGGACACTATTACCTAACACGCAAAAAAACGTGACACGAATTTAGGTCGGCCATCTTGTTTGCGTGATAGGAATTATAGGAAAGTTCTGCATGTTGATATTTTTATAGCGATGACTAAAAAAATTCCGCATTCCTATAAAACAATATGGCTTCCGGAAATGATGAACGGACAATTATTTATTTTTTTCGTGTAGCTGATTGATGAATTGTTGGTTTATTTTACTGAAACTAATAACCAATCTCATTTCACATGTTCCAAATCAGAAATATTAATGTTTTCAAGCAATTGCAGAAATGTTGGTGAGCGGAACCTGTGTCTATTTCCGTTTTACGTATCTATAATTATGGTTAGAGCATCCATGACACCGTAGGCGTCTGATTTGTGATCTCATTCTTACGCCTTTTATAGTATTGACTGCGGATAAACGGATCTCTCTTTTCGGTTTTGTTGCAAAATTGCGCGTGCGTGATGGTGTAAATGCGGTTTAATGCATGAATAACGCAATTCTTAAGACAACATTTCCACCAGAGAGATCTTCAAATTTATAAATAAAGTTGCCATAAGGATTATCTTTATTCTCTTGATGAATCAAAAGCCGTTCTATTAAGTGTATACGTTTATTTAATTTGTAAGGAGCGTTCACGTAGCCCGGAACTATGAAGGTAAGAGGATTTAAAGATTGACCTTGTACGGATGATTTACTACCGATCAAGAAGAGATAAGTGGAATGAATTGGCGGAGTTATTTTTTGTTTGTTAAATCCCACAGCAGTAATGCCATAGCCTCTTGCTATAAGGTACACCTATGACTTATCAAAGCAAATCAATTGAAACGTACTTATAAATTACAATGCACCAGGTATAGCAACAACGCAACGACTCCATACAAAACCGATTTTTATTCATTGAATCTTTTTCTACAGCTTAAGCAGTCTGATCGTGTGACTAATTTGGCTTAATTGATTCAAGCGCAAATTATGTGCGAAACAAAAAAGTTCATTTGACATTCAGATGACATTTTATGGAAAAACACTTGCCTGTGTTGCAATCTTTTAAAGGAGTGTAGACATGAGAAAGTACATCCCATCATAGTAATTTATTAGCTAACGCCTTGGCACACAAATAAAAATGCAACAAGTTTGCCATAAAATGCATGTGGATTTACTAGGTACATAAAATTATGGTAGGCGGAAGCGAAGGTATAAAAACTTTTCTGATAGCAGTATGCAATTTATCTTTTAATATATTATACACACAGTGCCGGATGCCCAGGATTTTGTTTCCGGGGGGGCTTGCTTCCAAATCGAGGAATTCTTTAAACAAAAAACTATTCCAATTTATTGATTTTTATTAGTTTTAAAATCGTATATGTACTTACACACATTTTTGAAGTTATTACTTCTTTAGGCGCGTTGGGCACTTTTAGATGGGAAGAAATTAATGAATTCGGGTTACTTTTAAAACGACACCGCGTCATCGACACCGAGAAACCGACACCCGATAGGTGGCGCTGTTGTCATTTTTTTTTTGAGAAACTCAACCGATCTCAATGAAACTTTGTATGTGTGCATGGTTGTATGCAGCTAGAAAGATAGGATATTTAATTTACAAAATTAAATGGAAATTGCAATATGTATGTATAATTTTTGTAGATGAAAATTCTTAAATTCCATTGGTATTCATCATTTCAAAGAATACCACGTCGTCGTTCTATGAAAACTCCCTAAATCCATTTTATTGGCTTTGAGAAATTTGCATTTGAAGTCGATAATCAATATTAAAAATCAGAAAATGTTCATAAGTGTTCGGTCTTGGGTTTACCATATATAAGGAACTTTGGCTAACCATTAACAAATAAAATATTTTGGAACTGGTTAGCCCGGAAAGGATAAAATATGAAAAATGGACTTAGGGAGTTTTCTCTGAAAGAAAACACGTACAATATTGTATTCATTTTAACATTTTTATTGTGTATTTAGGTAAGTCACTGCAATGACAACATTTTTTTTAATTAAGAGCAATTATTAAATATTTTTCCATAAAAAAAAAAAAATATCACAACAATTCAGTCTCGAAAAAGTTTAAGAAAATAGTATAAGAAATTCATAAGTAGGTAATTAAGTTTAAATATAAAATTAAAGTAAAAAGTTAAAATGAGTAGATAAACGTTTTAGAATAGTCTTATAATTCTTCTTCATCGTTGCTGCTCTCAACTGCAGCCTCAGGAATCCGATCTACTAATGGAAGTGTGGATACTGGAACCTGGAAGGGACTTGTACCATCCATGAAATTCTTCTGGAATAACGCCGCTCTCACACAAATGCATCAAGTCTCGTTTTGTTTTGGGACGATATTGGTAGTTGCTCATTGCGAAGAGTTTCTACTTTCACTTTTTTAGGCCTTCCTCTTCCACTGAAAATTATAGTTGCGTAGGGGCTATGGTGGTCGTATCGGTATTGTAATGTACCTGGGCAAATTTTCAAATACTTAGATCTTTTTACTTTAAGCCAGTTCACTTTTCTTCCCTCGGTATCAATATTTAAATTTTTAAGTGTTGTTTTGGCTAGTGATGAAATATTGAGGAATTCGTTAAACTTTAGCTCAGTAACAGTCATGCATTGTGTAAACTGATGCATACTTTTTTTGCGACTCAATTGCACTATGCATGCTGTCACATTTCATCATTGAGTGGCCCGATTCAAGAAACTTTTGTTCTATCTCCTGAATGTGAATTGAATCTTCTTGTAGACAACACAAAAGAATAGCCGCCACATTCTGGTTCCGGTTTTGGCCACCACAATTGTCCGAAAACAGAGATACTGATTTGACGTATTCCGGCAGTTGATGACGGTATTTGTACAAGCATGTCCCAATTTCAGCACTTCCTCTTTTTCCGTTAATCTCCATCCAGGCATAGCAATACGCGTTGTTAGGTGCAGCACCTCATAAATCGTGAGATTATAACAACACAGCTTTCGACTATAGTACATAGGAGACACCATCACTACATGGAATTTTAAGAACATTTTGAAGGTCAAAAGTGGCGGTTACAAACGACTTCTCTCGGGTAGCTAGTTCCTTATCGTTCGCTTTGCTGGAAAGAGCTTCTTTTTCACGTTCTTTGTGCATAGACTATTCAGCTTCTAGTTCCTGTTTGCTGTCATTTTTAGCAAACAAATATTTGGCACAAACCGCACACTGATCTTTTTTCGGCTTAAAAAATGAAAAGTTGTACTCCCTTGCAAAAATCCTTCTGTACGTAGTTAAACTAACTGCTTTTCGGTTTTCTGCAATCATTTCATTCATAAAGCTCATGCATTTTTGCAATTGTCAACTGAGAATCAAGGTACTTTCTCTGTGAAGATTTTCTACAAAAATGGGACTCCATCACTGGAAATCTTTCAATATGTTTATTTACTGCAATTTTATCGGCTTCTGTTGGTTTTTATTCCTGGGGCATGGCGGCCTCGTTTATCCGATCCCCCAAATGTCCCGGTTACTAAGTTTGCTCCTTTGATAGCAGATCTAAGTGGTCCATCGTTAATTGATAACGTCTTAAGGAAAAAGTTGCGGCAAACTCGAACACTAGGTTCGTTTTTCAAAACATAGAATTTGATCGCTCGTTTTCTATGCCTTGAATTTTCGCCCCGAGGCCTTTGTCTTGCTGGCTCATTACATGTTATAGTCCGCAAAATAAAATCTTTTTTTCGGTTATAATCCCCAATTCCCCAATATTCCCTGCAAATGTTTTTTCTCTCATTGTTTGTAAAGCTATCAGTACACTTGTAGTAGCATTTGCTACAATCGATAGGTTTTGGAGACTTCTCAGGAACTACACAATTTTTAGAAAGGTAGGTTTGTCCCAAACTGCGTTTTTTTTTTCTCTTACCTGTACTTCTGCTTTGCCTGTATGTTGTAAAGTTAAGTTTACCATTCTTTTCCCGCTGCTTTCCATTCTTAAAATTCACTGCACTAAAAACT
This sequence comes from Cheilosia vernalis, assembly GCA_949126925.1. Lineage (NCBI taxonomy): Eukaryota > Metazoa > Arthropoda > Insecta > Diptera > Syrphidae > Cheilosia > Cheilosia vernalis. The sequence goes on along the minus strand of OX421358.1, from coordinate 87,597,750 downwards.
TATAAGCGAAATTAAAAATAAAACTATACAGCCTTCCTTTGATACACATTCACAACAGAATATAGATTCAACCGACAATTCTGTTTATTATGACGTTTCACAATCGATTATAGTAGGCTTAGCGAATTTCAACTAACAAAAAACTGCAAAACGTTTGCAAGTCAAAACCCCCTAAGTCCATTTAGGGAGTTTTCACTGACAAGAAATTCAAAGTGTTTTGTTTTAGGGAGTTTTCATTTTGTATAATTCATTAATAGAGATACTTAGGACTTAGGGAGTTTTCACAGAACACAGATTTCGTTCTTTGATTATAGGTGGTGTATTTATCTCAGTTTTGAGAAAAATGGACTTAGGGAGTTTTCATAGAACGACGACGACCAATTAATTATTAAATTCAATATTTCATGTATGTATTTGGAAATGTACGTTTTAAGCAATAGATTGCAATATTTTTATGTAAAATAATATGCATTATTTTTCATGCACAATATCGCTTTAAATGAAAGTGAAAATTGTAAAATAATATTTGTAGTAGTAGTTTATAATAATCAATAAAGAAACACTTCATTTAATAGTATTTCTTGACGATTCGAAAAATGCACACGTAATTGTTCAAGTAATAACTTCTGTCGGCACTCCCGGAGTGCCTGTCTTTTTTTTTTTTTAAGCAATAATAAAACATTAATATCCGAATGAACAGATATCATAGCAAGTGAGCTTAATCTGGCTTCGGGGCAGTTTTTTAATCCTTTTCATAGTTGAAAAGCTTCTTTCGTTGACCATGAATCTATTCGTAAGATTTCGTATTAACGAATATATGCAAGGAATCAGTATAGACACTCTAAAATAGACTTCAGTAGAAGAGGTTTCTGGATTGAAACGCATTTTCTGTTTCAATGAAGTTATTGGAGCTCTTCTCGTGGAAAACGACTTTAAACGACTCGTTTTGAAAACTGAAATGTGTATGGAAAAACATCTGCTTTGTAGAAGTTTTCGAGAGTTTTCGGTTTCCGGATGAGTGTGAAAAGCATATAAGAGCATAAAATAGAACAGTAGGTGTTTATAACTCTCTAACGCTAATCAGAACATGCGATAATTGCCTTCAACTTTTAAAAACTCACATCTTTATTTGATAATAATATACTGCCATATCAGATGAATTACGCAAACGTGAATTTTATTTAACACTAGGTATTACTTTTTCTGCATTTTATGAACCGTTACTTTTATCTGGCATTGCTGACCTACCCTTCAGCAGGATTCTTTCTGCCCGTTTACCTAACCTACCTACCTATTAAAATAAGAAAACAACCAATCACACTGTTGATCAACGCGAAAGTTTCGTTCGACCCAGTCGTACACTTTATTTGTTCTTTTTGTGCTCTAGATTCTAGAACAAAATTGACCAACTTCGAAAAGCTGTATAAATCAAACTAGTTAGCAGAAAATTATTTTGTTTGATGTTTTTGAAGCTCCGTTTATTTTTCTATTAGAAATAAAAAAAAATAAAAGTAAAACATCGAATTGAGTATTTTTGTCATGAGATTTGCCTTTTTGGACCACAGTGCAGCGGGCCGAATATATTATTTGTATAAATTTGTTTAAACGAATAACTAATGAAAGTTTACACCCAATTCTTTTGTATCTCTAAATATAGATGCGAATGGAAACAACATCGAAGCTTCATGGTGTCGTTGTAAAATTTCGCATAATTAATGTAACTGATTCATAAAAGTATTGTTTTCACGAAAAATACGATATTTTAGTGATGAACTTGTTTACATTCAAATTCCCACAAAAAGGTTAAAATAATTAATTTAATTTTGCAGCACATTTGAAAATATCATCTCTAGCCAGAGTCACAGTTAAATACATATCGTTTTGAAATCTATAGGTCAGTATGGTTGGGCGGAAGCATTCAAAAATGGATGGCCTTCTTTACAGAATTAACACTCCTTATACCCGCAGTAGTTTACCTGCTTGTAAATTCAACCATCTTCTTATCTTACATAAATTAAGATAACAGGTCTCTATAAACACCATTTGTCCATATTTAACTCTTCTTCTACGTGCAGAGATCGTATCTCATATGAGCAGGTGGATTTTTTGTTTTGTTTACCTTTCTGCACGTTCCAGAAACGTGAACGAAAATATCTGATTCATCGCATACATAACGCATGTCGCCGAATCTCATGCGAACGGTCTTCTTAAAGACTTATCGTCATCATATCGTACAGATGTTTTGTATACCACCGGGGCCCCATGGTGACTCGATTTTATGGCATCAACTAGCACAATTACTAAGCGGGTGCTTCCAATTTAAGTGTGGCCTTTTGTTGTCTTGTTGTTGACGAAAATTTCCGCTCATCGGCAATTCAAGAAAACCATTCTTAAACGACTTGGTATTCTTTATCATTCCATATGCGTATTTTGTTTGCTTGGATACTTGGATGAGGAAATGTTGAATCATTTTATAAAATAAGCTAATTGAATTGTCGCTTGCGCAAATTAATTAAATATTTCAAAACAGTAATGTGCTTCCTTGTTTCAGTTGGAATTTTATGTCTTCGGTAAATGCTTTTATGAAATAAATATTTTCGATGTTGGTAAATGATCTCAGTTTTCTTCTTGTCAACCTATACCTGTATTGGGAAGTGAAGGTTCGAATGGATCTTATAGGGGTGTAGGTATCAGGGCTTTTCCTTGCTATTCGGAGGGAGCTATGGCAATTTTTTTTGACATTGAATGTGCCGATTTCCAAGACTTTTGAACACTTGACAATCATAAAGTAAGGATAGCGATATATAAACTCAAAGTGCTGAACAAGAAGAGCCTGCCAGCGGAACTATTAAAGGCAGCAGGATGCGACACATCTTCGACAAGTGGCCGTAAGAAAGTGTGGCTGATGAATGGAATAGCAATATCGTTAGGCTGGTCCAAAAGAAATAAGGTTACTTAAATATGAGTCATATAAAGGTTGGCATTTGACGGCCATGTATTTGTAATATATTATTCAGTCACTGATGCCAAATCAAATCATCATTGCAAGTGACACGATTGAGCAGCACGTTCAAATTGAGTTTTCTTCAGTGCAAACGTTACGCGTGTTGCCCCCATTTTACTCCAGACACAAGGGCCCTTCAAATTCGACTAAATTGGAGGTAGCCGGTTCGGTAATATCAGTACGTCAAAATACCGCGATATCGCAGTATAGGGACCCCCGATGCAGTCAATTCCTCGCCGTACACAAGAAATCGGTCTTCCGAGTGGGGACTTGAGCCTACACTTGTACAAGATCCAACCGACCCAGAAGCTCAAAGTCATAGACTGCGCCGTTTGTTGGCTGACTGGGCTTCGGAGCGTTTGGTAGAGGTCCTCAATTTCAATAAAAAAAAGTCGTCTTTATAGCGCACACCCTCATATTTGGATGAATTATACTCAGGGGTATTGTGAACAAAATTCCCCCCGGAATATTTCCCAAAACCAAACGCCAAGATGAACATTCACTGTTAACTTTTAAGGGGTATGGAGTATGGTTATACCTCGCAGAGATGACATGAATTGGCCACCAAGTTCGTAAAATTTTCAGATTTTTTTAAATTTTTATAATGTCAATAAGTCGTAATCGACCGATGCCCTAAGGCTAGGTAACGCAACCAATGCCATTGCTTAAATTCAGCCGGATCTATTCGGCGGAGTCATTAAAAATTGGATTACTCTGGTTGACACTTTGAGGACTCAAAGTCAGGGTTGTCAGATGTGGCGATTTATCGCCAAATGGGCGATTTCAAGTCTCATTTGGCGATACGAAAATCAGTTTGGCGACATACCTACCCAAAAAACGTGCGATTTTTGGCGATTTTTCATTTTCGAATTATAATGTTAATGATTTCTATTTCCCACTAATTCCAAGAAAAAATAAAGTGCACGACTGGGTCGAACGAAACTTTCTCGATACTAGACAAAAGAAAACAAAATCCTCTTTTGGATATTCATCTCATATGGCAGTTATATAAAATAACAATATAAGTTTTTAATGGTTAAAGCTCTCAGTAACTGGCAATGTCGGAAGATTGGAATATGATTTAAGTTTTCAATTATTGGAAGTATTGTTCGTGATAGACCGATATCTTAAGATGGATTATGTAATTATTCAGGCATTTGTGAATTTTCAATAGTACCTAGTTATAAATTGAATATCCCGATGCTCGTGTGTGCGGTGCAAATGAAGTTTTTGTTTTTGTAAAATTATCCAGACATAACAGTTGCAAATATTGCAATGTTTAGTTGGAAAAATACTTTTGCGTAACTATTAAGCTGAAAATTGACTGCATGATATTGTTCCGTATAAAAGAAATACTTCCTTTTTGACATTTTATCGAAATCGAAGATGGGGTTTTCGAAATATGAGCAGTTTTTAAAATTAGCGTTTTCGGTGCTTCGAATTGAAAATTAAGGACACAATATTTTCGAAAACATCCATTTGACTCTAAGTTTGCATTTTGGTCAAAATCGTTATTGCCGTTTTAAGTTAACTAGACAAAACTATACTTTTAAAAAATTCCTTTTTTAAAAAATCCATTGTACGATAATATAGAGAAAAACTGAGTTTGCTATTAAGTTATAAAAGCCCACATTACCTTAGGAATTAATTTTTGTTACAATCGTATCGAGCGTTTTCGAGATATGTCGACATTTCAAAACTACCGTTGTTCGAATTTTTAGCCAAAAACTGGGTACGCAGTCCTGGTAACCTCACCTACTTAAGCTTAAATATCAATTTTGGTTGAAATCGTTAGAGCCGTTTTCGATCAAATCAAACTGGTACGAAAATTTTATATGGGAAGTACCATTAATATTGAGGTTACCTTGAAAAAAAAAAAAAACACCTCCCGAGCTGTAAGCCCAAAAACTACAAATCCGAGGTTTGAACGTAATCCGGGAAGCCGTTTAGGCTGTAGGCCCGTGGAAGGACGGACAGACCGGACAGAATTTTTCGACCCACTTTTTTGAGTTCCTCCATCATCGTAATATCAGAATTGATTAAAATCTCGAGTTCGAAATTTTGTACGAAACCAATATCTTTCTCTTACTACGTAATGGAGAAAGTTAAAAAACAGAAAGGTATCGGCTTCAGAAAAAATTATCGATTTCCGATTTTCAAATGAATTTTTGAATTATTAGAAGTAAATATAATGCCATGTGTCCAACTAAAGGATTCTGTCACAATAAATTTCCAAACTTGGCCATTTGATTGGGTAAAAGTATAAAATTAAACAATAAAATGAGTACAAAAACAAAAAAAAAACAGCGGATTTTTAACCAACGAGAGTGGGAACAATTTCAAGATAGAATAATTTATCTGCCAATAATAAGTACGCATTCATTCGATTTGCGGCAAAAATTTTGAGCCTTCTGTTGAAATGCTTTTGGCATTTAATGTTAATATTTAGGAAGATGGTTTTCAGGATGAAATAGATGAGTAATACTAGACTGATCTTTTGCTTTTAAGTTGTTTTTGTTTTAGTAACAATATTAGCTGAAGTTTGTATCAAATAAATTGTTTTCGTTTTCTTTTTTAATAAATGTGTTATTTTTTGTGTTTTAAATAATTAATTGCTTAGTTTTGCTACATTTTACAATACTTTTAATTTGGCGATTTATGGCGACGGAGATTTATTAATTTGGCGATTTTTGGCGATTTTAAATTTAAGATTGGCGATTTCAATTTTAAAAACCTTGGCACTCATTCCGTAACTCTGAGAACGATAATCGTTTCAGCGATAGTAGTCATTTAGTCAACGATCTCGTTTGCAATTTGCTTTCCGTAACTCTATCACTATCGTCTCGTCTATCGTTTATTTTATACAAATCGTGAGAGCATTGAGTGTTTTTCAGAGACCCTCAAACTACATGAAAATTGCAATCAGACGTGCGTCGTTTAAAATGTCATAAATGAGTTTTTTGGCAAACAATTTTGTATTTGATGCCGGCAAACTTGAAAATTGCAAAGTGGAAAGAATTTAAATTTGTTCCTTAGTTCCAGTGTTGTTATGTATATTGTTTGCGAATCGTATATTTTCCCGGTTCAAAATCGTATTTGTCGTATTTTCTAATGGCACGGGTACAAAAAAATGCGTTTAAGAGCGTAGATGTCATATTGCACTTAGTTTGAATGTTATTTTGTAGTGCTCGTGAGAAATCGGAAAGTATAAACTTTAATATTATACCTTCTCATTATTAGCTTTGCAACTTTTTCTAAGATTCAAGCAAATTTAACCTCAAAGTATTTGCTTTCGCGCAAAATTTTAGCGTCCCTAGTCTCCACTCCGTTTCTACACAGCAAAGATAAATGGTAACTTCATTTTTAACTATGATATAGATGGGACAAAAGCCATAAGTTCATGACAGACGTCGGCAAACGTGAATTTAATTATACACGTAATTTGAAATTCAAACTTTAAAAGCATAATTGCTGCATCAGCTGAAACGATTATTGATTTACGTGAAGCAAATGTTCAATCGTCAAAACGATATCGTCTAGACCAGGGGTTCCCAATTTTTTTCGGCCACGGAACCCTAAATGATCAAACTTTTTTTGGCGGACCCCCATATCACCACACTTCAAAACTTAAAACAAAGGAAAATAAAAAAAATCACACTAACCACGATTATGTTTTTTCTACGGAACCCCTTTTACCCTTCCACGGAACCCCAGGGTTCCGCGGAACACCATTTGGGAAACGATAGACGATTATTGAAGGTACGTGAAGCAAAGCTTTCGTCGAAACGCTATCGTCTGACGATAATCGACATACGGAATGAGTGCCCTTACAACCCTGCTCACAGTATCTGAATCCAATCAAACTAAATGTCTTATCAGACCACAAATAAAATTATCTTCTTCCTGCGTTTCTTCAAATTGAGTTTCGCTCGATTAATATGAACCAGGCTACCTTTTATGAAGCAAAACAAAGTTCCACAAAATCCCAAGGTAAACCTTTGTATAGTTTGAGATCGAAATTCTCACGAATGGGAATGTTTTCCCACGATCCCCTACAGAACTGCAACATTTTTTAAAACTACAAAGCAATTATGTATTATTGTACGTTGGCATTTGAGCTTTCAAATGAAAGCTTTCAATCAGTTAATAATTTCTTTATCAAGCGATAACAAAGGGCCTTACGTACAATGTGTAATCAATTTTAACCTTCACCTTCAATATTTTGTGGGACTCAATAGAAACTTGCGGACAGAAAATGTTGCCAGTAAATGTGTTTTACATCTTATGTGTACCGCGGTAAAATTATTATTAAGCACCATTCACTGCGTTGTCTCCAGAATGATTCATTTTCCGGTGAGATCTATAAAAATCTATCCCTACCTTCTTCTTGTGCCTCGTAACACATTCCCAATAACTTATCAATTTCGATTCAACCATTTTTCAGAGCGCTATGAACCAACTGGAGACGAATTAAATGCCCTACGAACGATACCTAATGCTAATTTGCAGCTTGCCGTGACGATGGGCGTGAGTTCAATCGATAACATACTGAGGTGCGTATATGTCTTTTTCAAGTGCACTCAACTAAAACTTGCGTTCCTTTCCTAGTTTGGAGAATAATTTGTCTGAACGAGGAGTTTCCGTGAAAAATGGAAGTATATCGCACAAGCAGCTCATTGAGACACTGCCGAACAGAAAGGCCCAAGAGACCAACAGCATTGCACGAAAAATGCTCAAGGCCAGTCTATATCTTTACAACACAGAATGCATTCAGAGAAATGTTAGGCCCGATTCGTGTGCTCAAATTCTTTCCACGATACCGATTCCATCTCTGCCGAAGAACCTTTCGGAGGAGTGCTCTGCACTGGTAAATGCTCGTAAAGATGGAAACCATGTATTCAGAAGGCTGTTGCCCAGCAACTACAAGGACGGATTCTATATGGTAAGAGTTGTCAAAGGGCCAAACGTGAATCATAAGATGACGCTCCTTTAGATGGTGGATAAACTTCCTTCTCCACGGGAAATCAGCAATTCAGCTCTGCATGGCAATACTGCCATGACCAGCGATGGCAACCACAATGAGGACAGTAATAGTAAAAACGTAGCTTTGGTCCAATGGACTCAGTTTATAGAGCACGATCTCAGTAAGCCAGTGGCATCTTCGTTGCGTAAGTTCTGTGAAATTCCATTCATTTCGATCTTCGATGTGCTATGACTGCGCATTTATAATTTTCAGATGATGGACAACCGATTGAGTGCTGCGCAGCGGACAACTACGTTCACGCACCAAGGGACTTGCATCCAGACTGTGCGCCTCTAATTGGAGTTAATCTGTTCAATAAATATGGAAAGGAGACGTGTTTGAATTATGTGCGCAGTGCATTGTCAATTGAAAAATGCACTTTCGGACCTGCACAGCAGGTGAGTTGGAGATAGGTTTACGTAAAGAGGCCTGAGGCTATAGATTTATGTTTTGATCAACACGGGGATAAGTTAATCAATTTCAACGATTGCTTTTTGTTTAAATTTACAACAGGTCCGATTTAGATTGTGTATATTCATCTAATTAAAAAATTAAAGGTATTTGTTTGTAGTTTGTTTACCGCTGGGTCTCGACTTGTTTCATAGAATGTGTACAGTGTACCTCAGCAAAGTAAATTGAAGTGTAATAATCTTTAGCACTGCAGGAACTAGAATATGCTTGACACTTTATTTGTAGGTACTAGATAAGATTTATCTCAAGCAGAACTGCCTGGATACTTTATACTGATAGCTTTCAGGAGACTGGTTTGTGACACGGCTTATTAAATTGCTTTCAGACCCATTTACTACTTTATCGCAAATGTATCTCTGAAGTCTGGGGGCAGATTCTGTAACGCGAAACGATCAAACGTTTTCGTGTGCACGAAGAAATTTGCCTGTGTAACATATGGCCAATCATTCGTGCGCACGAAAACGTTTGATCGTTTCGCCTTACAGAATCTGCCCCCAGATTTGTTTTGAATTCGCCTTTCTTAAGTAGTAGTAGTTTGCCCATCGGTGAAGTGAGAACATAAGCCGTATTTTATTATCAGCGTGATCTGATCCGAATCAGATCACGAAAATAAAACAATACGGATCATAGACGAGTTGTGGCAACAGTTGCTTTCAAAATACGACCATGCCACCAGCCATATTGCAAACATTTTGTACAACGACATTTCAGTTGCTTGTCGGGGTTGTTGCCATATCAATCAAATTATTAATTTTTAATTTTTGAAGGTGAGAGTTTTTTAAGAACTTATGTAAAGTGTTTACAATCAGTTCGAAATATAATGAAAACCGCAGTTTACACATCTGGTCCGCTTAGATTGGAATAATTCTTAGACAAAGCATTATACTTTTCATAATAATACCATAGTTCTCTCTCTGCACACACACAAAATACGTTTGATTTTTTAAATAAAATCGTCACTTCACGTAAATTTAAAGCTATTTGCCCAAAAACTCGGCGAAAACAGTCGCAGTTATATGTACAATAGTTTAAATTTATGCAGCCTGGTAGTTTACATTTTTCATTAGATATTCCGAGATTTTCTGGACATTTGTACCTGATTTGTACTTTATGTAAAAACAAAAAACAACTCTCACCTTTCTGACGGAAAACTTGTGAAACAATTATTATTTACGAACTGCGAAACATTTCATAAACATTTTTTGTTAAACATTTACTTAAAAAATTATGGAATATTTTGCTGGGCTTGTCATACCTTTACAGAATTAAAAAGCAAAATCTCCAAGGACGGGAAATTTATTGGATGTACAAAAATGCTGATTGATTTTTTGTGCTATGAAGAGTATTGAATTTTTTAGTCTGGCAACGTGACTGTGCGGGCACACCAACATTCAAGAATGAAACAAACAACGCCAAACATGATCTCGATGAGAAGCAGGATCATTTGCTGTTGTTGTAAGTGCATGTAAATCGATGATCTATATAGATCATGGCTGATAATAAAATAGGGCTATAGTTAAAGTTATACAAATTGACAATGAGATCTGTGGTCGAATGACGGCATCCGTGAACCGTGAGCGAGCAATAGATACGTCACTGAAATTAATGAATTTTACATATAAAACAATAACAAATTCAGTCACGTATTACTCGATCACGGATGCTGTAATTCAACCCCTGGCTTTGCTTGGCCAGTTCACTTTAGCACTCGCCTTTTCTCAGACTTTGAGTTTTCTTTGGCTTTTCTCCAAAAATTTAATACAGAAAAATATAGATTTTTTGCTTGTACCTACTAGATTATTTCGGCTTTGACGTTCAATGTTCTATTTATTACGTTGAACTAACAAGAGTTTTATATTTTTGTTCTCGTATTGCAGCGCACATTTAAACTGCTAAATTAAGAGTTTTATTTCTACGAAAGAAAGTTTTAAAATATTGTCACGTTCGAGCTGGGATTCGAAAAGATAAAACACTAATCTGTTGAACTTTTCTAATAAAATCACTTTTATTACACTTTTATCGACTATTCTCATATTTAACTTATAAAATACCAAAACAATATACTTAGATAATTCTTAAACTTTGCGCTCTGCTGGAGTTGCTAACACGCGCGCTACCTGTCACTTTTTCGGTTCTCCAAATACTGGTTAAAAATCAACCATCCGTGTTGTCGAATCTCAATTTTAAATCCGCTTCGCCATCTATCGAGAACTTTGAAGTGTATTCCTGCTGGTTTTAGCATTAGCTCACTTACTTATTTGACAGATTCAAAGTCTCCAATTGGAAGTGGAACTTGTTCGGTTACTAATGGGTTGTTTACACTTCACCATTTTAGGTTTCACGCTAAATTCCACACCACAATATATTGAAATCTATTCTAACTACACTTACCGTATTTTGTGAATCTTCCTTTTTGGCTTCCACACTAAAGTCAGGCGGAGATAAAATACTATGGGAAGAAGTGTAAAACCGCGATCGAAAAGGGCAACTCGTCGTTAGTTATCGGTTTCTATTCCGCGAATACATTAGTGGGTCAAAACATTCGATTGTTTGACTGCCGTCATTAATATATTACCAGATAGGTGTCATGAACTATACTTCCATGTGTTTTTCTTGGTCCCTGAGATGCATCTCAAATGTAGCTTTTGCAATGGTATGTTAAAGTTTAATTATTTACGGTTAAAGATCTCTTACCTACATTATTCTACAGTTCTTTACCGTGTGGTTGTTATTCTGTTTGACAATTTTAATTTAGTAGTTGGTGCGTTTATATAATATTTCGAAACAATATTCGAACATAAAAAAAATTACAGAAACTAACAACGCTAAAAAGCACTTATTCTATCTTTTAAGGCTGGTACAATTTACGCCGATCCACTACACTTCTACTTCCTTCTTCTTTACGACCATTCGCATCTCTGGAAAGTAGTTATTAGCAAGCCGCGATAGCTACCAATAATAATTTTGAGAGTCCAGGCGGAATTTTAAACACAAAATTACATTATTGTGACCTATAAAATAATATGTAAGGTGGAACTTAAAAATTATTATTTTTACTAAGACCCAAAATGTTCAGATTTTCAGATTTACGAACTACGTTAGTAAAATTTCCCTTATAAACATATTTATTGAGACCTGGGGCCCAATTCCGCAAGAGTGAGTTTTCTTGTGTACCCGAAAAAAAGTATACACGGGCTTGATCTGATTCCGCAAGAGTGTAAGTAGGCTTTTTTGACAGTTTTCGTGCACACAATTCAAAAAATGTATTCACTCTGTTCTCGACTGGGAGTTGAGGAATTTAAGCAAAATGAAGCCAATGAAAAAAGCGAGGAAAACGTAGATTTCGCTCACGACAGGTTTGTTTATTTCCCTAATATTATACATATTTTATTATGACTACCTATACATAGATACATATTTATTTTAGATTTAAATCAGATGTGGCTCATTTAAAAGCCACTAAATGGCAAATGACGTTCATTTAAAAAAAAAGATGATGAATTTTTCCCAAAGAATTTGTGTTTGGAAAACCGATACAAATCAATAAACTGCTGTTCTGTTGCTTCTTCAAAGGGATCCCGAGAGTTTCTAATATTTCTTCTCATAATAATTAATTTTCTCCTGCGAAAATATAAACGTAATATACAAAATAGAAACAATTTAATATACCAACATACCGACTTTGTCGTCTTGTGTGTCTTACAATCGCGTTCATTTTCCTTTTTTTAAACAAAAATTCAGTCAAACAGAATTCAGCTCAGTCGGCTGACAAAAAATGTTTAACTCAGCACATTCAAACTCACAGCACGTTGCGGAATCGCGTGAACTGTGTTTGGTGTACATGGGCAGTGAGTGTGAGTTTCGTTAAGCGTGTGCACGGGTAAAAAACTCACTCTTGCGGAATTGGTCCCCTGGAAAAGTTGAAACCTCGAGGTTTCGTAAAATTTTTCCAAGCCTCCGAGGTTTTGCCATATATTTTTGAGGTGTCGAAACCTCGGGTTTTCGACGAAACGTATTTGAAACCCCTCTGAGTTCATCCATCTGTGAGAGGTTATCAAACCGAACAAGCCTTTACAGTGAACCTTGGTTTATTTTGTGTTCATTTGTAAATGTCAAAATATTAAACGCCACAGCAATCAAACAAATTTTCTTCATTTCTGCCGATTTTGAGCTTTTTTCTTTATTAGATGTAAAGATTTAAGAACTTGTGCATTTAGTATTGTAATGAATTGATTTCTTTGTACTGCGAAATCAGCTATAAATGATGCAAATATTTCCTTAATTTGTTCAGAACTCATTTTTGGTATTATTATTTTATGTCAACAAACAGCTTTATTGACAGCCACTTTAAATTTGACAGTTTATGAGTTTTGAACTCAATTCAACTCGGTGGGAACGACTAACAAGGCTTCGGTAAAAGTTCATCGGAACCTCGGGATTTCAGTTGGGTGCGAAATCAGAGCTCTAATTTACTTTTTCTTTTGAACAGCTCACGATCTGCTTTGAACTAAAAAAAACGAAAATTTGGAGTGCAACAACTGTCAAAAAAAAAATAAATAGTTGGCGCAATAGGTCTGTGTAGACCCTAGGCCTAGCTTCTCAAAACCATTCGTTTTGTGTGAGTTTTTAATTTTTGGAACGAATGGAAGGGATCTACAATTTTATGCCGATTTTAAACGGCCGATTGAGAAGCTCTTTCAAGACAATTATACTCTCGGATGTTTGTCAAACGTTCGCGAGAGGTGGCGCAGTGAAAAAAAAGCATGAGTTGGAATTTGGGGTTTTGCGGGATTCGAACCTTGAACCCCTGGCTTAGTACTCCAACACTCTAACCACTCATCCACTGAGCAACAACTATCATGAAAAATATCGACATTGGCAAAAATTTATCTAATTTAGATAGAATAAACGAATAGCGAATCGAGTGTAAGTTCATGTTTGATTGATATTTAACGTTTGATCCTTCACTTTCGTACTAAGAACTGAAACTACTGTCTAAAATAGTAGAGCGTAAAAATGTTCCGGCTGCCTTTTTTCATTTGTCACCATTATACCGGCAAAGGTTATTTATTTGTCTGATAAATGCAAAGATTTTGAACATATCTTTAGCGTTGACAGTGCATCGGAAATAATCAAAGCACTTTTCTACAAAAGTTTGTGTCGGCCAAACTAAAATGTTTAAACAGAACACTCTCTAATTATTTGTTTGATTTCTGATTCACTTTCAACAAAAACGCTTTTATCATTTGTGTTAGCCAGATAGTAAAATAGTAAAACAAAACCAAAAAATAAAGCCCGAATTTAAACCATAATACAACTGTCGAATGTCTGTGGTTTGACAGCTCTTTCAACTCTAAAGCCTATTGCGAAGTTTCAGCCAGAACACTATTGCTTGTTCAATACTTTATTAAAAAATGAAAATGTTCTCAATTAAAAAAAAAAACTCTATTTTACTGCTTCGATTTGAAGTTTCGACGTGGACACATTTTCGATTTTCTCTTCTGATCTGTCAAAATTCAGCTGATATATTTCGCAATCACTCACTGGACAAAACTTTGTGCCGAATTTTTGTACATTGGGAATCCAAACTTACTTATGTTTGGATTAGAGTCGACGTTTGACCATTGAAATATTTGCACGTGGTACATTTGGTTATCGCTTGAACCGTTTTTAATGTTGCTTATGATTTTCTCACCTTCCACCATTAAACCCAACTTTGACATTACAGTCTAAGCCGGTTTTAGGCTTCGTTTGATATAGGTTTTTGCAGTGTGCGCATATATCTCGAAATGCAGCTTTCAGTTGGTTTACATTTTATCGACTACTTATCAACTTAATGTCGATAACTATTGTTCTGTCACCGATTTCTTAATATAGTGAATTCGCTCGTTCTAATTCCCCTTTCTGAGACACTTGCTTAAGACTTTTATAAGCAGTACTTAAAACTCATTTAGATGAAGGGCTTGGAGCGTAATAGCTTTGTTTCTGTCTTTTTCTTTTACTGTCAACTCTGATGCTTCTAACAAGCTTAGCAAATCGAGTGCGTGTGGACAAGTACCTGTGGTCAGTCACAACAAAGGACCAGGTTCACGCCAATCGAGGTTTGGCACTTATTACAAGACTCAACAGTTTTTAGCCTACATTTTTCCTGTGTCTTGAGTTTAGTTTTATTAGTCCTGCGCGGCTCCTTCCTAAAAAGGATCTACATTGCTTTGCTGTCTAAAAACACAACAGATGATTTGATTTATACACGGTAATAATGATAAAAGGAAAGTTTTATTACTGTAGCAACCAAATTCGTAGCTTCTGAAACCTCTCTTTTCAAATCTAGTTACCCATAAATTGTATCCTTTCATTACATGGCTTCTATATTTTTTTAGTTAAATCAAGCCACTGGATACTTGGATTTGTCTCAACTATATGGCTTTACAAGGAAGTCCCAGCGTACCATGAGAACTTTCCGCGATGGACGACTTAAATCATCTAACGAGGGGCTATTGCCATTGGCCGAAGGCGAAACTCGAAACTCATTTTGTGCCATCAAATCTGATGCAAACGAAATCTGCTTCATGGCAGGTAAATAAAAATTAACAGTCCCACTCGATGTATTTAATTTCCAAGAGAATATTTTAGGAGATACTCGAGTCAACAGCAATCCCTACTCGATCATCTTGTATACGATATTTCTGCGCTCGCATAATCGATTTGCTGAAGAGATCAAGCTACAGAAGCCGAACTGGAGCGATGAAAATATATTTAGAGCAGCTAAGCGACACAATATTGAGCTGTATCGGCGAATTGTCTTCGACGAATGGTTGCCAGTTGTTTTGGGACAGAAAATCGCCAACAACATTAAATCCGAGCCGCTAGAGAGAAGTTCAATTCCTGAGGACTATGAAGTGTCAAATGAGTTTGCTGTCGCTGCTATAAGGTTTTATTTCTCGATGATGCCAAATATTCTGCAGAGATTACCTACGGCACTGCATAATGAGGTCACTTCGGTGAATGACATGAGGTGGTTTGATGTTCGTACAGTCAAGAGAGCTCATTTCAATAATTTGAATATCTTTTCCAGCAATATAACACCACCGGCGCTGTTTAATCTCATGGAAGAAATGTTCAGGTCAGAGTCCTTGGATCGGGCCAGCAAGTTGAATGAGTTTCTCGCTTCGACGTTGAATCAAAGGGCTCTGAGGATGGACGCCACCTATGCAGGAAGTGTGAGTAGAGTATTAATTATGTTTCTTTTAATTGAGAACAGGTATTTATTTATTTTGGTTTCGAAAACGTTTGTTTTGTGTAGAGATTCGTCGTTGATTATGCAACGGTACGCGGTTATCCGTCAAGAAACGGATGAAAAATTCAAGCGAAACCGATCATCCAGGGCAAATTCAAAGGAGAGCAAGTCCTTATTCCATGAATTATTCCAACTGATCTTCCATTTTAATTCAAGCGGATTCAGTTCCCTGTTCGATTGGCTTTTGCGATGGCAATCAATAAATCCAATCTTTGGAAGTCTGTGGGATTAATCTTTCGCATGGTCAGCTGTACGTTGCCTGTTCGCGTATTCGCAAACCGTCTTCGTTGTTTGTTTTTGCGCCGGAAAAATAATCGAAAAACGTTGTTTATCATATAGTAAATCACATTAGCCCTGGTTTTTTGAGCTTCGATCTCAGCAAAGCAAAGTAAAGTAGGATTTACAACTATTTCGAGTCTCGAAGTGTCAAATATAGCGTAGTTGTTGTAATTAGCGTGTTATAAAGCCTACTTTACTTTGCTTTGCTGAGATCGAAGCTCAAAAATGCTACTTTTTGTCGTGCAAAATTTAAGGGGATGAGATTGGGGATAGAAGTTTGTATGGAAAAACGGTAGTATCACTTCAAATACAACTAAATATATTAAAAATTAAAATTTATTGAATTCTTTGGATGCTTGGGGCTTACCGCTACACCTACATAATTTGAAATTAAGAGTCGGTTCAGCTATAATTTTGTTGCGTAACCTCAATCAAGCTAAACTTTGTAACGGATCCCGTTTGATTTGAATGTGAAAAATCTCAAGTCAAGTGCCATTCAAGCGACGATTTTGAGGGGAAAATTGAAAGGCAAACATTCGCATTTCCCGGATTCCGTTTAATCAGAAAGATTTGCCATTGCGTCTTAAGCGTTTTCAATTTATAAGCCACATGGTCAATTGTATATGGCGTGCTCACGAATGAACAAATCACTTTAGTGAAAACGCGGAAGGTTGGTCTACAAGTCAATCATTGCCGTTTGATTGAAACACATCAAAATTGATATGTTCAGTTATTTCTATTGGCCGTTAAGGTTTTGGTTTGGTGAGTAAGGCATAACAATGCTGGAGCTAGCATCACTGGTCATCGCTGGCTTAAATATAAAGTCTCAATTGTCACAAGCGTTTTTACTTTTTCGAATTTCCCCTTGCTTTATCTGTCAAATCATAACAATTTTTGTTTATTTAATTCACTATTCACATAATCGACAACTTGAAGTTCGCCTCAGGTGAAAGAACAAAATTCAGTCACAATAGCTAGCAGAAGTTGATTTTTGTTAATTTAGAGCAAAAGTGGACTTAAGAATCGAGCTTTGTTCTTTTTCTTTTCTTTTTAAGTGCCATAGTATTTAATATAACTTTTGAATAAAGAATTTGAATTGACCGAATTACATAAAGAAGCATGTGCATTTGCATTGTGCATACTCGGAATTATTATTTTCATTACATTAACGAATTTGGGCGGAAAGAAGTTCGCCGGGCCAGCTAGTTTACTATAAAAATACGTGAGATATGTTAGTGAAGATCAGCCATACCATTTGGCATTTACGCAATGAAGGATACCTCGCTCCAGTGCCGTAGCCAGGATTTTGTTTCCGGATGGGCTAGCTTCCAAATCATGCGAGGAATTCTTTAAACAAAAAACTTGCCTTACTAGAGTTTTGATTAAATCTATCAAAATCAAGACAAAGGCAAAATATTTTTTGTAATTTCACCTTATGTTAGCCTAATACGAACATTTAAATTTTAAGCTTTCCAAAACCCAACAGTTTTTGATGCCAAGCCTGCTTTATATTTTTCAAAAGTGCTGATTTCACGTAAATACCTATGATATGATAATATTGACAGATCAATTCGACATGATTGATAAAACTTTAATTGGCTCCGTCGTAATAGATTTGTACTAGTAATTCCAAAAAAAGGACTAAAACGTTAAGTCGTAACAAAAATATCAGGTACCTACCTCGAAATTCCAAGTTCGTGAAAAGTGACCCGAATTATCCCCGAATTTAATTATATTGTTACATTCAGGCTGGGATTCGTAAAGATAAAACACTATTCCGTTAAACTTCTCTAATAAAATTCACTTTTATTAAACTTTTATCGACTATTCTAATATTTCACTTATTAAGTACCAGAACACTATTACTTAAACAATTCTTCAACGTTTCAAACCAATCACTTAATTTACTCTATTACTTTCCACTTATTTATCCTCACAAACTATTACTATCTCGAACTTTAAGCAATCACTGTTATAAATTAACTGTCTCGCCCTCTTCTAAAAGCTGTCCTTTTATACCTGCTCCGCCATCTGACGAGAACTTTCTAGCTAATTCTAATTGGTTCTAGAATAAGCTTCAGTGGTGACAGATTCCAATCTCCAATTGTAAGTGACACTTGAGTGGAACTTGTTTTGTGACTAAGGCTTGGATTCACCCAACACCATTTAGGTTACACGATACTGTGACTAAGGGCTTGTTTCACCATACACCATTTAGGTTACACGATACCTTCCACGCCACAATATTTTACTATGAGAGCTTATATACCTACTTACTTTGTGGGATTTGTCCATATTACGACGGGATTTGTGGTTGATTATCTATTCAAAACTAATCAGTTACTTACAACAATAAATGTCGCCATGTTTTGGTTAAAAAAAAATAAGTAGGGTAGGGCGAGGAGGTTCTGACACGTTAACAGATATTGTCAAAAATTAGGTACATCCGTTTACATACAAAACTATATATATTTAAATTTTAGTTTATTAAGGTTTAGTCTATTACAAAAACAACTTTAAGCGCTAAATTATTAACCATCTCAGAGTTTTTGATGAATTTCTAAATAAGGAAAAAGTGACAGAACCTCCCAGTTTGTAGGAGGTTCCGACTTTTAAGAAGGAGGTTTCAACATACTATAGGAAGTTACGTCAATCAACAAATTTTCAATACTAAAATTTAAAAAAGCAGATACCTAAGCTTTTTTGGTGCATTTTATTTAATAAAAATAGTTTTAAAATAAATAAACTTAAATAAAATTTATTTGCAATTCATTTTAGTTTTTTTTTAAATTTAACTTTTTATCATTAAAATAGCAGTCAATGAAAAATTATAATAAATTACCGCACATCAAAATTACCAAAATTAAGATCTAAATAAATTAAATTTTTGGACCTGGATGTTCCCGGCAGGTTTTTTTTGGTGACTTAACCTCCTAAACGAAACGTGTCGAGACCTCCTTCAATGCATGCATTATATTTACGCTTTAAAAAAGTTTTTTTATTTTATACGTACGTAAAAGGGCCTCAACTAATAAAAACACTTTTAATCTGTTTGTTTAATGTTTGTTTTGTCGGTTACAAAAACTTAAAACAAAAAAAGTTATAGCTTAAGAATTCACTGAAAAAATTTACATGCCCACTTACCAAAAATCAAAACACGACTAAACTTGTTACGCGCTGATCAGAAACTGAACTCAATAAGGGAAAAAGTAAAGGTACATTTAGGCTGTGGACATAAGAAATTATCATATCTGTCATATTTAAAGGAAGTGAACAATTTGAGTTTGATGAAACCTCCTACATGTCGAAACCTCCTCGCCTTACCTAATGGGGCTTTGGCGTTTAATTTTTCATAAGGAATGAAGCTGAAAGTGATTTAAATGTATTTGTAACGCGCATATCACTATTTCCTTTCAATTGTGTTTTTTGTAATTCTGAGATCATATAATTCATTGTTATTTCTATTTTGCAACTTATTGGCTATAACTGTAGTCGTTAACTGATCCCAAATCAAATAAACTTTAGGTATCTTGTCTCTAAGTCTCCTCATTTTAATAGCTTTTAAAATTAAATAAAATAGGTACCTTAATAGTCTAATAAATACAATACAACATTTAATACATACCTAAATAGTAGTTGAGAACGTTAGCCTAATTTAAATAAACTATAAAAAACTGGAAAGCCGCATTATTTTCATAAATTTGAATTTTTATTATAGAATGTTTTAGTTTTTAGTTTTTTATTTTGTGGGGACTTCAGCCCCTCGAGCCCTTATACATAGGTACTTCTATTTCGAACGTACTCTTTTTAATTTGTCAGAAATTTTTTTCTGATGGAATCCAATCAGTGGTAGTTGATTTGTTTTAATTATTTTTGTAGGGGACATTTTTTCTGACAGATTTTTTCTATAACCCCCATTTTTTAATACATCATTGTCGTCTTTAAAAACAATTTAATCAGAATAAGTGTGCCTATGAATAACACAAAAATGTGCATTTTTTATCCTCATATTTGAGTTAGGGTATTTTCGGCTCTAACATTTTTCAATTTTGCTCCATACATCTCCATACCAATAAATGCCCCGGACCGTAAGTATGTGCGAAAAGAGAGCAGAGAATTGTACCAAGCAACCACAATTACCTACTTTTCCGCCATCATTTCGCATACGAAAAGTAGAGCGAAATTTTTCGTTCATGATTTCGCTGTGTCACTTTTGTATGGGGTTTTTCGTTCCGGAACAAGTCCTTGTCCGTACTAGGCTTAAGTAGTATCAACTCACGAATAAAGTTCATATGTAAGGAAAGTATGTTTCTCATCTAAAGTCTTCCTTTCTGATTTCAGCTCATTGAAGAATACACCAAGTCGAGAGTACCGAGTCGTCCAAATGTCTTGGCATTTGATATTCAACGCGGCCGTGACCACGGTCTGCAGGGATATGTGAAATACCTAGAACAATGTGAAGGCCGGTCCATCACCACCTGGGACGATCTCAACCGCTACATAGCCCCAACAGTAAGTATTGTCCAAACTATGCCTGTTTACAGTGCATGTTCGATGTGAACACTCGATAATTGACAATTATCACAAACGTTCCGCAAAGAATTACAGAACATTCCAACTACTTAGCCTATTATAACACATCTCGGTCGGTTACCAAATTAATCAAAAGTTCTACTTCGCAGGAAATACTGAAACTGAAGTCGGTGTACGAAGCTGTGACCGATGTGGACTTGATAGTCGGCGGAATATCCGAGATTCCAGCGAGCGGTTCAACTGTCGGACCAACGTTCACCTGCATTTTGGGTAAGTTGGATTTACCCATCTGTTCTTGAGCTACTTGGTTAATTAGCGAAAAATAAGTGCTCTCGGACGGAGGCAAATTAAATAACATCCTAACACGTCACTCACGCGACCAGTCGTATAGTTAGGGTTTCCCCATTCATGCCATACCGTTGCGTGTCCACTAGATTGCACTGTGTGTTCATTTGCGATATCACAATAGTGTGACATTTGCTATGTTTGCGATTTCTTTCTTGTACAAGGTATGTTGGGAAATACAACAACAATCTACACATGTACCCAGGTTTGATGGATGTCAATTTTACAGACCAAATCCATGGTGGAAGTAGTGGATGTAGATTTGCGATAACACGGTAATTAATTGACTTGTAGGTACACACTATTGCCGCACGTATAGACGTCAACAATTCGTACTTAGGTAAATGGTTGATGAGTTTCTCCAGATACCCCACTTGTCAGCTGTGTGTCATGTAAGGTGATGTTTACAGTCGGATAATCAGCCGCTACAAAGGGTACATGAACTTTTCGGAAATTTTGTTAGCGTAAATTAAAAGTGAATGAAGTATAGAAGTATGGAACCGAAACACGTACATTATATAATAGTTTTCTGGTAGACAATGTGGCGTGGCTGTGATTTTGTGAATGGGAACATATTTCGTTTCAAGTGTACCAATTCATTTGAATTTGTAATGGATTTACAAAGTTTAGGTATTGCGAAAAACTTGTGTGAAACGGTCATAGAGAGATTTCGATGACAATTTTTTTTTTTCGGCGGCGTATACGTAACCCTTTTTTAATGCTTTGCTTCACATTACGTATACAGCTCTTTGCACTTGTACACTAACGGCCATATTATTCACTCCGGGTGTAACTTAAGTTTAAGTTAATTTTAACCTATGTCCATATTATTCACTGAAAAACGTGCATTAAACCCGCTGGATTAAAGATGGATTTAAATGCGGACTTGAAACAGATTAAACCGTTTTTACTCCGTTTTAAACCTGCGTAATGTCAAAATTCACAATTTTTTTTTGTTGTTTGTCACATTTTATTAGATTTTTTTTTTTTAATTTTTTATGTGCCAATAGTGTTTTTTTCATTTCCTTTTTACTTCAAGTAAAATAAAAGGAGACAGACAGAATGAATAATATGTAAGCATTGAAAATGATGGTTTCCAGTGGGAGTAATACCCTATTCACATCCAGTGCTCTAATCGCGTAAGCACAAAACGATAGAACGATAACGTCTCGACGATACTTCTACTTCATGTAACAACAAAAAAACGATAATCGTCGAAACGATTGGACGATCATCGTTTTTTGTTGATTAACGCTACTTATTCAAACGTCAAATACCCTCGTCGAAACGATTCGATTGAACGATAGCTATTTTGCAATCGTTTCATCGTTTTTGGTACATTTTTGCAGTTTTAATTAGGAAATTTCAGTTTTAGAGAGAAGTATAAATAAATATTTAAAGGAAAACACACTTATGTTCTTTTTGGAGGCACTCGCTTTTATCCGAGTTGTAAAAGAATGCATTCCTTGCAAAAAAGAAATGATTGAGTTTCATTTATTTGTTGTTTTTTTTTGCAACTCGTTCCTAAAGGCTGGTACGCAGTTCAAGTGAAATTCAATTTTCATACAAATTTTTCACTGCGAAATGTCAAAATTAATTTTCGAAATGAAAATTTCAGTAGGCGGTACGCAGTTCGAGTGGAAAATATCGCTTCCAAAACTGAGTCGTAGGTGGCGATACTAAAATCTCTCCGCAGCTATTTCACTTGGTTTTTACTGTCCGTCGCATTAATTTTTTTGACATTTCAGCGTGAAAAATTATTTGTAGGATGCGGTTTAGAATTTTTTTTGGAATTTCAGATGTTTCCTTAAGAGAATAATAAGTGTTTCGCACTTATAAAATTGTTTTTTTCATTGAATATAGTGCAATAATGTTAGGTGTACAAATATTTGGTGGAGTGGATGACCTTTTCCATAAGCATGGCGCCTCAAGAATATTTTTCTATCCGGTTTTGTTCAAGCAATACCAGCAGATGATCTTTGAAAATATGTGTAATTTCCATGCACTGTTAATTATTTAAATTTGACGACTGTCCTGTCTATTTTACAAATCAGGCATTATTTGCCAAATTGAAAGCTATTAAAATTGTCATGAACAAAATACGAACCATTTTTTTTTTTTTTTTGTTGAGTTTTTGGAGGTTCGCTGGAACGGAAAATCATCGAAAGTCATTCGAGAACTAGTAGGTACGCGAGAGATGCTTCGACAATAGGGAAGGCCTTTCAGCCGATCTAAAACACCTCCCGAGGAAACTGACTTGCCAACAGAATGTGATTGCGCCTAGCCATTCGACTAATCGAAAGCTCCCTCGTTTGTAGAATTTCTGAACTTTTTTGTTAGAAAATATATTGACTTAGCTAATTTTTATAGATCAACATGCTTTATCCGCCCTAATCTCCTGATTACACTGCCTGTATTTATAAATTCGGTTGTTTCTAAGCTAACGTGCTTGAGAAGCGTTGTGCATTTAAGGAACTTGTTCGACTTCTTTCTATACTGATTCAATATCTAGACCAGCGTTGTGCATTGAATATGACTTTATTCCTTTGTAATATTTTTGAAAGACCTTAGTTTTTTAGAAATACGTTTGGAGCGGTCATACCCACAACTGGTGCCCGTAGGTCCATACTGGTTGCAGAATTTGGTTTTATGGCAATAACTTATTGTTATTGTGGTCGATCACGGATGAATGTCTTCCAATAGGTCAATACATTTTACTGTAGGTAGTAGGTATCACATGATTCACAAAAAGTGAAGTTTCCAATTTGTTTCTTCCAGCTGCTTTCTTGACCTTCCACAAAACAATTTTTTTTTTGAGCTCAGTCACCCTGCATAAATTTCTCCAACAAAATATTTCACTCTCTATTTCACAGCACTTTTTGGAGAGGAGTGAAAATTTCACTTCACTCGATCAGCGTAGCAGCCTTAAGCAATAAATACTCTCATCTGTTCCAAAAATGCAAGAAATTTATTTGCGGTTTTATTGTTTTAATAAATACATATATTTATTTCGAAAAACATAAAATCTTCTGCTCTACCACACCTGCGCACACTTTAGCATATTCCTACCCGTTCGTTGGCACTTCGTCATCCAATATATGGTTTGGAATTGCACTCCAATTCCATTGGGCACTTTCACTTAACATTTCACTTGTATTTTGATACTAAAAGATTCCTTATTCCTTACTACTTATTCATTTCTCCATTTTATGCCAATTAATAAAAACAAACAAAGAAAAATAAACAAATTCAAGAAAAATAAAACAAATTCCATAATGATTTCTTTGCTGCCCAGAGTTTGTTTACAGTCATGTTCAATCTGTTCAAAATTAAAACGATGAACGATTCGATTGAACGATCCGACGATGATGTTATATAAGGCAAACTAAAAACGATATCGTTGTGTTCAATCGTTTCGACGACTATCGTTTCAAAAGTTACGCGATGAGAGCCCCGCCGAAAACAGGGTTTTTATTAAAACACTCGAAAACTTCATCGAAAACAGAAGTTTTTAAAACGAAACCGACTTCCATTCGTTTGCAATATTTGGCAAATTCAACAGAATAGCTAACTGAACAAATGCCACAACTTAAAATCATTTTCCACAATTAATTGATGGGCTATTATATTATTTTTAAATGCACTAAATTCATTTTATTTGCTAATTAATGCGATCGAATTCTGTAACCAAAATAGCTTGCACCGAAGTTTAATGACTACAGTAGGTCTGTCGTCTGTTCCCTTACGATAATGCAGTCGAATACATTAGTCAAACTTCGTTCACTTCTAGCCACTTTTTTGTGTAGGAACAAAGTTTGACGAATGCATTATTGTAAGACAGCTGAATGAAATGTCAAACGAACTAGTTGGTGTTCAGTGTGAATGGACTAACGAGTTTTCGACGAAAACACGGTTTTTGGTGCGATGCGAACTGGGCATAATACATCTTCAGAGAAATCTCAGCGCCATCTGTTAGAATTTAGTTTAAGTTCACGAATTAACGAATTTTCAACAACAATCGCGATAATATCGGCGGAGTGTTTAATGGTCTTAGGGTATTTAATTTTTTTTTTATTCAGAGACTCGTGACAGAGCATCAGTTTCTTTTATAGTCCTGTTCAGTATTAAAAACCCTCACACAAAGCTTGGTCGCAGATTTAACACATTGTTCTCCCACGAGTTCGCATAATGCCGACCGTTTGAAGTTTTGCTTTCGACTGTCTGCATTTTGCATAAGCTTCCTATAGACGTTCGCATTTTAATCTATGGCGTGCATTTTGGCGAATCGTGGCCTATACATCAACAAGCATTTCCCGCTTCGAGCTTCGTTAACTAAGATTAGTACGCTGCTCGAGCTAAATTTTCGCTCCTATACAAAATTCTCTCCAAAATATAGCTTAGCTAAATTTAAGCGAACCCATTTTGCTAAGTGGTACCTGGTACGCAGCTCGCGCTAAATAGTCAAATTTTTATTTCAGAATGTATTTCATGTATCTGTCAAAATTTAATGGGTCGGGATATTTTTGACAGATCGTTGTGTTCTCTTGTTTTGTTGCGAGGAATGGGGGAAGTAAGCAAGGATAAGTTTTTTTAATAAATAGTTCGGCGAGGAGTACCTACATAGAATTGGAAGTGTTTGAAATCAGAGAGAGTTGAAGTTTTAAATTTTCCAACAACAACTGTTTTTTGTGACATCTATCCAGGTCGTGCTATATGTCAAAATTAAGCTATGACCCTAATGTTTGGAGAGTAAAGTTGGAGAGCAGATATTTGGCTTAGCTCGAGCAGCGTACTAGCCTTAACCGGGGAATTGCCGGGTTTGTAGTGAAATACAGAAAACTTAGAATTTAGAACCCACCTTTACGATGGACCTTACCAACAAATATTTTCAGTTTCGACTTAAAATTTAAGTAGTTCCCAGTGGATATATTTTCCATACAAATGGGGAAATATTTTGATCGTCTGGCAAAACGCGCTTTGCTGCATATATCCTATAGAATTTGAGCGATGGCATTGATTATGATGGCTTTAAGGGCATCAATAAGGGCTTATTAGCAGACCTGCGAGTTTAGAAAACTTTTAATTAAAATAATGTTAAATTGGCACGAACCTGGCGCCCAATTTACTTCATCTCTGATGCGAGAGATAATCATAACCTCAAATCATTTATGCAGAATTTCCATCGTGGCGTTTGCTGTGTGACACATATAGCCCCCTTCTGTTTAAATCACATTTCGTCTACCTCCACATATTTCGATTTAGACGAAAAGAAACTGCTTGGCATTGTTCTGTATAGTCACTCGGACCGCGGCAATGTTCACGGGCGATCTGGCGTTCCTTTGACGTTTCGATGATTGATAACCGAACAGGTTATCTTGAATTTAGCCACCAAACGACCAACGTTGGAAAGGCGGGCCGGGTTGACAAAAAACTTATTTGTGAACAAGTTCTGTATCGAGGAAGTATCGATATGATGAGGGGCGCCTTTGATAACGAAAATTGTGTAATCCAGTGTTGTGTTTGTAACCTATATTTAAGAAAATGTGCTTGCATATAGGACTTAACCTTAAAACAAACACAACATCCGCCACACTAGACATTTGTTAATACACAGTTTTGCTAGAATAGTTATACTAAGTATACATTGTATAATGAGACGCAATATAAAAAAAAGATCGCAGTAAACAGAAGCGAATTGAAAATACAAAAATTTATCACACAGCTTACGAACCGAGTACCGATAACTCGCATATTTGATATACCAATATACCATTAAAAAAACAAACCCCACAAATGCATTTCATATCCGCCGTGGTGTGTCATAAAAATCGAATGCGAGGAAAAATTGCGTAACGACAAATAGAATTAAGTGCACTATCATTTTGTAATATCAGCCTGCCGCAGCTCTATTGCCTCTTGCATAATTACAGCAATAAAAAAAGAGATAAATCAGAAGAACACCACAATTACCTGCCAACTCATTAATTGATTGCAGTCTCATATAATTCCAACTCTTTTTTTCTGTTGTGTTTCTTACAGGTGAACAATTTTCAAACATTCGCCAATGGCACCACAACCTCAACACCGAGCCTCTAATGTTTGAAAGTAGTTTCAAAAATGTCACAGCGGCCAAGCTACTCTGCGCCACTACCGGACTGAGGGAAGTTCCCAGAAACATTTTCCTAATAGCCTCAAACACGTAAGTTCACCTCAGTAAAAGTACGATGCCTGTGATAATCTTTTTTTTACCGCCCCGCAGAAACCCCCTTGAGCAATGCGCCGATTTGCTAAAGTGATCCAACGAACTTTGTTCGAACCGAAAAACGTCTTAATTAGTCGATTACATACAGTTATGGATGATTTTGTAATTTATGAGATTCACGATTAAGAAGTGTGAATAAAGTAATAAATTACTAACAACTTGTTTGGGTTTTTTTTTTTCTTTATTTTTTGTAGTGCTGTCATCGCCCTCTCGCACGATTGAAATAATTGTTTCGACTGACGCATTACGGATGAGTCAAAGTCAAGAATCGATATCGATTAGCAGTCTGATAGACTCGATTTGATTTTTGTTTCTTACCCATCAACACTACTTGTTGCAGGTTCATTACACCACAACGAGTTCGATATAATTATGCGTAATTATAGTTTTTATCGATGAGAAAATAGGTTACTACGTTAATTGTATTCATGTTATGTTATTGCGTTCTTGCATGCGATACTGCTATAAAAATGAAACTGTATCCGCGAAGCGCAGTATATCGTCTTCCGAATTTTCAATTACTGCCTGAATGAAATCGATTTCATGTACAACCGATTTGTACACAATCGTAGTTTCGATCGGTGTTGGGCGTTAGGGGCTGTTAGCTTTAACATTTGGCTTGTTCAGTGCATGTTACAGTGTATTATTAACGAGTGCGAACGAGATCCTCAACCTTTCATGTTTTAAGCTTGTAAGGGCAAAGAAAAAACCGTAATAAGTAAGCCACTGTATTTTAAGTTGTGGCAAATGCGGAGACTTTTCAAGGGGGAATTAATTGAATAACAGAGTTGCTGCGGTCAATTTGAGTTTCACGCGAAAGCATTTCCGGGGGAAATTGTTGTAATAGTTTAACAAACACTTTACTTGGATGGGTTTTACCTGGCAGGTATGTAGCTTCGAGCGCGGTAGGTATGTAGCTTCGAGTACGAATGAAATGATGAGTGTTTAGAGAGAGTACTAAGAACTGTGTGTAGAAGATAATGTGGCGTGACTTGATTTGCGTAATGGGCTACGGCCACAAAAAAAAAAAAAAAAAATTAATACGAAGCTGAGACAAAAGTCAGCGCATATACAGTGACCATATTTGTGGAAGGAAAATAAAGGACCATACTCGTTACAAAAAAAGGCATTAACATTATTATTATGAAGTTAAAAAAAAAATGTATAAACTATCTTTATTCTTTGAATAGATCCACATAAAGAGTGTGAAATAGTCTAAGAGCCCACAACAAATTTTAGGGGTGAAGATATAACCAAAATATTGCTAAATGAGTTTGAAGCACTGCACTCGACAATGTCAAAAATGTAAGTCTGGCATAATTTTGTCACAGCTGAGGTAAGTATAATAGTAACCTAAAAAGTAAAAACGTGCATTTTTCCGAAATCTGGATTTTTTGTATAACCGCTTAAATCCTCTTTGAAACGATAGAACAGGTCAATCTGATTACAAAAAAATAGGTCCCAGACGGTTTAGGCACCGCTTTCACCCTGCCAGACGTGCTAATAGTATGCAAAAATTCCGTTTTTGAAATAATTGGTATAACCACATAATGGGTATACCAAAAAAATCGAGCTGTCGTGGGACGGCCGAAAGAAGCGAATCATTGGACGTAAAGTATTGGCCCGTGTTACGTGGCGGCCTATTTAAAATTCATTTTAATTTTTCATAGTGCCAGTTAGTTTAGATTACTCTCTCTGTTCCTCTCTCGCTCTCTACACACATATATTTAAGAATTTTTCGATTTTTCTTTTTTCCTAAACCATTCCTGAATCAAGACGAACAACACAAAACAAAAATCATCCAAATCGGTGGAGCCGTTCTAGAGTTTTCATCTTCCAAGTGCGCCATGGAGGGGGAAGTTAACGCTACGGTGATGATTTTTTTCGGTTTACTCCCCATCTTTTTGAATAATTTATATGCGTGACCCACCGACCGTCCGTAAAAAAGCTATATTCGCTTCAAAAATGGGAAAATTTATCCTGATTACAGAAATATAGGTCCCAGACGTTTTACGCACCGCTTTCACCCTGCCAGACGTCTTTAAACGCATACAATCAGGGCTATCGCCAACAAAATTCCCCCCGGAATATTCCCCATTTTGATGAATTTCGAAAAAGGGAAAAAATTCCCCCCGGAATAAATTGGTATCACGAACAAAAATTCCCCACGGCATTTCATGGGATTCCTTCCGGAATATTTCCTTACAAATTTGTAGGTGTAAATTCAAAACGTAAGCAGTTTGTAGGAAGTTTGTGGTTTTTTGGGGTTTTTATTTGTAAACTTCAAACAACAGATAGAATAAATTACAGATTGAAAACAAATAAACGGATATTTAATCAAATTTTATATGTGTTTCTGTTTTAAGTGAAGAGCAACAATTTGTATGTACCTACTTGATATTGGTTTATTGACCCTGTAGTATTGGTAAAATCTAATAAAGAAGGAATATGTAATAGCTATCTACTCGTATATTGCAAAAGCTATTTAATTTCTACTTACAACGCCTGTGGTAACTCTAAGGGATTTGATTTATCTCTTAAAGTTCTTCTATTTAGTTTCACTTAATTTTTTTATTTTTGAATTGCTTACTCGGCCAGCAATCTAAATGCTGCGCTGTGCATTTTGAATTTTTTTTTTTCTATTTTTAGCAATCAAACACTTTCTTTGCACTTTACTAAAATACTAATATGTAAATCGAATTCGCGACTTTACAGTTGATGAAATTATCAAAACTAATTGTTTTCTAACAAATATTTGCAAAATATTCCCAAATAAGAGCCCAATTGACAATTCAAAATCACAATTGATATCTGTCAACGCCTTCGAAAAATGACTTCGAAAATTCCGGGGGAAATAAATTCCCATGGAGATTCACGATACGAGGAATATTTTCCATGGAACAACAAATTTTCGGGGGGAATTTTTTTCCCTCGAAATTGCCGATAGCCCTGAATGTATCAACAGATGTTTTGCATAAAGAAAGTAATTTTTGATAGGACAGGATTCATAATCTGGTAAGCTATCCCCACAGTATCATGAAGTGTATTTTTACCGTTATTGGTTTCACCGAATCGGTCGTAGTTATCGAAAGCAACGCCTGTGCAAACATTTTCTACGTTTAGCATTCCTTGAGAACGAATTGATGATTGCAAACTGTCCCTTGAAAAAGCAAGTGCAGTTTCTAATTCTTCAACATAGTTCTAATTCACACTATGCCCAAATTTGTTTAAGATCTCAACTACTCTCCTACTGCTGGTTAAACTTTTCAATGCAAGACCTGAAAAGATGCGTTACTATTACTTTTATCGGAACATTATGATGTTCAATAAGAAGTAATCAAAATTCTATTATACTACAATAACAGGTGGGTTGTCGTTGTTATTGTAAAAACTAATACATAATAATAATAATAATAAAAATACAAATATTAACCAACCTAATTGTATGTGTTTTGCTGGTTTGACTCGACCTCTTGTAACGCAATAAATAATGTCATTGCAAAGGGACATTATTCTTCTATTGACGTCATCGGTTATTCCATAACGCGGATCGGGACCAACGAGAAGACATCGAAAAAACTCTTTTATTATCTCCGGCACTTTAACCGTATTATCTACCAAAGATTTCAGCGTCAAAATATCTGGGAGATTTGAGCTTCCAAGTTTTATTACTTCTTCTCTCAATTTGCAAGCCATATCCCTACAAATACATTCATAAATAAGCAACATTGGTAACAAAACCAAATATAAAATAATAAGGGTATTCACGCTCCTTTGTATTTGATCTTGTATCGTTGGTTAAGTGTGAAATCCATCATTTTCTATCAACATAACAACAAAATGCACTAGCTGTAATTTATTCAGAAAAAAAAGCGTGAATACCATTAATATATTAAATATTGTATGTACCTCATCGTGGATTTAAAATTAAGCGATGTAAATGTGTCACTTAGCAAACTTTCTTGACACTCATTCATATGTGCATCCAAAACAACCAACACCTTTTGAATTTTTTTCATTAAAATTTTTTCTTTGTAAATATAAAGCAGATTCCTTTTCAAACTAACTTTGCAAAAAGTAAACGATTCATCCTTCTCATATAATTTCTGTTGATACAAAGTAGCAATATCGACATATGGATGCATTTCTTTTAATTTCAGAATGTTTTCTTCCACAAAGCCGCAGAAAGCTGAAAGAGCGCATTCGTGTGCCTGTCTGTATCCGGGTTTTTTTGATATTGGAGTTCATCGTCTACGATGCTGCATACCAATTTCTGGTATACTGTATCATTCCCAAGAAGTATGGCTTTGCACACAAGCATGTTCTAAGGTGCTTCTTTTGCCACATATAAGTTTTTCTTTACCTGCCTTTACATATTTGGTGAGCAAATCACAAAAAAGACACGTCTCAGTTGAACTCACTACAATTTGATTATATTATGTACTTGGAGTATTTTCATTTGTATCAACATTCGTAGTTTCGGACACTATGTAAATACGACTTGTGTTACCTCTTTTTTTTTTAATTTATTAAAATCAACTTACATTCATTTCAATCAATTGCAGTTTCTAATAACTTTTTTGAAATAGCTGTAAAATGTCGATAGCATGAACTATGGTATCCACTATCATTATAAATCTCCAATGGAAGTTCTATGTCGGAGAATTTAAAATTTCGATTTTTCCGTACTTTTAGAACTTGATGACATTTTTGTAATGTTATCTCATTAAACGAAATAATTTTACCACCTTTCGGATTTTCACTTAAATGAAGAACACACCGCAAAGTTACTAAATTAGACTTATTAACTTCGCGGTCAACAAAATGTAACTAGTCACTCGTTTTGCATGATCAAAGAGAGTGATAACTTAAAATAACTGCACTTTTTCCCAAAGGATTACACTTTCAAGTTTTACTAAAGACCTACGTAAGTCTTACAAAAGTAACTTACGCACACTTTGTGCTTTTAGCATGCATTTAATGCGTTTAAAGACGTCTGGCAAGGTGAAAGCGGTGCGTAAAACGTCTGGGACCTATATTTTTGTAATCAGGATGAATTTTCCCATTTTTTGGTATACCCATTATGTGGTTATACCAATTATTTCAAAAACGGAATTGTGCATACTATTAGCACGTCTGGCAGGGTGAAAGCGGTGCCTAAACCGTCTGGGACCTATATTTTTGTAATCGGATTGACCTGTTCTATCGTTTCAAAGAGGATTTAAGCGGTTATACAAAAAAATCCAGATTTCGGAAAAATGCACGTTTTTAGGTTACTATTACTTACCTCAGCTGTGACAAAATTATGCCAGACTTACATTTTTGACATTGTCGAGTGCAGTGCTTCAAACTCATGTAGCAATATTTTGGTTATATCTTCACCCCTTAAATTTGCTGTGGGCTCTTAGGCTACGTGTGAAGCAGCAGTATAGTGAAATAATGACACTCAGCAATCATCCTGCATCGTGGAAAAACCTTACGTGCAAAACAGAAATAAAACATCAAAATTGTGGAAATATCATGAATCTGACGAAAAACATTCGAACTATGTACGTTGCAACATAGCAAATGTCCATAAAAACGACATTTGCCTTTTAGTAAAAAGCACGAAATAGTCATTATAATGTTGACTGCGATTTTTATACTGCAGGTTAACTAAATGTGAATTTCTTTCCGAATAATACAAACTTTTCTTTTAGAACAAATATTTTTAATATTTGTTTATAAACAAATCGAGGGAATTTTCTTAAAAAAAAAATGCACACGCTTTTTGGAAAAAATAAAGCGGGTGTGCTAAAACCAATGACTGAAAGTAGGATTTTTGGTGAGTTTCTATCAGTTGATGGATGCGTTCCCACAGTTAAAATTTTTTGTTTTATTTCACCACGAAAACATGCAGATATATATTTTGCAAAATGGTTAATAACTAATGTACCTAATCAACATAATATAAATAAAGGTATAAACTGAGAAATATTAATTCGTGGAAATAAAATTAGACATTTTTGTTCCAATTACAATTGCGTCTGTTTTCGTTTATTGTTTTGGACGAAAGGTTATTTTTCCGGCGAATGTCGACAGAAAAATCTTAAGGTGCAAAAATGCTAGTGTGTCAAGTTGTGAATGCAGTACTTTACTGTAGGAATAATTGAAGAAAATATAATACTTGCATGAGAAAGCTGTCGTTCTTTTCTTTTGCACGAAAGAAAACTGTTGTATATTTTTAGAGTTAAAAAAAAAAAAAAAAAAAAACAGAAATAGCTTTCGTAAAAACGAGAATTGCTTTCGTTTTCGATAATAGATGATTCATCTTTGCAAACAGAATCCACGCCTGAACTTGCATCCTCCTCACACAAGTTTCTCTACTGTTGAGATCACAGTAGGAATGTAGTGTGCGTAATTTATTGCAGGGGCGATTTTAGCGGATTTAAAGAGACTCCGCCATACTAATAGTCATTTTTTGTGTCCAGGCAAAATTCTTCAAACGCACAATTAATAAATTTTCCATACAAAATTGAATATTGTGACCTACAAAATATATAAGGTAAAGGTTAAAAATGTTTATTGCCTATAACTTGAGTAGCAAACAAACCGAGTTACTTGGATCTGGAGTGAAGGCTTTCAACGGATGCGATGCTGACTGCAAACTTATCACGGATCATGACACAATTTTTTTAGTGTCGACGAGAAGCCCAGTTGACAAAATAATGTCAACAAAGAGTGTGGGTATCTCCACCTTAGGTAGGTAATTGGAACATTCGTCGTTGAGCCAGGCAATTATTTCTGTCGAAAACTATGGACCAATTTAGCAATCGACCGAGTATCGGCGTATTTCAAGAAAACTTCCCACGTGAGAGTTCATACATTTGTTGTCAGCATTTCGGCTACGTAGCTTACACGTTCTTTTCGTGAACTTGAAAAGCCTCGCTATAGCTATATCTCTTGTCCCACATAGCGTGCTCTTGCCTAACATGTTTATGGGTCTATAAAATAGCGCATTGCAGCGCAAAGACCTTTGCAATGACTGTAGTTCTGTATTTGGCTTTGCGAATCGTTTCGCCTCGATCATAGGAGACATGTGCCTAAACGTATCCAGTAACATTTAAATGAGCCGTCACCTGTTACTGTATCACTCACTTCATTACCACCTTATCAGTCTGGAAATTCTGTACTATACGGCACACATACCCGTGCAGAACAGCAATCAAGTGCCGATAAGATAAACAAAACGTTATACTTCAGCTATCATCATATGATTTGGCAATGAATGCCTCAAAAATCGATACAACTGTCTACATTTTCAAAAACTCGTGTGTTGGTAGATCGGCTATTTTGTCAGAAATGAATTAATCGCTTCGTCGATTTATTGTGCAGTTAGAAGCTTGCTCCCGACTCAACAATAGGTAGGGGTTCCGTTTGTAAAAAGTTGTTTACACCCGCGTCCAGCTGAGACTTGTTAAAGGGCTGCAACACCGGCGGTCTTGTGCTACAGTGTTATTTGATTGTTATGTGACTTTGTGCAGCCAACAAAAGAGTGAATAGTCCCATTCCCAAGAGTGATAAACTTCAAAATCGGATATATAAATCAAACTCGTGGTAACGAAATTAACAATTCTTTTTAACCATTTATATCCACTTATGTAACCAAATACAATTAAAAGTGGGGAATTCATTAATTTCAT
Organism: Cheilosia vernalis; assembly: GCA_949126925.1. Classification (NCBI taxonomy): domain Eukaryota; kingdom Metazoa; phylum Arthropoda; class Insecta; order Diptera; family Syrphidae; genus Cheilosia; species Cheilosia vernalis. The sequence goes on along the minus strand of OX421358.1, from coordinate 87,562,854 downwards.
CCGAATTGTTGTGCAAGAATGTCGATTAACTGAGACATAAAATTAAAAGTAAAATCTAATCAGGGTATAGCTTATCAATTAAAAAGATCCTCAATTGTGTGTGAGCCATATAAACTGTATGTATATAATTAGTGCGCCCGTTTGAAGGTTGAGATTATTTGGAAAATATTTGAGAGGCGTAACCGGGACTAGAGGTGTTAACGTCGATGCAATATGTCTTTCATAACCAAGCCGATGGATGTCGATATTCGATGCCTGATGGTTTGTGGAAATGCCATTCTGTGTGATGGATCGTAATGTCTTGGAATGGTCGTAATTGATTTGCTTATAGGTCGGTTCGATGTTCGATTTAAAGAGGACCCCACCATCCGTTAGTGTAACGTTTCCCAAAGTCTGCTGTGGACATGGGAAGATCTATTGCTTGTTGGCTTAATGACTGGCGCATTGTAATGAATCTATTACGCTAATGAGCGTTGCTGATCATATTAACCCTCGGGTCCTACCTCCTACGGTGTTAACAATTAATTTAGGTATAGGCAAATCGTTACGGCTGTTTGAGCTCATCTGCAAAAAACTCGGTTCGTCGCTTAAAAGGTTTTCCGCATTTCCTAGGTGGAAACGTACTAGACAGTCAGGACAAAGTTGGTGTGTTAGCGTAAATCAACGACTTAGCACTTAGGTATTCTCAATTAAGAAAGTGAGTACGTCAAATAGCACAAAATTGAGGGCCAGCGAGCGAGAAATCCCATTGCCACCAAACAAGTGTTTGAAAATATCGATTGTTTCGGTCGACGGCGGCATCTACATCGGCCTTCTTGACATAGAGTGTCTCCCAAATTTTGAAAGAAATACAATTTGCGACTGTATAGCATCACTGAAATTAATATTTGATAAAAATGCGGGTTCATTGAACAATTTGTTTGTCAATATACGTCCAACAAAATGTTTCTAGCAGATTGACAAAATATTAATAATTCTTACCTTGTCTTACAATTTGTGTTGTGATAACAAAAAAAATGTTGAAAATTCGTTTCTTACGCGTATCAAAATAATTTTTTAAATTCAGCAAAATGTTGTTAATTTAAAAAAAAAAAAAAATTGCCAGTTTACCATTGCTGTTTTGTCAAATCAACAGTTAACTGTTACTTTTACAAGGAAACTTAACAATTTGGTCTTTATCTTTTTGTCAAATTAACAAAAAAAAAATTGTTAATGGTATGGAAGCAGGACAGTTTGATAAGTTAGTGACTTTTTGAATTTTTTTGCTCAATAACTGCAAATTTTTATTTTACTATCGTCAACTGACATCTCTTATGAGAGCTATTTAAAGCAATAAACCTCTACAGTTTTAATAAAAATGGAAAAAAGTGAATTTCGTGTGCTGAGTAACCATTATTTTTTAATTACCGAAAACAAGGAAAGGCTTGAGAAATACTCTGCACCATCAATTTCAATGGCTAAAAAGTGGTTTACTGAGTTCCGTTGTGGTTGCATCAGCACAAATGATGCCGAACGTTCAGGACGCCCCTAAGAGGTCGTTACGCCAGCAATCGTCGATAAAAACTATGGAATGGTATTGGACGATCGGAGAATTAAAATTCGTGAGATGGCTGAGGCATCAGGCATCAGAGGTCATCATTGAAACAAATGCCTATTTGGAGAGTTTTGAGAAAACCAATATTCGGAGGTCACTGACTTGTCAAACAATCCTCGTATTTAAAGTACCAATAAGCACTAATATTCAATTTGAGCCCAAAGTACTCGTATAAGGCTTCTGACATAGAAAAACATTTTTAGTGGTTCCAAATCATTGCATTATTTGAGTTCTTTGAATGGTAGGCAAATGAATGCCGATGAATTACATATAGTGACAATATACCTACCTACTAAAGACTTACTAAACCCAGATGCTTGATCGTAACCATCGTTTCGAAGTGCATGAAACAACATATATGTTGTACCCATTCAGTTATTAGATTTTAATAAGAATGACATTTACCAAATGCTATTCAATGGAAACAAGGCTTGAATTAGAAAAAAACATTGCTCAGAGTTGATTGCATTAATGTTAAACAGTTTCTGTTCAAATGGAAACTGTAATGCAGGACGTACTCAGTTTTTAAATAAAAAAAAAATAAATAGTTGGCGCAACAGGTCTGTAGGGTCAATTTTATGGCGATTCCAAACGGCCGATTGAGAAGCTCTTTCAAGACAATTATACTCTCGGATGTTTGTCAGACGTTCGCGAGAGGTGACGCAGTGAAAAAACCTTCAGTTGGAATTTGGGTTTTTGCGGGATTCGCACAAGGAACCCCCGCTTAGTAGTCCAACACACTAACCAACACACAACAACACACTAACCACTATTAACATTTAAAATCAAACCAATCTGATTTTGGCAATTAAAAACGTCTCCTCTCAGAAGTAGGTCTCGAAGATTGTGTGCTATACATAAACTTGTACTTATATGTTACTTTCTGATCTTTTCTGATTATATCGTTATTCTCTTGTGTGTAAGGACATTTTATTTTCACTCTGAAAATTGAGGAAAGTGTGTGGGTATTCAAAACGAAGAATTTTTAATACACAAAACAGGAAGGGTAATATCGTTTCGCTTTCTTGTAATTTTTTAAAACATTTCTTTAGTATGCATCAGTTCTTAAAGACTCAAGATTTTCTTAAGAAAAAATAGTTTTTTTATAATAAAACTATATCGTTTCTTAAAATTATTAAATATATATGCATAGGTAACTGACTTCCGATCTTCTCCAAAATATTTTAGTGGTAGTATTTTCGGTCTCTCTTTATTTAAATATATGGTTCCCGGAACGGACTCTAAATATATGGTTCCCGGAACGGACTTAGTGTTGAAAATTTCGTTTCTTTCGGGGCCGAAGAGTACCCGAAACTTAATTCTTTGGATACACATAGTATAAAGGCTACTAAAAAGTCTATTATTTTATAAAAGCTGTGCTTGATCGTGTGACAGAAGACTTAAGAAGCAGGAATTTTGACAGCGGCATATCAACAGCACACCTACCATTTTTAATCAGTTGCTCGCTATGAGATTGTAATCATCACAATTGCGTGGTAGTATTTTTGTAAAAATAAGTTACGCCTACAAATAAAAGAATAATCTCTTTTGACGTTTTCCAATTAGCACCTAACGGCCGCAATCAGTTAAAATTTAACAAATGACGGATTCGTTTCACCATGGTTCATTTAATAATAAATTTATTTTGACAGTTTTCAATGGCTAAACATTATGCGTTTGCTTAAATAACTTCAACCTGATGTCATGTAGGCGTAGGGTATACTTAAAGATTGATAGCAGACATGCTGAGAGGCAATTTAATTAATAACTATACGGCTAATGGTTAAAAGTAAATATGTATGTATGATTTAACTCTTAATTAAATTAAATTTCTTGTTTTCTTTGATCTCTATTTTTGAATTCAATTGAGTTTTTTGTGTTTTTCTTTTCTTTTTTTTTTCTTCATCCTGTTTTTTTTGTTAATTGATTTCAACTTTTCATTACCTTTGGTGTTTACGGCCACCCCATCATAAACCTTAATTAAATTAAAATAATTGTTTGAAGTGGCATCCAAAACTATTTTCACTACTTTTGTAGTAAAGTACAGAATGTCCCAACTTTTCATATAATTTTTTTGTAAATCATCTTAATGAATTGTACTTGAATTATCTTGTTATACTATATGAAATAAAATTATTACTATTACTATTACTATTACTATATATTACAACGACAATATTGATGGATGGAGAAGTTTGAAAACTCCACCTTCAAGAAAAAATGTGCAATTTATCAGCTGGAAATTTCAGGCAAAATGTATGATGATTGTTCAATGATGCATTGCAAATATTATGCGATCACCCTAAGTTCTCATTTTACCACGAAGCGATTTATTTGCGAAATATAGTTTTGTTCCTTTCTATCTTTCTAACTTTATGCAAATAAATTAAGTTACTTTAATAATTAATTTTTGGCTCGGGAGTTTTTCATTCCAACCTAGAAATTTCTCCAAATTTTATTCCAAATTCAAGTACATTTACATATTTTTCCTTTATTTTACCGCAAAATCTATTAAGTTTATCAGACATTTGATGCTTTTTAATTAAAATGTAACTTGTCTCTTGATATGTTCGAAAAGCGTTACTTACTGTGAATAAAACGTATAGCAATTGCTACAATTATCCAATAGCAATTTCTAAAATCTCTTGCATTCCTACAACCTTTTCCTCAAAGCAAATGCTAGTTTTTATTCAAACGACCCATGAGTGAATAGTTAAATTGAGTTTCCGAAAGAAACTGTCAAAATTGTCATACGGTATGCGGAATGCAAAACGTATCCACATTCTCGTTGTGTTCTTGTGCGATGTGATCCCGAATATTTACAAATTGCATTCAAACAGATTTATGGGCAAATTAGTTCGGTGTTGCCAGATCTATGATGATATTATAGAGAAAGTGTCAAATAAGTAACATGCGAGTTAGAAGCAACTTACGAGACGTAGAATATAAACCAAGGACACGAGGTAGTCAAAAGTCTAGTGAAACACTGTTGTTACCCCAGTTCGCACCCCGCACGTTATATGCCCAAAAAATGTACAATCTTTTTCAAATTTTATGAAAGAAATTACCCTGTAATTCAATTGGTTTTTATTTGGTCTTTTCTTTTTAGTTACAAAATTCCCATTAGAGTTAAATTTTAGTTTGATTAATAGCAAATACTTACATACTTTTAGTTTGTGTTACGTATGTATTTTTTTCTCTCTCCAGCCACTGGTACCTAACCTCAAAGCTACAGTGAAGCACATTGGTTTTTACTGACAGTTTGTGACGTATCTTTTTTAAGTTGTCGAGTTCGGCTGTCGAGGCATGGATGTTAACAATTTTATTTTAAGATTCGGTCCCGCTAAACAAACCCCGAGGTATTCTTTTTTAAGGTTCCGTACCCAAAGGGAAAAAACGGAACCTTATTAGTTTCGCTCGGATGTCTCTCCGTCTATCTGTCTGTCCGAACCCACTAAGCCAATTTTGTTACCAGGTCTATCTCAAGAACCGATTGACATAGGAGGCTAAACCTCTAGTTAAACGACAAATACCAATGGAAGGAATACATCGATTGGTTTTCGATTAATTAGTAATCTGGTGAAAAAAATATTTTCATTCGCCCAAAAAACGGTTTATTTCTGGATTCACAAAAAAATACATAAATTCCTTTTTTGAAGATCATGTTCTTATCTATATATGTGCTGAATGCTGTTTTGCCGAAAAGTTAATAGTTTGTAAAATACGTTGCTCTCATTTATGTTCTAATCTATTATACTACGCAGTTGTGCACAATTGACCCCATCAAAGACACCAGGGCTGTCGCTTCATAATTTCGTTGGGTAGTATAATACATTTTTTGGGGAGTAGGTACAGAACAAAATAAAAGTAATGTGTTGGACTTTAGCCAAATGCGGAACCTTCGGTGCGCGAGTGACACTCGCACTTGGCCGGTTTTTTTTTTTAATTCTGTACAACAATTTGTGGTATCGCATAATAAAAAAGCGGAGTCATAAAATAGATTTTTTTTAATCAAAGCAGGTGTGGCATATGCATATAACATTTATAAGCAGGGGTCGAATCGCCACTTCCGGAATTAAGTTGATTTCACTTGAGAAACAAAAACAAATTCCGTCACGTAAAGCTTGTTCACGGACGACGCGACTCGACCCCAGATCAAAGTTTTCCCTTTTGAAACAATAAAGCTTTTTTAATCTGCTTTAGTTACTACATGATTAATCATAGGTAAGATTCATACGGTTACATTTTGAAGGCACAATGTCGATTATGTGCTTTAACTTTATCGGTTAAAATATTGATAGGAACTTCTTGCGCTGCACTGTCACCACATAAGCCGACAAAGCTGTACATAATTTAGAAGGTGAAATTCCCAAAACCTAACGTCACGAATTTTAATAGCCCCAAATCAAATGGCAAACTTATCACAATCTCCAGGACAAAAACAAAAAATAAAGACAATAACAAACAATACATAGTTGGTTACGTTATCGCTATTTTTATACACCTGTATCAGTAGGTACTCGTTTACAAGTAGTCTTAAGTCATATACACTTATACAGTCTATCACCTCAACTCAACACATGTTCTCTTTTTCAGATTATAACAACCCGAAACAATTGAAAATAAAATTCCCGCCCCAAAGTTGCTAAGACAACAAGTACGCGATGGGTCGCTCTTCAGCGTCAATGGATGGCAACTCAATTGCTGGCAACCGTAGCTCACTGTATCAAGGACAAAATCATCAACCAGTGCAACAGCAACAAGCGGGCCATCAACAAAATGGCATAACCAGTGATAAGCCCACATATGCCTTGGAGCATTTGGCGACCTTCAAGGTTAAGCATGATTCAGAGGTGCACAATCCCGTTGAGAAAATGAAATTGCTTGTGGATATGGATAGGACCGTCGGAATATGGCCACAGAAAATGTATATGTGCTTTAATTCGCAGTGGATTGTGATTCTCGATAAGGATTTGGTAAGCTTTATTTTATTGCAATAAGAATCGTTAGAGTAATATTCCTGTGAGTCAATCTTTTCTTTAATATATATATATAATTCTACTGTACGTGTGTACCTATATCACTGAGCTCCTCCTAAACGCCCCAACCGATTTGAATGATGTTTTTTTTTTGTTCTACTTGAATCAGGGATGGTTTGTGAAAAAACGCGCCCCTCTTTTTTTTCGTCATATTTAATTTCGGTGAGCAAATTCTCTCGCAATGACAGAAATGTGACAAATTGCCAATATTGAGCCAGAACGCAAGGGAACGGAGAACGGACCTAACAAGTTTGAGATAGGATAGAAGCTGGCTTTAAGAGTAAATAAAGAAAGGGAGTGGATAATGAAGGGAAGAATTTAAATGGATAAGTTAGAGAAATATTGAAAGATTGCACTTTTAAAATTGGTTGGATTTAAGATATTCTTCAATTGAGAGGGCTAACAGTTCCAAAGTCTTACACTATGGATAAAAAATAAGCGTGACGAGTTAAGGCTATAATGACGATATGGAATGAGATTGATGGTTCTTGAGGAGCGAGTAAAATTAAGTCTATTGTACAAATAAGACGGAGTTTGAGTTATCATAATTTTGAAGTTTTCGCTGGGATGAAGAGACAAGACTGCTATAGACCACCTCAGCATATATTATGAGAGGTAGGACTAGAGACTGTACAAGCTTTCGTCTTGTTTACTGAGGGGTAAAATAGGCACTAATCCACAATTTGCGAAGACATCCGTAGATACGCCCCACGACCACATTTGTGTGATTGTAACCAGACAAATTTCGGTTGATAATATAGCCTAGACTAGTGACTGAGTCCGCACAGCTTTAATTACGTTATTATTAAGGTAAACATCGGGAAGGAGGCAAAGGTCGAAACTATTTTTTTGAAATGGGTATTATTTGAGATTTTGATGGATTAAGAAGCAGCCCGTTAGCTACAGACCAGGATGTAATATGTTTTAAGTCTTCATTGATGAGAAAAACAAGTTCGTTGAGGTTACCAGAAGGCTTCGCTAAATGTAGTTGGACATCATCAACGTAAAGGTGTACTGAAGAATGTTTACAGACTATGGGAAGGTCGTTAATAAACACGCAGAAGAGTATCGGGCCTAATATTGAGCCTTGAGGAACTCCCTGCTTTCAACGGAGAAAAACGTTCACCAGAATTAACCCTTTGCGATCTGCCAGAGAAAACTTCCGATCAATTTTACTGCTCTCTCACTGAAACCAAACTGATTCTTAAGTTTCCAACACAGAACCTTATGATTAACTTTATCAAAAGCAACGAAGCATAACCCCTGTCATAATCCTGCCTTAGTTCTTCAAAAAGGTTAACCATAGCTGTAGAACAACTGTGGTTAGCTCTAAAACCAGATTGCTGAGCATACAGCAATTTATTCAGTGACAAGTGCCTCACTATCTGGTTTGCCATAACCTTTTCAAAAACCTTTGATAGACAAGGTAGCATGCTAACCGGTCTAAAATCACCAGGAGAAGATGCATTTTTTTCTTTGCTATTGGCAAAACTCTTGCAAATTTCCTGGGCTGAGGAAAAGTTGACGTAGTTATGCACCAGTTAACTACATGGGTGAGATGGGAGACCATTTCCGGTAAAAGAAGTTTAACAAATCGAATTGGAAAGCCATCCTCACCTATCGAATTGGACTTTATGGCTGTAACGCATTGAATAATTTCAACTTCCGTGGCTACTTCGAAACTTTCGAGCATTGGTATCACCATATGCAATCACCAGAAGAGTGTTCAATTTCATCACCAACAATTTAATTTTACCCCAAATAATCAATGACAAAAGGCCCCAAAATAATGAAATATCACCTCAAGAATACAATGAAATGTTGTCTTTGCTTAATTGCTTAAAGCTGGTACGCTATTCGAGTAAAGTGAAATTTGCACTCTTCTCCAAAAAGCGCTGTGAAATATTTTGTTGGAGATTTAAGTTTAGGCTTATGTTTATGGGTGACTGAGCTCAAAAATTTTTTTTTGTGGCAGTTCAATAAGATCTTAGGTAACCTATAAAATAAAAATAATACTCCAATATTTAACTTTCGCGCTTTTATTCTACTAAACAAGAAAACAGCTGGAGGAAACAAATTAGAAACTTCCCTTTTAGTGAATAATGTGATACAGTAAAATGTGTTGTATTATTGAAAGACCAAATTCTGCAACCATTATATGGACAAAGGGGCACCAGTTGTGGGCATGACCGGGACCGCGCCAAACGAATTTCTAAAAAATGAAGGTCTTTCAAAACAATTAAAAAAGAACATAGTCTTAGTCAAATGTACTTTGGTACATACACAACGCTGATATACATAGCGATCTAGATATTGAATTAGTTGAGAAAGAAGTTGAACAAGTTGCTTAAATGCGCAGAAGTAAATTTCTCAACCACGTTTACTTAGAAATACGTAACCGAATTATTAAATACAACCATAGTGAGATTTAGGCGGATAAAAAACGTTAATCTATAAAAATTACCTAATCAAAGAAATTCCGTAATATTTTCTAACAAAAAAGTTCAGATATTCGACAAAAGAGGGATTTTTCGTTTGAAATTTTCCAAATAATTCATAAATATTTTTAGATTTTTAAAGTCTCTCCTTATTGCAGAAGCATATCCCGCGTAGCTATGGAATACCTTTCGATGATTTTTCCATTCAGTCAAATTTAAACAATTAACAGTGCATGAAAATTATACATATTTTCAAAGATCCGTGAACTCCTCTGCTGGCTTTTTTCGAGCAAAGCTGGGTAGAAAAATATTCTTGAGGCACGCTGCATGGAAAAGTTCATCCAACAATTTTCTAAACCGCTTTCCTACAAATCGTTTTTCACGCTGAAATGTCAAAAAAATTAATGCGACGGACAATAAAAACCAAGTGAAATAGGTGTGGAGAGATTTTAGTATCGACACCTACAACTCAGTTTTGGAAGCGCTATTTTCCACGCGAACTGCGTACTGCCTAGTGAAAGTTTCATGTGGAAAGTTCATTTTGACTTTTCGCAGTAAAAAATTCGTATGAAAAATTGGATTTCACTTGAACTACGTACACGACGCAGCCTTATAATTTTTTGTGGGCCATTTTTTATTGGGGCATAATTTCATGGCGGAAAATACGCACCCACAGAGACGCAGCTCTGTGCAGTGCGCACCGGTGCTGGTCCCGATGAGTTGATCCGACACATCAACTTAAGAACAGCAATTAGGAAAAGTATATAACGGGTGATTTTTTAGCTGGTTTGGTTTTGGCAACACTGGTTTTGACAGCTGACGTGTGTTTAGTACCTTGTGTCACTGTCAAACAGCTTCAGTTTGGTTTGCAATTTAACCATGGATCGTCTTACAAATGAACAACGCTTGCAAATTATTGAATTTTACTATCAAAATTCGTGCTCGATTCGAAATGTTCATCGCGCGCTGCTTCCATTTTATGATCGGCATTCTCGACCTTCTGAGCAGTCTATTCGGAAGATTGTGACCAAATTTCGCACCAAATTTACTTTGTTGGACATTAAACCACCAACACGTTTACGTACTGTGCGTAGTGAAGAAAATATTGCGGCCGTATCAGCTAGTGTGACAGAAGACCGCGAAATGTCGATTCGGCGCCGTTCCCAGCAGTTAGGCCTTTGTTACAGCACTACGTGGAAACTTTTTTTTGCCCGAAATGGAAGTTCTTGACTTGCATGATATGTGGTTTCAACAAGACGGTGCCACATGCCACACAGCACGCGAAACAATGGCGCAATTGCGAGGCGAGTTTGGTGAACAGTTAATTTCACGTTTCGGGCCGGTCAATTGGCCGCCTAGATCGTGCGATTTGACACCATTAGATTATTTTTTGTGGGGGTATGTCAAGGCTAATGTGTATAGGGACAAGCCCGCTTCGATTGACGCACTGGAAGCCAACATCCATGCATTCATTCGTGAGATACCGGCCGATATGTGTGAAAGAGTATGCCAAAATTGGACTCAGCGGATGGGCTACCTGAGACGCAGCCGCGGTCAACATTTGCATGAAATTATCTTTAAACATTAAATTGCAAGGTTCAAACTATCGATTCAAATAAATATTTCATTCATTTTTTCGAATTTTTTGTGTTTTTTTTTTTTTTTAAAGTTCTAAACCTCTTAAAAAATCACCCGTTATATATCCCATTTATGGAAGATTTTGAAAAAAGATCTTGGCCTATATAACCTAAATACATCCAGCTCGAGATTTCTGTAAGTGGTGTTGGCATTGTATACACCTCCAATATTTTTTGTTTTTACTCTTGATTTCCATTCATTTGGAATCCGGGTGAAGTTAGCCTTTACGTTTTCACAAATTATTTCATCCAAACGTACGAAATGAATACCAATACTAATTCACCCAATATTCTTTTTTAATAACTGCCATTCTTCCCTATCTCGGAGCTCAGTAGGTAAATACATTCCGCGGTACCAATAATCATTTTTAGTGTCCAGACTAAATTTTTCGAACTCACAATGGCGACATTTTCCATACAAAATTGCATATTGTGACCTAGAAAATATTTAGTGTGGATGTTAAGAATGATTATTAGTAAGGCCCATTGACAACACTTGACCTCCCGTTACAAATGAATGGAAAAGTAGCCTGAACTCACAGTAATACTTTCAGCCTCTGAGTAGGATCATATTCGTGTTTACTTTCAATCTTGTTTTCGTACTAAAATATTTCGTTTTGCAGGTGGAAATCGAGAGCTTCCCCGGATCGCTGATACAAGAACCAACTGCCTTCATCAGCAAAGATCCCTCGGAACAGTACAACAATATCCTGGTCTTTGCGGTGTCTGGCTCCTCGCTTGGCAACACAGAAATGCACGTATTCGAGGTAGGTAACAAACTCCAACTTTATTTTGGCGCTGAACCTAACCAACCCCAATTTCACCCCATCACACAGGTCGAAGACGCTTCAGCTGTTCATCTGGTCGAAGATTTGAAACTTCTTCGCAGCGGCAAAATCATAACCCAACGACGTGAGCTTAACGGCAACAAATCTAAGGCAGCACACCAGGCCAAGGATCAGTACGGTATACGCGATGCCGTGAACAAAAGTCGGGATGATGAAATCTCAAAGGCCGATGCCGAACGTAACATTACGGTTCTAAACCATTGTTTCGAGGATATTGAGAAGTTTGTGCTGCGACTTCATTACGCCGCCGAGGCCCTGCAAGAGCTGGAAGTCCGCAAAAGGGAGAACAAATTGAACACAAATCCACACGGTGAAGGTCTGCTTATTCTACGCTCAAGACCTCCGGTGGAAAACGAGTTCATAGACATTTTCGCCAAGTTCAAGTTGGGCTTCAACTTTGTGACACGCCTGCAGGAGCACATAACCGACGTCAAAGTTCCGATTCATCACATGATCGTGTCGCTGCAGACTATCGTAGATGTTTGCAACGATGTCTATGTTGATGCCACCATACCGCAGTCGGTTTTAAATCCGTTACTCCGCAGGGAAACCATAACCCTCCTGAACGCTTGTGTTACACCCAAAGAGTCGGAGTTCTGGCATTCGCTGGGAAAAAACTGGACCGTGCCGAAAGATCAGTTCAAAGATCACAAGGGAGCCTACCATCCGATATTTTTCGATGACTGGTCACCAGATTTTATAGTTGATGAACCGGTGGCGTATATACCGCCACCGATCATAAGGACCGAGGAGAAGCCGGACCATGATATTACGAACAATACTTGGCATAGGAAGCTGCAGACGAGGAATGTGCGAATAGCCGAGGTCACTTACGCAAGGCAGGCCGCAACCGATCGAGAGCTGACTGTTTTTAAAGGGGAGTATCTAGAGGTGAGTTTGACCGCACTGTCTTACTCACAGATCAACGAGTACTCTCTCTTGACAGGTCATTGACAGCTCACGCAATTGGTGGAAGGTGCGAAACAATCGTGGACAAATCGGTTACGTACCGCATACGATTCTGAGCGCTCAGAACTTTGAGAACGGGGAAACGATCAGCAAGCCATCTGTAAGTTGAGTCTGTACTTGAGTCTGCTCTTGTGAACACAAATATTTATTTCAGGACACGGAATCACTGTCATCGTCTATTTACGAACAAGGTGAGTGAGTGTGCGGAATGTCTTCTTCATATCTTTTTTCTAGAGAGCTCGTTGAGCTGAAGTGCTGCTCACATATTGTGTTTAACATTAGTTTCGAGTGACTTGATTTGCTCAATTTACTGCTATCTTCATTGTTGTTGACATACTGTTAGTAATCTTAGACCGTTTGACATAAAAAAGTACAAGTGCGGTTTTATCAGGCAATCGATTCCTCATCGGATATATTACAGTTTCGTAAGGAATTTTGTAAACCCATTTTATGGGAGTGAATATGGTGTGAGCCAGGTGGACTACTGAGCGAGGAGTCTCTGAATCGGTCCCCAGAAAATCAAATTTAGAACAAAAGATTCGTTCCACTTGCTGACGTCGGGCAAACATCCGAGAGCATTATGACTGTCTTCGGATTCGGCAGAGACATGTGGTGTGATGCAAGCAGAGAAACTTAAGCTCCTCGCGGCAGTGGCGAACTAGCTTCGATTTTATTTCAATAGCAGATACTGCCTTTAGCTGACTTTATAGGCTGTCAATAAATATGGTAGTATGATAATTTAATATTGCTAACATTGACACTTCAGCTTCGGCGATTGCCAGAACCTCCGTCTGAAAGAAAACAGTGATCAGGCAATCTGATCGAGTGGTGTATATTTAACTCTTCGGAGAAAATTCCAGCACCTGTTCCACAGTCCATCTTAGATCCATCTGTGTAAATGGATACCGACTTTCCTTTTGTGGGCTCATCTGTGTTCCATTCCTCCCTGCTGCAGAAATAGCAAGCGAATGGTATATGTCGAAGTCAAGATGGGGAGACAAGTAGTCAGAAGCGACCGCATCACCCACATACTTATTCAGGATCTGTGCTGGCTGATCCTGGAGGGCGCTTTTGGTTGCACATTCTTGCATGCATAGGTATTCAGTAGCAAGTTGAGGATAGCCTCCATTCCAGCAGTAGTGTTGTCCTTATTGCGCTGGTTGTACATATACATGCGAGTCTTTGTATTTTGGTCATTAGTTTGAGATTCGATGCAAAATTATTTTATGGTTTGGTCACCACCTTTTGCGAAGATTCGGTAGCATGCGTAAAAAGCATTTACAGCTTTGTTTACTCTTCCATTGAATTTGAATCTAAATAAGCTTCTTTTCTAATATTGTACCCACATATTTGGCACTCTCGGCTACCCTAAGGGGAATATCCTCAATAGATGGATGATCGAAGTTTGGAATCACTCTTTTGTTACTGAACAAGACTAGTTCAGTCTTTTGTGGATTGACTCCAACACCGCATTGTTTTGCTCACATAGTGTGAAGAGTCTCATCAGGGCTGGTATAATAATTGATCTGGCTTTCTAGAGCATGATTGGAAGAAACCCCTCTACCCCAGGTGATTTAAATGGCGAAAAAGTCTCAATCGACCAGATGATTCTTTCCTCGGTTTTTGTACCCACTGGAATTCTTACAACTTTAGTTGCGATGTTTTGTGGAGACTGTAAAGGGTAAGGGGTTATAAAATAGTACAATATAGGCGCTCATAACTCCCTAGCCAGGCAAAAATTGCCTGAAATCGCGAGCTGAAACTTGGAAAAACTTACTACTGCCATACCGAATGAATAACGTAAAAGTGAATTTTATATACGGTTGCTTCTAAATTTTGTACCTACTTACGAATTGACTCAAATAAACCTTTTCATGAACGAGAAAGTTTCGTGCGACCCAGTCGTGCACTTTATTTTGTGTGGAACTTACTTTTAGACGGATATTGAATTTGTTTCCTGTCAATTTTGTTCATATATGACATTTGACTTGCCGGCTGAAATTTTAGGAACTGTTTCAAGCCAATAGAGGATCTGTTCGTTACTCGTTATTTTGCTGATATCCTCAGTCACTTTTGATGAGAGCGTGTGTAGCCTTTGTGCGATAGCAATCGATTTGTATCAATGTAATCAACTTTAGTCCAACGCAAAGATTCCACACTGTCCAATATTTTTGTTTAATGGCCTGTGAAAATAAAAAAAAATAATTCGCAGAGCATCCTCAACTGATTATATTTTACATTTTGCAGATAGCAGTAAAACGTCAAGGGCCACAATGTTCACTTACGAAACCGATCGGGAAATGCCGAAGCATATTTTACCGAGGAGATCATTCAGTGTGCCAGTGCCACCACCTCCACCACCACCGCCGAGCGACAGCAATCCAACAACACCACAAGATACATTGCAAAGGAACATGGCCATGGCAGGAGCACTTGTCGGTAAGTTAGCCTATTATATACCTCAATCACATTGCAAAGATGTCATTGTCGGCTGCAAATCAATATCGAAGACATGTTTAACGGGATACTCAGAGCAACCATTTGTTGATCTGATGCCTGATAGTCGTTGACCGTAGTCAACTAGTTTGAGTTTCATGTAGCGCACACCCATTTCAGTTCGACTTCATCGAGTTGATTGCCCCCATCATGTTATTTGTTTAAGCACACGTCAACGTCACGCTTATGAAATGTTATAACAACTGTCCTTCCCTTATTCATTCGTTTAGCGATGAGAGCCCGAAACGCAAATGATTTGGATAACATGGACGCACATAACGAGATGCAGGGTGAACTTCGAAACACATTGCGTGAGAGGCGCAGGGACTTGGAAATTCTGAAAACTCCTCAAATTTACATTGAACAGTCATCGAGTTCGAAGGAAGTCGAAGAATGGCTTCGCGCTAAGGGATTTTCCGATTCTGTTGTTAAGAAACTTCACGGCCTGAATGGAAATGAGTTGTTTGCCCTATCCAATCCAACTATTGAGAGCTATTTCGGTTCGAACGAGAGCAGACGTTTGATATCGCAAATTATTTTGCAGAAGAATTTCTGCGGTGTAAGTATAGAGTTGGGTGTTATATTTTCATTTGTCAGATACCGCTATAGCGTTGTTTTTGTTTCGTTTCAGTACAAGACGACACGTTCGTCTGAGTTGCAGGCAATTTTGGCGCGTGCTCGAATGAAGGCTAGCGGTCCCATTGGCGAGACACCAGATGAAGTATTTTAAATTTTGTAAAATGTAATAGAAAACTGTATTATTTGTTATCGAAAAATGTTATAGACAAACAATTAGGTTCATAATGTGAGTTTCATTAAACTTGACCGCGATGTTATTTTGCGGTATTAGAAAATGTGTTTTGTTTTTAGATGTGGTGGACAGGAATTGACGGATTTGAGATGTTGACTACTACCTCAAAGAGCTGCGAGACTTCTCGTAGAAAAGTTGCTGACTTACTTTTTTGTGCTTGTGGTAGGTAACAAAACGGCACATAGTGCTACTTAATTAAACCGCCACTCCTACCTACCTACCCTACTTTTTTGTGCCGAGTTGTTGGTGAGCGATGTTACAAAACTGCCCAAGAACTCCGGAACTAAAAGGTGATTTTGAATAAGACAATAAATGACAAACTTCAAAATGACCACAAAATGAAACCAATCTGAGAATCTAATGTGCTGCGGACATTTGACAAATCGAAATCAAAGTCAAATAGAATAATTGTGAAAATATTCTGGTAGGTATGTCAAATTTGACAGAAATGAAGAACGAAATAAATACAACCTCCTTTCAAGGTTGCACTAGCAGCTACGTATGTCTTTCTGTCAAACGGTGGTCGCTCTTTTCTTAAGCAATTCAACAACTTCACTTTTGACGTCTAAAGGGTGACCAGAAAAAAGGAGCCAATGAAAACAATTTATATAAAAAAACAACCGTGTGGGATATAACATTAAATCTGGCTTTATCTTATATGTTGCAAAAAGATAAGTTAGGTATTCATTTGTGATATTGATTAGATGTCAAAGATGTAAGTGGCTCAAAGTAACTCGAAGTCTATCCACGTAATTTGAAGTAGGGTAAACTCTCCCACAGTGGACCAATTTACCTTTGGCTTGATGTAGTTTTGGTTTAATCCTTAAACGGTTTGAAGGTACTTATTATTAGCTTTATTAGCTTTGTATTTCATCGCATGTAGCTTTAGAAAGATCATAGAAAATAGTAAATTTTGAGTTTTTTCAAACATACCTCAATTGGTTCCGTGTGTACCACGGGCTGGCAGTGTTTTTATATTGTGGGATTTATCCCTTTTTGAGGGATTTTCGATGTCTAAAAATCCTTTCGTGGACAAAAAGAACAAAAAAAAAAGTAATTAAAAAAAAAACAAGTTTTATTTAACATTAAAAAAAGTAAACAATACAAAAAAAAATTATAAAAACTAGAGACAATACTGAGACCCCCAACTTCGGCCGATTTACTCTTGCTTTGCCTACGAGCTATATTTTTACGGAAGTACCTTGATTATAGAAATTCGTATTGCCGAATGTCACCAAATCAATATACTCTCAAAAAATATTTACCACTTCGGCTGGCAGAGTTGTATAATGTATATCCGTTAAATTTTAATTTAGTCGTGTGGAAAGTATTTTTTTTAGGAATAAGTGGACTTTGAAAAATCAACGATGTAGATTGGTTGTTACCCTCAACCAATCTACATTTTCAAGTCATTTTCAATAAATATTTCTTCAGTTATCTAAGAAAAATTTACGCATGTAATCGAAGTTTATAATATTGAAAAGCGGAAGCAACCATTTTTGTCCTAATAATAATAACAAGAATCAAAAATAACAAAACATTAACAAAAAGGACTTTCAATTTCAGTACCTAATAGGTAGGTACCACAAAACTTATAACTAACGAAAAATAATAGTAACGAAAGTTCAATGCATAAGTTTCTTGCTAAATGAATTGATCTGGTTCACTGTCGGACATAGTCACTTTTAGGAGAAAAGCACTTTTATAAAAAAAAAAAACTTTTACAAATTTTATTGACATAATCATTTTAATATTCTTTTTATTATTATATACTCGTATATAATTATTTCGGGGTGAAACTCGATGATGCTATAACTCGATACTCCTACCAACGAGCGTCGAACTTGCCGAGTTGTAGGGGCTGAGTAAGGTCAATGATTCTCGAGATTTCTCCAGATGAGTCCTGAAACCAAAGGACGCTAAACTCCGCCTGGTTACATCAGTGTAACTTGCCGGTCCCAAGCCCGGATAAAGGAGCAGGGAAGAGGAGTAAACCTCTTTAATTAAATCCCCAATCCAAGGCTGAACAGCATTCGCCGAGGGATGCATGGCTAAAGGGTGTTTAGTCGTAAGTTTGCGAACTTCGGATACCGGGCAACCTCCGATTTAAATAGCGCCTTCCTGTGGTTAAACGGGTAGACTACGGGCGACCTTCTATATCCCGCTTACTCGTGGGTCCAACATAGATACCAAAACAAAACAAACAATAGAGAATGATGCCTCTATAAATGCATCATCAACTAGGGATGTTAACTGCGAACACCCTGTCAGTAATGACGTGACATCTGCCAATCGGGAAGAGTCACCTATAAAAGATTCTGAGATAAGAAACCTAGACGAGAATTCGTCTCTTCTAAGTGACTCAATCTCTGAAACGAGCACTTTGTGCAATGTAAGTATGCTGTCGGATGAATTTCCGGACGACATAGACAAAGCCAAAACCACTGACAACAAAGGTCAAAGCGAGTCGGTCTTTGTCAAATTTACACCCTCTGAAAATCGTCGGTTTAAACAGGCGCTAAAAAGGGGCTGTAACAAAATAGAAGCGAGAAAATTCGCCATATCAACAGATGGGCACAAGGGTCCCGAGGTGAAGCGTATGCGATCCGAGGATAATACCCCCCCTCAGTCCGAAGCGAAGCGAGCTCGAGCTGGTAATAAGACCGCCGACTGAACCTCATATAGCAATATAATGAGCTTTGTCAGGCTGGGTGTCGTGCCAGCGGACCTCGATCGTAATCCTCTCAGTAGTGAGCATATGGCTCAGATACAGGAGAGCATTATGGACATCACGGTGGAATTACGTGACGAGGACATAAAACCATCTTTCCGCGGCTCAACATTTAAAGCCGGATGGCTCATGCTAACATGTGCGGATGCCACCACTGCAAATTGGTTGAAAACAAACTTCGCCAAGCTACGAGAGAAATGTGGACTGGAGGTGATGCTCGTGGAGGAGGAAAATTTTCCGAAACCACATGTCATCAGGGGTTTCTTTCCACAAAGTTCTGGAATAGCGAACGAAAGAATTCTGGCAATGCTAGACGGCCAAAACAAAGGGCTAAACACAAGAACGTGGAGAGTCCTGCAAAGATCGAATGAAAGAGATATCGCTCACATGGTCTTTGCCGTAAACGACAGCACTATTTAACAGCTGGTCGAACTCAAAGGAATGGTCTCCTACCGATTT
Source organism: Cheilosia vernalis (assembly GCA_949126925.1). Classification (NCBI taxonomy): domain Eukaryota; kingdom Metazoa; phylum Arthropoda; class Insecta; order Diptera; family Syrphidae; genus Cheilosia; species Cheilosia vernalis. The sequence goes on along the minus strand of OX421358.1, from coordinate 87,543,832 downwards.
GGGCAGACGCGACTAATTCTAAAAAGTTCCGACAAAACAATAAACCAGGGCAAGAAAAACGTTCACCCTGAGACTACAAGGCCGAGCGTGTGCGAGGAAAACGAACAGCCAGTACCCAGCACCAGCGCCGCCGCAATAAAAATCGCAATTGCCGAAGAAAAGGCAAGGTTATCAGCACCAAAAAATCCAGCTGAAAAAAAGGAAGAAAGTGACTGCATCGGAAACCGTTTTAGGCCTAAACTGTCTCATGAATACAGGGAAGGCAATAGACGGAAGATGTCAGTCAAACATCCGAGAAGTAGGCAAGACGGCCACTCTCAACAGGGACTCGTAAGACGCAAAGGCGACAACAAGCCAAACAGAATACGGGACCCTGAGCGCACTAGAAGACGATGACTACTCTCCTAAGTGTGCTGCAGGCAAACCTGCACCGCGCTATGGGTGCCTCGGACACCTATAACCAACGATGTGCCGAAGGTAACATCGCTCTCGGATTAATCCAGGAGCCATGGGCAACAGATGGTAAGATATTTGGCTTAAATAATAAAACCAGAAAACTTATTTTCGCCCGAGGAAATTTTAGGCCAAGGGCCGCCCTCTTTGTTGCAAAAGATATACAATTTTCTCCCATTCCAGGCTTCAATACCAGGGACCTGGTGGCGATTCCAATTGAACGTCACAACGGCAGAGAGCTGCAAAAAATCGTGTGCGCATCGGCGTATTTTGCTCGAGACGATGAAAACATACCACCAGCACCAGTACAGGAACTCGTTCTGTACTTCCAATCCCAGCAACTTCAACTTATCATCGGCTGCGACGCCAATGCCCATCATCCAGTTTGGGGTAGCCGAGATACAAATAAACGAGGTGAGTCTTTGATAGAATACCTTTGCTGTAATAATTTAGTTATTCTAAATAAGGGTAATAAACCTACTTTTAGAAACTCAGTGAGAGAGGAAGTTTTAGACCTGACTCTTTCAACTCCTTACGTACAAAACATCGTTGAAGACTGGCATGTGTCCGGTGAGGCATCTCTGTCAGATCACATGCACATAAAATTCAGACTTAGATGCAACACCGAACAGGTGCCGGTCCGATACGAAAATAAACTTACAAATTGGAGAACCTATCGTGAAAACCTAGCGATGAAATCTGACCTACTTCCAGCACCACCTTTACAAACTTTTGATGCTGACGATGCACTTGGTCAGTTAAATGACACTATCCTCTCATCTTTTGCAATTAGCTGCAAGGTAAAACGCACTGTGGTAAAGAGGTGCGTACCATGGTGGAATTCAAACCTTGAAAACCTCCGAAAAAGAGTGAGGAAGCTTTTTAATAAAGTCAAACGCACCGGTGAGTGGGACCTGTATCGAGCCCTCCTTACCCAATACAACCAAGAGTTGAGAAGATCCAAAAGAGCTTCCTGGCGGAGCTATTGTGAAAAGCTCGAAGAGCTTCCTGCAGTGGCACGCCTACAAAAAGCTCTCTCGAAAGATCAATCGAATTGCATGGGATTGCTAGTCAAATCTGACGGAACAATCACGCGCGACCGGGAAGAAACTTTAATTACTCTACTTCAAGTTCACTTCCCTGAGTCACGAATTATAAATGAAGCTTACGAGCACATTACCGAGGATTCACCCCCAAGAAACCTTGGAAGAAATAACAGTCTATCCGGAAGACTTTTCACTCCGGATAGGGTTAAATGGGCTGTCAACTCATTTAAACCATACCATACAAGGCACCAGGTATAGACGGTATTTTTCCAGCACTCATCCAAAAAGGGCTGGAGTTCATTTTACCGACCATGATTGCCTTATTTAGGTTCAGTTTTAACTGGGGCTACATACCACGAGCTTGGAGGGAGGTAAACGTGGTATTTATCCCCAAACCAGGCAAACCTAGCGAACTACCTAAATCATATCGTCCTATAAGCTTAACGTCGTTTTTCTTGAAAACGATGGAAAGAATAATTGACATACATATCAGAGAATGCCTAAAAAACGGCAATCTTCTACACCCCTATCAATATGCCTACCAAAAAGGCAAGTCCACTGAAGGCGCTTTGTTAAATGTAACATCGCACATAAAGAGTGCCTACCAAAATAAAGAGGTTGCACTATGCGCCTTCCTTGACATAGAGGGTGCTTTCGACAATACCGGATATGAATCCATATCAAACGCTCTACTTCAAAGAAATGTAGATCATCCATCTATCGAATGGATCAAAGCGATGCTTGAAAGTCGGAAAATAACCGCATCATCGGGAATGACCTCAGCATCAGTAACAGCCGTAAAGGGTTGCCCGCAGGGGGGCGTACTTTCTCCCCTACTGTGGTCGTTGGTAATCGATAATCTGTTACAAATATTAAGCAATTCAGGCTTCAACGTAGGGGTAAAGTAGCAAACGAAGTAACAGCACAAATGCAAAACGCCCTTAAGATAGTCTTAGACTGGTGTTCTAGGGAACACCTCTCAATAAATCCAAACAAGGCTATCATAGTTCCCTTTACTAAGAGAAGAAATTTGAACTTGCATCAAATCTCCATCAACGATAAAATTATTGAGTACTCCGACGAAGTCAAATACCTTGGAGTGATCCTTGACAAAAGACTGAGTTGGAACTCCCATATAAACAACAAAATACAAAAAGCAACCAGTGCATTCTGGGCTTGTCGTTGCATGTATGGTAAAACATGGGGAATCTCTCCAAAGATCACTTATTGGATCTATACAATGATGGTTAGGCCCATCATTACTTACGCTTCCATTGTTTGGTGGAACAAAGTCACACAAAAAACAGCCATCGCAAAGCTTAATAAGATACAGCGTCTAGCATGTCTAGGCATTTCCGGAGCTATGCGAACCTGTCCTACAGCTGCTATAGAAGCTCTAATAGGGTTAACACCCCTCCACATTTACATCAAAAAATTGGCAATACGCAACTCAGCGAATCTGTTACAAACAAAGGAGATGGACATCGGTGAACACCCAGACCTGATGACCCTCCTTTCAGAAATTACAGAACTTGACGTGATCTGCGCGATCACAGACCGCCTCCCAAAAACACTATGTTTCAACAGAAGATTCTCCACGGAGATCACAAATAGAGAGGCGTGGGTTAGCAATAGCCCACCAAACTGTCAAAAAGGCATAAAGTGGTATACGGATGGTTCCAAAATGGACTCAGGGGTCGGAGCCGGCATTTTCGGACCAAACCAAAATATCTCAATACCAATGGGAAAAAGCCCAAGCGTATTTCAAGCAGAGCTCCATGCCATTAAGGAATGTGCAAGCCTAATCTACAACTCAGGCATCAAAGGCGCAAACATCCATATATTCACGGATAGTCAAGCAGCTATAAATGCCCTTAGCTCACCGATCATTGACTCCAAATCAGTATTACACTGCTTCAATACCCTCCAAACACTATGCACCAGAAACAAAACCAAAATATGGTGGGTTCCTGGCCATGAGGGAATTGAAGGAAACGAAAAAGCCGACGAATTTGCCAGAAAAGGTTCGGAAACACCTTTCACAGGACCTGAACCCTACTGTGCAATCTCTAAATCTTGCTATAAAAAGCTGGGAACACAATAACTGTATTTCACATTGGGAGAGCATCCCAGGCCTAAGACAAGCCAAAAAAGTTATTAAACCTTTCAAAAATAATGCCAAAAAGATTCTAAATCTACGTAGGCACGATATCAAAAACCTAGTTGGCTACCTAACAGGGCACCATGGCTTACGATATCACCTAAACAAAATACATATAGCCGACTCTTCGGAGTGCCGCCTATGTCTTGAAGAAGACGAAACCACTGAGCATATCTTATGCGAATGCCCAGCCCTTTGTGGTATTAGAAGGAACTTCTTCTTCAGGGAAAATATAAGCCCAGAAGAAGTAAAGACATCCTCTGCTGAAAACATCATCAGCTACATTAGGAAGGTAGAAACTCTAAAAGCCTAAACTAACTCTTCTGATCCTATGGCACAATAGATCTACTTAGGTCGACGTGCCTTTTTATCGCAATGGCGAGTCAGAAATAAAAAAAAAAAAAAAAAAAAAAAAAAATACATAACTCGATAACGGTGCCGTGAACGAAGCCCATATGAATTAACGCCATAATGGCGTAAATTCACTTTCAAATGCGAATTAACGCCATAATCCACTTATGGCCTTAATTCACTTTCAAACGAGAACTACAGCCATCACTTAAATGTGAACTAACGCCATACCTATCTCTCTCTCTCGAAGTCTAAAAATCTCAATTTGAAAATTCAACAAAAAACATAAGTAGAAAACCTCGCACCCACCCCGTAATCCAACAGTAAACCCAAGCAGGGGGGTTGCAGGGGGGCAGCATGCCCCCCCATACACATTTCATAATTTGCGCAAAACGAACTAAAACCATATGACTTTAGTTCTCATTTAAAAGTGAATTAAGGCCATAAGTGGATTATGGCGTTAATTCGCATTTGAAAATGAATTAGCACCATTATGGCGTTAGTTCATATGGGCTTCGTTCACGGCACCCTCGATAACCTCTGGGACGTTTTTCATGATTCTTTTTTGGTTGTGTTCGTATTGCTATATAACAGGTGTAGATAGAAAGAAAGTTCCGCGAAAACGCCGTGCGGTCCTGATTTGGCATCCAATGATTTTTCCTATTAAATATTTATTTTTACTTTTCTATGTCAAAAATTAATTAGCAAACTACGTTGAGAAAATCGAGTATATTTCAGATTAACGTATTATAAGTTTGTCAACAGTGCGGGTTCGTTTTTGATTTTGTAAATCGCTTCAACAGTTTCATCGCTTTTATACAGTTGATTTAAGGTAAAAGTTAAATATAAAAAATTAAACGCGGACAAAATAGTTATTTTTTGAAGCGAATATAGCTTTTTTACGGACGGTCGGTGGGTCACGCATATAAATTATTCAAAAAGATGGGGAGTAAACCGAAAAAAATCGTCACCGTAGCGTTAACTTCCCCCTCCATGGCGCACTTGGAAGATGAAAACTCTAGAACGGCTCCACCGATTTGGATGATTTTTGTTTTGTGTTGTTCGTCTTGATTCAGGGATGGTTTAGGAAAAAAGAAAAGTTGAAAAATTCTTAAATATATGTGTGTAGAGAGCGAAAGAGGAACAGAGAGAGTAATCTAAACTAACTGGCACTATATGGGCGCACTTGGAAGATTATGTAATTATTTCTTGTAAATATAAGTTAATTGAAAATACGATATAATATAGATAATGTAAATAACAGAAGATTACACCTGACTTTTCAAATTAATATGTATGTATATATATGTATATATGTGTGTAGAGAGCGAAAGAGGAACAGAGAGAGTAATCTAAACTAACTGGCACTATGAAAAATTAAAATGAATTTTAAATAGGCCGCCACGTAACACGGGCCAATACTTTACGTCCAATGATTCGCTTCTTTCGGCCGTCCCACGACAGCTCGATTTTTTTTTTTTTTAATTCCCAGACCAATGTGAATAAATATTGGACAAGGAACAAGGCAAGCAAGTCAACAACAAATATATCAACGAAGCCAACAGATCAACAGCCAAGCAATTTAAGAGTGCATGTAATGAGGACCTCGTCAAATCGTACTGGGGGTGGGGAAACAAGTTCAAATTGAAGAGTGGCAAGACGCGCATCGTTGCCGACATACGAACAACTGCCATTTCGTTATGAACCAACAGAATTGGCGATGCGATGCGAAACGGCCGGCCTTGGCTGTGAGAGTGGTGAAGTTGAATTGGTTCCATTAGATGCACCTCCAGAGCCATTAAAATCGCTGTGTCCAGTACAAAAACTGTTTCCGTATGCCTTCGTTTGGATCAAAAATCATTTAAGAAATTGGCACCATAATTTTTTCATTTATACGATAGGCGGTACAGAGGGCAAACAGGAGTGACAAAAAACGTCATTCGACAATTTCATTACTATGCTAAACACGACGATGGAGAAAGTGAACTCCGACGATCGCAGACTTGTCTTCAAACCTGATGATAGAACCGCACTTTGAAAAAAAAATAAAAAAATAGACTGGATTCAAAAACGTGTACATCCAGCTTTAGAAAGATCGTAGAAACTACTAAATTTTTAATTTTTTAAGACGCACCTCAAATGGTTCCCTGTGTACTAGATGGTGGACACAGTGAACCACCGGGTAGTTCACAGTGAACGTATAGTGTTTATTTTTTATTCCATAAGAAAAATAAAGAACAGAAACAAGTAATTGGTACAATTCAATTTTTTTTTAATATTAACATTAGAAAAACAAAACAATACAAAAACATAAGTAAAAAAAGCAACGAAAAGTAATAACAACAATAAACAATAGCAAAACATTAACAAAAATGACTTTCAAGGGCTTCAGTAATATCACAAAACTTGTAACTAACGAAAAATAATACTAACGAATGTTAAATGCTGTAAGGTCGTTGCTAAATGCTTAATAAAAATACGTAATTCTGAAACTGGGAAATGCTACCATATTTACCATTGTTCACTGTGTACCACTAGGTTCACTGTTGGACAAGTGTATTTTTTAAAAAAAAAAACAGTTTCACAAATTTGATTGACATACTAATTTTAATTAATAATAATAATTATCATTTTAAATTTATAAATCACAATACTTTTTTAAATGGAACAAAAATAATAAGCACGATTTCTTATTGACTTATAAGTAAAATCACTTTTTCTTGAGCACAACCGACACTGACGCGCTACTTCAACTCCCAGGTAAATTCATAAAGGATCGAAGCGCGGTTTATTTTCTTTCTACTTCGATTTTCTCTTATAAGTAGCGATTCTGTAAATTCAAAAGATTCACTGTTGGAAAGTTTAGCCTACATATCTTCAAGTCGCTGAGAGAGTTTTGCTAATTTTTTTTTTAGTTTGACAGAATTTTAGTGCTTGGCACGGAAAAGTACGCGAATAAACGTTATATTTGTTCCATTGGTTTGCTGTCGTTGACTTTACCAGGACTTACTCTGCATTGATTTATATGCTGTTAATTGACTGTCAGAACATACAATACAATTTTTATGGACATAGCAGCGTCTCTTCTTCCCATTTTGGCTTAGCAGCTAGATCTGTGTGAAAACGCTGCAATTATCGCTGGGTTCATAGTTTCGCTTTTAGTACTAATGTCTTCTGGACAACGACATCCATCCTATAAATATCAATATATGGACTATCTCAGCCTCTTTTGTAATTTGATTGATTTCTCTTTCGCTGTTGAAGAATTCTTTAAAGGATTTCCTCGACAGCAACACCGGGTAATCTCAATTCTCAGCTAGCATTCACATAAAAACAAAAGAATTGATTAGCAAAACTGGTTTTGACACACATCGAGAGCATTTTCGGAGGTGAGTTACCTACTACGAGTATACCTAGGGTTCCCAACCGTACTATGATAGGTTTAGTAAGTCTGGCAGAGTGGCAGCTGTCTAACTAGATGTATCTCAGTTTTGATTGGCTGAAATCGATCATGTGAGTAGCTGTTTCAGTTGACATTTAGGGAGGGGTAGCCGACGAATCTTGTCAAGAAATTCGTGACAGTACTAAGTTGACAGTACGGATATGTGGATGACGTAGAAAAAGTGACGTTCCCGACCAATCTAGTATTTGCGTTCAGGTTACATCTTATCCAGACCAATCTAGTCGACTTAAGATGACTAGATCCTTGACTGTGCCTATTTTTACCAATTGAGATTACAACTGATTCGAGATCGTGTACCTAATATTTAAACTTTGTTTAGTTTTTTGATTTTAAATCGGAATTTTATTGACAAAATTGTTAAAGTCACTTTAAAGTTTTAATGGTTGTGCTAATGGAAAAGGGAAGTGACAATGAAAATGGGTCAGGTAGCGAACAATTCAAAAAAGACTAAGTACCTATACTATACTATATTTTTTTGGTATTTTACTATATTTTCTTAAAGGTTACTTAGAAAATACTATAATCAGTTAGAAAAATGTTCGGAACCCTATACCCTCACTGTTTTTAACTTTCTCCATTACGTAGTAAGAGAAAGATATTGGTTTCGTACAAAATTTCGAACTCGAGATTTTAATCAATTCTGATATTACGATGATAGAGGAACTCAAAAAAGTGGGTCACAAAATTCTGTCCGGTCTGTCCGTCTGTCCGTCTGTTCGTCCTTCCACGGGCCTACAGCCTAAACGGCTACGCGGATAACGTTCAAACCTCGGATTTGGAGTTTTTGGGCTTACAGCTCGGGAGGTGTTTTTTTTTTTTCAAGGTAACCTCAATATTAATGGTACTTCCCATACAACATTTTCGTACCAGTTTGATTTGATTGAAAACGGCTCTAACGATTTCAATCAAAACTGATATTTAAGCTTAAGTAGGTGAGGTTACCAGGACTGCGTACCCAGTTTTTGGCTAAAAATTCGAACAACGGTAGTTTTGAAATTTCGACATATCTCGAAAACGCTCTATACGATTGTAACAAAAAATAATTGCTAAGGTAATGTGGTCATTTATAACTTAATGGCAGACTCAGTTTTTCTCTATATTATCGTACAATGGATTTTTGAAAAAAGGAATTTTTTAACATTTAGTTTTTTTCAGTTTACCGAAAAACGGCTTTAACGATTTCAACCAAAATGGATATTTAAGCTTAAGTAGGTCAGTTTACCAGGACTGCGTATCCAGTTTTTGGCTAAAAATTCGAACAAAGCTACTATTGAAATTTCGAAATATCTCGAAAACGGTCTAGGTACCTATACGATTGTAACAAAAATTTATTTTTAAGGTAATGTTGTCCATTAGAACAACAGCAAACTCAGTTTTTCTCATTATTATCGTACAAAGGATTTTGAAAATTGTATTTTTTTTTTAAATTCTGACCAAAATGCAGACTTAAAGTCAAATGGATGTTTTCAAAACTATTGTCCTTAATTTTTAATTCGAAGCACCGAAAACGCTAATTTTAAAAACTGATCGAAAACCCCATCGTTGATTTCGATAAAACTACGAAGCAATGCTTACATACCGGACAACAACTTATAATCGGTTTTCACTAAATATTTACGCAATAGTATTTTTCAAATTAAACATTGCAATTACTGTTTTGTCTGGCAAAATTTACAGAAACCGATCCAACGATTTTGACCAATATACATATAAAAGATAATACAAGTATTATTAATAAGATCCCGTACTTTCCTTTTCTCAAAAAATTCGAAGATGCGAGTTTTTTAAATTATTTATCAAAAAATACTACAGAAATCACGATCTATGTATTTCCATTTCACATTATATCTACGGTAATAATAGGCTTAATGCCCCATATCTTGTGAGTTGGAAGACCTTATAAAATAGTAGGTACAGTAGCCGCTTATAGCCCTCTAGGCAGAACTTGCGACAATTGCCTGTTACTGAGAGCTTAAACTTTTAAAAACTTATATTGCTATTTTATATAACTGTCATTTGAGATAGATATTCAATTTTTTGTTTTCCTTAATCTAGTATCGGGAAAGTTTCGTTCGACCCAGTCGTGCACTTTATTTTTTTTATCCTGTTGTGAACTTCTCCCCCTATAACAAACGCAATCACATAAAAAATCTGTCCTCTTCTCAATTGCTAAAATGAATCCAGGGGAAAGCCAATCCATTACGACTTTTAAACACGTCAATAAATCAAGAAAAATAAAAAACGTCATCGCAACACAAACAATAGACAATTCAATACATCCACCGATATCCACACTCCACAGGCGGCTAAGTGATTCAAACAAATTTACGTGCCGGAACAACAAATCAACGCTATTCACATACAAAGCAATCTCAAGCGTATACCGCCGGTGAAGCGCAAAAATGATATCTCGTCGTGAGAATACACAATTATAATTCGCGCCAAACAATAACAAACGCCATCAATCCCCACCCTTCGCCGGTCGAACGAAGCTCCTCATTTCATCGTTCAAATCTCGTTGATCTGATTTTTCACTTTCACTCAAATTGAATGATGTAAAATATGTAGGTATCTACTCGTATCATAAAAGCAAACAATCCCGATCGCGGGCTAATTAATCAGCCTTTGTCTTGGCGGAGATCCCCATACGGAACGGAACAAGCCGCCATCGGCACATCATACACGTAACAAGCCTCGCCACAGTGAATGCCCAAATGAATGAATGGACACAACGCCTGTGACAAGACAAGACACAAGACAAGACAACCACCAACGGGAGAGTCTGTTGCTTCGAAAGCTTCTACCAGCCTAACATTTTTCTCAATGAAATCCGCAGACCGCAGTCAATTATACAGCCCATGCGAGCGCGAGGTGGTAGTAAAAGCTCTTAAAGTGGTGGCCTGAAAAATCGAACCAACCGTAGGTGGTTGCACTTTTTTTCTAAGTCCGCTAAACAAACAAACCAAATGCGATTATCGTTATACCGTTTGGACTTAAAAGCAATGCCTGATACTACTTTGTGTATCACACTTCTGCAGGAGGTAGGGCGACTGCGACGACGACGTTAGCAAAGTTATTCCACTCAACCGACACTCTCGGCGTTATAGCTGAAGGAGGAGACTCTAACGGTTTTCGGTCATTTGTTATAAATATCCAACAAGTCCATCAGCGAGCGCTCAGTAGTCTTACGTCTGTGTTTGGTGGTTTCTTGTATAGACGAAAATAAAATCAAATATCGCGGAAAGTGAATTCGTATTTGGAATATTTACACAAAATTGGTTCGCGTGACAACGCGCAGCTAATTAATGCATTCGTTAGTGCAGAGGAACAAGCAAAAAATTTGATTTTAATTATTTTCTTACTAAAAAGTAGCCCGCTTAATTTTTTTTTTTTTTGTAATTACAAAGTGCGCAGTGAATAGTTATTGAAATTACGTGCAAATTGAAAAACTGCATTCAAGTGTAGAAATTAATCGTGTGGACTTAGACAAACTGCATAACACCATCAGATTGAGGAACAAACCATAAACTCATATTCAGTGAACAGGAGCAGGCGATTTTGTGGATTTTTTTCTTTGGATACAAATAATTCAAAGTGAGTAAGCACAGTTTGAGTGAAATTGGATTACAGTTTGTCAGTCGGAAATGAATAATAAATACGAAAAGTCTTAATTTGAATGTCTGTTCATTAATTTTACATGAAAAATTAAATGTCTGCGGGTCTTACCAATAAATCAGTTTTAACCTTCACCTTAAATATTTTCTAGATCTCAATAATTAATTTTGTGTGGGTTATTTCTTCATTGTGAATTTGTAGGAAAATTTTAGGCTTGGAGCGAAAAATTAAATGTCTACGGGCCTCACTAATAAATCAGTTTTAACCTTAAATATTTTCTAGATCTCAATAATTAGTTGTGTATGGGTTGTTTCTTCATTGCGAATTTATATGAAAATTTTAGGCTTGGAGCGAAAAATGATTATTAGCACCGCGTTGCGAGTTCGTAAAATTTTGAGTTGCCACTAATAGCTATTTTTTGTACCAGGACTTCTTGGCCGTCACTTATATCTAAGATTAGAGTTTCGAGTTTAAATTTTGCCGGAGTTCACAATTGCGAAATTTGTGTGGAAATGTATTGGGCGTTACTAATAATTAATTTAAACTTTCGCACTAAATTAGGTCACCTAAAGACTAATTTTGTGTGGAAAATTTCGGCATTGTGAGATCTTCAAATTTAACCAGGACGTTGAAAACGATTGTTACTACCGAGCATTGTGAACTTCTTAAATTTAAATGCAGGAGTAAAAATGCCCAGCGGGCCATTTTACCGATCATTTTTGGTACCCGGTCTCTATTGTACGAATTCACGTTCTTAACATTTCCCCTATGAAATTTTATACTGTGACTTACAACTTAGGATGTGATACAACGTTATTATTAGAAAGGCCCCATAAATTTTGAGCTTTCGTGTATTTAAAATTAAAAATTATATAATAAAAGCTGGCGTAATTTGTCTGTAGGTATAAGTATATACATTTATGTGTTTTAGTTAGACATCCAGGAGAAAGAATTTGTCTACTTTGAACTTGTTTTGCTTTTGTTTTGTTCCCTTGCCTTCCAAAAATAAAACAATTTATGGTTGTACCTATGTGTCTGCTTAATAAAAATATCAAAACCCACCGAAAAACGAAGAAAATTCAATTTGAAATATTTTTTTTACGTAATTAAAATTTAAAGCTTAGTATCCTGCTTGCGCTAAATTTTAGCGTCCCTCTCCCTAGTCTCCACTCCGTTTCTCCGCAGCCAAGATAAATGTTCGCTAAATTTTAAAATATATTATGTAAATGGAACAAAAACCATAAAATGTTCATAGCATGTGGCGGTAAACGGGATTTTTAATCTAACGTGCTTTGCAAATCGGCCTTCTGATTTTCTTTTTTTTGCAAATATGGATTTACGCAACACGAAGGAAATTTTTGTCGTCTAAGTACTTGTTACTATAGAAATTGTTTCAGCTTCCGCAGCTTCTTTTTTTGCAGATACCTATTTAAATATTGCGATGCTTTTGAAATTTGAATTTTAAATTACGTGTATAATTAAAATCACGTTTACCGACACTCTATCATGAACATATTATAAGTTTTTTGTCCCATAAATTCGAGTATCCTAATAAGGTTAAGGTCTAAGCTATTTATTATTTATACGAAATTTATTCGGCCAGGGGGTACCCGTCCGAACGAAAAATTCTTGGCAGCGCATACTCTGTCGGAACCGCAAATCGCATTCGAGCTCGAGGTACTGTTTTCGGACAAATAAATAAAATATTTGAAATGCGGTGATGGTTTGATTTCACATCCTCGTATTGTTTGGTGCTTGTTTTTATGCTTGGTTTTCCACTGGAAACAGAAATTGAAGCAATACATACAAAAATACGTTCCTATATTGTTTTTTCTTTTTTATTGTTCACATTTGTTAGCACTTTACTGCAAATTGTAAATAAATTCCGCGACTGATTGTTGTCGGAGGATATCGTAAACAAATTCCGCAACCAATTTCTGTCGGAGGATATCGGAACTTAGCTGTCAAAAATTTAACAACAAAATGCACTTAATCGCACTTCAACGTTATTCGCCGATAAGCGTTACAAAATGTCGGAACGATTCTCCGAACAGTTCTCCCGAAGAATACCTCGCAGCAAAAATCCTCCGAATCTAATAAAAACGTAGAATTTTCCGTTCCGACGGATACCTCGCCCTCGCTAGGTCCGATTATTTTTTATTCAATAACACGGAAAAACTGTCTGTATGCATTATTAACGGCTTTCACTGCTTTAAATAAAACGCATTCGCTTGATTATTTTTGTGCAGTGCTTTGTTTAATTTGTTTTCCAATACGTTGTGTATAAGACACGTCACTATAATGGTAGAATTTCTACCACTGGGCGAATTCTAGTTAAAGTTAAAACTACACAGATTAAAGTCGACAAGAAAGACGCTTAATCAACATCGCCAAATGCATAAAATGGAATACAAATCTTCTTACTTCCTTATTTACTTGTGCGTGTGACTTTTGTCTTCATATGTCCTCTTACGTCTCGTTGAGAGAATTGGGGGCAGTTTATCCTAGGATAATGGAAGGGAGACCGAAACAGTCTTTGGTTGGTTTTTCGCAACTTTGCAAGAGCTGGGCAAGTACAAAGTAGATGAAGAACGGCTTCTACCTATCAATCAGTGTCCTGTTAATGCACCCACTACGGAGCTGATTCTATTTCTACTTATAGAGAGAAGTCTCGAAGTCCTTTTAGCATCTAATTTTGGCCAGATTTGTCTGGATGTGATGCAGATATTTATGCTGTTCCAACTATTATTTACGACCATTATTGCCTCTTTGAATGATGCTGTCTACCCGCAACAGGTTGAATTGCCTCCCCCTTCAGCACCTCGCCAGCCCAACGAATCGTGTCCCTGTCCTTTAGATCCTTGGAACTGTCTGGTTTCGCCAGGACTGCGGCAAGTTTATGTTTAGCAGCGCGTACCTGCTTATATTTGACTGCCGCGCCAGCCATACGCTGATGCAACTTTCTGTTGCCTAGTTTCCGCGTCCGAAACAGACGAGTCAACGGATCTTGAATCCGAGTCAGATGGAATTGTGGAATCATCGTCATTATCAGAAGTAAGTTTCCTGTAGTTTATAGCAGTTGTTGGTTCGTTGTCCTTGTTCTTAGGTTGAAGGTCGTTTTTTGTTCCGTTTTTGTTTGGTTATTTGTTTTGAATGTATAAGATTCCCACGAGTAAGTCGGTGAACATAGCCGGTTCTGCTGGGGTAAGGCACTTGGATACGACAGGCCCTGCCAAGGCACTTGAAGGAGCTCGTATTCGACTGATTGAAACCCTCAGCCTTTCATACCTGGGCACGGTTTGAATAAACGCTCACACCACCACTAGAATTGGGTTGACTATATTTTAGCTTCGGAAGATCCCCCACCGAGACCTTACAGTCTGTAGGTAAGGGAGCCGTGCTGCAATCGCCCTCCGGTATCAAAAGGTACCTACAAATCATTCACACCCAGACCACGGAAAAGTAAATAGTCGAAGATGGTAAAAAGGAGGTGGTATTACTTGTCGCACTCCCGAACGAAAACTCGAACATAAAGAGAAACAAAAGCTAGGCAACAAAATAGCTAAGAGGATAAAAATTATTTATCATGAACATTTTCCGGAATAGTATATTTTTGTGACGAACTGCATTATTAGAACTTTACTCACACGCATTTTTACAAGAAATGGGACAGAGAGGAAACTCCTTGTCATTGTCCGCAGACAATGCTATCGCTATGTAGTTTTGCATTGGGATGGACAGAAAAAGTTCTTTTTTTTTCAGAGTCAAAGCAAATTTTGTGAATCTCGATTTCTTAGCGAGATTTACACCTACTGACACTAACATCAAAACAATTGTAATTTGGCAACTTTAAAGTTAAAGTGTGTTACTACGTTTTTAGACGATCAGTGAAAAATAGAGAAAAAATTACATTTGGCCGCTGCAATGGATAGGGTAAATTTATCAACATTGAATCAGGGTACACAGTGAAAAACTTGCTCTCATAATGTCTTTTTGTAGGTATTGTTAAATAAATCTGAAAAGAATAAATTTTCACTTCCCCTCGCAACAGACTATCACTCTGCGCGATCGAGATGTGGGTTGTGTTGACACCCATGGTACACAGAGTGGATCACATGGGAGGGGTTATTTCAAATAATTTTTTTATTATCTCATCATAAATTAAGCTTTAAAATCTTGTGCTTAAAATGAAGATAAAACATTCAAAAAGCTGTGGAAAAAATGTCATAGCTATACTACTAAAAATGTGAGCTCAACATTAAAATGTAAAACGGTTGCCTATCACAACACTATTATTGTATTACGCGAACTGATGGTTGTTAAATATCGAGCGAAAATTCTAAATTACCAGGGTAGCATTACAAATTAAACCTTTTTCTCTCACCAGCCCTTTCTTCGACTCTTAACAATTCTGCAGCAGCCACTCTGCTTATTTACAATTTGACTCTTCGAAATGACAACTGAGTACGCAGGCAGGATTTTTCTGACTAGATTTGTCGGCTTTCCCTCCATAAACGTCAACTGCAAAAACTATTCACGTGACCACTCCGGGCCAATAAAAACTGAAACACATCTAGTCAGACAGCTGTGAGACTTACTTAACTAGGAATCCGTTGCCAGCTTTTATAAGATGTATGGAGCCAAAAATAACAAAACTCAAATATTTGAAGATCAAAAATGCTCATTTTGGTGTAATTCATAGGCAATTGTGAGATGATTTTACTGCTAGGATGATAGAGTCTGTTCAAAAACTGTATGAAAATGGGGTTGGCTCATTTACAATTAACTGTATTGAACTTTAGTTATACGAAAAGATTATACGTTAGCAAATGAAGTATGCATATTTTTTATAAATATATAAGAAGCCTAAAAAACGCCAAACTCTAAGGTATGAGCCAAAATGAGCCAATATTCAAATATATACTTGCGTAGCAGCCGACGAAACTCTCCACAAATTATTTTCAATTTTCCGCTGCCTTTTCGCCGACGTTTCGATGTTCGTTCCGGAACAGGTCCGTACTAGGATTTAGCAATAAAATGGAATATAATATTGGTCTATGGACAATGGACATTCATTATTTGGAGATGAGGTTAAGTTTTTTATTTCGGTATAGATAGCTCTTCAAATGCCGCCTGGTCTGCTTTGTTGCATTAGTTATTTAATAAACATTCTTACCAACTATTTGCGTTGTAATAAAAATTCGAAGTGCCATTCACATTCCTATAGCTTGTTCTAGACATTCGGATCTTCAGACTAATGCACCACAAGTGAAAACTGAAATGCAAATTTAAAACGTTTTCTGTATTTCCGGGTATCGCGGCGGGATAACTTGCTGGGCGATTACTTTGGCTTTCAAGTGGGTAACTATACCCAGCTACGACTATGAAGTAAGCTCGCAGTCGCAATCTCACGAAAAACCCTTGTCTTATTCGTGATACAAAATCGCTGCTCACGTATGTGGAACATTTTTATAATTAGACTCATTGCTGTGCTCTCCGGCAATTGAATCATTTCAAACTGGGTATATGACCTGGAACAGTCAAGTTTCTATCCTTGAAAAGTTTCAAATTGTATGCCTCTGCAACATGCATCTTTCGGTGTTTTCAATGAAGCTGCCATAAAATACGTGTTGTGAAAGTTATCTTTTCCACTGGTTGATACCAAGCTCAGAAATTATAGCTACCTGTGTAAGAAGGTCTTTCTATTTGTTCAGTTGAATAAAACTCCATCGACTTCCTGTATCTTTACATCGATATCACACTAATTGTCAGAATCCGGATACCTTTTGAATTTCCAATTAGGTTAGACTTAGCACTGTGCACGATTATCCACGTTTTCCATTCAGCTGCCAGAAAATGATTTGCTACGGTTAAAAGATTGTGACGCATGCTCAGTTGATCTGGCCCCAAATAAAAGAACAATTGTAGTACCATATTTTAATGGGGGTTTTGTTTTTTATTTCTTTCTCTTGTATCTTTGGGTGGTCTTAATGGATGCATATTCTCATAAAGAAACTTTTTGTTTTACCTTGGGTAATTGTTTATTACGGCGTTGGCCTTCTACATCCGCCCTTGGGGTGTAAGACATTTGCTTGTAATACAAAAAGTACATGTACTGTAAACTGTAAGAGGTATTGGAAACATTTTTTTGTGTTGCTACACTTGGCCTTGAGACGATCGCTTACATTATTAGTTTTAACGAGATTTGTTAACATGACACTTGTGTAATTGCGCTGGTGGATTTTTCTGTCTATACAATTATATGTACCTATGCAAAAAGAACACACATGTTTTTCAATTCCACTAGGTTGTGCATGAATCTACGGAGGTCTGATTTATATGCCTTCAGTTCTTGGAGATGTAACTAAGTTTATTTACGATAGTCACTTAGATTTAATTTAATTATGAATCTCATCAGGAGTCCTGTAAAGTGTTATATAGTCAAAAACTCAGCATGTGAGAGTTTGCTAGTGAAAATGAGACACTTACACATTGTGTGCCTTCTAGAAGCAAAGTCAAAATGTTTGGATCAGATGTCAATACTTGACAGTGTATATTGGCGGATTGAATGCCTATTATGTATGTTAGGTTGTTCCCTTACTTTCTGGTTCAATTTTGGCAATATGGCACATTACTCTCATTGCGAGAGAATTCGCTCACCGAAATGAAATACAGAGTGTCCGCCGGGAAGGTATACTAATTCGTTTGTTTATAATTTTTGATTAAATGAAAGAGAATGGATCTTATATTAATAAATGTTTTATTTAAAGTCGGCAATTATGTATGGAAAATGGAATACAATATCAGGTTAATGTCCGCCTCTGTTAGTCTCACAAATGCGAGTCCTTTTGAGCACATTTTTCATTACATTCTCACACATTTCACGCGGTATTTCATTAATTTCATCACGAATATTTTTTTTCTGGGTTGAATATTTGGACTGTTTTCCATTGCCCAGAACCGACTATTCTGTTTATTCACATATCCATTTAAATGAAAATGTGCCTCGTCACTCATTATAATTTCTTCATGAAAATCGGGTTTGTCATGGGCTAGCTGTAACATCCTATTAATATGTACGTCGGCGTAAATGGTTTTGTTGAAGAAGCTCTGGTGTCAACTTAATCTTAAATGGAAACAAATGCAAATTCTTGTGCAAAATTGTCGCCAAAGTTGATCTTTGAAGACCAAGCTCCAGCAGTAATATTAGACCCTCTTTCTTCGAAATCATTCACTACACGATAAATATTGCGTTTTGTTGCTACGTTGTTTCTCCCAAAAATTTCACGTAACTTTCTCATAGTCACAGTAATCGATGATTGATTTTGATAAAATGATGGATTAAAACGTTGAACTGTCAAGGCTATTGTTTACCAAAATTGCGCCAAAACAAAGTATACCTTCCCGGCGGACACCCTGTATAACCAAAAAGAAAAGTAACTCGTTAAACCACAAATTTGAAACATGTGAATTTATTCTAGGCGGCAATATTCAAATAACCGTAGAACAACGCACAAATCTTTTATGGTCAAAACCTTTTATGATTCATATCAGAATAAAAGATTTCGCAGAATAGTCCCAATTGATTCAAAGTGAACCCATTTTGAATAAGCATTTTTAAACTTTAATCTTACCATTATGCTTTGGAGACATAACCTCCTTAGACTTTGAAAATATCAAGTATATTTTTGATACATTGATTGCACATCTTTCATTATTTTTAATAAAGAAAACTATACAAAAAATATATTTTTTTAAGTTTTTACTTTCAATGGCATTAAATTTTTTATTAAACTAAACTTTTTGTATAAGTTTTTTCATCATTTACTTACTATAAATGTGAAGAATTAGAAATCTTTGGGACTGCTAATGAATTTGGTTTAAAATTATTTTACTGACTGATTTAGGATATTTGAGTTGGGGAAATCGTGTTCAGGGATACTGTAATGCATTCGATATGAAATCCGGTTAAAATTACCATTTTGTTAATAATGCTTACCTCCATTTTTTTCCACTTAAATTATAATTTACCTCCAAATTCTGCCGTTTGAATGTTTTCTCCTAGCCTGAAATGAAATTATTAAAAGTAAAAAAAAAAATATTACAAACAAAAAATAATCAAATAAAGTGCAATCCTTTGACAACTAATACGAAAATAATTTTTGTTTGGAATTATGTAGGTACGCACTAATTAATCTTTTTGTATCCAATAGGTTACATTAATTTCTAATTGAACACTTCTTTTCTTCGAAGGCACCTACATATTTACACGCAATTTTATAGTGAAGTTAACTTATGAATATCAAGTTAACTACATTTGTAGGTTTCGTTTATGTTTCAATGCACTTCATCTTATTTCAAATACATACCAGGAATTAAATTTATTAACAGAAAACTCATATTTAAGCACTGGGAATAGGCTTTCCATTTCCATCTCAAATTTGTTTTTTCGTTGACGAGAATGCTTTTGTCTATCTTTGTACCATTGAAGGAGAAACGAGAATACTGTCGCGTCCGTCGCAACAGTTAGCGGAACTTAAGGATTAACATGTTTCCCTTTGGATCTACGTTGATCGATATTTAAAAGCATATCATCATTGTAAGATTGAAAATATTCTACTTTGATTCAAAATTATTGTCACTTAAAAATCAATATGCAACACTTTAAAATAACGTTAATCCAAGTTTGAAGCTAAATTGATGAAAATGCATGTTAGCATTATTTGTACTGTTAAATTTGGCATTAAAATAAACACACAACGTTTTGAAGTCGAGGGCGTCTTAAAACAACTTCTTATTGACCATGCAACACTTTGAATGAACGTACCTACATATCATTTCGAAACCTCATAATGGACAAACGTTATCATGTTGCACTTTAAAACTACGTTTAGAATAGTTTAAATTTTTCCAAAAATGGTCATAATGTAAAATTGAATGCGTTTCACTTTAAATCTAGTTTGTCTTTAATTCAAATTACATTACGTTGAAAGAATAATTCTTTATTAGAGTCCTATTTAACGTAAAATCAAATAGTTTACATTTTTCCTTGTATATGCCACTGCACTTACCACACTCCCAAAGTCTGTTGATATTTAGGGATAAGTTTTCTGAAATTAGTGGCGAGCGGTTTCTATTTTTTCAAAGACCCTTCATCTGCTCCAAAACTCATAATGCATCAGTAGATCCCCGGAGTTCCGTCTAAGGCTTTCAAAATGAAATACGTCTAATCACTACACTGAACTTTAGAAACAACCTTACACCACCTAGAAAAAAACAATTAAACACTCGTGCTTAAACTAAATTCAAACAAATATGATTCGCCACCACCGAAATGATTTTTGTTTAATTTAAACTTGAATTACTTAATTGTTTTGAATCCCTATTTTAGTTAGTTTTCGATTGAATGCACTCGTTTGCTATTTGCGATAAAGCTATTTGTTTTGAATTTCATAATCAGTGATGAAATGATTTCCATTTCCGACTAACTGGATCTTAATTCAAAATATTTAATGGAAATCTATTTAAATTGAATTTACAATGTTTAATTTGTTTTAATGAGTAAATTTATAAATTAAACGGATTAATGTTTTCTACTTGAGGTTGGAAAAACTAAATAGAAATCCTTTTAAATTAAAATTCGACTTATGTTTATTTTGTGGACTTATTTGTTTTTTCCAATTATAAAGGCGTTTTTTTTTTTAGAGACGTATAGAACTTTAAGTTGGCAACACTATTTTTTAACTGGGGGCCATTTTGTCAGCTGTCAAGTGATTTATTTTTAGTTTGGTTTGGCATTTACCTAAACATGAATAGAATGAAGCCTGAACAACGCTTCCAAATTGTGCAAATTTAATTTGAAAATCATGTTCTGTTCGAAATACGTATCGCTCACTACGTCAATTTTCATAAGCGAATTTTATTTAGCGATAAAGCTCACTTTTTGTTGAATGGATACGTCAATAAACAAAACTTCCGTATTTGGAGTGATGATACTCCTCAAATATATGTCGAGACACCCTTACATCCACAAAACTGTGTTTTGTTTGGTGTGCTTTATGGGTTGATAGCAACATGTCACACAGCTTGCGCCACAATTAATTTATTGAAGGAAACGTTTTGTAACCGCATAGTTTCACGTTTCGGACCCTTGAATTGGCATCCAAGATCGTGCGATTTAACGCCGCTTGACTATTTTCTGTGGGGATATGAGATGTCGCTAGTCTACGCCGATAAGCCCGAAACGATTGACCACTTGGAGTACAACATTCGCTGCGTTATTGCCGATATACGACCTCAAATGTTGGGAAAAGTCATCGAAAGTTGGACCTCCAGATTAGACTACCCCCGAGCCAGCCGTGACGGTCATATGCCAGTAATCATATTTAAATTATAGTGCCAGAAGATTATCTTTCGAATAAAGTTAATTTCATGTCAATTTAAAAAATCGTCATTGTTTTATTCCATTTTAAAGTATCTTCCTCTAAAAAAAAACACCCTTTAGTACTAAAAAAGTTGTTCTATTTATATTTTATCAAATGAATAAGGGAAATTGTTGTCTTTTTCTATTGTTCATTATTTGTTATTCGAAAATATGGCTGTCCAAGCCCAGTTACTAATTTTCCCCTGAATAAACACGTAGCGTCAGCTGTCAGATTTATACATAAACAAATAAAATATAATTTTCAAAATAGTTCACTTCGGGTCCACCCTGTATAATTTTGATCCCCTCGTATGTAATTACATGGATACATAATAATATTATCCAACACAAAGGTGACTTTCATTTCAATTTCTTTGCAATATCGATCTGCAAAGGCTTGAGTGATCTTGGCTTGAATGTAAGCAGTGTATTTGTTTGGTTATTAGTTTAAACTTGCATGGCAGCCGTTGGCATGTAGGCGTTGACGCCTTCACAAGCAAATATATTTACAGCACACCTACTCTCATAATGGTCGTTTGCCAAAAGCGACAAGAATCGAACGAAATACCAACGGGGGCTTTCACTTTGCTAAACTAACGTGTGCAAAATTGCAAGCTAAACTACTTTCGAAGACTTTCGCGAAATATTCCTCCCGGTTGTGGTAGGGCTTTGAATCCTGTTAATAACAAATACCATCACTAAACTAAACTAAGTTATTACTTGTCCTAGGTTGAGTTGCAAAACATGCTTGCAATCAGCACCGGTATTTCAGGCCAATGTCAAGTGGAACATTGGAACTGCGCACATTAAAGAGATGAAGTCGCCTCATATTGCTGTTTACATAATTTTGGTGTAGGTTTTATGATTTTGCACAATCTGACAATAAAATCTGTAAACTTGGCCTCTCATAGCATTGATACTTAAACGTTTTGCGTCTTTTTCACGATCCGGTTGGTTTATACGACTAAACAATTCAGCAGCAACTTTTTCTTGGTCATAGTTGATGTATGTTGATGGCTTATTCATAGTTGTACGTGAACTCATAAATAAATGCACGCAATACCAGCCGGCACTGTAATAGCGATACTCGTCACGGGATATATACCACAAGCCAAAGGCGTATGTCAAAAGAAAACAATAAAAAACAAAAAATAAGAAAAGAGTGCACGTGCTTTTTAGCACAAGCAATGTATCTTTATTGTTTTCTTATTTTTATTTTTTTTTTTTTCCTTTTGACGGGTAGTGAAAGGTACGGAAAATTGAGTTGAAAATTTTGATTGGACTAGATAAAAGTGCCCTCCAGTTGGTGATTGCTTTTTACTTTGTATTATTGCCTAGGAAATTCTCGAACGAGATCATAGATGGAGGGTTGTACGCATATCTCGTTTTAGCTCTTTTATTTCATTCCTATAAATGAAACGAACATAGTTTGAGCAGCAACCGTTGGCACGAGCAAATTAGAAGAAGAGGAGTATTTTTTGTGAAAATATGGAGCCACTTGAGGCCTGAATTATTGAACTGGATAAATAACTATTAAAATATCCTCGAGAGTTTGCTTTTGATTGGGCTGCAAAATAAACAGAATTATGCAATAAGACAACAATTTGGGTCTTGCGAAAGAAGATTAAAACAAGACGTGCTCCATTCGATTTGATTTCGTTGTCATCGATTTTTAAACGTCACATGTCAGAGCTGTCAAGCTCAAGTCATCGAAATGATGTCCTCTTTTTAATGAAATTGTGCCTTTTTTACTTTAGTCGTCCAAATGCATGCTTCAATTAAAAAAGATGAAAGGGATGCACTATATTAAATAACAGTGTGACTGAAAGGGGCAGCATATAACCTACCACACAAAAATATACGTGACACGTACGGCCTTTCCAATAATCAACTTTAGTTTGGCAGTTTACGACTCCACACTGAAATGTATTGCAATACCTTATCAAAATAGCACATATTTTACATTCCTTTGTAATGTGCTGTAACCGCAACAAATTATGTATGTAATCATTTACACACTAAATAAATTTAGTCTATCTCTGACCACTGAGCTAAACAGTAGTTTTACTTGCGCGCAAACATATCAAATTGGCGACGAGGAAAATAAAAACAGTAATGAGACAATAAATAGCGTGTTATTAAGTGCCGTATTTTATTGAGTACCTATTGATCTTCGGACTTTTTTTTTTGTTGAATGTCGGATTCTGAAAGTAGCTCTTCCACTGTAATCTCCGTTAAATTTAAAAGCGAAGGACAAGCACAAAATAGCACGATGAGTGCGATCAATTTTATTGGAGCTATTGAGTTCTTTAATCCGAGCATTGATGAGTTTGATATTTTTATGGAGCGATTTGAAAACCTCATGTCTCTAAATAAAGTCCAGGAGGAAAATGAAAAGAAAGTGTATCTAATGAACTTAGGTGGAAAGGAGCTGTATAAAATTATTCGCAATGTATCAAGGCCAGATGGCATAGAGGCGGTTACGTATAGCGCTTTATTTAAGAAACTGCAAGACCACTTCAATCCACAAAAGAACATCACGGCGGAACGGTACAAATTCGGCAGCCGAAATCAGCGTACGGGAGAAACAATAAATGAATATGTAATGGTGATAAAAGAGTTAGCCGAACCATGTGAATTCGGTGGTTTTCTAAATGATGCCTTAAGAGACAGATTTGTCTTAGGCATATTGGACAATCGTGTACGTGCGAAACTCCTTGAGATATCATCTTTGGAATTTCAAAAGGCAGTGGACATAGCTAGAGGCGATGAGATGGCAAAAAATCAGCTGAGGGTAGTTCAACCTAACATATCAGGGAGTGCTGATATCAATAGTATTCGTCGGTACAGCCATCAGGGGCGGAGAGGCAGATCTTTGACAAAATCACATAACCACAAACATGACCGTCCGATAGAGCAGCGTGGTCATTCAAGGCAAAGGGACTCAAGTAGAAACATTGATTTGAATAATGTCAAATGCTTCTACTGCAAGCGATTTGGACATATCAAAAGGGATTGCTTCATATTACAGAAGCGAATGGCTAAATCTAAAGTTAATTCGGTTGATGAAGGTGAGAAGCAACAGGAAGGTTACAGTTCGGACGATGGAGCATGGTTGGGAAGACTTAATTACGTGAACGAGACAACATCTGATGCACTTAAAGTTAAGTTATTGGTAAACGATAAGTATGTAGTATTTGAATTAGATACTGGTGCATGCACAACCGTATTGTCAGAAAAAGATTATTTAAGTTTATTTAAGCATGTTAATCTTAAAAAAGTTTCTAAATCTTTAGAAGTTGTGACTGGTGGACACGTGGTGGTACTCGGAGGCATTGAGGTTATGGTTCAGTCAACATTTCATGAAAGACCAATGGCATTGACGATTCTTGTAATAGAAAGCAAAAAGCCTTTTACACCTTTGTTGGGACGTGTTTGGCTGGATTCTTTGTATCCACGGTGGAAGTCGTTTTTTAATTATATCGGTGAGAGTATTAACAATAACTTGTCAAATATTAGTGGTAAAATTGATGTAGATAATAATGGCTCGGTTGTTGAAATGCTAAAGACACAATATGCAAAAGTTTTCGATCAAAATTTAGAAAATCCTATTATCGGGTATGAAGCGGACGTTATCTTGGATGAAACAGCAAAACCAATTGTGTTTAAAGCATATTCGGTACCATTTGGGTTGCGAGAAAAGTATAATGCGGAATTGGAGAGACTTTTAAGTATTGGGATTTTAGAGAAAGTTAGACATAGTGAATGGGCAAGTCCGGTGGTATGTGTGATGAAGAAAAACGGCGATGTTAGGCTTTGTATGGACTGCAAAGTGTCTATTAACAAGTATATGAAAACAGAACATTATCCTTTACCCCTTCCAGAGGATATATTTTCGAATTTGTCAGGTTATACACACTTTACAATTTTAGATCTAACAGGAGCTTTTCAGCAATTGCAACTTACAGAAAAATGTAAGAATTATTTCACTATAAACACTTCTAAGGGTCTTCTAAGGTTTACGAGACTAGTTTTCGGAGCGAAAGCTTCCAGTGCAATTTTTCAAAGTGTAATTGACAGCATTTTAAATGATTTAGATTTCGCCATTGGATATATCGATGATATATTAATTAAAGGTAAATCAATGGCAAACTGCATAGAGAATACAAAAATTGTTTTAGAGCGATTGGAAAGGTTTAATGTGAAAGTCAATTTAGATAAGTGTAGTTTTTTTCAAGAAAGAGTTGAATATCTGGGATATATTATTAGTGCTGAAGGGCGGCATCCAAGTGCGATGAAAGTTGAAGCAATTTTAAAGGCACCAGCACCTACGGATATATCACAACTTCGTTCTTATTTAGGGCTCTTAAATTACTACTCCAATTTTCTTCCAAACCTTTCATCGGAATTGCATGTTTTATATAATTTGCTTCGAAAAGGCGTTAGCTATAATTGGACAGGGGAATGTAGTAAGGTTTTTGAGCATACAAAAAAGTTACTGTCTGGAAATAGCGTACTTGCACACTTCGATCCAACCAAAGAGATTGTCATATCTTGTGACGCCAGTCCGTATGGCATAGGTTGTGTTTTGTCCATTGTTGAAGGAAATGTTGAAAAGCCATGTATGTATGCAAGTAGCTCTCTAAGCCCAGCTGAAAAGCATTATTCCCAGCTGCATAAGGAAGCTTTAAGCATAATATTTGCAGTCCGCAAATTTCGAAAATTCATTTTTGGGAGGAAAGTAACAATTTTTAGTGATCACCAACCCTTGAAAGAAATTTTTGGCGAGAAGAAACCAACCCCCCCTATAGCAGCATCTAGAATTCAAAGATGGGCAATAGAGCTCTCCATGTATGATTATAGAATTTTGTATCGAAAAGGCGAACATAATGGTAACGCAGATGGTTTTTCTAGACTTCCGTTACCACACAATACAGGTGATGAGATTAATATTATAAATTCATTTAATTTTTCCGATCAGTTGCCTTTAGATTTAAATAAAATTAGGGAGGAAACTGAAAACGATGGTGTTTTACAGTTGTTAAAGAGTTACATACTCAAAGGATGGCCAGACAAATTTAGCGTAGAGTTAAAACCGTTTTTCTTGAAAAGAAATCTGATAGAAATTGAGGATAACGTTATTTATTATGGTATGCGTATTATTGTGCCCTTACAGTTAAGAGGTTGCTTGTTGAGTGTATTGCATGAAGGCCATATTGGTATCGTACGCATGAAGGAATTGGCACGATCATTGGTCTGGTGGCCAAAGATAGATGAGAGTATTGAATCCCACGTTAATAATTGCGAAACTTGTGCAATAACTGGCCGTAATTCGTCAAAGCATAAATTGCACGATTGGCCTACGACAAGTTTCCCCTATGAGAGGATACATTTGGATTTCTTTTATTTTGAAGGGCGAACATACCTATTGATAGTTGATAGTTTCAGTAAATATGTCGATGTATACTTGATGCAAAATACGAATGCCAAGTCTCTTTTAGAAAAACTAAGGGTAAATTATGCAACCTTTGGTCTTCCAGTCATGTGCGTCACAGACAATGGACCCCCTTTTAACTCCTACGAATATAAACACTTTTGTATTTTGCATTGCATCCAAGATATGAAATCTCCAGCTTACCATCCCCAATCAAATGGTCAAGCCGAACGTTTGGTTCAAGTTGTTAAAAATGATTTTAAGAAATCTATAATCGATCAGAAAACAAAGAATTTAACCGCCCAACAAAGAATTGACAATTTTCTCCTTAAATATAGAAACACACCGTGTACCACCACATCTGAAACTCCAGCAAGCCTAATTTTCAATTTTAAGCCGAGAACAAAATTAGATATTATTAAAGAAATACCTCGTTCAGGTAGTAACTCCTATAGATGGGAGAACAAACATTTCAAAGCAGGAGAAGAGGTATACTACAAGGGCAATTTTGATAAATATATAAAATGGTATCCCGCACTTATTGTAAGACAAATTTCCTCTAATATATATCTAATAAACTTTAGAGATAATTTGAGAAAAGCTCATATAAATCAGTTGAAAAGAAAAGTAAAGCAAGTTTCATTTGCTCCTGAGCAGTTTTATATAAAGGGAAAATTGTCCAGCGGAGATGCTCAGTGTTCTCAAGATTCAGAAATGCCAACAAATGTACCAGCACCTATATTAGAAAAAGTTACTAGATCTTATAATTTTCCTACTAGATCATCTCAAAGAATTAAAGATATTATAAAAAGAAAAAATCTTATGTCAACAAAATAATATCGTAAATTCTTATTGTTTTGTTTATTATTCATTATGCATTCTATATTAAATGAATTTTATTGTATTATAATTAAAAAAAAAAAAAAAAATGAAGTTAAAATACCTATGTACTACTATTTAGTTTCTAAAAGAAGGGTAAACTGAAATGTATTGCAATACCTTATCAAAATAGCACATATTTTACATTCCTTTGTAATGTGCTGTAACCGCAACAAATTATGTATGTAATCATTTACACACTAAATAAATTTAGTCTATCTCTGACCACTGAGCTAAACAGTAGTTTTACTTGCGCGCAAACATATCACACACTTTCCAAAATCCCTTTACCAATAAACAAATATAATTGCCAGAATATCGCAAACTGTAGCGTAGGGTTAAATGTTAATGTTGAGAAAGCCAAGCTTATCACGGGCATTAGATAAATAAAGCCCACCCGTCCAAAATCACGGTATTAAATTTCGCAATAGGAGAGAATCTAGTACGCTGTTGTTCAGCCTAAGCGTTTACAATTATTATTAATTAATTTTAGTTAATTGTAAATGTTTTCTAATATTTATTCACTTCCTAACAATGCAATTGTGATTTTTAGACCATCAATAAGTTTTGATTTGCATCGTCAGCCTACGAACAAATGAAAGCATTCAAATAAACTGTGTTTCGTTTATTGAATAATTTGATAGGGATTTTATTAGGATACAAATGCACTCATAAAGCAATCGTGAGGTAGTATTAGAAAACAATGGAAAGCGTACTATAAAAGTACTGAAAATTGTGTCCGATCGAACTGTAGGGCATTACTGTTTTCATATGATATTTGACAGGTCAGCGGACATTTTGTGAATTTCTTATGTTGTGTTTTGTTTTTTTGGGTAAAATAACCCTCAAAAAGGCTATGAAAGATATCTGTTGGGCAAATTTAATTGCAATTTATGCATTCCTTCTTTTTGAATAAAATCCTCGTTGTAAAAGGAGCCATTGAACATTTTTTACTACAACCAATTATGAAATTTGAATTCTGCAATGACAACAAAGGTAATAGATTCTAAGAAATTTGTCGCACATGAGTTAATGTGGAGGTCGAATTGTTTATTGGTACCGTTTCACAAATGTTGTGCATTTTTACTAAAGCCGACATCCAACTAACTGTCGACATTTAGTTGTTGATTATTAGTAAGGCCGGTATTGTTTAAGATTGTGTTTGTTATATTCGATTCTAAATTATTATTTTCATGGTTTCTTTTTCATTTTCTTTTCGTTGTTTAAATTTGTCAAATTTGTATATTTTATTCTGACAGATAAAGACAAAAAAATTAAATCAAAAACAAAAGATTTCCTGAAGGAAGAAACAAACCATAGTTCGTGTAGGGTAAACTGTCCAACAGTGGACCAATTTGCGTTTGACTAGATGTAGTTTATAAATTATTTGTTTAATCTTAAAACGGTTTGAAGTTACTTATTATATGCTTTATTAGCTTTATATTTAACCACATACAGCTTTAGAAAGATTGTAGAAAATGCTAAATTTTTAGTTTTTTTAAGACGCACCTCAAATGGTTCACTGTGTACTAGAGGGTGGACAGTGGACACAGTGAACCACCGGGTAGTTCACAGTGAACCTATAGTGTTTATTTTTTATTCCGTAAGAAAAATAAAGAACAAAAACAAGTAATTGGTACAATTCAGTTTTTATTTCATATTAACATTAGAAAAACAAAACAATACAAAAACATAAGTAAAAACAGCAATGAAAAGTAATAACACCAATAAACAATAGCAAAACATTAACAAAAATTACTTTCAAGGGCTTCAGTAATATCACAAAACTAACTAACGAAAAATAATAGTAACAAATGTTAAATGCTGTATAAGGTCGTTGCTAAATGCTTAATAAAAATACGCAATTCTGAAGCTGGGAAATGCTACCGTATTTACCATTGTTCACTGTGTACCACTAGGAGCTGGTTCACTGTTGGACAAGTGCCTTTTTTGGAGAAAAATATTTTTATAAAAAAAACAGTTTCACAAATTTGATTGACAAGCTAATTTTAATTAATAATAATAATTAACATTTTAAATTGTATCCCACAAATCTCATAAAGCACAATAGTTTTTTAAATGGAACAAAAATAAGAAGCACGATTTCTAATTTACTAATTAAGTAAAATCACTTTTTCTTGAGCACAACTTACACAGACGTGCGCACTACTTCAAGTCCCAGGTAAATTTACAAAGGATCGTAACGCGGTTTATTTTCTCTTTATTTCGTTTTTCTCTTATAAGTAGAGATTAAGTAAATTTTAAAGGTTCACTGTGGAACGTGGGCCACTGTGGGACAGTTTACCCTACTTTTTAGCTAGCGTTAAATTATCAAAAAAAATGCTAAGAAACTGTGCGAATGCGAGGACGTACAGAGAAAATTGAAGAAAAAATTTGGAGAGATATTCATTTCCTCTCTTTTCATTTTTTTCAATTACACAAGTCTATACACACAATCTCATAAAAAATTACAGAAAAACGAAATTTAGGAAAATAAGGAGTATCGACTCTCTTGGCTCTAAACAGATCAGAGAATTTCAACCTACACGTACCTACGTTCGTAGGCGCAGTGGCTTAGTGGTTAGTGTGTTGGACTACTAAGCGAGTATCGACTCTCTTGGCTCTAAACAGATCAGAGAATTTCAACCTACACGTACCTACGTTCGTAGGCGCAGTGGCTTAGTGGTTAGTGTGTTGGACTACTAAGCGAGGGTTCCTATAGGTTCGAATCCCATAAAAACCCAAATTACAACTCAGGGTTTTTTCACTGCGCCACCTCTCGCGAACGTCTGACAAACATCCGAGAGTATAATTGCTTGAAAGAGCTTCTCAGTCGGCCGTTTGGAATCGGCATAAAATTGTAGATCCCTTCCATTCGTTCCAAAAAATTAAAAACTCACACAAAACGAATGGTTGCGAGAAGCTACGCCCAGGGTCCCTACAGACTTGTTGCGACAACTGTTATTATTATTATAAGTACGTACAAACAAATACGTCAAATGCAAAAGCTGACAAGAAACAAAATCCGTCTTAAAAATCAATTGCACCCAAAAATAAAATCTGGAAAATAAAGAAAATTCTGTGGTGGTCGAATGTTCTCCAAGAACGTTTCGTAGGTATGTCGCAAAAAAGCTAAGTTGTATATTATTGGTGATATGTGTTAAAGATTTAAGTGGCTCAAAGTTGCTCGAAGTCTATCCATACGCTTTGGAGTACATTTCCAGCTCTCTGAATTTTGAGTTTGACAGATTTTTAGTGCTTTGCTTGGTTCGGGAAAGTACGGGAATGGACCTATTAACTCATTATTTATGTGAGTTATGACAGCGCTTGGGATGAATTTGCCCGAAGAATCAACACCCATGTTTTGATTTGATGTTAATTAAACTTTTCATGCATGGAGACAAAGATGTTTAGAGAGTAAATGCTGCAAAATTGTTTATTGAAATTCCAAATTCTTGTCCACGACACGCCTTTTGGAACTGTGGGAGCCAAGCTCTCATTTTAAAGAAACGTTTTCTTACGTTTGCTCTATTTTCAATAATCCCAAGTTATCAGCTGTCCGACTGTTTTTTCGGTTTGCAGAAATAAATATAAAAAAAATCATTGTTTCGCAAAAATTAAACCATTCAAACCTTGCAAGGAAAACCCCTTAAAGACACTTCCAAGGAGGAAGCAGAAATAAAAACTGTGGCCGCGCCGCTCATTATTGAGCCACATCAATCCATATCTTGTCACTTGCAAGGTTTTTTCTTACGCAATTTAGAGTGTTTTTGCCCGTAAGCCGTGCGAATCGTGCCTTTAGCCATTAACAGACAACATTCACTCACAACTCGATTCCCCAACAACGCCGATAACATTCGCCAAAGTCTTGATGCATTTTCTCACATTATCTAATGGGCACTGACCTACTGACGAAACACACTTCTAATCAACCAGTCATCAATCCAAACGACATCTAAACAACAAATTAACGAAACATAATTGAGTAATTAAATTTCAAGCGTTCCACCTGTCCGAATCCATTCAGTTGACTTCCTTGGGAGAAACTGCAGCTACAAGTACAATCCGCCACTCGCTAAAAGTCAATCAATTACTGTACCTAACCATGTTTACAGCAGCCACTGCTCTGACAGACAAAAAAGTTATGAGCTTGCCAAATTGTTTCAGTCCCATGTGTAACTGCTATATGATGTTACATCAAATCGGGTAATAGTTGGCGTGAGTTTGGAATTAATTTGTGGAGATAATGTGATTTATTGACTCCAAATACGGATATCGGCATGTGTGCGGTTGTCCAAAAGCATCTGCTTGTAATAAATTAATTGTTTCGAATAATATTAACATTAAGTCGGGCAGTGCCCCCAAGAAATGTTGCAGCGCGATATTATCATTGCAAATAGCAAGCACGTCACACGAGTGGGTGGCAGTAGCTATGTTATGCATACGAGTATATGTCATATACCAATGCTATTATGCAGCCACACCTTCAGATTGAACGAGCAGGATAACCTCACCTGCAACAATGGCGAGAAGAAGTCTACGTCTACGTTGTGGGAATTTGTCGCTATATTGCAACAGAAAATCGAAAGTAATGTCATCGAAAGAATTACGAGAGTTGGTAAGCTCCCAGTTCCCACCAGCCTGCAATTACTATGTTGCCACACTTACTCTATCTTTTGTGCTACGAGATTCAATGCAATAATATGTGAAGTATAATTATGCCTGTAGGGTGAAGGGCTATGCAAATTTGGCACTTTATTTGCTTTTATCATCGTTCCTTAGTTTAGTTTTTATACTGATCACAAAATGGAAAAATTTTGCTTATGAATTATTAGGTTTATACAAAAAAGGATCTTTAAATTTTTCATAATTTGCAGTTTAAATTGGGGCAGGGACATAAGTACATGAGACATAAGTTCATAATAGACCGAAGTGGGACATAAGAAAAAATGTTGCGCCTTATGTCCTACCCAACAATTTGAAAATTCAACAAAAAATATTAATAAAAAACCTCGCACCCACCCCGTAATCCAACAGTAAACCCAAGCATCGCTATCGAAGTGGGACGTAAGTTCATAATGGACTTATGTCTCGTGGACTTATGTCCCTGCGCCGCCGTTCAAATTCTCAGTTAATTTCACAAAAAAAAAAAAAAGTGCACTACTGGGTCGAACGAAACTTTCTCCTTGATCAACAGTTTGATTGATTGTTTTCTTATTTAATAGATAGGTAGGTTATGTAAACGGATAGGTAGACCAGGGAGAGCCCTGCTGATGGGTAGGTAAGGATCTGAAAGCAATGCTAGATAAAAGCAGCGGTTCATAAAATACAGAAAAAGGAACAGTGTTAAATAAAATTAACGTTTGCGTTATTCATCTGATATTATTACCAAATATCGATGTTAGTTTTTAAAAGTTGAAGCTCTCAGTAACAGTCAATTGTCGCAAGTTTTACTTAGAGAGTTATAAGCGCGTACTGCACTATTTTATGCTCTTACAATTTATAAGACTTTTGAGCAGGTACAAGGCAATGTGTAGTCGGAGTTACTGTTTTCTGATCTGCTAGTGCATGTTTTTATTTTTGACTGGAATATATTAGTAACGCTGTGGTTTAAGGTGTCTGTGATTGAAAGTAGGGTTCGTATTAGACCGGTATCTCTAACTGGGCAAAAACAAACAACGGTATGCCAACACACGAACAGGCAACGTACACCGTACAGCTGACCGTGCGAAAAACAGGGAATTGAACTGAATCCTCTTGAGTTTGATTGGAATATTAAATGTAATAATCGGAATTCGTGCGATAATGACTTCCTCTCCTTTGCCCTTAATGATCGTCGTTGGAATCACATTGTACCGCATACCGTTGCACAATTTCAGATGATTCAGATTTCGCAGCACGATTATGATCGATCCCACCTTCAGCTGTTAATTATGCGGCGGAATTCCTGACACATCAAGCAAGTTCGAAAATTCCGTCGGATAGTTGGTCACTTCATTTTCATCTTTGAATAATGAAAGTCGCCCTTATTCTTCGCTCATAGTATTGCACGTTCACTAATCTAATCGAGATTTTTATAAATTTGGGCAGTGGAGGGGAACACTTTGAAATGAAGTAGGTAAATGCCTCCCGTTGCATGGTCAACAATCGCCATCAGCGAATCGTACATGTACTTCTGCTCGGCACACAACAGCGGCGCATTTTTACGAACTCTTTCGGCCAACTCATCTCGATCCTAGTCTTGCTCCCGTTGCGATTCGCGATTGAATGCATTGTGCATCCAACGATTTGGCGCTGGTATTCCCGATTTCGACAGCAGACTGCCGCACATGAGCATGCACATTTCCGAATTATTCGAAATTCTCCAATCATCAAAACGAATTTTCCACCTTTTTAAGCTAAGTATCATGCTCGTGCTAAATTTTAGCGTCCCTAGTCTCCAGTCTCCACTCCATTTCTCCACAGCAAAGATAAATGGTAGCTAAATTTTTAAATATGATATAGATGGGACAAAAACCATAAGTTCATGACAGAATGTCGGTTAACGTGATTCAAATTATACACGTTATTTTAAATTCAAACATCAAAAGCATCGCAATATTTAGTATAATGCATACAACACAAATTTAAGAAGATGTAATCATTGCTGCATCATTTGAAACAATTTCTATACCTAGCTGCAAGTAGAAGACCAAATTTTCCAAAATCTCTTTACCGTCGTGAAACAATTATTATTACCCGAAAAACATTCGAGGCCAATAATGATTCTCAATTCTGATATAAATAAATATCTCGATATCTCGCAAAACAATAAAGGACCATTCACATGAGCGCGAACTGCGAACAAATCAATTTATCTGTTTGAATGAATTGAAAATTGCTATTTGGTTTACCGCAAAAACATTATATTCAATTCACACAACACCTAATTTAAAAAAAAATAAAGTGCACGACTGGGTCGCACGAAACTTTCTCGTTTAGTGCGAGTCTGACTGACTTTCAGAGTCTTCAGCAAATCGTTTGCTATTAAGTTACAAAAGACCACATTACCTTAGAAATTAATTTTTTTTACAATCGTATGGAGCATTTTCGAGATATTTCGAAATATCAAAAGTACCGTTCTTCGAATTTTTAGCCAAAAACTGAGTACGCAGTCCTGGTAACCTCACCTACTTAAGCTTAAATATCAATTTTGGTTGAAATCGTTAGAGCCGTTTTCGATCAAATCAAACTGGAAGGAAAATTTTATATGGGAAGTACCATTAATATTGAGGTTACCTTGAAAAAAAAAAAACACCTCCCGAGCTGTAAGCCCAAAAACTCCAAATCCGAGGTTTGAACGTAATCCGGGAAGCCGTTTAGGCTGTAGGCCTGTGGAAGGACGGACAGACGGACAGACCGGACAGAATTTTGTGACCCACTTTCTTGAGTTCCTCTATCATCGTAATATCAGAATTGATTAAAATCTCGAGTTCGAAATTTTGTACGAAACCAATATCTTTCTCTTACTACGTAATGGAGAAAGTTAAAAAAAACGAGACTTGATTGATTAAAATAACGAAATTAACAATTACACCAATTCTCCCGCGAATTGAAAATTCTTGCCGCGAACTGTCACACTTTATTCACAATCCACATAAAACAGTCGCGATCCACAAACTAGCGAATGAAAAATTCGCTCGAACTTAACCTTCAACAATACAAATGATTCGCGGGTACCTGCGACTAAAAAAGTTTTAATGTCCAGTTCGTGGTTCGCAATTCGCTCTCATGTGAATGGTCCTTAACTCTGCTTTGGATTTGCGTTTCCTTTTGTTTCTCTCGCAAATATTTTTCGCGTTTTCCTGTAACAAAATAGCAAACACGCATCAAACTTTTTATTCCGTTTCTTCTGTCAACATTTAAGCTCAGTACGCAGATGACCCGAAACGGAAAATCCCATACAAAAGTGACACAACGAAATCATGAACGAAAAATTTCGCTCTCCTTTTCGTTTTGCAGTACGCAGCTGGTACGCAGATGCTGCGAAATGGTGGCGGAAAAGTGGTTAGTTGTAGTAGATTGCTTGGTACAATTCACCACTCTCTTTTCGCACACGTTTATTGTCCGGGACATTATTTGCTTGCGAAAATTTGACATTTGTACTCCAGTGTTGCCAGATTTATAAGAGGTATGGAGGCAAGTTGGAAAATTTTGGCGCCAAAAATACCTAAACTCATTGGCAGACTTATTAAATTGTTTAAGGACGACGATAAATGAAAAATAGGCGTTCATAGCACAAATGAAACAGTAAAGAAATTAAATATTTCAGTGGAATGATTTGTTTCTGTTTTTTTGTGGAATTAACTAAGAAGTTGATCGGAAAAAATTGTTCATACGGAAAAATTTCTAAAATCTTTTTCTAGAAAACTTAAAGGTAATTTGCCGATATTTTCTTGATAAAATTACTTTATAATTCATAAGCCATTTGAAGACCAAGAATGAGTTCATCCATCAAGTTTAAGTGGTCAAAAAAAGCAAAAGAAAATGTTGACGGTTTCGTCATGCGAAAAGAATACATTTGTTATTGAAGTACCTACCTATGTATGTTTTTTCGCCAAAAAATCACGAAACTTTAAAGAAAATATTCTAAATTAGGACAATTACCAAATGAAAATTTTAAGGAGCCAGCGAAGAGTTCGAGTATCCAAATCGAAGATAAATTGACAGTGATGGTAACACTGCTACTTGTGTAGCAGCTGATGGAACCCTCCACAAACTATTTTCCGCTGCCATTTCGCAGACGTTTCGTTGTCCTTTTGGAGACCACCGGAAAATTTCGTTTCGGATCATCTGCATACTACGCTTTATCTTAGATTTAATGTGCCGGACATTTATTTCGCGAGCTAAATGAGTGGAGACTTTTCATCGGCCCATCTACATGAAGTTAAGAATTTAGCGCGCGAACAGGATACTGCTTTGCTAAACTGTCTCGCTAAATTTTATCTTTGTAGACATTTTTGCATGTGAGATAAAATTTAGCGCGAGCAGGATACTTAGCTTGACATCATTAAAAAATCTAAATCATACGATAAAATGCAAAATTTTAGCGAAAAAAAAAAAATCAATTTTTCTGGGTTTTTACGGAATTTTCCTAGTTTTCCACTAAAATTTTTCTATTTTTCCATTCGAAAAGCCATTTCGTAACAATTCAACTTTCGTTTTTTCCGATTTACCGACTTTTCCCGATGGTTTTTCCAAAATTTACTTTCGTAAAGACCTTCTCCTTATAATTTTGAACTGCTGGAAAAAAATTTGGGCCAAATCGGCCAAGCCGTTCTCAATTGATGAATTATCATACATTTTTTACACCATTTTTATATATATAGATATTTGATATTTATATATACTGCCAATCAGATGAATAGCCCAAAAGATGCTTTTATTTAACACTATTCCTAGCATCGTTTCCCAGATCTATACCTAACCTTCTTACATAATAAAATAATAAAACAACCG
Organism: Cheilosia vernalis; assembly: GCA_949126925.1. Classification (NCBI taxonomy): domain Eukaryota; kingdom Metazoa; phylum Arthropoda; class Insecta; order Diptera; family Syrphidae; genus Cheilosia; species Cheilosia vernalis. The sequence goes on along the minus strand of OX421358.1, from coordinate 87,506,509 downwards.
ACCAAACTTTTGATGAACGAGAAAGAGTCGTGCGAGAGCGACCCAGTCGTGCACTTTATTCCGGAATGAGATCCATCAGAAAAACTATTTCTACAACACTGAAAATGTCAAATTGACTGACAGTTTGATCCGTAAAAGTTTTGCTTTGTGAATTGATAATTCATAAGTTGCATTCAGAGACAAAGATTGGGAAAACTATTCAGCTTAAGTGGTCCGAAAAAGCAAAACATATTTCTTTCGTTTTCATTTCCATCACAGTAATTTCATAGCTAACTCTCACTTCCCTAGCTGTTTCTCATGTTGGTATATAAACTGACAGGTGTGCCAATTTTAGTCAAAATAATCTTACAAATTGCAGCCTAAATTTGGTAGGTGCCGAGACACATTCGGGTAATTGCAGCGCCATCTACTCGCCGCCGGAATAGCTGTGCTCCAAATCTCGACGAACTACTTTTCAATGGCCTAAGTAAATTTTACAATCGCAAACATGGGCTGGGTAGTGTTAATGTCTTTCATACCCAAAAACACCTGACAGTTTTCTTAACAAAAATCCAATTATTAAGATTATCCAACCATCAGCTGGGCGTTATAAAATCATTTGCCGGTGCAAATTTCTCCACTTGTCCTTATTTGGATACGATTATTATCCATTACTCTCTTTCTGTCAGGCGGAACAAAAATAATAAAAAAAACTTGGCTGCAAACCACAACACTTTACATTTCTTCGTTTTGAATTGCTTCCACTTTTTTCTCAGACGCAGGATAACAAATAATGAAAGAAACACTCTGCCATATTACGAGCATGTAAGTAATCAAGCCAAATACGTCAGCAAGTAAATCAACTTGAGTCACCAACCGTTGACACAAGTAGTTCCGATGTAAAATGTGCGATTTTCACTCCTTAGCTGTACACATTTATACATACGAGTATGTGAATCACGTCATTGCAAGCGCTGTCGAAACGTCACTTCGATTAGTTGCACTGCACCCTTTTCATTCCTTGTATAGAAGGCATTACAACTGGATTTAAATACAGACAATTGGGGACCGATATTGTAGCCGCCGAATGGTAAAAATTCCGCTCGAATAACAATTGGGCATATGCACTGACGTTTTGTAAATTTAATGGCGATTCGAATCGGACTACGGGAATGGTAATTGCAGGTGTGATTAAAATGCTCGAGTTCGTCCATGTAGCTTCCTGTAACTGAATACGACTAAGACTGAGTACCGGCTGATCAGAATGGGATAATTGATTGAGTTATGACTATGAGTGTGAGAAGGAAGTAATTATGCTAACTTTATAGACGCGTAATCGCCCATGTCTGCGAGACGGGGAATATGTCAGGAGGTATGTTTTCTTTCGAATGGAGGTAAAAATATAAATGATGGCCATGTAATGCAATCACACAGATACATCTGGCACGATTGAAGTGGTTTTAATGGATAGAACGTGTCGAAATAGAATAAATATTTTTTTTTAAGCTTGTCCATCCCATAAAAAGATACTCTCGATAGTGTATCATGTATCCTGGCCAAAACATTTGTCAGGATAGTGATCAAGAATTTTAAAATTTCTTATTATGACAACAAACTGTTCACATGAACTAGGATTGGAACTCGTAGAAATATTTTAGGCCAAAAACATGAGGCCTTGCGCAATACCGTCTTCACCATAAGGGCACACGGGGCCCGTGCCCAGGGCCCCCATTCTCAGGGGGCCCCGAAGTACCGACAATTTCTCTCATACATTTATTCTCAAAACATTTTTGTTTGGGGGAATCCCCGAATGATGTATAAAACTTTCAGCACAGAGAATAAAAATATACAGATGTCTTATTCCTGTACAAAAATTTGGTTCATATTTTTTCCTTGCCAGACAAGGAGCCTTCAAAATAAGCGTTGAGAATAAGGCTCTTGTTTTTGAAGCGAATATAGCTTTTTTACGGACGGTCGGTGGGTCACGCATATAAATTATTCAAAAAAATGGGGAGTAAACCGAAAAAAATCGTCACCGTAGCGTTAACTTCCCCCTCCATGGCGCACTTGGAAGATGAAAACTCGAGAACGGCTCCACCGATTTGGATGATTTTTGTTTTGTGTTGTTCGTCTTGATTCAGGGATGGTTTAGGAAAAAAGAAAAGTCGGAAAATTCTCAAATATATGTGTGTAGAGAGCGAAAGAGGAACAGAGAGAGTAATCTAAACTAACTGGCACTATGAACCGAGAAAAGGTGAAAGCGGTAGCGTATATATCTTTTCTCTCTATAATATGATAATGTAAATAACAGAAGATATATATAATATGTATGTATGTATATGTATATATGTGTGTAGAGAGCGAAAGAGGAACAGAGAGAGTAATCTAAACTAACTGGCACTATGAAAAATTAAAATGAATTTCAAATAGGCCGCCACGTAACACGGGCCAATACTTTACGTCCAATGCTTCGCTTCATTCGGCCGTCCCACGACAGCTCGATTTTTTTTTTTCTTGCACCTTTCACTTCGCTCCATTCATTTGTGTAGGCAAAGAGCTTTCATGCCTTATGCCTCTTACGGTTGGTCATGTTACCATGTGAGTTTATTATGACACAGCAAAAGCAAATCAAAATATAATTGCCGAATAATGGAAGCCGGTGGAGTGGGAAGAAGTATAGAGATATCGCTATATGCGATTCTCATACTGTAGCAGCAGCAGGCATTATCTTAAAGAATCACTTGATGCCATAAGAAATCAGTTTTTTCATGTAATTTAGTTTCAAGTGATATAGAACGCCTATATGTGCATGCGTAAGGACAACGAAATGGTAGGTAGGTAAACTTTATCGCTTTACTGCATTCTGTGATTGAAATTGATAGTGGATACGTGTTATTCGAGAGCTAAAGATAAAAATTCGGTGCCTAATTTTTCCTATAGTTGGCGCAACAGGCCTGTAGGGACCCTGGGGCTAGCTTCTAGCAACCATTCGTTTTGTGTGAGCTTATAATTTTTGGAAGGGATGGAAGGGATCTACAATTTTATGCCGATTCCAAACGGCCGATTGAGAAGGTCTTTCAAGACAGTTATACTCTCGGATGTTTGTCAGACGTTCGCGAGAGGTGGCGCAGTGAAAAAACCCTGAGTTGGAATTTGGGTTTTTTTTGCGGGATTCGAACATGGGGCCCCTCGCTTAGTAGTCCAACACACTAACCAATAAGCCACTGCGCCGACAAAAAAAGTATAGAGTGCAAAAAAAAAAAAATGTTTTAAACCGACCTATTACTGTTAATAGTTTTTGAAAAAAATACTTTCGAACTTGAAATTTACGGACAAAAAAAAAAATCAAAAAATGTTGAATGCTGATTTTTCCACTAAGACTTTTGCATGGGTACGCGTACGATACGATCCGTGCTGAAACACGATGTCATTTTCGCAGCTCAAGAGAATAAAAAATGAATTGCGAACAACAATGTTACAAGAACGATTGAGTAATTTGTCATGTGAATAGAAAGTGATATCCTTCAAAAAATTTACTTTAAGGATATAATAGAAGATTTTGCTCAACAGAAATCCCGAAAGAAACCGTTATCGTAATCATAACCAAAAAACCAGCAGCATTCTAATATCATTAATGACATATTATATTATACTGTATTTGATTAATGATTACCTATAATAATTGGTCACACTTATTAACAAAATGTTATGATAATTCGCTTTTTGTACTTTCCAAAAGGGCCCCAAATTCTTGTGTGCCCAAGGGCCCCAGCCTAGGTTAAGACGGCCCTGGCCTTGCGCTTCCAAGTGTAAGCGATCGCTTGCACAAAAAACAGAAAAGGGACTAGATTTTGAAAATATCACAATTGTACTGACATACAGGTAGTAAACGGAAGATTCAGCAATCTTTTCAAAAAAAATGGTCTTGTCTTGTCTATACAATCGTTCAGTAGCCCAACGATGAGCATGTGAATTCGTTAGTAGTCACCTAATGATTTAGAGAGAACTCTTCTGCAAACTGTCTGATAAACGGAAGACAGCCAGCAATCCATTGTGAGGAAACCTGAACGATGATGGCTGCCACCATTTCCGTCAACCAACCAACGCATAAACATTCAGTCAAAAAAAAAGCTGCTGGAGAGGATTACTTAGGTCATGCCTTTTAAACTGGCGGGTGAAAGTATGCATTGTGTACCAAGCCACCTAGAAGAAAAAGAGACATTCTCATCTGTGCTCCTATTCGAATGTTTTAATTAACTATTGAGACCTATGGGCCTAGCTTCTCGCAACCATTCTTTTTGTGTGAGTTTTTCATTTTTGGAACGAATGGAAGGGATCTACAATTTTATGCCGATTCCAAACGGCTAATTGAGAAGCTCTTCCATGATAGTTATACTCTCGGATGTTTGTCAGACGTTCGCGAGAGGTGGCGCAGTGAAAAAACCCTGAGTTGGAATTTGGGTTTTGCGGGATTCGAACCTGGCACCCCTCGCTGAGGTCTTACTCACAAAAATTTTTAATTTCGACTTTAAATTGAAAGAGCTTACAATATGCATTATTCAAACCAATTCCGCAATTGTGATCTGCAGCAAATTTAAGTACAAAAGTAAATTATGAGCTATTATAAAATTCGTCATCATATTACATCACAAAATTACGTGTTTACAGTGATCAGGGGCCTGTTTCATAGATCGTGCATAGCGGACCCTAGCCTGCTTTGCTAGGCGTTCAAATTTTGTAAAATGTCTGCTGCGTTGACTCGACGAACGAATTTTCCACCTTTACATCAAATCGTGTGATAAAATGCAAAATTTCGTAAAAAAAATTTAATTTTTCGCGTTTTTCTTTCCACTAAGAATTTTCTATTTTTTGATTCTAAAAGCCATTCAACATTTTCCATACAAAAAAAAATAATTTTCGATTTTCCCGGCCTTCTGGAGGGTTTTCCCAAAATTTTCTTTGGCAAAAACCTTCTCCTGACAATTACGAACAACTGAAAACAAATGTGAGCCAAATCGGCCCAGCAATAATATTTAGGTAAGCTTTAAAATTGATTATTATAAGGCTTTCTGTCATTTGCTAACAGACAAACGACTTTGTCATTTATTCTATAGTAAGTTCACAGAAGCTTGGTTGATATGGAAAATGTTGCCATTGTGAGTTGTTCACCAAAAATTTGTTATATGTTATGTTATACAAAATGATTATAGGAACGTCGTTTAGAAATGGTAGCCATTGGCAGCGTTCTAATGACTGTTAGATGCCAAAAGACTCGTGTCAAAAATTATGAACCTACAAAAATGTACATGTTATATCTAGATATGTTAACCTTGAATCAGCACTGCCGAAAGTACTACAATAGGAGTTTTATATGTACTCCTTTTTCGTCGGTCGTAGGTACTCCTCAAAGACAAGTTGTACTAATATTTTTAATTTCGGTTTTATTTTTATTTGCCTTGACATTTCTATTATGTTGTAAATTGAAAAACAAATTAAACTTTCTGTATGTTTCACTATGTTTTATTTCGTGTTTGATTCCGATCCTTAAAATTTAAATATCTGACACTATTTAAAGGCTTTTTGAATAAAGGCGTACTAATTTGAACTGTAATAAAACAGGCTGTGAGTGAGGTAATAGTAAAATCAATAAATTGTCAGCTGCGGACCCGGCTCGTCCAATTTTGGGATTATTCACCAAACCGGCTGTCTCGTATTAAGTCATCAAAAGTTGTAGAGTTGACTTAGAAGAGCTACCGCGTCTGCAATAAATTGGGCGCAACTCGATTAACGTATTTACTTATGAACACTCATTCTGATAATTAAATTTTATTATTTGGAAGTGCTGATCAAAAGTGTAACTTACCATGTCGAACAAATAATAAACAGATTAGACAAACACTACCAAAACTACAAGACATCGATCCGTCTAAATTGCAAAGCACTTAGCTAAAAATTAATATTTTGATTTTTGTTCTGTACTTCCGTGCTCCCCAAAAAAGTTATATTATACTCCCCAACAAAATTATGAAACTGCAGCTCTGCCCTTGATCCTTGAAGGAGGGAAATGTGTTTCGTTATTTTTTACAGTCAGCTTGGTTTTTTTTTAAATAATTTTTTTTTTAAATTTAATAATGAAGTTATTGAAATCTCGACAAGATCATTGAAATCCTCAAAGCGACATTTTTATAAAATTGCAAGAAACGTTGTGGCCATGTGTGTATAAATTTCCAGTTTTTAATCCGTCTTTCCGCAAATCTCATTGAAATGACCAGCCCAATGCAAGAATGCCTTACTTAAGAGAGCTTGAAAACAAATTTTGATTTTCATACATAATTTACCGTGAAGCCTCCAAAACGGGATATTGCTCCTAAGATTTCCTTCAGAGCAGAAAAAAGCTGACATTTTCGAGGCTGCTTACTAGATTCTTCTTGCAAATTCAACTTTTTTTCAGTTCTTTTAATCCATTGTGAGCATTTTCGTTTAAACAATTTATTGAGCTTCATGTGGTTTCACTTGGAATAGTTTTAAAAGCTGTTTAAATATTGTTATTCAGAGTTTGATATTATTTGATTATTCGTTACTTAAGTCGCTTAAATAACGATTTCAATTCTTTGACTTATGCACATATACCTGTCAGATGTGTGTCAAGCTGTCAAGTCATTAGAGACATGGATGTCAATTGTTAACTTTTCTTTTCATTTTCACACAAGCAAATACAGTTGTGGTATGTTAAGAATTTTGCTTACAACCAAAACGTTTAAAATGTATGCTGAGGTCTTAAGAAGAAATACCGTACAATGTATCAAAATCGATCTACAATCCGCACACATATTAAGTTATACGAACGCCATATGAATGGCAAAAACCATGCGCTACAATAATTATGGCGCATAAAATTTGCTCTGCAACAACTGTGCCTGTGCCCAACGCAATTACATTCATTCCCAGAACGACAACCTTAAATACCTCTAAAGGTTATTACACAAAACTCGTACCAGTGTCGAATCGTGATGTGTCAACGGAGTATAAAAAGTGGTTCGCCGCAACGAATTGACTTCCAATTCATTTAGTATTAACAAATGTGTACCGATGTGAGTGCAGAAGCAATTCTCTCATAGAGAACCGCTTCTAACCACAAAATTCACATCTGCGATGGCTGATGTGGGTAGATAGCTTGAATTTGTTTGCACTGGATCCCTGCACGTTGTCAGTTAGTTGGACATATGACTTGCTGGTTGCTGGTAGTGCTCGGTTGTCTCAATAAATCGTTTGGTTGCCCAAACTGGTATAGTATACCAGGCACTCTACGAAGTTGTTGTCTCAGTAGCTTTTACATAGTAAGATGCAATTCATTTGTTATTAAACTTGTAGACGTCAGAAAAGAAAAGCCAATGACGGTCCATGTCATTCAGATATGTTTTTTTTTTTTTTTTCTATGATTTGTGAAAACATGAAAACTCTTAGCCGATTTGAAAGGAATTTCGCTCCAGATGTCAATGGACCGGTAATGACAGCCAATTATTTATTTTCCTCCATTGGTGGCCAGTAGCAACGCTGTGGCATAACACAGCATCAGCGTCAAGGTACATAGACCTTGCGGGGAATTTGTATTTGTTACGTGCGCGACAGAAATGAGGTTTCTACAACGACGAATAGGCCATGCATTTTTTTCTGCAAGAATTAAATTCGCTTAATTGCGTTATTACTTATTAATAATGCAGCATTTTTTAACAGATTATACGATGGCGACCGACTGATATTTTAGAGCAATTTCTACCGTATGCGAATATTGTGTAAACGTAGACGAGAATTTCAAAATTAATACTTGCGCACCGAAACGGTGAACAAAGAACAATATGTGGCGATGGCAATTAGTGTTTACAGCATTTAAAGAAGCTCCAGGGTGGACAAGTCTCCGATCGACGAAAGAGGGGGCTTGAGCAAAATATTGGGGACCTTTAGCAGTCACGTATAAAAATGCGGAATTTTTGGTAATAATAATATAATAATAATAGTTGGCGCAACAGTTTTGTGTGAGTTTTTAATTTTTGGAACGAATGGAAGGGGATCTACAATTTTATGCCGGTTCCAAACGGGCCGATTGAGAAGCTCTTTCATGACAGTTATACTCTCGGATGTTTGTCAGACGTTCGCGAGAGGTGGCGCAGTGAAAAAAACTCTGAGTTGGAATTTGGGGTTTTGCGGGATTCGAACCTGGACCCTTCGCTTAGTTGTCCAACACACTAACTACTAAGCCACTGCGACCACCAATTTTCGGTAATGGTTGTGGGAAATTCATTATCTGATATCACTCAATCTGCTGCCGGTTGGATGTGTTGGGAGTTGGCAATAATGACGACAAGTCAACAAAGTTTCATATTCTTGTGACAGTATTACTCGGAAACGGCCATGGGATGGAATATAGCGGAACTCCAGCGGCACCTAATTATTAGTCTTTAGTCCTGTTTGTTTGTAGATTAGGTACATAGTACGGTGACCATATTTTAGAAATCCAAACAACGAACAATAGCAAGGTAAACAAAATTCGACTCAATTTTCTATTATTCTTTATAGGTAGGTACTTTATAAAAAAAACTTTAAATAATACTTAAGAAAAATCTAAACAGATCATTTTTAGTACTAGGTATAGATTAATTGTTTGCTCGCTCAGCAAATAAGGGCACGTTAGCATCACCATTCTGTTGATTGCATTTATTTTTTCCGTTTGCGTTACTCTTTTTAAGTACATATTTAAATGAAACAGGTACAGGACAAATAATGAAAAACTTCCAAGATACGGAATATTTATAATATTTTTTTTTTTTTTTTTTTTTTATCCGAGGGTTGGTGAAAATCTTCCAAAGACACTATCGGGTAGGGGTTAGAATTTACCCGAGGTAGGCATGTTGTTGTACACAAAATAATTTGGGCTCCAGGAAATAACCCCCCAACGAAAAAAACCCCCAAATAGAAAATGAAATAGCCCCCCAAAATTTGTATTGGGAATTTATTTCATGGATTTTTGGGGACATATTTCATACTTCAAATTGAGAAGTTATTTCACTGTGAAATAACTCCCCAAATTGAAGTATGAAAAGCTCGAAAATAAAAAGTAAATTCGAGATTTTTGGCCATATGTCCCACCCAACAATTTGAAAATTCAACAAAAAATGTAAGAAAAAAAACCTCGCACCCACCCCGTAATCCAACAGTAACCCCAAGCAGGGGGGTTGCAGCATGCCCCCCCATACACATTTCATAATTTGCGCAAATTACCATTGTCTCAAAAATTAATATTAATTCGAGAGAAGGGCGCCCGCACTTATTCATACCGTCTTGGGGACTTATTTCATACCATTTTGGGGACTAATTTCATGTTCGATTTGGGGTATAATTTCACAGTGAAATTATTCCCCAATTTTGGGCGGTTATTTCATTTTCTATTTGGGGGGTTATTTCCTGGAGCCAATAATTTGTATTTAAGCACAGAACTTCTTCTGTTTTCGTAGAAGTTTTCGAGAGTTTTTGCGAAAACCCGGTTTTCGGCTCGGTGTGGAAAGCCTATTACGCTGCGTCTACGTGGCTTTCCTATAATATTGTTATTTATAAACATTTTTCCGTGGTAACTTTACTAAACGAGGTATGGGTATAAAAAGGTAAGAATTTCGACAAACTATTGCAAAATACACTGAAATCTAAGACTTTTTACGGTGAAACCGCTATCAGCTGTGGCTTTCTTTGTAAGTTAAATCAGTTTAAACAATATAAAGCCAAATTATCTAATTATTATTATTTATCTTTGCACTAGTTGTACATATAAACAATTCAGAGTTGGTATACTATAATTGCATAGTAGGTATTTTCAACTAGAGAAATGGATTGACATTTTAAATTTCTTTAATAGAAATAGTATTAAATGCCATTTACATTTTCTCATTAAATATATAAAAATAAATGGTTGCGGTTAGTAAGTAGGTACTTTACAATATAATGAGAATTAAAAGTAAAAATTATTTAGAATCAAGAAAATATACAAAATGTTATTCAGAAAAAAAACATTACACAAATTTCAATTTAGAGAACCAAATTTAGTATAGTGGCGTAGCGTGGGCTGGTGCCACCCGGGGCAGACTTTTATGCCGCCCCTATTTGTTTTTTCACACACTAAAAGCTGTGTCTACGGTTTCAACCAGTTTTACCTACACATGTAGGTATGTCAAAAAACTTAGTAAAACTTCTACATTATACCAAGTTTCAACTAAATACCTAAATTTTTGCAGTGCTTTGCTTTTTTCAATAACAGGAAGTGCCCAGAAGAAAACGTATTTTTTCTTTCTTATTTAGAAGTTGTTTCAAACAATTTGGTAATTTTTTGTATTACATTCCTACATAATTGAAATTAAATATTCTATGCACGGCACGCCGGGATCGCACTCAAGATAAAAATAGTGTGTACTCACAAAAGAAAAAAAAATATTTTGTAGTACCTAAGAAAATACTGTTCTTCAACAAAAAACTGAAGACCTTGGACATGGACAAGTGCACTTTTCAAATTAAGCACATAATGTATAAATTTTTTGTTATTATTATATCTAATGCCGACTGAGATGTTTGCAAGCTTCACTTCGTATAAACAAAACACAATTACACGAATTTATTCGAGTTCACTGTTCACACAAATATCAGTAGTTTGGCTGTGCCACAAATTTTAACTGTTCGTATCTATATTAGCTCCGTTCCTTTACTTTTGTAGTAAAAATGAAATTGGTGGGGACAAATTTTCTCACAGAGAGAAACACTTACGAAAAAAGTTAGGGAATGCTTTTGTAGTAATCTATGAAAAATGACAGATACATAATTCAAATATTCAAAAACGAGGTACGAAAAGTCTGATGAACTCATCATCTAAGTAGCGATGAAAGGGATCTGAAATTATTCGAACTTCTTCTTGATGAATCAGAGTATGTGGAAGAGTTTGACTGATTGAACTACAAGCACTCGAGATGAGGAAAAAAGCGACTTAAGAATTACATAATGGAGATTGCTCTTTGCTACATCGGGGAAGAGTTTCGTTGCCACTTTCGAAAAGAAGCTTGAGGAGAACCTTGAATTTTATTTTCCCGTCTATGAATACCATTTTAATACTCAAAAAATAAAAACTAATGCACGCATTTATGCCAAACAGGACAACAAATCTCAAATCATCTGGTAATTGTAAGGTGACGGACATCCTTTTCAACACCACGAAATTGGTTGTTTAAAAATTCATAAGATTCTCGTCGACGCTCTCTTTACTCTTTTACGAATTTTTCGATTTAAGGAACAGCATTGAGTAAAAATTCATATTATATGAGAAAACGCTGAAGATTTTTTTCTTCTTAGATACCTATCTGGGTAATTCATTTTCAATAATAAAGAGCACGGCAACAAGGCAATACTGCAACTTTTATCGCCAACTAGACTGTTTGTGTATGTTTGCAAACTTCACTTCGTTTGAGCAAAATTAAACGAAAATATTGATATTAATGCTGTTCAGCCTTGTAAATAAATTTGTTGAACATCGGGAATTGCAATCCGTTTTATAGATTTTATATATTTAAATATTGTAGCAGCTCCAAATTGCCGCCCCTAGCAAAGTGCCGCCCGGGGCCTATGCCCCCCTTGCCCCCCCCTCGCTACGCCAGTGATAAAATAAATTTTAATAAAAAAAAAAAACAAAAAAATGCAATTGCAAAACACCCAAACGTCAAGTTACGAAAGGAAACCAAAGAAAAGCTCTAAACTTTTAATATCATGGGCTAAAAGCCAGCGTCGTACTGTTTGTTTGTGACCAGATAAAATGCAGTTTAGCTCGAGTAGCGTACTAAACTTCATTTTAAAAAATCTTTATAAAACTCATTTTTCTGCGTATGGGCATTTTAGATGATGTGTAAAGATAAGCTGATTCTACACTGGGTTTATAAAGAAGGTTGTAGGTGTTTGAAATGACTATTAAGGTGCGTCCAGACCAAAGAAACATATCATAAACATTTATAATAAATGTTTCATAAATATTTCATTAACATTTATAACAGAATAAAATGTTTATGAAATGTTTATTAAATATTTCGTTGGTCTGGACACCAATGAAACATTTATGAAATGTTTCGCAGTTTCCCATTCGTGATGGGAAATAATTTTTGTTTCACATGTTTCCGGGCAGAGAGTAGGCGCTGTTTTGTGAATTTATGTGAATATAAAAATTAAAGTGTCAAAAAAATCTTGGAGTAGGTAATGAGGAAGTTATCTATTCATTTAATTAAATTATCTTTTTATTTTTTTGTAATTTTTTTTTATGATAATGAAGCACTCTGCTAAAAATTCTACCGCTTTAGAGTTCATCATTATTTAGTGCAAAAATGGATAAAAATTAAACATTTCATAAATGTTTCAAAAATGTTTCATCGGCGTCCAGACCGAAAGAAACATTTAAGAGATGTTGAATACATATTTATGAAATGTTTCTGAAGCAAATCGGAAACATTTTATAAACATTTAATAAACATTTAGCTATTAAACAAATGTTTCACTGGTCTGGACAAACCTTAATACGAAGCAGAAAAGCTATAGCCTGTATGACATTTTTCATTTTTCCATTCATTTCCTCATATTATTTAAAACATTTAATAATGCTGAAAAGTCAGCTTCGAGGAAAAGAGCAACTGTTTGCAAAGCAACCACATATCCAATAAAAGTTATTTTCAAATGAAGTTGAGATGCCAAAAAAAGCTGACAGCAGCTGAAAAATGTAACTAGAATAGGTACATTTTTAATTTTTTTGATATGTCTAAAACGATTAGGAATTAGGCTGGTGTGTACGCTGACGCTCTCATTCCATTAGGAAAATGTCCTTCTAATTTTTCGTACTTCTCTAGTTTAATTTTAAAAGCATGAACAATGAAGTTCAGTTAAGCTCAAGTTGACACCTAACTGTTAGAAAGTGCTCATCTGCTGTAGTGAAAAGTGAACTCCTTTCAGCGAAGAGATAAACATACTAAGAGAAAGCTAAATTAAACGAAAAGTCGAAAAACACACAATTTGACAGCGTTTTACAACAAATGCTTGTTTTCTTACAGAATGATTTATAGCTTTAATATTAGCCTAAGCACAATACGGTATGGTGAAAAAAAAAGAAAGAAAAATAAAACAATATACGCACAAATGATCCACTTGAACGATAGGCATCTCAGGTGAAATGTTAATACCATTCCGAGTGTAAATTGTCTACCGTGAAGTTAAGTAACAGTGGGCAATACTTATTAATCATTGTGGGCATTATGAGTTCATAAAACTTAAGCCGGGTATATAAAAAAAAACTACCTTCCTGCGATTGAAGGAACATCTAAAACAAAAATGCATTTGCCCGTAGCAATAAAATACGACTTTTTGCCAAAAAAAAAATAAACTCCAAGACTGAATCTAAATTAGAAAATATAAAACATAAAATTTTACTTTAAGTTAGAAAATAGCGAGATTAAGGAGCTGACTAAGTAAAATTTAAAGTGGCATTTATCAAATAAGACAAATCAAAAGAGTTTTTACTTTTTCGAATTTTCGCTTGCTTTACTGTCAAATCAATGAATTTTTTTTTATTTAGTTCACATCAACGACAACTTGAAGCTCGCCTCTGGTGAAACAAAACAAAAAAGAGTCACAATAGCTAGAAAAAGTTTACTTTTGTTAAATTTGCATTTGTTAAATTTTCTATTTATTATTTCTAAGGGACATTGGGCCTTAGCAATAAAGATTTTTAGTTTCGACTCTAAATTAAAGTAGTTTACAGTGGCTATATTTTCTACAAATTTCGCAATTGTGAGTTTCCGTAAATTTAAAGTCGAGACTAAAAATGTTTATTGCTAAGGCCCATTGAATCTAACTATACAGTCCTTTTTAAAACACTTGAAATCAGAATTCATAAAAATATTGGTACAGATGAGCAAGTTACTCAGGACTCAGTCATTACATTTTAGCCGCTGTTTCAAGAACAGTTAAGAGAAATGTCAAGTTTCCAATACCAAACGTCAGAGAAAATTATTTGTCGTAGTCACTTTTGTTTTAATAAATACCCACATTAAATATTTTTTTAGGATTGAATTTTTTTACATTTGACATAGGTAACAAAAAGCAGATATTCTATATAAGCCGAGTCTAACAAAATTGTATTGTGATTACAGATTATTGAAACAGTTGCTATTTTATAATCAAAATTTATGGTTTTCTTTTAATTTATTTGTTTTCTTTTTTTTTCAGGTAAGAACTTTGTTAGGTCTTTAAATACAATCCTCAATGCATATTATTTGTAAGTTTGAATATCAAAATATTTTTCTGACGAGGGCACTGTGTGAGCTCTTTTGCAAAAAAATTAATCGGTAGTTGAAAAGCATTTTGAAGGAGATGGGTTTTTTTGTGTTTTTTCCCAAATAATTATGTGCATACTTAACTCTTAACAACCGAGTCGGTAGCGTTATTTGGGACTCGTTAATCATTCAGAAAGACGAGCTTTACGCGATACTAATAATCAATTTCAATGACATAGGTTTAATTTTTGGAACTCATAATTGGGAAATTTTTCAAAATTTGCAGTGTCCAATCGAACATAAAAACGTCACTTTCCCTTTTTTGTTGATATTCGTGCGATTGGAATATGTGTGCTTTTTAACTATTTTCTAAGCGCTTCCCATTCACCGGTTAGATTTTATATTATAACATTTGCCTTGATTGATTTCTAGTAATTACCATAAATTTATCCATCCGATGTAATACGTTTCATTGAAGTTGAAAAAATTAACGAAAACGTAAACAAACTCCACCAGTAGTCAAACCCAAACGCACTTGTATTGGAAAATCTGTAGCATTTCTGATAAAAAAATACAGATTCGCGAAAGTGCCCTTTTCATACCAATCGAACAATAAAAGTGAAATGTTCGAGTTCAACCTAGATCTTATGAAACCACAATGGGTGCCGTGAAAAACGGCCGAGCGCAATAACGCCGAATTCCAAAACTCGGCTTTATTTCACATTGACAAAGTTAAATTAATAATGCCGAACATAGATTGAGAAAAAATAAAACCGAAACAAATGTGTACAGCATTTTCAGAGAGTACTCAAACGAGCCAACTGTACTTGTTAGAAAAACAAGTGAACTCTACCGTAATCAATGTTTGTTGGTTCTTACTCGATGTGCATTTCGAAATATGAAAAAAAAAAAATTCTTTTTATTTCAGACTTTGATAAAATAATAGTTTTAAAAAGGTTGAAACCCAAAAATAAGAAATTTGAGAAAAAATAATTCGAAATTCGAAAAACTCTGTTTGAACTGTTATACATGATTATCAGAAAAAGATGTAAAGATTAATAGCCCAATTCTTTGTCCAATTTGTAGGCAAATTGTTCAAAGTACAACAAAAGTATATTGATAAATTTACATATTCTAAGCACTTATTTCTTAAACGTTTCTCACAATTAATTAATTAATTATATAACTATTGGTTACTTATGTTGGTAAATAAAATAAAATGAAAACAAAATGCTGAATGTGTTTGAAATAGCATGATGTGTGAAGCCATTCAACGAAACATTTTCAGAGGTGCAAATCTGAAAATATGTGGGAATCTTTAAAATGTCTTTATAAATTAAAAGCGAAATAAGGCTCTGGGCAAAAATCCTCATTCTTTAGTCCTTCACGTGGGCGCCCGCCTGAAAATGGCTAACCGGTCAAATGGTTAGTGTCAGCCAAGGATTTACGCTAACGTCTCAATCGTTTGTCGTGATCCATTAGTTTGAGGTAGGAGTAAACCTTTAAATCCAACCTAATTCCAGTGGTGGTGTGAGCAGATAGCAAACCGTACCGAAGGATGAAAGGCTGGGGGTAAAACCAGTCGCGAACGAGCTCCCTCCGACGCTCAGGCAAGGTCGGTTGTAATAAGTGCCCTATCCCGGTAAGTCGGCTCTGCCGGGATCGACTTTTCTTTCCGGACCTACTCGTGGGACCAAAATAATGAACTCTAATTTAAACAAAAAAGAAACAGAAAATAGTAAAAAAAAAACAAAAAAGGAAGAATCCCTCTTAGGGACCTCTTCCGAGGAGGATCTACTAGCCTCCAGCCAGGAGACAGTAGTCAACCCCTCAAGCCAAAGGAGCACCAGCCATAGTACTCCTTCTGGCAGTCAACCAATCTTACCATCCAAAACTATGACAACAGTAGGGGCCGAGGATACCAGCCATAGTATCCAAAAGCCTAATACTGAAAAAAACACAACCGGGAGCACCAGCCACAGTGCACCCAAAACTAAGAAGTCCTCCGGTTCTCTCTTGAAGTCAAGATACAACAGGGCTGTCTTCATCCTTGCAAAGATTGCGAAGAATGAAGAGACTGGAACGGCTCACGAGAGAGATAAGGACGACAAACTTAAATATCAAAAGGTGGTAGACGAGTACGTCAACTACCAAAACAACCAGAAGCAACAGAAGAAAGAGAGCGTGAAAAGAAACAGGTCCCAAGATGAGACCTCTCACGCCTCTAAAAAGTCGAAGATCGCCCCTAGACTTACAAACCTTCAGCGTCCATCAACTTCCCAGGCAGCCAGAACCTTTACCGAGGTGGTGAGGGATCACCTGCACGTTGCCCTCATAGACGAGATGTCTAAGAATGGCAAAACAGTGATGGACCACTGGTGTAGCATTGAAGCCAAACTGTCTGAGATGGTTGTGGAGTATGTGCTATCTGGAGCTGACAGCAGACTACCCAGTTTCGACTGCGCGGATGTGGTGCGAGGATATCGGGTGATCAAATGCGTGGACCAGTACTCTAAGGATTTCCTTGGCTCATGCATCGACAAGATCGCCGAAGCTTGGGATGGCTTAAAGCTTAAGCTTATCCCTGCCAAGGATATCCCCACGAGACCTAGGGCCCGTATTTGGTTACCAGTTATGAAGATAGACTCTGAGAGTCTCCTCAAGTGCCTCAAACTGCAAAATCCGACCATTCCCATGGACGACTGGGCTGTCATAAAGGCAGAAGAACCCCAGAAAAACAGTCTATCCTACCTGCTTCTGATAAACGAGGAGTGCCTAGGGGCACTAGAAGCAGCAGATTTTAAACTGAGGTTCGGCATTAGGCACGCCAAACTCAAGATCTTCCGTTCGACGGTTCCTGAAGACGACACAGACGATGTCGCCGCTGCCAACAAGCTGTTGGAGGAACTGGCGATCGCTTCCAACACCCAACAATAAGATGCTGAAAGTCATACAGACGAATCTCCAGCACTCGAAATGTGCATCAGAGAATCTTCTGGTCTTCCTCAGGGAGGAAGACATTGACATCGGCATCATCCAAGAGCCCTGGGTCAGGAAGTCGACCGTACTGGGCCTCTCAGATAACAACTACAACCTATTTTACAAAAAGGACGTCGGTAAGCCAAGAACATGCATTTTAACAAAAAAATACATTAACGCTTTCCTATGTCCCAACCTTAGCTCGGGTGATTTAACTGTCGTTAAATTAGAACGAACCCAGGGTCAACACATATACATCTCATCCGCTTACATGGCGCACGACAAACCATCCCCGCCAGAAGAAGTGCAGCGACTCACAGCAGAGATACAAGCGAGGCACGGGTGCCTGCTTATAGGTTGTGACGCTAACGCGCGACATCATCTTTGGGGCAGCAAGGAAATAAATGAACGAGGTGAGTCTTTATTTGATTTCCTATTAACTTCCAATCTATGTGTATGTAATGTGGGTAACACCCCTACCTTTATATTTCCAAGTACGGAAAATTATAGCGGTTGGGAAGAGGTGTTAGATATTACACTCAAAACAAACAATGACATCGTCAGGGTTGAGAATTGGAGAGTCTCCAACTTAAAGTCCTTCTCGGATCATGTGTGGATTCTCTTCAATCTCAGTATCAAGGTAGATACTCCTGTCCCATATAGAAATCCTAAAAGAATTGACTGGAAGAAATTCGGTCAAGTATTGAACTCTAAACTTCCTAATATACCACACCAGAAAATTGAATCGGGTGCAGATCTGGATACAATTACGTTTGCACTTGAAAAGGCGATGAATACAGCTTTCAAGGCATCGTGTCCAGTAAAATATAGTAAAAAAACCTTACCACCGTGGTGGAATGAAGACCTAACCATCCTGAGAAGGTTGACTAGGGACATCTTCAATATCTGCTATAGGCATAAGTACTGGCAACCATACAAGGACTGCCTAAAGTTCTACAAAAAATCGATCAGATCAGCTAAGTCACAAGCATGGTCTGAATACTGTCAATCTATCGATACTCTTAAGGAATCTGCAAGACTCAGTAAGATTCTTTCCAAAGGACACTCCAGTCCATCTTTTATCAAGAGAACGGACGGAACGTGGACAGAATCCACTGACGAATCCTTGGAGCTTCTACTTAACACACACTTTCCTGGTTGTACAGACTACTGTGCTACCCTGCCCGACTTTCGGGTCAACCTTCCCTTACATCGGGAAGAAATAGAGCGCATTATAACCAAGGAAAAGATCTTCTGGGCCATTCACAGTTTTGCTCCTTATAAATCACCAGGGCAGGACGGCATTCTTCCCATCATGCTTCAAAAACATGACAGGATAATTGTGGCCCTGCTAGTTGAAATTTACAGAAGCAGTATCCTACTGAATCACATACCTCAGTCTTGGAAGTATGTCCGAGTAGTTTTTATACCGAAAGTCGGCAAAAGAGGTCACGAGTCCGCGAAGGACTTCCGACCTATTAGCTTAACCTCCTTCATACTCAAAACTTTAGAACGCGTACTTGACCTTCACATAAGAACAGGACTTGAAAGGTCCCCCTTATGTAATTCACAACACGCATACCTCAAGGGCAGGTCGACGGAGACCGCTCTTCATGAAGTAGTGCGTACAGTTGAAAGGTCACTCTCCCATCACCAATATACCCTAGCCACCTTCCTAGATATAGAGGGCGCTTTTAACAACGTCCGTACTGAATCGATCCAGGAATCTCTCTTAGAACTAGGTGTAGAGGATTTCATCACTTCATGGATCATTTCCAAGCTCAAAACAAGGATCATTCAAGCAAAGCTTGGTAACACTCATCTAACCAAATCAGTAAGCAGAGGAACACCTCAAGGTGGGGTGATCTCGCCTCTCTTATGGATTATGGTACTTAACAAAATCCTTTCAAACCTTGACAGGGAAGGTATAAAAGTCGTTGCGTATGCGGATGACGTGGTCGTTCTAGTGTCAGGAATGTTTCCGAACGTGATAAGTGAAATCATGGAAAGGGCCCTGGGTAAGATTAGCGGTTGGGCTACAAGTTGTGGCCTCAGCGTTAACCCAAGTAAAACTGAACTGATGCTTTTCACCACCAAAACCAAAATACCAACCTTCTCACTTCCCCGCTTAAACAACCAAAATCTTCCTTTATCCACCAGCGCTAAATACCTTGGTGTCATGCTTGACCCCAAACTCAACTGGAAGTACAATATCGAACACCGAGTGCGGAAGGCAAGCATAGCTTTCTACACTTGTAGTAAAACCTTCGGCAAGAAGTGGGGGCTTCAACCAAAGATGGTTCGCTGGATGTACACAGCGGTAGTACGTCCCATCCTCACCTACGGATCACTAGTATGGTGGCCCGCTTTAAGCAAAGCCTATAACGTCCTTAAATTAAGTAGAGTCCAAAGAACAGCTGGAATTGGAATCACTGGAGCCCTGCGATCAAGTCCGACCGCTGCCCTCAATGTCATTCTTAATTTCCTGCCAGTGGATCTGCATATAAAAAACATTGCAGCGTGTAGCGCTGTTAGATTGAAGGAATCTAAGTGTTGGTCCGAAAGGCCTTATGGCCATACCAGCATCCTTCTTTCCCTTCCTGACGGCTTAGGCCGTATGTCTACAGACTACATAGTACCCAAATACGACTTCCATAAAAACTTCTCTGTTAGAGTCCCCTCTAGATCAGAATGGGAGGAGAATGCGGTCGTTAATGAATTCGACATACCTATCTTCACTGATGGTTCCAAGATGGAATGTGGAGTAGGAGCAGGCATTTTCTCAACAGAATTAAACATCGCCAAAAGTCTTCGCCTACCCAACGTGGCCAGTGTATTTCAAGCAGAAGTACTCGCAATTAAGGAGGCGTGTAGACTGCTCCACAATAGTGCGACTCCCAAAAGAAAAATAGGCATCTTCGTCGACAGTCAGGCCGCGATTAAGGCTGTCGGCTCAACTAAGTCGACGTCCAAACTTGTTGTGGAATGTAGGGAGATACTGACCAGGGCTTGTCATCGGTTTGATATCACTCTCGTCTGGGTTCCCGGCCATAGGAACATCGAAGGGAATGAGAAGGCCGATGAACTTGCCAGATATGGCTCAGCTCTGTGCATGTCTCATGCGGAGGAAGTTTTCCCTCCGCTGGGATATGTTAAGAGAGAAATCCTCCTGCACTTCACCTCATGGGCTGAGACTAGATGGTTGAACCTGACGAACTGTGTCATTTCAAGGAAGATCTGGCCAACCTACGATGATGCCAGAACAAATAGTCTTTTAGCCAGAACACGTATAGATGTCGCCAGACTAACGGCAATTAGTACGGGTCATTGGCCTTTAGGAACTCACGCAGCCAAGCTTGGCATCCCCCACAATACCCACTGCCGTAGCTGTGCTGACACTAACAAGAGTGAAACGGTGTTCCATCTTTTTTGTGAGTGTCCGGCCCTAGCCAAAACCAGACGCAGTGCACTAGGTCATCCCTTTTTTGATGACCTTTCGGCCATCCAAAGCATCCACTTCCATAAGATTATCAAATTCCTCAACTCCACAGGCTGGTTTTGAGCTCCTTTAACTTCCTTTACCCCCTTTCTTTTTAGGTTCCGTTAGTTGTGGTTTTAAAACGGCGCTCAATGCGCTACTTGTGTTTTTCCCTCGTCGGGAAATACAGCCACCTAAACCAACCAACCAACCAAGGCTCTTAAACTTGAAATCGGCAAAGGGACAACACAATCGATGATTAGATTGTTTTTTTTTTTTTTTTTAATATTCTTGTGTTCTTATTACAGTATAAAACAAATAGGTGTCATTAAATAACTAAGACTACACTATCTCGATTTCTTAAAATAAGAAATTTGTTGTGTGCAATATTCACAATGGACATATTTATGCGAGCTTCACCAGACTTGTGTCTCACATTGTCGGGAAATAAGTCCCTGCGCCAAAAGTGTACGTGTTTTAAAACGGTTCTGTTCCGCACACACTGAGAGAAATTATGTGATTTATGTATTTTTATTCCGAAAAAATAGACACGAAAGAACAAACGTCTTATTTGTATTGTCTAAAACTTAATTGGATAGTTTATATGTTTCAATTTTAAAACAGTATGGAAATAAGTAACTCGATTTCTCACAAACCACTTAAATGCTTTGATATATTTGATGGCACTGTGCACACTACTATAATACTCATTTTCAACACTAACCTTAAATAATTTGTAGATCACAATAGAAAATTTTATACGGAACTACTAGTACCGCGTATTGTCTGTGTTCAATAACCAGTTTTGTCTTGTGGACTGTATTTTACGTGTGTTTATTTGCTTCTGAAACCCTTAGAAAATCCCTTAAAAAACCAACAAACAACGTCTCCAAGCTAAAAAGAATTTGTAATTGAAAAATAAAAAGAAACCAAAAAAATATATCAAGAAAAAAAAACGAAAGCTCACAAAATAAAAATTTAATAAACTTTTATTGAAACCTTGTAAGTCGTTCCCAAAGAGTTGAATTGAGTTCAAAAGTCATAAACTGTCAAATTTAAAGTGGCTGTCAAAACAACTGTTTGTTGACGCAAAATAATAATACCAAAAATGAGTTCTGAACAAATTAAGGAAATATTTCGCAGTATAAAGAAATCAATTCATTAGAATACTAAATGTACAAGTTCTTAAATCTAATAAGGAAAACAGCTCTAAGTCGGAAGAAATCAAGAAAATTTTGACATCCACAAATAAACCAAGGTTCACTGTAAAGGCTTGTTCGGTTTGATAACCTCTCACGTATGGATGAACTCAGAGGGGCTTCAAATAGGTTTCGGTGAAAACCCGATGTTTCGACATCTTAAAATATATATGGCAAAACCTCGGAGGTTTGGAAAAATTTTACGAAACCTAGGGGCTTCGTTTGGTGGTAAAAAGGTATAATTAAAACTATCATGTTTTGGCATTAACGGTCCGCATGATTTTTGACATTGACACTAAAATCTATTGCTGACATTGCGCGATACTGACAATCATATTTTTTCTTCACACATGATTTAACGAACTCACAATTTCGGAATTTTCCAAATGAAATTACCCATTGTGACCTACAAATTCTTTAGTGCGAAGGTTAAAAATGATTGGTAGTATGGCCCATTGCCTGCTCTGGCGCATTAAAGTAATAATGCAATACTATGTAAAATCTCCGCACGTGCAGCCCGCCGTCATCCAACAACTTTTTAATAAAAGTCTAGTACATAATTTATGTAAGCAACGTTTTCACTGGTTTTCACCATGCCTACCCCAAGAGCAAAGATATATGTTTATGAAGTATTCAAAATTGCAAACTATATTTCCTTTCCTTGCTGCAGACATTTATCTTAATATCTCTTTATGACTTGTTTCGCAGTGCCCACGGTTACGGTCAATGGCAAAATAGTTAGCAAGAAATTACATAGCACTCCTTGTAATAAAATGTTTTATTGTGATCTTTTTTTGCAATTTAACCAGCGGCACAAGTCATCAGGCAATAAGTGATTGCAGTTGAGCGATGCGATGATTCCGCTTATTCGCTTTTGCGATATACTCGTGCGTACACAATTTTCCAATTCCGAAGAGCTTAAATTTTACTCAGATTCAAATAGGTTTACCTACCGTACAAGTTTCTGGCATGATTGATGGAATTACTTTGATTATGTGCCCCTGCTACTTGTCGGTATTTCCGTAATACTATTAATTTCCATTTCACTTTCATTCGCGTCTACACGCTTGTTCATAAATAATTTATTTTACTGGATAAAAACCTCACTAAGTAGCGTGGAAAAAAACGATGAATCTGACATTGCTTCGAGTCCATTCTTATCAAATTATTATTCAACTAAAGAAAGTAGTAAACGCGCGAACCAAAGTGACAAGAGCTTGGCATTGAACAACCCCGGACGCGTGAACTTCAGAATGGTTGTGATGCGATCATTACTCCGTCGCGTCGGCCTTGACTTTGTTACGTTGCATCATTTGTATATTCATGTCGAAGCGGAGACTACACTTTTGCCTGTCGCTGTCAGTCTGGTTTCACTTTCTTTTTTACTCGTTCGGCTGGTCGAGTTGGGTACATTTTGGTTTTGCACACATGTTTCATCGGTCACTTCATTAGACACGGTCTTGGGCGTGTAAACAAACCAGAGTTGTTACATGGTCAACCCATTGGTAAGAGTTGTTGTTAGTTGTTATCAATTAATGTGATTTTACCTTTGAAAGTAAAAGTATCGAGTAATTCGGTGTTAAGTAAGAATCGAAAAAAATCCTTACCACTTGTTGAACCTGTTGCTGTTAGGCTGATCTTGATCGCGTTAACTGGATAACCATCAGCGGCTTTGCCAACACTTTACCACATTAGCAAACAAAAAAAAAACACATAAGACAGTTGTCGCCGACTTACGACAGTTGGTAATGTTTTGTAAGAGAGTGTTTTAAAAACTGATGCAATTACGGGCGAATGGCCTGCGATTAGCGATTCAATTTGTATCCAGTTTATGCGGTAGATTAAATAACCAGTAAGTTGCTTCTAGAAACTGGAATCGAGGACATGGTGAAGGTGGTTTTATTTTTAGCTTAGAGCAGAGTGTGAGACTGAGACTGAGAGAAAAATTCCCAAACATTTAACGATTGGTAAAGTGGTGACGTGCGTCGCTCAGCTTTCAATTCTGTTCTATTATTTTACTGTACATAGTTCTGAGCGGCAAAAAATCGCTATGTCATGGCAGATATTGCTTTCTTTCGTTTTGTAATTTTGGTACGAACTTTTTCTAACAGCAAACTAAATGATTGTGTTGACATACGTAGATATTTCCTAAATCTGTACATGTTGTCGAAAATTGTTATACAAATGGTGGAATTCGCCATAACCTGATCTTTTATGGTTTATTGGATGAATATCTACCAAATTTTCTTTTTTTTAACTTGAAATAATTGTGTAAATGTTGAAATGACTTCCTTGTAAAAGACTTTCACAACTAACCGCTCAAGAATTGCTGCTTAATAAATGGACACTTGTCGTTTAAGATTGCTTGCCGCTCAGTGCGTGGCCTTAGCCTTAAGCTTCTAATTTTTAGATATACAACCCTATTATGGCTATCAAATATCAACATGATATCAATATGATATTTAATAATAAATGATTCAACAAAATGCGGAATGAATCGGTATTATGGTTATCAAGCTACCACCATTTGTGATGAATTGTGAATTGTATTAGATTTTAGATCTATTGTGAATAGTTTTATTGATAAAATTTGTATTACGGTTGTCAAAAAATTCGATATTCACCAAATTATCTATCAACCACAATTTTTTTGTTCATATACGTATCAAATATTCGGGCAGTTAAAAATTTCTATTAACAAAAAATCATAAAATTTATTTCCTTGTTTTTATCGTTGCAGAAAAACGACTTTAGACCGAGGTCCAGACTTTCTTCCATTAATTCTATCAATCTTTCGATTTGTTTCCCATTGCTTACTGCTCTACTCCTAAATAAACGAAAAAAAGTTAAGAAAAAAGCGAATTTAGTTTAATAAAAACAACTTACATAATTTCAGCAAAATTATAAATCAGTCACAAAACAAAAACCAAAAACAAATTAGAGACGTCCAACTTCAAAACAGAACCCATTATCAATGATAGTTTCATTAGCATTCACAATGGGGTTAAAATTATCGATTGATACTCATAATACCAAATTATCGATGAATTGATAGATGTTGTCAAGTATCAAATAATTGATATTTGATAACAAACATTGACAGTATTCAATTGCCGAGGTAATATCATTGATACTAATTATGAAAAGCAAGGGACCTAAATGGCTACCTTGGGGAACCTCTGAGGTGTAATTAATCGATCTAGAACAGACGTTGCGCACTTTTTGAGTTCAAGCTTTTTCAATAAAGCAATATTATTTACCTAATCAAAGGCTTTACTAAAGTCGGCATACTCAGTATCGACTTGGCATTTATTCTCAATAGCATTAGATGAAAAAGTGTCAAATTAGTGGCAGTAGATCGACCATAGACGAAATCTGGTAATAACTCTTTAGTTAGAAACTCGAGTCTAATTTTTAACAAAGCTTTCAAACAACTTAAAAACCGCCGCCGATAACTTACAGAAACCCCTAAGTTCTCAACATTATTTTAAGTCCCACATAATTGAAATTCAATTTTCCATTCTTGGATTAAGACACCATCAGAAAGAGATTGGTTAATAGTTAGTACCTACTGAGTAAAGGGAATGAGAGTGAGCCACATGAATAATTAAGAATAATACTTAAAATGCCATCGGCTTGGGCCTAAGGGCCAAGAGCACTTCTTACTTGACTATTGTTGCTGGCAGCAACAGAAACAATCAATATACAATTGTTTACGTTCTGTCGTCAAACAGATATTTTTCTGTCCCTAAATTCTGTTGGTGAAAAAAAAATGTTCTGTTCCTAATTCTGTTCTTGTTGCAAATGTATGGGATTCTGTTCTTTGTCACTTGGTGCCTTAAGTGGGACACAGTGAAGCACAATTATCGCATTTCTTAGAGGTTTATGTTTTGAGTTGGCAGCGTTTTTCCTACCGATAACATATTCCACAACTGATCTGATATGATTTGTACTTAATTTGGGATCCACCCGCTGGACTTATATGACCGAAATCATATACTTAAGAATAAAACGCTAATGAAGTATTATTTTTTGAATGGTTTGCATATCATTTCCGGAGAAGTTTGCATAATGTTTTCTTCTGCGTTTGATTTAGCTTCTTACTGTATTACGAAGTAGATTTTCTCTCGGAACTTTTTGCCACGAAGAAGTTATTCTATTCAAACAATTATAATTTATGTAGGTGCTTTTCACAGATTAACCCTGACGCCTGTCAATAAAAGCATAAACAGAATTTGAAAAATATAGAAATAGAATCATAAATCACTATCTTTGCGCCTGTCCAGCATTAGCTAGGGTCCGACAACGATCTCTGGGTAAACCCTTCTTCAACTCCTTTGAGGAGGTCTGGAAAAGTAGTATTAGGGAATTAGTAACCTTTTTGAATTCCACCAGGCTGGATTTAAACTCTCCTATTCGACAATTTTAAACAACCAGGCCAAATGAGTAACAAAACGGCACATAGTGCTACTTGGGTTTTTCGTTAAACTACTACCTAACTACCTACCAGGATCATAAAGGATTTGGTTTATTTCTTTAGCCAAAAGGAGATTGCAAATCCTGGAACCATAGACATACTGTATAATAAGTCAATGCCTGGAACACTGATTCTTCAATTCTGGTACGTTGCTTTCTATTCTTTATCAGACTTCTTAGACATGTTATTCAATCTTCGCAATCATTGACTTGTATTTGGTACAAATATTTGCAAAATAAGACTCTTATAAAGAAAAGTTGTCGACCGTTAGCCCGCTTTTGATGAAAAATGTATTTAAATGATCAAAATTAATGAAATGACTTTGTAGTATCGACAAAATTCTGTACTGTCTTATTATGCAAATGGGTAAACTGACTGGACTGTGAACAAGCGAATAATAAAGACGTGTCCTATTTTGAACACTACAGTACAGGCTTAATTAAAATGAACGCAAAAAATAAATGCAATTAGTTGAAAAGGCTTCGCACATATTCTAAAGGTAAGATTAGACTGTATGCCAAGTGGTCATAAAATGCCAATTTCTGACAGTTCTCCTGTCAAAATATGGTCATATCTCATATGCTCTAATGACCTGAATGCCACAAACGACCAGGCTGATTTTGACAGATAAAAATTCCGAAATAGCATATAGTGTAATGAGACAATAAGCACGAATGCCAGCATAAAGCCCTGTATGCCCATATGCACTTTCTTGAAATTTCGTTATGGCATTGCTGGCATTTTTTATTTTTGATGAAACAAGTAGGTATTATTTTGTTGTCATCGGTGTTTGATGAGTTCGTAGCGTAGGATTGGGATTTGTTTTCTTTATCTTTTTTTTTTTGAGGATTATTGAATCTATATCCTTTGCGTAAATTATTTAATTGTCTTTTCATTGTAATTTGTTTTAAGTTTAACTAGTGGTCTTGTTGTTGTCCCTCATTGTGGTTGTGTATATACTTTTTTCCTGTTGTGTAATTTTGTTTGTGTAAAAATTGTTTGCTTTCTGTTTGTTTTGTGCTAAATAAATTTCCAACTTCAACTTTTTTGATTAGGTTTTCTCTAAATCATTACCCTTCTATAACATTGGGTAGTAAATAACAAATGCCTTAAATGACCATCGAGGCAAATATGACCATATTGGTAATTTCGGTCATATAGTCTAATATACAGTTTTGATAACTGTAGCATTTTGTTTATTTGACAGCTAATCTGGTCATTTGCCTTTTGGCATTCATATGCTTAATTGGCATACAGTCTAATCTTAGCTTAACTTAGTATGTTTTTCATGATATGTCATATAATGTCAATTACTGACAGTTCCCCTTGCAAAACAGGGTCATAAATTAATAATAGGTTTTCCACGAAGGCTTCAATAACCAACTATTGCAGCACATGACTACAATTATTTTGACAGATAGAAATTACCAAATAGCAAGTAAGTAGTGCAATGTATTGAAGATGGCGTTTTTAATATGTCTTGTCAAAGATTTTTATCCATGCAGTTGTGTTTTATTTCTATTTTCATTTTTGCTTTCAGATTATTGGATTTATTTTCTCCGTTTGTGTAAATAAATCCTACTGTTTCTGTTTAGTTTATGAACCTAAATTGTGTTTTCACTTCTGTGATAATGTTGTTTGTGTAATAAATTGTTTGTTATCATTTGCTTTGATTGAATTATTTGTATTTTTATAGATATGTACTTGTTTTGTGTCCATTCATTATTTTTGTTAGCAATTTGCGATGGACAATGCTGACATGTTCATTTGACAGATAATGAGGTGCGGGTCTTTTGGCTTTGGTTATTTATTCGCGTAATTGACATGCAGTCTAATCTTCCGTTATACCCACTGAAAGCATTCCTTTGCTACCCTGATATGTTCATAATCTACGTCCCAATGAATCAAAGCCCGTATTTAACATTTTTATTGCGACTTGTAGAGTTGCTTTAAGGCGAAATGTGAGCCATATAGGTACTATACACTACTCAAGTGTAGGTAGGTACGTGAACCTAAAGCAACGACTCTTACCCACAAACAGTTGGAAAGTTGTAGATAACATTTAGGAGATATATTCCTGCTTCAAATATTTTTATTTCATTATGTAGTAAATTTGATTGGTGAACGTGATCTCAGTGTGGGTTGATAGAAAAGTGTGGGTACCTTATGCGCGACGTGAGTGTTGCTATACACAGCTCTAAAAAAAAAAACAAATAAATCACCCACAAAAGCACATTTATCATTAAGTATGTTCCTTTACTAACACCTTTGGAAAGAAGTCAATAACATTAACTGTTACACTTATGAAAGCCTTAAGTTTGCAATATGTTAATATTTTTAAACACCGACGTGTTATTTATTGCTGTTTGTGTCTTTTGATCATAATATGCGAATAACACTAATGAGACATTAGTCGACTGAATTATGGCAAGAGGAATTACATAATCAGGCATTTATATTTGTTACTAAATTAGTCCAAAAATGAAAGCATTTATTTAACGACTAACAAAAGAACAAGATAAATTGTCAGTAATATGTTTTTGAATGCAAAAGATATTAGCCGCGTTCCATTGACCGCTAGGTGACTTTAACGGGGTGACAAACTAAAATTGACGTTTTATTATTTTCTCCGCACAAACACACAAATTGTGAGATTTCACATTCAGGAAAGTTACTCAATCTGACGCAAAATATAAACAACCTGCTAAAAGCTAAATGGAAAATATTCAGAGAAAAAATGAGCTGTAAATTAGATTCACCAACAAGTACGAAAAATCAAGTCAAAAGGTGAAGTTATCATCGTTTGCGACGCGAAAATTCGTCTCGAGGCGAACGCGTTAGCCATAAACCATAAACCATAAACTAAGTATTAAATAGACCGTCAGCTCCCGCGCCCCTACCCGATTCCCACCGATACTGAATAAAAATTTGATGTGAATTTCTTTCCGAATAATACCAGCTTTACTTTTAGAAGAAATATTTTTTCATAAACAAATCGAGGGTATTTGAGTTCGGCGAAAAGGGAAAAATGCCCTCGTTTCGTGGGAAAAATAAAGTGAGAATGCTAAGAACACTGACTGAGTTTAGTGTATTTATTGATTTCGATCAGCTGATGGATGCGTTCCCACTTCCCACAGTTGAGATTTTTTGTTTTATTTGACCACGAAAACATGTATTTTGCAAAATGGTTAATAAATAATGTAATCAACATGTAAATAAAGGAATAAACTGAGAAATATTCATTCGTGAAAATAAAATACGGCATTTTTGTTACTACAATTATTATTGTGCTTATTTTCGTTTGTTGTTTTTGGCGAAAAGTTATTTGGACGGCGAATGTCGAAAAGAAAAAATCAACAAATTCAAAGCGAAGATCTAAGGAATATTAAGACTTACCTACATAAAATGTGCAGGAGTTCAGGGGAGATATATGCACATTTCTGATGGAGTATAATTTTTGAAATATATTATTTTTATGAAGTTACCGTTTAGGTAATAACAGAACACAACAAGGGGAAAAAATACATTTTTAACAAACTTTTTCACAATTTAATAAACAAAAGCATTTCAAATTAACGTAATTAATGAAAACAATTCATTCAGTCGAAAATATAATTAATGTTTATTTAGAAAATAACTTTTTTGTGCTATCCACAAAATTTGGCGTGTTGTTTTTAATACTATTTTGTGTATATTATACTTAAACTGCTCTTTATATAGGCTTCATTAGTAATATTTTAAATATAGCTTGAAAAATATGAAAGTTTAGCATGGCAGACTAATTAAAACTATATTATACATTATTTTTCGCACTACTTTTCGAAATGTAACCTTCCAAAAAAAATTTGCAACCTTCATACCCCTCAACAAATAATAGGACATAATACATTTTTAGAAATTTTGATGACCAACCAATTTGTAGTTAAAAATCAATATATGAATTTATTTTCTTTAAACTGTAAAGGCAATAAACTGTAAAGGCAATAATCGATAAATATTTCCATTGTTTACAACCACAATGTAAACATCATAGATAAAATACGAAAATTTTAATAATAGCCGTGTTTTTTTGAGCTTCGATCTCAGCAAAACAACCTGGAACTAAGAAAACACATTATTTACAAACACAGCCCCGCAATCGATATTGAAATGAGATGACATGAAAACTGATTTAAACCGCAATTGTAGGCTGTTTTTTTTCAAGTATGTGTGTGCCCCCTTTGATTAGCATGGCACAAACACATGAATTCAAACTGGGCTACACTCAAGGTCAAATCCACCTTGTAGGCAATCCCTCTTTTTTGGCTGAAGCTGTCAGTCTATTTAATAGTTAGTTTATGGCTTTAGCGAATGTTCTGTGTTTTTGTATTACCGACCGTTGGCGAATAGACTTATTCGCTTAAAATCCAATGCCGCCGCCACAATAAAAAAAAATAAACTTAGATTTTTTTAAATTAGTGCCAAAGTGGAAACAAGCTTCTATGATCTGTATATAATACCTAATTCTTTTGGGGTTAAACTCAATGATGATACAACTCGATAAACGCACTGGGCCAATTTTTATGATTCTTCTTGTGGTTTTTTCGTATTGCTGTATTTAAGGTTTAGGTAATTTTAAAGATTAGGATACTTTCGGACATAGGCGGGATAGGAAAACGGATTGTGGCATCTTCCATTCAAAGATAAAATCGAATGCTATATCGAAAGTTGTGTTATTAAAACTATTAATATGGACATAGTCCAAATAAAGCACTTTGCGAAATGTGAGCAGGACTTATATGTATGAAAAGTACGGGTACAACTGCATATCAAAGAGACTCAGAGTATGAGCACTCATATAACTCGGAAGCGGATCTTTCGATTTTTATTGAAAAATTGAAAGCCAAACATTCTCATTCCGCGGATACCGCTTATTTAGAACGATTGGAAACTGATATTTAAACGTCTTCAATTTTCCATGCGTCTTCCTTTCGCTATTCCAATCGCTGGAAATTTGTGGCATCAATCTTGAATTTCCATGTTTCTCAGATCGCCAATTGTATGTGCCGTGCTCACGTGTTACTAAACCTTCCGCTTTGTACGTCGTGTACCTTAAAGCACTTTACCGAAATAGTAGAAGGTTGCCCAGCACGTCAATCACTGCGGTTTGAATGAAACACATCAAAATTGCTATACTTCAGTTATTGCTATTGTAGGTTTTGAATAAAGAATTTTAATTGAAATTATTTTTTGTCATTACATTAACGAATCTAGGCGGAACGAAGATAGTTATTAAAAAATTTGTATCTTCGTTGAACATTCACATTTTTTAAATAAAAGATAAGCTCCATCGACCTGTTTTATGGTGATAATAATGAGAGATTTTGCTTATTGATGTGCCGCGCTATCTTCATTTGTTTCTTGCCTTTCATCACCAGGTATATCCTCTTCAGTGGCTGACTGGTTATACGAATTTGAACCCAAAACTGTAGCAGTTGGATCGACCGCACTTTGAAGATCAAGAAGAGCGTCTACTGCCTGTTCTATTGGCGAAAGGGTCAGTCGGATGTGGGTCCCTCCTCCCGTGCCTTTTATGTCCTTTTTGTGGGTGGCAATTTTTGCTTTCAATTTTGTCTTGTAAAGTCCAACCAAATCTACAATACAGTATGTTTACAATTATTAATTTATTCCGTATAATTGATGGATAAATTGTTGTTTAAAATTACTGAAACTAAATCAGAAATGGAAACCTTTTCAAGTGATTGCATATCTTCAATTTATAAAGCAATAAAACAATAATAAAAAAAAATATAAGAATGAAGATGAGAAAAGTTAAAAAAATTTATAGATCTCTGCAAACAATAAAAAAATGTTCGGAAAATGTTAAACTGTCAACAACAAAGATGTTGCGTTGTGGCAGCCAATGGACATATGTATTCGAAAATGTAGTTACCTATCTTAAGTCAACTAGATTGGTCTGGACTAGATGTAACCTGCTATATTGGTTGAAAATTTCACTTTTCGTACGTCAGCCACATATGCTGTCAACTTAGTACACAGTCATACAAAAAAAGGTCCTATTTCTCGACACTCATGAGAGTCAAAGCTGTATAATTTGGAAAATTTATGTTGATTTAGCATTTACTCTGAGTCAAGAAAATGGCAGACTTGAACTTTTTCTGAGCAATTGCTTTGTCTAACAGGTTTTTTTCGCCTGCAAAAGCTCCGTTGTGTGGCTTTTGGAGCATGTCAAAGTTGGAAATAGCTCTAATCGGTTTTCTTCACATAACAAACTTGTCAAATGCTTCGGTTTTGATATTTATATTACCTAAAAGCAGTAGCTACGTTTTATTTTCACAATTTCAACACCTTATAAACTACTCGTAGTTACTAATAAACTAATATTATAACAAAAAGAAAAGAGTAGTAAACAATTTTCAGTGCTTCAAAAAAACCAAAAAAAAAAAAAAAACAGAAAACTAAGAATAAACATAAGGAATTTATCGTGGATATTATCGAGACTAAAATAAAGTGCTGAGCCTCAACTACTGTCAAAAAAGCTAAAAAGTAAGGAATATGATTGCCATTTATGAATGTGTTATGCTATAGATTTCGAAATTCCAATTTAGGTATCACCTAAATTGAAATGTCTGTGAAATTTGTTGAAGAATAGTTTTTGTCCGTTGGTTGAAGGTTGAACCTGAAAAACAGCTCTCAATCGGTCAGTAGTCCAGCAAACGAACTACTACATCTACACAAACAACATAACAGAAATCTAGAACGGGTGATCCGATCAGTCTCAAATTAATTAAATAAATAAATAAATAATTAAATATAAATAAAAAGTTGATAGAGTCCATGAGAGTATTACAATTATTGTCAACTGAACTCTTTCATAAAACTCGTGAAAATATAAATTACAGGCGAGTATTTTTAATACTGTTTTTAATTTTCTAATAATAATAATAGTTGGCGCAACAGTTCTGTAAAGACCCTGGGCATAGCTTCTCATAACCATTCTTATTGTGTAAGTATTTCATTTTTGGAACGAATGCGGAAGGGATCTACAATTTTATGCCGAGTCCAAACGGCTAATTGAGAAGTTCTTTCAAGACAGTTATACTCTCGGATGTTTGTCAGAAATTCGCGAGAGGTGGCGCAGTAACAAAAACCCTGAGTTGGAATTTGGGTTTTTGCGGGATTCGAACCTGGACCCCTCGCTTAGATGTCCAACACACTAACCACTAAGCCACTGCGCCTATTTTCGACCAAAAGTTATATCGATGTTGTTTGCCGGTGTTTTTCTAAAATCACTGCTCAACTATTTTAACCGCAACAGATCAACAATTTACTTTGGACTTCCTCCGAATGCTCGTGCTTTACTTTATGTCAACTCTACCCCAATAACCTGTCTACCCGGATTACATTCAGAGTACTTATACGTACCGACTGCGAACAAAAAAAAATTCCCATATACAACCTTGCAATGTCAATAGGTACCTACTGAAAGCTTGGACAAAAACCAATCAGTCAGTGAATGCCATAAAAGAGCCTACGTCTAATTGATTTCAAACTTCTTTGGTGTAAAAACTCCGGTAAATTTAGCAGAAGCCAATAAATTTGGATCGTGATTTCGACCGACAGATTTCTAAATTTGGAACACAAAAAGTGTGCTGGGCAAACTATTTTGCACCAACTGTCAGGAATGTTACACACAAAAGTACAAAAACGTTAAAATAACACCATCACATGAGTAATTAAAATAAATTCTTGCTCAACTGCCTGGCAACTGACATGTTGCCCGAAACGAGTCACATGTAAACAAACTCTTAAGAGCGCCATAACAGTATTTCTGATCTACCTACATATTATGTACGAGTAAAAGTAACTAAGTAAGTCAAACTAGAGCTAGAGCGAAAATGCGACTGCAGGCTTTTGGTGACCCACTTTTATGCGTGCGAAAGTCAAAACTTGGATATTATTGTGTAATTCCCCTGTCTGATTATTGTTATTATTTTTTATTATTGGTGGTCAGGGGAAAAATCAGATACACAAATCTGTTAACATTTTTAAAGCAGGAAATGTGCTGAATAATTTTATTTAATTTTAATGAATGTGCGGGTGAGCCAGGGTCAACTAATGGATCTTTTGCAAATTTAACACATTTGTCTCATGCAAATTGCTTTGAGCGTAGAATTAATGAGAAACAGTTGATAGGAGGAAATGTGCTTTATGCAACTTATAGTTTAAGCAAACTATCTCCATGCGAATGGTTAGTTTAGCGTAGTTAATGATCGGTTTGATTTATTTGACATTTAAATAGTGTGGTTAATTTTAAATACTCCTTGGCTATCAATTGGATTGAGGTTGAATAAAATTGATCCCACACTTTGGAAAATAATAAGCACATGATTATGATGTGACATTACGTAGTAAGAGAAAGATATTGTTTTCGTACAAAATTTCGAACTCGAGATGTTAATCAATTCTGGCATTCCGATGATAGAGGAGCTCAAAATAGGTTAGGTCAATATGACTGCATAGGTGTATATATACCTACCCAGTTTTTGGCTACAAATTCGAATAACGGTTATTTTTGAAATTTAGACATATCTCGAAAACGGTCCATACTATTGTAACAAAATTCCATTTCTAAAATAATGTGGTTATTTATAACTTAATAGCAAACTCGGTTTTTCTCTATATTATCGTACAATGGATTTAAAAAAAATAAATATATTGTATATCTATGTAAAGATATCGGTCTAATACGAGCCCTACTTCCAATCATAGACACCTTAAGCCAGCGTTGCTAAAATATTCTAGTAAAAAATTAAAACATCCCCGACTACACTTTGCCTTGTACTCAAAAGTCTTATAAGCTATAAGAGCATAAAATCTAGTACAGTACGCGCTTATGTTATAACTCTCTAACCAGAACTTGCTACAATTGGCTATTATTGAGAGCTTCAACTTTTAAAAACTAACATCGATATTTGATAATATATACTATGCCATATCAGATGAATAACCCAAACGTGAATTTTATTTAACACTGTTCCTTTTTCTGTTGTTTATGAGCCGCTGCTTTTATCTAGAAAGCATCGCTTTCAGATCCTTAGTTACTCATCAGCATGGTTCTTCATGCTCTACTTACCCGTTTACCTAACCTACCCATACCCACTTAATAAAATAAGAAAACAACCAATCTGTTGATCAACGAGAAAGTTTCGTTCGACCCAGTCGTGCACTTAATTTTTTTGTTGCCAATATATAAAAAAAAAAAATAAAAGAATGCAACAAAGTTCGTAAACGAAGGTGTTGAGTACACAAAACTGTAAATAATTCGCACATCTTTTCCTTTCAATACAAAAGATTACTAACATTAAAAGCACTAGCGTTCTACTTAAATTGGTCATGCATACTTTTTGTTATGTTTATCAAAAAAGTAGTACCTAGGTATGAAACTTTGAGTGCTGATCACTGAAAATGTCGTTTAAGCCCGTCCTATTCTAAGCGCTTCGATTGTTTCTCTTGCAGCGAGTAACTGAAATGTCAATTCAACGTTTCAGAAGTTATAATTCTATATTTCTTACGATTTTGTTCTTCACCTGGCTATCTGCTTTTGTTTTTCGTTGACGTCTGACGTCTATGGAGAAGTTTAAAAGCAGCATCTGGTCAAATGTGTACGTAAACGAAAACATTGAGAATCTGCATCTGACAGCTGACCATTTGCACATCATTTAAATCATTTTTATTTGTTTATTTATTAAAAGAAAATAATACCGTTCCAGTTATAGTAAACGCTCTTAATAGTGTAAAACGCACGGGGCTTTACTAATACTAATTTTTAAGCTTCACCTTAAATCCAAGGGTAAGAGGAAAAGCTTCTCAATTTAGGCGTTTGGGCTCGCCACATTCGTGACAAAAAAAAAACATACGAATGCTTAGAGATCTTGACCTAGATCCTAGAGTATCAACCTAGATATATGCTGCCCCCAATTTGTATTTCTTTTATAGCAATTCCGAACCAACTTTATTTCTCACACCTAAAAGTTAATAGCTGCAAAAAAGGATGTCTGCCGCAACAATACTATGACATCACTGTTGTTAGCAGCAACAGAAATAAGTGCTGTATGTACATAGATATCTATTCAATCAAAAGAATTCTATTGCAAAAAAAATAGGTAGAGGTATGCATTTAATTCTGTTCTTTGCCGCTGCACTTCGTTACTTATATTAAAAAAAGACAATTCACACTTAACCAAGTAAATTTCTCATCACATTACACGTCCTCCTTCACTTTACTTTTGGTGAATGGGGCACACATTAAACTTCAAATTAGTTAAAAATTGATTGAATTGTTAAGTTAAGCTTAATAAATCTCTCTTCGAACTGTAAATGACTCAGACCCTGGTACAATACATAATACGATCATTATCATTAACACTAATAGGTATGTAGGTAAAAGATCAAGCTATTAAATAAACTAAGTCGGTCTGTCATCTGTCAATGCCAAAATGTAATTTCCCTTACGTAATGTATATGTACACGGGCGAATTCAGAGTAGGTACATCGCGTAAAGCAACAGTGGTTGTTATTTCGTATTCGTAATTAAGGTTAGAAGGTACCGAAGATACACAAAAAACATATTTTCATAAAAGCTTGAGGCTATTGACGTTTTGTGGATTAAAATAGACAAATTGTTTTTCTTCTGAATATTTGGTTTTGGAATAGGACAGTTCGCGATAACGCCAGTTACAAATAGGAAGAAAAAAAGCCTAGTGACAGCTGGCACGTGTAACGATAACTTTGGAGCCAAAACATTTTAAAAAAATCAATCTGCCTTTCATTGTTCGGTTGAGAATGGGGACGTTCAAGCATCTAGTTTAGTACGTCTGACAGCTGTCTGACTAGATGTATCTCGGTTTTGTTTGGCTGAAATCGGTCGTATGAGCAGCTGTTTCTGTTGACGTTTATGGAGAGCCGACGAATATAGTCAAGAAGTTCGTGACTGAGAAATCGGTTGACCGTTCGCATAATGTGGGTGACATCGAAAACGTGACGTTCCGGTTATATCTTATCCAGACTAATATGGTAGGCATAAGATAAGCATAAGCATTTTTTTCAAAAGGTTTGACAATAATTCCGTAGTCCGGACCAACCACAAAAGTTAGCAAAACCTTCGGGATTAAAGATCCGCATTCTGAACTAAATAGAGTCTGTAGTGTATTGACATTATCATTTTCGACATATTCAAATACATGAGTAAGTAGTTTGTTACGGCGCAGGGTCATAAGTCCACAGGCCAAAAGTCCACAAGACACACTTCTCCAGCATTGCAATCATTTTAAGATTGCGCTTTCAAACTATGAATTCTGTATGGGGGGGCATGCTGTGGACTTTTGGCCTGTGGACTTATGACCCTGCGCCGTTTGTTACAGGTACGGGAGTTGTCCCCACACCGTCTACACTGGCATTCATAGATCTCTTATCTATGCATATTGTCTCGTGTGCATGCACTATGAGAGAGGGGGCAGTTGTTCAGACGACCGACGGCTAGACGCCATGGACGGTAGGATGATAAAAACGAAAAGTGCCGGCCCGAACATGCAAACCTCATTTCCCAAGGCTGTCAAACATATAAATAAAGAAGATCATTCCGTGATGCTTTTTGGGAGACAATTTTTCACGACTTAGAAGAACCTTATAGTTGGTTTATAATTAACTTTGCCAATTTATAAGTTGTTATAGATTTTCATAGGCGCATTACATTGGATCTACATTGCCTTCAGTCTATCGGCTACGTATTTAACTAGCCTGCAATGCCGCATCTTATTTAGACAAAGCTAATCTTCTTGAAGCGTAAATTACTTTTAGGTGCATCCTTAAAGACTCCGATTTGTCTCCATAAGTGCTTTCAAACCTCAAATTTGCTATGAGAAAAGAACACTTTGTCCACTAAAGAAAGAACTTCAGAATATAAACATTAATAAAATCGGTTTTCCAGACAGTCCCCGTAATTTTTTTTTTATTTCATAAATGATAGATAGATCCTGAGCTTATTCCGTCCAATTCCTCGCTGACACTCTCATCAGCTTCTGACAATCGTTCCAAATGAACGCCCTTTTTTCCATCGAAATAAAATGACAGCATCCGTCGAACTTGATATAGGGTTTAACCAATAAATTGTAATAAAATACTTCGAGCACACAGTACTTTGATTACTTACTTAAGGTGGCGCTACAGTCCGGGGTGGACCTGCGCCTTTGATTAGCTGTCATTAAAACGAGCTCCGAATCTTCGGCACCATGAATTCACGAAATGGTGGAGGAACGGCGGTATGACAATTTTTTTTTCCACTCAGTATTTGAAGGTTTCGATTTAAGCGACAACACGACTAATTTCACATTTATAGCGCGAAATGTTCCCATGTCGAGTAATTTCTTGATTTGTGGGTGTCGAAGTCATCCGATTTGACACCGATGAAGTTTGCTTGTAGGGCTATACAAAAGAACGTTATTCTTAAGCGGACAATCTTAATGTTCTTAATCAGTTAAAGGACAAGTCTTGGCTGAGATAACAAGTCGAAACGCTTGGAGAAGTCATTGAAAATTTAATAACCCTTTGACAAATATTTCAACGACAGTCAGAAGTGGCTTTTGCCTCGTCGAATGAAATTATAATTTTATGAGCGGGACTTCCTTTAATAATCTCACCTCACTTAAATGTAACTTGTCATCCTTCACTGATATGTTGACTTGACATAAGCAAGCATAAGTATAACCACAGAGCCAATGCGGACACCGTCTGGCAAGTATAGTGACAGCTGACAGGTTCCACAGCAAGATTTATAAAATGTCACACGTCACAACTTTTGTTTGTAATGTAGAAAAACAGTCTCTATTGTTCTTCGGACATCAATAAGTGTAAAGTTATGGTTATAACGAGGTTTTCTTTGCAATTGTATTTCGTATTCAGCAACTTATTCGTTATTCAGCTGAGGGGCTACAGCAACGTCCTGTACTCTCCGAAATAAAATGTTTTCGCTCCACACAATTTTCCTCAATCCTAATGCACACTTCTCACCATCATAAACGACTTTATGAACAGCTCAACCGTCATTAAGAGCTTTTTCCCAGCAGTCAAATTGAAACCATCAACCAATTCCAATCATTGTAAGCAAACTGTATTTAGATAGCAAATGGGGAGATACATAATTGCATCTTGATGTCTCGAGTTGAGATATTTAACTTCCCGAGAAGGTAGAAGTGCTCGAACGCAGCCTCCAGTCCACACATTTCATCACGATCAACTTACTTTTCACTTTTCAATCGGTCATCAGCCCCCATTTGTCCACGTTCAGAGCAAAAAAAAAAAAAAGTCTTACCGTCCACACAAACAAGTGTCATAAAAACAAAACGATATCATTGAATAATTTTCCAATGGGACCACCTGTGCCACCGCTGCCGACATAACATACCCTGGCAACAAGTTGACACAATTTATCCTAAGACCCGATTCATAAGTTCAATGAGTTAAAGCAATTTAATAAGACTACAATCTACAAGTCTCTCTGAAAAAATAGATTGATGGCTATCTGAGTTAATGCTAGCACATTTGTGATTTTAATTATGTGTGTGCATTTTCAGCGCGTTAAATATTTATAGGTTAATAGGCAAAAAACATGTTGACAGCTTTTTTCAAAGATCGTCAAATAATTCCAGCAATTCGCACCCGACAGATTCTATTACCAAGTGAAACGAGTTTTTATTCTATTAATTAACCTACCTGCTTGTTGAATAAATATGTTAATATCTTAAAAGTGTTAATCTATATAAATTTTATCTAAAATAAAAGTGGATACCGAATTAGTTATTGCTATTTATTTATTGAATGGCCTAATGTGAATTGCACGTTTAAGTTTGTTTTTTTTTACAATTTGTACTGTGAAACATTTAATTAAATCGATCTTAACCTGCCTGTGGCTATTTGCACTTTGAATTGATGGGATTGACAAGAATAGGTAAAGTGTTTTTCATGTTAGACAGTGGCCCAGCTCCAATCTCAGATCCCAAAATATTTTATGCAAAGCTTTCACCAATACTGTGCGATCTACAATATTGACGAGTATTGATCAGAAGCCTTCTAGACCCGCTAGTGGCAACAGATGTGCAATACAGTTTGCATCAAATTAATAATGGTGCTTATCATTACCAAAACTACTCGTTTTTTGTAAAACATCTGTCGCCTAATCGTAGCGTATCTTATACCCATTCACACCGCACCGAAAACTAGTCGATTTATTCACATCGAACACCAACTAGTTTTAGCCGAGTTTTTTTGAGCTTCGATCTCAGCAAAGCAAAGCAAAGTAGGATTTTCAGCACGCAATTACAACAACTACATTCCAATTGACACTTCGGGACTCGCAATAGTTGTGCTGAAAAGCCTACTTTACTTTGCTTTGCTGAGATCGAAGCTCAAAAAAACTCGGCTAATATGGCACATCAAATAAGGGTGGAAAATGATTTTTATCTGTGAGTTGTGTTGTGACATTTGTTGGGTCAGCCATTCTGCTGAATAATGCAAAAGGTGTGTTTGTTTCAACAACCCAACGATTGGAAGTTGTTTTCGTGGTGTTTTCGTGGAAAACGACTTTGAACGACTCGTTTTAAAAACTGGAATATGTATGGAAAACTTCTGTTTTCGATGAAGTTATCGTGTGTTTTGGCGAAAACCGGTTATGGGCTTGGTGTAAAAAGCCTATAACATCCGAAACTATAGCTTTTCTGAAAAAAAGTAATTTTATTAAGCCCCTCGGACTCGGCACACTTCACAAAAGTGCTTTCAGGACAATACCAAAGATTGTTTGAAAATTTAAGTCCAATCGGTTTGGTTGTTTTCGAGGCATAAGACTTTTAATGTTTTTCTTAATGTGTGAGGCGGGATCACCTTTATCTAATTTTGAACCAACTTTGTCTATGTCCTTCTTCAGGTACTTCTCACTCA
Organism: Cheilosia vernalis; assembly: GCA_949126925.1. Classification (NCBI taxonomy): domain Eukaryota; kingdom Metazoa; phylum Arthropoda; class Insecta; order Diptera; family Syrphidae; genus Cheilosia; species Cheilosia vernalis. The sequence continues at coordinate 87,465,070 of OX421358.1, read as the reverse complement.
CACACTGAGTGTGATAAATATGATGTGAGTATTATGTGATCAATGATGTGGCCACAAGCAAGAACCCTTTAAGTCTGAAAATGAAAAGAAAAAAAACTACAGACTCTGACAGAGGGCTTTTATCGTAATCGTTGCAACAATTTTGAATTTTGCGGCCACAGTTTTCATTGACATGAAAAAGTAAACGTAAGGCCTAGTACGCAGCTGTTGCGGAACGAAATGTTCCGGTGGTCTCCAAATGGACCACAAAACGTTTGCGAAAATAGTTTGAGGAGAGTTCCATCAACTGCAACAGAGGTAGCAGAGTTACCTCTACTGGCCATTCCGATTCGGATACTCGAACTTCACTGTCTCCTTAAATATTCTAATTTAGACTATTTACTTAAAATTTTGGCGATTTTTAGGCTCCTTACGTATTAATAAAAAAAATTGCTAAAGTAATGTTCTCATAAACCTAACAAAAGTTCTATACAATTAATTGTAAATGCGACAACTAAATTTTCATACAGTTTTTTGAACAGACTCTATCGTCTCAGCAGTAAAATCATCTCACAAAATATGCGTGAATATAAAAACACAATATCCAAGTGTGAAGGTTTGCGGTATGTATGCACCAAAGGGTTTTTTTTTTGACATTGGAAAATGGAAACTAGAAAAGTCTCTCAATTACGAGTTTGTGTTGTTTTTTTGAAGTTATTACTTCTTTAGGCGCGTTGGGCACTTTTAGATGGGAAGAAATTAATGAATTCGGGTTACTTTTAAAACGACACCGCGTCATCGACACCGAGAAACCGACACCCGATAGGTGGCGCTGTTGTCGATTTTTTTTTTAAGAAACTCAACCAATCTCAATGAAACTTTGTTTGTGTGCATGGTGTATGCAGCTAGAAATATAGGATATTTCATTTACAAATTAAATGGAAATTGTAATATGTAGGTATGTATGATTTTTGTAGATGAAAATTCATAAATTTCATTGGTATTAATTTCAAAGAATACCAATTAATTATTAAATTCAATATTTTATGTATGTATTTGGAAATGTACGTTTTAAGCAATATATTGCAATTTTTTTTATGTAAAATAATATGCATTATTTTTCATGTACTTTAAATGAAAGTGAAAATTGTAATATAATATTTGTAGTAGATAGTACATATTTCCTGGCGATTCGAAAAATTAACACGTAATTGTTCAAGTAATAACTTCTGTCGGCACTCCCGGAGTACCTGTCTTTTTTTTTAATCTAATATTGTCGTCCTTAAAAACAATTAAATCAGAATAAGTGTGCCTATGAATTATACACAAAAATGCGCATTTTTGATTTTCATATTTGAGTTTGGGTATTTGTTTCTCCAACATTTTTCAATTTGGCTTCATACATCTTATAAGAGCTGGCAGCAGTGTAGTACAAATTTAGTAGTTTAGTTTCTGACACCTGTCTGACTCTGATTTGATGTATCTCAGTTTTAATTGGCTTAGATCGGTGATATAAACAGCTGTTTCAATTGTCCTATCTTTTTTTGCGTTCAGGCTAGTCCAGGCCAATCTATTTGAATTAAATTATAAATTTTTGAACGTGTCCTGAGTTTCGTTTAATATACCTACAAAGCTATCATTCACGTGATATAAACGACGTAAAGGGGTAGCAACACCCAAGCTACTGAGGATGATGGTTTACCCGACAAGCTTTAAAAAAAAAGGAAATTTTGTCATATGACTGCAATCCTAATAAATGGAATCCGAAGAAGACCCCTAGCTGCACCAACTACAGAGTTATCAGCCTCCATCACATCGCAAACATAAGTTCCCATTTCTCATGTTAAGAGAACACTTTTTAATGCCGTCTCAGAGGTTAGGAAAGTCCACCGTTTATCAAATTCTTAAACTTAATTCTGGAAAAGAACAGGTATTACAAACTGATATACTCGCGATCTTTTCCTCTATGTATGATAGCATCTAAAGAAATGAGCTACACAAAGAGTCATTTCTAGTTTTGGAAATATTTCGCTCAAGGCAACTTATGACTTCTTTAACATGGTATTTGTAAGAATTGTTCAAAATCGCAGGGGAAAACACAAGGCACGACCTATCAAAAGCCGACTTTCATATGGCGGGCGAAAATATTTACACTATATTGGTAAAAAACGGCGACCTGTCACTGGTGCGCTTGCCATCATATAAAAGGAATCTACTAAAATGGGTAAACGAGGGCATCAAGACCAAGCATATGCCATTGACATACGAAATATGGACTGTTAGTGAAATGGCAGTGCCTTACAAGCACTGCGCAAAGAATAACGCCAACATTGAAGCTCTTGCTTCAAAACGAATAAAAAGTGTAAGAAAATGAGAACTTTTTAGAGTACCTACTCCAAACTTTCCGGCTGGTTCTAGAACTAGCTCAGTTATAGACATGATACACTTATTTGACAGATTCAAGTCTCCAATTGGAAGTGGAACTTGTTCGGTGAATAATGGGCTGTTTACATTTCACCATTTTAGGTTCGACGCTACATTACACACCACAGTAGGTAAATTTACGAATTTTAGAAAACAATTGTGTCTGCCAACTAATTTATCAGAAGAAAAATCTGATAGCGCCAGTGTTGCTGTTGTTTTTTTTTTCAAGGTTGAGAACTACATGCGTCGCACTCTCATATCATTATCATGTTCAGAGCATAAGCAATTAATTAATGCGCCAACTCTGTTCCGGTACAATGCTTTTGTCGTGCCAGATGTCCAGCAAACTAATACATTTCAGGATCTCATTTAGAGAACGTCCGAAGGTTGCATGTTCTCGTCAGCGCCTTTAATGCAAAAAAACAGAAAGCAAACTACAGTGCGCTAATAAATCAAAATAAAATCTTTGCCTGTCGTTGGCAGCAGCTGTTGGGTCACTAAACAAAATCAATATCAATTGCATGTGCAATTAATTTGAAATCGTAATGCTCCCATTGTGTCGCCGTTGCTAATTTGCAAAAAGTATTCGCAAGCGTGTTGACTTTTTCCACAGAGGAGGTCACCGAGTTCCACAGCGTTGTTTAGGATGCATATCTGCATCGCGGATCCCCGCAGTTGTCGATTCGTAGTCCGCGTGTCGTCGCCATCATGTTCGATGCAAGTCGTGCTCGTGACTATGTTACTCGAGTTATTCGCCAACATCAGTCGCCACAGTCCATAGTAAACTTGGTCCACATGGATCCAGGCAAAAAAGATCTTATCGCGAATGGGAAAAGAGCATACCCTATAATCCTAGTTTGGCGAAGCTTACACAATCCCGCCATGAGATGATGGATGGAACAAAAAGCAAACAACTTACCTTGGACCGCGGCGGCAGTGAGGTCTGAAATTTTTTTCTAATTAATCGATTAATTTGCCGTTTAAGCAGCCATTATGGTGGCGCGAATTGATAAATATTCATTCAGCGGATACTCGAGAGCACTTGGGTGTTTTAGAGCGTAATTGAAACATTTGATTCAATTATTATTATCTAATCGAATATGGGGGCACATTCCGCTTCGTTGAGGGAATTAAAGGTATTTTTGAATGCAACACACTTATGGTGGCGATAAATTGATCCCGTGTTGTGTTAATATGCATTAATTTATGCGATTCGTTTCTCCTCGGACTTTGTCCGTAAACGGAGAGACACCTCTAGTTTATCACAGATCGTAGATAAACGGAATTGATTTGAATCTATTAGGAGGCATTAGTTGGCTTTTTGAACTCCCCCCCCTGGGGGATATGTTTAACGTTGTTGATCCGTTTGTAGTGATATCTAGTTGGAGTGATTTTAAATGCGATTGGAGTGATTTCAAATTTAGTGTGACACTAGACTGTTTTAATTGGAATTGTTGAGAAATCAAAGGGGTGGAGCGGATATGATGAAATAATTAGCTACCATACTGGTATCAACATCTGTTCGGAAGCAATGACTTGTTTCATACATGGCTTTCACTGGCAGATAAGTCGTTGCTTCATCGTTTCCTTAACAATGAATATAGACTACATGTTTGTAGCAGACGCACTTTCATGTTTATGACGTCTTTATGTCATTCAACCATGGAACTTATTTTAGTGTCATGTTTGGGGTGTTTGGGGTGTTTGTTTTGCAAAGGCATCTTCCACTAGTCGAGGATAACAGCTTTACGTCTGCAGATACAACTAACTGTCAGTATTTTCAACTTTCTCCATTACGTAGTAAGAGAAAGATATTGTTGTCGTACAAAATTTCGAACTCGAGACATTAATCAATTCTGATATTACGATGTTAGAGGAACTCAAAAAAGTGGGTCGCAAAATTCTGTCCGACCTGTCCGTCCTTCAACAGGCCTACAGCCTAAACGGCTTCCCGGATTACGGTTCAAACCTCGGATTTGGAGCTTTTGGGAGGAGGGGAGGAAGGGGTTTTGTTTTTGCAGGTAACCTCATATTAATGGTTCGTACCAGTTTGATTTGATCGAGAACGGCTCTAACAATTTCAACCAAAATTGATATTTAAGTTTGAGGAGGTAAGGTTACCATGACTGCATACCTACCCAATTTTTGGCTTAAAATTCGAATAACTTATTAGCAAGCCCAGTTTTTTAATATATTGTCGTAAAATGGATTTTTGCAAGTAGTAAATTTTTTAAAAATTAAGTCTACCTGGAAATGATCTAGTATAGTACAGTAGGCGCTTATAAGTCTCTAACCAGAACATGCGACAATTGCCTGTTACTGAGAGCTTCAACTTTTAAAAACTAACATTGATATTTGGTAATATATCAGATAAATAACTGAACGTGAATTTTATTTAACACTATTCCTTTTTCTGTACTTTATGAACAGCTACTTTTATCTAGCATTGCTTTCAGATCCTTATACCTACTCTCAGCATGGTTCTTCCTTCTATACTTACCCGTTTACATAACCTACCTACCTAGTAAAAAAATAAAACAACCAATCAAACTGTTGATCAACGAGAAAGTTTCGTTCGACCCAGTCGTGCACGTTATTTTAAATGTTTTTGTACGACTTAACATAACGAAGTTCGAGTTTGAAAGTGTGCGCCAAGTAAATATAGCCCGTCCCAAAGTACCTGAAAATATCTTGCGCAGGTCTCTTCACATCAGGGATTTTATTCTCTTAGAGAAAGCAAAACTACTTTTCCAACAAAAACTACAGCTAAAAAAAATGTGTGCGCATTTCATAAAGCAAGCATACCCCTGCTTGCGAAAACATCTCTCTCGATCGACGATCGAGGCATGACTGATTGTCCACATAGAACCGTCGTTGGCGCATGCAATAGATACACTTTACCCACCCCAAAGAAAAGGGAAATTTGCTGGGTGTTGCACTTCTCAAATATGTAGTAATAAAAGCCAGAGCCTTGAGTAACAACTATTAAAAAGGGTTAAAATGGAATTTCCATTATACTTTGTGAATGGGCACGAATGCAGGTAGACAGGTCGATTTTTAGGTTAATTGAGAAAAGATGGGTTTTTTTTTACTCACTTACATTATTTTATGGCAATTTCGATATTTTTCATTATTTCTTTATTTTCTTGAATGTAATGTTCTACTTCGTGCATGAAACTTTTTTCATGAGTTACTACAATAATTTATTGGTGAAACTCAATGACTGTTAAAACACGTATCAATAATAAAACAATTACGTTTTCCAATATCGCTGCAAAAAAGATAAAGTACAGAAAAGCATTAACAATTTCATGCGATCAAAAATACCTTAAGAGAGAAAATTTCCCTTAAATAAATTGCTACTGCGCATGTTGGGATCTTTCTTCTTTTATGGGACGGACTATACCACGCATGTTGCATTCTGAAAATGTCTTGAAATAATTTACGCCTTTATGCAATTTGATGAAATTGTTGTTTACAAAATTTATACTGATGAGTTTGTTGCGTAGGTCCGCAAAAATATTTAAGCAACTAGGTATTATAAAAAGCTATTACTTTTTTCCTGATGAAACTGGCATTACATTTTTTTGGAAGACTTTTTTTGTAAACAAAAATAGTACCTACAAACTACAAAGATATTGGCACAAATAATTTTCACTGTCAAATATTGCTCTGGAGGATCGAACGTTACCAAAAAGATATTTTAAGGAAATACAAATAAAATAGAATTAAAGAAAACCCCAGATCTCCCCCTAAAAAACAAATACTGTCCCCAGATTTCACCTTGTCCATCAAAAAACCCTAAATCTGTAGGAAAAACCCCCAAACTGGCAACACCGATTCCATATGTCACAGAAGAATGGACATTTAGCGATGGCGGATAAACGCGGATGAACGAACAATTGAAGTAATAATTCGGTACCTTCCCTGACGGACGTCCCAGTAAAGGAAGAATTCGCTTTGAATGGCTCGTAAAAGTAAAAAGACACTAACGAACATATTGCGCTAACTGAAAAAGCTTAGTCGAAAGTTAGGTTCACACCGGACTGTAGTGTCACCTAATTATCTCCAGATGGCGGTTAGAACCTATAGAATGAAGTCTATGTTTTTAATGGCTGACTGACTGGCACTGGGAACTGTATTTCGTGGCTGGTACAAGGTACATGTGGTCCGAAAACTCACACAACCCCAAGATATCTTACACCATTCAGTCTGACATCCTTTTAATTGAAAAAAAGAACAGAGAAAAGTTTATGTCTCTTCATTAAATGCTTGGTCGATAGACGCTACCTACACAAGCAAATCGCTTGCGTCGACTTCGACATCACACTCAATTGACACCTCGACATCCACATTAGGGTATTTATCTCATGCCAAGTATAATTGACTTCAAATGTAGGAGTTCTTCCTAAAATCTTCCTTAAACCTGGATAGTGCAAAATACCAGTTTTCAGCGCCATTTCCTTACTTTTTTGGGTTTCGTATTGACCGGTGGCGAAAACTATTAAACGTTTTCTTGCCATTACGCTTATGTAGTATGCGCGCAGAAATTTTAAAATCGTAGTCGAGATTTCGGAAAATATTTCTATAACCATCTATACCCGGGTTTGGGAATCGTACTTTCGTGCTTGTGAAGTAAAATTCGAAAGGTTCTTTAGATAACTGGCGAAAGAGTCCCAGCTTTAAGGTCGATCTACACTTCAATAGAAGGCGTAGAGTTCCTGATACTTTCAAAGCATTTATTAACCATTTTTGTAAGCAACCATTTGGCCGCAGTTCTAATGTGAAAATAGATTTCGTTTTAATTTTTATTAAGGAACTAGTCGTATTTAAAATTTAAGTTATCTTGAGTCGACTAGATTTGCCCGGACTATAGAATTCCACTGAATGCAAAAACTTGCTCGGTAACGTCACTACAATATGTCAGTCAAATAAAACAAATCTGATTATGAAAAGTATACAGTTTTAATTGAATACATTTTTATTGATCTAGATTGACTGCGAAAACTCTAGTTTTATTTAATATTTTTCATAGTTTTCGTAGTTAATCTAGATTCCAGAGGCTAGACCAATGAAAATTAAATGAGTTAGTAGGTACGTACCCGCGCGACGACGACGCCAGCCAAGTGTCAGATTTACTAAAGTACTTTTGGATGGGTGTCTGTCAATAGTTTTACGACTCCGTTCACACGAGTTTCACAACGTGAACCTGAACATAAAAGAAATTGTGATCGTAAAATCTGATGGTAGTTTCGGAAAAACAGACAAAAATTGAGGTCATATGCGCGATATTGCTCCATTAAGTTGACCCGTATGAATTAATTATGTATCAGCCAATCATTATCATTTTGTATGTCATATAATAATACAACTTTTAATAGATCAATCACTAGTGAGAAAACCTCTTATTAAGCCACCAAAGCAAGAAACAAACTTTTTCACTTAAATTGGTACGCGCGTGCTGCGTGATAATGGCACCATCAACCGTTACACTTTATTCGTGATGCATGATGATTGGCGGCATTCTAGCTAGTTAAACCTAAACCAACAAGTTTTCAATATTGTTCTTCATCTTGTCAGCCAACAACTTGCGGAATGCTTGTGTTACACAATTCACGCAATACCAATAAATAATCGGGTGACAAAGCCAAACCAGCACTGGCTATCCGAAAATAATTTTACTTCTTTTGCGCATAGTTTATAAATTATCCTCGTTTCGACTGTTGTGTAGCAGGTTCATTCAATCGCGGTATCTGTATTATTCATCCGTGAAACCAATTCTGGGAGCTGCATAGAAAAACCTATCTAAAAACTTATTGCGCAATATCCCAGCAACACGAATGCACCTTTACCTGGTAGGCAAAAGCCGAGAGAGACTGTGTGCAGCAGACATCGACCAGACCGGCATATAGAGAGCAGGCGAATGCCTTTAGATTAGATTAACCCAATAATCCACTTAAAAGGTATAACAAGCTTCAGCACTTCATAAAAAATGCTGCGGGAAATTTATGCGCGGCAAACTCGGTAGAACGCGTCCATTCAACGATCCACACAGAAACAGAATCTATGCGCGCACGTCTATAGCTATGGCGGCCGGCGTCGAGGGAATTTATTCACTGTTGACGGACAACAAAAATAAATGGTGTACAGAAAATTGATTGTTAGTATTTTTGATAGATTGCCACTGTTTAAAGTCACATACATTATTAACAATGAAGTTGTTCATCTAATGATTGATGAAGCGACAACCATAAGAGGGTACAAAAACAATGTTGAAAACAGTTCTTGCGGTGGCGTATGTTTCAAAAGGTCGAGCTTATGCTGGTGATGATAGCACCGACTTCTTTCCGAACTGCTTTTGACCTATTGACAGTGGAAGGTGCAAATGCTTTTGTTTTTGAGGCCTTTGAAATACGAGTATTCCATCCTCGCACTTTTCCTTCTCGATACAATCTGAAATGCTACACTACTGTCAAATTGGTTATCTGTAAAAAACTGTTGCAAGCTCGAAAAATAAATGTATTGAAAGAACAAAGAACGCCCAAGGCCCAAATAAAACTTTAAAGTAGTCGAAAGAGGTAGTACCTATAGATGGGCCGTAGCACAGTCCGTACTGATACCTAACAACTTTAATTGTCGACTTTGAATTTACGGAAGCTCACAATTACGAACTTACGTATGAAAAGTATAGCCACTGTGAACTACTAAAATTTAAAGCCGAATCTAAAAAAGTTTATTAGTATATAAGACCCGGACTGATCCGTAGCAAAGTTTGTACTTACATATAGTCCTGAGCACGCGTTGACATTTCACACAGAAGACCCGACATATAGGTGGGCACTGATATACATTGAGGCGGATTGATCTGATTCAGTGGGCCTTACTAATATTCATGTTTAACCTTCACACTAAATATTTTCTAGGTCACAATATGCAATTTTGTATGGAAAATTTCGCCATCGTGAATTCGAAAAATTTAGCCTGGACACTAAAAATGATTATTAGTACCTACCGCGGAGTGTATTTAGTATCTAGTCAGTGCAAAATTGCTTAATTTCACTGAGCGATAGTAATGTGGTATTCGAAAGGGTTTCTTCAGATTTCAGATTTCGTGTTGGCAATCGAACATTATAACGTCACAATTCGAATATGTGTAGCCTTCGACACTTTTCAAAACGTTCTCCATTCACTGGTTAGATTTTATATTAAAATTTTCGAAATTTTGCGGCCCGATTTATTTCTAATTTCTTATACATAGGTAAATTCTTCTTTGTTGTAGAAAAACTTCACGAAATCCTAAACAAACTCCACCAGTTGTCAAACTCAAACGCACTTGTATAAAAAATAAATTAAAACTTTGGAACACCAAGCGAACTTAAAACCAAAGGTTTGTAATTAGGTGTCCTTCCATGTTCTGTTGGAAGTTGCAAAAGTCGATGAATAGTTAATCCATACATTTAAAGCCGCTATACCCGTAGGTGCCCTTTATTAATTCTGACCCAAGTTTTTAGTTTATTTATATGGTACCACCCGTTCTACTCATGAGATGACGAAGTGTTTGTGTTTCCCATTGTTTACTATCAGTTAACCTACCAGTGACCATTTTGAACATTTTCTTTTTTTTTTGTATAAATTGAAATTTTCGGGCATGTAGGGGAGGGGAGGCACGCCAACAGTGAGACACTCAATATTACTCCGAAATGACTTGTTCGAAAACGTTGTCCCCTGCATATAGTTATAAGAAGTGTGACTGTGTTTTATCATTTGGCTTACTTCTCATCAAGTTCGGGTGTAGTGTAGACCTGTTATGAGATTGAAACTCCAAAAACACAAGAAATCTTCTTTTTTTTTAATTTTCGGCGAAAGCTAAAAATTATATATTTCTAGGTAATTCACAACAAGATGTATTTCTATTATTTAGTTTGTTCTTTGTAGTCAATATTGATAGTGCATTTAAGATGTTTCAAAGTGTAGCTTTGGAGGTATTTGCATTTTTTTTTAATTTGGAAGGATTCGCTAACAGTGAGACAGTGTCAAATGTGGCCGATATATCATTTGTTACCCTAGACGACATAAAAATTGTACTACCCGATGCTATTCCATGTGGCCATACGAGTAGGCAACAAGGCAGCATAGGTACAGTTTGGAATACCAAATTGAAGTTCGCTAGTTTTTTTGTTTATTTCCGTTTCTGGAAGTTGAGATTTATTTTTAATTATGTTTTACCTATTTTTAGTCACCGAAGACTGTTTCTAACATTAAAAACTCAATAAAAAAAATTAATGTCTAGCAAAATACTTATTGAATCTTAATTTCAGCTTATTTAAGTTACGTGTCTCACTGTTGGATATCAGCTGTCTCACTGTATGTGCACGTGTCCCATCAGTGAGACAAAAAAGTTTTGCAAACTTTTTTTATCACCAATTCTATTCCATAAACACAAATACTAAATTTGATATGCAAAAGATAAGGTGAAACACGACGCAAATGGATACATATTAGAATTTCAAAATATTTTGAAAACTTTTTAAGTTACAGTACCTAATTTAAAAAAAAAGTGTCTCACTGTTGGCGTGCCTCCCCTACATTAATTCGTTTTCTGAAACTAATGGGTCATTCACATTTCTAGAATCTTCAATTGCATTTTGAACTTTAAATCGATCAAACTCTAAAGGACTATCGGGACAATCAATATCGTCATTTTTGTTTACGCCTGAATGAAAAATCTTAGATTTTCAGCTCTACCGCTCTGCAGAATTTCATTATTCTGCAGCAATTCTAAACTGGCAACAATTCATAGAGAGTATGGGAGGATACCTCTTACAGAGAAACCTGAAACCACAAGACATACCATTGTGCAAAATTACAAGATTCTACGATGTCGGGAAGTGCTCCAAAATTTTGATGATCTATCAGTCAGTCAGTTAGGGTTTTTGTCAAGCCCTATATCTCAGGAAGCACTAATGCTAAAATGTTGTAAGGCGTCTGTGTTTGATCAGCTTAGCAAATATTCCAAATTTCAAGTCTTTAACTTCATTGGTAAAAAAGATATAGGGGTGTCGAAAATCGTGTGAGTTTGTTCCCTTGACAAGGGTGTACTGTCAGAACTTGGCTATGTGCACCACCGTGCCCTTTGATTAAAACCTAAACCCTCACTTAGTAAAGTTTCCAGTTGTTGTCATTGGGGCCTCCAATATTGTTGGTCACAATATGTAATTTTGTAGCAGAAATTTTGCAATAGTAAGTTCGAAAAATTTAGCCTGGATACTAAATACTAAAAATGATTATTGGTAAAGCAGATTGTGTTGGTAAATGTGCATGCAAAATTTCACTTGTATTCAAAATTATAAGAATTTTCGGGAAATGAATGATTAAATTTAGAAATCCGCCGAGGAAAAATGCTTCGTAGATTCACGGAAGGTTTCGTCTATTTCTGAGTTGTTTGTGTGACAGAATCCAAAAGCCAACAGCCACTTACATATTGCAATGAATTCTGATGAGAAAATATTTCAGCATGACAGTACAACCGTAAAGTATTCAGATTTGCGTATTCCCAAGCAAGCCAACGAAGGCAAATGTTTGCACGGACTTAATGCCAATGACGTGGGTAATATCCACATAACATTATTAAGCAATATTTTATGCATATTTCAGTTGCATTCACTAGCGTGATGATTGAATGAGGTTCGAGCGAGCATAAGTGCAACACCATTATCAGATACCTAATTATAATATGAAAGTACGCACCTGTGTTAGATACACCATTACTCTTAAATGTAACCGGACTAAAAACGCTCCATCGACTTTATATCATGAGTTAATATTTTAATATTTTCAAATTGTAAAGTATTTCACTTCGGTTTTATATCTATGTAATTATCTGACATTCAGTCAACTATGTTGCAAGAACAAACTACCAATAAAAAGACCGCCTGGCCGGAGAGCATTTAAATTGACATGTGGCTATTGCATGGTGGCTCTTAAGTTGCGCCTTAATAATAATCTAATTTACGAACTCAGAATGGTGAATTTTTCCATGGTAAATTACCCATTTTGACGAAGTATTTAGTGCGCAGTATTACAGGCTTTTCACACCAAGCCCAAAACTGGGTTTTCGCCAAAACACACGAAAACTTCGTCGAAAATATAAGTTTTCCCATATTAAAGTTTTCAAAACGAATCGTTTTCACTCGTTTAGCAGTTTATTAAACGAAAACACCACGAAAACGACTTCCAATCGTTGGGTTGTTGGAACAAACACAACTTTTGCAATATCCAGCAAAATGGATGGCGAACAAAAATGTCACAACTCACAAATTAAAATCATATTCCACAATTAATTGATGGACTATTATTGTTTCTAAATGCACTGAATTCATTTTGTTTGTTAACTAATGCGATCGAAATTTGTAACCAAAAAAGTTTGTTCGAACTCGAGATATTAATCAATTCTGATAAATGACGATGATAGAGAAACTCAAAAAAGTGGGTCGCAAAATTCTATCCGGTGTGTTCGTCTGTCTGTCCGTCCTTTCACAGGAATATAGCCTGAACGGTTGCACGGATTTCGTTCGAACTTCGAATTTGGAGTTTGTGGGCTTATAGCTCGGGAGCGTTTTTTTTTACAAGGTAACCTTGTGATGTGCTTTTTGTCTGCGGTTGGGGTATAATCGACGGATCCAGGGTTGCCCCCAAAGAAACACTAACTTTGGGGCGATATACAATTCTACCCTCTATTGGTTATTCGTAAACAATTAGTTAACAATCTTAAATCTTCTTAATTTAGCTTGACAATTCATTGATACTTAATTCTTAATTATGGAGGCTATAGTTGATCGGATAACTGACAATACAACGTTACGGGAAAAAGAAGCTACTGTTGATCGGATAACTCACAATACAACGTTACGGGGAAAAGAAGCTGCTGTTGATCGGATAACTCACAATACAACGTTACGGGGAAAAGAAGCTACGGTTGATCGGATAACTCACAATACAACCTACAACTTCTGTATAAGGATGGCCAATTCTGCTAGCAGAATTCAGCCGCCAAAAATTTAGGGAATGGTGCAAGTCCCTAGACCCTAGAGAACAGTGCCAAGTGTATTGCACTTGGAATTGAGTGTACTGTCCTCCCGAATCAGTTTTGCCTCGGGGTACTTATGTAATTTTCCTTGGTAAGTCAGTGTGACTTCTAAGTCCGATGTAAAAATTGTCACTCGTGTTGTTGTTGTTTGGCTGGTGTTGCTGAGTCGTGTGCTGGCGCTGGTGGTGGGTGCTTCAGGTTTGTTGGTAGCCCTGTTAGTAGCCGGGTTGGATGAAGGGTCGTGGGCTGTTTTTGTAACGGATCGTTACACGCCCCCCTTTATTCGGAAGACGAGAATCCTCTCGTTGAGATGAACCTCGGTTTAGCAGAAGTTCCTAAGGAAAAGAAAGAAACGACCACACGTGAGTAGGTGAGAATGGGCAAATTAAAATTTTATTCTTTAACTAGCTGACCCGTGCTCGCCTTGCTTCGCCAGAGTTCCACTTTTCAAATTTAAAACAAAATAATAAGAGCTATACAAACCCACTTCGGTGCTGTAAGTGACGTGTAGCAAGAAACAAAGGAAAGAATGACTTAGTTTTATAATAGTAGGGATTTTTTAATTATGTAGTTGTCGCACATAAAAACGTCACCTGCTCTTTTTTGTGTTGATACCTATTCGTGCGATTTGAATATGTACAGTCTTCGACACTTTTCTAAGCGATTTCCATTCACTGGTTAAATTTTGTATTAAAACATTAGAAATATCCGTCCCGATTGATTATTAAATATTTATACATAAATAATTTACAAAAATTGATTCACTCGATGCAATGCCTTTCTTTGCTGGAGAAAAAAATCACTAAAATGTAAACAAACTCTACCAGTTGTCAAATTCATACGCACTTGTTATTGGTAAATCTGAAAAAATATCTTGGTTCGCAAAAGTGCTCTGAAATTTGAAAAAGATTGCTTTATTTGTACCAAGCGAACATATAAATTGCTCTGAGAGAAAAAAAAGTGCTCTCAGAGCGCCCAATCGAATACCACATTACATTCAAATTATTAAATTTCCCTAGCGAACAAAAAAATCGACAACAGCGCCACCTATCGGGTCCAAAACTATCCTGTCTTTCTAGCTGCATACAACCATGCACACAAACAAAGTTTCATTGAGATCGGTTGAGTTTCTCAAAAAAAATCGACAACAGCGCCACCTATCGGGTCCAAAACTATCCTATTTTTCTAGCTGCATCCAACCATGCACACAAACAAAGTTTCATTGAGATCGGTTGAGTTTCTCAAAAAAATCGACAACAGCGCCACCTATCGGGTCCAAAACTATCCTATTTTTCTAGCTGCATCCAACCATGCACACAAACAAAATTTCATTGAGATCGGTTGAGTTTCTCAAAAATAGCGACAACAGCTCCACCTGTCGGGTCCAAAACTATCCTATCTTTCTAGCTGCATACAAAGATGCACACGAACAAAGTTTCATTGAGATCGGTTGAGCTTCTCAAAAAAAAAAACGACAAAAGCGCCACATATCGGGTGTCGGTCGCTCGGTGTCGATGACGCGGTTTCGTTGTCAAAGTAACCCAAATTCATTAATTTCTTCTTATCTAAAAGTGCCCAACGCGCCTAAAGAAATAATAACCTCAAAAAAACATAAGGCAGAAAAGGTGCAGTTGCATATGCATGCATACGAAAAAAAACAATACCGAGCACAAACGGGATTCGTTCGTGGCATGCATCATCAGATCACAATCAATATAGCGCATTTTAAATCACAATTGAGTGTGACTCCCTCCCAATCTCAATTACATTACATACCTGACCTGACCTATCTCCCTCCCACCCATGCACCACATTAATACTCCACCCATAAGGCCACAACTCCACTCTCTCCACTATCACCAGTTCAATTTCAATTTAAAAGAAGTGAGAAAAAAAAACAACACAAAGCACAAAAGGTGTATGAAAAAAAAGAGAAACAAAAAGCATACAGCATTCAGCAGAGAGAGAACAGGTTTTGCCGCACACACACACACAAAATTTCCTCCACTGAATGCCGGGCAAATCCAACGATCTAGCTTCAATCGAACATTTTACTTTTTTGAGCTGTATAAAATTTATAGTTTAATGCTTATTGTACAGCTTCAGGACTACGTACAAAGATGATTTATATCTTAAAATCTTTGTACATAATTGAACTTTATATTAGAAAAAAACCTATTTTATTCGGTTGAGTCATTCCAAAGCTAGGAGCTAGAAGGCATTCGAGAATTACAACTTTTGTTAGATATCAGCTTAAATCTCCGCTTCCGGACAGCGGATAATGATTAAACATTATCCTAAATTCTAATATCGACAATTTCCAATGCAATTGTGAAAACCGAAATCAATTTCGTGCAGTACTTCTTGTGCCTTTAGCACACAAACTATTTAAAGCCTAAAAAAGTTACAGTTTTATTATTAGTAAGGATAAGGATAAGGATAAGGATAAGGATAAGGATAAGGATAACGATAAATTAAACTTGCCTCCAGTGGCATTTTTTTTTTTTTGTTTTTTTTTTTTTTGCCTTCAGTGGCTCTTCCTGCTTCACTAACTATAACTTAAACTAGAACTTAAATTATCCAAACTGCAACGACATCTTTTTGGCACGAGCCTTTAGGTACCGTCTGCGGTTGAGCTGGGTGAAGTCCTGGGGTCGTAGTCGGGTGCGTTGTCGACCGGGCTCGACGACGGGTGTGGGCGTTGGGTTCGGCTGGTCGGTGGTTGGTCGTTGTGCCATGGTCGGGATGATTTCGGGGCTGGGCCAGGGCCGGTAGGTTAGCCTTTGTCCGGCTATCGACATTGCGAAGTCGACTTGGTCCAAGAAGTCGATCCCCAAGATCGCATCTTCTTGGAGGTTTTTTAAATAGGTGATCTCTTGGGTGGTCCTTTTGGTACCCAGGCGTAACTTGATGGTGTAGTGTTCGTGGGTATCGACTGATGTTCCATTGGCTAGCCGAATGGGTTGTCGTTGGTATCGGACTGGGAGTTGTAGTCGACGAACTTCCCGTCTTACTGCGGGATTCAAAAATGACCGGGTCGCCCCGGTATCGATCAGGGCGTGAAAATCCCGGTTCCCAATGCGGATGCTGATGAAGTACCGTGGATCAGCCCAAGTAGTGGTGGACAGCATCGCGATCGGGTCCTGTCGGCACGGGCAGTCCCGGCTCAGTCTCCCGTCCTCCCCGCAGAACAACGTTACGGGGAAAAGAAACTACTGTTGATCGGATAACTCACAATACAACGTTACGGGGAAAGGAAGCTACTGTTGATCGGATAACTCACAATACAACGTTACGGGGAAAAGAAGCTACGGTTGATCGGATAACTCACAATACAACGTTACGGGGAAAAGAAGCTGCTGTTGATCGGATAACTCACAATACAACGTTACGGGGAAAAGAAGCTACGGTTGATCGGATAACTCACAATACAACCTACAACTTCTGTATAAGGATGGCCAATTCTGCTAGCAGAATTCAGCCGCCAAAAATTTAGGGAATGGTGCAAGTCCCTAGACCCTAGAGAACAGTGCCAAGTGTATTGCACTTGGAATTGAGTGTACTGTCCTCCCGAATCAGTTTTGCCTCGGGGTACTTATGTAATTTTCCTTGGTAAGTCAGTGTGACTTCTAAGTCCGATGTAAAAATTGTCACTCGTGTTGTTGTTGTTTGGCTGGTGGTGCTGAGTCGTGTGCTGGCGCTGGTGGTGGGTGCTTCAGGTTTGTTGGTAGCCCCGTTAGTAGCGGGGTTGGATGAAGGATCGTGGGCTGTTCGGATCGTTACAACCTCAATATTAATGGTAGGTACTCCCCATATATAATGTTCGTACCAGTTTGATGTGATCGAAAGCGGCTCAACGATTTCAACCAAAATTGATATTTAAGCTTAAGTAGGTGAGGGTACCAAGACTGCATACCCTGTTTTGGCTAGATATCCGAATAACGGAACTAAGTTTTTCTCAAAAAAATCGGATAAACAAATTTTGTACCTAATTATTTCTCAAAAATTACTACCCAAAAGCCGATGTGTGTTGATACATCCTTTTAATACCCAATACCGCACTTCCATTAAAAATGCAATAACAAAGACGCAAAACTTATTTTTACCAATATTGAATGCACCTTAAAATAATTCCAACCACTTACACAATCAGAAACGCCCACTACGTTTCCATCGGTATATTCGGTTTATAGTTAGTTTCTCATGCAAATTTAGAAACAAACCTCTTAAATCTTACATGTACTTATATCTATTTAGAGATATCGGTCTAAAACGAACCCTACTTCCAATCATAGGCACCTTAAACCAGTATGCCAGATTGAGGGATTTATCCTTTTTTGTGGGATTTTCTCACATAAGTTAAGCTAAAAGGGACAAAGGGATTTTTGAAACCTCATAGTACAAAAAAAGGGATTTTACTTCTTGGTCAATTTTTGTTCCTAAAATGCTACTTCCACAAAGAATAACAAAAATTAGTCCTCCTACGATCACATAAAATATTTTCTTTCTTAGAAAAATTTCATTCAAAATATTTGAATGCATTCATTTTCTTCTGCGGCAAAACCGAGATCGTGCAACACAGTGTGCGGTTCAAACTTTTGTCCAACCGAGATAAAGTTGTTTGCATACTAATAATTCAAATAATTCATAAAGTATTTATTTAACGTTAGTAGGTTTTTCAGAACTCAAATACAACAACTATAGCGAGTTTCGAAGTGTTAAATATAGCGTAGTTGTTGTAATTGAGTTCTGAAAAACCTACTAACGTAAAATAAATATCTTTTGAATTATTTGAATTATTGGTATGCAAAAATTGCGTGCTGAAAATCCTACTTTACTTTGCTTTGCTGAGATCGAAGCTTAAAATAAACACGATTATTGTAACTTCTTAATAATAAAAAAAGCCTAAATTTAATAAAATACATGTTTTTTTTTAATTTAATACTTCGTGGGATAAATGTGGGATTTTTGAAATTTTGGCGAGGGATAAAATGAATTTTTTGGGTATGGCCTTGGGATAACCTGCTTCTAAAGTCTGGTATCACTGCATTAAACCAGCGTTACTAAAATATTTCACAGTAGGCGCGCTTATAGCTCTCTAACCAGAACTTGCGACAATTGCCTGTTACTGTGAGCTTCGACTTAAAAAAAAAAAAAATTAATATGAAAAACCAAAACACCCGACTGACTGTAAGGAAAAACACTTTAAAAAAATATTAACCAGACACTATACCTTACTAATTGACAATCAGAGTCAGTCGGGTTTTTTGGTTTTTTAAATTAACTTTTTTTGTTTGACGCCTATGACACTCCGGGGAAGAATACGAATCTAATGACACCTTAACCTTCAAAATCGGTTAAGCCGTTTGGGCTATGGGCTACGTACAACATAGGAGAAAGGAGACGCGCTAAACACATAACCCTCCCCGTGTCCAGTCGGTTAAAAATTAACATCGATATTTTCTAATGTATACTGCGATATCAGATGAATAACGCAAACGTGAATTTTATTTATTTTATTATTTCTGTATACTACTTCTCCCTGCTCTACCTAGCGATTACCAAACCTACCTACCTAGTAAAATAAGAAAACAACCAATCAAACTGTTGATCAACGAGAAAGTTTCGTTCGACCCAGTCGTGCACTTTATTTTTTTGTTCGTTTGTAACTAGAAATTTTCACCTGCAAATCCTTCAGTTAAGTTAAGTATTAAAAATATTGAGAGGGTTCTATATCTGGGAGTTTACCTTATCTTATAAATTTATTTTTAGGAAAATAAATTAAAAAGGGGGAAAAGGGGGAAGTTAATTTTAAATTCTTTTGCTTTTGCTGGTGTACAGAAGGGTGGATAGTTTTCAAAATATGGGAACATTTTTCCTTATTAGGCACCAGTGACTTTATTTTCTGCAAACTGAACAAATATGTTATAAACCCCTGAGTAATGCTCCCGGAACTAGGAGGCACTGGCCTAGGTTAGGTTAGATTAGGTTGAGTGGGGTTGTGAGTTCATCACAAAAAGACCAGGCACCATAGTGGGCCCATCGCCGACCCCAGGGAACCGTCACTGTTAAAAACCTAAAGCAAATCGCCCAAACAATCAATTTCCCTGCAGAATTTAATAATGGTCCCAATATTGTTTCAGGAACCAACCTCCTCTAAGTGATTAAAGAAGTACCTGACAAGGTGCTTCCTTCTACTCCGAGCGATTGCTTGACACTCACATAAAATGTGGAAGATGTCTTCCGTGACTTGTAGGTCCTCACAATATCTGCATATGTCCGAGCTAGCTAGTCCTAGTCTCATGGCATGCTTCCTTAGAAAGGCAATGTCCAGAGAGTATTCCTACCGTTAACCTTAGTTTGGTTCTACTGAAGTTGATTAATTCTTCAGACTTTCTCCGGTTTAAAATGGGCCACAGTGCTTTTGAGACCCTGTGACCATCTAGTTGTGACCATCTTGTGGCTGCTAACTGGGAAGTTTTTTCAAAAACAACCCTTCTAGCCACGGCCATTGGTGGTCTTGTGCCCTCAATCATGGTGTTAGGTGGGAGCTCCGCTCCTTCCTTGGCCAGAGCGTCGGCCTTTTCATTACCTTAATATTACGATGCCCAGGTACCCAACATAATCTGACACGGTTCTGCGAACATAATGCCTTGAGCATTGTGCGGCAATTCATTACTAGTTCAGATTTAAAGCACTGGCCTAAACAAATTCGGAATTTTGAAGAGAGGGTTATAATTTCAAAGCTTGCGATTTGTTATTGAGTACTTAGGTGCACGGGAGATGGCGCCCGATTAATTAGTTTAAGGCACGCTATACATGGCGATTTGAATAATTGTTTATCGACAACTTGTATACAGACAAAGTTGTGAATGCACGCGCGCTTTAAAACTCCTTCCGGTATAAGACCATAAACCCGGTAATGTTTTATAGGTAAAACTTTAGATAATCTTTATAAATGTACTAAACATGCAACAGAAACTATTCCAATTAGCCCTTAGAATCTAAAAGATATAAGCTGAAATGAAAGCACCAAGCACATATTGAGTGCAGTGTTGGTTTTATCTTGAACTAAATAGCGTTTATGACGTGCTTTGTAGTTCCAGCCGATCTCTATTGGTTTTGTCATATCACTTTAAGCTTTACAAGACCTAGCTGTGCGTTCTCCCATTTGAAACTAGGACCGTACACTAATCGATCTTATCTTTTCAGATGATGTTGCCTACCGCCATAGTTTTGCTGCTCATGCAAGGCGTCCATGAGTTGCATGGCATCAAAGTCTCCGCAACTGGATACAATGTCATTCATGATCCACCGAATGAATTCACCGGATACCATATACCAACGCCGAAACAGTACCACGCTAGGGGCTACCCTCGGTTAGTATGCACATTGGTTTATATGCTTTCAGAACTTAGGCTAATGTTGCACCATTTTAGACCTCTGCCTCCGCCACCGTCACACTTTGAAGTGTCATCGCAGCCGCCGAACCCATTCGCTGCGTTTGCTTCTCCCTACGGTCCAACCTTCCCGACTCCAGGTGCGGCAGCTTGTGGTACCGCTCCAGCAACATGTAGCGAACTACCGTATCGTACACTAGACGGTTCATGCAACAATTTGGGAAATCCGCAATTGGGCATAGCCAATTCCAAGTATGCCTTACGCGTCCCCATACTTGCCGCCATGTTTCATTCGGTTATTTGAATTCCCTTTTTCAGATATTCTCGTCTATTGTCGCCCAAATATGCCGATGGAATCAACCAGCCGCCGCGCTCTGTGACCGGTGAACCATTGCCGAATGCTCGACTCGTGTCCCTGGTTGTATACGGGGAGCTGGATATACCAGATCCAGACTTTACACTCGTTAACATGCAATGGGGTCAGATAATGACTCACGACATGAGCATGCAAGCCGGTGGCACACAATCAAGTGAGTATCTTTTTGGTTTGGCCAACGACTTTTCTGTCACACAATTAATTGGTTGTGTCGCCTTTCAGAGAAGCACACAATCTCCTGTTGCACAGAAGACGGCCGTTTGGTTGGCAAAGAAACAGCTCACAAGACATGCTTCCCCATTGTGATTCCACCGCATGATCCGGCGCACTCACAGACTGGCACCGAATGCATGGAATTTGTTAGAACGCTCACCGACCTGGACACGAATTGCAACTACAATGGCGGGGCGGCTGAACAACTGACTGCGGTTACCAGCTATATGGATCTGTCGTTAGTTTATGGCAACTCAATCGAGCAGAACCGTGTGATTCGTGAATTCCAAGCTGGCCGGATGACTGTCGAGGAGCGTAATGGTGGGCAGTGGTTGCCAAGGACACCGAACGTGACCACAGACTGTGACGTGCAAGATTCGAATGAAGTTTGCTACTTGGCGGGTGATATTCGTGTGAACCAAAATCCAGGACTGACCATTCTACAGACAGTGCTTATAAGGGAGCATAACCGAATCGCTGGAGAACTAGCCAAGCTGAACCCTCACTGGGATGACAGGCTGTTGTTCCAGGAGTCGAGGAAGATCAACATTGCCCAGTATCAACACATCAGCTACTACGAGTGGTTGCCCATCTTCTTGGGCACGGAAAATATGCTGAAAAACAGGCTGATCTTCAAGGTGCCCGAGAATAGCGCCATCAATGACTATGATCCGAGTATCGATCCGAGTGTTTTAAACGAACACGCTACTGCTGCCTTTAGGTACTTCCACACGCAGATTGAGGGCAGATTAGAGTGAGTTTTGAGTGACGAGCAGACAGCAGACACTATTTGATTGATTTGATGAATTTTTTTTCTATTTGCAGCTTGGTGTCCGAGTTGAGAACTATAAGTGGATCATTGCGTCTTAGCGACTGGTTCAATCGTCCTGGCATTATTGAGGTCGGCGATAACTACGATTCGTTGACCAGAGGCTTGGCCACTCAGCCTGAGGAGCTTACCGACATCAACTGGGATAGAGAGGTAGGTGGCCATGTATTTATTTAGACAGCGAGCATAGTGTTTATGGGAAGTCACCTACTTCTTATTGCTGTCGTTTTGCTTTCCTTTAAAATGCATTTACGCCATCACGCACTCGCATTTTTGAACGAGGCGGGGCAGAAAGAACCGTTTATCCGCAGTCAATGCTATTAAAGGCGTAAGAATTAGATCACAAATCAGACGACTAAAGTGTCATGGATGTTCTACCCATAATAATAGACACGTGAAACGGAAATAAACCCAAGTTCCGGCGACAACATTTCTGCGACCAATTGAAAACATTGGGGACGTTCGGATACCTAGTTTATGTAAAACGTCAACTAGATTTGTCGGGACTACGAATCCAAACGCCTTGACTAGGCAACTTTGCTTTTGTACTTTCGCGGTCAGCGTTAGGTTTTTTTGATATTGCTTTTTCCAATTTGGAAAATTAGTTTTCAAACTTTTTTCAAAAATTGATATTTTCAAATAAGTATAATTATGTACATTTAACATGTAACACGGTTGCATATCACAACATTATTATAGTGTTATGCGAACTAATGGTTGTTAAATATCGCGCGAAATTTCTAAAATTGTTGTGTAGCTTTAGAAATGACAACTTTTTCTCTCATCAGCTATTTTTTCGACTCTCGAAGTCTGTTCATTTTAAATTCGACTCCTCGAAATGGATTTTCTTGACTGGATTTGTCGGCTTCCCCTCCATAAACGTCAACTGTAAAAAAACTATTCACGTGACCACTCTCGACCAATAAGAACTGAAATGCATCTAGTCAGTCAGCTGTCAGACTTACTAAACTAGGAATGTGAACGTCCCCATTTATATTTCTGATTTAAAACATGGGAATTGAGAGTTATAATAAGTGTCAGTAAATTAAAAAATTATATTAGAAAGTTGTCACTTTCGGAAGCCATTTTGTTTTATAGGAAAGCGAAATTTCGTAACCTATCGCTATAAAAAACATCAACATGCTGAACTTTCACATAATTCCTTTCCTACCACACAAACAAGATGGCCGACCAAAATGCGTGCCACGTATTTTTGCGTGTTTGCTAATGTTGTCCCTTTCAATCTCACCGTTATTTGATAATGGTCTTTAACCTTCCGTGTTAGTAATGTGTAATGGTGTGAATTTGTGTATAAAAATATTTATATTGGACCACTCGCATGAGATAAATGTTGCATTTTGATTGACCATACTTGGAGCAATGAGCTTTGGACACTTTCTACAAGCAAGAGGGAATATTGCACGGAATGTTTGCACAGTCGTATTTCTTTCATGAGAGAATTCTCGTACCAGTATTATTCTGTGAATTCATTTATTCATAATTGGAGAGGTCTTTTATTTCAAAACCAAACATGGTGATGATTATCGTTTACAATTTCAAGACTTATGAGAGGGCGTTTATGTCATTTAAGCAACAATTGCTCTTCTCTTTCTACTCAGAAAACACACCCAAACCTGTCTTCCCGGAAATGCTAAAGCATTGCTATCATGACATCACTTTCAGTTAGAATGCAATATGCCAATAAGGCCCTTAAACCGCATTTACACCATCACGCACGCGCAATTTTGCAACAAAACCGAAAAGAGAGATCCGTTTATCCGCAGTCAATACTATAAAAGGCGTAAGAATGAGATCACAAATCAGACGCCTACGGTGTCATGGATGCTCTACCCATAATTATAGATACGTAAAACGGAAATAGACACAGGTTCCGCTCACCAACATTTCTGCAATTGCTTGAAAACATTAATATTTCTGATTTGGAACATGTGAAATGAGATTGGTTATTAGTTTCAGTAAAATAAACCAACAATTCATCGATCAGTTACACGAAAAAAAATAATAATTATTGTCCGTTCATCATTTCCGGAAGCCATATTGTTTTATAGGAATGCGGAATTTCAACATCAACAATATCAACATGCAGAGCTTTCCTATAATTCCTATCACGCAAACAACATGGCCGACCTAAATACGTGTCACGTTTTTTTGCGTGTTAGGTAATGCTGTCCCTTTCGGTCACACGGCTATTTAGTATTTAGCATCCCTTTAATTTTGCGTGATAGAAATGTGTGACCGTGTAAATGCAGCATTAATGATATTTACATTTTATTTATCCCATGTCGTACCAGGATCTTGCTCGAAATATATGTCAAATCACTTGTCTCTCTCGCAACTTCTCACGACACGATCACGACTTTCTGTTGCTAAATTTATTATCATTTTCAGATCAAGCACTTCCTCTTTAGAAGAAACATGCCCTTCGGTGGAGATCTACGCGCATTTGACATCCAACGTAATCGCGATCACGGTTTGGCTTCATACAACGACATGAGAGAATTCTGTGGCGTGAAAAGGGCTCAAGCCTGGAAGGACTTTACGGACTTAATTGATGCAAACGTAAAACTCAATTCGATTTATTTCTGAAGTTTATTTATTTAACAAGACTATTTCATTATATTTCTCAAAGATCGTTGACAAACTACAAACTCTATATAAAAGCCATGAGGATGTAGATCTAACGGTTGGAGGTTCATTGGAATCTCATGTAGCTGGGTCGCTGGCGGGTCCAACGTTCCTATGCATTCTTACTGAACAATTCTTCAGGACACGTGTCGGTGATCGGTACTTCTTTGAAACCGGTGATAAGATTGCTGGACTTACAACAGGTAAGCTCGTTTTAGGTTATGGTTGGCATTTGTAATGTTTTATTTTTTTATATAATTTTTTAGGACAACTGAGAGAGATCCGAAAGGCTAGCATGGCTAGATTGTTGTGTGACAACGGAAATCAAATTTCATCAATTCAACCTAGTGCATTTATTACCGTTTCAAAATCGTAAGTTGTTGTTTTGTTACAGTCATAATTAAATGTCCGTTGATCTTGCAGTATTTCATTACATTATTAACAAAATTAGGAAATTTAATTTCTGCTAAGCTACAGTTTAGTTTACTTACTAAAAATCTTTTAGCCTTCACACTTAATATTTTATAGGTCGCAATGGGTAATTTTATATGGAAAATTTCGCTATTGTGAACTTGTAGCATCCAGTCTAGACAACAAATTATACGCCGCAATTCGACAATTAGCTTCATGTAAATTTTGATAGAAAAGGCGCAGCCATGTTTTTATGGATCTGTTTCTGTTTCAGTTCTGTGTAGCTGAGCGAACAACGTAAACAGAACCAGAATTTACTACATGACGAAAAAATTTATCAAGGCAACTCGTATAGGGATGATACTTATGTGGTATTCGATTGGGCGCTCTCAGAGCACTTTTTTTGCTCTCAGAGCAATTTTTATGTTCGTTTGGTACAGGAAAAAGCAATCTTTTTCAGATTTCAGAGCACTTTTGCGAATCTAGATATTTTCTCAGATTTACCAATACAAGTGCGTTTGAGTTTGACAACTACTGGAGTTTGTTTACATTTTTAGTGAATTTTTTCTCCAGCAAAGAAAGGCATTGCATCGGGTGAATCAATTTTTGTAAATTATTTATGTATAAATATTTAGAAATCAATTGGGACAGATATTTCGAATGTTTTAATACAAAATTTAACCAGTGAATGGAAATCGCTTAGAAAAGTGTCGAAAACTACACATATTTAAATCACACAAATATCAACACAAAAAAGAGCAAGTGACGTTTTTATGTTCGATTAGGCACACGAAATCTGAAATCTGAGGGCAAAACTGAAGAAGCCCAAACGAATACCACATTAATATTTTGGGTCATAAATCATATTGCACCTTTTGCGAGTCAGTGGCCGCATTCAAGTATCTAGTTGACTTAAGTCGACTCGATTGGTCTGGATAAGAAATAACTTGAACGGCAAAACTAACTAGATTGGTCGGGAACGTCACTTTTTGACGTGGGATTTGAGAGGGGCGACTGTGTTCGGCAATTTTGGTGCCCATTAGTTACACGGCGTTCACATCGCAGTTCAGTTTGAAAGTTTTTATTGTTTATGCGATTATTTTAAAATGGATTTGCTGATATGATTTCGTCACAATGCCAAATACCTTAATAAAATTATTGTCCATCTCATGGTAAAATTAACTTAAACGGTTTTTGCACTTAAGAAATTTTGTAACTTCAAGCTTTTTCGAAGTCATTTTGAAACAAAATAAATGTTCAGACACAGTTGGGGAGATCATTTTTTCATACTGCGGAGTAAAAGATATTTTTGTTTTAGCATTATTTTTAATCTGTGAATGATAGTTGAACAATACCGTAAATGCAAGTTAGCATTTGTTAAATTCTATTTTTTTTCCATTTTCTGGTAAATCCCATAATAAAAAAATCTATGTAGATCGCCCTTTATTTATGGAAAATAAGTCCTGTTTTTTGGACAATGATCTTAAAAAAGTTCACTTATTTTTGTTAATTAACAATTTAAAGAGGCTTATAAAAACATCAGTGGACATTTCAAAATACAATGTTATTAAATTTGCTAAAGAAAACGAAATTGAACATGCGAACCATGCGAACAATTAATAACAAAACAATTTGGATTCCTACGTTCGATTAAATATGCAACATCTGAAATCAAATCGCAGAATTATATTAAATGGTATATTATACTTTCTTTTTGTTAGGAGTTCAATCATTATGTACTCGTTTTTACGAATTTACGTTCCTAGAATTACCACTTTTTTTTTATATTAATAAAACTTGCATTTTTAGTGTTCCTAAGTAATATCAAAACTGTTCACTCTTATCAAAAAACAGAATTCCCAACAATATTTTGATTTTGTACAGATATGGTGCTAAAAAAACCAAGTTGAAAACACCCACCAATTACTGGAAATTTATGCCGAATTCACAATGTCGCGTTGAACGCGTGCGTGCGTCGTCGAGCTTTGACACGCTTTATCGAAACTTTACGATTTTAAGTGTCAAAGCGCGCGAGCAAGAATTTTGTAAAACGAAATGCTGCTTTGAAGCGAATGCGCGTTGAGAGAGTAGAGTATTCGCCGAAATGGAAAAAAACTCATTATAACAGCATAACAAAGCAAAGAACAACCTTAAAGTGGATACACGACCAATGATTAATATTTTTTATCAATGAAAAACATAAAAAATCAGTAATTGGTTAAGATAAAAATAGAATACGTCATTTAAACACACTAAATTTATTAATAGGCATTGAAAAAATAGATAAGTGTTCTTTAAAATAAAAAATTGTGGATCTGTGCCACTCCATCTAATCAAACGCGCGTGATAGTAGAAAGTAGCTCTACTCAGGCCGTCAGGCGTCGCGTTGAACTTTACGATATTTACGATCTAAAGTCGACTCAACGCCTGAAGCTGTATTTTGTGTAGCATATGAACGCTTTGTTTCTACATAATCTGTCAACGCACGCGCGCGTCAACGCGACATTGTGAATTCAGCATTATGCAAAGTTCGGGAATATTTATAAAAAAAACACACTTTTCCCTAGTGAAAACTTGGGCTTAACTCACATGGTATTAACCTATTTTTTGAACAACTCCCAAAAGTAATTGCATGAATTTTTCTGTCAAAAATATTTTTCATGTAAAGAAAACCAAGAAAAAACTGAAATGTGAATGGATGATTATTTTTTGGCGGCTTTTTCAGACAGCTGTCAGACTTACTAAACTAGATACTTGAACGTGCTCAGTATATGCCATCAAGCATTCACCCATCATGAGATTCCGATTCAAAGGCAAACCGCTATACTAATGTGGTTTGTGGTATTCAATTGGGCGCTCTCAGAGCACTTTGAGAGCGAATATGAAGAAGCCCAATCGAACACCACAAAATAATCATGTTTAGTACCCTGATTAAATTTTTCGAACTAACAATGGCGAATTTCCTCTGACTGGGAGTTGGTGCGTTTGGCCAAATTGAACAGAGATCTGGCTTTCCTTCTAATTTCAAGGAGTTCCTTAGACCACCATGATGGAGATTTCCTTTTTTTGATTGTCCGTAGAGGAAAGACTTTATCATTTCAGATTTTGGCCATTCCTTACTGCCTCTGAGGGAAAAATGTCCCAGCTGTAGAGTCTTGGGTTTTTGAATTTGCTTCTAACTACTGCTTGTTCATCTATTAAAAATTCTATAATCCTGTGATCTGAGAAGGATGGCTTAGAAGAGACCCTCCATTTCTTAACAGTTATACAGTGTGTGAGTTTATCTAATACCTCACGCGTATTCCTAGTTGGCTCATTGCCAATATTTGCTATCAGGAGATTATTTTTGATTATGAATTCTAAGAGGGACTCACCTCGTACATTGATGTCCGTACTGACCCAAAGCGTATGATGGGAGTTCACATCATAGCCAGCAATTAGGTCCCATCTTTCCGTTTCTACTGTTCTGGCTAGTGAACAGGGTAGCTCTGAGGGTGAATTGTCCGACTCGAAGGGCATGTAGATTGTCGCCAGTACCAGCGCGCCTTTTCCTGCCCTGTCCCATCTGACAGCCGTTTGGTCCGAATCACTAAGACTAGGTAGAAGAAAAAGTTTAAGCTGTTTCCTAGCGACAATGCATGTTCGGGACTTACCATTTAATTGTGTATTGTTGTAAACAGTCAAATCTCTGGAATTCATCTCACTTATCTTTCCCGTAGAATCCAGGGTTCTTGAACCAGGCGATATCTATATATTTCGTTTCCATAAGGAGAACGAGTTTGGCTCTGGCCGCCTTATGGTTGTGAAGATTTATTTGCGCTATCTTCATCATCGGTTGCTCTCCCTTGTCGATAACAGCCGAAGTTTGTATCGCGTTATGCTTACGCGAACCTTAAACTCTTGTTTTCGGAGTAGCGACAACGATTTGTGACTCAAGAGTATAGTCACTTCCATGCCATTCAGGGTATAGTCACCCGTTTCCAAGACTTTCCATTCCCTGCTTTGTAGTTCCTGGTGAAGGAACTTCTTTCACCAAAATGATTATTAGTAAGGTCCAAATTCTCTATCTACTACAAAATTCTGTAAATTATATATAAATCCTGATTAGGATAATAAAACGAGGGTAATGTACTAAGGCGCAGGGTCATAAGTCCACAGGCCAAAAGTCCACAATGGACTTTTGACCCACTTAGGTGGGCTATAAGTCCACAAATCAATTGTGGACTTATAACCCACCCAGGTGAGCCAAAAGTTCACACAAAATCCTTGTGAATTTTTGACTCACTGATTGTGGTCTTATGGCTCACGGATGAAGAAGGTGAAGAAGAGGACAACGAGCTTGAAAGCGAAGCTAAAAATTCTAGTAATGACCTCATTTGCGGTGTTTGCCTTCAAAACCCACAAGACACACTTCTTCAGCTTTCAAACTATGAATTCTGTAAGGGGGGGGGGCATGTTGCCCCCCTGCAACCCCCCTGCTTAGGTTTACTGACGGATTACGGGGTGGGTGCAAGGTTATTCTTATTACTCAAATTTTGTTGGCGTTATTGCACTTTGTGGGAGTGAAATAAGACCAACTGTTGGAAGTTATCCTTATCAGCGTTGCCACTTTGCTGCAATAGCAGTAAATCTACTGCACTTTTCGCAAAAAATAAATCTGCTGCCACCAAATCCAATCTACTGCACTTATTTTAAACCAAAGACTATCCAAACTACACGGTCAACTTCCGTTTACCTACACTATTTTCAAAACTAAATTTTTGATGACAGCCTTCTCTCGCGCTCTTTTTTTTTCATGACTGTGAATTAATGCTTTTATTCGCCCGGGTATCACTTTTTTAATAACAATAAATGTTGAGTATGGTTTTTTAGATAGCCTTACTTGTTCTCTATCCATCTTCGGCGCCAAAAAATGTCCATCCGTTGACATTTCATGTTTTTTATAATTTTCTTTATACTAATAATAATAACATGCAAGTTAAGAAATGGCCTCCCGATTCACATCAAGTACCTGCAAACGATTTTCTAAGGATGCGTACGTCAGCAACCTTTGATTTGTACATTCATCAATACTTAGGAAATCCTATACGGGACAGGCAGCTTGTAGGCACATGTACCGTTTGTGCTCTCAGTTGACCATCTAGTTTTCAATTGTGCATCATCTTTGCTGATCACCCTCAGACTCTCCTGGGCTTTCAGAGTATTTTTAAAATTTTAATATAAATGATAGAACTATTATAAAAAACTTTCCAGTGATTATTACTATAGCTTTAAGCAATTCATCCTTGTTTGTTGTATAGTAAAAAAATCTACTGCGGAAAAATTCAATCTACTGCATTTTTTGTAATAATCTACTGCGCTCCTCTTTTTTGGAAGTGGCAACGCTGATCCTTATCCTTATTTAAGAGTGAAATTAGGTACATTTTTAGAAGTTTGTCTTATTTCACGGCATCTATCAAACATTCCCATACTTTTTGAGTTGTCAAAACAACTCTTTTTGTCATATGGATAATTGTGGACTTATGGCCTACTTCCATTTTAAAATTGTGAACCTATGGCCCAAATTATTGTGAACTTTTGGCTCATCTGGGTGGGTTATAAGTCCATTGTGGACTTTTGGCCTGTGGACTTATGACCCTGCGCCATGTACTAACTGGTGATTTTTTAGCTGGTTTGGTTTTGGCAACACTGGTTTTGACAGCTGACGTGTGTTTAGTACCTTGTGTCACTGTCAAACAGCTTCAGTTTGGTTTGCAATTTAACCATGGATCGTCTTACAAATGAACAACGCTTGCAAATTATTGAATTTTACTATCAAAATTCGTGCTCGGTTCGAAATGTTCATCGCGCGCTTTTATCGAAAAATTGTGTTCAGCGATGAGGCTCATTTTTGGTTGAATGGGTACGTAAATAAGCAAAATTGCCGCATTTGGAGTGAAGATCAGCCAGAAGCATTGCAACAGCTACCAATGCATCCCGAAAAAGCCACTGTTTGGTGCGGTTTATGGGCCGGCGGCATTATTGGGCCATATTTCTTCAAAGATGATGCGAATCGCAGCGTTACTGTCAATGGTGAACGCTACCGAGCGATGATAACAAACTTTTTTTTGCCCGAAATGGAAGTTCTTGACTTGCATGATATGTGGTTTCAACAAGACGGTGCCACATGCCACACAGCACGCGAAACAATGGCGCAATTGCGAGGCGAGTTGGGTGAATAGTTAATTTCACGTTTCGGGCCGGTCAATTGGCCGCCTAGATCGTGCGATTTGACACCATTAGATTATTTTTTGTGGGGGTATGTCAAGGCTAATGTGTATAGGGACAAGCCCGCTTCGATTGACGCACTGGAAGCCAACATCCATGCATTCATTCGTGAGATACCGGCCGATATGTGTGAAAGAGTATGCCAAAATTGGACTCAGCGGATGGGCTACCTGAGACGCAGCCGCGGTCAACATTTGCATGAAATTATCTTTAAACATTAAATTGCAAGGTTCAAACTATCGATTCAAATAAATATTTCATTCATTTTTTCGAATTTTTTGTGTTTTTTTTTTTTAAAAAGTTCTAAACCTCTTAAAAAATCACCCGTTATAACTCACATAGCTACTAAACTTAAGAAGAAAAATTGTTATGTATTAAAATATTAACTTCTTGTGGTCTTAATAAGTTTAATTGAATTCATTTGCTTTTGTTACTTTCAGAAATCCAATCATCCCGTGTTCAGAAATTCCTGCAGTCGATTTGTCCCAATGGACTGACAATAGGCCTGGATTCACACAACCACTCTTCTATACGAAGAAGTAGATAAACTTTACTAGCATCACTTGCTAGCAATTAGTTTAGTTTTAAATGTATATACGTTCAGAAATTTATTTGTAAAAATTATACAATTGATTTATCTGGTTTTATTCTTAGGAAACTTTAGAAGGTGTGCAAGAACTTCGACGGCAATTAATTGGTTTAGAAAATGTGGTAAATGCGCTTTATTTATAAAACTACTATTTACCAAACAAAGACATATTACTTATAACATTATCCGTTAAATAAGCAGGTTTTTCTGTCATTAAAAATAACCAGTAGTGGGTACTAGTTAAATTAAACAGATATTCAACAAATATGCTAAACTTTAAGACCTGTTTATTTGAAATGAATTTGTTATTTACACTTGAAGTAAAATAGTGTTTTGCAACTAGCTTAGGTAAATTATAATAATAATTGTTATTTAATTCTTTCTATATGAAATTCGCTTTTTAAATTTTATTTTTTGGTAGATTTATAGATGCATATATGGAAAAAAATAATTTTTGTAAAAATATGTAAATAAAAGTGAAAATTAATTAATGTACTGATGAGTTCTTTTTTGTCTTTTGTATGTATAAGCATCATGGCTGACAAACTGTGAGAAACGCCTGGAACCATTTTTCAACCAGCCCAAAGAATCCAGATCGGTACCAGCCATATATATGTAGTTCTGGCATCTGTTTCAAACGCTTTGAATTGTTCAGAACAACGATGAAGAAAAATATTTCCGAAACCTTTAAGGTCTGTTCCTTTACTTTTGTAGTAAAATTGGAAAAGACTGTCAAAATGGAAGCGGGTGGGATAAATTCTCTCACAGACACTCACGAAAAAGTTAGGGAACGCTTTGTAGTAATCTATATTGTCGTTTTCCATTGGGCAAAAAGAAGCGTCCGGGAGAGTCCGGAATCGAAAAAAAGACTTCTGAAACCGTTCCATTGGCACAACAAATTCTCTTCTGGTGATTCTGAGGAGAGAATTTCGCTTCTCGATTTGAAGGCAGAATCCACTCAAGAAGCACTTACACAAGTATAATTTATATATTTTATACAAGTCGGCTGACAGCTTCCATAGATTATTTTTTGGCATTGCACCAATACTTTTATGGATTCAGTCAGAAGCAGTGATTCAGAAGTGATTTTTTTCGATTCCAAACTTTCCCGGACGCTCCTTTTTGCCCAATGGAAAACGACATTCGCAAAATTCGCACTTTTTTATAGGTTACCTATATATTTTTAACAAAAGTAAAAAGAAAACACATATAGACAATACGCTTTTTGACTGAATGAATGACACAAATAAACAAAATCACTACAAGTTACCATTAAAGCTGAGTGCTTTCTCATTTTTTAATGAGCTCAAAATTGTGTTTGCAAAAGAGTTGATCTCCACCACATCATCGTATGATTAAGTTAACCGTTAGAGAAAATTAGGTCAAAATAAGCGTAGGTATACTCTTGCTTTGGTAGCTTATTAGAGTGCTTGTGCAACAAGATCGAATTCAGTTCACTTTTCAGTTGCCTGATCATGGTGCGTGGTGTTTCCTTATCTTATAGATCTTAGGGAATCAATTGTAACTTCCCGACCATGGAAAAAAGAGACACGAGGAGCCTCGGATAACGGATTCCCTCAAACGGCAACCAGACCCGGAACGTCAACGGACAATGATTTAAGAGTATGCACCTGGAACGTGCGGACGCTCTATACTCAAGGTGCTACTCAAAAACTTGAGTCTGTCCTCGCGCGGTACAAGGCAGACATTACCGCGGTCCAGGAGATACGATGGATAGGATCAGGTATGATGAAAAGGAAAAATTGCGACATTTATTACAGCTGCCATAAAAGATTGCATGTATTAGGATGCGGATTCGTCATGGGAAATCGGCTTAGGTCAAAAGTTATTGACTTTAAGCCGATAAGTGATCGCCTGGCTGTGATCCGCATCAAAGCTACTTTGATGCGGATCACAGACCTCCTGGATGGAACCTACGGAGCCTGTCCGGAGTATGAAAAAGATCCTGCGTAGAAAGAAGAGAGCCAACGCAGTAGCCCAGCTCAAGGAGATCGAAGAGTCTCGTGATCGCAACAACATCCGGAGGTTCTATAAGAAAGCCAAGCAACTGGCTGCTGGCTTCAAGACCGGAACGCAGGCTCTTCGAAACAGCGAAGGAAACCTAGTCACCGAAGCGCAGGGAATAGTAGATGTGTTTAAGCAGCACTTCCAGCAGCTGCTAAATGTAGAGAGAGTGATAGGGCAAGAAGAGAACCCACGTCAAGTCAATGAAGAACCAGTTCCACCACCCAGTATAGAAGAAGTTGGCTTACATAGCTATAAAAAAAACTTAAGAACAACAAGGCCGCAGGCTCTGATGGTTTACCAGCGGAGCTCTTCAAATACGGTGGTGATGTTTTGGTAGGGCGCATGCGCCAAATCATCAACCAAGTATGGATGGAAGAAAGTATGCCCGATGACTGGGCTATCAGCTCCATTATGTCCCATCTACAAAAAAGGCGATCCTATGTCTTGCAAGAATTACCGAGGCATATCCCTGCTTAATGTCGCATACAAGATCCTATCCAACGTACTGTGTGAACGTCTTAAACCGTTCTGCAACACACTAATCGGCACATACCAGTGTGGCTTCCGGCCCGGCAGATCGACCATAGACCAAATTTTCACACTGAGGCAAATCCTGGAAAAGACCAATGAATTTCAAGTCGAGACTCACCACCTATTTATCGACTTTAAAGCCGCATATGATAGCATTCATCATGTGACTTCTTCAATCTCGTGCTGGAGCAGATAGTGCGCAGGGCAGGTGTCAACACGGAAGGCACTATCTTCAACAGATCCGTTCAGCTACTGGGGTATGCGGACGATATCGACATCATCGGTCGCTCCCAGCGTGCCGTGACTGAGGCTTTTACGGCGATTGAGGAACAGGCGAAATTTGTTGGCCTTGAAGTAGGTAAACGAGGACAAGACCAAGTATATGCTATCAACAAACAAAAACGCATCTGTCCACCGCCTAGGACAAAACGTCACTATTGATAGCAACAATTTCGAGGTAGTTAAGGAGTTCATCTACCTCGGAGTAAACATGAACTCCACGAATGACATCCTAGTGGAGATCCGGCGGAGAATTACCCTAGGAAACCGCTGCTACTTCGGTTTGGCAAAACAATTGGGTTCAAAACTCCTAACTCGAGGGACGAAATGTATGCTTTACAAAACACTCATCCTGCCAGTTCTGCTTTATGGCGCCGAGTGCTGGACGATAAGCAGGAAGGGAGAGCTGATATTGGGCTCCTTTGAAAGAAAAATTCTTCGTCGGATTTTTGGTCCTGTGTGCGAGGAGGGCGAATGGAGGAGAAGATACAACCGCGAACTCTATGAGCTGTATCAAGATGTGGATGTAGTCCAAAAAGCCAAAACACGTCGACTACATTGGTTCGGCCACATCGAGCGAATGGACAACAATGCTCCAGCTAAGAGGATCTTTGAATCGCAGCCCCCAGTTTCGAGGCGACAAGGAAGACCGAACCTCCGTTTTAAAGACCAAGCCATCGCGGATGCCAGAGCGCTTGGTGTGGCAAACTGGAAGCAGCGGATCGCAGAGGATGGAAGGCTGCAGTGTCTCAGGCAGAGACTCTTCACGGGTCGGGAGCCCGTTAAGTAAGTAATCAAATAAAACCATTGTCAAACTGCTTCTGGGGTAACTGTAGAGTGGAAAAGCCCCATCAGAAATTTCATGAAAAAACATGCAATGGTGGATCAAAAAAAAAACCTAAAAAAACCCAAAAATTATGATCATTGTTGATCTTGTAAGTAGACCCTAAAGTCGATTCAAGGCTCTAGAAATGTACAACAGTATATTTATCAAACGATTCAATCGGCCCTAGCGAGGTATCCGTCGGAACGGAAAATTCTGCGCAGCGCATACTCTGTCGGAACAGCAAATCGCATTCGAGGTATCCGTTTTCGGAGAATATAATTGAAATGCGATGACGCATTGACTTCACATCATCGTATTGTTTGGTCAAAGAGGATCTACAACTAGAGAGCCAACTTCACTTGCCCCTAACCGATTATCCCCTCAATTTTTGAATGACAGTACTCTCTCGCGCGCTCTTATTTTTCCTGTCTGTGCTGTGAATACGTGTAATTAATGGCCGCCGGGTGGCACTTTTTCAATAACAAACAATTTGTAAATGAATTTATAACAATAAATGTAAAAGCAATACATGTTGAGTATGGTTTTTTAGATAGCTTTACTTGTGCTCTATCCATCTCAGGTGCCAAAAAATGTTCATCCATTCACATTTCAGGTTTTTTTTAGTTTTCTTTACATTAAAAAGTATTTTTGACAGCAAAATTCATGCAGCTACCTTTTGGAGTTGTTCCAAAAATAGGTTATTACCATGCAAGTTAAACCCATGTTTTCACTAGAGCAAAAGTGATTTATGTGGTATTCGATTGGTCGCTCTCAGAGCACTTTTTTTGCTCTCAGAGCAATTTTTATGTTCGATTAGGCACACGAAGTCTGAAATCTGAGGGCAAATCTGACGAAGCCCAAACGAATACCACATTAGTTTTAAATATTCCTAAACATTGCATAAATTTCTATTACTTGGTGGGTATTTTCAACTTCTTTTTTTTAGCACCATTTTTGTACAAAATCAAAATGTGATTAGGAATTCTGTGGTTTAATTAGAGTGAAAACTGAAATGTGTTGTTGTTATTTAGGAACAGAAAAATGCTAATTTATGAAAAAGATATTCTCGGATATAATAATGATTAAAGATTAAAATCCTAACAAAAATACAATATAATGTGGTGTTTAATTGGATTATTCAATCGAACGTATCAATCCAAATGGTTTTGTTAATTTTAAGTTCTTGCGTGTTCCATTCGTGTTTATAGATATTCTTTTGTAAATTTTATAATGTTGTATTTTAAAATGTCCACTGATGTTTTTGTAAGTCCCTCTTAATTATTAATTAACAAAAACAAGTACACTTGTGTGTGTTTTTGAAATACAAAAAATCGAGCTGTCGTGGGACGGCCGAATGAAGCGAAGCATTGGACGTAAAGTATTGGCCCGTGTTACGTGGCGGCCTATTTGAAATTCATTTTAATTTTTCATAGTGCCAGTTAGTTTAGATTACTCTCTCTGTTCCTCTTTCGCTCTCTACACACATATATACATTACATATATATACATACATATTATATATATCTTCTGTTATTTACATTATCTATATTATAGAGAGAAAAGATATATACGCTACCGCTTTCACCTTTTCTCGGTTCATAGTGCCAGTTAGTTTAGATTACTCTCTCTGTTCCTCTTTCGCTCTCTACACACATATATTTGAGAATTTTCCGACTTTTCTTTTTTCCTAAACCATCCCTGAATCAAGACGAACAACACAAAACAAAAATCATCCAAATCGGTGGATCCGTTCTCGAGTTTTCATCTTCCAAGTGCGCCATGGAGGGGGAAGTTAACGCTACGGTGACGATTTTTTTCGGTTTACTCCCCATCTTTTTGAATAATTTATATGCGTGACCCACCGACCGTCCGTAAAAAAGCTATATTCGCTTCAAAAAGTAATGTTGTTCTAAGTATAGGCGTGTTTTTTTTTAGCTTTGAACTCAGCAAAGTATGTTTTTCAGTAATTGTTCTAATTGCGTGCTGAAAATCTTACTTTACTTTTCTTTGCAGAGTTCGAAGCTAAAAAAACACATAAGTAAAAGGCGATCTATATAGGATTTCTTTTATTATGGAATTTACCTGAAAAAATGAAATGCGCATATAGTTATAATCAGGTAGGTAGGTATATTATAAACGGACAAAAACAGAAATTATTTATCCATTTTATGTACCATTTACAGATTAAAAATTATACTGAAACTAAAATAGCTTTTTCCCCACAACGTAAAACAAATGCTTTCCCCCAAACTGTGTTAAAATACCTATTTTGTTTCAATATGACTTCAAAATGAAAAGCATTAAAATCGACGAAAAACAATTTGTTTTCTTTAAAATATACCCGAGAATATACCTGCAATAGATGCTTGAAGTTACAAATAAATCTCTTTTAATAAGAGTGCAAAAATTGTTTGAGTTGATTTTTCTCTGATCGATGTCATGAGATCGATTTCTGATAGACATTGAAAAAAAAAAAACATGATTTTATTGAGGTATTTGGCATTGTGACAAAATTATATCAGAAATTACATTTGGTAAAAACAATTTCATAAACCTTAAAAACTTTTAA
Source organism: Cheilosia vernalis (assembly GCA_949126925.1). Lineage (NCBI taxonomy): Eukaryota > Metazoa > Arthropoda > Insecta > Diptera > Syrphidae > Cheilosia > Cheilosia vernalis. The sequence goes on along the minus strand of OX421358.1, from coordinate 87,426,617 downwards.
ACTGAACTGAGATGTGAACGCCGTGTAACTAATGGGCACCAAAAATACCGAACACAGTCGCCCACACCATAATAATGGCCGCCCGAATGACATAAAAGGCCTACATAGGATTTCCTAAGTATGCGTGCGGCAGCAATGGCGCTCCTTTGATTTGTACAGGCACTAATACTTAGAAATTCCTATGCAGGACAGCAGCCGAACAACAGCTTGTAGGCAAATGTACCGTTTCTGCTCTCAGTTGGCTCTCTAGTTATAGATCCTCTTTGTGTTTGGTGCTTGGTTTTTCGCTAGATTTTGCACTGGAAACACAAATTTAGACAATAAATACAAACAAATGCGTTGCTATATTGTTTATTATTAATTTATTTAACACTTTTTTGCAAATCGTGAATAAATTCCGGTACTCATTGTACTCGGAGGATATCGTAAACAAATTCCGCAACCAATTTCTCTCGGAGGATATCGGAGCCTAGCTGTCAAGAATTAAAAGAAAATGCACTTCATCGCACTTCAACGTAATTCGCCGATATGCGTTGCAAAATGTCGGAACAATTCTCCGAACAGTTGTTCCGAATAATACCTCGCAGCAAAAATCCTCCGAATCGTATAAAATCGGAGAATTTTCCGTTCCGACGGATACCTCGCTAGGGCCGAATATACCAGTTGGACTAAAGGGCCCAACCCATAGAATCCGTCGCGTCCGTTGCGGCAAAGTTTTCGACTGACAGGTTGATAGAATACACACTCTCTTATGGAGGGTGTCCCATAAGCAGCGCACGTGCCGGAGCGACGGATAAAGTAAGTTTACTTTCTACTTTTCTGTCCGTCGCCTCCGTTGACAATTGGCACATCGTGAGAAGATTCCTTTTCATTGGTGGAAATATTGAGCGCGTGAGAGAGGCTGTCATCGGCTCTCACTAGTGCTCTTATATTGTGGGATTTCTTCTTTTTTTTGGGGAATTTCGATGTCCGAAAAGCCTTAAGTGGGAAAAAGAAAAATCTAAAAAAACATTGAAAAAAAATTTTTTTTTTCTAAATTTCATCAAAATAAGTATCTAGATTTCACCATGATAATCAACACATGTATGTACATAAAAAATAACTTTTTTAAATCACCTTTCAGCAAGATTTTTAATATCAAAATTTTCTAGTACCAAAAAGAAGTCATTATGATATTAAAAAAATGCGATTTTTATACCAAAGGTTATTTAATGTGATTATTTATCCGTATAATATAACTTTTACTTTTAAAAGTTAATTTTTTTCACAAAAAAATACCTATCAAGGGAATTATTTGAAAGGGAATTTGACTACTTTGGAAAGGGAAAAATTCCCACGTTTCTTGGGACAAATAGGTATAGAATACTAAAACACTGTCACTTAGCGCATGCGACGGATTCTATGGGACAGTTCGTTCCGTCAAATACGGCAATCCGTCGACGCAACGGACGCGACGGATTCTATGGGCTGGGCCCTTAAGGCAGGGGTCGAATTACCGCATCCGTGACTAGCCTACGTCAGTGAATTTTGTGGATTTTACAAGCAAAGCACTAACAAATTAAAGTCACGGATTACACGATCACGGATGCGGTAATTCAACCAGTTTCCTCTTTGTGGGGATTTGTTTTCATTCAGTAGAGCTATGGTCAGAGTCAGAATTCCTCTTATGCCGAATTCACAATGTCGCGTTGAACGCGTGCGTGCGTCGTCGAGCTTTGACACGCTTTATCGAAACTTTACGATTTTAAGTGCCAAAGCGCGCGAGCAACAATTTTGTAAAACGAAATGCTGCTTTGAAGCGAATGCGCGTTGAGAGAGTAGAGTATTCGTCGAAATGGAAAAAAATATATATATAAATATATATAACAGCATAACAAGCAAAGAACAACCTTAAAGTGGATACACGACCAATGATTAATATTTTTTATCAAAGAAAAACATAAAAAATCAGTAATTGCTCAAGAAAAAAATAGAATACGTCATTTACACACACTAAATTTATTAATCGGCATTGAAAAAATAGAAAAGTGTTCTTTAAAATAAAAATTTGTGGATCTGTGCCACTCCATCTAATCAAACGCGCGTAATAGTAGAAAGTAGCTCTACTCAGGCGTCGCGTTGAACTTTACGATATTTACGATCTAAAGTCGACTCAACGCCTGAAGCTGTATTTTGTGTAGCAGCATATGAACGCTTTGTTTCTACATAATCTGTCAACGCACGCGCGCGTCAACGCGACATTGTGAATTCGGCATTAAAGATTTATCTGCGAGTAACCTTACATTGTAACTTACAATCAATTCCTGAATAGAGCAGGTTTGAAGATAAACAAAATTAGAGAGATTTCTTTTAAAATGCAATTTTTTTTAATGTGTGTTTATAATTTATAAGAGGTAATAATACAATTTATGTAGTAGCAAATAAATTTCGATTACAAAATTCATCTCCGAATGACTACCATCTTATAATCAACGATCTAGGACTCAAAGGTTGCATCCGCAACCGCGGTTTATTTTTATTGTTCAACTAATATAAATGTCTAACTTGCTAATGGTTCTGTGAATAATAATAATACATAATAATAAGAATAATTTAACAATTCAGCAACTTGTCGAAGAAAGTATATCGAAAGTACAGAATATGATGGGTATACATGAAATATGCAATGTTAGTGATTTCACATTTTATTTGTTTTTTTTTATGGATTATGTATAATATTCTACTGAGCTATAGGTTGTAGAAGATCTTCAAAGCACGAACACTATGTGGCAGTTAATGCATTCCACTCGAAGCGTGGGTTCTTTGAATGTGTCACCGGTAAGCACTCGGGTTCGACAAGCTTCCATTCGCCATTGATTTGCTCTACTGTGGCCAGACTGCAGTAGGGAATTTTGTGAATAACCTGGCGCAGTTCATTAGTAGAACGTGGCTTCTCGCCCATTAGTTGACGTGAGCAGGTGTCTAGTGTTGTAGCATGCGCTACAATTAATATGTTGCCAGCTAAAACGATACAGGCCGTTTTTATAGATATAAATGAGAATTTATTAATCGATTCAACTTACTGGTCGATTCAATCAGTTTGATCAGGCATTCGTGGTTCCTGTTGTAGAACTCTTCTGATGTTTCTTTGATAACTTCATTTAAATTGGTCCCAGTTGATATTGGTTCGTAGTCTCTGTCGATATGATAATGCGCATCTAATAGTTCGTCGTTGGTACACCAGTCTGGCACGCCATCGGGATACCATGCCATCCATTCAAAGAGACCGGCTTCGACGCGTAACTTGTGCTTTCCATTTAACTTGAGACCTGTAAAGTGTGCTCATTTAAAACACCGAGAAGCAGAAAGGTACGCTTTGTCTTAGTTTACCCTCCAAAGCACTTGTGCAAGTCTGTACACAACGATATGCTGGTGAGCAATACACATGGTCCACTTGAATGCCAGCCTCATACATGGCCTCTCCGGTCAATTTAGCTTGAAAGAGTCCGATGTTGGTGAGAGGAGAATCATTTTGCCAGCCTTCAGGACAGTTTTTCCTACAAAATTCAAAAACCTAGCAACACGAATTAAAGCTGAACTATAACAAACCTTTTAGGCAATGATTTCGGCATGTTCAGATCCTTTCTCACGTAGTTGTTAAATTCATCGAAACAGTATGGAATCCAAGTGCCGAAAGTAAAATCAACCCTCTCTCCATGACGCATGATGTAGATTTTGCGATTTTTATTCACTTGCGATGCGTCCTTCTTTTCAGATCGCACACTAGGACTGTCGATTTCACCGTCCAGGTCGATCTCTTGTGGTGGGAGATTCGGATGCAAAACCGATGGAATTTGAATGCAACGATTTATTGGTTTCCTTAAAAATCTATCCGCACTGAGATCGGACTCTTCGGTAAAGGAGGAGCCTTCAATTATGTCTTGGTGTAGAATGCCTAGGGAAGAAATTTTATATTTTAGTTGTCAGTGGGGATTCTTTTGTTGAAAACAATTTGCCATCAAGTGAAACCTACAACTGTTAGGCAGCTTACATCATAAGAGAGACTGAAATGCCCGCCAAGGGGCGAATGTAAGTGTTTCCAATTGGGTGGATATGGAGAGTAAACATCTAGGATCTGGGCGAGGTAGGAGACACATTGTATGATCTGCTCATATATTTCTAAAAGCATTAAGTAAAAGATTAGTGATGACTCGAGAAGGAAGTTATTCAGAAGAACCAACAGGATAGTAAGGGCCACTAATTAAAGAGTACATTGAGTGTGAGTCAACTGCGGCCTGGATATTTTTTCAGTGTTTAAGATTCTTCCCGTAAATGCAAAATATTGTTTCTCAGCATACGCTTGGTGGCAGAGACTACGCACCATACAACCACAGAGGGCTCCGTGACAACATATGCATTTGACCATGATTGTGCTGATTTAAAGGAATTGAGTTTGATTAGCCTAACCATATAAGTGGGTACTCTTGCCTCAAATGAACCCTCTATCAGAGGAATGAACTCACCCGATCAGGGATGTACAGAACTTGAGAAACACCGGAAAACACAGATTTTCCGTGAATTAGAGCCAGATGAATCAACTCTTAACTCTCAATAGCAATTTTGCAAGTTTTGGCCCTGACTATCCTCTGTAAAATATAAACACTTCTGATATAATGTGCTGAGTCCCAGTCTCTCCTTGTGAAGCTGTCAAGTCTAAATGGATAACCTAATCAATGTTCTCGACAACTTACCTTGATGTAAATCTCTTCTCTCCTCTTGATCAGTGGATAGACTTCTTCCGTCAACAATATCAATTTCCTCCACCGATGTCAATGATGGCGTTATCGATTTCGAAAGCTGTACAACTCTATGCATAGTCCAGGCATCCGATTCAGCTGTACGTTCCGTATAATTAACCGGCAAATATCCAGTCATTCCAGTTAACCATGAAATGCCCTCAACCCATCCGTCACATGAATTATCGACCGATTCACTATTCAAGTAGATAAAATCACCTATTCGCAGTTCAAGTTCATCGATTTCATGCGGACTATGTGGATAGAGCACTTTGTGTACCTAAAAATCGAATGGTAAATTTCAAACAAACATCAACAGTCTATTGCGAAATGTCTATAATCATAAATGGAACACAGAGAAAAAGTGGAAGAAAATTTGTGTGTTTAAATTGTTTGTTTACTTGTTTCGTCGCTAGTCTAGGATCGCGCGAATATAGCCGTAGTTCCCAACTGGACGCACAAGATGGATCTAATGATTCCACTAATGTTTTCAGTGCATTGAATTGGCTCTGCGGAAACTGATAGGCTAAGGTCAAATGAAGTGATTTAACGTGCGGCTCCAATGATATTGCTAAAAGAACAAACAAGAAAATAAACCACAAATAACGAAGTGAAAACGGAACTCAGCATACGCAATACTATGCAAACAGACACACACGCACACGCATTCGAATCGAAGTGAGTACAAAATTGTAATTGTAAAGAAATAGAAGAGAAATAAAAATAATGCTACAAATAGACCAAAGTGATCCGCTTTTTAATTGAAACGAATTATAAAAAGTATTGTCAGCATTGCAGTGGAGAATAACTTTGGAAAATTACTTTAATTTTATCGAAAGCTAACAAGTTGCAGTAAATGGTTAAGTTGTTAAGAAACTACTGGCTTTTTACGATTAACATGCTAACTACAGAATATCAAAAACAAACGTGCTCAGTTGGTGTTCACTCAGAAGGATATTTTTCTAGTGAAGGTAGTGAACTTTGTGACTGTCTACTTCGGCTCTGCCATAATTTCCGATAAAAACATACCACCAGAAATTAAACAAAGAATAACTCTTTCCAATGGCTGTTATTTTGGGCTGAGATGTCAATTGAGCTGTAGAGCCCTATCCTGAATAACTACGGTGACCCTATATAAGACGAACTTTTAGGCATACTGCGTAAAGGCTTTCTTGCCTCCAAAAGCTTCTGATCTTTCATAAATAGCAAACGTTTATACTGGCCTACCCACATCCATAGTTTATAAAAAGAATTGAGTCCATAGATGTTGATTCAACACTTGAATTTTGCGAATTTTTTGAACCTACTTTTGTACCAGCTACTACTTCAGTAAGGCATTAAACTACAGCTAGAATATAGGTTTAAGTCAGTTGACCAGTGGCGAACGCAGGTAGGGGATTTGGGGGTTGAAACAAACAAATTCCAGTCAAATTCAAACACTAAAACATTCGAAGAAATGGGGTCTTGGTATAAGTTGGTGTGGGAAGCGAGTAAAGATTGAATATACTTTTGTTTATTTATTTATTTATTTTTTTCAAGAAAAATTACAAGATTAAGGTTAACATTTCGTGCTTTAAACAAAAGTAGCAAAATAAACGTTTTTAGGGAGAGTGCGTAGCAGCGTAGCAAATTGGAAATCGCGTAGCAATTTTGCTACGATCGTAGCAAAGTGGCAGCACTGTCTTTCGGGCCAAACTGTGTGTGGTCGATGAGCAGGGCCGGCCCAACCATATGTGCAAGATGTGCAAATGCACAGGGCGCCAAGTTTTGGGGGCGCATTGCTAGGAAAGAAAAATTAATTTGATCTTGCGCAAACAAATACTACCGTTCACATTTTAAACAAACAGCTTGCTCAAATAAGCCCCAAAAAACAACATCCATCACACCTGTGTTGAATTATTTCTGGCACGTTGTACATTAACTCGCATCACTTCAATGTTGCAACTTCAAAGAGAATCTTACTCAAAACATCGCAAAATAAAAAACTAGACATATTCAAGTTCATTTCTCACCTACCTAATCTCAAATTATTCCACACTGTTCGTGCAGGCATATTTCTTGCACATCTACTTACTTTTTAAAAGAGAACTTAGTTCAAAAAACAAAAAAGTTTCACCTCGTATGTCGTATGTGCAGGTTTTATTTCTTGCACATCCCCTCGCAAAATTTGCATAGGAATATGTCAAACAAAAAAATTCGTTGTTTTGGAATCGCTTGTGTTAACGTGCAGGTTTTTGATTCTGCACATAACGTATGGGAATGGGAAATTGGGAATGGGATATGGGATTTCTCGTCTACCAAAAAGAGTAACAAATTTCTCTTACAGTAGCAAAGAGAACAATTATCTTTGTACCTTGTTTTGTTGTACGTACATGAAAATATAGTATTCTCTTCCACTGCAGTGCTTTTGGAATCGAAAGCTTATTTTGAAAAAGTAAAGCTCCTAAGGATGAACGCATAGTAGCTAGTAAATCGTTCTTGCACAGGCGGTTCTGCATGGTTCTGCATAACGAATTTCTTTGGCTATGACGAAAATGTTGTTTTGCTTTTTTTTTTGAAAATTAATTACCGACCACTACTATTGGAAAAGAATTTCTCTACCTATACCCTATACTCACTGTCATTATTGGATATACTCTGGATCTGGTGTAGATTACCTGCACTTCAAATATTTAAAAATTTTCTCAGGACAACTATGACTCAGGAGAGATTTGTAGGCTTATCTATAATGCCTATAGAAAAGGAATTATTAAAAACTTTAGACTGTGATGATCTTTTTGCTGAATTTGCCAAAGCTTAAGGCCAGGAAAATAAGTTTCCAAGCTTAAACGTTTAACGTCTACATAATTCTTCGCTGCGCTTTAGTTTATGTTTTTTTTTCCCTTTACAAATTAACTAAATATCCTTAAATGAATTCTTTTATATTTTATTTATTTTTGATAGATATTTTAAATTTATTTAAATGTAAATACATTTATTACAATCATTTAATATATAACACAATGCAAACATATAAATGTACTTATACGTATTTTTTTGTTAGGTACTAAGGATTAGGCCTACCGGGGGTAACTCAATAAAAAAGCGCATTTAAAATCTACCTCCTGTGTGATTTGGAATATACCCATGCATGTGTGTTAATATGAAAAAAAGGGCGCTTTTTCTAAATCTTGCACAGGGCGCTCGTTTGGCTGGAGCCGGCACTGAGGACATGTGATGGACAAAAGTGCTCCACCTCGAAGAGTTTTCGACAGTAGAGGAAGACTCGCCTTAAGTGGCGCGAAGGGGACCTGAACAGACTTGGATTTGGCAACTGGAGGCAGTTAGCCAAAGACTGAGCAAATTGGAGGGGCTTGTAAGTGGAGGCCCAGGTTCACCCGGAACTGTAGCGTCACCTAAATAAGTAAGCAGTCAACGGGTTAACAGGATTATGTATTAGTAGTGCCTCTAATCCTGTTATGGCGACGGAAAATCTTAAATTTAATCGCACATTGCCTCAATATGGATTAAAAATGCAAAATGCAACTTTCTTATCTTTCGCGAGCAAGTGACCACACAATAAGTCTGCCCCCGGCTAAGTGACAGGCTGATACTGTGAAGATGTTTATATGCGAATTTGAGAGGTCTAGTCTCAGCCCTTGAGGTGAAGTGCAGTAGGATTTCTCCCTTTATCCCAGCGGGGGAAACACTTCCTCCGCATGAGACACGCATAGAGCAGAGCAACGCCTGGCAAGTTCATCGGCTTTCTCATTCCCCTCAATGTTCCTATGGCCGGGAACCAAGACAATAGTGACTTCAAACCGATGACAAGCCCTTGTCAGTGTCTCCCTGCATTCCACAACAAGCTTGGACGTTGACTTAGTTGAACCGACAGCCTTAATCGCTTCCTGACTGCCTATTTTTTTTTTTTTTTTTTTCTGTCACTATGTTAAGGAGCAGTCTACACGCCACCTTGATGGCAAATACTTCTGCTTGAAAGACGCTGGCTGCGTTGGGAAAGCGAAGAGTTTTAGCAATGTTTAATTCTGTTGAGAAAATGCATGTTGCTACTCCACAGATCATCTTGAAACCATCTGTGAAGATAAGTATGTAGACTTCATTTACGACCGTATTCTCCTCCCATTTTGATCTAGAGGGGAATCTAACAGAGAAGTTTTTATGGAAGTTGAGTTTGGGTACAATGTAGTCTGTAGATATACGACGGGAAGGGAAATTAAGATGCTGGTACAACAAACCACACTGTGCACTGTTCACAGTACAAATACACATATGTAAGTCCCTAGATTAACAGTTAAAGCAGTTAATATAATTTGCCTATATTCAAAAGTGTTCAAATTCCTCATCCGTATTTCTGAAATGAAAGCATTCATAACTTAAGTTAAACAAACAATTAAGGGACATGCTGAAACAAATAAAAACCACCACACATCTCAAACAAAATTTACATCAATTACATGCACACAATATAAACGAAAATACGTTTCTTACATCGACTGCTGCGCGGTATGCAACGATTACCAGATGACACGGCCCCACACCATGGAAAACATGCAACAATTGCATCGAGTTGCTCATAAGTATCGCTTATTACTTAGAGCCCACCAAAAGAGAAATAGAGAGAAAGAAAGGAATAAAAAAAAAGAATATTTGTTGTTAGTTTTCCCTAAGCACCTTTCCAACCGCAACCAAAAATAAACACAAAAAAATCTGTCTAAAAATGAAAAAAAATAACATATATATAAAATTTTACTTGAATTTGAGACTTCTTTGACGTATTGCAGGGCCAGGCGCTTCAAGTAATTTGCATCGTCCTCGGCAACAAAGAATCCCATAAAGTTGGGGCTCATGTACAATTCTAATTTGATGGGTCGATCAAGTAAGGCACCAGCCATGTCAACGATTTGTTTCAAGGCCTTGGATAGTTGCAGAGCACATTCGTCAGGTGCCTGTGGATGAAATAATGCAAAGTTGTTAAAAACAATCGCGTAGACTCAGTATATACGAACTTTAGACATAGTTCAGGGGTTTAATCTTTCAAAAATCAAATTGTGTCTGTCTGTTAGAAGTTGAAACAAAAAGTATAGGTATTCGAAGTACAAAGTGTATATATCAAATTCATGTGTGTAAGGGTGAAGCGATTTTTTTTTTTAAATTGATTTTTAATAAACATAAATTAGTGCAAAATATTATTCGACTTGAGTAACGATGACGGCCTCCGGAAAAAAGCAAAAATGTCGTTTTACATTGGGACCACCAGAAATCTTTTTCAGATCTCAGATTTTACGCGGCAGATTTTCTGCTATTGTAAATGGACTGTTCAAAATGCATTCATTTTATTAAAAATCAGAAATATGTAGGTTTCGACTTGAAAAGTGTTTCCCCTATTGTAGAAAAAAAAATAATAAATTCGACTCTCTCTTTTGTTAGTAAATGGTATTTTTTATTTATTCAAAGTACATTGTAACTAAAAAGTTACGATTATAACACGTTTTTCATTACTGATTCAGCAGGAGGTATTGCTCAGTAACACCCGGACTTGAACACCCTGATACAGACAGGTACAATTTATGTAAAACAGATATAAGAAAACAAACATTGTATACCGTTGGGCCCCTGTTGTTGAGCCAACGCATTTAAATATTTAATATTCACCACCATATTTTGCTACCTAGAATTAAGTCAAATTGTATATAAAGAAAGTTTAATAAAAGTAAATGCCAAATGCTAAAATTCAGCAGGAGTGCTGCAGTGAGACCCAAAATATTGATCATTTTCTACCCCTCTAGGTATGCTCATTAAACGTAGGTACCGCAAATAGGCCAACATTGCTTATCTTTAATAAACACTGTCGAGAAACTGCTAATGCTTCACATTTCGTACACAGACCACATAATTCCCTGTCACTGCTTTAAGCGCAAGCATTCGAAAATAAACCCCTTGTTCTATTCCAACCAAGCATAGAACAATTAGAAAAAATAAGAATATTAAGCAGCCATGAAAACAGTCTAGAAAACGATGGATCCATAATGAAGACTGCTATCTACTTAGAAACAATGCAAACAGAGATACTGCAGCATTTTACAAACATAGATACAAATAACAGATAAAGCCACAAAGAAATGTCTTCTTATGTGACCCTACACAGGATCTCAATTTCCACCCTTAGGAGCATCATCACTGGTCACTTTTACGATCAATCAGAACCAGATTCCTCAAATGGAATCTAATAAGAATAACCAATGATCTATGATAAGGACAGAAACCACCCTACAAAATATTTGAAGAATTATTTTTATTTAACAGTCGCTGCAGTTGGTTTGCTTTTTCCGCCTACAACTGCTCTCTACTCCAACTAATGTCGTTTTCCATTGGGACCACCACAAATCTTTTTCAGATCTCAGATTTTACTGTGCAAATGGAACATGCAACGAAATTGATCTGCTTTTGTCAATGGATTAGTGTGATATTTGACAACAATATCAGCTGTTCAAATTGCATTTGTTTTTTGCAGAAACCACAAATGGATATCGACTTGAAAAATGTTTCCCCTATTGCACATACAAATAGAGGATTTTTGGTGATTCATAGTTTGCAGATGACGAGGAAAACTATGAAGCTAATAGTTCCTCCTAAATTATATCCATGGCTATTAAATGTATTTCGTTATTTTGATTTTCACGAAACTACCCCCATTTGTCTTCAAAGCAAACTTCTTAAAATGACGAAGAACAGCTGTGCAAAGTATATTGGTATTGTGAGAGTGTGTGTAGATCTGAAAAAATATCGAGATCTGCAAAAAGTGCTCTGAATCGAAAAAAAGATTGATTTTTGGTCCCAATGGAACATGAAAAGTGATTTAGATCAAAAAAAAGATTGATTTTTGGTCCCAATGGAAAACCACATAACTTTAACAAAATTTCAAACAAACACTTCCGTTGTTTAAAAAAAAAAAAAACAAAAAAAAAAAAAATGACAGGCCTTTACTTTGGCTGTCGAAAAAATAATAACAAGTAATTTAAACTGAAAAAAGAAGACTTTAAAAAAAACAAAACGACGAATAAATCAAGAAAAAAGTGCGGTGAATATTAATAGTGTTACATTCCGGCTGGGATTCGAAAAGATAAAATACTATTCTGTCAAACTTTTCCAATAAAATTCACTTTTATTACACTTTTATCGATTATTCTAATATTTCACTTTCACACAAGTACCAGAACAATATTACTTAAGCAATTCTTCAACGATTCAAACCAAAGATAATGGAATAAAGAGATATATATCTTTCCAGTGGAAGGGCGGCTGCCTACAAGCTGTTTTCCAGGAAAATTCATGAAGTCACACACACCTGCTTATTTCTATTATAGTATATGTGAGTTCATGAATTGGACTTTAATGCAAGAATTCGGTATTCTCTAATGTGTATTTCACTATCTTTTTCAGTTTAATCAACACCTCCACAAAAACTAAACAAATTCAAAACGTTACACAAAACAATTAAACACCGCGATGCTCATAAAAGCAAGATGGTTCGCGGTCGTCCATTAGCAACATGCTTTTTTGTTAGCCACACGTATTCACAGACGGGGGTTGAAATTACAAAAACAACAATGTAAACAAATGGGTTTTGGGGGGATAGACGTACGAAAGATAACCATCTCTTTTATTCAATAATCTCTGATTCAAACCAATCACTTAATTTACTCTATTACCTTTCACTTATTTATCTTCACAAACTATTACTATAGGCGTTTTTCTTTTTTAATTCAGAGCTGAGCACTGAACAGAGTTCGAGCATTATGAGCGCGCTCTGAACCGTGCGTGCTCAGAGCGTTCAGAGGATGTTTTGTTTTTCCTGTATTTTTTGTCCTCCAAATGTGACTGGAAGTGTGCATGTACATGTGTACTCATCCTTTTTACTCAGCCTGCTCAGTCAATTTATTCTGAGCTCATAGAGCGCGCTCTGATCATGCTCTGAGCGAAAAAAGAAACACAAATTCGAGCTCTGAAGTGTCTGAGTTAAAAAAGAAACACGAACTTTTTGTATAACAGTTCAGGTTGTGCTCTGAATTAAAAAAGAAAAACGCCTTATCTCGAACTTTAACCAATCACTGTTATAAATCAACTGTCTCGCCCTCTTCTAAAAGCTGTCATTTTATATCCGCTCTGCCATCTGACGAGAACTTTCGAGCTAATTCTAATTGGTTCTAGAATAAAGGGCCCAACCCATAGAATCCGTCGCGTCCGTTGCGGCAAAGTTTTCGACTGACAAGTTGATAGAATACACACTCTCTTATGGAGGGTGTCCCATAAGCAGCGCACGTGCCGGACGTGACGGATAAAGTAAGTTTACTTTCTACTTTTCTGTCCGTCGCCTCCGTTGACAATTGGCACATCGTGAGAAGATTCCTTTTCATTGGTGGAAATATTGAGCGCGTGAGAGAGGCTGTCATCGGCTCTCACTAGTGCTCTTATATTGTGGGATTTCTTCCTTTTTTGGGGAATTTCGATGTCGAAAAGCCTTAAGTGGGAAAAAGAAAAATCTAAAAAAACATTGAAAAAAAAATTTTTTTTCTAAATTTCATCAAAATAAGTATCTAGATTTCACCATGATAATGAACACATGTATGTAAATAAAAAATAACTTTTTTAAATCACCTTTCAGCAAGATTTTTAATATCAAAATTTTCTAGTACCAAAAAGAAGTCATTATGATATTAAAAAAATGCGATTTTTATACCAAAGGTTATTTAATATGATTATTTATCCGTATAATATAACTTTTACTTTTAGAAGTTAATTTTTTTCACAAAAAAATACCTATCAAGGGAATTATTTGAAAGGGAATTTGACTACGTTGGAAAGGGAAAAATTCCCACGTTTCTTGGGACAAATAGGTATAGAGTACTAAAACACTGTCACTTAGCGTATGCGACGGATTCTATGGGACAGTTCGTTCCGTCAAATACGGCAATCCGTCGACGCAACGGACGCGACGGATTCTATGGGTTGGGCCCTTAAGCTTCAGTGGTGACAGATTTCAGTCTCCAATTGGAAGTGACACTTGAGTGGAACTTGTTTTGTGACTAAGGCCTGGTTTCACCAAACACCATTTAGGTTACACGATACAGTGACTAAGGGCTTGTTTCACCATACACCATTTAGGTTACACGATACCTTCCACGCCACAATAGCATGCCATCAATATTCGTGAAGGCCTATTGCACAATAAAAAACGGCTAAAAAATAATTCAAGTTAGAACCAAAATATTCAACTACAACAAGAATCCCCTCACCCCAACCACCAACTGGCACTAAAACCGTGTTAAACCGTATTAAAAATGTTAGTTCATTACCATTCCCACCTCACGCACAATACACCACTTAGATGACCAAATTCGCAGCAATAGTTGCGGATATGGTTAAGGGCAGAGATGAATGAATAAAAGAGATGGTTATCTTTCGTACGTCTATCCGCCCAAAACCCATTTGTTTACATTGTTGTTTTTGTAATTTCAACCCCTGTCTGTGAATACGTGTGACCAACAAAAAAGCATGTTGCTAATGGACGACCGCGAATCATCTTGCTTTTATGAGTATCGCGGTGTTTAATTGTTTTGTGTTTCGTTTTTAGTTTGTTTGGTTTTTGTGGAGGTGTTGATTAAAATTAAAAAAATAGTGAAATACACATTAGAGAATACCTAATTCTTGCATTAAAGAGTCCAATTCATGAACTCACATATACTATAATAGAAATGAGCAGGTGTGTGTGACTTCATGAATTTTTCTGGAAAACAGCTTGTAGGCAGCCGCCCTTCCACTGGAAAGATATATATCTCTGTATTCCATTATCTTTGGTTAAGGGCCTCGGTCCTCTCCTTCTCAGCAAGGAGTTGTGAGGAAAGAAAGCGAACCATCAATCAAGGCTTTACCACCTCCTTGCCTCTACTCCAAACATCCCGAGCTATAGTTTCTCTTAGCAGACTTGTAGGTTCTCGCGCGCTAAGTCCAAACCCAAGTCAACAAAATAAGACTTCGGGTTTGGATTCAGCTCGCGGAAAACTTCAAGCTGCTGCTTACATTATATATTGCATGTTACATTTGTGTTCTTTTGTTCATACATAGGTATCTACTTTTGCTTTTATTTGTTGCTGTAATGAATTATTGTTGTTAGATGATCATTCTTTCAGTTCCTGTTAAATAGATATTTCTTTTGCAGAACTATATTGAACTGCATTTCTCATTTCCAATACATTTTATTTAGATACTAGCTGTGCCCACAACTTTGTAGGTGCTCGGGAAAGAGACACGTGTATAATTGACCGTGCGAGAAACAGTCGTTGGTGAGGTCTACACCCGCGATGCACAACGTCACAGGCCTCAGTCATACCAGCAAATTCGGCATAATTTATTTCTTTGGTGTAATAAAATCCACTTCTGATTTAATTTACCCACGGAGTATATGTGTTTCTTTGTAACGATGGGGTCTGATATTTTTCATCTGTTTTCTGTGATCTAACTCGTCTCATTTTTCTAGATGTTGTTGAGCTTCGACAAAGATTTGACCGTTTTCTCGACGGCATATTTGTTTAAAATCAACAGTCTAGCTAAAACAAAGCGGTGATCATTGTCAATGTGTACCTAACAATAAACCAAACAAATCTATTTACCTAACGGAAATTTGTATCCTCACCAAAAATAAATCAAACAACATAATTCACCTATATCGTCTTTACTTCTTGAATTCTTCAATTCTTTACTGTAATGTCGTTTTCCATTGGTTTCACTCGGGGATCCACTCATTCTGTAGTCCAATGGAACAAGAAAACTGCTTCTGATTGAATCCACAAGAGTATTGGTGAAATGCCAAAAAATAATCTACGGCAGCCGTCAGTTGACTTGTATAAAATACACAAACTACACTTGTGTGAGTGCTTCTTGAGTGGATTCTGACTTCAAATCCAGAAGCGAAATTCTCTCCTCAGAAGAGTATTTTTTGTGCCAATGGAACGGTTTCAGAAGTGATTTTTTCGATTCCGGACTCTCCCGGACGCTTCTTTTTGTCCAATGGAAAACGACATAAGTATCACCGTAGGTACTATAACAACCGTTAAACGGTTAAAATAGAAACCTTGAACTCAAATTTCTATATACACCACCATAATAATGTACGTCCATCAGCGCACGTCATCAGCCACCTGCGCTTTTCCTCAGAAACACATTGTCGCTGTTGATTACATACACATTCACGTCGCATACTTTTCTTTCGTTTCACTTAATTCGGAGAAAACACCACGCAGTTTTTTTTTTTCATATAAACGTGCTTGTACGATGTGCGCCACCCAACCACCCCAAAGCAGAACAACGATCAAGAACCGTGGCTGCTGATAATGTTTGATTTGAGAAAATAAATTTATTTTTTTCATGTTAGATTTTAGGTTGTAGCTGAGCTTCTAGAGGACATAGAAAGCTGATTGATGGCTTGAAATAACTATGAAAGTGTTGGCTATCCTGAGTATTTTATTTTGTTTGCATTGATTAAGAATTGTTTGAGCAATGGCGAGTTAAAGGCAGGTAAGTCAGAAAAAAAAAAACACATTTTGGTCAAAAACGCTCCCAAAAAAATAGGCTTGACAATGAAAGGAATAGCCTATGTCCTTCTCAGAATCTTAACTAACATTTCAAAAAAAGTTTCATCGAAATCTGTGCAGTAGTTTTCACGCCAACCGCGAACATATGAAAACGGCTACAGTTTTATTATATGTATAGATTTAGCTTGGTATTCGCCCTCTAATTCGAGCATCCACTTCAACTTCCACATCAACTTTAATTTTTTTCAGTTAGGTGGGCTTACTTTAGGAACCCCTTGATGAGGAGGATCGCTGTAGCAGACGAAATAATTGCTCCTACACGAAGACCAGGCCAGGAGTTATGTGCCTGCGAACACTTAATTTTATTGGTAAGTTGATATTGAGACATAACTCATGATCTTAGAAAATGTTTGACAGAACTTTCGTCTATTTTAGGTTCTGAAGCTGGTGTATCTGCAGGGGACAACTTGAACTGACGATTGCGAACAAATATGTAGTTCAGTTTAGCAACGAAAGGCAAATCTTGTGTCGTTTTCCATTGGGACCACCAGGTATATTTGTACGTTATTTGACAGCAATAACCAATAGGTCTGTTCCCTTACGATAATGCATTCGAATACATCAGTCAAACTTCGTTCCCTTACGCAAAAGTTGGTTGGAAGTGAACGAAGTTTGACTAATGTATTCGAATGTATTCGAATGCATTATTGTAAGGGAACATACCTAATATCAGCTGTTTAAATTGCATTTCTTTTGCAAACATATGGATATCGACTTGAAAAATGTTTCCGCTGTTGTAGGAATGTATATGGAGCATTTTTGGTGATTCGTAGTATTCAGATGAAGAGCAAAACGATGAAGATAACAATCCCTCCAAAACTATATCCATGGCTGTTTATGTCTTTTGTTATTTTGGCTTTCATGAAATTGTGCACATTTGTTTTTAAAGTTAACTTCTTAAAATGACGTAAAACAGCTGTGCGAAGTTTTTTGGTATTGTGGCAGTGTGTACTAGATGTGAAAAAATATCGAGATTTGATTTGATCTTATTTAAACGAATATTTCGGAGATTCGATCTCAGAAAAGCAAAATAGGAGATAGGAGAAAAAACAATCCTTTTAAAGACCTTGAATACCTACACAACCAACATTTTTGTAGGAAAGAAAGCCGTCAGATATAGGTATCCCAACTCGATAACTCCCGGATCAATGCCACTACAATGAAAGCGGGGGAATAATCGTTGGGAAGGAACGAACACTTTCGTGTGACTTGTGTCGATTTCGTTAAAAATATGAAACAGGAATTTAAAAAAAACCTTACCATGTGTTACATCTATAGGTACTCATATGAACTATTCATAAACAACTTTGTCGAGTAGTTGTAACTAATGTATGTTCATTTATTAGATTTCCTCACAACGCCTTCGAAGTTATACATGGCGTACGAATTAAAGCTGCCTGAAAGTGGCTTTCGAGAAAAAACAAACATCTTTTCGTGATTATTTTAAGAAGCCAAGAGTTTAAGAGCAATTGCAAACAGCTGCTAGTGCTAGAGTCACCTACTCCATTTTTCGTATCAACCCAATAGTTATCTACTTAATTTTCAAACAAACCTACAAGTTACCTTGAAAAACGAAACCAGTGTAATATGCGGAACATAGTTGTGTGCTCCATTCCAGCCGCAAAGTAGTCGTGATTTAGTCCAGAACTCTTCCAATTGATCGAGAAACGGTCCAGTTGGACAAGCATACAGAATATATTCACGCGGCACGCACTCGTCTAGGGAGGGATCATTAACATGAGCCAATAGCCAATCGGAAGCAATTTGAACTCCCCGATTACCGGTTGAAGCAAGAGCTTTTTCCCTGCAATAATACAATACTCGTATTTTTGTAATAAAGCCGATGGAGTGAGCTATAATATTGACCCTGATTGAGCCATTTTCAAACAAACAAATTCACTTGAAGTAGAAAATCGATACTGTGTTTACACTTACGCCCTGTGCTTTTGGAATCCCATTTGTAGAAGTGTCTGCATCGGAGTTAGATGCTGCTTCGAGATCCTTGTTGGAGTTGGATTCTTGCGTGGCGGTAAGGTTGCCATTTTCTTTGAAATGTAGCTCTTTTTGATTATGCTATTGGGTGAAATTTTACTTTTTTATAGCGAGGCAATTGTTTACGAGCTACAGCGCCAGCGGTGTGCAAAGTGGAAAAACAAGTGCCAAATAAAAATAAAGCGAAAAAACCATTTCAATCGTTTGTTTACCTGCGCCGCAAAAGTCAAGTCAACTGACAGTTTTGGTATGAATTAGTGTGGTGAGATCGGCAGGTTACTTTTCTATACAGCGGATGTTGGTGAGTAATGAATTTAGCCGTTGAGTTTAAATTTAACTACAGCAGTGCACATTGGTCCTAACTTCCGGCAACCAACTGTGAGTTTTTATTTTCGGGACGAATGGAAGGGACCTTTTATCCCTTTTATAATGCAATAATAATCCCGAAAAGTCGACCTAAGTAATAGGTACTCTATACTGCGAACTCTACGCAATTGACATACGGATTTTCACCTGATTTTCAGGTGTTCAGCGAATAGTTTGCACCTTGCGTTCACCAATTCTCAAAAATTCTCGCATAGGTACGTTTATCTGTCAAAATTGTTGTATGCGAAAAACAGAAATTTGCAATTATCGAAATCCGCGTACAAGAATTTGTCTTCGAATGTTACTTGTCTGTTTTTCCACTCGGATTTTGCGTCTCGTATACAGAACTCAGAGTTTGATGCTTATATCGTTTTACATTGGTTTTACACGGGGATCCACTCATTCTGACATCCAATGGAACAAGAAAACTTGAAGA
Organism: Cheilosia vernalis; assembly: GCA_949126925.1. Lineage (NCBI taxonomy): Eukaryota > Metazoa > Arthropoda > Insecta > Diptera > Syrphidae > Cheilosia > Cheilosia vernalis. The sequence goes on along the minus strand of OX421358.1, from coordinate 87,407,400 downwards.
TAACGGCTCCTGATGGAATCCACAATGTAGTAGGTATTGGTGAAATGCCAAAAAAAAATAATCTACGGCAGGGCAGCTGCCAGCGGAGAGCGGACTTGTATAGACTACACTTGGGTGAGTGCTTCTTGAGTGGATTGTGATTTGTGACTTCAAATCGAAAAGCGAAACTCTCCTCAAAAGGCGTTTTTCTTTTTTAGTTCAGAGCACAACCTGAACTGTTATACAAAAAGTTCGTGTTTCTTTTTTAGCTCAGACACTTCAGAGCTCGAATTTGTGTTTCTTTTTTCGCTCAGAGCATGATCAGAGCGCGCTCTATGAGCTCAGAATAAATTGACTGAGCATCCTGAGTAAAAAGCTGAGTACACATGTACATGCACACTTCCAGTCACATTTGAAGGACACAAAAAACAGGAAAAACAAAACATCTTCTGAACGCTCTGAGCACGCACGGTTCAGAGCGCGCTCATAATGCTCGAACTCTGTTCAGTGCTCAGCTCTGAACTAAAAAAGAAAAACGCCTAAAGTCGCCTAAAATTTTCTCATAGCAAAAGAAATTGGTATAATCTCAAAAGGACCATTCACATTAGAGCGAATTGCGAACCACGAACTGGCGAATATTCGTAGATTCTGACACTTCATTTACATGAAAACTTTTTTAGTCGCAGGTACCCGCGAATCATTTGTATTATTGAAGGTTAAGTTCGAGCAAATTTTTCAGGTTTATGGATCGTGACTGTTTTATGTGGATTGTGAATAAAGTGTGACAGTTCGCGGCAAGAATTTTCAATTCGCGGGAGAATTGCTGTAATTGTAAAATTCGTTATATTTTAATTTAAGTCTCGGTTTTTTTTTAGATTGGGTACTTTATTAATTGAATATAATGCTTTTGTGGTAAAACAAATATCAATTTTCAATTTATAAATACAGATAAATTGATTTGTTCGCAGTTCGCCTGTTCGCAGTTCGCGCTCACTGCCTAAACACAATGAGGCCGCTGTAGTAGCAGTATGTAGCGGTAGTACAAGCTGTCAAATTTTGCGGCGCTGCACACACAAAAAGTGTATACAATGAAGTAGCGCGATACGTCAATTTCAAATAATTGTTTTGTATGATTTCCTTGAATAAATTTTCACAAATAAGTTTTTTGTTAAATTCAGCTACTCGTTGACAATTAGTTTTCAAATAAAATGGATGACAAAGAGGATGTTGACTTTATAATGGCCGTAGTGCAAATGTTCTATCTCGCACACAAATATTTAAAGAAAAAAAAAACGGAGATGGTGGGTGCGCCCTTTATATCGGAAAGAAGTTCCAAAGGTTTCTTTGAAACTACATTTTCTTTCATTAAAAACCATGATCCGGACCTATTTTTCCAATTAACACGCATGTCACAAATTCAATATGAATTGCCGCGACGACTTATAAATTTAAAATACATTGAACTATATCTAAAATTATCGCCACTAAACTTCGATTGATTTTGTGACATGCAGCGCGACAAAAGTTAAAAGTTGGCCAATATGTACTACAGCGGCTACTACACGCTACAGCGACGCCGCTCATTATGTTCGCGTTATATGTAATCAGTGTATTTTAACTTTGACAGCGCTACATACCGCTACTACAGCGACCTCATTGTGTTTAGGCAGTCATGTGAAATTGTGAATGGTCCTAAAGGTGTACGGTTTATTTTTTCACCTGTGCGAAAACAATATTCACCACTCGAATGAGGTAGAATTTTACAGCCGTGCCGTGATCGAAAATTAAACTCTTTTTCCTACAAAATTTTAAGATAGTTTGATAATTGTTTTTTGGTAGGTAAGCTAAATTTATAATTCAAAAGGTTTAAGAACAAGATTGAGTTCAACTAGCAAGTTAAAGTGTTTTTTATTTTTACTTTGCCTATTTCCGTTTAAAATACGGACGATAAGTAGCCTTTCTATAAGCCAATTTCACTTAATTTTTAATCAAAACCAATAACAAAACTGAAACTCAAAATCTAAAATGGATACTCGCTTCATATCTTGCGAGCCAAATCATTTGATTCCGAAAAATGTGACTATAGACAACATCAAGGAAGAAACAAATGAAAAAAATGAATTAAATAGTGAAACTAAACAACAAGTCGCCGAAGTAAACGCAACGAAGGAGGAGTTGCAGGAATCATTCTCATTAAACCGCAACGAGTACTTGATGTGCAAATGGAATCAGTTTCTTGAACGTGCGCCCAAAGATGTACTAGTTATCAAGCCTTATTCAAAATACAAGCAAAAGTAAATGATAATCTTCTGTGTTTTATACGAATGCATTTAAATTCATCAACTAATTTCAGAAAAAATCCCGTGAGAAGAATGATTTTAAACGGCTCATTCTATCTAGGTTGTGGACATCTGATTCCTGTCCCTCAATCCCTCATTCAGAATTCTTGAACTAATCCAGTACATTGAAAAAAAAAATGTTTAGCAATTTTTAGATTGAAAAATTAAACTACATAGATAAAACTTGGTTTGAAAAAAAAAACTCTTGTCTATTTGTATTAAAAGAAAGAAGATCAACAGTCACAACTTGCAGCATGCATACTCCTAAAAGATTGTACCGCAGAAATTCCTACATTTTATTTGAAAATGGAAAGAGATATGAAGAGGGTTTTGTGTATTTTTCAACCTTCCAGTTATGTTTTTAAGGTTTCGGAATAAACTATACGCCATCTCACTCTGAAATGCCATAAAATCTGTCTGACACAAATCAAACAATGAGCACCAGGGGTCAATTCCCGTTCCGTGATACTGTGAAATGATCATTTCAGTTTTCACAGCAGTTTATCATTTTATCACTTCACGAACACACTTAGCCCCATTTTATGAATAAAATGGGCCTTAATGCGATTCTCGAACTCATCATAATAAACGTTTGTCTAAATGTGTACTAAAATGTACTAAATGATAAATGCTGTCACCTCTCTGCCATTTGTGCGCTTGTTGTTTTTATTATGTTTGTTGTTTTAGTTTCGATTTTATATATTTTGTAATAAAAATGTCGGGAATAATTGTACGAGTAATAATTAACAATAGGCGTCGTATTGAACAAAGGTGATTTTTCAATTTGTTGTTTTGTTTTCAACAAAAATAATGTGTTCTTTTTTCCTAGAAATAAAGTGGCAATTTTGCGACGTTCACTTTGGGATAGGCATAACCCGTTCGAGGTAACGACATTTCATGTCAAGGTGTTGATAGTGCTTTGCGTTTTTTTGCCACTGGTAGTTTTCAACGTGCTATTGGTCAAGATGCTTTGTCTTCATTTTGTCTTCATTGTCTCAAACATCTGTGAGTCGCTGTGTTTCGGAGGTTTCAATTGCGTTGAACAGAATGCACAGATATGTGAAGTTTCCTACAAGAGAAGAATTTCCAGCAATCAAGTCAAAATTCTTTGAAAAATTAGGCTTTCCGGGTGTGATCGGATTAGTTGACGGGACTCACATCAAAGTGTCAGCTCCAAGGAGAGAAATAGAGCATGTGTTTTACTGTCGAAAAGGCGGGCATTCAATGAATGTTCCAATAGTGTGGCGCAGATTTTAACATTTACAGCACTAATGCACAATACGGTGGAACAGCGCATGATTCATACGTATGGCGACGTTCAAGAGTAAAGTCAACACTGGAAAATCTGTACAACGAAGGAGAACGAAACTTTTGGCTACTTGGGGATAGTGGTTATGCATTGCAGCCTTGGCTTATGACTCCAATTCTTACAGCCACTTCCGAAGCAGAGAACCGCAACGCACAAACAAACAAGGGCTCTTGTTGAAAGATCTGTGCCTTGATTTTGTGCGGTTTTTGAGGCGATGTCGCTAGGGAACGGCCCGAATCGGATTTGAATGTGTGAGTGAGCCGCGCGCTGTGACCAACGTGCCCGTTGTGCAATAATTTGGTACTTTTTTCGAGGATCCTGATACAATTTGTTGCTACTGTATCCCATTTTTTAGTTTGAAAAGGAACTTTGCAATTTTTAGAAACACTGTGATTTTCAAATGAATTTTAGTAAAATATAACGCTGCTGTTTATCAGAACACGATTATAGTGTTAGGAGAGCAAACAATTGTTAAATATTGTGCGAAAATTCTAAAATTGCAGAGTAGCTTTAGAAATGACACTTTTTTTCTTTTTTTTATTTGTTACTTTTCAGAATTTCGCAACAATTTCCCGGACTGTTAGAGAAAGGTTATACATTTTGGTTTTAGTTTCACAATACAATAGACTATAAAAAGATCACTCTCTCACAACGTTTCTTTTATAAATAAAGCCAAAACAACCAAATAACATTAGAATTAGATGTCTTTAAGGTTGTTCTGCGGGTAAGCTAGACAGTACTTTAGATGCAATTCGTTTTCAAATGACAAATTTTAAAATGAAAACCTTTTAGCTTTGATTTTTATTTATAAATACATAAAAAGTTGATTAAATTTTTTTTAAAAATTATATCAACTCATTTTTATATCTACTTTAAAGATCTCTTTCAATTTAGTTTTAAAAAGTCCAAAAAAAGGGGCGATAAAAGAAAAGTGTGCCTTTTTCTGACGCTGTTACATAAATTTAGTATTTTCTCCCAATATTTAATAAGTATTATTCCGAAATGTTGAATTTAGGTGCGGTGTAAATGTACTATAACACTTTTTACGCGTTATTTATTTAAACATATTCATTTTGAAATCACAGTTTTTGAAAACTTTTTTAAGTACCTACTATTCACATGAGCGCGAATTGCGAACAAAAGAATTTAATTGTATTTATGAATTGAAAATTGATTTGTATACTATTTACCACCAAAGCCTTGTATTAAATTAATCTTAAGTCTATCTAAAAAAAAATCGGACTCTCAATCGATTTAAATAGCTCAATTTACAATTATTACAGCAATTGAAATTTCTTGCAGCGAATTGTCACATTTTATTCACAATCCACATAAAACATTCGCGGATCCACAAACCCACGAATGAAAAAATTCTATCGAATTTAACATTAAACAATGATTGAAGTAATTGAAGTGTAAAAAAATTCGCTTGTTCGTAGTTCGTTCGCCATTGGCTCTCATGCGAATAGTCCTAAAATGTGAATTTTCCAAATAATAAAAAGGAACAAAGGAACAACAAATTGTATTAGTGTCCTCAAAAAAGGTACCAAATTGTCGCACAACGGTCACGCTGTTGTCATTTCTTCTCATCCGACATCCTTCTCGCTACCTAAAAAGGTCGCGTGTGGGAAAGCTCGCCTGGAATTTGCAGGAACAAAGCGATATAAGAACAAGAAAAATTGGAAGTTGTCAGTTCGCGACATCACTCACACATTTATAGAATCCGCCTATACGTGAACCCTTTCCGACACCGCCATTGCGGCAAAAACCGCACAAAATCAAGGCACTGTTGAAATGCGTACACGCCTTTAGCATAATGATACGCGCCATCTGCTGTCTTCTTCGAGCTTGACATCTAATGTCGTTTTCCATTGGGCAAAAAGAAGCGCCCGGGAGAGTCCGGAATCGAAAAAATCACTTCTGAAACCGTTCCATTGGCACAAAAAATACTCTTCTGGTGATTCTGAGGAGAGAATTTCGCTTCTGGATTTGAAGTCAGAATCCACTCAAGAAGCACTCACACCAGTGTAGTTTGTGTATTTTATACAAGTCAACTGACAGCTGCCGTAGATAATTTTTTGGCATTTCACCAATACTCTTGTGGATTCAATCAGAAGCAGTTTTCTTGTTCCATTGGACTACAGAATGAGTGGATCCCCGAGTGAAACCAATGGAAAACGACATAAATGTCAGTTCGATTCCTCTTTTCATTTTTAATTCATTCGGTCTTTGCCTACGACCAAATAAACACGTTTTATACTTTTTCTAACAAAAACTAACTCTGCATTTAATTTCAAGATCTATTGGTATTCTAAAGAGCAGGACCCCAATTCTCGAATTCCGCATAACATAATTCGTATACGAGCAAATCCGCCTGAAATTTTCGCATACGGAAAAAATTGGTATTCTCAAATCTGTTCGGCTTTCTTTTCCACCTATGCGAAAATTATGTTCACCTCTCGAATGAGGTAGAATTTTTGAGTAAGTCAAGTAAACGATTTTTGACAGGTTGTGAAAAAAAATTCCCATCAATTCAAAGAGCAATATTCAAATTTAAATTGGTTTCGTAGCTATTTATATTTTTGATTGACAAAAACAAGAGATATAATAAAATACGTATGTTTAGTGAACATTTATGTGTTTTTGCAATGGATTCATTGGGTGATCTGGGCTTAGAATTTGTTGATTTGGCAATGGAGCAGTTAGGCGCAATGGAAATATACATAATCCAAAACACAAACCGTTATTTGAAGTATTGAATAAGTGTCAAACTCACAATTCCGTATGCGAGGCGCAAATCCGCATGGAAAATGCAGACGAGTACAATTCGAAGAGAAATTCTCGTATGCGGATTTCGAGAATTGCAAATTTCAGTTTTTCGCATAGCATCGGAGATTTTGACTGATAAACGTATGCGAGAATTTTCGAGAATTGGGGTCCAGATTTCGCTGCCTGTCAAAAGAAAGTCCTATTTTATGATCCAGCTAAAGCAGGAATAATAATCAACGCCTGTGTTGTACTTCATGATTATATTAATTAAAGCAGGAATCACATATATGGAGGATATTGAATTGCAATATGATTACGAAGTGGATATAGCTGGAGAGGATCCGCACCTCGTTCCGCACTCTTTATCGAATCAAATTTTGCAAGAAGGCAGACGCATTCGAAGCAGAATAGTTATCCAGGCATTTGATATTTAAATAAAGCTTAAGTAAAAATTTTAAAAATAAAAGACCAATAAACATAAATGCATTTCGTTTAGTCAAATTTAGTTTTTATTTAAAAGTGCTTGGACTCATCCAGTTTTTTATTAATGCAAACACAGTGGCTGTGGTCTGTGGTGTTGGTATAATTGTGTTTTGTGTATCATTTTAAATTAGGTACAGCACCCGGCAAGAGTTTTTTTCTGCAGTTTGTAGAGCTTCCACGAGTGTTTCCGTATTTTCAAGTAATTTATATTAACCGTGTTTTATTGGACATAGGCAAAGTAAAGTAAAGTATCAATGAACTACAACAACTACAGTCCGTGCCATAGTTGTTGTAATTGCGGGACCTGCAATGTGACACACTACACTTTTACTACTACACTACACTTTTCCACCACGTAAAGGTTGCATTCACCAGTAAACCCGAATATTTGTCCCAGAACCGGGCCCTTGGACACGATTTCACGAGAAATCTCCCCAAATTGAGCAAAACAGAGAAAAAACAACTTGATCAATGCCATAATGTCAGACTGACTCGGAGGAGGTTGATATAGTCGTTGCCACACCTTTCGCTGATTGGAGTTTGTTTTTAAGTCCTATATACCCAAAAACAAACAAAAATGGACCATATTCAGAATTTTATATTTCTGTCGGTTTAGCGGTTGGGATCTTTATTTTTGCATAGATCGAAGTGGAACAAACCGGGGCCTCCAATAAAAATAAAAAATAAAAAAAGAATAAAAAACTCCGGATTAACGTAAGTTTTAAAAAATTCAGGAAAATGGGAAATCCCTGGCGAATTCGGCCCCAACGCTACATTTTCAACCAGTTTGGGGGGCAACACTGATACCAATGGCAGTTCTCTCAAAATGTTGCTGACCTATTATAATCAGAAACATGTTTCCCAATTTTGCTGGAAACACTGCAATAACACGAAAAGTCATAACTTCTGTTTTGTAAACAAATCCCTTTCCCAATAATTGTGAAATGTCTAATCGTGCCCATGTTATAATCGTTTTCGATTAAAACCTTCCAGACTTTTGTTTATATCTTTATTTTTACCTCCTATTCAATATTAATAAACTAAAGTAAAATGAATTTAGAGAAAATGTGCCGAATATGCGGTAAAGTTTGTACGGACGGCTTCGAAAAATTCCAAGATCATGAGGAACACATTTACAAGTATCTTCCAATAAAGGTGATTGCTTATATATTAAATCATTAAACATTATAAACTGAGAAGCTGTAAATAATAAAATAACCCTATTCGTCTTTAGAACAACAATATTGGTTTTCCGAACAATATCTGCTTGGAGTGTGTTGCATCAGTTGGCAGCTGGAATGCATTCTACAATAGGTGCGCAAAAACCCAAAACAAATTCGCCTTAATTTTGGAGAAGAAAAAACACAGTGAAAGTCGAACAAGAACAACTACTACACTTGACAAAGGTACACAACTGTTTGTGAAGAGTTAAGAGAAATAAATTAAAATATTTACTTGATTTTCCGAGCTAGAATTGAACAATGGCCATCGTGATACTGTTGTAAATGAGTAAGTATCCGATCAAAACCGTCTGAAACTACAAATACCTACCAAATTGTTATTTTTTCTTTCATCTGGACATGGACGTTTGCTCAGTTACTATTTATGAATGTGCACATTATCACAGCATTAGGCGCTGGGTTTGGCAATAACTGGGTCAGAAAGAGAACACGAAATGTTGTGGTCGTTGAATCAGTTCTGAATGACCTCATAAATTTGGGTGCAGAAGTATTCGCGCTTGCCGTTCTTACCTTCTGTTTTGCGCAAAAAGGTACAGCTAATTTTGGACATCGCTATTTAATGCTAGGAACTAGCTGTCCTCGTGTAACATGTAGCGCTGCAAAGACTGGTTTTAAAGAAAGAACAAGAAAAACAAATCCCCAAGCATAACTCTTCCCAAGCTCAAACTTGTATATCTTACAACTACAGTGCAAGAGGCGTTTTATGCTTTGCAGAATACTAAAAACGAACATGTATATAAACAAAAATATACAGCAGATTAGTTGATTTGACTAAATCAGCTGTTTTTCAATCAGTTTGTGCAAACTTTTATGCCGGCATCGTTTATTGCACTTTCAGAATCTGCTTGCAATATTACTTGGTATTTTATTTAGTGGAATGCAAGAGAACTTAACAGAAAACATACTCTTTGATTGATGGTCATGTTACACTATTACACAATGTAATGTTGCATTCCCGTTGATTCCCGTAAGAGCTATTTTACTACCTAGACCGAGTGGCCTGAATTAAGCCACAAGCTCTTTTCGGATGTGGAACCTCCACCATTGAGACCAGCCTTTGTCTGTGGCAATATCGAAGTTACTACAACTGTTATATGCTACGTGCCACTTTTCATAGCTGGTAACATTCAAATAAACCTCTATAATTACGTCTCAATTAATTCCCGCAATCGTCCATCACTTGCATCTTACAATATCATTTCCAGACCATCTCAACATAATTTCGTTTTCCTTCTAGAGAACCAGACAAGAAAGCCGATCCCAGCCTTTCCTGCAGTTTCTGCGCTTTTCCCACTAAATGCCAGCAACAACTTAACGACCACTTAATAGCGGTCCACTGTGACATGGTATTCTGCTGTGACCTTTGCAAAAACTACAAACCACGTAATGATCTAATCACTCACATGACAGAGCACGCACTGAGCTCGATTCAATTCCCAACTCCGGGAGTCAACTCATCACCAACAATAGCAACAACCGATAAATTCAAATGCCCTGAATGTGACAAAAAATTCGTTACCAACAGCGGCCTAAAGTACCACATAAATTCCAGTCACACAGCAGACCAACAATTCCCTTGCGATGAATGCGAACACATTTTCTCGTGCAAACGTGTACTCCTCAACCACTTCCGTAGTGTCCACAGCAAGGATAAACAGTTTAAGTGCAACGATTGCGACAAAAGCTTTAAATCCGATTCGACGTTGTATGCTCATCGTAAGACGCACTCTGATGATACGCCGTACAAGTGTTTCGATTGTGGCAAAGGATTTAAATTCAAACATCACTTGGATGTGCATTCAGCGCAACACAAGAAAAAGGAGAAGACCTTTAACTGTAGCTGTTGCCATAAAAAGTTCGCTGCGCTAAATAATCTTACAAAGCACCGAAAGATTCACGATAAAACAACCGACTTTGGGTGTCACATTTGTGGCGTTAAACTGACGCAGAAACGATATTTGCGCGATCACATGAGGAGGGTACATCGAACTCGGTTGGATAGTCTAGAGACAGCCTAAAACGATTTGTTAATGTTAATACATATAGAATATAGAAAATTTTATGTTTTATATACACCATGTAATAAATTAATTATGCAAGTTGTTCAATGTTGGGTATTGTGAATTATAAGAGCTTTTCTAGTGGAGATCTCTCCACGGACCTCGTTTGAACAGTTTGAACATCAACCAAGAAGATTCGCATCATTAATCGACACGCAGTTAATCGCACCTTGGCCTTCTTCACGACGTCAAAGCTATCCAATGGATTTAGATCTGAAAGAGAGATTTCTGGTGGTCCCAATGGAAAACGACATAAGGCTATGCAAACGAGACGACGCCTCCTGCTTGTACCGAAAACCTACGAAGCCCCTTAAGTTAGTGCAATAGTTGCGCGGTTGTTAGAAAATGAATAACGAGGACGCCAAGTAATCCTTCCATTGTACTCTTCATTACCTCGAAGAGTTGTTTGTGCTTCAACTAATAAAAAAAATAATATATACTGATGTGTAGGCAGAAACAGTCATGAGATTTTATTTATGCATAAACAAAATTCAAACTGCTATCTCATGCGCACCGATATGGAAAAACATCACGGAGTACTCAGCAACTAGGTGACTAGTACAAGAGCGAAGTTTTTTGTATTAAAGAGAATTGGAAAACAGATCTTACTTCAATTGCTAAAGACCTTGACAGGGCTTAAGTTTTACATTGTTGCAAAGTTTGCTTTGTACGGAATACTGAAGAAAGAATGAAGAAAGGACTTAATGCCTTTTATGCATGTAGGAAAACCTTTGGGAAAAACTGGGCCTTGCAGCCGAACATTGTGCACTGGATTTACACCGCGATTGTGAGACCCATTCTTACCTACGGTTCAGTAGTTTGGTGGGAGGCAGTTAAAACCAAATCCCGGCTGAATTCCAAAACGCAGTACTTCTTTATTACTGCTTAATCAAGCGTTCCAAAACGCAAACGGATTACTATGATGCAATGCATACTTTTCTAAAACGCATTGTGAATGCATCAACTGCGCAAACAAAAGCAAACAGAGCATCGTGAATGATTATGATGCAAATGACATTTGACATTTCAGTTTATACCGCCAAATAGAATGGATTCATCGCCAGAGTCGTAATGAAAATAACTAAAAAACACATCGTTTGGATAGGATTCTATAACATTTAAATAATTTCTACACTTCGGTACATTTCTTTTTATTTGTTTAATTGAAGAAAGCAAAGACATTCTCCGAGTAAACTGCTTCCTTCTTAAATAAAGAATATGCTTAAACGTGTTGGCATTGTACGAACCAACATTGCTTATTAAGCTGTTAAAAACGATGGTTGTTACTAATAGTTTGGACATTGTTGGTGTTTGAGACATTTTACGATAGTTTGCATCAAAGTCGTTCCAAAACGTCAAAAATTGCAAAGCATAACAAATGCAAAGCAGCGCGAAAGCATTCATAAACTAGCATAAGAAATGCAGTGTGCATTCACAATGCGCATATTTTCGACGTTTTGGAATTCAGCCCCCATCTTAAGAACCTGAACAAGGTGCAGAGAATTGCTTGTTTGGGAATAACAGGCGCAATTAAATCCACACCACAATTAGGTCTGGAAACGCTATTGAACCTGCAACCCATTGAGCTATTCACTATGAACGTGGCAGCCAAAGCCGCTCTCAGATTAAGAGAGAACAAAACTTGGTTGCCTAGCCTGGTTACTGCGGACACTCAAGCATACTTGAAATCTTCGATCGGAAGGGACTCATGTCACTCACCGATTACGAGAAACCCAGATATGACTTCGAGAAAAACTTTAAAAAAGCAGCACAGACTATCTTTTTTTTTTTTTTTTTTATAATAAACACGCGCTAAAGAGGTTGTGACTACTCTTATGGTGTAGTTCGAAGTACACAGCGCGGGCGTTAAGGAAATTGGGATAGAGAAGATAGGAGATTCCGATGCACATTGGTTTTAAATGTCTGCAAATTGAACCGAGGGGGAAAGACAGAGCCGGGCAAGGCGTTCCACATTCGCGTGGTACGGCTTATGAAGGAATCTCTATATTTCATAGTACGATGGGACTACCAGCAATGGAAATAACCATCTGTGTGGACAGTCAAGCAGCACTCAAAGCTATCGGCTCCAATCTTATTAATGCGAAATGTGTTACAGATTGCCTCGTGGCGCTCAGGGCTATAAGTCATCACTCAATTCTACTCTGCTGGGTTCCGGGACACGTTGGGGTGGAAGGGAATGATAAGGCGGACGAATTGGCCAGATACGGCTCTGATATGAACCATCAACTTGCGGACGGAGAGGTGTTACCGCCTTTCAACACTGCTAAGACTTTTATTGAAGGCGTCACCACACAACTGGCTAAGGAACAATGGAGCAACACCATCGGTTGCTTCATAACCCGAAGTCTGTGGCCTGTGGTTGACACCAAAAGATCAAAGTTCCTAATCTCCCTTTATAGAAGCCAAATCCGGATGCTCGTCGGCGTTTTAACCGGACACTGCATCATAGGAAACATGGCTAAAAGGCTAGGACTTTTTGCAAATGACTTCTGCAGAAGCTGTAGAGACGAGGAAGAAATAGAGTCCGTGGAACATCTTCTATGCCACTGCCCAGCTTTACAGGAACGCCGCTCATCCTGTATGGGAGCTAGGTTCTTCGAAAGTCTGGACGACTTGGCAGGGGTACCCCTATCAGACATAAAACTATTCCTCAACAGATCGAAGTGGTTTTGTTAGCCACATGTCCTTATATGTACAAACAGGGTACTCACAATGGGCCTTCATGGCTTCTGGGTGAAATTCGCATCGGTTGCAAAACTGCCCTCCCAACCTAACCTTGCTTTTTAAAAAAGCCTACACGATATACTTGTGCTTTTTGGAAAATGCTATGAAATGCCTTTGGTATGGATGAAAGACGTAGAAATATGACCAGGTTCATCCGCAGCAGATCTTTTTGTGTACAAGTTTCTCAAATAATAACCAAGACAGTTCAAAAAATCCAAGGCTTTGTAAAACTTTTGACTACATTTGTGCCAAAACCATACCCAATCTTTATATATAAGAAAAAGTCATTCAGTCACATTGAAACACTAACAGTTACTTTATTAAAAGGTATCCACGAAATTAAATTCCATTTAAATAGATTACAAATGACTTACTGCCTTACTGTGCAGTTGTATGCACTTCTACGTGTACACACAATCTAGGGCGTGTGCTAAACCTTTTTCGAGTTCTCTGTCCATCATCATTGATAAACGTTTACTTCTGCTGCAGCTCAGCCATGCTAGCCTCGAAGAGCGCCGTGTTTATTTTATGCTTCAGCGATATCAATATCTCTCTGTTCGATATTGTGCGCATTTCGTTGGCAACATACTCGCCGTACGTTGCGAAATCATCGCGGAAGCGAACTGGTTGGGTGGGCTGCTGCAATTTCGTGGCCGCCATTCCCGATGGCGAAGATGATGCGACAGCAGGACCACCTGCATTTGCACTTTCGTAGTACATTCGCTTTGTCTGGATATGCTGCGGTTGGTGTTGCTCTTCCTCGTAGTAGTCCTCTTCATTGCAAGTGTCACGCCGCTGTAGCTTGAACAGGCGCGGCGCATTGTGATGATGATAGCCAATGTTCTCCTCTTCAACACTCGTTTGAATGTCAATCGTACCCAGGTGCTCCTCATCTATTTGTTGTTCTTGATGTTGTTGGTGATGCTGCTGCTGATGTTGCTGTGACTGGTGATCAGCATCTTCTTGTGTGACCAACGGATTGCTACTGTACGAGTGATGTTGTAGCGGGATATTTATCTCCTTGATCATCTTCGCCTTAGAATCCTCTGGCTCTTCGACATCTTTTGTTGTTTCCTCGATCAGCTTCTCCAGATCGCGTGCACGAGTAGACTCGAATTTCTGCACTCTAGGGACGGGAACTGCTGTTGGAACACTAGTTGGTGTAGTTTCATACGCAATTGTTGGCGGTTTACTTCGGTGAATTGTGAGGAATTCTGTGGTAATAGTTGACGTTGCTGCGGCCACGGCGGCTGTTGGTGATGGTTCCGAGTCTCTAGACGTTGCATCACGTATTATGTACTTTGTGACACCGTCTTCTGTAATCTCTGCCTTTATCTTACCTTTGCTGGCACGCATTGCCTTCGGTGAGCTAAGAAACTGCAGATTCTTGAAGCCAAACCATTTGGAATTGTAAGGTTCTTTGCGTTTCATGCGATTTATCTCACGATGATACTGTGTGCGTAAGGTGTGGAATTTCTTCTCAATTTCGACAATTGGTATCCCGCCTCCCAGGCTGACGGAGACTTCCATGAGTAGCTTCTGTTTCATCTCCTTCTTTCGATAGTCTTCGTGGGTCATGTCCCAGAGACCACGTCTTTTCTTATACTCACTTATAAGCGAGAGGGTTTTCTCCCGAGTCCACTCCATTTTTCTTTTCTTTTCTTTTTTTGTCAAACTCAAGTGTCCGAAGCGCAATGAAAGGGCAGCGCTGGGTCCAACAAATCTACTCGCCTACGGCCAAATTTTATTTCGTGTTGATTTCGGGAGCAATATTTTTGTTTTTATTGCAAGAAGATGATGATTGCTGCAAAGTGTAGAGACACAATGCAGATACCTATTTTAAGATTCCCAATGAATTGAACATGTATACAGATGCAGGTTGTGTTGTTTGGCGTATGTATAGAGAAAATCGAAAAGCGCACGTCATTCACAGTAGCTTTTGTAGTGATGAGTAGTTAAAGTAACGAATCATGTTGTATTCTGCGCGCGTGCAATTAATTTTACAACAGCGAGATAGTTTTGATTACTGTCGAAAAAATGACATTTTATATTTGAAAATAAAACGTAAAGAGCGCATTGCGCATAATTCCGATGTGTTCGTTTGAGAAATAAAATTTCTTGACACAGGTATTCGAATTTTTATTTTTATTTTATGCGAATTGAAGAGAATGGACAATGATAGTGACCATATGACATGACAATTGCACACCTGCAATATTGATATTCAATGCGTCTTTCGTAAATCATCCGGCAATAAATCTAATATCTAATTAAAAAATATCTTCCTACATTGGCATTTTGAAATCGAAAACTTACTTTTCGATAAATGTTTATACCTACTTGAGTCCGTCTAATTGTTCTATTCAAGTTAAAGTATCGAGTCAAATAATATCTCATTGTGAATGCCCATACAAGTTTGTATATTTGTCATATTTGTTAATTGTAAACAGACAAGGTTTGCTCATTGTGAGCTATGAAGAAACATTTTTTGCTGAAAGAACAAGCATCTTGTTGCCTCGTTTGAAATTTGGGCTTGGAAATACTTTTAACCTACCTATACATTTTCTTTTGATAACCAGAACCGCAAATTGTGTGTGGCTTTGGTAAAAATAAAATGTTTCTGTCAAAACCTCCGTAAATATTTCGTAATTTAGTATGTATGGTAGTTTTTATTTCAATTTCATTTTTTAGTTTACATTGGAATTTTGTCTCAGCTGTCAAAACATATAGTTATGACGACGTCACGATATGAATGTAATCCAAGACAACAATCGTTATTATATTAACCGTGGTTGAGAGAACGCACTTCTGAACTAATTTCGCAATTGCAATTGTGAATCGTGCTAATGCTAGTGAGTTTGTTTTTTGCTTTTTTGTTTCCATGGAACAGAACTGCAATAATAGCAACATTCAAAAATTTTCAGCAGCATTTCTTTTGCGCAACAGCAGCAATTTAACGACTTTAGTATTTTATTTAATACTTGTATTTATTTTATGTTCTATTAATGGGGACGTTCGGATACCTAGTTTATGTAAAACGTCAAGATTGGTCGTGACTATGAATCCGAACGCGTTGACTAAGCAAGTTGAATTGTTTTTGTATTCTCGCGGCCAGCGTTACCTTTGTTTGAATTTGCGCTTTTTTATTTGGAAAAGCCCCTTCATAAATTTTTAATAAATTGCTATTTTCAAAAAAGTACATTTAAAATGTAACACGGCTGACAATCACTACACTTTTATAGTGTTATGCGAACTAATGGTTGTTAAATATCATGTGAAAATTCTAAATTACCAGAGTGGCCTTAGAAACCACACCTTTTTCTCTCTTCGCGCCTTTTTTCGACTCCTCAGAATTCTGCAACGGCCACTCTGTTTATTTTAAATTTGACTCTTCGAAATGTCAACTGAGTACGCAGGCAGGATTTTCTTGACTAGATTGGTCGGCTTCCCCTCCATAAACGTCAACTGCAAAAACTATACACGTGAACACTCTGGGCCAATAAAAACTGAGACGCATCTAGTCAGACAGCTGTCAGACTTACTAAACTACGAATCCGAACGTCCCCAATAACTTTTATGCCATCGATGATCAAAACTAAAGATTTCTCGAATGTTTTCATCGTTTTCATATTTAGAAGCATGTTAGTTTTCGCTGGGCCCGTTTGCGAACTTTTCTAACAAAATTAATGGAAAATCTTAAATACAAAAATATATAGAGAGACATTTTTCAAATTCAAAAAAGTACATTCATAGACTACTAGGGTAATGTCTTCCAAAGGAAATGCAGGAAAACTATTTGACAGAAAAAGATAGCAAGAAACATCTCGGACCAGAACAAAGTATAATTTCTGTTGCATATACTAAACATCTTTTATTCTATTGAAGAAAATAAAACAGCCGAGTTTCATGGAACATAAATTTTAGCGAAGTGAAGCAAAGCAAAGTAAAATGGAGGAATGCTCAATAAAACTGCTCAGCCACTTTTGTGTCATATAAGAAAAAGTAATATAAATCGGTATACCTAAATATTATTATTTGTCTCGAATTTTTTAAGTTTAGTACTTTTATCGGTACTGAATACCGCTCGCCAAAGGTGAATGGCGCTGACAGCAGTTTACTAGCATAGTCATGAACACATCTAGCAAACTCATAAACACATTTTAAAAAAGGTCTTAAGAGCTGCTGACAAATCACTTGTACTTGTCATAAATCTCTGAAGTATCAAGTAGAGTGTAGGATTTCCGATTGCGTGTTGAAGATTCTAAATGAGATAAATATTCCGCAAAATAAATTTAAGACAACGGCGGTACTTGAAAATCCGATCTAGAAAGATACCTAGTTGACCACATTTAGTAAAAAATATAGTTTTGTCCTACATTAGGTCTGTTTTTCGAGGTTAGATACCAGCAAAGCAAGGTAAAGGATGATTTTCAGCACGCAATTACAACAACTACGCTATAGTTGACACTTTGAGACTCGAATATTCTCATAATTGTTGTAATAGCTTGCTGCAAATCCTACTTTACTTTGCTTTGTTGAGATCGAATCTCAAAAGACACTCAGTATCAGGTAGGTGGCGCCTCCACTGCCTGTGCACTGAATATGAATAAAAAGATTTGTTGCGTCAGGACTCGTACCAGCATTGCAGTTGGCAATATCTTCCCGGATGTTGCCCTTTGGTCTTATAGGGTAGGTACTTGGACATAAACGCGGGATTTCAAAAAATCGCAAGGTGTCAAATCGGTCCTTATTAAAATGAGGCAAGTGCACCCTGAAAACAATACCATCGCCACGCAGGAGTATTTGCACCGAAAAGCTGGTCAAAATTCAATTTACTAAAAAGTAAAATCAAGAAGTAAAAGTTTGCTATACCGTAACCTAAATATACATGGGTGTGGGTCAACGCGCTGCAGCTTTTTTTTTTCTTCTTCATCGTGTGTTGTGATAAACTGAGTTCAAAGTTAACGGTTTGGATTTTTTGCATTTTTTCTTTGCATGCTTGCAATTTCGTTAGTCTTCCTCTGTAAGTGATTTCAAGTTGTTGTGATATAAATCTTAATTTTTTTTAATAGAGAGTTCTACTGTGGGTATGTATTGATATATTAAATGCATTTTTAGAAATCGTGTGTAGTTGTTTTTGTTTCAATACGGGTTCAAACGCTATACAGCAAAAAGATGTCGTATTTCTTTAAATTTTTTTAAGTTTTAATAATTTTCGTATAGTATTCCGTGCTATTCTGTGATTGTTTGCACTTAATAAGTGAGATTGAATATTTGTCATTTTAATGCAAAAAGATTTGGCTGCAACTAGCTGCTACCCGATATTTTATGAACGTTTTAGTTTTTCGATTTCGTGTGAAAAAAAAAAACACTCATACGCCATACACTCGTTTTAGTGATTAGTTATTGCAATGTTACTATTTTCGTTTTTTATTATTTTCGGAATAAAAACATACACTTTCATTGTGCTCGTATCGTGAATGTTTTTTTTTAGGATCATCTGGTTCGAGAGTTGTGACTAAAAAATATTTATTTAATATTATGGAAGAAAGTGGAGAGGTCGATATAAACCAAAAATTAAATTATTTAAAACAGTTTTTGTTAGATATGTCTTGTTTAAAAGAAAACCTTCGAACTTATAAATCAAGTGTTTCTAAAATTGTTTTCGATTTGAAGCAAAGATGGTTAGCCTCTAGCAGAAGAAAGGATTTGTTTGTAGAGAGAAACAAAGAGTGGCTTGAAGGGACTTCCAGTTATGAGTATCAGATCAGCAGGGCGACCTGCAAAGCCATTTGAAGAATCGAGTGAAAGGACTAAAAGAAGAAGAACTGAATATATTCGAGAAACAGTTCAAACTGAGGAACTAGCTTTTGCAACTCAGATGAAGTTAAGAGAAACCGGTAACACTGTTGCTTCAAAAGTATTTACAGAAATCCTTAAATCTCCTGGAAGAGCGCAAAAGTACAAAGAAGCATATTCTAATAGCCTTACGGATAAAAAAGAAAAATTGTCTATACAAAAGGCTCTTTCTATGTTCATTGAAGCCGGACTATCGCGAAAACAGTATGAAATTGTGGCCGCAATGAACAAAGATTTTTTTCCGTGTTACAATGCTTCAAAAAGCTAAAAAGGATTGCTATCCAATAGAAGAATCATATACTGTGACGGAAACTTTGGCTGAAATAAATCTGCAGGATTTGTTGGATCACACTGCAACTCGACTACTAATGTATATGCAGGAAGTTGTAAGCAGTCATACTGAAAATGAAGGTGCATCTCTTGAGCTAATTACAAAATGGGGTTGTGACGGATCCCAGCAAACGCAATACAAACAGAGATTCGAAAACAGCTCCGAGATGCGTTTATATTTCAAAGTTCGCTTGTTCCGTTGCGTTTATTTATTGGTTCAAAAACCATCTGGCAAAACCCAACTCCATCTTCTCCCCGATTTTGCCGGCCAATAAGAATTAACTTCGTTAAAGAAAGCGTGGACATAACTAAAAGCGAAGTCAACTATATCCAGTCAAAAATTGATTCACTTAATGAGACTATGCAATAAGTTCGACCATTAAAGTGAAGCATACATTTTACCATGGTCGATGGAAAAATATGCAATGCAATAACTGAAACTACATCAACACAGAAATGCTATGTTTGCGGGTCAACGTCAAAAGACTTAAACAAATTAACTACACCGACAAACGAAATCAATGAAAACTCCATTAAATTTGGTTTATCAGTACTACATGCAAGAATCAGACTTTTTGAGAGTCTTCTGCATGTAGCTTACAAACTTCCAGTAAAAAAATGGCAAATTAGATCCCAAGACGAAAAAGAAATATGTAAAATAAGAAAAATTCAAATTCAACGGGAATTTAGAAACAAGCTTGGTCTCATTGTGGATCTACCACGAGCAGGTTTCGGCAATACAAATGATGGGAATACAAGTCGAAGATTTTTTTTAATAACCCTGAAATTGCCGCTGAAGTCACAGGGATTGATTTTAACTTGATTTTTCGATTTAAAATCATTTTAGAAGCAATTTCAAGTGGCTACAAAATTGACTGCGAAAAGTTTGGTGTTTATGCAATGGATACAGCCAGACTTTATGTCGAGTTATATCCATGGCATCCTATGACTCCGACAATGCATAAGATCTTAATGCACGGGTCTATAATTATAGCAAATGCCCTTCTTCCAATTGGTCAGCTATCGGAAGAAGCAGCAGAAGCCAGGAACAAACACTTTAGGTGAGCGAAATAAAATAAAACTACGTTCAACAAAAATATTCATATATAAAACTTTCAGATCATATCGCCTTAATTATGCTAGAAAATTCTCAAGGAGAGATTGTAACAAAGACGTCCTAAATCGATTGTTGCTCAGCTCTGATCCTCTAATCACTTCTCTTAGAAAGATGCATCCGAAAATAACAATTCCATTTTCAAAAGAGACGTTAGAAATGCTTCTTCCAGAGGCTCCAGAATGATAAAAATCTAGCGATTAGTTTTTGAACAATAAAAAAAAATCAAATACAAAAAAAAGCGGTCTTTTTTCAAAAATGTATGCCAAAATTAATACAAATCAATTAGAAACTGTATTTTATTTAATAAATATTAATTTTAAGTTGAAAAAGTAG
Source organism: Cheilosia vernalis (assembly GCA_949126925.1). Taxonomy (NCBI): domain Eukaryota; kingdom Metazoa; phylum Arthropoda; class Insecta; order Diptera; family Syrphidae; genus Cheilosia; species Cheilosia vernalis. The sequence goes on along the minus strand of OX421358.1, from coordinate 87,386,836 downwards.
CAAAGGTACCGAAAATTAATTTTGGCCAGGTTTTTCATGCAAATACTCCTATGTGATCGATGGCATTGAAGTGTGAGCCGTTGCTTCGTCCTGTTGAAACCAAAACTCATTTTAAAGCCATCAATAAGATTCATTCTTTCTTGTTTTATTCAAAAACTATCTATGGAATTTTCGCTCACTGTGTTTTCAATGCCAAGCCAAATCCATGTCTATAACTCTTTTGTATTGGTACATAATATAGCCCATTATGTTCTCCCGATAAACAAAGGCGTTAGAATAGGTATCATTGAGTAAAAGCCCAATAGCATCAACAGCTGTTTTCCGAAAATTGCCGCTCTAAAGTTCGCGCATATTCCAAAAGTGTCAACAACACAAAAAAAAAAACATTTATTGAAAAATCAATACACGCATTCATCCAATAGTAGAGAAGCAGCACAGTTCGTGATTTGCCTGGAATTTTTTCAACAAATAGTTCACAGTACTAGAATTTGTAAAAAATGCTAACTACGAGCTTATAATATAATTTATGTGATACAAGTGGACAGCCAAGTGATATTTTCCCCATGTAACGAATTCCACAAAAGAAACAAAAGTAAGCAGAAGACCGAACAATTCTTGGACCAGCAAGTATCTAGATGCTCTTTGAGAGTAGCGAATCACTATTTGGAGTGTTGATTAATTGCACTATGAAGCGCCAGAACGTTCGTACATTGTCGTTAGTGGTATGCACCTTTACATATCTGCTCATTGGAGCTGCAGTTTTCGACTCATTGGAATCCCAGACGGAATCAAAGCGATGGGACTTTCTGCAAAGTATGTACAATAAATAACTACAGAACACGTAAATTTGTGCAATTGAATAATTTGATCATCCTTCATCCGTCTGTTTGGTGGTGGCCGCTTTTTACAACAGCAATCATATGTGGTGAAAAAAGAGCGCATTTGAATACCTACCTAAGATGAAGTATGTGTTATGACACGTAAATAACGAAGTTTTCAAACAAGCTTATGTCGTTTTCCATTGGGCAAAAAGAAGCGTCCGGGAAAGTCCGGAATCGAAAAAATCACTTCTGAAACCTTTCCATTGGCACAAAAAATACTCTTCTGGTGATTCTGAGGAGAGAATTTCGCTTCTGGATTTGAAGTCAGAATCCACTCAAGAAGCACTCACACCAGTGTAGTTTGTGTATTTTATACAAGTCAATTGACGGCTGCCGACCTGCCGTAGATTATTTTCTCGAATTTCACCAATACTCTTGTGGATTCAATCAGAAGCAGTTTTCTTGTTCCATTGGACTACAGAATGAGTGGATCCCCGAGTGAAACCAATGGAAAACGACATTATAGTTTCTAAATTGCGGGTGACAGTTCTTCATTGAATGGCATACTGCATAAAATTGCAAGCATTTACTAATACATCTCAGAGTTTAATAAGATTCGTTTCATAAGGCCCCAAATTGGTCCAAAAAATATTAGTGCTTTGCTGAAACTACCTAAAAATTATAGTAAATGTTTCACTCTAATAACACTGTTATAGTTTTTGTTAAAAGGAAAAAAACACTAAAATGGCAACAAGTCGAGAAATATTCAGATTACAGCTTCTTCTTGCGTTTAACAGCTTAAGGCTTTAGCTCTTACTGCAATCAGAATCAACGTAAAATATAATTTTATATCTAGTTAGGCCCTGGTGCGCTGAAAGCTACCATTATTAATACAATAGACACATTACTAGATTGGTCTGGACTAGATATAACCTTAAACGTAAAAACTTGGTAGGCAAACTTGTAAAGCTGTTCGTGTAACCGATATAGGTTAACATCAATTTTGACATATCAGTCTGTACCTTTACTTTTTAATTTTGTGAATTTTAACGAATATTTCCTCAATGCTGTTCCTTAACTCGAAAAATTCGTAAAAGAGAGCGTCATATCAAGACAAGTACCTATTCCCCTCCAGTGAAAATCTTACGATTTTTACTCGAAAAAAACGTCTTGGTTTAAGAATTTATTATAAAAGCTGTCAGTCACTTGACCAGTGTTTTAATTAATTTTTTTGCTGAAATTGCATTAAAGTAACCATAACCATGATTATGAACACACTGAATGCCCATGCTGCAAAATCAAATTGAATGTTCTCCTTAAGACTCTTTTCTAAAGTGCCGTCGAAATTCTTCCACGTAAATTTTAATGCTTGTATACCTAGTTCAATCGGTACAAAATCTTTCACATGCTCGAATTCATGGAAAAGAAGTTTGATTAATTCTGAATCAGTTATTATATGTGGTTTTCGATTGGGCTTCTTCATAATTATTTGCTCTCAGGTTTCAGATTTCGTGTGCGTATCAAATATAAAAACCTGATGAAAATGGCACTTGCGTTTCATGTGTGTTGATATTCGTTCGACTTGAATATGTGTAGTCTTAGACACTTTTCTAAGCGATTTCCATTCACTGCGGCTAAATTTTGTATTAAAACATTCGAATTTTCCGTCCCGATAGATTTCTAAAAATATTTATACATACATAATTTACAAAAGTGAATTCCTTGTAATTGTAGTAAAAATTCACGAAAACTTAAACAAATTCCATCAGTTGTCAAATTCCAACGCACTTGGATTGGTAAATCTGAAGCAAGTCTGAGAATATATCCAGATTCGCAAAAGTCCTCTGAAAACTGAAATCTGAAAAAAGATAGCTTTTTTTACCGAACGAACATAAAAAAAATGCTCTGAGAGGAAAGAGAGGTGCTCTGAAAGCACCTAATCGAATACCACATAACTAAACACGAAAAATAATGTCAAAATCCATTCTAGCTATCATTCTATCGTTTGTATTTTTCTTTTTGTTTGCACAATATTGCACAGACATTTTTGTGTAGCCTATACGTCAAAATGTACACCTACGTAGTCCCTAAAAAATCTTGAACAAACGAAATTACAGAAAATCAGTGGTTAAATCTCATTAACCGGCCAAAATCGGCTGGTTATCGATTTCTCCGGTTAACTAACCAAACCACTGATTCTCTGGTTAATGTTTTCCTGAACAAACACATTCGCTGGTTACAAGCTGGAATAACCTCTGACTAAAGATAACCAAGATTGAACAAACCGGGCCATAGTGTCCAGGCTAAATTTTTCTCACTCACAATGGAGAATTTTGCCATACAAAATTGCATAAATTGTGACCTAGAAAATATTTAGTGTGAAGGTTAAAAATGATTATTAGTATGCAAAACGGAAATAGACACAAACTCTGGCCAAAACATTTTTGCAATTACTTCAAAACGTTTATATGTCTGATTTAAAACATGTGAATTGAGAGTTGTAATTTGTCTCAGTAAATTAAACCAACAATTCATCAATCAGTTATACGAAATATTTGACTGACTTGCGGAAGCCATTTCATATCAAAGTGCGGAGCTTTTCTATAATTCCTAACCACGTAAACCAGCGTATGTCACGTATTTTGGTATGACATCAGCAGCAGGGCTGCCGCTTCATAATTTCGTTAAGGAGTATAATACATTTTTTGGGGAGTACAGAACAAAATAAAAGTAATATATTTTTAGTCAATAGTTTTTCAATTGGAACAGGTCGCTTTAGACAGCCTATGGCGGCTATGTTGTTTTGGTGGCATCTGTCTAATCTGATGCCGAAACACCACGCCATAAGACTTTATTATCAAAATGAGTGTTCGTCAGTGCAATCAACAATCAGTTTGTTTTACACCGTTTCAACATCTACCTATCCTTAATGAATTTGCAGGATCCGCAATTGTTTGTAACGACACGAATGTAACAAAATCAACAATGGCAAAAAAAATCTTAATAAAACATCCAGAAAGTAAAATTAGTCTTCCAATTTACTGGATAGAAAAATGTCAAGGCATGTGAAAATACATAGTTAAATCTGAAATTAATAATAGGAGTACAATTTGTCTTTGAGGAGTACGGGAGTACAGCAGACGCAAAAGGAGTACAATACTCCTATTGTAGTACTTTCGGTACCACTGATCAGCAGCAGAAAACAACTGTTATTGGAAAAATGTTTGGTGTGAGGTATTAGGTTTGTTTCACGTGGGCCCGAGTGCGGACTGGGTTAAACCTAATCCGCGATACCAATAATCATTTTTAGTGTCCAGGCCACAATGGCGAAAATTTCCATACAAAATTGCATAATTGTGACCTAGGAAATATTTAGTGTGAAGGTTAAAAATGATTATTGGTAAGGCCCAATGTGTTCGATATAGCACTCAACTCGCCGTGGTACTGAAAACCTGTGTTTGACATGACTTCTAGGGACCTACGTGAAGTTAGCCCGCACTTTTTCTAGAATGAAAAACGTGAAATGCAGTTCGATAGACATTCGTTTGTAGTTGTTTGTAGTGAATTTTTTTTCGTTTGTAGTTCAACCGTTAGAAAGTTAGAAGCATTAGAAAAAAATTTCAGCCCGCACTTTTGGCTTTTTGAAATAAAAACTAGCCAGTTGCATTTGAAATCGTTTGTAGTTGTTTGTAGTGAAATTCTTTTTTAACAGAAATGTCTTATTTCCGAGATATAAGGACATTTGTGTTTGCACCTGTAACTCCGAATTTACAAAAAAGATAAATAATTTAAAACCACTGGTGCATAAAGCATATCCTAACTTAAATAACTGCATTTAAAATTTCTGAATTCACTTAAGCGTTACTTAATAAAAAGCAATCAAAGTCAAAAAACGCATCCCCTTAGAGTTGCATCCATATATGGGCTTCCCAACAACAACAAAACAACGGTAAACACATTTTCGCAAAGCACTCATCTGTACCCATCGACATGAGTCACTACTTGTCAATTAGCAACAACAACCAATCAATAAACCCCGATTTTATCCAACAATTTTTTCTATTCCTTCGAATAACATTAAAACCTAACACCTTTGAAACAATTTATAACAACAAAAATGCAATTTCTGCAAAGCCTGTATTCCTGACTATCTAATCCAATTCAAATTTTGTGATTTTATCGCAAAGAAAAAAAATTAGATCAAACTTAAGCGAACACTACTTCGTCATATAAACTCATATCCATATTTCAGTTATTAAGCAACTCAAAATAGTGAAATCAATTTTTTTCTAATGCTTTCTATTAGATGTATCTAATGGAGCAAAAAAAAAATTACCTCTTATCAATAGATAACGATTTATTGAAAATTTAAGAAAATGGTTGAAATCGTCTTCGCAGACTGATTTAAGGGGACGGATATTTCAAATGCTGGACAACTACAAACGACAAAAACTAGTTGGTTGTTAGAAAGCATGTGTGCTCTATCTAATAAAACCTTAAATGTCGAAATTGACCAAACCAAAAAGAATTTATAAGCAATTTAAGCAGGCGATATAAGACCGCGTTATCTTCGAAACGGTGGACACTGGACACTTTTTATTCGTAATTTAAGGGGAGCCTATAATGGTCTAAATTGGCCCATTTTTAAGCGATTCGATATTTTGCACTGGAGTGCAGTGGAAATGAATTTTTTATGATTTTGTTAGAAGGGGGTGGGTTGTTGGATTAAAAAAAAATCATTCCACCCTTCATAACTCATTAGCAATGGAAATATAGGATCGCTTAAAAATGGGCCAATTTAGACCATTATAGGCTCCCCTTAAATTACGAATAAAAAGTGTCCAGTAATGCGGGCTATCTTCTATTTGATATCATAGGTAGAAAAGGGTTCAGAGAATAGAAATGCAAAGTTTCATCGTTTGTAGTTCAACAGTTTTTGAGTTATGGGGACCTTAAGTTAGAAGCCCAAATTTTGCTTAAATTTCAAATAAATCATAAACCGTTAGGCCGATTGGTATAATTTGAATTCTATTAGATTAGCAATGGCAAACACTTTCGACACAGAAAATTTCATCGTTCTGCTTGCCACGGTTTCGGAGATAACAAGGTTTTAAGGGATTGCAAATTTTTTTTTCTAATGGTTCTAACTTTCTAACGGTTGAACTACAAACGAAAAAAATTTCACTACAAACAACTACAAACGAATGCCTATCGAACTGCAAACTCAGTTTTTCATTCTAGAAAAAGTGCGGGCTAACTTCACAAAAAAAATTAAGCTGCAATTTCGCTTAAATTCCATATAAATCCCAAACCGTTAGGCCGATTGATACAATTTTTTTTTTATTAGATTGGTGAGGTGGAAAACTGTTGAAATAGGAAATTTCATCACTCGGCAATGTACCGTTTCGAAGATAACGCGGTCTTATATCGCCTGCTTAAATTGCTTATAAATTCTTTTTGGTTTGGTCAATTTCGACATTTAAGGTTTTATTAGATAGAGCACACATGCTTTCTAACAACCAACTAGTTTTTGTCGTTTGTAGTTGTCCAGCATTTGAAATATCCGTCCCCTTAAATCAGTCTGCAACGACGATTTCAACCATTTTCTTAAATGTTCAATAAATCGTTATCTATTCATAAGAGGTAATTTTTTTTTTGCTCCATTAGATACATCTAATAGAAAGCATTAGAAAAAAATTGATTTCACTATTTTGAGTTGCTTAATAACTGAAATATGGATATGAGTTTATATGACGAAGTAGTGTTCGCTTAAGTTTGATCTAATTTTTTTTCTTTGCGATAAAATCACAAAATTTGAATTGGATTAGATAGTCAGGAATACAGGCTTTGCAGAAATTGCATTTTTGTTGTTATAAATTGTTTCAAAGGTGTTAGGTTTTAATGTTATTCGAAGGAATAGAAAAAATTGTTGGATAAAATCGGGGTTTATTGATTGGTTGTTGTTGCTAATTGACAAGTAGTGACTCATGTCGATGGGTACAGATGAGTGCTTTGCGAAAATGTGTTTACCGTTGTTTTGTTGTTGTTGGGAAGCCCATATATGGATGCAACTCTAAGGGGATGCGTTTTTTGACTTTGATTGCTTTTTATTAAGTAACGCTTAAGTGAATTCAGAAATTTTAAATGCAGTTATTTAAGTTAGGATATGCTTTATGCACCAGTGGTTTTAAATTATTTATCTTTTTTGTAAATTCGGAGTTACAGGTGCAAACACAAATGTCCTTATATCTCGGAAATAAGACATTTCTGTTAAAAAAGAATTTCACTACAAACAACTACAAACGATTTCAAATGCAACTGGCTAGTTTTTATTTCAAAAAGCCAAAAGTGCGGGCTGAAATTTTTTTCTAATGCTTCTAACTTTCTAACGGTTGAACTACAAACGAAAAAAAATTCACTACAAACAACTACAAACGAATGTCTATCGAACTGCATTTCACGTTTTTCATTCTAGAAAAAGTGCGGGCTAACTTCACGTAGGTCTTCTAGGGCACCCTAGTTGTGCCCTGAACTGACCCCAGTTAATTTGTCGGGGTAAGAATTCAAGTGCAATTTGCTGTCATTTCGCTTGCTGTCATTCGTTGGTTGAGATACCGCGATAAAGATAGACCGCGGTACTAATAATCATTTTTAGTGTCCAGGCTAAGTTTTTCGAACTCACAATAGCGAAATTTGCCATACAAAATTGCATATTGTGACCTAGGAAATATTGTTAACCTGTAAAGTAGGTACAGCTTCATTGAACAGGGAAATCCCTCCTGCTCAAAGGTGTCGTAGTATTAGTATAGGACTGCACAATGCAGCTCGTCAAGTGAGTTAGACGTATTGAGTTAAGATCGCAGTTCGTATCTGACTTTCAAGGGCGCTTGACGAGTTCGCGCAGTGCAACGTAAATGTTGTTCACATCTTCAGAAGTGGGATTGCCCATTGGTCCTTCTTTTGTGTAGTGTTAGTGTAAATGTAATTCGCATGAGTGAGCGAACAGAAGACAAGAAAAACAAAAAAAAAAAAATTTGAAAAGTGTACAATATCTAGTGTAGTGGAGTGAATGTGAAAGAAAAAAAAAAGGTATGAAAAATACCAAGTAGTTAAAGAACATATTCCGCGAGTTGAGATGCCTAAGGTCTGTTGCCGACCGATTGGCGGTAAAACAGGAAGAACGTGTGTGTAAACAGGATGAACGTGTGTGTATGAGAGGTTTTGGGAGAACCGTACATGTAGGTATGGATATCTGAGTGAGCTAAACCTCGGATTGGGTAAGCAATAATTCAAGATACTTAAATCACAGCTGACGAAAGATACCAGCGAGGGATTTTCTTCTATGGAGTACGGTATGCACTATACACGGGGTGCCTGGTTTGGGATGTGTGAACGCATAAAAAACTAGCAGAAGGCGGCAAAACGGGATTGCTTCTGGTATTTTTTTTGTTTTCCGTGCACACTGCATGCACATTGCACATGTCGTGCTGAGCTGGGGGTTGATTTTCGTTTCAGTGAAAAAACAGGTATAATACGTAGATATGTAGATCATTCTTGCCAAATTTTCTGTCAGGCTTGGTGGGCGTAAATATTATGGTGTAATCTGGAAGATTTTCGCCGAATTCAATGTTCCCAGATGAAAAATTTCGAAAATCTTGTTTTTCCGGAAACCAAAAAAAAAAAAAAAAAAAAAACCTTCAATAGATAAAGTTGTTTTAATTTGTTAGATTTAATCTAAAATCTTGAAATTTATGAATTTTTGGCAAAAAGTTTTCTTGCAAAAAAAAAAAAAATTATATCTTGTAATCTGGCATCAATGCTAGAATTATTTAAATTCTGCAAATACCGTCGAGTATATGAAGAATACGTGAACATTCAATGTTTCCGTAAATTTTTAACGGTATCTACATAGTATGAAATGAGGAGAATGAGACTTGTATCGTTCGAGGGGTGATGTGCAATAGAAGTACACAACCAAATAAAAAGCACGACTGGGTCGAACGAAACTTTCTCGTTAAGAGTATCCATATGGACATAGAACCCCTTATTTCTGAGTATGTTTAGCAGTTAATTTAATACGATGGACAATAGCAGGGCCATAGAACACCCCTCTGGGGGCAACTTTTGAGTTTTAACAGATCATATTAAGAATACTTATATGTATATAGCTGGTGTTCGGTGTGAGTGCATCGGCGGATTTTCGACGTGAACATGGTTTTCGGTTCGGATGTTAGGTATATTTTACATGTGTTTTGGTCGGGATCGTTGGAGTGGTTTTTGCAAAATTTGCCAGGCAGGCGGAACGGTGCCAGGTATTGCAGTGTTTGCTTTGAAAGGTGCTATTGCGTTGCTGTTTGGTTGAGGACCGATTGTAAGTTATTGTTCGGGATGTAAGCATTGCTTCGTTTTTGAGGTTTTGTCGAATTCGGGGATGGAGCTTTCGAGATGTGAGTAGTTTTTGGAATTGGCGTTTTCGGTGCTTCGAGTTGAGAATTGAGGACGCAGTCGTTTTGAGAGCATTCATTTGGCTCTGGGTCTGCATTTTAGTCAAAAACCGTTGAAGAAAGTTGAGAGAATTGGGAGCGTATGTCGCCATTGGGGCTGGTACGGTTGGATTGGGAATTTCTTGTAGCTCAGTGTTTATTGCAAGCCTTTTTGGTGGCGTTCAATTTGCCGCCACCATTGCTATAGTAACGTATTCAAACATGAAGGTATGTACATATGAATCATCTTATATTAGAATCTATTTTCGATGCGTCTTATTCAGTCCTATTCGGCAAAGTCTTTTATCAATTTTTTCTGTTGTTCTGTTGTGAATTTCCATGCAGTGGTTCGAACTGTCAGGGGATCTTTTACGGGCTTTAAAATTGGTATTCTGTGTGGAAGGGTCTTTTGTGAGTTCTAAATAACAGAATAAAGGATGGAATTTTGTGACTATTGTTTAGTTTAGTTTAGTTAGTTATTTAGCTCATTTAAGCCATTATAATAATTTTAACATAGTCATTACATATAGCCTCTGATTTACATTTAACCATCTTAAGGTCTTGAGCATAAATCTAATTGGTGTGTGTGTATCTGTTACATTTATTACATATTATTGTTGTAAAAGATTTTTGTTAAATATGAGGTCTTGGATTGAAATGTTTCTCTTTATAATTCCTAGTCAACGAAATGCTTAAAAATGGAGACAAAATGTAATAAATGTGTAAAAAAAAAAAGTAATAGGTATAATTGAAAATTGTTTCAACATTTATATTTTTGTTAAGCCGAATTGCTGGAATTGAGATTTGATGGTAACCCATTTAATCTTCCTGATGTGAGTAATGATTCGGAACTTACTCCTTTCACCGACAATTTTATGCTGTTTTGCAAACAAAAAAAAAAAAAAAAAAAAAAAAAAAAAAAAAAAATTATCAGGTGCCACTTAGTATTTAAAAAAAAAAATCTGTTTTCAATTTTCGAAGTTCTTTAACAGAGTTTCATAAGAGTTCGGAATGCGATTTATAAAAGATCTTTTGTGGTCAAGAACTTTTATGATTTGTGGCAGGGATTTCATAGCGGAATAAACGATTTCGCAGAATAGGCCCAATTAACCCATAATGGAATGAAATTTGCTTACGCATAAAAGTAAGCAAATAATGTTTGAATTTTATACCTTTTTGGAAATTTTGCTTAATGTTCTTATTGTTTCTGATGCAATTAAAACACTTTTAATTCATCCTCCCACCCTACTTTTCGTCGGTTTTTTTTGTCACATACTCAGCGGTATTCTTTATTGAGTTCATCATATTTTTTAATATATTCTTAATTTGTTTTTATATTGCAACTTTGCCCATGACACAACAAAACATAAACATAATAAATAAATAAATTAGAATAAATGATTGTAGACATCACTTATGTGAAATAACGCAGTCGAAGTACAATTCCGTGTAGTGCTGTCGTGCGTTAGGTGATAAACAGCGAATAGCTAATAATATGTAGATGGAATATGTTTATTAATAAGAAAAGTTAACAAACGGATAGGGTCACTATCCGTCTGCCAGCTAAAACACGTGTTAGAGAGCGGATAGCGTTTTTTTATTAATGCGGGGGAATACCGACTACCGCCTACGAGTAAAAGTACCGATACCAACATCGATTTTAAGGAAAAGTGAAAGGTTGCGTTCTGTTTAAGATACCAAAGTACTTGGTTCAGTTGTTCAAACAGGGATGGAGTTGTTCCGTGAGTAAACATGATCGTTTAAATGAATTCACAAGGGGACTTGTTGCACATCATGTGCGCAGTCGAAATAGATTGTGTGGTGAAGTTGAGTTGTACTGATATGAGTTGAGCAAATCTAAAAGAAACGAGAACATTGGAAGTTGCCAGTTCTGTTTCACTACAAAAGCAGGTTTTCAAGCGACGTATTAATAACGTTTAACGCTTATTGTCAAAGGGTTTTTTATATTACATATATACCTATATGTTGTTTTTCCGTTATTTTCAATTAACTTATATTCGATCAAGAGAAAATAGCGTGAACAAGAAATGACATTTGCGACACAAAATTAAGTTCACGGAATGAAATAAAAGGTCTCAATTTCAAGAGAGGTACGTGACCGCTTTTCTTGCAAAAGGTTTGAGAAATGTCATTTTAGTTGCCATTTCTTCGTCCGACTTCGTTGAGGGCGAGATTGAATAGAGTTTTGCTTGTCAAACGTCTGAGCTGTCACTTAGTTGTCAGTTTTCGTTTTCATTTTTCAGTAGGTAAGTCGAAATTCGGCGAGTAGAAAGTTGCGAAGGAATGAGGAGAGGGTAAATGGATTTCTTATCATATTTTTTGCGATTTTCTCGGTACGTGTTCGCATTTGTACAGTTTCTTAGCAAACTTTAAATATTAACGTTGCCAAAAAGTAAAAACAAAAAAAAAAAAAAAAAAAAAAAAAAAAAAAGGCTAATTGCCACGGCTGTGTGCGAAAAAAAAAAAAGGCTAATTGCCACGGCTGAGTGCGAAAAAAAAAGGGCTGAGTGCCACGGCTGAGTGCGAAACAAAGGCTAATTGCCACGGCTGAGTGCGAAAAAAAAGGGCTGTGTGCCACGGCTGAGTGCGGAAAAAAAAAAAGGCTAATTGCCACGGCTGTGTGCGAAAAAAAAAGGCTAATTGCCACGGCTGTGTGCGAAAAAAAAAGGCTGTGTGCCACGGCTGAGTGCGAAAAAAAAGGCTAATTGCCACGGCTGTGTGCGAAAAAAAAAGGCTAATTGCCACGGCTGTGTGCGGAAAAAAAAAGGCTGAGTGGCACGGCTGAGTGCGAAACAAGGGCTAATTGCCACGGCTGAGTGCGAAAAAAAAAGGCTAATTGCCACGGCTGTGTGCGAAAAAAAAGGCTGAGTGCCACGGCTGAGTGCGAAACAAAGGCTAATTGCCACGGCTGAGTGCGAAAAAAAAACAAGGCTAATTGCCACGGCTGAGTGCGAAAAAAAAAAAAGGCTAATTGCCACGGCTGTGTGCGAAAAAAAAAAGGCTAATTGCCACGGCTGTGTGCGAAAAAAAAAAAAGGCTAATTGCCACGGCTGTGTGCGAAAAAAAAAAAAGGCTGAGTGCCACGGCTGAGTGCGAAACAAAGGCTAATTGCCACGGCTGAGTGCGAAAAAAAAGGGCTGTGTGCCACGGCTGAGTGCGAAACAAAAAAAAAAGAAAAGGGCTAATTGCCACGGCTGAGTGCGAAAAAAAAAAGGCTAATTGCCACGGCTGTGTGCGAAAAAAAAGGCTGAGTGCCACGGCTGAGTGCGAAACAAAGGCTAATTGCCACGGCTGAGTGCGAAAAAAAAAAGGCTAATTGCCACGGCTGAGTGCGAAAAAAAAAAAAAAAAAAAGGCTAATTGCCACGGCTGTGTGCGAAAAAAAAAAGGCTAATTGCCACGGCTGAGTGCGAAAAAAAAAAAAAAAAAAAAAAGAATAGTTAGCTAGGTGCACTGAGGACAGTGCAATACAGGATGGCCGAGTTGTTAACCTGTAAAGTAGGTACAGCTTCATTGAACAGGGAAATCCCTCCTGCTCAAAGGTGTCGTAGTATTAGTATAGGACTGCACAATGCAGCTCGTCAAGTGAGTTAGACGTATTGAGTTAAGATCGCAGTTCGTATCTGACTTTCAAGGGCGCTTGACGAGTTCGCGCAGTGCAACGTAAATGTTGTTCACAATATTTAGTGTGAAGGTTAAAAATGATTATTGGTAAGGCCCAGATGCAATAAATTTGATAATCAAAAGGGAATTGTTTGGAAACAACAACGTTTATGAACTAAAACTGTATATTATAGGACAATGGAATGGGAAGAAGCTGGAATCGAAGCTCAATAAATCTTTTAATTCATCGCCTATATTGCAAACATTTTTATCAACTTGTTTGCATTATGGCAAGCACAAGATCAGGGGCCAGATTCTGTAAGGCGAAACGTTAAAACGTTTTCGTTTGCACGAAGAAATTTGCATGTGTAACATAGGGCAAATCATTCCTGCGCACGAAAACGTTTGATCGTTTCGCCTTACAGAATCTGGCCCCAGAATTGGGTTCACTCATTTTTAACACTAAACAGAAAAATGTGTTATATAATCTTCATACTTCATTCACCAAAAATTTCAAAAACTGACACATTTTAGGGCAGCATATTTTGCGTTTGGCGGGTTGTGCAGGGTGTTTGACAGGCGTGAAAAGTAGCTGACACTTCTCAGTGCGTACTAGTGGGCACTAGTGTTAGCCACGTCAACTAAACCAAGCAAGAATTTGTGTTGGGGAATGCCCGAGTAATAAGAAATTTTAAATTGACAACATTCTTAGCATTATCACAAAAAATTTCATCTCATACTAATAACGTGTGGTCAAGTTTCTTATTTCCCCTAACCTGGCTTTCCAGAACAACGTACAACGAATCTCGTCGAATTCGTATCCTTTGCCTCTCAAACGTTAGAGGGTGGCAACGAAGTCGACGTCATTAAAACTGACTAAGGGGCCTTCAATAAAATATTTCATCAAATAATAATCTTTTAATAGTCTCGCCCTTGCGTCTGAACCTTTATTGATAAAATGGACTTCTTTTTACCTTGAAAACCGGTATTAAAGCGATCGCTTCAGGTCCGTACTATTGTTCCCTTTCTCAACAACATTTCTGGTGTTTCACAAGGCAGTCAGTTACGCCCCCCTCTTTTTATCCCAACTATACATGTTCTTGATAAGGTCATATAGCACTCTTTGCTAATTATTTAATTTCTTTGAAGTCCCAAAAACCATTGTGGACAGTTGGTCTAAAGATCGCTCTATATCACCTTTGCTCAACAGCTTCTTGAGTACGCTAGTCAAGTGATTTCTCTCCTTCATCAAACCTCCATAGCTGCCCACAACAACAAAATATATTTCATTTCGTTTATTCATTATAGGCTAATATTATTTTCTACACATTTTACTGTTTATTTAATACTACAGCGATAAAAAATAACTTTGTGAAGAAGTACAACGTAACAGCTGAAGACTATCGGATGATGGAGATAGTTATAATAGAAAACAAGCCGCACAAAGCCGGTCCACAATGGAAGTTCGCTGGAGCTTTTTACTTTGCCACAGTGGTGCTGGCCATGATTGGCTATGGTCACTCAACTCCAGTTACAATTGGCGGCAAAGCCTTTTGCATGGCCTACGCAATGGTACGCTATATATTCAGTATTAAAAAACCACTCTAACTAATGTCGTTCTTTGGTTTCTCAGGTTGGAATCCCGCTGGGGTTGGTTATGTTCCAAAGTATTGGTGAACGTTTGAACAAATTCGCATCGGTTATAATACGTCGAGCCAAACGCTACATGCAGTGCAATCATACTGAAGCAACTGAAATGAACTTAATGCTCGCCACCGGGATGCTGTCGTCAATCATTATTACAACTGGTGCTGCAGTCTTTTCCCGTTACGAAGGTTGGAGCTATTTCGACAGTTTTTACTACTGTTTCGTGACGCTAACAACAATCGGCTTTGGTGACTACGTTGCGCTGCAGAACGATCAGGCACTTATGAATAAGCCGGGCTACGTTGCACTCAGCTTAGTTTTTATACTTTTTGGCCTGGCTGTAGTAGCTGCTAGTATTAACTTGCTTGTTTTGAGATTCATGACAATGTAATGACAATTTTTTTTAACCTCTTTCAATATCTTGTAGTCTCTGTCTTTGGTTTAAAACTTAACAATCGCTTGGATACAATTGCGACTAACTTTCCTATTTCATTGCAGGCAAGCTGAAGAGGCCAAGCGCGACGAGCAGGATGCTAATCAAAATTTAGGCTCCTCCAATCAACCACTAACCTATGACGCAGAGTCATCATACAATATGAAAGGAAAACTGCTGGGCAACTCCAATTGTTGCACCGACTTTGATGACAATACTTCGGTGTGTTCTTGCACTTGCCTGGGCGGAACGCGCTGTCTGAATCATGAATCCTTTGTCGATGCAGATTATAGACCAACTGATATTATTGCAAGTACGCTGAGCTTAAAGAGAGCATCTGTTTGATATAACATGTTGTAAACGCAAAGCCTTACACGGATCTGGGGGTAGTCTAAGGCCCATTTTATTCACTCGAAGTTGAACACAACTTGGGAAGTTTGCCATATAAAAATCCCGAAGTTGTGTTCAACTTCGAGTGAATAAAATGGGCCTAAGAGATTACAGTGAGAAGTCTGTTCCACCATTTCATTGCCAAATTTATATTTACCTAAAGTTTATTATTATATTTGAAACCATTTAGATCTTAAAAAGAATTTATTACCTATTTGGTGCAAATAGTTGATGAAAATGTTACAAATCAAAGTTGAACAACATTTTTTAAGATCTCTTGTTCAATTTAAACAAAAAAAACATTAAGTTTTCCATGAACTATATAATATACAAAGCACAGCACTCGGATGTGATCTGCATGCTCAGCATAATAGATGCTAGCTTACCGACTCGACGTGAAATTTGATTTATACACATATAGGTATATTAGTATTGGTAGAATAGTTATAGTAAACAATAAGTGATCGCAAATGGTTCTTCAATAACTCCTCCCTTAATAGTAATCTTGAACCCCATCAGTTATTCAATGCAACGCACCCACCGACCTTTACAGAATGTGGAACGTAACGAGTTATGCCTGCAAACTGTTCCACTTATGTCATTGCCATTGTACGCTACTCACGTTTATGAGGTGGCATAAGTATATATGCATCAGCCCCATATTCCGCATTTAATATCTAGCTACGGACTAAATTTCAAATCGATTTAAGCTCGAGCTATACAACAATTGGATTCTGCTCCCAGATTCTACTTTTGCTTGTGTAATGTTACCAACCAGGCATACATGTAACTTTTAAGGCGATCATAACCTAAAAGTAACTTATATAACTCAAACGCGAAAAGTTCCATTAGCTGCAAATATGATTAAATACGTGAGTTCCCGAAGTAGGCGAAGTGGCTTAGTGGTGAGTGAGTTGTACTAAGCGAGGGGTCCCAGGTTCGAAACCCCGCAACAACTCAGGGTTTTTTCACTGCGCCGCCTCTCGCGAACGTCTGACTTCCGAGAGTATAACTGTCTTGAAAGAGCTTCTCAATCTGCCGTTTGCAATCGGCATAAAATTGTAGATCCCTTCTATTCGTTCCTAAAATTAAAAACTCACACAAAACGAATGGTTGCGACTTGCGAGAAGCTAGGCCCAGGGTCCCTACAGACCTGTTGCGCCGACTATTATTATTATTATTATCCCGAAGTTAAATCATTCTGTTTTGGTCGCTAAAGTTGTATGGAAACGATGTCCTTCAGTCAATCGTTGACAGTTGTCACACGCAACTCAACGCCTATTCTCACGAAAACGACCCACTACTTAAAAACGAACGAATATTCACAAATTTTGACAGTTCATTTCTTTTGAGTAATTATTTCCTTTTTTGACGTTGTTTGGAAAGAAACATGTTTTGTTGGCCTATTTGTGGGACCAAAACAAAAAAGGACTTCAATAAAAAAGACTTAACAATCAAATTGGTACATTTTGATATTAAGTTTAAAATGGTTTGTGGAACTCATTTTAATGTTGGTACACAAACATTTTTAAATTTGATTTATAAAAACATTTAAAAGTGATACCTATGTTTGGGTTTCATGAATTCGGTCGTTTCTTCTCACATGAATAATTGATCTATGATCTGAAGAACGTCATGAGTACAAACTTTATTGTTCGGCTACCCCTGAAAGGCCTATAAACACTCATAGCGTTTTTGATTGAAGAAAAGAATTGCCCTTTCTATCAAAGGATCAAATCTAGAAGTGCTTTTCATATGGTTATTTTTATGTTTTATTGAAGAAAAAAGGGCACGTCCAGTTCAATTCTTAACACGACAGAATTGTCCGGTATATTTTTAAGAAATTGACCTGAACCTGTCAGATTGAAATGTTTGTTGTGTTGTTGAAAATAAATTTTACACTAGATACGTGTTCCGAAAATATCCAATTAAGAGTGCGAATGTAAAATTAAATTGAAATAAATTAATTCGGCTTCTTAAAACATTAATATTTATTTTAGAAAACAAAAAAAAGTAGCAACAGAAAACGAATTCTCACATATTAGATTTATGTTGTCCACTATTGAAAAAGTGCTGCAATGAATTTCATTGAAAAGAGCAATTCTGATCAATCATTCGCATCAGCCAGCTGTCAGACTTATGTCGTTTTCCATTGGGCAAAAAAATCAATCTTTTTTTTTTGATCTAAGTCACTTTTCATGTTCCATTGGGCAAAAAAATCAATATTTTTTCGATTCGGATCACTTTTTGCAGAACTCGACATTTTTTTCAGTTCTACGATTTTGTGCGGTTTTTGAGGCGATGTCGCTAGGGAACGGCCCGAATCGGATTTGAATGTGTGAGTGAGCCGCGCGCTGTGACCAACGTGACCGTTGTGCAATAATTTGGCACTTTTTTCGAGGATCCTGATACAATTTGTTACTACTGTATCCCTTTTTTAGTTTGAAAAGGAACTTTGCAATTTTTAGAAACAGTGTGATTTTCAAATGAATTTCAGTAAAATATAACGCTGCTGTTTATCAGAACACGATTATAGTGTTACAATTGTTAAATATTGTGCGAAAATTCTTAAATTTCAGAGAATCTTTACAAATGAAACTTTTTTCTTACACCGCTCTTTTTTTTTGCTACTTTTCAGAATTTTGCAACAATCTCCCGGATTGTTAGAGAAAGGTTATAAATTTTAGTTTTAGTTTTACAATACAATATAGACTGTAAATACTCGTAGATCATTCCCACACAACTTTTCTTTTATAAATTGAACCAAATCACTTTACCATTAGATGTCGTTAAGATTGTTCCGCTTGTGAGCTAGACACTACTTCTATGAAACGTTAGATGCACGTTTTCAAATAAATTTTGATATGAAAACCTTTTAGCTTTGATTTTTATTTATAAATATATAAAAATTAATTGAATATTATTCATAAATTATACATATCAACTCATTTTTATATCTACATACTTTTAAGATCGCGTTCAATTTAGTTTTAAAAAGTCCCTAAAAAAGGGGCGATGAAAGAAAAATGTGCCTTTTTCTGATGCTACGACGTAAATTTAGTATTTTCTCCCAATATTTAACAAGTATTAGCTGGCTTTACGCTATGATGGGGAACCGCGTTATATTTTAAACGGGAGCGTATCGGAATCCCGCTTTTTGAAATCCCGCTTTTCAAAAATCCCGAAAAAAAAGTTTTAAAATCCCGTCTGCTAAAATACTGTTTTTTTAAAATCCCGTCTTCTAAAATCCCGCTTGTTCAAAATCCCGATCTATTATAATCCCGCTTTTTAAAATCCCGCCAAAGCCCGCTAATCCCGTTTTTACAAAACATTGTTATCAAAAAAATAGGTGTTGGTTATATGCGCTTTTCTATTATATTATTATATATGTATTTAAAAATACCTACTCGACAAAAAATAAAATGCATCAGAATGTTTTTAGTTTTTACTGTAAGCACACATTTGTTTTTGCTTAATATTCTAGATTTTTTTTACGCATTGCGAAAATAGTCGGCCCTAGCGAGGTATCCGTCGGAACGGAAAATTCTCCGATTTTATACGATTCGGAGGATTTTTGCTACGAGGTATTTTTCGGAACAACTGTTCGGAGAATTGTTCCGACATTTTGCAACGCATATCGGCGAATTACGTTGAAGTGCGATGAAGTGCATTTTCTTGTTTAATTTTTGACAGCTAGGCTCCGATATCCTCCGAGAGAAATTGGTTGCGGAATTTGTTTACGATATCCTCCGAGTACAATGAGTCGCGGAATTTATTCACGATTTGCTGTAAAGTGGTAAATAAATTAAGAATAAACAATATAGCAACGAATTTGTTTGTATTTATTGAATAAATTTGTGTTTCCAGTGCAAAATCTAGCGAAAAACCAAACACCAAACAATACGATGATGTGAAGTCAATGCGTCATCGCATTTCAATTATATTTTCCGAGAACGGATAGCTCGATTGCGATTTGCTGTTCCGACAGAGTATGCGCTGCGGAGAATTTTCCGTTCCGATGGATACCTCGCTAGGGCCGAGTATGTAGATAATCGGCCCTAGCGAGGTATCCGTCGGAACGGAAAATTCTCCGATTTTACACGATTCGGAGGATTTTTGCTGCGAGGTATTGTTCGGAACAACTGTTCGGAGAATTGTTCCGACATTTTGCAGCGCATATCGGCGAATTACGTTGAAGTGCGATGAAGTGCATTTTCTTGTTTAATTTTTGACAGCTAGGCTCCGATATCCTCCGAGAGAATTTTTTTACGATATCCTCCGAGTACAATGAGTCGCGGAATTTATTCACGATTTGCGGTAAAGTGTTAAATAAATTAATAATAAACAATATAGCAACGAATGTGTTTGTATTTATTGACTAAATTTGTGTTTCCAGTGCAAAATCTAGCGAAAAACCAAGCACCAAACAATACGAGGATGTGAAGTCAATGCGTCATCGCATTTCAATTATATTTTCCGAGAACGGATACTTCGAATGCGATTTGCTGTTCCGACAGAGTATGCGCTGCGGAGAATTTTCCGTTCCGACGGATACCTCGCTAGGGCCGAATAATATATAATGCACATAAAAACCTACCTCTTGCTAACAGTTTTACAGTTATCATTTACTGCGGTAAATGGTTTGAAGTTTTTTTTGTTCCCTTTTGCAGAAAATCATATACCTAACATTACTATAGGTATATATATATTTTTTAATTATTGGAGATTGTCATATTTATTAGTTAAAAATGTATTTTGATATTATTTATTTCTTATTTTGCTACTTCCTCTAAAAATGATAAATGTTAAAATGAACTGCGTTTCAAAAAAAAAAAAAACACTCATTGCTTAATTTATTTGAATTTTCTTATTATCCCGCTTTTAAAATCAAAAGTAGTTGTTTTATTTTAAAAAATCGCGCGATTTTTGAAAATAAAACAACTGCTTTTGATTCTAAAAGCGGGATAATAAGAAACGGGATTATAAAAAACGGGATAATAAGAGGCGGGATTTTAAAAAGCGGGATTTTAAAAAAGCGGGATTATAAAAAGCGAGATTATAAAAAGCGGGATTTTAATAGCGGGATTTTAAGAATCGGCATTATAAAAAGCGGGATATCGAACCCAACCCATTTTAAACATATTCATTTTGAAATCACAGTTTTTGAACAAAAAATTTAAGTACTATTCACATGAGCGCGAGTTGCGAACAAATGAATTTAATTGTATTTATGAATTGAAAATCGATTTTTATACTAGCTCAATTTACAATTATTATTCTCGCAGCGAACTGTCCCACTTTATTCACAATCAACATAAAACATTCGCGGATCCACAAACCCACGAATGAAAAAATTCTATCGAAGTTAACATTGAACAATGATTGAAGTGATTGAAGTGTCAAAAATATTCGCTTGTTCGGTGTTCGTTCGCAATTGGCTCTCTAATAAAAAGGAACTAATAAAAAGGAACAAATGAATAACAAATTGTATTAGTGTCCTCGAAAAAGGTAACAAATTGTCGCACAACGGTCACGCTGTTCTCATCCGAAATCCTTCTCGCTACCTAAAAAGGTTGCGTCTGGGAAAGATCGCCTGGAATTTCCCGGAACAAAGCAATATAAGAACGGGAAATATGGGAAGTTGTCAGTTCGCGATATCACTCACACATTTATAGAATCCGCCTATACGTGAACCCTTTCCGACACCACCATTGCGGAAAAAACCGCACAAAATCAAGGCACAGTGTAGTATCCGTACAAATAATACAACTGCTCTGTGTCGCAGTCACGTATGAAGTGTTTATTTTATATTTTAATTTCAAATACATTTCTTGTACATTTAATTGTAATGTTGCTAAGGAATATTTTATATGTACAGTAGTTCAGACACTACATTTATTCTCTTCTTTTTAATTAAGTTTCATTGACAAATCGTAGCCCTGGAGATGTGATGGTATATTTTTCTTTCGTATAATTCTAGGTGATATTTGTACCTCGGAGTGGTCTTCTTTTGTTGTTGAATTTGTCTGCGCTGGTGATGATAAGATTGTTGTTGTTGTTATTGGCTGAGTTGATGTGGTTGGTGGAATCTTTTTAATATGTGCGACATTTCTTCGATACCGAGTACCAGTGCCTACATTTTCGACAGTCACCTGTGATCCATTCCGTTCCATGACTTTATAAACCGTGGGCTCGAACTTGGTAGCTAATTTATTTGTTGTTATCTGCCTTTTCACTACCACTTCATCTCCTTCTTGAACATCATTTGTTTTTGCGTGACGCTTTCGATCAGTATATTCTTTTCCTTTTAACTTCATTTCTGCGTCTCTATCGCGCAAATCATCATCGATTTCTATTTGTTGCTTAACAAATGGTAATTTGTCACGAATGTTTCGATTAAACATTAATTCAGACGGTGTCTTCAAAGTAACCGAATGAGGAGTTGATCTGTACATCAGCAAGAATTTTTGCAAATCTTCTTGCCAATTTCCTTTTTCATACTGACAAATAATTAGTCGTTTTAACAATGACCGATTTTGTCGCTCCACCTCCCCATTTTCCTGTGGCCAATATGGTATCGAATTTCGTAATATGATATTGTTTATGCGACAGTATTTCTTAATTTCCTCACACACAAGCTGTGGACCATTATCGGCTTTTACGGAAATTGGTAATCCAAACCTAGCGAAAATGCATTCCAGTCGCTTAATCGTCTCCATTGCATTAATGTTTTTCATTACATCTACCTCGAAGTACCGGCTATAATAATCAATCACCACCAGCAAATTGTGGCCCGATGGCAAAGGACCCTGAAAATCTACTGCTAAGTGCTCCCACGGAGCCGACGGTAACTCAGTTCTTCTTAAAGGTTCTGGTGCAGATGGCGCGCTTACTAAAATACAACCTCGACACTTTTTTACAAAATCTTCAACATGTGTATCTATCTTTGGCCACCACACTTTTGCTCGTAGTCGTCGCTTCATCACAGTCATCCCCGGATGACCTTCATGACCCAACTGTAATGTTCTTTCCCGCAGTGTTTGCGGAATAACGATTCGTGTACCACGAAGCAAAATATTGCCGACGAAACAAAGTTCAATTTGGAAAATTTTGAATATCGATGCGTTGCCAGTCCAGTCATTTTCGTTGAGTGCCTTCTTTACCGCTAGTATTTCCTCATCAGCTAATGAAAATTCTTCAATTTCACGTAGTGTTATGGCTTTCGGTTCAGCATACGACATAATCCATCTGATATATTCCTCTGTTTTGTTACTCGTATCGGATATTTCATTAGTATCCGTCAGCAAACGGGAAAGACAATCAGCAATGTTAGTTTTTCCGGGCTTGTATATTACCATAAATTTGTAAGACATAAGTCTAATCACCCAACGTTCTATTCGAGCACATGGCTTTGATTTTGGCCCAAAAAGAGTTTCAAGTGCCTTATGATCCGTCACCAATTCGAAATTCCGTCCAAATAAATAATAATGGAACCGTCTGTGCGTAGTTCAGTTCTGACCCCGTCAAACTCCGACTGGCATATGCAATTATTCGTGCATCTCCATTTTGGAATTGAGTTAGTACTGCTCCCACACCTACTGGACTAGCATCGGCTATGACCCGTGTTCGATAATTTACATTAAAGTATCCAAGTAGTAAATTGTTTGTCAGATTTTTTTTTAACGTGTCAAATGCCAATTGTTGTTCTGGGCCCCATTCAAAACCTACTTCTTTTTTTGTGAGTCGCCGCAATGGTTCACTGACGGTTGCCAGGTTTTGGATAAATTTACCCACATAGTTCACCAATCCCAAAAAACTACGGACTTCCTCGGCGTTGGCAGGCGTACGAAATTCTTTCACAGCTTTAACTTTGTCATGCTTCGGTTTTATACCAGATGCCGATAAAATATGCCCATAAAATTCGATTTCCTCGACACCAAATTTGCATTTTTCCTTATTTAATGTTATGTTGTATTCTCGCATACGATCTAGAACTCTTCGTAATCTTAAATCATGAATTGGTTTTGTTGGTGCGTAAACCACGATGTCATCAATATAATTGATTACCCCTTCGCACCCAATAAGTATTTGCTCCATAAGTTTTTGAAAGATCTCGGGTGCACACGTTATTCCAAACATCAGGCGAGTGTATCGGAATAGCCCCTTTCGCGTCATAAAAGTGGTAATTTCCCTTGATTCTGGCGAAATTTCAACCTAAGAAAATATATATAATGAATCATCTCCAACCCATAACATAGACAGAGGTACATATATACATATTTTTTAAATTATTATTATTAATAATAGTTACACAAATTAATCAACAGAATGAAACATAAAATATAAACGATAAAATGAAAACTAAACCTGATGATATGCCTGCTTCACATCCAATTTTGAAAACCAATTCGCATCGCTCAAATGAGGCAAAATGTCATCCATGGTTGGCAATGGGTGATTTTCTCGCTCAACTGCCAGATTTGCCCTACGCATATCCACACAAATGCGCACATCATCTTTTCCTTTCGGTGCAACCACTAGTGGTGACACCCACCTAGCAACACCATTCACCTTCTCGATAATTCCTTCGTGCAACATTTGATCAATTCTGTCGTCGACCACTTTTTCCAACGCAACTGGTACTCGTCGGTATGGCTGTGCTACTGGTTTCACATCAGATTTGATCGGAATATCAATCACCACGCCTTTGATCTTACCAAGCGATTTATAATCGACTTCTTTTAAATTGATATTATTGACATTAACGCTACTTATTTGTGACTTGAGATCGATGCCAATTTTAAGAACCCCGAGAGCATATCCTGTTTCATATCCAAGCAAAACTTTTCCTATTTCATTGGCCACATAAAAATTTGCCAATTTTTCTCTTTTTCCTGCTTTGATGACAGCTGTAAACATTCCAATAAACTTAAGTGGGTATCCACCATACGCACGAAAATCGATATCAACCTCCTTCTGCTTGTGCGTAATCACAATGTTCTTAGCCTTCAGGTCAACCCATGACAGTTTGTCCATAACATTATATCGGACACCAGAGTCCACTATTAATTCGATTTCAATGCCGCCGACAGTACACCAAATCTTGTTACCGTCACCATCTGAGTCAATGCAGAAAATGTCTTCATTTTTCTTTTTGTTTGTGTCAATAGAGAAAATATCATCATATTCATCTTCGATATTTGTGCAATTAGATTTCACTAATGTATCAACCATTTGTACATTTTCTCGCTTGAATCTATTGTTTGCTTGTTCAGTATTTGGTTTATCGTTTTTTCGTTTACCAATAAATCTATTCTGGTTTGCAGATTCACGACGAAAACAGCATCGAGAGAAATGATCTTTCAGACCACAAGCGTGACACGTTTTTCCTTTAGCCGGACAACTTTCATCTGATGCTTTATGGCCTTTCGACCCACACCGCCCACAAATAATTGAATAATTCCAGCTTTTGTTTGAGTTTAGTTTTTGAGAGCCTGTAAACTTTTGTTTAGTTTCGATTTTGCAAACACTTTCTTCTTTTTGTTCGTCTGACTTCAATGCACTTGAATTGACAATAGTTGACTCGTTTCCAAATAACTTCTGTTGTTGAGCCACCGCTTCGAATATCCGTACCATATTTACGATGTGTTCCAATTTCTCGTCACCACGTTCAAGAATTTTCTGCCGTAACTTATCAGAATGACAGCCACTAGTGATTTGATCCCGGATGTTTTCGTCGAGTTGATCATCGAACTTGCAACGCTCAGCTTGTTCCCTCAAGCGCATTATGAACATATCGATTCTCTCACTCTTTGTTTGCTTCATCTGTCGAAAAATATGCCTTTCATAGGACACATTTTGTTTTGGCTCGAAAAATGTACACAATTTTACGACTGCCTGTCTATACTCATCTTCTTGTTGAAGGACATAACCAGAAGTTAATGGGCCTCTACGCACATCGTGTGTGAGTTCTTCTTCTGGTAGTGAGTAGTATATCGTTTGGATTTTTTCGCCACCATAATGTAACATCCAATTCAACTTCTCTGTGCTGCTTTCCATGTAATTTGCTTGAGCAAAAATTTCAAACCCACGCAACCATTTTCTCCATTCACCAACACAATTTCCATCTGTCTTGAAATCAAACGGTGGTGGTCCATCAGTCAATCTTGTCCGTTGCATTTCTGAAATATAGCATTTAGTCATCACCAACAATTCTGAAATCTCTTTCATTCATTTTTTTTTTTTTTTATAATACTCCATCTTTTGAGTCAACAACAACAACATCTTTCTCCTGTTTCAAGTTTATTGAAACAGCGAGTATTTTCAATGCTCCATCCTTTGAGCTTACAACATCTTTTTTTTTTTTTTCAACATCTTTTTCCTGTTCCAAATTTATTGAAACAACGAACATTTTTTTTTTTTAAATCATAATAATAATCAAAATTACGATAATGCTCCATCTTTTGAGCTACACATTTATTCTATTTACATTTTACATACCTAGGTATTCCTTTTTATTTTTATTTTGTAGATTCGTCTGCTCCTCGTCGCCAATTGTAGTATCCGTACAAATAATACAACTGCTCTGTGTCGCAGTCACGTATGAAGTGTTTATTTTATATTTTAATTTCAAATACATTTCTTGTACATTTAATTGTAATGTTGCTAAGGAATATTATATTATATGTACAGTAGTTCAGACACTACACACAGATTTAGACATAAGGTCTGTTCCCTTACTTTCCGGTTCAATTTTGGCACATATGTCACATTTCTCTCATAGCGAGAGAAATTATTCACCGAAATGAAATATAACGAAAAAGAACAGGAACGCGTTGAACCACTAATTAAAAAGTTGTCATTTGTCTCTTATGTCTTTTTCCATTGGGACAAAAAATCAATTTTTTTTTTCGATGCAGAGCAGTTTTGTGAATCTCGATATCTGAGCGAGATTCACACCTACTTAGAGTAACACCAAAACATTTGACTTTTGTCAAACTTTAAAGTGTGTTATTATTTTCATAAGCATAAATAACATTTACATGCAATTTAAGAACAGCTGACTTTTCAAACGCGCACTGCCACAAATGCGAAGGAAGAAAAATCTCGTTTTATGTTCCATTGAGGACGAAAAATCTGAAATCTGAGAGCAAAATCCGGAAATCTCAATGGAAAACGACATTAGACTATTGGATTTTTGACAGATCAGAGTACTTATGTGGTATTCGATTGGGCGCTCTCAGAGCACTTTTTTTATTCTCAGAGCAATTTGTATGTTCGTTTGGTACAAAAAAAATCAATCTTTTTCAGGTTTCAGAGCCCAGAATTCTGGTTAATTAATTTTGAATTTGAGAGGCTTTATTAATTGCTATTTTGAATTTGCAACTTAAATATTTTGTAGGTCACAGGAAATCATCATTATATAGAAAATTGTACCATGTCTCACAACCACACCAATGTCACTTGTATTTTGAAAAGAACACGTAGAATTAGGCAACTTACCTTAAGTGTAACCGTATTGTTAAAAATTAAGAATACTGCTAAAAATAAAGCAATAAAACTTATTCCAGAATGAAACACAATTTTGCCCTCAATGATGGTATGCATTTGTATATAGATACAAACATTAACAACCGTCAGTATTATTTTTAATGTATAATAGTCGTTTTATATTTTTAAATAGATATTATAATACTAAACCCAAAATAGTAGATATTCTAGAGTCTACCTTAATGTTGTTCAAAATTTATAAATAAATGTTTCAAATGCACGAATGTTAAAATGTATTCCCCCACCGAAGCTCCGCATATTTATAATTATTTTAAACCTTCACCATAAATTCAACAAGGCTAATTTTTGCTACAATTTAATGTGGACATTAAAAATAATTATAATAATTCATTACCAAAACTAGGAAATCAGGACATATTTCAATAAAAATGCTAAGATGTCTAAAAAACCTAAACGTTAAAATTAAAAAAAAAACTATTCAAACTGGGAAATAAAATAAAATCTTTGAATGAGTATAGTGTTCGATTTTGTACGGGACCCAGGAATTGTTTTATTTAAATTATGTTTCCACTTCAACTTAACCTAACCTATGTTTCTTTTTAATCAGAATTTAAAACATGCTTACTCTTCGTTTAAGTCTCGTTATCATTTTCGAACAGAACTCCCATAAGTTAGGTTGGGTTTGCGGGCTGGCGAGAAGTACCTACTCCGTGCCACACTCAGGCCAATAATGACCCATTGTGATTCCCATTCTATTGCTGTGCTGGCAAGTTCGTCTAGGTCGTGGAAGAAGTGTGTCCTCAGGAATCTGTACGACTATTGAAGACCTGGGCAGTGGCAGAGGAAGTTGGGGATATTCACAAAGGCATCAGCTTGTTCTGATAGTGTCGAATCTGTTTTGCTAATTCGTCCTCCCATACCCCTAACTCAAATTAAAAATAGTGTTCAATTTACATAACTCACTAAAGACGTAAAAGTTGAACCACAGATAAGTAATATACAGATGTCTCACGCCAATGTAAAAAAATGCTGTACTTTTTGCGTTCGTCCAACAAAGATCGTCCAACAAATCGATGGTGAAAACAAAAACCCACCACACCTCATTCGAAAAGTGGTTGATTTTTTGTTTCAATGAATGCTACTTTTAGTTGAATTATGACCGCACGCAGAAAGAAAGGTATGTGCGCAGCGTGATGCTTTATTTAATTCCACACTGAACAGTGGGTTAAAGGGTAAGGAAAGAAAGGATACAAGGTAAAAGGAAGGCGGAAGGACAAATGTCGTTTTTCGTTCTTTCGTATTGTCAATGCCTTATGATTGTGCGGCGGCGGGGGGATGTGCAGTGAGGAAATATTCGGTGATGTAATGCATGATGGTTTTTGTTGGGAAGAGCAGCCGATTTGGTTTTGGATTCGTTATGCTGAAAAGGTACCTCTTTGCGATATAAACATTTCAATTTGGGGATACAATTTTAATGTTCTTGTTGGGGTAGGTATGCCTATGCATTCACATTATTTTTAGGGTTTTTATTATATTCGATACAATTGTATGTCAAATTTTAGACTTATATAATTTTCTTTTGAATATAATTAATTAATTAATTAATAGGTACCCTATTAGGTAGGATCAATAACATTTAAACTGACAACTGTTGGGGTTTCTTCCCTGTTAATAAATAAAGTAGGTAGGATAACGAAAAAAGAATTCTGCGTTTTCAAGTTCCTGTTGTAGGAAATACCTACGTAGATTGTCTGTATAGATGACATTATGTAACTAGGTACCTACAAAATTTCGAGCTCGAGATATTAATCAATTCTGATATTACGATGATAGAGAAACTCAAAAAAGTGGGTCTGTCCGTCCTTTCACAGGCCTACAGCCTATACGGCTTCCCGGATTACGTTTAAATCTCGGTTTTGGAGTTTTTGGGCTTATCTAAGTTCGGGAGGTTTTTTTTTGCATGGTAACCTTAATATTAATGGTAGGTAGGTACCTACTTCCCGTATAAAATGTTCGTACCAGTTTGATTTGATCGAAAACGCCTCCAACGATTTCAACCAAAATTGATATTTAGGTAAGCTTAGGTAGGTGAGGTTACCATGACTGCGTACCCAGTTTTTGGCTAAAAATTCGAACAACGGTACTTTTGAAATTTCAACATAGGTACATATCTCGAAAACGGTCGATCCGATTGTAACACAAATTCATTCCTAATTAAAATGCGTTCATTTATAACTTAATACCAAGCTCAATTTTTCTCTTATCGTTCAATGAATTTTTGAAAACAGTAGTAATTTTGTGAAAATTAAGTTTTGTTTAGTTCACCTGAAAACGGCAATATCGATTTTGACCAAAATGGAAACTTAGAGTCAAATTGATGTTTACAAAATTATTGTGTTCTTAATTTAAATCCCGCAAAAACCCAAATTCCAACTCAGGGTTTTTTTCACTGCGCCACCTCTCGCGAACGTCTGACAAACATCCGAGAGTATAACTGTCTTGAAAGAGCTTCTCGGTTAGCCGTTTGGTATCGGCATAAAATTGTAGATCCCTTCCATTCGTTCCAAAAATGAAATCTCACACAAAACGAATGGTTGTGAGAAGCTGGGCCTAGGGTCCCTACAGACCTGTTGCGCCAAAAATTATTATTATTATTATTAATTTTAAATTCGAAGAACCGAAAACGCTAATTTTAAAAACTACTCAAATCTCGAAAACCCCATCTTCGATTTCGCGAAAACTCAAAAAACGAAGTAATGCTTAAATCCCGAACAATAACTTATAATCAGCTTTCAGCTCAATAGTTAAGCAATGTTGTTTCTTAAACTAAACATTGCAATATTTGGTACTGTTTTATCTGAACAATCTTACAAAAACCGTTCTAACGATTTTGAACAAAATACATATTGAAGATAGCGTTAGTATTCTAAACAAGATCCCGTACTTAGTTTTCCTCAAAAAAAAGTCGAAGTCAGTTTTTTAATTATTTCTCAAAAAAATACAACAGAAATCACGATCTATGTATTTTAGCATATTTACGGTATATTTTTGTATAATAGGCTTAATGCCTCATAGCTACGCCAAACTTAGTTTTAGCAAATACAACCCACTTCTTCTTTTTCCAACAATATTGAATAGGTATATCTTAAAATAATGCCAACCATTTGGGGCTCACACAATAAGAAAATCAAACTTTGGGGTGCAACCACACACGAGCATCGGGATATTCAATTTATTTACTTTCGACAATTGCCTGTTACTGAGAGCTTTGACTTTTAAAAGCTTATATTGTTATCTGATATAACTGCCAAATGAGATGAATATCCAAAAGTGGATTTTGTTTTCTTTTATCTAGTATCGAGAAAGTTTAGTTCGACCCAGTCGTGCACTTTATTTCATTTACATGCCTGTAATCACTATGAAAAAAAGGAATAAAAAATAGTACTGTTCATCCCTGAAAATCAATCAAAACGCTCTGACTTTGTATCATGAATGCCTTTTAACATTATAATAATAAAACAATCACGTATTTTTAACTTTCGCTATTACGTAGTAAGAGAAAGATATTGTATTCGTTCAAAATTTCGAACTGGAGATGTTAAGCTAAATTAATAAGCAATAGTATTGTTTAAACTAAGCATTGTAATATTTTGTAGGTAGGTACAGTTTGGTCTGCAAAATTTTACAAAAACCGTTCTAACGATTTTGACCAAAATCCATATTAAAGTTTAAATAAGTATCCTAAATAAGATCCTCCAATTGTTTTTTCTCAAAAAAATTCGAATAAATCGGTTATTTAATTATTTCTCAAAATGATAACCCAAATCCCGATCTGTCTCCGTATACATATTTTTATAAAACTCAACACCGTACTGCCAATAAAAATGTAATGACAACTGCAAAAAACGCATTTTTTAGCAAATATTTCCCACTTCTACTTTCTTTCAATCATATACTTGATTATGGACCTTAAGATAATTCCAACCACTTGGAGAGTTACACAAACAAAAACTACCCACTTCATTTGCACCCCCACACACGTCCATCGGCATATTCGGTCTATAACTGCTAGTGCAAATTAAAAAAACAAATCTGTAAAACCTTACATATAAATATCTATGTAAAGATATCGGACTAATACGAACTACACTTTGCTTTGAAGCCAAAATTCTTGTAAAGTGTAAGAGTTTTTAAAACTCTCGAGCCAAAACTTGCAACAGTTCAATTGCTTCAACTTATAAAAACTCGCATTGTTATTATTGATATGTAGGTAGGTCACTGCCCAAAAGCGATTTTTATTATTTATTTTATTTTATTTAACAATATTCATTTTTAATATTTTATAAACTGTTTCTTTTATCGAGCATTGCATAACGAAAACCCTAAAAATAATGTGAATGCATACCTACCCAAACAAGAAAATTAAAATTGTATCCCCAGCCGAATTGGAAATAAATTGTTCATATCGCTTTAGATACTTTTTCAGCAAAACGAATCCAAAACCAAATCGGCTGCTCTTCCCAACAAAAACCATCATGCATTACATCACCGAATATTTCCTCACTGCACATCCCCCCGCCGCCGCACAATCATAAGGCATTGACAATACGAAAGAACGAAAAACGACATTTGTCCTTCCGCCTTCCTTTTACCTTGTATCCTTTCTTTCCTTACCCTTTAACCCACTGTTCAGTGTGGAATTAAATAAAGCATCACGCTGCGCACATACCTTTCTTTCTGCGTGCGGTCATAATTCAACTAAAAGTAGCATTCATTGAAACAAAAAATCAACCACTTTTCGAATGAGGTGTGGTGGGTTTTTGTTTTCACCATCGATTTGTTGGACGATCTTTGTTGGACGAACGCAAAAAGTACAGCATTTTTTTACATTGGCGTGAGACATCTGTATATTACTTATCTGTGGTGCTGATGATGATGATGATGTATGCCTATGCATGCGCCGCGCCGTGGACGACCAACAACACTTTCACTGAAGCCCATCTTATTTCTTAAGAATTTCAAACTCAATTTGAGAGAGCGGTTTTAACGTGATGCGTTAACATCTTCAAATCCACAGACGAATAATTTACAATACCTATAGGTAAAACCATCACAAAACCCCTCTAACTCTGTTTCCTATCAACATAGAAACTTACCTACTTGAGATTTGGGCTGAAGGACATGAAAGTACTACAATTGCAGTTTGCAGCAAACTCGACAACAGACACCGAAACTAACCCCAGAAGATTAAAAGTATTGCATGTATGCTACTTCTGCCCACGATTTATTGATCAACTTGAAATTAAACACCTTACAAGTTCCTACCTCGTTTCGAATGTTCATTCGGCAGGCCTAGTAAGCGACGTGAAAATAATTATTTTAGAATTTATTTTTCTACACATCTTAGAACTTTATAAAGTCTTTAGAACGACTCGTGTGCTTGGACCAATTTGTTGAGCAAACCTGTGGGATAATTTGAACGAAGACCGAATCATCTCATTTTGGTAATACCGTGTGAAACTAAATAAGAAAATGCGTGAAATTGTGCACATTCAAGCTGGGCAGTGTGGCAACCAGATCGGAGGAAAGTTCTGGGAGGTTATATCCGATGAGCATTGCATCGATGCCTCTGGAATATATTACGGCGATAGCGACCTCCAGCTGGAGCGCATTAACGTATACTACAATGAGGCGACGGGTGCTAAATATGTGCCAAGGGCTATACTCGTAGACCTGGAACCCGGTACTATGGACTCGGTTCGTTCGGGGCCATTTGGACAAATTTTTCGACCCGATAATTTTGTTTTTGGCCAATCTGGAGCAGGCAACAATTGGGCGAAGGGACATTACACAGAAGGCGCTGAGCTAGTCGATTCCGTTCTAGATGTTGTGCGAAAAGAAGCTGAAGGCTGTGATTGTTTGCAGGGTTTCCAAATGACGCACTCATTGGGAGGCGGCACCGGATCCGGAATGGGAACACTACTTATTTCGAAAATTCGCGAAGAATACCCGGACAGGATAATGAACACATTCTCTGTCGTACCATCGCCCAAGGTCTCGGATACCGTTGTTGAGCCGTACAATGCGACTCTGAGCGTTCATCAGTTGGTGGAAAACACTGACGAGACATACTGCATTGACAACGAAGCCTTGTATGACATCTGCTTCCGAACTCTCAAATTGACGACGCCTACATACGGGGATTTGAATCACTTGGTGTCAGCGACAATGTCGGGTGTCACAACGTGCCTACGTTTTCCCGGCCAATTGAATGCAGATCTCCGAAAATTGGCTGTAAACATGGTACCATTTCCCAGGTTGCACTTTTTCATGCCTGGATTTGCGCCCCTCACGTCTCGTGGTTCACAACAATACCGAGCCCTCACCGTACCAGAGTTAACCCAGCAGATGTTCGATGCTAAAAACATGATGGCCGCGTGTGATCCGCGTCATGGCCGTTATCTCACCGTGGCAGCCATCTTTCGGGGTCGCATGTCAATGAAGGAAGTCGACGAACAAATGCTCAACATCCAAAACAAGAACAGCAGTTATTTCGTTGAATGGATCCCGAACAACTGTAAAACGGCGGTTTGTGATATCCCACCGAGAGGGCTTAAAATGGCGGCCACGTTCATTGGTAATTCGACTGCTATTCAGGAGCTCTTCAAGCGCATCTCGGAACAGTTCACAGCGATGTTTAGGAGAAAGGCGTTCCTCCATTGGTACACAGGCGAGGGTATGGATGAAATGGAATTCACTGAAGCCGAGAGCAACATGAACGACTTGGTCTCAGAGTATCAGCAATATCAGGAGGCAACAGCCGACGAAGAGGGTGAATTTGATGAAGAGGAAGAGGGTGGCGGCGAAGAGTAACATGTAACAGAATTACCTAAATAAAAATTAGTAGCGTTTGTGGAAATCAAGTATTGTATACCAGTACAATTGTATTAGAATTTTAATAAAATTAAACCACTTTTCGAATGTAATACTGATGGCGTTATTTTAAAAGGGTTTTTCGAACTTGCTTACAGTCCACCACGAACATTTGAGACCATTCAAGATCGGTTTAAGGGTTTCCTAACCTCAAGACCGCTTAAGCGATTTAAAAAACCGCAATTTCCTGCTGGTCGCGGTTCGGGGTCTTTTTGGATAATATCAATGTTTAAAGGTTCTCGCTGGCCATGGCCATTTAGCGAACATTTTCTGACATAACGTTCAAACTTTAGGAGCGACGTCTTTGGGCTATGGAATATAGAGGGCTTCCAGATGGCAACTACACTGCACTGTCGGCACCAATACGGTGAGGAAAACGCCATAGGCAAAGAATGTGATAATTGGTTCAACGTCCAGCTTTCGCTTCGTCGCTGAAACAAAGTTTTCGATGAAAAAGTGCCATAAACCGAACGTAAGACAGCAACAACAATCAAGCGGTTCTAAATCAATGCATCAATTGCGTCCTATTAGTATTTAAAATAGTAACCTTGTAAACCGGTGGCGTATACGTAATATATCTTTGTATATAAAAAGGTTAGCCGTGTTTTTTTTTAACTTCGATCTCAGCAAAGCAAATTAAAATAGGATTTTCAGCACGCAGTTACAACAACTATTGCGAGTCACGAAATGTCAAGTAGAGTGTAGTTGTTGTAATTTGCGTGCTGAAAATCATACTTTACTTTGCTTTGCTGAGATCGAAGCTCAAAAAAACAGGCATATTGTTGAAAAATAATCACATTAAATAACCTTTGGTAAAAAAATCGCTGTTTGTTAATATTAAAAGGCGATTTAAAAAAAGCTATTTTTTATGCACATTTATGTGTTGATTATCATGGTGAAATGAAGATATGTACTTTAATCAAATTTAGAAAATTTTAGATTTTTCTTTTTCCCACGGAAGGCTTTTCGGACATCGAAATTCCCAAAAGTGGAAGAAATCCCACAATGAGCACTGGTGAGGATGACAGCCGATAACGACCAACGACTATACCACGCTGGAAAAATCGGTTCTCGTGAGATCACCGAAATCAAGTAGAGTTGGGTGCGGTTAGTACTTAGATGGAGGACCGTTTGGGAACACCGCGTGTCGTTGGCATTTCACCAGGCTGAGATGATTATGCGTTGTGCTGCATGCATGCGTTGGACTACTTGCTTTGAGGGTCAGGTGGAGGGAAGATATATCCTTGCACTGGACAATCAGGCGGTGATCAGACGCATGAAGTAAACATTACACCATCATTGGTACTGGGATTGGCTGGCAGAAGAATGAAGAGCTTGGGACATCATTGGGTGGAGACCCAGTCGATGAAACAGATTTTCACATAAAAACCAGTTGCTAGCGGTAACACTGGGAATCGAACCCAGGGAAAAACTCTGGAGAAATTCAGAGAGTCTATCTGGGTAAAGATTTATAATGGTAGAGAGACGAAAAGAGACCCGTCAATGGTTGTCTGATGCGAATATCTCTCGAAAATATATAGGCTCTAAATATTTCCACCAATGAAAAGGTCCTCTCACCCTGTGCTAACTGTCAACGGTTGCGACGGACAAAAAAGTAGAAAGTAAACCAACTTTATCCATCGCATTACATTACATTTACTTTTATTAAACTTTTTGTATATACAATTTGACTTAATTCTGTTTGTTTTCTTAAATCCATTTTACATAAATAGTTGCTGTTTCCTCGGATTCATACTCATGGTATACATCGTTGTCTGGGTTGACCTCAGGGTGTTCAAGTCCGGGTGTTGCTGTCCTTAACTTTATCCATCGCGTCCGGCACGTGCGCTGCTTATGGGTCATCTTTCATAAGAGAGTGTGAATTCTATCAAGTATCAACCTGTCAATCGAAAACGTCGCCGCAACAGACGCGACGGATTCTATGCGTTGGGCCCTTAATAAATTTTGATGCACTTCTCAAAAAACAACCATTATTGGCCTTTTAAAGGAACTTTTTTGTTAAGCTCATCAACAAGAAGAACTGGAGCAATGAATCCACAATTCGCAGACTGAGCAATCACACACAAAATGGTACACAGATGGCATCAGAAACTTTCAAACATAACTATTAAATAATAATAGTTAGTGTTGAAATAATGAGTTGCCTTTTTGTTACTTTATAATATTCATTTATTACTATGAACTTACATGCTACACGATTACAAGCTAACTGACTTAATAACTAGAATAATCAAAATGAACATTGTATTGCAGTTCGTAATATGTTGGCACATAGATGGCAATCATATTCACTAAGGAAGATAGAAATGTACAGGGTGGCTAATATTCAACACGCCTTCTTACATTTGTATTTTATTTTAAAATCCAATTTTTAATTATGTATAACATTTCATTTTAATAGACTAAAATTTATTTATTTTAGTTTTAACATTTCCCTGAATCTTTCAAACTTTACTTTACATAAACTTTTAGTAAGTATATCTGCAATATTATTTTCTGATTCTACTTTTAATATATCAATGATCCCCTTTTCATAATTTTCGTTAACATAATGATATTGCACTTCAATGTGCTTCGAGTTTTTTGTATAGTTTCCATATTTTGCAATAGCTAACGCTCCTGAATTGTCTTCAAATATTTTTATAGCTTCTTTAATATCAATTTTAAATACTTCTTTTAATATATCACGTACAAAATTAATGTCTGTTACTGCTTCTGATAATGCTACATATTCAGCAAATGTTGAAGATTTTGTAACAGAATTTTGTTTACGTGACCTCCAATAAACTACATTATCAAACAATCTTATTATATATCCAGTTGTAGATTTTCTATCTACACTGTCTCCTGCCCAATCGGCATCTACATAGCAATCAATCATATCATATTTATTAGTTCTGTTGTAAATCAATTTCAAATTTTTAGTTAAATATAAATATTTCAAAACTCTTAAGGCGTATTTAAAATGTGTGTTGTCGTAACAATTTTGGAATCTACTCAGATAGTTAACACTAAATGCTATATCGGGTCTAGTTCCAGTACTAATATAAAGAAGCTCACCAATCAGATTTCTATATTTCAATCTATCATCACTTTCATTTGCAAGATCTAATTTTAAATTTGATTCCATTGGTGTATGATATAGTTTTGTATTTTCTAAATTGTACTTCTTCCCTAGCGACTCAATGTATTTTGTTTGACTCAAAAACATAATATTATATATAATTCTTGACTATTCCTAAATCTTTCATACTAAAGCGGTTTGATAATCTTTGTTTTATATCAGTAATCCCCTTTTGATCTTTGCTACAAATTAACATATCATCTACAAATAATAAAACGTAAATTGGATTCTTATTATTGTAGTTTGAATATAAACAATAATCATAGTTGCTTCTTTTAAATCCCATTTCGTACATGAATTCATTAAAACACTCATACCATAATCTTGGACTTTCTCTTAGACCGTATAAAGATTTCAATAGTTTGTAAACTTTGTTATTTTCTTTGTTCTTATAACCCTCTGGTTGGTTTACATAAACTTCGGAAATAATTTTTCCATTCAGAAATGCTGTTTCTACATCCATTTGTTCAATAAATAAACTATTTTGACAGCAATACGAAAGTAATAATTTTAAGCTTTGCATTTTAACAACTGGTGAATAAACATTTTCCAAATTATCCTGCTGCTGAAAACCTCTCACTACTAACCTAGCTTTATACACGTTTTCATCTTTCTTTCTGTAAATCCATTTAACATCAATTATTTTTTTGTTATGTGGTCGATCAACTACTTTCCAAGTTTTGTTCCTATTTAAACTTTCCATTTCTGAGTCCATAGCCTTTTTCCAATTTTCAGACTCAAAAGACTCAATCGCCTCTTCATATGTATTGGGAACATTAGCATCACAATAATTTGCACTTATAAAATTTGTTGAACATTCATCATTACAGTATCTAATTACAGGCTTACGGTTTCTAGACGAACGTCTTAGTCCTTCATTTTCAAATTTACCATTTGGTGTACTTCGATCAGTTTTCACTTGCTGCCTTTCAGATTCACTTTTTATTTCATTTTGACTTGTCTCACTTTGACTATCATCATCATCATTAACATTACTATCATCAGATAGACCTATGCATTTTACTCCCTCTTCTATAACATCCACGTGTCTTGCATTAACAATTTTATTATTTATTAAAACTCGATAACTTGTTTCATTATACCCTATTAGTATTCCTAACCTTGCTTTTGCATCCCATTTTGACTTTCTCAACTGTTCAGGTATCCTAACGAAAATTCTACTTCCGTAAATTTTTAAATACTTTACATTAGGCTTTTCCTTGAAAAATATTTCATAAGGTGACTTATTTCTTTCTATAGTATTCGCGAGTGTTCTATTTTTTAAATAAGCTGCGGCTTTTACTATTTCCGGCCAAAACATTCTATTAACATTTGCTTCTTTTAACAAACATCTAGCTGAATTCATAATTGTCCTATTATATCTCTCTGCAACTCCATTTAACTCATGAACGTATGGTGGGCAAGGATTTAAATATATCCCCTTAGTTCTTATAAATTCATAAATATCTTTATTTAAGTATTCTTTACCATTGTCGCAAACCAATTGTTTAATTCGTTTTCCAGTTAAGTTTTCTAGTAGATTGACATAATCAATAAAACAATTAAGAGTATCCGACTTTGCTTTAATGGTATATACTCTTGCTAATTTGCTGTAATCATCTACAAATGATAAAAAATACTTTTCTCCACAATTTCCTACCGTCGGGTGAGGACCATTAAGATCAGTATGGACAATTTCTAAAATGTCGTTTGCCTTATGTCTATTGTTTTCAAAAGGTAAATTACTCATTTTGCTTTCAATACATATAGCACATTTTACACATTCTCTTTCCAACTCTTTGGGTAACCCTACCAACAATTCATCTTTACATAATTTGTTTAAATATTGAAAATTTACATGTCCTAGTGTCCTATGCCATTTTTCTTTTAGAGTCATATTATTATGTTTAACCACGTTGACGCTGACAGCCTTATTCTCATTGTTTACAACAAAACTTGTCATATGATATAAATTT
The DNA here is from genome assembly GCA_949126925.1 of Cheilosia vernalis. NCBI lineage: Eukaryota > Metazoa > Arthropoda > Insecta > Diptera > Syrphidae > Cheilosia > Cheilosia vernalis. The sequence continues at coordinate 87,347,874 of OX421358.1, read as the reverse complement.
TCTTTTTTCGTTGCAATAGCAATCAACTTATTTTCTTGATTATAGATTTTAGAATTATTACCATAAGAAACTATTTTATTATTGTTTGTAACCTTGGAGTAACTAATCAAATTTTGTTTCATATCTTTAACATAAAATACATTGTTCAAAGTTGTCTCACAATTCTTAGCATTAATTGAAAATATTGTTTTAATTTTACCTATTTTTGTTGCTTTTAAAACACGACCATCTCCTAATTTAACATCTATTGGCCTTTTTAAATTAACATATTCATCAAAAAATAAATCATTATTTACAATATGATCAGTGCAACCACTGTCGAGGATCCAATTAATTTGATTTTCATAATCTAAATCTTCTGATCCCTTGTTTACCTTTGACGTATTAACTTCTGCGATGAAAACATTTCCTTGCCCGTTGCCTTGCTCTTGATTATACCACGATGCATTTGATGTTCCTCTGTTGCCCCCTCTGCCGCGACCATAACCTCCACGATGAAAACTTCTGCCATAACCTCTTTGAGCACCTCTGAACTGATAGCGACCTTGATTTCGCCCGCGTTGTGATGACCCTCTTGTTTGACATACATTTTGCTTATGTCCAGGTCTTCCGCATGCATAACACTTTGGTGGTAAGTATGTTGTAAATACATTCGAATTGCTTTCTGTTGTTTCTTTTATTTGTTTTTCTTCCACAGATTTCATTTTTATTTTGGATTTTAAAAATTCTATAGTTCTATCTTTTTCTGGCAACACATCAATTAAATCTCCAACATAGCTATATGATGACGGTAGCGCTTTAAGCATATACTGCAGCTTTTCTTTCTCTGATATTTTACTTCCTGACGCCTTCAATTCATTTGCCGCCTTCTCAAATTCATCAAAAAAAGATTTAATATCATCAAAATCTTTTAACTTCACATTTTCTAAGTTGTTTCTGCGCACAATTTGTAATGCCGTTGATTCGGTTATATACATTTCATCGAATTTTCGCATGATTTCATATGCAGAGTCAATGTCTCCTATGTATTCTAACTGTTTGTTTGTGATACAACTGTATATATAATTGGTCGCCTTAATATCAGCACGCTTCCAATCCAATTCATCTTTATCATTTGGTGTTTTTTGTCTTATTGCTGGTTCTTTGCAGTTTTTAAATTCCAAAAATTTCATAAGTCTTTTTTTCCAATTTTGGTAATCTTCACCATCAAAAATTGGTATCACAACATCGTCCACTTTTGCATATGCCATTATATAATATATATTATATACAATATGTTCTAATTTTTTTCTTTTTTTTTTTTTTTTTTTTTTTTCTTTGACACGACAATCTGCTTTTTGTTTTGTACTACACTTCTTTGTTCAAAACGTTTTCTTTAATTTTTTGTTTTTAATTGTCCACTTTTTAAGAAACTACGCTCTGCTACCATGTTGAAATAATGAGTTGCCTTTTTGTTACTTTATAATATTCATTTATTACTATGAACTTACATGCTACACGATTACAAGCTAACTGACTTAATAACTAGAATAATCAAAATGAACATTGTATTGCAGTTCGTAATATGTTGGCACATAGATGGCAATCATATTCACTAAGGAAAATAGAAATGTACAGGGTGGCTAATATTCAACAGTTAGTTTATGCTTTCAAAGGTCCTGAACCATTCTGCGGAATAGAGGATCACACCCTCAAAGAAGAATTTAGGAAACTAGAGAAAGAAAACAGGGCAAGAGCCCGGCATAACACTCAGGACATGACACGTGAGGCAATCCAAGAAACTTCTGCGACAATACAACCGGAAAAGATTCAAAGCTTGCATCGGTATGAGCAAAAATAACTTCCATATCCAAAACGGTCTTCCTAACGGGGCACTGTAGACTCAATGAACACCTTAGGAAACTGGGTATATCTGAAGAAGGTCTCTGCAGATTCTGTGATGAGTTCAGTGAAATCCCAGAATCCCAGAACACGCTGGGATCATGTGGGGCACTGGCCCACAAAAGATTGAAATACCCTGGACAAGTACCAACTATATCAGATGAGGAAATACTGTCACTGGAGCCAGCTCCCATCCTTAGATTCTTAAAAGAAACTGAACTGGAGAGAGTGCTATATGACGGATTTCTTCCGCCAAGGAGAAAGTAAAGCCTCTTAAATGATTCCGAAAAGAATTATACTCTAAGGGAACTCTTTGAAGGGAATAGACCTCTCTGAGGCGTAAGCGGGGGGTACAAAGGTCGCAGTATACAACAACCCCTTTCACATAATTAATTTAAGACACTGGAAAGGACATTTTACCGACACGATTCCAATTCGCATACCTTCAATTTTCTCGTTCTCATCTGTTGGTTGGTTGAAGTGTCTGTATTCCCTTTACCGACGACAGAAAAACACAAATAGCGCATTGACCGCCGTTTTGAGACCACAACTAACGGAACCTGAAATAAAAGGGGGAAGAATGATTTTATGGGAACTCAAAACCAGCCTGTGGAGTTGAGAAATTTGATAATCTTGTTAAAATGGATGCTTTAGGTGGCCGAAAGGTCATCATAAAGGGATGACCGCGGAGGGAAGACTTCCTCCGCATGAGACATGCACAGAGCAGAGCCACGTCTGGTTAGTTCATCGGCTTTCTCATTCCCCTCAATGTTCCTATGGCCAGGAGCGCAGGCGAGTGATTTCCAACCGATGACAAGCCCTGGTCAGTGTATCCCTGCATTCCACAACAAGCTTGGACGTTGACTTAGTTGAACCAGCCTTAATATGTCATCTGTTAAAGGAATCAACTCTGTTCCGACATAACGTAGCTCTTTAATAAAACACTTTTTTGCGTAAAATACTAATTTATTTAAATATACCTATATTTCTAGAATATAATTGTTTTTTTGTTTTTTGTTTTTTGCACAATACCGAGTTTCTATCAACCAAATATAATCAGCTCACATATACCTACGTGTTTATATAAATTGCTATTCACAGTGCAAGCACTTAAATTATATAATTCATAGGACAATCGTCAATTAAAAGTACACAAAACTATTAAATAAAAAACGTCTGAGAAACAGCAAGCCTACAAAGTATCACAATCAGAAATACAATTAGGAATTGTTTCCAAAAAAAGAAAGTATTACTCAAGACCCATTTTATTACAAAAGACGATATCGTCTTCTTATCTAATGCAAACATCACAAATTCTTAAATTAAATTGAATTGAAAACCAATTACGAGATAGCTTGTATAAAAAAAGGGGAAAAGATTGAAATTCTTAAGTAAAAATAAAATATTTGCGGTGTATTATTAACAGAAGCTAGAGGTTGGAGGTAGGAGAGATAGTTTCCAAGGGAATATTCATCGTCTGTAACAAGGTGGCTGTAATAACTAAGAGATCGTGCGAAATAGTTTGGAGTAGTTTGTATATAACGCTAAGCTTTCGCTCCGATTTTAAAACAAACAAAAAAGTTGCATTAAACCGAAGCAAAAGTAACCAATTTCACTGCGGTGTCTGTCGAAGAATATCGATGTGACTACCAGCTCTTTTTAAAGGTTCAGCGGGTGGATAGCATATGATTAATATTGCCTAGGCGATGCCGTTTCTGAAGCTTTACCGCCAGAATACGTCACAAGTTTTATTACATCTGTATCAATTGAAGTTGAGTCCGCCCTCGGCTTTTGGATTGGATGATTACCTTTCGAAATATACTATTTCGAGGGCGATAGTCTTGAAAATCGCGTGGCTGGGCCCCAGACGTTATGAAGTCGAAGATTTATCGATCCGAGCACTAGAAATCAATCGATTTATGCTTTGGATATTAGAAGCTTAGAGAATATCTAACTATACTGTTCTATGTACATATTTATACTCACAATGGAAGCTGAATTAGAAGAGAAGGGAAAAATGGGTTTTGGCCATTAAAACCGTTGTACAAAATTCAAACGAACCGCGAGTTTGGAACGGATACAAATGTTGACTTTGCGGCGTAAGTAAATCTTCGAGTTGAGCACTTGAATTTTTTTCTTTTTGCTCGCCTCGTATGTTTGACTTTAACAAGCACCGCTTGACAACCAAATATGTACAGACATGACTTGGAAGGTTGCCATTCACATCTGAAGTTCGTCGAAAAAAATATTCCCGGAAATACGCCCAACCAACACTGATCGTTCACCTGTCAGCTTATCTACAACTACTCACTCTACACTCTATTTTCGGTCGGCATTAACTGGCCTTCTAATACTTAGTTCCAGCAATCGTCGAAGGTTGCTAAACATCATCGAATATACCCCTTGGCGGCGGCCCTATTCTTCGCTCCTCTTCGAGCTCGTCGAAGACATTTGTACCCTTGAAGCCGATTTGCACATGCGTGCTGGCTCCGAAGCGTTCATTAATCTCATCGGACAGACTACGTGTAAGATCTGGTTGCCGATTTGCTGTTGAATAACCCATTGGCTCGCCATCCCTGAGCAGCCCATCTGCGGGTGTGAGACTTCCCGTTGGCCGTGTGTTGTGATATTTTGATATACTTGAACCGTTCGCCTCTATCGAATCGGTTCGAATGAAATCACGCCGTCGTGCCATTGCCTCCTCGGCTCTCTGGCGTCGACGTTTCTCCCGAGCAATCAGATCTTTACCCTCCTGCACCAGTTCAGTGGCGATTGTTTCATTTTGTAAGAACTGCTGGAATCCCAGAGCGTTCAGTGCTCGACTGCCAAGACTGAACCAGGTGGCCAAACAAAACGCCAACATACACATGGGGAAGTAAATGTTGAATCCATCCGAAATGATGCCAATCACGTCCATGTGGCCCATGATTTGCGTGTAGTAAGTCTCCATAATGCGTTGCTTTATTATGTGCGAGTCCATGTGGATGAGGCCAAGGAAATTTAAACACATCGGCGGCGTAAGGCGGCACAGAAGCATTCCGCTGAATATTAAACTGTGCTCGTTGGTCTGATGGTGGGGTGCTAGGTAGTAGAGGTTGAGGAAGCGAATCCGGAGAATAGTAGAATAGGCGCAGTAAAATAAGTAACACAGGACAACCATGGAGAAAAGTTCGATTGTAAGAAAGTCGTAGCTGCCTTTTGCGATGTTGATTACGTTGGCAAATATCGATAGGACCGGACGGCGGTTGAAGAAAGTCAACTCACTCCAGACGACCATGAGGGACATTGTAGCTGTGACAATGCACAGAGCTTTCAGGAACGGTGCCTTTAGCATGCATTCCCAATACCAATCCAATGTAGGACTGTACAAGAAGCGAGACACATTCGACCGATTCTTGGGAAACTCACTCTTGAAACGCCTCTCTGATGAGTGAATGTTCCTAGCGACATCCTCCAAATGAAGGACCGTATCAACTTGAACGCTCCACAGCGCTTCGGTACGTTGCAAGGTTTGCAATGATTTAATGACTTGTTTGTGAATCCTCACCAAGGCCTTCTCAGATGGCACAATTGTCGAGGAGCCATTACCACCGCGACTGTAATTGCGATTGGCACGTTCCTGCAATTCGATTGGAACTTTTCGCAAAATCGTCTCCACGCAAGGTCTTAACTCGTGGTTATTTGGAACTGATCGGCTGATACCCTGTAGTGATTCGAGAACATCATCGACATTCTCTTCCGCTTCGGCTTTCTCTGAGCTTAGCTTCGCTGCTTTAAAATACGCGTATTGCAGAGTGAAACCAGGCTTGGCATTGTTCCAAAATGATCTTGGTACTTCGACCAAAGCGTAACCTAAAATGTGTTAATCATTAGCGTTCGCAAGATGGATGAGGGAAAAGTGACTTACCCAACAATAAAATCAAGAGAAACAATCCCCACGTATTCGATGCAGACGATGCAATGGCCTTTAGCTTCTGCCAGTCCAACGATACACCTTTCGCCGCTATGTATATGAGTAGAACTCCGCAAATGAACAAGTAGGACCCGTAGTATATAGCGTTGTCTATGAGCGCCGCTTTAAGTTTCCCTTTGATGGTAAAATCGCCCGCTTTAAGGTACGACTGCATTAAAGGCATGATCAACCATGTTAGGAATTGCGATGTCCAGTAGATAATCCGCCATAGATTTGGAAATATCTTCTCGGAAACCATACCCCAAGGCTTTTGGCAATGGTCGGCGGGATCAAGAAGAGTTGGGGTGGCGAATAGGCCTTTGAATGTGACGGATGTCACATTTTCTTGAAGACATTGGCGATAGACAGTCTGTAATTTAAAGGGAACGGGATTAGATGCAGGAAATTTTGAAAAACGACATGCTCTTATAGGTAGGTATAGTTCTTTTAATTGTATTAAAGAGGAGAGATACGCTGCTGAACGAAGGTATCGCTCAAGTGGATACAATCGCCAGTACTGTGAAAAAAGGATGACCAAACTCGTTTCGTATAAAAATTAAGCTTAAATTGACAGCAACATTAAAATTAATATGGTTCACCGGTATGTGCTGTTTGATAACGAAACGTATATGGTTCGTCCGACATCATAATTATCACATGCAAAAAAAAGCGTACGAAATTGATAACACGGAAAAGGTATATATAATATGAAGATACAGCAAGGTTAGCAAAACATCTTACCGAAGTTACATCCAATGGAATTGTAAAAACAATCAAAAATGAGAAACACCAAGCTGTCAATACAGATAGTGTTACGAGTAAATGCTGCCTCTGAATATTTCCATATCTATAAAGTGAGATTCCGGCTAGGAATAGTGCCGCTAAAATAGCACTTGCTAACAGGTAAGCCATTATAAGGAATGTTCTTTCCGAGCAAAGCCAATGTTTGTTTGAGTTTCTTGTTATTCTTTTTAGTTGGTTCTACAAAACCATTTATTTATCATCAGCTTTTACAGCTACAGTCTTGGCACGATTTTCTTGAAGCTGCTGCTGAGCTTTCTTTTGCATATTCTCCAGACGTTCTAGGGTTAAAGATTTTAGTGGCATCAAGTGAGGCTTGCAGAAGACCAATTCACTTTTTGTTTCGAAAAATAGCTTTCCAGTGGTTGGTTCAATTAAATCGATTTTCTCTGAGAATTGATTTTCTTCCGAAGACATAACGTTCAATGTTATTGTTAGTTTATATAAATGTTTTGTTTTATGGGTTGTTTAATGGATTTTCCGAGTTGTCTTCTTCTTGCGTAAAATTCTTGCTTTTCAGCTCTATTATCGATGGAACACCAACAACAGCAACATATTGGAGTACACGTAGTCTATGAGACTGCTGAGTAAGAATAGATAAATTTTTTGAGTATCAAAATAATCAGTAGATAACTTCAATAAGATATCTATTTTGGGCTTAATGAAGTAGTGCACTGATTCACGGTATTTTGTTAGAATATTTTTTATCAATAATATACGAATATTAAGCACATAAGCACGAACGCAAAATCTAGAGACAAATTTTTCACGACATTGGGAAAGTTCTGTTTGTTTATTGACGTTTACGATAGGTAGGTATGTCAACGAAATTCAATTCCATTCGCAATTTTCGGAGTAGATCAGGTAGACACTTTAATCGATTGTATCGTTTTTATGCTTTTCACACCAAACCCAAAACCGCATTTTCCTCGAAAACTTGTCGACGAATTCACACCGACAACCAACTCGTTTCGTTTGACGTTTCAATCAGCTGTGAGAAACTAGACGTTAAACTTCGGTGCAAACTTATTTGGTTAAAAATTCCGATCGCATACATTAACAAACAAAATGAATTTAGTGCATTTCAAAATAACATTAGCCCATCAATTAATTGTGGAAAATGATTTTAATTTGTGAGTTGTGACATTTGTTAGGTCAGCCATTGTGCTGAATATTGCAAAAGGTGTGTTTGTTCCAACAACCCGACGATTGGAAGTCGTTTTCGTGGTATTTCCGGTATTTCCGTGGAATACGAGTGCTAACGAATCGTTTTGAAAACTGAAATATGTATGGGCAAACTTCTGTTTTCGAAGAAGTTTTCGTTTTGGCGAAAACCCGGTTTTGATCTGTGTGTGAAAAGTATTATAGCCTTTTCACACCGAAAACCGCTAAATAGCTACAAAAAACATTCAAACTATTTTTTTTTTTCTAAACTTCATCAAAATATGTATAAATTTCATATAAATATGTAGCATTTAACCATGATAATAAACACATGAATGCACATAAAAATGAGCTTATTTAAATAGATTTTGGCAAAATTTTCTAGTACCAAAACGTAATCAAAAAAAGAATCTGTCGACGCGACGGAAGAAGCCCAAACGTTTTCCCGTCTATATTTGTCAAATCCGTACAGTTTTTGTTCATTAACATTCAAGATGATGTGGAACTCGCTCATGAATTTAATGTCGTTTTCCGTTGGGACAGAAAAGAGTCAGAGCAGTTTTTCTGCTCTCGAAATCAGCTGGCTGTCAGATTTCATGTTCCATTGGCCGTAAAAAAAACACTTTTTTTCAGAGTCAGAGCAGTTTTGCGAATCTCGATATCTGAGCGAGATTCACACCTACTTACACTAACACCAAAACATTTGTCTTTTGTCAAACTTTATAGTGTGTTATTAATTACGTATTTGAAGACAAAAGTCTGTGAAAAATAGAGAAAAAATTACGTTTTGCTGCCGCAATGGATATCAAAATAAATTGAGTGGATTTTCATAAGCATAAATTACAATTTAAGATCAGCTGACTTTTCAAACATGCACTACCACAAATGCAAAGGAAGAAAAATCTCATTTTATGTTCCATTGGGCACGAAAAATCTGAAATCTGAGAGCAAAATCCGAAAATCCCAATGGAAATCGACATCAGTATTTACATATTCAATTTTTGTATAAAATAATAAATGGCAACGCTTCTTAATATATTGGAAAACTTCATTCCGAATTTGCATATAAGACAAAACCTCTCTACCATACCTGCAAACTGCAATTACAAAACTTTTATCTTGTTCTTGTGCTCGTCACTTCTATAGTCGTCACTCGTCAGCTCGGTAGTTTGCTTTTGCCTTGCTTCTCAATTCTTGTCATTCTTGTTGAGTGGTGGAAGGACACAGTGGTGTGTAAGCGCATTTTTGTGCATATTCGAAAAATCATTTCAAAAGGAATAAATTCAGTTTAACATAGAAATATACACAGAAAGATATAGCAGCATGTCGATTAAATTAATAGCAAATGTTAACAATCCGCCAATAGGTAAGAACTATAATTTCCTTCGCACTTCTAGGTTATGGTGTACATACCATGGCCTTCGCCATCGTCATCTAATTTTAGCAATAAGACCATAAGCTGGTGAAATTTATTTGTATTGTATATACCAAATACATTATTTTTTTTTCTCTACAAGGTGGACTTGCAACAGCGCATCTTATCAACGAAACAACACCTGTAGAGATCAAATGGGGGAACGAAACGTCACTACGCTTTCCGGATGGTCGTCTTCTAGTTTGTCATTCCAATAACGATGTTCTACGGGCTCTGTCTCGTGCAGCACCCCAATACATGCTGTACGGAGAAACAGCCATTGAGCGAACTCAAATTGATCACTGGCTTTCATTCAGTTTAACATGCGATGACGACATCTCATGGGCAATGTCATTATTAGACAAATCAATTGCTCCGGTCACATATTTGGTTGCCAACAAGTTGACTATCGCTGATTTTGCTCTATTCAACGAAATGCACTCACGTTATGAAATACTATCAGCAAAGGGAATACCCACACATGTCCAGCGTTGGTATGATCTTATCAATGCACAGCCGTTGATTCAAAAGGTACTGCAAACATTACCAGATGAAGCGCGTGCTAAAGCAAAGAAGGGCAATAAATCTGCGTCCAAGGAGAAGGAATCTAACAAGACAGGCGAACGCAAGCAAGAGGGTAAATTTGTTGACTTGCCAGGGGCTGAAATGGGCAAGGTTGTTGTAAGATTTCCGCCAGAAGCTTCTGGTTATTTGCACATTGGACACGCAAAAGCTGCGCTACTCAATCAATACTATCAGCAAGCCTTTAACGGCAAGTTGATTATGCGATTTGATGATACAAATCCTGCCAAGGAGACGGTGGAGTTCGAGAATGTGATTTTGGATGATTTGAAAATGTTGGAGATTAAGCCAGATATTTTTACCCATACATCCGACTACTTTGATTTAATGCTGGAGTACTGTGAAACTCTGATTAAGGAGGGAAAGGCTTACTGCGATGACACTGATCCGGAGACCATGAAAAAGGAACGCGAACAGCGAACCGAGTCGAGGAATAGGAACAATGGTAAGTTTCTTCACCGTACTGTTGAGAATGGTTTGTTTACCTAAATTTGTTGTTGATAGATGTTGACATGAACATGGTTCTGTGGAAGGAAATGCAGAGTGGAAGTGCCATAGGACAAAAATGCTGCGTTCGCGCTAAAATTGATATGACATCGCCCAATGGCTGTTTACGCGATCCAACAATATATCGTTGCAAAAATGAGCCTCATCCTAAGACCGGAACTAAGTACAAGTGAGTAAATAATTTCTTTTCGATGCCCGTTAAATTTTAAACAAATATCATTTCTACACTCGCACTCCAACACAATTTCGCAGTTATATACTCGTTAATAAATACACCGGAAGTAATATGTGCACATATCAGTCGATGAAATATTCTAAATGATCAATTAAGACTATCACAAAGATATAACGAAACTAATTGCTGGGTGTGGTTAGACTGAGTGTTATGATAATTAGCCTCGTTTAAATAGATCTCCATAGCCCTTCTACGGACAATGTGAAATACTTTTTACAAAATGTCGGCGTTAATCATCGAATGTGTGTTTTCTTCTTCATGTTCATCGTGGTTTCAATAAAGTTCACACATTTGTTACTACTTTGTGTGCTGTAGTACGTTGCCCTTTCGATTAAATGAACTACAAGATTTGACTCCACCATTTGACTGCTTGACACTGGATATCTAGAGCGTAACCAACTGACTACTGATACTGTAGTTTCCACATCTTCCAAATGACGATATCGAGTCTTTAATATTGATACCAGATTGGAAGCTGTTAGATAAAAGACCCGCAGGCTTGTAGATATCTATGGAATCCATCCATACGAGAATCTAAACTCCCTGTGGTACAATATTTCTTATTTGAAACTTGACATAAGCTCAAATCTCTGCCTAAACTGCCCCCCGGTAACACTTGTCAATTTTTTTTACAGAGTCTATCCAACATATGATTTTGCTTGCCCAATTGTCGATGCTATCGAGAATGTAACCCACACTCTCCGCACCATGGAATACCATGATCGTGACGATCAATTCTACTGGTTCATTGATGCTCTAAAACTACGCAAACCATACATCTGGGAGTACGCCCGCTTGAACATGACCAACACAGTTCTTTCAAAGAGAAAACTGACTTGGTTTGTCGATCAGGGCCTCGTCGATGGATGGTAAGTTAGTTTTTAGATAAACCCAGTTCAATCGTTTACGAATTTCTTTGCTACAACTTTAGGGATGATCCTCGCTTTCCAACTGTGCGTGGTGTTCTCCGCCGTGGCATGACTGTTGAGGGTCTGAAAGAATTCATCATCGCCCAGGGTTCCAGTAAATCCGTCGTCTTCATGAATTGGGACAAAATTTGGGCTTTCAACAAGAAAGTCATCGATCCAATTGCACCGCGATACACAGCTCTTAATGCAACCGATCACGTTGTAGTGAATGTAGCTGGTGCCAAAAAGGAAACCATTGAGGTACCAGCTCATCCCAAGAACGAAGCTGTTGGCAAAAAAACGGTTGCGCTTAGTAACAAGATTCTTATCGATCACGTTGATGCCGTGCTCCTGAATGAGGGCGAAAACGCCACTTTCATCAATTGGGGTAACATGTTGATAAAGAAGATAAACAAGACTGGCGATAAAATCACCTCTATCGATGCCCAGTTGAATTTGGAGAACAAGGACTTCAAGAAGACATTAAAGCTAACCTGGTTGGCACAGTTGGAGGAAACGGAATATCCACCAACGTTCTGTGTCTACTTTGATAATATTATAAGCAAAGCTGTGCTCGGAAAGGATGAGGACTTTAAGCAGTTTATTGGACACACAACTAGAGTAAGCTTAACAGTTAGTCGATTAAATTACTGGTTTAAAAAAACAAGATTTTTGTTACAGAAAGAAGTCAAGATGCTTGGTGACCCAGAGCTCAAGAAATGCAAACAGGGGGATATAATTCAGCTACAGCGTCGTGGATTCTTCAGAGTCGATATCGCTTATGGCAGAGCCAGTCCACTCTCTGGTGTAACCCGTCCAGTTATTTTATTTGCGATTCCTGATGGACACACCAAAGATGTTCCAACCTCTGGCCTCAATATGAACGGTTGTTCGGAGCCTGGTAAAACTGTGAGTATATTTGATTTGTATCCATTTGTTATACAATCTATAATGAGGGAATAATTCCTGGAAATTTGTTTTGTTCGAGGGCTGGCAATCCGCCTCCCACCAAAGGAAATGTGTTTGTGCCAACGAATACAAAAGATGTTGCATATGTAAATAGGTTTCCTAGAATATGCATTATCCCCAAGTGAAGTTTAACACTTCCGAGAACGAACTGTTCGATGTAGAACGTGTATGTAGCTGTTGGTCCCTGGGAAATTGTGTTTATGACGTGCATAGTATGCAATGGCGTAGTTGAAAATTTGGGTTTGCAAGGTTGCTTGAGAGAGACTGCCCTAGGTGAACAGCGCATGCGCGGGAAAGAAACCTAATCTGGATGTGCGGTACGAAAATAGTACACCAAGCGTAAAGTTTCTTTCGTTTTGGGGTAGTACTATATTTAGAGTAGATGCACTGAATTCCGGGAACAAAAATATTTCTAATTTTAATATCCATGCCTTACTGAACAAAACCATTGCCGATATTTGTAGACATAGCCCTGCTTGAGGTTGTCTAGAAAAAAAAAAAACCCTAATATCTGCTTTATCTGACAATGAATTGTCAACGAATAAGTGGAATATGTTCGCTATGTGTTGTGCTCTTTCACGGAATTCAAGTTATATTGGCCTGAGTTATGTTGATTTTTGCAAATTCACAGATTATAAAAACCCTTGTAGGAATAGTGATAAACTGATAATCGACGTCATACGTTGCAAGAGGAAAGGCAGTGAAAAAAACCTGAACCCCTGGACTACTGACAGCGCACTTTTCCGCAAACCACTGAGGCACATTTTCAGCTTTCATTAAAGCTGTCACAAAATGTTAATTTATTTATTTAGCAATATTTATGTACTACAGGGTGGAGGTTGATGAATATTGCTACATTAAGAAACTCAAATAACTTGTTTTTCAGTGTGTGGAATTAATTTTTCTTTTATTCATGTTAAAGCTGATGCAATTTTATTAAATATAGCTCAATTAGTTTGAAAAATAATGGAATTTAAATGCCCCCCTGCTAGTTGATGCATGTGCGGCATCTTACCAAGTTCATTACTGCTTGGAGAGTTGAGATAGGAATAACCGCAACTGTTTCTCGAATGGATTGCTTTAGTTTTAGTTCATTCAAATTTGTTGGTTTTACTTTAAAGACATCCTGTTTGCATCCCCACAAGAAAAAGTCAGGTGCAGTAAGGTCAGCCGACTTGGGGGGCCAACGGAATGTGGAGTTTCTGGATATCAGCTTATTGGAACATTTTCGTCGTAATTCTGTCATTAAGGCTGGGCTATGTGAGGAATTGCACCATCTTGCTGAAACAACAGAGAGTTGAAAGAAATTCTGATTCGGTGTAATGCTGGATGGAAAAACTAACCATAACGGTTAGTAGGGCCCGAAGTAGGGCCCGACAATGCAGCGTGATGAAACTGCACACCACACTGTGACAAGAAGTGGATGCAATTCCGTCTCATGGAGTATCTATCTGTCGGTTAGAAGCACTCCATATTTGACAATTTTGTTTGTTTATGTCGCCGTTTAAATCGAAATACGCCTCGTCAGACATAAAAGACAGTTCAACATGTTTCCGTCCTCTTAAACCATTTGAAGCATCTTCTGGCAAAATTCCAATCGAATCGGCAAGTCTGCTGCGTTCAGTTTGTTGGCCATTTGAATTTTATATGGGAACAAGTCCAAATCATTGTGCATAATTGACGGCAATGACTGTCTGCTTATACCCATTTGAGCAGATGTATGTGTGTATGTATTTATTTATTTAGTATATATAACTATTAAGTTCAATTTACAATTAATAAGAGTTCATATTAAAATTACAAAATATTGGTTAAAATGTGGTTTGACAACAATTTTTTGAATACTCTTAATACATTTTCATTTTTAATTTCATTTGGTAGTTCATTAAATAGTTTAAGTCCTTTGTGCATAATCATATTTGTAGTTCTGACGTCTCTATAAAATTGCAAATGAAAATCTGAATTTGACCTCAAATTATAAGGCTGCACATCCTGGACATACTGCAAATTTGATGAAAGATAATTTGGCAATAGGCCGTGTTTCATCTTATATACAAAGATAAGGGCGTTGAAGTGAATCCGTTGGTTGATATTCATAGCATAGCTTTATTTTGCAATATTTGAAGTCTTCTTAAGCTTTCAACATTCCCCATGAATAGGATTGTAGAGCAGAACTCAAAATGAGGTTTTACGATGGTGTTGTATATGTTAATCGCACACATTGTTTGTATGTTATTTCGAATCCGTCTTATAAAACCGAGTTTTTTGGAAATTTTTTTCGTTATGTAGTCTATGTGATTTTTAAATTTTAATTTATTGTCCAAAATTATACCGAGATACTTTATTTCACGCACCTGTTCGATAACTTCTCCATTTATATTTAAATTTAAGTTAATCTCATTATTAAACAACATGCATTTAGTTTTGTTTACATTAAGTTTAAGTTTGTTCATTTCTAACCATTTACGTAAATTATTTAAGTCGTACTCGAGGTTGTTTAGCAGCACACTTATATCTTTTCCACTCACAAATAATAAGGCATCGTCTGCAAATAACGATATCTTACAATATTTAAGTTTTCTATCTATTTCGTTTATGTACAACAAAAACAACAAAGGGCCAAAAATAGTGCCCTGAGGTACACCAAACGTCGTAAGTGCTACTGATGAGAGTTCACTACCTATTTTAGTACGTTGTGTTCTATCGCTCAAGTAAGATTTAAACCACTTCAGTTCCTTATCTTTAACACCATATTTACATAACTTTTGCACCAAGATTTTACGATCAATAGTCTCAAAAGCTCTTTGAAAATCTAGAAATATTGCTATTATAATTTCGGCTTTATGGCTTAGCTCTTTAAAGTTCATAATGAGCCAGTTGAGTGAAGTTTCACATGAATGACCTGGTCTAAAACCTGACTGATTTTCCATTAATATGTTATTATGTACCACAAATTAAAAAAATTGATTGTAAGCTGTTTTTTCAATAATTTTTTCCACGACGGGCATTATATTTATAGGCCTAAATTGATCACACTTTATTGTTTTACTTTCTTTGGGAATTGGAATAATAGTCGTTTCCTTAGGATTTCGAGGAAATTCGCCCTTACCAAATGAGCCATTTATAATTTTAACTAAAACTGGGCCAATGATGCTGAAGCTGTCCAAAATAATACGTATGCTTAATTTTGACGCGTCCTTTTTATTTTTGATATTTTTACATATGCTAAGCAGATCAAGCTGGGTGATTTGCTTGAATTTAAAATTTGATTCAATTTGTACTAAGTCATTATACACCATATTGCTTGCCGGTATGGAATTACTTATGTTGTTTATGCTTTCGATAAAGTACGAGTTAAATTTATTTGCAATTACCGACTTATCACTTTCCTTGCTGTTAAAAAACTGTATTTCACCTATTTCATTTCTCTTTTCTTTTAATACTAATTTTTTAATGGTTGACCACATTTCTTTTTGCCCGGCACTATTTTCAATTTTGTTACATATGTAATTCCGTTTCGCTAAGTTTATTTTACGTCTATATAAGTTTCTTAATCTTTGACATTCATACCAATCATCTACTGTGTTCAGAATGCTTGCTCGTTGATATGCTTGAATTTTTTGCAATTTGATTTCATTCAAGTCTGGGGTGAACCAATTATTATTGCACTGATTTATGCGTTTTATCACATTCTAAAATAAAATACACATTCTAAAATAAGCTTCCTGTCGAAACTTTTGGATCGTTTTGTATGGCAGCAGCTACAGCAGCGATTGTTTCCTTTGTCCGAACTGAAGTGTTTCGATGGTAAAGTCATCTTTTGACTGTTCCATGCTCGGCAAAATTGTTAACAAGTTATTGTCCACCTGCTCGGAGAATTGCCGTCAAACGTGCGCCTATACTCTCTTCGAACCGAAACTACGGTGCATGATTCGACAGTTGAAGTGAAAATTTCATCGCTCTCATAGTTACAGAACTTGAATATATGTATAACATATTTCCAGGGGTTTCATATCGAAACCCACAGTTACAGAACGCAGAATGTGATATTATGAAATTTTGTTTCGATTCATATCGTTTTTGTGCTAAATATTTCGATGCGATAATTACAGAACATGGGCACAGATTCATTAAATAGAAAAAAAGTTATATAATTTTTTTTTCGGTAGCGGCTTTTATCAGCTTTTATCAGTATAACACAAGGATATGTTTTGCAATAAAAAGTTTTAATATACAAGAAAGATATACCTACATTACTCTGTTCGTACCCATTTTTTTTTAGTAAAAACTCCCTTTCGCAGCAAATTTCGTTTCGTCCAAATTCGTTAATGTAATGAAAATAATAACTCCGTGAAATTTGTAGGAAAAACAAATTTTATATTGCTGTAGCATAGTTATGTTAAAAAAAATACTGAAAAGTTTAACATAAAGTGCAAAAAACTGAATAAAAGCATCGTAGAAATTAAATATTATGTTTTTCAAATGTATTTGGTAAAAGCCGTGAAGTTAAAGTAATGGAAATTGTGCGTTTTTCAACAATATTTGAACTAAACACTACTCTGGCCATTATTTACTGGCTTTGTTAGGTATCCTACAAGTTTTTTTTTTTTTGACATTTTAACGAAAAAGATAGCCCATCTGTGAATAAATGGGCTTCGCGAAACACTCCATACAAAGCGGGATGTTTGCAGACACATAAACACGCCACATAAAATTCACAATGAGAATTTAAGATTAAGACGCACGGAAAATTTAAGGCCCTTAAACAAAAAAACAAATTCAAATCGATGGGACCCTACTATGAAACTCGATTCTAAAGTGAAACTGTTCGAATTCGCAAAATCGCTAATTCTATAAGTACGTTATGGAAACGAAAATCGAACGTCTCTAGTACTGCCAATCATTTATTGTTTTCTTGGTACAAAATTGGTACTACCTTTTTCTACATCAAATTTGTTTGCGAGAAGATCGATTTAAGAAGTTTTTTTCTCAGAATGTAAGTAAATAAAAGTTATAAAGTAATAACTCATGAATATTTCATTAACATAGTAACATGTATGTATAATGTTTGTTTTTTTGTACCAGGGAGTCATTTCATGGTTATTGATTTTTATTCAAGTAAAAGTTTCAACACTGACAAATTATTTTATTTTTGTTACATTAGGTTTGGGTTGATTTTAAAGTACATATACCAAAGGCAAGTTGAGAAAAAATAAAATTAATTTGTCCGGTTCTGTTCAAATATTATTGAACAAGTACATGAAGGCATCTTTCGAAAGGCAGTAGTTTTAAACAAAGCTGAAATAAAAATATTTTATTGGATTCAAAATGCCTTTAAATAAATACTCAACAGAAAAACCTTTTTTCGCTTAGCTCCATTATGTTAGATTTATCTCTTATCCGCCTTCGTTCAACTTTATGATTTTTTTGCGGATTTCCTTCAGACTCCAACCAAATTGCGACACTGCCCATGTTTATTTATTATTGTTTGATTGTTTCACGATAAATTTGTTGGGATATTCCAAACAAAATGCGAGACTCGTATGGGTTATGTCAAACATCACGCGAGAATCGTTCGAAAATCGCAAATTTGTTGTCAAATAGTTTGGCATTACCGGCATTCGATTCTTCTTTCATAGAGAGTACCAGTTGAAAGTAGAATCGCAAATATCTTTCGAATAGAATCAATAGTAGAATCGAGTTTCATAGTAGGGCCCCAGAATAAGCAAAATCCTTGAAATAAGTCTGTTCGTTAAAATAATTGATACGTTCGAGGAATTTGCTAATTTACAATAAAATTAGCTATGGAAGTGATTCGTAAATAATCGAACTTATTTTTGACAAATCCGAGTATGTGAAAGAGTTTATACTGATTAAACGACAAGCATTCAAAAAGAGGAAAAATGACATGGAGCAGATTGTCTCTTTTTACAGCAAGTAATAATTTCGTTGCCACTATCGAGATCGAAAATAATCTTGAAGAGAGCATTCAATATTATTTTGCAGCCTGTTGATACTATTTTTCTCGATGACGCTCTCTTTTGCGAATTTTTCGAGCTAGGGAACGGCAATGAGTAAAAATTCGTAAGAATTAGTAAGAATTAGTTAAACTTCATATTCAAAAGTAAAGGAACAGACCTATGCGCACATGTTCTGCATTCCACTTTTTGTGAATTCAAAGCAAAAAGTGAATTTTGGTGTTCTATATTCCATCCAAAATAATATAATAATTTTTGGCGCAACAGGTCCGTAGGGACCCTAGGCCTAGCTTCTCGCAACCATTCGTTTTGTGAGTTTTCATTTTTGGAACGAATGGAAGGGATCTACAATTTTATGCCGATTCCAAACGGCTAATTGAGAAGCTCTTTCATGACAGTTATACTCTCGGATGTTTGTCAGACGTTCGCGAGAGGTGGCGCAGTGAACAAAAAACCCTGAGTTGGAAATTGGGTTTTTGCGGGATTCGAACCTGAACCCCTCGCTTAGTAGTCCAACACACTAACCACTAAGCCACTGCGACCATCCATCCAAAATGGATTATGTGAAATAGGTTGAATTCGTTTTTCGAACATGAAATTTGGTGTTCTGTGTTCCGAACAAACCCCATTTTGAAGTGAATTCAATTCACTTTAGTTTCATGTAGTGAATAGCCATTTTCTTAGGAATAATTTGCAAAATGTAAGTAGTCATGCAAAATAAAAACGTTAAAATAAGAACTCGCGGCAAGAAAGAATATTGCTGCATTTTATGGAAGGCCACGTTGATATCGCCAAAGGATTCTTTAAGGGCGATAAAATGCATATGGAGGAATTGTGGAAGAACCTCACAAAGGTTTTAAATGCTGAAGGTCTAGTACCTGAGACAGCACTTTACTGACGGTAGATCTGCCTAAGCCTATGTCAAAATCCTTTCCAACTGACCTCTGATAACTTCCTTCACCCAGAAAACGAAGCGTTGCAGCTAATTTAAGTGTTAAAGGAATTGAAGATGACTTTATCACAGGATCTATTTCTATCAAGATGTAAATGCTTCTTTGTAGAACTTTCCTGCGAACTCTTTCTCCTTGATTTTCCACTCTCCTTTCTCTTATGACTGACAATAATATTAATCCGTCCATATTTAAAAGGAATTTGTATTTTTCTTTTTCAAATTTCACGAAATAATCAATGAAAAAATACGAACAGCTAATTTTGGCATTTCGAAAAGAATTCGAAGTGAATTGAAAAAAATTGATTTCACTCGGAATGTAGAACACGTAAATTTATTTTGAGTGAAATTGAAATTCGTTTTCAATTCATTTCACTCGGAATACAGAACATGTGTGATTATTTGACATTTGTCGTCCAATTTCCCATAAGCGTGCATTTCCTTCATAATTTCCCATTCTTACTATATGAAAGTAAAGGAACAAACCTAACCTAACATATTCGCCTTCGAATTTTCCGTTCCAAAGTTTCGGTGGACTGGGGTTGCGCAACAAAATTATAATTAAGCCGACGCAAATGTACTCAAATCCAACTTTACCGAAACGAAATTAAATGAAGTTCTTAACCTCACTTTTCACAATGCAATCGATAGATATCTGACCACACGCAATGGGCACACTCAAAAATCTAGTTATTTTAAGTCGACTGAATTGGTCTGGATAAGAAGTTACTTGAATGTAGAAACTAGATTGTTCGGGAACGTCACTTTTCCGCGAACTGTCAACTTTTTACTTAGTCACGAAATTCTTGACAAGATTCGTCGGCTACCCCTCCATAAACTTCAACTGAAACAGCTGCCCATATGACCGATTTCAGCCAGTCAAAGCAAGATACATTAGACGGACAGCAAGATACTTGAGCGTCTCCAATAGCAAAGGCCGTGGCAATGGATTCACCATACGTCGTGCATTTCGTTTTCACTGGCGGCATATGACCAGGAAACTTATTTTTCAAAGTGCTTTTGCCCATACAAACTTTCATCACCTATTTCATCCCCTTCAAGTTTTGTTTTCGCGACAAAAAGTAAACCATGAACAGCTTCCAAATAACGATATCGAGTCTTAAATATTCATACCGTATTAAGAGCTGTTAGATAAACGTCCCACAGGCTTGTGGATGTCTAATGAACACATCCATATGACATTCTAAACTCCCTGTGCGACATTAAACCTCTATTTAAGTGTCATCGTGCCCGAATGTCTGCTCAGAATATCGTGCTAACCATGGACAGCTTCCAAATAACGATATCGAGTCTTAAATATTCATACCGTATTAAGAGCTGTCAGATAAACGTCCCACAGGCTTGTGGATGTCTAATGAACACATCCATATGACATTCTAAACTCCCTGTGCGACATTAAACCTCTATTTAAGTGTCATCGTGCCCGAATGTCTGCTCAGAATATCGTGCTAACCATGGACAGCTTCCAAATAACGATATCGAGTCTTAAATATTCATACCGTATTAAGAGCTGTCAGATAAATGACCCACAGGCTTGTAGATGTCTAATGAACACATCCATATGACATTCTAAACTCCCTGCGCTAGATTAAACCTCTATTTAAGTGTCATCGTGCCCGAATGTCTGCTCAGAATATCATGTTAACCATGGACAGCTTCCAAATAACGATATCGAGTCTTAAATATTCATACCGTATTAAGAGCTGTTAGATAAACGTCCCACAGGCTTGTAGATGTCTAATGAACACATCCATATGACATTCTAAACTCCCTGTGCGACATTAAACCTCTATTTAAGTGTCATCGTGCCCGAATGTCTGCTCAGAATATCGTGCTAACCATGGACAGCTTCCAAATAACGATATCGAGTCTTAAATATTCATACCGTTTTAAGAGCTGTTAGATAAATGACCCACAGGCTTGTAGATGTCTAATGAACACATCCATATGACATTCTAAACTCCCTGTGCTACATTAAACCTCTATTTAAGTGTCATCGTGCCCGAATGTCTGCTCAGAATATCGTGCTAACCATGGACAGCTTCCAAATAACGATATCGAGTCTTAAATATTCATACCGTATTAAGAGCTGTTAGATAAACGTCCCACAGGCTTGTAGATGTCTAATGAACACATCCATATGACATTCTAAACTCCCTGTGCTACATTAAACCTCTATTTAAGTGTCATCGTGCCCGAATGTCTGCTCAGAATATCATGTTAACCATGGACAGCTTCCAAATAACGATATCGAGTCTTAAATATTCATACCGTATTAAGAGCTGTTAGATAAACGTCCCACAGGCTTGTAGATGTCTAATGAACACATCCATATGACATTCTAAACTCCCTGTGCGACATTAAACCTCTATTTAAGTGTCATCGTGCCCGAATGTCTGCTCAGAATATCGTGCTAACCATGGACAGCTTCCAAATAACGATATCGAGTCTTAAATATTCATACCGTATTAAGAGCTGTTAGATAAACGTCCCACAGGCTTGTAGATGTCTAATGAACACATCCATATGACATTCTAAACTCCCTGCGCTACATTAAACCTCTATTTAAGTGTCATCGTGACCGAATGTCTGCTCAGAATATCGTGCTAACCATGGACAGCTTCCAAATAACGATATCGAGTCTTAAATATTCATACCGTATTAAGAGCTGTTAGATAAACGTCCCACAGGCTTGTAGATGTCTAATGAACACATCCATATGACATTCTAAACTCCCTGTGCGACATTAAACCTCTATTTAAGTGTCATCGTGCCCGAATGTCTGCTCAGAATATCGTGCTAACCATGGACAGCTTCCAAATAACGATATCGAGTCTTAAATATTCATACCGTTTTAAGAGCTGTTAGATAAATGACCCACAGGCTTGTAGATGTCTAATGAACACATCCATATGACATTCTAAACTCCCTGTGCTACATTAAACCTCTATTTAAGTGTCATCGTGCCCGAATGTCTGCTCAGAATATCGTGCTAACCATGGACAGCTTCCAAATAACGATATCGAGTCTTAAATATTCATACCGTATTAAGAGCTGTTAGATAAACGTCCCACAGGCTTGTAGATGTCTAATGAACACATCCATATGACATTCTAAACTCCCTGTGCTACATTAAACCTCTATTTAAGTGTCATCGTGCCCGAATGTCTGCTCAGAATATCATGTTAACCATGGACAGCTTCCAAATAACGATATCGAGTCTTAAATATTCATACCGTATTAAGAGCTGTTAGATAAACGTCCCACAGGCTTGTAGATGTCTAATGAACACATCCATATGACATTCTAAACTCCCTGTGCGACATTAAACCTCTATTTAAGTGTCATCGTGCCCGAATGTCTGCTCAGAATATCGTGCTAACCATGGACAGCTTCCAAATAACGATATCGAGTCTTAAATATTCATACCGTATTAAGAGCTGTTAGATAAACGTCCCACAGGCTTGTAGATGTCTAATGAACACATCCATATGACATTCTAAACTCCCTGCGCTACATTAAACCTCTATTTAAGTGTCATCGTGACCGAATGTCTGCTCAGAATATCGTGCTAACCATGTACAGCTTCCAAATAACGATATCGAGTCTTAAATATTCATACCGTTTTAAGAGCTGTTAGATAAATGACCCACAGGCTTGTAGATGTCTAATGAACACATCCATATGACATTCTAAACTCCCTGTGCTACATTAAACATCTATTGAAGTGTCATCTTGCCCGAATGTCTGCTCAGAATATCATGTTAACCATGTACGGGTTCCAAATAACAATACCGAGTCTCTAATATTCATATCGTATTAAGAGCTGTTAGATAAATGTCCCACAGGCTTATAGATGTCTAATGAACACATCCATATGACATTCTAAACTCCCTGCGCTAGATTAAACCTCTATTTAAGTGTCATCGTGCCCGAATGTCTGCTCAGAATATCATGTTAACCATGGACAGCTTCCAAATAACGATATCGAGTCTTAAATATTCATACCGTATTAAGAGCTGTCAGATAAACGTCCCACAGGCTTGTAGATGTCTAATGAACACAACCATATGACATTCTAAACTCCCTGTGCGACATTAAACCTCTATTTAAGTGTCATCGTGACCGAATGTCTGCTCAGAATATCGTGCTAACCATGTACAGCTTCCAAATAACGATATCGAGTCTTAAATATTCATACCGTATTAAGAGCTGTCAGATAAACGTCCCACAGGCTTGTAGATGTCTAATGAACACATCCATATGACATTCTAAACTCCCTGCGCGACATTAAACCTCTATTTAAGTGTCATCGTGCCCGAATGTCTGCTCAGAATATCGTGCTAACCATGGACAGCTTCCAAATAACGATATCGAGTCTTAAATATTCATACCGTATTAAGAGCTGTCAGATAAATGACCCACAGGCTTGTAGATGTCTAATGAACACATCCATATGACATTCTAAACTCCCTGCGCTAGATTAAACCTCTATTTAAGTGTCATCGTGCCCGAATGTCTGCTCAGAATATCATGTTAACCATGGACAGCTTCCAAATAACGATATCGAGTCTTAAATATTCATACCGTATTAAGAGCTGTTAGATAAACGTCCCACAGGCTTGTAGATGTCTAATGAACACATCCATATGACATTCTAAACTCCCTGCGCTACATTAAACCTCTATTTAAGTGTCATCGTGCCCGAATGTCTGCTCAGAATATCGTGCTAACCATGTACAGCTTCCAAATAACGATATCGAGTCTTTAATATTCATACCGTATTAAGAGCCGTTAGATAAACGTCCCACAGGCTTGTAGATGTCTAATGAACACATCCATATGACATTCTAAACTCCCTGTGCTACATTAAACATCTATTGAAGTGTCATCTTGCCCGAATGTCTGCTCAGAATATCATGTTAACCATGTACGGATATTAAAACATTTAAAATTTCCGTCTCAATTGATTTCTAAACATTTATACATAAATAATTTACAAAAATAGATGCAATGCTTTTCTGAGCTGTAGAAACAAATTCACAAAAACGTAAACGAATAACGAACTCCACCAGTTGTCAAACTATAACGCACTTGTATTGGTATTGATGCAAATTCAAATTGTACCAAACGAACATAAAAAAACGTTCTAAAGGACTATTCACATGAGAGCGAGCGAACGAATTGCTGAAATGCGAACAAACCACTTTTGATGCATTTATGAACAGAAAATTGTACATTTTACTATTCCAAGAGGAGGATAGTTAATTATCCCATCAAAATGTATTAAGAAAACATGTTAATAAACAGTTAAAATAACGAAATTTCGAATTGCAAACTTTTTGCCGCGAACGAATACACCCTTGGCGCGAATTGTCAGTTTATTCACAATCCACATCATTCAATTCGCGTTCCACAAACTAACGAATAAAGCATTCGTTCGAACTTAACCTCAAACTCAAAATGTTAAAGAGACAAATAACGGCGACTGTCATTGGATTCGCGGGTTTCTGCGACCAAATTAAATGTATCATGTGAATGGACTGTCAAAACTTGCGAATATTCGTTCGTTCGTAGGTAGTTGGTCGCTCTCATGTGAATGATCCTTAAGAGCCCAATCGAATACCACATAAGTGTCATCCTACCCCAATGCCCGACAAACAGACCACGCGAACTTATTCAGCTTCTTAATAACAATATCGAGTCTTTCACATCCATACAAGCTGTTCTATCAATCATTTCTCTACATGCTTATGATGATGTTACCTCTCCGCATTAAGCACTTGTTTTCATTATCACCGTGGCCAATTCATACCAATAAAAACTCGGTTCTCCATCGTCATTGTTGACATGGGCGATAGCTTCGACCTACAAATTGAATAGTTCTCTTTCTGTTTGTGTCTTGCTGCTGTTCGTTTTTACCCCTTTGTAAAACTTTAGAATATTGTTTGCGGCTTATTTTACTACGATCTCGAAGTTAAATAAACCGAACTGGCGTTTCGAGCTTTAATTGGGCACAGTAGTGAGTATTATACCATGTTCCCACCAACGTGATTTAGCTCATATGATTTATAAATCACGAAAGCCGTCTCCACCGAATTTTACGTGATTTAGTTTGACATCCAGCAGAAAGAATTCGTCCACTTCGGAGAGGGTAGTTTTTTTTTCGTTGTTTTTCTTTTGTTATCACACCTCTGCCAAAAATAAATCAATTTATGATTGTTGTGCTTAATAAAAATACCAAAATACACCGAAACACGAAGAAAATTGAATTTGGGATAATATTTTTGACATTTGTGTTGTTTTTTTTTTGTTTGTTGAATAACATTGGCCGCGTTCCTCTGCCCGCTAGTCTTCTAGCACAAAATATCCCAGATGAAGG
The DNA here is from genome assembly GCA_949126925.1 of Cheilosia vernalis. Lineage (NCBI taxonomy): Eukaryota > Metazoa > Arthropoda > Insecta > Diptera > Syrphidae > Cheilosia > Cheilosia vernalis. The sequence continues at coordinate 87,322,131 of OX421358.1, read as the reverse complement.
AACGCTCGCGCAGCGGCAGCGGCAAAATGACATTTGACTTTCCTTCATAAATAATTTCGTGTCGCATAATTATTTCCAAACTGCATTTAAAAAGAAATGGTACATGTTATAGAAACCATAATAATATCGGAATTGCTATTTTACTTACCTTATTACCAATTTAATCACAATTGCAGCTCGGCTTCGTATTTTTTTTTTTATTTTGTAGATGTTTGAACGATTTCCATTGACAGCTGTTTTTTTGTTTTTTTTTTTCTCTCAAAGCAGCGGGTAGTTTTGCGCTAGATTGAGAAATTTCCCTGAAAGGGATATTTCACAAAAAGTGCTAGACGACTAGCGCAAATGGTAAAATGTCAATTTTTTTTATATGGAGTTTGACATGCCGCTGCTCATCTAGCGGGCAGTGGAACGCGGCCATTGAATTGAATTGAAAGCGCTGCAGGTATGTTCGATTTTATTTTGTGTGGATTTGCGATGAGAGATACGTAATTAAAAATTAAACATGTCTAAATCACGTAATTAGTAATCACGAAAATGTATGGTAAATCACGTAATTTATGAGATGATTTAGCTAAATCAAGTGGATTTAGCTAAATCACGTTGGTGGGAACATGGTATTACGCTTTCTACTCAAAACGACTGACTCCCTTCAGAGTTGCATCCATGTATGGGCTTCCCAACAACAACAACACAACACATTTTCGCAAAGCATTCATCCGTGCCCCTCGATATGGGTCACTATTTGTCAATTAGCAACAACAACCAATCAATGAACCACCTGGCTGATTTGGCACATCAAATGATCTCGTGTCCATTAGGAACTCAAAATGATAATTATATTTTCAAACAAGCCTCTCTTTACCGATAGAATTCAATTCCATTAATATACCTGTGGCAAAGGTCAACGATCCGTCATTCCACATACAAATGCCTTAGCAAAAATCAGGTAAACACATAATTAAGGTATTGTTTGATGTATGTACTTATGGATTAAGGTATATCGTCGAAACGGTGTATGATAGACGAGCCTTCTTTTCGGTTTCTATTTCCACTTTGCATCTCAATTTGAACGGGCCACCTCACCGCTGTGGCGGCCAAGTGAAAGTTCGGTTTTTATTCTCTCTACTCGTTGTCATTGCCGTTACCACATCACCCAGTGTGTTTTCGGTTATTTATCGTTAATGCTTCTCCGTCTGATTCGTTTTTTAGCCAACTCAGATGTTACTCAAGTTCGTCTAAACTCTACTATCGAATGCATACCATTGTGTTTAGTGAGTAGTGCCGCGTGGAGAATCTTGCTGACGACTGTTGCTGATGAACACGTATCTGTCTACTCGTAACTAGTAATAGTTTCGTTATTAACTTGCGCGGTTTGTTTGTTATTGTTTTTTTTTTTTGTATCTTGTTTGCTCATTAGTTCTCACAACATGCAATTGGGCCGTCATCGTTTCGTTTAAAATAGATTATAACCTATAAAAATACAACTCATTATAAGCAAAGAGGATCTACAACTAGAGAGCCAACTTCACTTGCCCCTAACCGATTATCCCCTCAATTTTTGAATGACAGCCCTCTCTCGCGCGCTCTTATTTTTCCTGTCTGTGAATACGTGTAATTAATGGCCGCCGGGTGGCACTTTTTCAATAACAAACAATTTGTAAATGAATTTATAACAATAAATGTAAAAGGAATACATGTTGAGTATGGTTTTTTAGATAGCTTTACTTGTGCTCTATCCATTTTAGGTGCCAAAAAATGTTCATCCATTCACATTTCAGGTTTTTTTTAGTTTTCTTTACATGAAAAATATTTTTGACAGCAAAATTCATGCAGCTGCCTTTTGGAGTTGTTCCAAAAATAGGTTATTACCATGCAAGTTAAACCCAAGTTTTCACTAGAGCAAAAGTGATTTATGTGGTATTCGATTGGGCGCTCTCAGAGCACTTTTTTTTGCTCTCAGAGCAATTTTTATGTTCGTTTGGTCCAGGAAAAAGCAATCTTTTTCTGATTTCAGAGCACTTTTGCGAATCTAGATATTTTCTCAGATCTACCAATACAAGTGCGTTTGAGTTTGACAACTGATGGAATTTGTTTACATTTTTATGGAATTTTTTCTACAGCAAAGAAAGGCGTTGCATCGGGTGAATCTACTTTTCTAAATTATTTATGTATTAATATTTAGAAATCAATCGGTACGGATATTTCTTATGTTTTAATACAAAATTTAAGTAGTGAATAAAAATCGCTTAGAAAAGTGTCCAAGACTACACATATTCAAATCGCACAAATATCAACACAAAAATGAGCAAGTGACGTTTTTATGTTCGATTAGGCACACGAAATCTGAAATCTGAGGGCAAATCTGATGAAGCCCAAACGAATACCACATTAGTTTTAAATATTCCTAAACATTGCATAAATTTGTATTACTTGGTGGGTATTTTCACTTCTTTTTTTTAGCACCATTTTTGTACAAAATCAAAATGTGATTAGGAATTCTGTGGTTTAATTAGAGTGAATACTGAAATGTGTTGTTGTTACTTAAGCCTAGTATGCTGTTCCAGGAAAGCTAAAATTAAGCGCCTCTCCAATTTTTCTCTCCACCACTTCGCTTAATGCTCGCTTAATTTTAACAGTGTAAGTTCCGTCAACTTTCTACAGAAATTTCTACTTTTTAAAAGAAATTATATTAATAACAAGTAACAACGAATTTCTTTGTGTTGAACTAACCATTCTCCATTGGTACTGTTTCGTTTGAAAATTTATTGCCGATATTTTCTCTGATCTGTCAAAATTTCGCTGTGGAAAAATGTATTTTGCATTAATTTGCTTGCTTAAATTCTGTAGAGAGTTTTCGTACAGCGGCTCAGATATTTAGCTTGAACTGCGTACTGCTTGGCTTAACTGCTTTGCTTAATTTTATCTTTGGAGATATTTTTGTATGGGGGCTTAATTTAAGCGCGAGCAGCATACTAGGCTTTAGGAACAGAAAAATGTTAATTTATGAAAAAGATATTCTCGGATATAATAATGATTAAAGATTAAAATCCTAACAAAAATACAATATAATGTGGTGTTTAATTGGATTATTCTATCGAACGTATCAATCCAAATGGTTTTGTAAATTTTAAGTTCTTGCCTGTTCCATTCGTGTTTATAGATATTCTTTTGTAAATTTTATAATGTTGTATTTTAAAATGTCCACTGATGTTTTTGTAAGTCCCTCTTAATTATTAATTAACAAAAACAAGTACACTTGTGTGTGTTTTTGAAATATAAAAAGTAATGTTGTTCTAAGTATAGGCGTGTTTTTTTGAGCTTCGAACTCAGCAAAGTATGTTTTTCAGTAATTGTTCTAATTGCGTGCTGAAAATCTTACTTTACTTTTCTTTGCAGAGTTCGAAGCTAAAAAAACACATACGTAAAAGGCGATCTATATAGGATTTCTTTTATTATGAAATTTACCTGAAAAAATGAAATGCGCATATAGTTATAATCAGGTAGGTAGGTATTATAAACGGACAAAAACAAGTATAATTTATCCATTTTATGTACCATTTACAGATTAAAAATGATGCTGAAACTAAAATAGCTTTTTCCCCACAACATAAATCTAACGCTTTCCCCAAACTGTATTAAAATACCTATTTTGTTTCTATATGACGACAAAATGAAAAGCATTGAAATCGACGAAAAACAATTTGTTTTCTTTAAAATATACCTACAATAGATGCTTGAAGTTACAAATAAATCTCTTTTAATAAGAGTGCAAAAATCGTTTGAGTTGATTTTTCTCTGATTAATGTCATGGATCGATTTCTGATAGATATTGAAAAAAAAACATGATTTTATTGAGGTATTTGGCATTGTGACAAAATTATATCAGAAATTACAATTGGTAAAATCAATTTCATAAACCTTAAAAACTTTTTAACTGAACTGAGATGTGAACACCGTGTAACTAATGGGCACCAAAAATGCCGAACACAGTCGCCCACCCCATAATAATGGCCGCCCGAATGACATAAAGTGCCTACATAGGATTTCCTAAGTATGCGTGCGGCAGCAATGGCGCTCCTTTGATTTGTACAGGCACTAATACTTAGAAATTCCTATGCAGGACAGCAGCCAAACAACAGCTTGTAGGCAAAAGTACCGTTTCTGCTCTCAGTTGGCTCTCTAGTTGTAGATCCTCTTTGATTATAAGTACACAAAGAAGTACCTACTTACGTGTGAATTTATTTTTTAGTTGGTAAATAATTTAAAAAAGACTTGAGTGGCAATCATTATATCATTTCGCTGACTGAGTTTTTAAACTGACACCAAGATTTTTGGAAGCTGTGTAATGGCGTTTTTTCATTGAAGATCCGAGAGAGTTGCCCCGAAATTCAGGGCAATATATCACTGAATTTTGTGGGTTTTACAAGCCAAGCAATTACAAATTAAGTCACGTAGTACTCGATCTCGGATGCAGTAATTCAACCCCAGAATTGTTGTTGTTTTTTCAATGAAATCTATATGTGAGATTTGGCCTCCCTGTTGCTACTTTTTTTTCACAGTAAATATATATATATATATTTTTTTTTTATCCGAGGGTAGGTGAAAATCTTCCAAAGACACAATGAGAATAGCAAGCGCGTTCTCATAGTAGTGTCAGATTTTTACTGACTAAAAACACCACCCTTCTAAAGATTGTTAGATACTGCAACTAAGATATAACTTATCAAGCAATTTTTCTATCATGAAATAACAACTTTTGACAGGTTACTTTCCAATGAAAGATCCTGCGTGTTCCGCAAATTAAACGCGGTTAATCTTATCTTGCCAAGTCGAACGGTTTCGTTCGTTGTAGTCGGCGCAATAAATTGGTCTCGTCCAAGATTTGTCAGACTGTATTGTTGATATGTCCGATTAGTCGGTTTCTATGCTTTCTCGCGAAGCTTCTAGTTTCAGCTTCGATTGTTGGAATTCCGAGATCCCTATGGATATCGTCGTTTCTAATATACCATGGTGCTTGTACAATTTCTCTAAGCACTTTATTTTGAAAAGTTTGTAAAATATTGGCATTTGTTTTCTTGGTACATCCCCAAAGTTGTATACCGTAGGTCCACACCGGCTTTAGCACTTGCTTGTATAAAAGCAGTTTGTTCTCAGTACTGAGCTGGGAATGTTTTCCGAGTAACCAGTACATTTCTCTATATTTCATATCGAGTTCTTTACGTTTCATTTTCACGTGCGAACTCCATTTCAGCTTTGCGTCGAGTGTCATTCCCAGGTATTTGGCCTCGTTTGCAAAGGGTATTCGGGCCAAGTTTAGAAAAATTGGCAAGTCATTAGTTTTCTTATAGGTGAAATTCACGTTCACAGATTTGGTTTCGTTGAGGGCGATCCGCCAGTTCCTTGTCCACTCATTTACCTTATTCACTGCGGCTTGCAGTTTTGTAGTCGTCTCTTCGATTGTATTACCTACAGCTAGGATAGCTGTGTCGTCGGCGAACGTAGCAAGGGTAGTGCCATCTTCCCTTGGTATATCGCGAGTATATAACAAATAGAGAAGCGGACCAAGGACGCTTCCTTGCGGTACCCCGGCCGAAATTTCTTTTAGCTCCGAGTATTCGTTTCCATTTCTAACACGGAAGAGTCTATTCCGGAGATATGATTCTAGAATATCATATAGGCTTGCGGGGAGAACTTGTCGTAATTTAAATTTCAAAGGCTTGTGAGACGTCAAGGAATACGCTTGAGCAAATCTTTTTTTCTTCAAATGCTTTCTCGATTACGTAGGTAGTTCTATGTACTTGGTCAATCGGCGAATGTTTGGTTCTGATTTCTGAACCCAAACTGGTGGTCAGGGATAAGATTATTGTCTTCAATAACCGGTTGTAGGCGCCTAAGCAATATTCTCTCTAAGACTTTGGAAATGACTGGAAGAAGGGAAATCGGTCTATACGATTTTACTTTAAACCGATCTAAAACACCTCCCGAGGGCATTGACTTTTTTCGTATCGAATGGGATGTCACCTAGCCAGCAGTTCGACCAATCGGCAATTTATTTATGAATTATTTTAAGAATTTTAAATGAAACATACCTCGTTTGTCAAATTTCTGAACTCTTTTCCTAGAAAATAATACGCAATTTCTTCGCTTAACTAATTTTTATAGATCAAGACAGTCACCGACTAACACTCGACCCGGCAACATCGTTCTGCTAATTCGTGTTACTCTCTGATTTTTCCTCTTTTGTGAGCAAACCGGTTTTATTTTGCGCCGAGCAAACGGTTGTTGGTTTTGTCTTTTTTCAATTCGCCAGTCAAACAAACAAGTGTACACATATTCTAGTGCTTAAATCTTCTCTACTATGGCCGAAGGGCCACGTGTGCTCTCGGGCAATCGCTTTAGCGATCTGACACCAGACCCTCCCCCCGATTACAAAAATAAAAAGCGCAAAAAACAAACTTTTACACCTTTTGATCCAACAAATTTATTCCCAACCCACTTTTCTCTGGACACCCCAAAATTCATAGTGCTTTCCTCAACTAATGCCGAAAAGCCCCTGACATCATTTAGTGTTTTCTTGCTTAAGAAAGCAATTGATGGTATAAGTACAGCCTACGAACAAATAACACAACTACGCGACGGCAGCCTACTGATTCTGGTTAAAACCAAAAAAATTGCCGACCTCTTCTTATCTAAAAAAGTACTCTCTAACCTTTGCCCGATTTCAGTAACCTTACACTCTCAATTAAATGCATCAAAAGGCATTGTATATGCACCATACCTCGCCAATGTCCCCGAATCCGAGATCATCGAAGAAATGAAATCGCAAGGTGTTACGGACGTTTTTAAATTTAAGAAAATGGAGGATGGGAACTATCGCGCAACAGGACTGGTTCTCCTCACTTTTGATCTTTTCCGACCACCAAGCACAGTCAATATCGGATGGTACAAGGTCAAAGTTACTGAATATTTCCCCAACCCAATGCGCTGCCAAAACTGCCAACTTCTGGGCCATACTGCAAAACGTTGCAAAGGAAATCCCTCATGCGTCAACTGTAACCTCCCACCCCATGCCCCCGAAATATGTACACGCATTTCCTGCGCCAACTGCAATGGCGATCACCCCGCCTCATCCAGATCGTGCCAACGTTACCAACAAGCCAAAGAGACTCTAAAAATAAAGACTGTAAGAAAATGTAGCATGGCTGAAGCCAAACAAATTTACAGAGAGCAAAACCCCTCCCATCCTCTCCCATCAACCTACTCCGAAATAGCAGGCAATCCAAAAGCACATAAAACAACTGTTGCAGAAATTGACACAAGTCACAAGAGCAACGGCACTCCAATCCCAGACGCACCAATTCTGCCTACCAGTCGGGTAAATGGCACTTCAACGCCAACTCCTCTACCCCCTCCTCCGCTGGCCACCATTAATCAAGGAAAAACACTCATAACCAAACAAACTCTCTGCGAATACAGTAAAAAAATAGCCTCTTCACCACACCACACACATACCAACGCCGCATCTGCAACCACAGACACCAATTCCCCTCCACTGCCTGTCAGATTCGAACTGACCACGGCCTCCCCTTCTCCATCCTGCTCGCACAACCATCATACTCAAAACGCAGCAAATACTAATCCACTCAAACAACACTCATTATCACCAAACTCACTCACTCTCAACTCTACCCCACAATCCCCAATCTCATCTATCACTCAATCTCTAATCAATAACAACAAATACTACACGCAATCCCCCACCAATTATAAAGAATACGACATTCACACAATGGAACCTGACGCTGATGACTTCTAAACACACATTTCCCACCTCCATACCTGACCCTGCAGGCCGGGAATTGAGCCGACCAAGTTCGTCTACGAGCTTGGACGGTTCAACATCTGGACTGCGGGGTCAATGCAGCTTACCACCTTCCAATTTGACCACCCCCGGTTTTTCACAATATACCCCTAACACCATCACTCAGTTACCTACCTCCACTTCATCACAAAAACAAAAAACAGCAATAACAAAAAACGCCCTGAAAGTCCTCCAATGGAATATGAAAGGATATTTACACAATTACGACGAACTTAGTATCCTAATAAAGGAACACTCACCCTGCTTTATTTCTCTACAAGAAACCCACTGCGCCTTCCTATCTAAACCAGCGGTACCAAAAAATTATATAGGGTACTTCCACAACTTCCCCACAAACGTAACAAACAAACAAGGCATTGGTGTTCTAATTAAAACCAGCATCCCACATAAACCACCAATAGCAATTAACACCAACCTGCTGGTCATTGCTATCGAGCTTCAGACCGCAATCAAATTAACGGTGGTCTCTATTTACATCTTACCTAATCAAAGTTTTACCAAACACGATCTTGTTAATATTCTTAGTAATATTCATACTCCAGTCCTACTTGTTGGAGATGTAAATGCCTGGAATGTGTTATGGGGTTCGCGCGAAACAAACGCCAGAGGCAACATAGTGGAGGATTTCATTCTCTCCTCCAATCTCTCAATTTTAAATGATGGGTCGCCCACGCATTTTTCAACCCACAATACTCTTACCCACATTGATATCAGTTGCTGCTCCCCTACGCTGCTTCCCAAAACTAAATGCCACACCTTAGACGACCTACACAACAGCGATCACTTCCCTTTAATCACACAAATAGATTCCGGTCAACTAAACATGCACTCTCCGCCCTCACTAAAGTTCAGAACTGATTTAGCAAACTGGCCGAAGTTCGGTTTCAATATGCTGCACTACTTGGAGGACAAACCCCCAGTATTGGAAACCAACAAAGAAGCAGCAATATTGCTAAAAGCCATTAGGTACTCTGCTAATATATCAATACCCCAATCTAGTCCTAAACCAAAAAAACGTGTAGTGCCATGGTGGAGCCCTGAACTCACAAGCCTCCGACTCAGTAAGATTACAGCCTGGAAACAATTCAAAAAACATCCCAACCAAATAAACCTAATTAACTACAAAAAATTGAATGCTGTATTTCGTAGACAAGTCAAAATAAGTAAGGCCCATAGTCTTCACGTTCTTACCTCATCTATAAATAGAAACTCCCCAACAGCGAAAATTTGGAGTAACATTCGTAGCTTAACAGGGTTTCACCCCCCAAAAATAATTAAATATATTGCATCACCGCAAGGCCTCACTTCAAATCCATCCCTAATCTGCAACTTCTTCGCTAAGACCTGGTCCAAAGAATCAAACGACAATAATTTCCCAAAAAGATACTGCACACTTAAGAAAGACTGCCTGGACAACACCTACCGAACACCTACAACTGATCCATCAGCCCTGCATATTGAAAATCCACTTGAGCTTATAGAACTGGAAAGCTGTCTGTCAACACTTAAAGGCAAAACTCCCGGCAGGGATAGAGTATCCTATCCAATGCTCAAAAACCTGCCACATCAAGTCAAACTAAGGCTTTTACAATTATACAACAATGTTCTCAAAACTGGGGTCATTCCGCTCAGTTGGAAAATTGCCTGCGTTATTCCAGTCCCCAAACCGAAAAAAGAAATACACTTAGTTAGTGGATACCGCCCAATTTCCCTTCTGCCCTGTATCTCCAAAATAATGGAAAAAATAATTGCCAAACGCCTCCAGTGGTTTACTTCAAAAAAAAATCTAATTAGTCCAAACCAAGTGGCTTTCAAAACTGGAAAGGGCTGTATCGACGCTCTCCTCCATATAGACAGCTACGCCACCAACGCTTTATCATCACGCAATCATGTGTCTATCCTGTCCCTTGACTTTGAAAAGGCATTTGACAAGATTGGCATGCATCTGGTGCTAAACAAACTTAAAACATGGAGAGTAGGCCCCAAGATAATGCAGTATGTTAAATCGTTTCTAACGAACAGAAGTTTCTGCGTCAAAGCTAATAACTGCTTCTCTTCAACTTATCCACTACACAACGGAATCCCACAAGGATCTCCCCTGTCAGTGGTTCTCTTCTTAATTGCTTTTCAAGAAATATCCATAATTATATCCAAACACAAGCTACTGGATCACTGCATTTACGCAGATGACCTTTACATCATGAGCAAATGCAATGATTTAGCAAAAACAAAAAATCTCTTCACTAATGTTATAAAAAAAATTTTGAAATGGTCCAACATGTCTGGTGCCAAACTGTCATTAGAAAAATGTAAAATACTACACATATGTCGTAAATTATCTTGTCCTAAGACATTACAACTAAATATAGATAACATTGTTATTAACTCTGTCGATAAATTAAAAATTCTAGGTCTTATTTTTAATAATAAATACAAATGGAAAGAACACATTATAGAACTTAAAAAGAGATTAGCTGACAGTGCAAATATAATTAGTTATTTAGCATGTAAGAAAAGTAATACGCATATAAATACACTATGTAACGTAGTTCGTGCCCTAGTTCTTAGTAAAATTGATTACGCCCTTTGCATATATGGCAGCTGTCCAAAATCCACTTTAAAAATCATCAAACCAATCTACCATCACACAGCCAGAAGGAGCATCAACGCATATCCCACTACCCCAATCAAAAATATACTTGCAGAAGCTGGTCTCCCCGAAATCGAAGAGCAGATCGCAATAACAAGAGGTAAAGGTTTTACTAAACTCTCCTTTTCATCAGGTTCCATCGCCGTAAAATACTTCAAATCCGCAATATCCACACTTAAACCTAAAAGAATTCCATCGGCAATTGCTCACTTTGTTGAATCCGGGATCGAAATGGAACTACCACTAAAACACTACGGTAAATATACACCCTCACATCCTCCATGGCTAATCAATAAATCCTCATTCATCCTGGACCTTCATTTAAACCGAAAGAGCAACACCGACAGCAACGTCTTTCGTGCCCTCTACAATGATATCACTGCAGACCTAAAATCAAAAGGATGGACATTTTTATTCACAGACGGCTCTAAAGTATCGGAAAGCGTATCATTCGCAGTTACCCTCGAAAATGGTTCGCTGATCCGCACTGGTCTGCTGTACAAACAAGCGTCAATTTTCACAGCAGAGGCACACGCAATACTTGAAGCCAGCAAAACATCTCTTAAAACTAGGCAAAAATGTATTATAACAACTGACAGTATATCCGTTATCAAAGCAATTCTTAACGATAGCTATAACAACACCATTATAAGCAAAATAAGAGACATAATTATACGCACACCGGAAAAACTTAAACTAATGTGGGTGCCCAGCCACACGGGAATACAAGGCAACGAATTTGCCGACAGTGCAGCTATCTCCGCTCACAAAATGCCACTCCTTCTGTTCGACTCGTTCTCCAAAAAAGACCTAGATAACGCTGTACGAAATATAAACTTAAAAAATATACAAGACCGATGGAGAACATATGTGCACCACTACTCCAGCATAAATACAAATCGCACCCAGCCTATCTACCCGACGTCCTCATCTAAAACTGACATAACAAATTTTGTAAGACTTCGGTTAGGCCACACCTCCACCACGCATCAACACCTCCTTCGCAAAGAAAACCCAACACTCTGCACGATATGCAACACAATTATTGACATCAAACACATTCTGGGACTAGGACAATGCCCTCTGCCAAACTCCATCATCGACACCTTTAAAAACAACCCAATCACTACAATTCTAAAAACTCCCACTATTCGTAATATATCTTTAGTTTGTGAATTCATCAAATTATCTAACATTAAAACATAATACATATAATTTTCCTTTTACAATAGGGCCGATAGCCACTGCAGCTAGTGCTCTTTCCAATCAAATATTAGCTTAATAATTCTGTTTTGTAATTATTCTGTTAATAATAAATAATAATAATAATAATAATATAGATCAAGAGGTTGTATTTATACGTATCTGCATTGTCTGTATTTAATTATTCGGTTATTTCTAAGCTTAAGTGGTTGAGATGCCTACTTGTGTGCATTTAATCAACTTGCTTACCTTCTTTTTCAACGATTTCAATATTTAGATCTCTATATACATAGATCAGCGTCGAGAATGTGCCAAGTTGCATTGACTATGTTCCTTTGTAATATATATTTTGAAAGACTTTCATTTTGTAGAAATTCGTTTCGCGTAGTCATTTCCACAACTGCCCATAGGTCCATACTGGTTTCAGAATTTGGTTGTATATCAACAAATTGATGATGAATATCTTCCAATAACACGATACACTCTATGAAACAAGAAAACTGCTTCTGATTGAATCCACAAAAGTAATGGTGAAATACCAAAACATAATCTACGGCTACTAAAGTTCTGACCATCTGTCTTGTATAAAATACAGAAATGACACTTGTGTGAGTTCTTATCGAGTGGATTCCGACTTCAAATCGAGATGCCAAATTTTTTTTCGATTCCGGACGCTCTTTTTTGCCGAATGGAAAACGGCATTATACTCTGGGATGTTTGTCGGACGTTCGAGGTGGCGCAGTGGAAAAAAACCTTAAGATGGAATTTTTTTCAGGAATCGGCTAAAACCACTAAGCCACTGCGCTTACCATGTCGTGGCATAATCTCCTAGAGCTTTTGATTTCTTCCAGAATTACTCCCTGATCTTTCCTTGTTCAAAGTCATACCCATGACATACGACTTGAAAAATAATCAATGTCGACGAAGAATGCGCGTAATTCTTTTGTTTTCCATAAAAAAACCATCCCGTGTGAAGGAAAGCGCGATGAACAGTTGTATATCCTCTCCGGAAACCCTCTGAACACAACTCGGGGAGTTTTCCATATAAAAATCCCCAAGTTGTGTTCAACTTCGAGTGAATAAAATGGACCTTAGAATTCTTTTATTAGATTGTTGCTGCCTTTTCATGAAGCGAGTTGGCCTTGTTAAACTCCACGTGCTCTTTCTCATTTGCCTGCCCTCTGAAACAGTTTCTTATTTTGTCTTTTCTTTTTTAAAGGCATCTGCACCACCAACGCCAACTAAGGTCAACGAAATCGAAAAGAAAATCGCCAGTCAGGGCTTAGTAGTGCGTGACCTCAAGGCTAAGAAGGCTGATAAAGCTCAAGTTGATGTTGAAGTTAAAAAGTTATTGTCTCTTAAAGCAGACTACAAGGCAGCAACTGGTAAGGACTGGAAGCCACAACCATCTGCTCCAACAGGCGGTGGCGATGCCAACGCAATAAATCAGAAAATCACCGAACAAGGCAATCTCATCCGCGATCTTAAAGCGAAGAAAGCTTCCAAGGCCGATATCGAGCCGCAAGTTAAGACCCTTATATCGCTTAAAGCAGAATTCAAGGAGCTTACTGGGCAAGAATGGAAACCTGAAGCTGCTGCTGCACCTGTAGCATCAACATCAGCTGCTGCTGCACCTGTAGCATCAACATCAGCTGCTGCTGTAAAAACCGAAGCTTCTGCTCCAGCTGTAGGCAATAGCTCAGCAGTAGGTGCAGTACTTGACTCAATAGCAAAGCAAGGGGAGAAAGTTCGCGAGTTGAAGGCGCAAAAAGCAGCAAAGCCAGCAATTGAGGCCGAAGTCAAGCTGTTGATAAGTCTCAAGGCAGACTACAAGAGTCTAACTGGATCTGATTGGAAACCAGGTGCTACCGCCCAGCCCACTGCTGTAGTGCAAGAGGAAGGAGCAGCTGGTGGAGCTGACGTATCATCTGTACTCGATAAAATCCGAGACCAAGGGGACAAAATACGCAAGTTAAAGTCTGAGAAGGCTCCAAAAGCCACAGTTGAACCCGAGGTGAAACAGCTGCTTGCCCTGAAAGCGGAGTATAAGAGTGTAACCGGAAAGGATTGGACCCCTGACGCTAAGGCCGATTCTCCGCAACCATCTGCAGCAATGACAAACGAAAAAGACCACCTAACCGCACAGATCAACGAACAGGGAGACAAAGTGAGGCTGGCAAAAAGCAACAAAGCTGCCAAAGAAGTTATTGATGCTGAGGTCAAGTTGCTTCTCGATCTGAAGGCGAAGTACAAGGAAGTCACTGGAACCGATTTCCCAGCACCTGCCCGTGGTGGCAGCAAAAAATCGGCCGAAAATAAGGAGACTCCTTCGAAACCGGCCAAACCAGCTAAGAAGGAAGCACCTAAACCCGAAGTATCCACCGGAGCGGTGAAGAAACAAACTCGCTTGGGCCTGGAAGCCACCAAAGAAGACAACCTTCCGGACTGGTACTCACAGGTATGTTGTCCGTTGCTGGTTTGTTTGTCGTGTGTTACATAATATTTCTTTTAGGTCATCACGAAGGGGGAACTCATCGAGTACTATGATGTGTCGGGCTGCTACATTCTAAGACACTGGTCCTTTGCCATTTGGAAGTTCATCAAGAACTGGTTGGATGGCGAAATAACGAAGATGGGCGTGAAGGAGTGCTATTTCCCCATATTCGTTTCGAAGGCGGCCCTGGAGAAAGAGAAGACTCATATTGCTGACTTTGCGCCGGAAGTTGCATGGGTGACCAAGTCGGGAGAGTCAGATCTTGCCGAACCGATTGCCGTCCGTCCCACCTCCGAAACAGTTATGTACCCAGCGTATGCCAAGTGGATTCAGTCCTATCGTGACTTGCCCATTCGTCTGAATCAGTGGAACAATGTTGTGGTAGGTCATTAAATGACACGTTTCATTCATGTCCTGTTTTCAAAATCAATTGTCCTCTAGCGATGGGAGTTCAAGCATCCACAACCGTTCCTCCGGACAAGAGAGTTCCTCTGGCAAGAAGGACACACAGCATTCGCTTCCAGGGTTGAAGCCGAAAAAGAGGTTCTTGACATATTGGATTTGTACGCTCAGGTTTACACAAACTTGCTGGCTATTCCAGTGGTAAAGGGTCGCAAGACCGAAAAGGAGAAGTTTGCTGGTGCAGACTACACAACCACGGTAGAAGCTTTCATCTCAGCCAGTGGTCGTGCCATCCAAGGCGCAACCAGTCACCATTTGGGACAAAACTTCTCAAAGATGTTTGAAATTGTTTACGAGGATCCAGAGACACAAAAGAAGCAGTATGTTCACCAGAACTCGTGGGGTATGACAACACGAACAATTGGTGTCATGATCATGATCCATGCCGACAATCAAGGTCTGGTTCTGCCTCCCCATGTGGCGTGTATACAAGCCATTGTCGTACCCTGTGGAATCACCGCAAGCACCAAGGATGAGGAGCGCGATCAACTGTTGCAGAGCTGCAAGAGCTTAGAACAACTTTTGAACACCAACGGCATTCGCTGTGAGGGAGATTATCGAGATAACTACTCTCCAGGTTGGAAGTTCAACCACTGGGAGCTAAAGGGTGTTCCAATTCGCATTGAAATCGGTCCGAAAGACATGAAGGCCAACCAAATGGTTGCAGTGCGTCGAGATACTGGCGAAAAGTTGATTCTCTCCTGCGAAAACGCCGAACAGAAGATTGGTCAACTTCTCGAAACCATCCACGAAAGCATGTTCGCAAAGGCTAAAGTGGATCTCACTGAACACACAAAGCTAATAAAGAACTGGACCGATTTCTGCAAGTTCCTTGATCAGAAGAACATTCTGCTGGCTCCATTCTGTGGAGATATCGCATGCGAGGATCAGATTAAGGCTGACAGTGCCAGGTAAGCTATAGAAAATGTTGACTTTGCGACTATTTTCGAAAAATATTTCCTTCCAGGGACGATGAAGCTGAGCCTGGTGCTCCGGCAATGGGTGCAAAATCACTTTGCATACCATTTGATCAACCAGCACCCATCACCGCTGCTGACAAATGCATTCATCCAAATTGTAGCAAAAATCCCAAGTACTACACTTTATTCGGAAGGAGTTACTAAACTGAATTGGCACTACAATTATTTGCAAATGGCTACAGCTACGTAAATGTAAGAATTTATCACACGGACAGTGTCACAGATGATTCGAATGTGATTTTATTTTATTTTAAACATTTTGCTCTCCGTTTTGAACTATATTTGTGTAATGCCTAATAAATTATTACTGTTAAAGTTTCAACATTGATGTAAAGCTAAGAGTGTTTGAATTGTCTTCACCTTTGGATGTCGTCTAGAATAATGCTGGCACAGGAAATGAGGTAGTTGATTGGAATTGAGCCAACATCATGCAGTTGGATTTGTTCAACCTGGACGCGATATTCGGATGAAGGTATGTCCAAAGAACGAATCCCCAGCATCGTGCCTACAAGAAAGGAAATATTCTTAAATATGCCAATTACACAGGCAGAAGTGTCTCGAATGTCGCACCGAACCGGGGAAATTTCATGCGTTTCCGCATACCGCATTCAACCAATTTAGTCGAGCGTTGCTCACTATTTCACCCCCAGCAGCCATTCGATATTCAGACTGGAATAGGGTACGCAAATGGAGATCAATTGTTCAACAAAAGCACACATTTTACTAGAATCTTAGGCCATAAGAGAGGCCAACTTTAGATGGATTGCACATGCACTAAAAAATTGTCATATCACAAGAATTTTATGGCCAGCCTTCAATTAAGACAGAACTGCGAGTATCATACGGAAGGGTAGAAAATCACTTTCCACCATCGCAGGAACCATAAAGAGCACAATACTATCCGGTACCTATCACATGGAGAAAATGAGCTTGACGGGAGAAGAACTTTATGGAGGCTGTGGTGATGACGGAGCCCTTGAAGACACAACCTTCCTACTTTCTATGTGACCCCAGGTTTCAACACACCAGGTACAGATTCCTGAGGAGACAATAATTCTTTAACGATTTAGACGAGAGACAAGATAGTGACTTACACCAAATCCACAGAATGGTTTGTGTCCAACAAGCAACAATACAGTGATTAATTGATCGCAGTATTTATAGACTGGGTTAAAATGCCCAAGGAACAATTTTTTTCCCCACGATGGGCATCGCAATGGGTCAGTATCAGTATAAACCTGAGTGTGATACTAATACCATGTTCCCACCAACGTGATTTAGCTAAATCCACTTGATTTAGCTAAATCATCTCATCAATTACGTGATTTACCATACATTTTCGTGATTACTAATAACGTGATTTATACCATGTTCCCACCAACGTGATTTAGCTCATATGATTTATAAATCACGAAAGGCGTGTTACGTGCGTCCTGTCTGGGTCCTTGCTGGCATGCTGGTCCCGGTCCTTTTGCTCGCCGGAGGGCGTAGGATCTTGACCCAGGCACGTACAAAAATTCATGCCAGGCTTGGCGATAGATGGTCGTTCGCTCGCGAGATATTTCTATACCCACCCTACCTTGGCTGTCTTACTCGCGTCGACAGCCCCTTAATTGGCATCTTCACCCTCTAATTCCCAGCATCATCCTCCCTCCTTCACCACTTCCTCACCCTCTTATAGCCCCTTTAGTAAAAACTCATTTTCTTCGTAACTTCAGGTTCATTTCAAACAAACATTCATTTTATTAGTATATGCTTCTTTGCATGAATTACGTTAACTTATTTTACTTTGCTTTACGTGTAGTCTTTAAGTTTATTCAAAATTATTTTATAGCGAAATCTGTATATATGCGTATATCTATATAACTTCCGCGGATTTGGGCTTCTTTACCGTCTTTTACAATTCAAATTATTTAATTACGTATGAAATTACTTTAGTCCCCTTCCCGAAATTGATCTATATATATATATTTAGTGTTTAATTAAGTATATAGTTACGACTCACCAACTTTTTATCCGCAACTGACGATGAAGTGGCCACAGCATCCAGGTTGCTCCCTCGGTGCACTCTATATTCACTTTTATAATATATATAAATATCAATTTAATCTTTTACCCTTTACAGTTACTCTACTTTTGGTATATATATGCCATAGGCTTATATATGGATTTCACTTATTTTTAATAATTAATCAAACAATTAAACAATTTAAATCCAAAGCAAATTCTTAAGCAACTTTCGTTGGCAAAAAAAAATAAAAGAAAAGTTGTAGCCTCCAGTGGGATTCGAACCTGCCGTTGTTACGGTGGGTAGTCACCGCTACCGATTGTGCCGTTGGGCCTTTGTGCAGCAGGCGGCCAAACGCTTATTTGCTGGGGTTGTGACAACGGCTAACTGGGATAATAATTATCCTTATCCCCTTAGGGAACGTTGGGGGATTATTACCCAATTCGGAGTTTAACGGCCAGCGATTATATGCTTGGCCGTCTTCACAGAAAATCTGTGGTTTCCCTTTCTTTCTCCTATTTCCTCCACTTTAATTTTTCTTTTCTTCCTCTTTTCCTTCTTACACTGTTAAACTTTATTTAAGACACAGTCTTCACGGCTTTTTCTTCTTTTCTTCCTTAGTTTCCGTTTTTCAAAGAAACTTCTTAGTTTCGAATTTTTTTGTAGAACGTTCACAGATCACAATCCGAACTCTGAGACTTTCAAATCTGAATCAGTACGTTACTTGTGAGTTTCGTACTGTTCGTGCTTTGGACAAAGGAATTTCCCCTTTTTTTTTAAAATGTTTGCTCTCGTTTGTGAGAAAATTACCGCAAACTTTTCTCAACGAGTCTCATCTTCCCTATGTATAACACTTCCAGGAAGTGTTTGGATTATGTTTTCATTAGGCGTTTTTCTTTTTTAGTTCAGAGCACAACCTGAACTGTTATACAAAAAGTTCGTGTTTCTTTTTTAGCTCAGACACTTCAGAGCTCGAATTTGTGTTTCTTTTTTCGCTCAGAGCATGATCAGAGCGCGCTCTATGAGCTCAGAATAAATTGACAGAGCATCCTGAGTAAAAAGCAGAGTACACATGTACATGCACACTTCCAGTCACATTTGAAGGACAAAAAAAAAAGGAAAAACAAAACATCCTCTGAACGCTCTGAGCACGCATGGTTCAGAGCGCGCTCATAATGCTCGAACTCTGTTCAGTGCTCAGCTCTGAACTAAAAAAGAAAAACGCCTATTATCGTCTGTGGAACACTGCTGTATCGACAGCTGGTTGACACTCCCCTACCCACTAGCTAGCACAAATGTCATATTCTATCAGCTTTCGCACGTTTGGCTTGTTTTGCTTCTTTTAATTTAATTTCATTTCGTAACACAGGGCTTGGCGTTTTTGGATATATGTATTTTATCCATGAATGGCAAAAAGGAACCCACGCGTGTACAACATAAACTACATAAAATGTGAAGTTCTATTGTATTTACCTGTATTAGATTAAAACCTCTGCTCTTTGCGTGTAAATAAGTATAGATTCACGTGGGTCGCGAACCCCGCTATACAGCCGGGCAATTTCAGATAAGTGATTTGTGTGGTTTTATCTAGTGCTCGATACTTTGTGTTATTATTTTTGTTTCCAGGTCATTGTCGGATATCTTTTGCATGGTATGTGCCAAGAAGTTTGCCGGCTCGTGTCTCCAATACGTACATGCAATTCCCTACTACTTCGCGCACTCGGGATTTGAGGAATTTTGGCATTAGCTTAGCGTTTTGTCCCTGTAGAAAATTGCTTTGAGCGAAGTTGCGGTGGAATACTTCTTGCCCCACCTTATACGTTACCACTCTGGATCTCGAATTGTAAGTCCTTTTAGATTTTTCGTGCGCATGTGACAGGTTTAATGCCATTCGCTCCCGATCGAGCGATATTTTGGCCTCTTTTGGTGTTATCAACATCTCCGGATCAGACAACGCCTTCAGCTCGCGTAGAATTTGATAGGCTGAGCCATGGGTGATCATGTTCTGACCGAAAAGCGCGTAATAAGGCTGGCAGCCAATCGATTCATGCACATCTGAACGCAACGCACAGGCTATGCTCGACAAGTGCGAATCCCAATCATTTTGCTGCTCAGCTATCAAAACTCTCAGCTTACTTAGGACGCTGCGGTTGACCCTTTCGGAGATGTTGGCTTGTGGCGAATATAGGGCGGTGCGCACATGCCTAACACCATAAGCATCCAAAAATTGTTTAAATTCGTTCGACACGAACTGTCGTCCATTATCTGAATGGATTACTTCGGGTGTGCCAAAGGCGTGGAAGATATCATTCTCCAAAAATTGCACTATACGTGACGAAGTAGCTTTCGGGAGCGCTTTTAAGAAGGTATACTTCGTGAAGTGGTCTACCGCTATGAACACGGACACATTACCTCGCTTGGTACGTGGATATGGTCCTAAGAGGTCGATGTACACTCGTTGCATCGGTCTTTCAGAAACTATCTGCCTGGTAATTGGAGGACGAAGAGTTACGTTTGGTGCCTTTACGGACTTGCAGATGTCACACCCACTCACAAACTGTCTGATGTCCTTGGCCATTCCGGGCCAATAATATTTATCGCGTATACGAGCATATGTTTTTGCAAACCCACTGTGTGAGCAAAGCTTCGTATTATGGGCCATTTCGACAGCAGTCTGTGTGAGTGCATCAGGCAGCCACAAGCGCCAAAGCGAGTCCTCATCACCAACTTCCCCGTTCCTGAACCTAATTCTTTTGTATATGTATTTGCCCGATACAACTAGGTCAGGAAGTACGGATTGGTTCTCCGTGATGCTCTCTCTCAACTTGGAATAGTTCTCCGAGTCAAACTCTGCCGATGTCAAATCTACTTCTACACCGATCGACGTCACTGAAATTTCCTCCATGTCGCAACGCGATAAAGCATCTGGTACTACATTGAGGGCCCCCTTCCGATGCTCGATTTGGAAATCGAATCTTTGGAGCTCGAGACTCCATCTCGCCAGTCTACCGCTCAGCTCTTTTTGTGACATCAGCCACTTGAGACTTGAGTGATCGGTTACTACTTTAAACGGGAGACCCTCAACATAGGCCCTGAACTTTCGAACGCTTAAGACAGCGGCCAGACATTCCAGCTCCGTGACGGTGTAGTTTTTCTGGGCTTTATTAAGCTTTTTTGACATAAACGCTATCGGCGTTTCGTTTTGACTCTCATCAAGTTGATAGAGAACTCCACCCACTCCCTCTGAGGACGCATCGCACTGTATAGTAAACGGTTTACTAAAATCAGGCTGTGACAGCACTGGTGCGGAGGTAAGTGCCGTTTTCAATTGGTTGAAACCTTCAATCGCTTCAGGTGTTAACTCGAAATTTTTCTTTTTCTTTAAGCAGTCGGACAATGGGGCGGCGAGATCAGAATAGTTTTTGATAAACCGCCTATACCAACCGGTTAAGCCTAAGAACCTTCGAATTTGTCTTGCGGTCTTGGGAACAGGAAACTGTACCATTGCCTCCACTTTGTCCGGATTGGTCTTCAAGGTGCCCTGGCCGACAATATATCCGAGATATTTTATCTCCCGCATGCAGAACTTGCTCTTATCGAGATTAATGGTTAAGTTCGCCCTCCGTAAGCAGCCAGCCACCTCGGTCAGTATTCGAATGTGGGACTCGAAATCCGCTGTGCATATCAACAGGTCGTCCAAGTAGACGAAGACATGCTCTCGTAGACGTGAGGGAATCACCCGATCCATGAGGCGACACATCCTTTGGGCGGCGTTGCATAACCCGAACGGCATAACAACGAATTGGTAAAGCGGCCGACCCGGCACGGCAAATGCCGTTTTGCTTTTTGATTCTTCGTCGAGCGGGATTTGCCAAAACGCATCTTTTAGATCGAGCCCTGTGATAAAGAATGTGTCTTGTAGTCTACTTAGCAGGCCGTCGATATGTGGCAGCGGATAAGCGTCTTTTATCGTCACAGCGTTGACTTTGCGAAAGTCCAAACACAGACGAACTTTCCCAGGCTTCCTGACTAACACGGTTGGCGAACACCAGGGAGAGTTACTCTCCTCGATTACGCCAAGTCCTAACATGCGGTCCAGTTCCTTAAAAACTTCCTCCTGACGGACTGGAGACAATGGGTAGTGTCGTGATTTTATTGGCACTGCGTTGCCAACATCAATAGAGTGCGTCTCCAGATGTGTTCTCCCAAGACCTACATCGACGAAATTCGGAAACAACTTTTTGGTGGTGTTTAAGCGGAGTTTTTGCTCTGGGTTCAGTTCTATCAGATCCGCCTGTTCTTTAAAATCTACCTCCTCTTGTTCCAGCAAGACATCGGTTCGGATTTCGCTGACTTGTGGGATAAGGTGAAACTCTCTCCAGAAGTCCATTCCTAGGTACAGCTTCTGGGTTAAGTTTGGAATCAGGTAAAAAGAAATGGGTTTCGTGACACCGTTTAAGGTAGTTTCTACCACGCAATAGCCCACGATGTCGTGAGACTTCCCATCTGCCGTTCGCACATGGTTCTTATACGGGTTCACTTTGATTCCACTTCTTTCCACCAAATCCCAACACCCACTACCTAGAACAGAGATAGAAGCGCCACTGTCCAGCAAGCCAAAGACTTGTTCCGTGCCTATCTGTACGTTGGCGTACATTCTACCATCTGTTTCTGAACAGAGAATGGACTCCAAAATTAACTTGCGAAATTTTTGGCGGTTCCGAAACCGATGTCTGCACTTCCGTATATGATCGCTCACTGAACTACTATTTGTTCCCATTATCTGAGAACGAACCTTATAGTAATTCAGCTTACGATCATGGAGAGATTTCAAAGAAAATGTCTTAATTGGATGACTGTCTGAACTATCTAATTCTTCTCTTTTTAAAATTTGTATGGGAGAGGAGCGAGAAGGAGACTCCTGACTTGGTAAAATGCTCTTTATTGGTGTGAGGGGCCGGGGTTGTTCTGGCCGGAACGGATCTCCCCGCGTCTTGTCTCGTTCCCCTGGTGGTTTCCCGAATGCCTAGTACACTCCGGGGTACTCACACCCTTAAAACCACACATAAAACAAAACAAGTTCCTGCTGTGGGATGGACACTGGTAAAAGGTGTGTCCTGACTGGTCGCAATTCCAGCAAACAAGTGCAGCAGGAGGGACTCTTCTTCTGCCAGGAATCATGGCAGCCACTTCTTCTGGCTCTGAATCCGATGGCTCTGGATTTTCTAGCCTAATCTCGTTCACTTGCCTCTGTGAACTACGCTTGGCCAAGAAACGTTCAGCTTCCCTGGCTTTACTTCTTAGCTGTTCAAGCGACCTAATGTCAGCAGCTAACAACACCTCACCCAACTTATCTTTAGAGTTTGTTCTCACAATATCGATAAGCTTTTTCGGGTCGAAAGGCTCGTTTAGACGATCATTCAAATTGATGATCGCCCCATAAAAATCATCGAACGACTCTTTGTAACCTTGTTTCCTGGTTAGCAATCGCATAAAGACGTCGACATCATTTTCTTGGCGGCCGAACTCTTTTTTCATTGCCGCCTTTACGTCAACAAATCTTGCGGTTAGGTTTTTACGTAGATACGCCCAAAACCAAGAGTTTGCTTTGCCCACGAGCAACGTGTGGAAATTTGTCGTCATTTGGTCGTCACTGTATGCCGACGAAGTTTGAAGACGGTCGACTTTGAATAAAAAGTCGGAAATATTTTCTGTCCCATCGTATTTGATGTTCCACCTGTCCAACCGGCAGATTTCTGGTGCGGTAACGTTAGCACCTGTTCGTGCATTCGAACCTGAAGGTAACACCTGGTTGGCGTGCTGGATAGGTGGAGTTGCGTTGGAATACGCCTGATCAACCATTGGTGCAGGTAGTTGTACATTTCCACTTAAGTTGGTACCTTGCAGTGGTGCTTGACTAACTCTGACTTCCAAACTTTTCAGAACTTTTGACATAACAACATCGAATTGTTGAAAGAAGTGAATTTGGTTGATCATCAGAGTTTTGTCAATTCGGTCGGCCAGACTGTTGACATCACAGTTGCCAGTATTCTCAACCGAGCCTGGCGATGGACCTGCGGCTTCTTCTCCACCATTAGCGGGAGGAACTTGCTGTTCCTCTTCGGACATTGTTGCTGTAGAATTGACTACAGTCGAGTTCAATTCTTGCGAATAGCTGACTGACCGATCAAAATTGAAGCGATCGATTGTGCTGTTAAATCGTCCAGCAAACCTTTCGAAACTCGCTGCTGAAGTGGTAGGATATCGATAGGAGTCGTTCGGTACGGGTACTTCTCTACCTTCTCCACTCATAACCGATAATGGACCCGCGATAGATAACAAAAAAAATCTTTCTACTCTGACTGAATTCACAAATAGTTGAGTAGAATCAATTCACAAATTCAAAATAATAGTAAACGTGTAAAAAAAACTATACTGAAGGGTTCTGCTTCAATCTCGGCAGAAGCACAGGCGAGGAATTGCAACAGTGAGAGAATAAGGAAAATAAAATATCAAATAAGAAAAGAAAACGGAAATACGGAAAGGTATGTAAGTATCTACTGGCGTAGTGATAATCATAAATTACTCAAAGGTATTTATATCAAGTTCAATATTTGCAATAGGTTGAGGATGAGATCAATGGCTGAGAGAGGATTGCGCTGGAGAAAGGTGAAGATGCCGAAGTGCTACGAGCCAAAAAAATAAAAAAAAGTTAAACAATCTATATTGTACGGTAAAATTTGTGACTCTACTTTACTCAAATTACTTATTTAATGATAATTTCCTTTCAGGGCTCTTGCAACCAGATTTTCTTAATCGCAACAGACTCTGATCGTACTAGTGGCGTGAAACAGATTGATGGATCTTCCAGAAGACATCATTAAAGACATCTCCGAGGCTCATCAACAAAACTTTATTGTATGTGTTTGTGGGTACCCGGACATATGTGAACCTGCTTTACAGATTCCCACATGACTCAGGCCACCCTAGAACACATTTTGAGACGTTTGACCTCACCTGTATCATCGCAACGCGATACCGAATGCGTATCATTCAGTCATCGGGACTTATGATGTAGACGAGATCAATGTTGTCAAATAAAAAAAATTTAAAAAAATGCTAAATCAAAAAATCAAAAAAAAATTAAAGGCTCAAAAAAATAACGTCGCTATTCGTCTATAGCGAGCTACTCGTTGTAGATGCCATTTTTCGTCGAAGACATCGTTCTTTACAACAAACACGTTGGGCGCCATTTTGTTACGTGCGTCCTGTCTGGGTCCTTGCTGGCATGCTGGTCCCGGTCCTTTTGCTCGCCGGAGGGCGTAGGATCTTGACCCAGGCACGTACAAAAATTCATGCCAGGCTTGGCGATAGATGGTCGTTCGCTCGCGAGATATTTCTATACCCACCCTACCTTGGCTGTCTTACTCGCGTCGACAGCCCCTTAATTGGCATCTTCACCCTCTAATTCCCAGCATCATCCTCCCTCCTTCACCACTTCCTCACCCTCTTATAGCCCCTTTAGTAAAAACTCATTTTCTTCGTAACTTCAGGTTCATTTCAAACAAACATTCATTTTATTAGTATATGCTTCTTTGCATGAATTACGTTAACTTATTTTACTTTGCTTTACGTGTAGTCTTTAAGTTTATTCAAAATTATTTTATAGCGAAATCTGTATATATGCGTATATCTATATAACTTCCGCGGATTTGGGCTTCTTTACCGTCTTTTACAATTCAAATTATTTAATTACGTATGAAATTACTTTAGTCCCCTTCCCGAAATTGATCTATATATATATATTTAGTGTTTAATTAAGTATATAGTTACGACTCACCAACTTTTTATCCGCAACTGACGATGAAGTGGCCACAGCATCCAGGTTGCTCCCTCGGTGCACTCTATATTCACTTTTATAATATATATAAATATCAATTTAATCTTTTACCCTTTACAGTTACTCTACTTTTGGTATATATATGCCATAGGCTTATATATGGATTTCACTTATTTTTAATAATTAATCAAACAATTAAACAATTTAAATCCAAAGCAAATTCTTAAGCAACTTTCGTTGGCAAAAAAAAATAAAAGAAAAGTTGTAGCCTCCAGTGGGATTCGAACCTGCCGTTGTTACGGTGGGTAGTCACCGCTACCGATTGTGCCGTTGGGCCTTTGTGCAGCAGGCGGCCAAACGCTTATTTGCTGGGGTTGTGACAACGGCTAACTGGGATAATAATTATCCTTATCCCCTTAGGGAACGTTGGGGGATTATTACCCAATTCGGAGTTTAACGGCCAGCGATTATATGCTTGGCCGTCTTCACAGAAAATCTGTGGTTTCCCTTTCTTTCTCCTATTTCCTCCACTTTAATTTTTCTTTTCTTCCTCTTTTCCTTCTTACACTGTTAAACTTTATTTAAGACACAGTCTTCACGGCTTTTTCTTCTTTTCTTCCTTAGTTTCCGTTTTTCAAAGAAACTTCTTAGTTTCGAATTTTTTTGTAGAACGTTCACAGATCACAATCCGAACTCTGAGACTTTCAAATCTGAATCAGTACCGTCAACTGCCCTAACTTTGACCGGGCCCCTAACATTGACCAAAAACAGGAAAATGTTTTCAACCACTCTGGCGCGTAGTTCATGTACGATTTTAAAGTAATTCTTGGTTTTTCATGTTCATCTATTAGTCAACAGATGTCATATTATACGTTAAAGAGTACTGTCGAATGAATGTGAGTTTTGGCGGCAAATTTCAAAGTGGTACTAAAGTAGTGTAGTTTTGTGTGTTGCAAACTTTGGTCCGTTATACCTAAACAATCGCTTGTATAACAAAATAAACATTTAAGGTGAGTAGTTCAGAGTTATTTTATATTAAAAAATATATAGTTTGTGTATAAAAATACTAGGCAATTAGAAATAATACGGTTTTTGTGAAAGCAATTCGAATGCTCATGACAATTCCTAACATTGACCGCCTGGATCCTAACATTGACCACTGCTTCTTTTTAACTTTTTCTAACAATTATAAATATTTAATTGAATATATTACCCTAAATACTTCATAAAACTAGTTCTTCGTAATTTAATTTAATATTAATTTAATATTCTTGTAAATTAAATGTTAAAATTAGGTTTCTTTCAATTTACATTATTTGAGGTATTAAAAAATTTAAAAAATATATAATGTATATATATTAAATAATCAGTAAAGGATTTCCAGTAAAAATTAAATTTTTCTGATAAAAATAAAATAATAAAAAAATATACTTAAAAAATCTTTTTTGCTGGTACATTTTCTTCGCTGGTCAATGTTAGGAACTTGTTGCCCTAACATTGACCGCACACTTTTTCCTACATAAATCAAAAATGAATCGACAAAATTTGATAAATCCTTGGTTTTATGATACAGAACGATAGTCCCCATAATCTGAGAGTCGAAAGTTGTGGATATCTATAAACGGAGCTGTAAAATTCAACGTCAAAGTTCAAAACTGGTCAATGTTAGGGCAGTTGACTACGTTACTTGTGAGTTTCGTACTGTTCGTGCTTTGGACAAAGGAATTTCCCCTTTTTTTTTAAAATGTTTGCTCTCGTTTGTGAGAAAATTACCGCAAACTTTTCTCAACGAGTCTCATCTTCCCTATGTATAACACTTCCAGGAAGTGTTTGGATTATGTTTTCATTATCGTCTGTGGAACACTGCTGTATCGACAGCTGGTTGACACTCCCCTACCCACTAGCTAGCACAAATGTCATATTCTATCAGCTTTCGCACGTTTGGCTTGTTTTGCTTCTTTTAATTTAATTTCATTTCGTAACAGGCGTCTCCACCGAATTTTACGTGATTTAGTTTGACATCCAGCAGAAAGAATTCGTCCACTTCGGAGAGGGTAATTTTTTTTTTCGTTGTTTTTCTTTTGTTATCACACCTCTACCAAAAATAAAACAATTTATGATTGTTGTACTTAATAAAAATACCAAAATACACCGAAACACGAAGAAAATTGAATTTGGGATAATATTTTTGACATTTGTGTTGTTTTTTTTTGTTTGTTGAATAACATTGAATTGGATTGAAACCGCTGTAGGTATGTTCGATTTTATTTTGTGTGGATTTGCGATGGCAGATACGTAATTAAACAGTGCTATATCGAACACATTAGGGTTAACCCAGTGCGCACTAGTGCGCACTAGGGCCCACGTCAAACAAACCTATTGACAAATGTACAAGTTGGCCTGCGATATCTGGTGGCAAAGAAAAGAACCCTATCAGACATACAGGAATCAGTCATCGGTAAGCGATGCGTGTATTTTTGCAGAAGTAATTTATTTATTTTATGAATGAAAAACTGTTTTAATTGATATAAATGTCTTGTCAGTCTAAAATTTAAGTATTGTTTATGGAAAATAAAATAACCCCGGATCCATAAATAATGTTTGAATCGTTTAAAAGTGGAATGAAAAATTTGTATTGGTTTCATGTAAACAATTTTGTTTTTAGGATTAGACTCTTTTTTAAATGTTTAAAGTTCTTTAAATTGTTGTTTATATTCTATTTATTGTGCAGCATTATCCCAAATACCAATGGCTGACCCAACTAGCCGAGAGATTTATCTCAGACTTTCTCGATACCCATATTATGATAATGTTGGAAGGTTTCTGCTGGGAAATGCTACTTTGAGCAAACGCTTGCAATATATTTTTTTATCTCTTGCAATTGGCTTTAATATATCGCCTTCTTTAAAATGTAAACTACATATTTTAAAGATCTTAGAAAATGATTTTCCCATGCGAAGAACAATTGACCACTTTTTTTTTACAAGGAATCGAGAGTTTAAAACACAATGAGATGCTCGATTCAACACTTTTTCTTTATTTTCCAACACTGTAAGCTATTTAGAAATTTATTTGTATGTTGTTAATTCACAAATGTATTTATTTTCCACAATATTTAAATATTTAATCTCGCTTAGCTTCTTTTACGTATATTTTTTCGCTAATCTGTCAAACTTGTATGTCTAGTAGGGTACAAATCATAGCCGCTAGGGTACACCCTCCATTTCTCAATAATTGTCTTGAAAGAGCAATCAGCTGTTTGGAATCGGCATAAAATTGTAGATCCCTTCCATTCGTTCCTAAAATTAAAAACTCACACAAAACGAATGGTTGCGAGAAGCTAGGCCCAGGGTCCCTACAGACCTGTTACCCCACCTATTTATTTATTTTAGTCATTGAAAAAAAAATAATTAAACAGAAAAAATATTCGAAAAAATAAACAAGCTTTTTAAATCTGAGAGCATAAAAAATAGGGAGCTCTGAACTTAAATCGAAACAAAATTTGAAGGCAGAAAAATCGTTTGTACTCTTCCATCAAATAGTTTGCACCAGATATATCTATAGGCTTGTTTTTTTGAGCTTCAATCTCAGCAAAGCGAAGTAAAGTAGGAAAATGTGCACTTAAACGATTCCCAGCAGCTTTCTGAACAGTAGGTTTTATCAAAAAAGGTGGCAGTGTGGGCCTGTTCAGTAGGTAGCATGATACAACATGATTGGGCACATCACAAGAAGTAACTTTTTCAGTCAAAGAGATACAATTTTTTGCATAAAATTTTCCAATGGATATTGATCCTTCCTCATATTTTGGGGTTTAAAAAATATAAAAATATATATCCCAATTATTAATACACTAATATCTTACGATTACAAGTTTAATAATGTATATTTTTCTAAAACAATATTTGCAGCTTACATTAAAAATAATTTATTGCATATTTTAATAAAAGCCCTTATATTTATTTGTTATTTTGAAAATTAGTTCACTTATGCATTTCTTTATGAATTTCCACCAATCACAACCAACGAATAGTATGTACTGTAAATAGAGAAACTTTGTGAACAGATTCATATTATACAAGGAGGGCAACAAAAATGTTCTCCCCCTGGTGTTCAGAAGTATACATTTACTCCCAAGTGAATCTTGCTGGGAATGAATACCTAGTGTGAGTCAGAGATTAATGAATAAAAGAGATGGTTATCTTTCGTACGTCTATCCCCCCAAAACCCATTTGTTTACATTGTTGTTTTTGTAATTTCAACCCCCGTCTGTGAATACGTGTGGCTAACAAAAAAGCATGTTGCTAATGGACGACCGCGAATCATCTTGCTTTTATGAGCATCGCGGTGTTTAATTGTTTTGTGTTACGTTTTGAATTTGTTTAGTTTTTGTGGAGGTGTTGATTAAACTGAAAAAGATAGTGAAATACACATTAGAGAATACCGAATTCTTGCATTAAAGTCCAATTCATGAACTCACATATACTATAATAGAAATAAGCAGGTGTGTGTGACTTCATGAATTTTTCTGGAAAACAGCTTGTAGGCAGCCGCCCTTCCACTGGAAAGATATATATCTCTGTATTCCATTATCTTTGGTGTGAGTCGTCGAAGTGTCAAGTAGAGCATACCGTCAACTGCCCTAACTTTGACCGGGCCCCTAACATTGACCAAAAACAGGAAAATGTTTTCAACCACTCTGGCGCGTAGTTCATGTACGATTTCAAAGTAATTCTTGGTTTTTCATGTTCATCTATTAGTCAACAGATGTCATATTATACGTTAAAGAGTACTGTCGAATGAATGTGAGTTTTGGCGGCAAATTTCAAAGTGGTACTAAAGTAGTGTAGTTTTGTGTGTTGCAAACTTTGGTCCGTTATACCTAAACAATCGCTTGTATAACAAAATAAACATTTTAGGTGAGTAGTTTAGAGTTATTTTATATTAAAAAATATATAGTTTGTGTATAAAAATACTAGGCAATTAGAAATAATACGGTTTTTGTGAAAGCAATTCGAATGCTCATGACAATTCCTAACATTGACCGCCTGGATCCTAACATTGACCACTGCTTCTTTTTAACTTTTTTTAACAATTATAAATATTTAATTGAATATATTACCCTAAATACTTCATAAAACTAGTTCTTCGTAATTTAATTTAATATTAATTTAATATTCTTGTAAATTATATGTTAAAATTAGGTTTCTTTCAATTTACATTATTTGAGGTATTAAAAAATTTTTAAAATATATAATGTATATATATTAAATAATCAGTTAAGGATTTCCAGTTAAAATTAAATTTTTCTGATAAAAATAAAATAATAAAAAAATATACTTAAAAAATCTTTTTTGCTGGTACATTTTCTTCGCTGGTCAATGTTAGGAACTTGTTGCCCTAACATTGACCGCACACTTTTTCCTACATAAATCAAAAATGAATCGACAAAATTTGATAAATCCTTGGTTTTATGATACAGAACGATAGTCCCCATAATCTGAGAGTCGAAAGTTGTGGATATCTATAAACGGAGCTGTAAAATTCAACGTCAAAGTTCAAAACTGGTCAATGTTAGGGCAGTTGACGGTAGTTGTTGTAATTGGGTGCTGAAAATCCTACTTTACTTTGCTTTGCTGAGAACGAAGCTCAAAAAAACAGGGCTTATGTTGTTTGTAGAATGCAACAGTGCGGTGTGCCTGTTATTAGGTGTTTTAATATAATTTTCGTTTAATTTTCATGCGACAAAAATACTTTCTCCAACAATTAGCAGCCGTATTAATAAAAAACCCGTAACTACTCTAACTCGTATATAACACTTCGCTGAGCGACGAATCTGAGCGATTAAATTTTACACAGGAAATAAATAATATTAGCCGCAAAAATTTATTCCCGACTCGAACCATCCGCGATGTTTTTTCTTAGCCGGGTTTTCCACCACGTAAAGTTGCATTCACCAGTAAACCCGAATATTTGTCCTAGAACCGGGCCCTTGGACACGATTTCACGAGAATCCCCAAATTGAGATTAATGTCGTTTTCGATTTGGCTTTTCAGATTTTGATCTGAGATTTCAGATTTCTGCTGGCAAATCGAACATAAAATCTGAATTATATTGGTACGTGTGTGTATTGAGTTGGCGGCAAAATAAAACATTTTTGCACTTGCACTCGAAATCCATTTCAATTGATTTTCACACATTTATAGTACTGCATTTCGAAATAATTTAATATAAAAACTCGATCCCATATGCGTAAAATAAATAATTCAGTTAAAAAAGCAACCCCTTGCAACGATAAACAATTCGTAACCGACGCTTGTGTCATAAACATTGGTGTTAGTGAAAGTATGTGTAAAATCTGAAGAAAAATTGAGATTTCTCAAAAGTGATCTGAGATAAAAAAAAAGATTGATTTTTGTGGCAAATAGAACATGAAAAGCAATCTCGATCAAAAAAAAAAAATGATTTTTTGCCAAATCGAAAACGACATAAAGCAAAACAGAAGAGAGACACACTTGATCAACTGCCATAATGTCAGACTTACTGACTCGGAGGAGGTTGACATAGTCGTTGCCACACCTTTCGCTGATTGGAGTTTGTTTTTAAGTCCTCCTATATACCCAAAAACAAACAAAAATGGACCATATTCAGAATTTTATATCTGTCGGTTTAGCGGTTGGGATCTTTATTTTTGCATAGATCGAAGTGGAACAAACCGGGGGCCTCCAATAAAAATAAAAAATAAAAAAAGAATAAAAAACTCCGGATTTACGTAAGTTTTAAAAAATTCACCAGGAAAATGGTCCCTGGCGAATTCGGGCCGTTATCACTTGTCATTTTTCCTCTACTACATTTTTAGTACTTGGTGGTACTACCCGCCACATGTGAGCACATCCCTGTCACATAAAATAACTAGTAGCGAGTAAATGCCCGCCATCATCAGAAGACACAGCACTGCCAAAAAATAAAGTTGTTTCTGTGGATTGTGATTTGTGAGTTCTACAAGCGTTTTCGACGGATTTTACTTTGCAATAAATTTCTTAAATTAGAACAATTTTTCAAACAAATTTCATCTTCAAATTAGGAGAAATTTGTAATAAAAATTTATAGCATTCATTTATCCAAACACAATTCCAATGGGTAAAAAAGATAAATCATTTAAAATTGGTGATTTGGTGTTTGCCAAAGTCAAAGGCTATCCACCATGGCCGGCAAAAATAACAAAAACCAACAATAAAAAGTATAATGTGTACTTTTACGGTACTGGGGAGACGGCCAACATAAAGGTGGAAGATCTTTTCAACTATGTGCATTGCAAAGATAAATTTGCCACCGATAAGAACTTGAAGCGTTCGAATTTCCGCGAGGCAATCGATCAAATAGAAGCGGCGCTCAATGGCGAAGATTCGGCGCCAATTAATATGGAAGAACTGGACGTGAGTTCTGCTCTTCATGGGGATGCTGGCAATGATACGACAATAGTAACCGACTTGGATGAAACAAGTCAGTTGGAAGAGACGACTGTTGAGGAGACGGCAGAATCGATTGAAACCACGAACACAAAGACCAGTGAGACGGTAGAAGAGATTGCTGCTGCAGTTACTGAGGAACTTGCAGAAATTGAAATACCAGCGGTCGAAGAAGAGACTGTACCTATTGTAGAGCCAGCTCCTCCAACAGAGGTTGTAAAGCCCACGTCTGAAACTGAACTAGTAAGCCGAAGTGGGCGAAAAATAAAACCCAAGCGGTACATGGACGAGGGCGAAGTGACACCGGCGCCCGCACCAAAAAGAGCTAAAGCTCTAGAAGGTGAGTACCTACGTTAAAGCGCGGTAACGAATATGTATTGTGTTTTTGTTGTTCAACCGGATTATCTGAGTTGGAAAAAATATCTTTGTACCTGTTGGTTATTTCTCACTGCAGTTAACAAGTATCTATTTAAAACTACAGGCCTTCCCCCATCTGTTTAGTAGAACTAGACTACTGTTTATTAGTGGCCGAATGCGCTGGCTTCTTAGTGTTCTCCACCAATAACACAGTAATACGTATTATATACCCTTTGGCACAATTATGTCCTCCATTAATAAGTAAACATGCTCATTTCAGCAAAAGACGCTAACGAGGTCAGCAAATCAAGATCGCCGCACAAGAAATCCTTAAAACCATCCCCAAAGGCCGAAATTCAGAACGATCTTCTTCTGGTCTATACTCAAGGGGGCAAATGCATTGGCATCAAACTTGACTTCAAAAAGCCGGAATCTTTTACCGACGATGCCGAGAAGAAACTGTGGGAGGAAAACATGCGCAAAGAGTGTTACGCTCTGAAGGAAAAAATCGAGCTGGGTTCTGTGAAAATTGACACCATCAAGGATCGTGTAGTTTTAAATCCAAAATGTACGCGTGTGATCAAAGACGAAGCGGATCGTTTCACTGGCGAAATGCTCGATCAAGAAGACGCTCTCTTTATGGAACGCGATTTTATTCGCCTTTCGCAAGAGCTGCGGGAGAGCTTGGGCCTAAAACGCGCCGACATCGATCGCTGCCTTCAGATATTGGATCAGTACAAAGAACTCGACCTAAACGCTCTGATGTTAAAACGAAACGCCGATTGTGTAGATACAATTCGCAGGCTTCGGAAATACGTGGGCAATGTTAAGAACTGGAATCTCACAACCGAGGAGCAGCTCGAATTCAATTCCAAAGCCGAGATTATACGCGAAAGAGCGTCCAAGATTTATCAGAATTTTAAGAAAATGTTCATCTTCAAAGCTGATGAACGGTTCTGGGAACAGTTTTGCGAGATGGTCGAAGAATTCCGCAGGGTCACAAAGCACATGTCCGAATCGAATCGTATTCTAATAAACGAGATTTCCTACAAAAAGATTCTTAGCGACAAAGAGGAAGTAGAGAACAAGGCAGGCATCGAGAATAATGCTGAATCTAAGACTAAAGCTGATGCCATCAAAATCGCGGAAGAATTAATTGAAAAACCGGCGTGCGTTGGAGTAGAATCTGCATAATGTGCAAGCAGTTGGACGTACTCCCAACATGGAGGCAACAACTTTGTAAAATATTTAAAAAAAAAAAGAAAAGAAGAATAGTATTCAGCCGTTTAAGTACGAACTCTTTTAAACACAATGCAATGTAGCACGCTTAGTAGTAGATTCGATTTAGTTTGTACCACTTCGTGCTAGAAGAATGAGGTCGGGGCCTGTTTTCATGCTTTTAATTTAAATTTCAATTCCAAATGTGTATTCAAAATGCTCCCAATTTGTCAGTAAAGTGTGAAAAGTTTCGAAACCGGCCTCAGGACCGTCTCATAAATATTTACTTTAGTTTTGGGTCTCGTGATAATAAAGCCTTCTCGAGCATAGTACATACAGCTTTCAAAACTTATCACTTTCTAGGTGTAATTTCAAAGAGGATATTTTTAAATGTGAACATTTAAAGTAACGAAACAAAAACAATAAATACACTTTATTAAATACATTTTGGCCGTTCTCTCTAGGCGCTCTCTGGAGCATATTACAATACACGCGTTTTTATTTATCTCATTGTCTGGTCGACTTTTGTTTTAACATATGGTATTGGTGGGGATGGGCGTGATTGTGGAACTTGAACATACAGAGTTCTAGAGTGCGTATTTTGCTAAGAACGGCGACTGGTGGCTTCACGAAAACAATTCTCGTTTCAATTGGCAGCGAAATAAGAATATTGAACGCGAGGTAGTGGTGGAAAAAACTGTACAGCGCAAAAGGAAGCGTTCGATAAGTCGTTTTTTAGTTTCAGGAATAAAACGTTTGTGGGCACACTAGGACTTGGAATGCTTAAATTTTTTCTGTCATGCCGATAAAAGTAGCTGAACGCATTTTTTCAGTCGAATCTACTTTTACACGCTTTTTCACATCAAGCGAGAGCGTGCAACACAGCGTTGTATACATGTAGAAGATTGACAGATGAGAGCGAAACGGAGGAAACTGGGAAAAAATTCTTTTAGGAGTTCGATTGACTTGAACATGATTATTATTAATATTTCATTTCAATTCTTAGAATAGTGCTTACAGAGTTTACAAAAAAGAAAAAACAAAAAAGCATGGCTTTTATGTCGTCTGCCTAGTTGTCAAAGCAAAATTATGTTATCCCGCCTTAAAAACTTTCGCTTACCTATAATTCGCTCTCTATAGCGTAGCGCCAAGTTGCAGTAGGTATTGGAATAGTTTTTTAACTTCCATATCGTTAAGCAGTGATAAAATCGCTTCCAAATGTGTTCCTCCTAGACTCCTATAAAATAGGACATTTTCCCATAAAGTGAAAAGTATCTTCTCTTTCGAACGAGTTACACAATGAGCACAGGATGGGTAGATCCTCTCTATGTGGAATACAGTTTAACTGCAAGAGTAGTTCTCCACGTAACTTGGACATTGTCGATATTACGTCGACGCCATTTTCATCTCGAAAATAGTTTTTCTCTTCCAGATTATGATTCATGATTAATGTATGTCGACTGGCGATGAGTACGAGTACTCGGTGCCACAATCAGGTGAATATCGACTGTGATACCCGTCAAGGAAAAGAGGTTATGTCTTAACCTCAATAACCATATCTTTCCTTGCTGTAATTAATTATATTTACTGAGCTGATATGTACATATAAATCAGCCTGATGATTTTATGAAAATCACGGTTTTGTCGGTGAAAATCATTATTTTGTTGGTGGATGTGCAAGATACCTCTTTTAGGTTATTGGACAAAAGTTTCACAAGGAATTTGGGAATGTTGGAGACCTGAGCAGTGGCATCATATGTTGTGTCATCTCTCATCACGGCATCCTCAGTGTTGTTGCAAGAAGAACTAGCAAAATTCGCGAGACTGGTCAGACGGAGAAATATTGCCGTCGGCTCTAGCACAGGTACTACTCGATTGAGAAAATGGAAGTAAAAACAACAATTGTGTTGAGGGTTGCCGATCTTCCAGACTGCTTCAAGTTGCCTAGGCTAATAGGAAGCTTATCAGTGCTACAATAGGTGTCATCACAGGAAACTGTGGCATGCAACAAGGCTAGCCGTATTTTCAAACGATTTTTGTAGAAGCTGTCTTGAGGAGGAGGAGGAAGAAACCATACTCCATCTCCTCTGTATCTGTACCTGCCCGGATCTCTCACAAAGACGAAAACTCCATTTCGGAGCTCTCTACTATAGTGATCTGAACGATCTAAAAAACATAGACATTCGTAATCTCCTTCGCTTCATCAGTGGTTCAACGAGTATAGGAAGAATAGAATTTTAGATTCTTGTGGTATCACAAGGGACCTTTTAGGCCGATTTTATTCACTCGAAGTTGAACACAACTTGGGGATTTTTATATGGGAAACTTCCCAAGTTGTGTCCTTAATAGTTTCAAGTGTGCCGACAGACACTTCAACGTAACCTTACCTTGCTACTCAGTAAAAAAAAAAGCATTTTTGCATACCTAAATAATAGGTTCGTTCGCGTACGCGGTTTGAATCGAACGCAATCGGTATAAATCGATCGCAATCGCACAAAGTCTATCCACGTACTCATCAAAAATGACAGAAAAAGAGAAAATTAGCAAAATAACGAGTAACGAGCAGTTCCTCTCTTGGCTCGAAACAGCTCAGACAATGAGCACGTTCAAGTATCTAGTTTAGTAAGTCTGACAGCTGTCTGACTAGATCTATCTCGATTTTTATTGGCCCAGAATGGTCGTGTGGTTAGTTTTGGCAGTTGACGTTTATGGAGGGGTAGCCGACGAATCTAGTCAAGAAATTCCCGACTGAGTACTAAGTTGACGTCTATTTTGCTGTCATCGTGAGCAAAGAGTAAGGTCTCTCTCGCTCTTTTTATTTCTTGTCTGTGAATAAATGGAGCTTTTTCAAAAGAAAACAATTTGTAATTGAATTTATAACAATAAATGCAAAGGGAATACATGTTGAATATGCTTTTCTAGATAGCTTTACTTGTTCTCTATCCATTTCAGGCACCAAAAAGTATTCATCCATTCACATTTCATGTTTTTTTAGTGTTCTTTACATGAAAAATATTTTTGACAGCAGAATTCATGCAATTACATTTGGGAGTTTGTTCAAAAAATAGGTTCATACCATGTGAGTTAAGCCCATGTTTTCAC
Organism: Cheilosia vernalis; assembly: GCA_949126925.1. NCBI lineage: Eukaryota > Metazoa > Arthropoda > Insecta > Diptera > Syrphidae > Cheilosia > Cheilosia vernalis. The sequence goes on along the minus strand of OX421358.1, from coordinate 87,284,469 downwards.
TAGGCAAGTGATTTCTTTTATAAATATTCCTGAACTTTGCATAAATTTCCATTAATTGGTGGGTGTTTTCAACTTGGTTTTTTTAGCGCCATATCTGTTCAAAATCAAAATATGATTGGGAATTCTATTAATTTTAACAAGAGTCAACAGTTTTGATGTTACATACTTAGGAATACTAAAAATGCAAAAGTGGTAATTCTCGGAACGAAAATTCGTAAAAATGAATACATATGATTGAACTCCTAACAAAAAGAAAATATAATGTGCTATATTCCTAATTTAAATCTGCGATTTGATCCAATTTCAGATTTTGCATATTATGTAATCGAACAGGAATCCAAATTGTTTTGTTATTTATTGTTCGCATGTTCTATTTCGTTTTCTATAGATACTTTCTTTAGCAAATTTAATAACATTAAATTTTAAAATGCCCACTGATATTTTTATAAAAGCCTCTCTAAATTATAAATTGACAATAGCCGTGTTTTTTTGAGCTTCTATCTCGGCAAAGCAAAGTAAAGTAGGGATTTACCAGAAAATTGAAAAAATATCGAATTTAACAAATGCATACTTGTAAACATTATTGTTCAAGTATGCACTTTACGTCCCATTTACAGATTATAAATGTTATAAAATATGCTAATACAAAAATATCTTTTTCTCCACAGCATTAAAAACACGGTTTCCCCAAACTGTGTTAAAATACCTATTTTGTTTCAAAATGACTTCGAAATAAAAGCTTCAAGTTACAAAATATCTCAAGTGCAGAGACCATTTAAGTTAATTTTATAATGAGATCGATTTTTGCTAGATGATTTTATTAAGGTATTTGGTATTGTGACGAAATTATATCAGCAATTCCATTTTACAATAATTTCATAAACTATAAAAACTTTCAAACTGAACTGCGATGTGAACGTCGTGTAACTAATGGGTACCAAATTGCCGAACACAGTCGCTCTACTTAAACCCCACGTCAAAAAGTGACGTTCCCGACCAATCTAGTTAGTTTTTGCGTTCAGGTTATTTCTTATCCAGACCAATCTAGTCGACTTAAGTCAACTAGATACTTGAATGCGGCCAATTTCAACGGGTTAGTACTGATAAATATGTCAAATCCACAAAGTTCACATAAATTCAAAATCCGTCAAACGTCATGCGCTGAAATAAAATGTGCGAAAATAAAGAAAATACGGTGGTGGTCCAATGTTCTCCTAGAACATTTAATTTGTTGCAAAATGGTAAATATTAAATAAACGAATTTTTGAAAACCCAACTGTCGTGACAAGATCCAGGAAACAAAGATGTAAGTGGCCGCATTCAAGTATCTAGTTGACTTAAGTCGACTAGATTGGTCTGGATAAGAAATAACCTGAACGCAAAAACTAACTAGATTGGTCGGGAACGTCACTTTTTGACGTGGGGTTTAAGTAGAGCGACTGTGTTCGGCAATTTGGTACCCATTAGTTACACGACGTTCACATCGCAGTTCAGTTTGAAAGTTTTTATAGTTTATGAAATTATTGTAAAATGGAATTGCTGATATAATTTCGTCACAATACCAAATACCTTAATAAAATCATCTAGCAAAAATCGATCTCATTATAAAATTAACTTAAATGGTCTCTGCACTTGAGATATTTTGTAACTTGAAGCTTTTATTTCGAAGTCATTTTGAAACAAAATAGGTATTTTAACACAGTTTGGGGAAACCGTGTTTTTAATGCTGTGGAGAAAAAGATATTTTTGTATTAGCATATTTTATAACATTTATAATCTGTAAATGGGACGTAAAGTGCATACTTGAACAATAATGTTTACAAGTATGCATTTGTTAAATTCGATATTTTTTCAATTTTCTGGTAAATCCCTACTTTACTTTGCTTTGCCGAGATAGAAGCTCAAAAAAACACGGCTATTGTCAATTTATAATTTAGAGAGGCTTTTATAAAAATATCAGTGGGCATTTTAAAATTTAATGTTATTAAATTTGCTAAAGAAAGTATCTATAGAAAACGAAATAGAACATGCGAACAATAAATAACAAAACAATTTGGATTCCTGTTCGATTACATAATATGCAAAATCTGAAATTGGATCAAATCGCAGATTTAAATTAGGAATATAGCACATTATATTTTCTTTTTGTTAGGAGTTCAATCATATGTATTCATTTTTACGAATTTTCGTTCCGAGAATTACCACTTTTGCATTTTTAGTATTCCTAAGTATGTAACATCAAAACTGTTGACTCTTGTTAAAATTAATAGAATTCCCAATCATATTTTGATTTTGAACAGATATGGCGCTAAAAAAACCAAGTTGAAAACACCCACCAATTAATGGAAATTTATGCAAAGTTCAGGAATATTTATAAAAGAAATCACTTGCCTAGTGAAAACATGGGCTTAACTCACATGGTATGAACCTATTTTTTGAACAAACTCCCAAATGTAATTGCATGAATTCTGCTGTCAAAAATATTTTTCATGTAAAGAACACTAAAAAAACATGAAATGTGAATGGATGAATACTTTTTGGTGCCTGAAATGGATAGAGAACAAGTAAAGCTATCTAGAAAAGCATATTCAACATGTATTCCCTTTGCATTTATTGTTATAAATTCAATTACAAATTGTTTTCTTTTGAAAAAGCTCCATTTATTCACAGACAAGAAATAAAAAGAGCGAGAGAGACCTTACTCTTTGCTCACGATGACAGCAAAATAGACGTCAACTTAGTACTCAGTCGGGAATTTCTTGACTAGATTCGTCGGCTACCCCTCCATAAACGTCAACTGCCAAAACTAACCACACGACCATTCTGGGCCAATAAAAATCGAGATAGATCTAGTCAGACAGCTGTCAGACTTACTAAACTAGATACTTGAACGTGCTCGGCTCGAAGTAGCTAGAAATCTATACACGTACTTTGGAGTCAATTTTTCGCTCTCTGAGAGAATTACGCTCAATTTTTTTAGTTTGAAAGATGTTGTGCTCAGCTCGGGAAAGTACGCGAATAGACCTAATGTTTCTACAGATTTCGCTTCGCATCGGTTTGCTGCTGATCTTCTGCGCACCCGAATTTACTTTAGTGTAATTGTTCGCTTGCTCGCTGTGCTCCCAATCTGGCAACCATTATCTGGGTGATATCTTCAGGTAGGGAGGCCTATGGTGAGCCGATGTTGTGTCTCAAAGACACTCAGCAAAGTTTCTCTTCCGTCAGTTCCAGTTTTCTCTTGTTGTATCAGATAAGTGAGTCAGATTATTTCTGCCATTTCGCACGAGTCTCTCTGTCATCGATTCGCAAAAGGATGGCCATATTATTCTTGTGATAATACACGCGTCTGTGGATTTTTATTTTTACACGTCTCGAGCTTATCTGAACAGGTTTGGATTTGGATATGCACAAAAGAATAAGTTTGCTTTGTTGAACCTTGTTTTGATAGTACGTCGACTTTTTCATTACCTATCTGAATTGCTTACATAAGCAGGGACGAATATGAAACTGCTTACAAAGTAAACGTGTTTTTGAGTTCTATGGTTGGAGTTCCATCGGATTGAATTTCGTTTTGACAATCCATCCTTAAGAATGTGCCGAATTGGTAGAAATTTTAATCAGATATCAATGAACTCAACTTCGCGATAGATGATCGCTCTTGTAGTACACCTTCTAGGGTAGAAGTGCTAAAACAAATGTCTGCCTCTTTTTTGGGTGTTGTTGGAAGCGATTTCTGTCGGTATACTTTCTTCACCAAACTCATATTAAAGAAGTTTTACCTCGAGTTTCACTGGTGCCACAAAGCTACAACACTAGTTGTATGAAATTATGTCGTTTGTAATTTGTTTGGTTAATTTTTTATTCTACCGCTGGGAGGTAAAAAATAATCCAGCTCCGGGAGTGGTTGGCTAATTTGCCGTTTTCTTTAGTATAATTAGGAACACCAAACAAAAAACTTTAATTGATGGCTGTGTCAAAATAAAAGAAGGCAACAGTTCCTGTAACATCTTGTATACATTCAAGGCCATATCTTATTTATGCTGAAACAATGCCTGCAGAATCAACTATGCCCTGATAAAATGCACAGCTCATAAATATGTTCGTCTTTTTCGCGAAGTCGAGTTGTACGCAATCTACATTGTTTGTAATGTTATTCAGATGGTCCTTTAACTTTTGTCAAATAATGCCACTGCTGTTGCTAACCGTTCTTAAATATTATAATATAATGCGTAAAATAAGATGGACACGAGGTTGTGCGAAGAACCATAACAAGTCTGCATATTAAGGTCGCCCGAATATTTCAATCAACAGAGAAGTGAGAAATGGTCTCGCAATACAATCTAAAATCGTAGGTCCCATGCATTTGTCATCAAAGTAAAAAGAAATCGCAAAAACTTTCTTGTTGTTGGATGTTACACTTAGGGCATAATGAACTTACTATTTACCCCGCCGCTCACAAGATCTGTGTCACATCCAAATTTGTATGTGTCCATTTTAGTTGTAAACATTCAGTTCGTATATCTTTATTCGTTGTTTGTAATAAAGATAATTCGTCTTACCATTAATATGTATATTCTTAATCATAATAAATACCCCAACAACGACAAATTTCTTATAAGTAAATGCAAACATTTTGGTCCAAAGTGCATACACATACACAGACGGGCTTGTTCCATAGGTCTTTCTTCATTCCTGAACATCACCAATGCCATCGCCTTGAATGGTAAACATCGCTTCGGACTCCGGTAGGCATGGGGAATCGTATATTTTACAAATTCTCGTCTCACCTCGTCCCTTGCGCAGATATAAGCGCGTTGTTGACGCATGTGCAATTATATTGCCTCCAATTGGTTTCTTTGGATCCGCCGCAAACATTGAAGTTCCACCATCCACTTGGGCAACAACTTGATTTGTAATAACTACCGCTACGCCGTACTGCAATCACAAGACAAGATTAAACAAAATCGCTATTGATAGGAAAAAAAAAAAACTTGAACCAACCTCATCGGCAAGTCTGAGCAAGAGACGAAGAAATCTACCCAAATGCATTTGCCTTGCAGCCAATTCTCCGCGGCCAGCGTAATCCGTTCGGTACAGGGCTGTCGCGCTGTCCACAATCAGCAAGGCATACCTAGACTCGGCCATCATAGCAGCAGCCATTGTCAGAAGATTCGTCTGGTGATCTGTATTGTATGCACGGGCACAAGCAACATTATCCAAGACCTCATCGCGAACCAGCTTGTAGCGTTCGGCAACTGAAGCCAGACGTTCAGGCCTAAATGTGCCCTCTGTGTCAATGTACAAACACTTGCCTTCGCCTCCATTCTGACTAACAGGCAATTGGCAAGTCACAGCTAAGGTGTGGCACAGTTGCGTCTTTCCAGTACGAAATTCTCCAAACATTTCGGTAATCGATCCAGTTTCTATGCCTCCCCCCAACAGTTTATCCAGCTCCTTGGAGCCGGTTGTGAGCATAATTATTTCGGCCCGCTTTTGAAAGTACACCGTGGCTGTGGTGAAACCCATTGGAACGAGCTTTGATGCCTCGGTTAGCATTTTATCAGCCTTTGCTTCTGAGATGCCTTTAATGCAGATTAAGGCTTTCTTTGGAGCGAATGCCACCGATTCGATTGTGTAATAGCCGGCTTCTTCGAGTTTTTTAATGTCATTTCCTGTAATTCCATTACCCTTGAAGTGAGATTTTATCTTATTTCAATTCTCTGGCGTAGAAACAAATAAAATAGTTTACCTCTAAGCTTTTGATCAGCTGTGGACCGAATTCTTCTTCTGTATCATCGTTGTCGGCTGTTGTTATTGTCGCTAATGATCTTTCCATTGCAGCCATTTAAAACTTTGTTTGTTAATACTGAAAATGTGATATATTGTAGTCGTACAATCTCTTTTTTCGTAAAAGAAATTCAAAGTTTATTTCTTTTTCAAATTATTTTCAAATTAAAGACGTCACTTGGTATTTTGATCGCGCACTTTCTGTTTCTTTCTTTTTCGAATTTTTACAATTCGAAAGGTGATGCCAAGTCAAATGTAATCGATAGGAATTTCGTTGTTTAGCAAACAAAAAATAGCTCAACGCGAGTTATAAGAAAATAAGAATAAAAAATGATGATTAACAAAGGATTTTTGAATAAGAATTGCACCAAAAAATGATATAATGAAAAATATCATACCATGAAGTGCGAGGAATAATATATAATAGACGAGTTTTTTTGAGCTTCGATCTCAGCAAAGCAAAGTAAAGTAGGCTATTCAGCACGCTAATTACAACAACTATTGCGAGTCTCGAAGTGTCAATTGGAATGTAATTGTAGTAATTGCGTGCTGAAAATCCTACTTTGCTTTGCTTTGCTGAGATCAAAGCTCAAAAAAACTCGGCTAATATTAATCTTTTGGTAAAATGTTGTGATGCTGGTTGAATCGTTATGGTAGTGAGAATTATTCGGCTACGTCGGTTTTTCTCTCTCTCTATATATATATTTATTTATTTATAGCTATTATAGGGGCTGGTATTTTACATTCAGATTTGTAAAACAAACAACAGAAAAGGTCTATAAATTCATCTTAAATCCAAGGCGATAAAAATTTGTGAAGTTTGTATCCCAATTCCACTAAAATGGCTTGGCATCACTGTCCAAACCATTCGTGCTCTTCGTGCTTTTGCATGTTTTTGAACTGTCATTCGGCAAATAACCTACAAAAATATTACATAAAAAATCTGTAAATTTCATACAAAAATTTATATAGGTACCTTTAAAGATTAATTAAAACATTTATCTCACACAACAGCATTTTAAAATATGATGCTTTGTTAAATAAGCGATGTCCGGATATTATTATTTAGACATTGTATTGTAGGTAAACAAAGAAACTTGTTAAAAAACCAACCATCTTAACACACTCTTTCCGTTGCTTATCCAACAGAAAATTTGAGGACGAAGACGATAGCGATTTAGTTCTTACTCCAGCGTATTTCAAAGGCAGCATTGATCACTCTCTTCGTAGTATTTTTGGAGAACTCGGTGGATTAACTGAAGTGGACATTTTCAAATTAGATACAGAATCGCGGCGAGCTATAGTGCGTGTTCCGGCAGATTTCTACGTTAAAACTCGTGCAGCCATCACGTTGATCTCTAAATTCCAAGACATACGTTGTCATTTCTACGTCAAGAAAGCATCTCCAATATTGTTACACTTGCTTTCATCTCACATACAATTCTAAAGGCACACTAACCAACATGTCTTTGTGTCAATCATTCGGTAAGGATAAGGTAATATTTGTTACCAGGGAAGATCATGCAACACCTAGTACTGTTGAACTACCGCCACCTGAGCCAGCACAAGGACTCATCACACAGGCTGGCGAAATTAATTGGGGCTGTCCATGTTTGGGAGGTATGGCGACGGGCCCGTGCGGTGTCGAGTTCCGCGATGCCTTTTCCTGTTTTCACTATAGGTGAGTGGCTATGATTAACAGTATTCAAAGATTTACCACCACTGCCGTTTTTCTTTTCAGTGAGGCAGAACCCAAAGGCTCTGACTGCTATGATGCATTTAAAACAATGCAGGACTGCTTTACACAATACCCTGCTGTTTATAACAAATCTGGTGGCGACGATGGAGATGACAATGACATGGATTTGGGCAGTATCGAAGGAGCTTTCGAGTCCGAAGGCGCTTCACAGTCTGAAACTAATGTAACTGAGAAAGAGACGAACTAGGTTGTAGCTTAAGTGTTTTTTTTAATTTAATGCTGAAAGTATTGAAAATAAAAGTACATAATAGAAGTAGTACAGGATATTTGTTTATTGATTGATAGTTTCATGTTAAAGGATCTGCATATCAAAAGTATGGGTAAAAGTAATAGTATGGAACATAATAGGTCTGTTCTCTTGTGATTATGCATTCAAACACATTACTCAAATTTAGTCAAACTTGGTTCCTTTCCACCCAACTTATGCGTAAAGAAATAATGTACGACTAATGTGCTCAAAGGTATTTCGTTAGGGTCGTCTAATGTCTAATAGCTGAGTCCAATTGAAAATAACTCCGCATACCTACTCCTTTCTGATTATTGCCTCTGGAAACATAGTGCCAGTGTTACGCCTTTCATAACTGTAAGCTGTTTTTTAAGCGTTTTTATAATTATAGAAAGTTGATTTTGAATGTAATCCAAGTTACCTATCTGAATTTTCGTGAAAAAATTATTTCAACGGACTTCTTTTCTACTCGAATTTTTCCTTTCAGCAAACTGTATTATACAAAATATTGCAGTCGACTAACGACTTAAACTAAATGCCTCAACGTTAATGCAAAAAAAACGTCTCTTCAATTTTCAATACCAAATCGTTGGTGGACGGGAAAAATAAAATTAACAAAGTGTATGGATATGGACCAACAACCGTGGTTCAGTTATATCCATATACAAGGTGGCGCAAAAATAACCTTCCGATGTTTTTTGGCTGTAATTTAAAATAAAATGAAAAACTTTGATTCTTCTTGTGGATTATTTTTATTTGGTCTTTTAATTTTTTTTACATCAAGTCGAGAATATGATGTCATGTAAATGGCCGCCGCCACAGTTGATTGTCATTTGAGCCCTTTTTATGGCATTTTCCATCACTTTGGCCAAAACTTCCGGCGATAGGTCCTCACATTCTTGACGGATATTGTCTTTAAGAGCTGCAAGAGTCTGAGGCTTGTTGACATAAACCTGCGGCTTCAAAAAGCCCCACAAAAAGAAGTCTGGAGCGGTCAAATCAGGCGATCTTGCTGGCCAGTGCAAATCGCCAAAACGGGAGATTAGGCGCCAGGGTAATGTATCCTTCAGCATATCGGTTGTGGCACGTGCAGTGTGTGCCGTTGATCATTGCTCTGTAGCGCTCACCATTCACAGTAACCGTTTGGCCGCAATATATCTGCAGAACGGCTATTCCGGGGTCTGCCACGCCTGGCAGCATCTCGTGTTGTGCCAGTCTCTTCGATTCGAGCGGCTAAACGTCGCAGTGTTTCACCAGTAGGCGTTGGACGGCTAGGAAATCTGCGACGAAATTCGAGTTGTGCCAAAGTCACCTACCGGTTATTGCTCAAATAAATAGTCACCAATATTCCGCGTTCTGGAGCAGTGTAGCGTAATATTGCTTATTAACGTGTATTTCGCATGTGTTTACTACACAAATGTCAAAACAGAACTGACATTAGGGGCCAATCCAAAAATTTATAGCATTTTCTGATAACAGGATTACTTTTGCGCCACCTTGTAAAAAACCAACGAAGTTTGTATATAAATTTGCCGTCACGCCAAACAATAAACAAAAAACAGAGAGCGAGTTGATCAAGTAGCGACATCGGTAGGTCTGATTTTTAACTACACATTTCAATATAAATGCGATTACATTAAGGGAATATTTTCGGGAGCGTATCGGAATCCCGCTTTTTGAAATCCCGCTTTTCAAAAATCCCGAAAAAAAAGTTTTAAAATCCCGTCTGCTAAAATACTGTTTTTTTAAATCCCGTCTTCTAAAATCCCGCTTGTTCAAAATCCCGATCTATTATAATCCCGCTTTTTAAAATCCCGCCAAAGCCCGCTAATCCCGATTTTTTACAAAACTTTGTTATCAAAAAAATAGATGTTGGTTATATGCGCTTTTCTATTATATTATTATATATTTAAAAATACCTACTCGACCAAAACGAAAATGCATCCGAATGTTTTTAGTTTTAACTGTAAGCACACTTTTGTTTTTGCTTACATATTCTACATTGTTTTTACGCATTACGAAAATAGTAGATAATATATAAATAATGCACATAAAAACCTACCTCTTGCTAACAGTTTTACCCTTATCATTTACTGCTGTAAATGGTTTGAAGTTTTTTTTAGTTCCCTTTTACAGAATATCATATAACATTACTTTATATATATATTTTTTTAATTATTGAAGACTGTCATATTTATTACTTAAAAATGTATTTTGATATTCTTTATTTCTTATTTTGTTACTTCCTCTAAAAATGATAAATGTTAAAATAAACTGCATTTCAAAAAAACACTCATTTCTTAATTTATTTTAATTTTCTTACTATCCCGCTTTTACAATCAAAGGTATTTGTTTTATTTTAAAAAATCGCGCGATTTTTGATTTAACATTACTTTATATATATTTTTTTTTAATTATTGAAGATTGTCATATTTATTCCTTAAAAATGTATTTTGATATTTTTTATTTCTTATTTTGTTACTTCCTCTAAAAATGATAAATGTTAAAATAAACTGCATTTCAAAAAAACACTCATTGCTTAATTTATTTTAATTTTCTTATTATCCCGCTTTTACAATCAAAGGTATTTGTTTTATTTTCAAAAATCGCGCGATTTTTGATTTAACATTACTTTATATATATATTTTTTTAATTATTGAAGATTGTCATATTTATTCCTTAAAAATGTATTTTGATATTCTTTATTTCTTATTTTGTTACTTCCTCTAAAAATGATAAATGTTAAAATAAACTGCATTTCAAAAAAACACTCATTGCTTAATTTATTTTAATATTCTTATTATCCCGCTTTTACAATCAAAGGTATTTGTTTTATTTTAAAAAATCGCGCGATTTTTGATTTAACATTACTTTATATATATTTTTTTTTAATTATTGAAGATTGTCATATTTATTCCTTAAAAATGTATTTTGATATTTTTTATTTCTTATTTTGTTACTTCCTCTAAAAATGATAAATGTTAAAATAAACTGCATTTCAAAAAAACACTCATTGCTTAATTTATTTTAATTTTCTTATTATCCCGCTTTTACAATCAAAGGTATTTGTTTTATTTTCAAAAATCGCGCGATTTTTGATTTAACATTACTTTATATATATATTTTTTTAATTATTGAAGATTGTCATATTTATTCCTTAAAAATGTATTTTGATATTCTTTATTTCTTATTTTGTTACTTCCTCTAAAAATGATAAATGTTAAAATAAACTGCATTTCAAAAAAACACTCATTGCTTAATTTATTTTAATATTCTTATTATCCCGCTTTTACAATCAAAGGTATTTGTTTTATTTTAAAAAATCGCGCGATTTTTGAAAATAAAACAAATACCTTTGATTGTTAAAGCGGGATAATAAGAAACGGGATTATAAGAGGCGGGATTTTAGAAAGCGGGATTTCAAAAAAGCGGGATTATAAAAAGCGAGATTATAAAAAGCGGGATTTTAAGAATCGGCATTATAAAAAGCGGGATATCGAACCCAACCCATATTTTCAAATCAACACAGTAACACAATAACACATATCGAGAAGTTTGAACAAGTTTCTAGGTCCGCGATATTTACCAAGGGTAGTAAACTGTTTTTAATAAAAAAAAAATTCCGACCGTTGATCAATAATTTAAGAAAAATCCCCCGAAAGGAGTTTCCGGCAACACTCATCATTTAACACTTAACAGATTTCCCTACACTAACAGTTGCCACATGTGTACGAAAAAGAACAAAGGAAAACAAATCACAGCCGCCATCTCACTCTAACATTTCAGCCATGAGAATTACAACCTTATCGAAAAAACTAGCATATAATACTTTCCTCCCACTTTACTGTGACACTTCCACATAAGTGTAAGCGGAACGACCATAAATATAAAAAAATTACTAAGCGAGAAAACCACTTTTCCAATCATCTGTTCTGTGTCAACGTCAAGATGGAAAATGGAATATGGAAACCAAAATATTATCAACAAGAGCGAGAGCACCGAATTGCTAGAATGAGACTGCTACGCGCCAGTAATATGTAATCCGTAATCTCCCCGTGTCTGTTGAAGGAGAGTCGAGAAATTAAGTTTTATTTGACGACAATTTTATTAGAAATCTCGTGAATAATTCCACCAAAATATTATTAAAGTCAATACGCTGTTTTGTTTGGATATTTTGTGCATCTTGGAAAAATGCACCCTAAATATAGCTTACATCCGTGTGTGTTAATTACCCAATTCGCAATTAGTTAAAAAAGAGAATCAAGTGTTCCCGTTGCTAGTAGCACAAGAAAATAAAAAATAGAAAATTTGCCCAGACCAATAACGAAATTGTTGGGAAATCTATTTAGTGTTTTAAAAATTTGTGTTCTTTATATATTTTCGTTTTTTCCTCTGCCCTGCTTCTGTGTAAATTAAAAGAAGTGTTTGACTAAGAGGAAGCTACAATACAAATATAAATCCAATCATATCAGGGAAAAGCTGATAAAATAGTAAAAAAAAAATAAAAATACCTAATTCACCACAAGTGAAAAGCAAGTGCCATATTTTGAATTCATTCCGCGATACCAATAATCATTTTTAGTGTCCAGACTAAATTTTTCGAACTCACAATGGCGAAATTTTGCATACAAAATTGCATATTGTGACCTAGAAAATATTTAGTGTCTAGGTTAAGAACGATTATTAGTAAGGCCCATTACCTATTGTGTAAAGCGAGCGATAAATCGCCTTTTATGTATACCATCCAGAAAATAAATAGTTTCGACTTGGATACAATTTAATAACAAACCCGGATTTACCTAAACAAAAGTCAAAATGACGATGGATACGACGACCATTGCTGACACTGTCGGCGCCACTGCAAAAGCAATAACAACAACAATGCAACTACAACCAGCAACGAATGGAAATGGAAAGCCAAAGGAGAAGAGAAGGTGAGTTGAATGTTAATTCACAATTTCTACTAAAGTTACTATGCTTTTATTTTCTTTGTATTTTCATAAATATTTTTGTAACTAAGGAACTTAACGCAACTAGTTCTGGTAATTCTGTAATTGGTTTTCTTTTATCGGTCTCAACGCAATGGATTTCATAAAACAGGTCATTATTTTATCACTAATTTGAGTTTATCTTTTTGGGAGATCGTAGATACATCAACATTATACCTATTATCCTAACGATTGGGTTCTGCTGGTGACTGGTAGCTAACCAGAAAAGCTAAAACGACAATCCACATCCCTATTTGGAAGCGAACTTTTGACTGCCACGATGCCAGAGAGACACATACCGACATGTACCCTTGTTCAGACTCTTCAATTGTACACTGAATAAACATCTAATCAGGATTCATCGGCGCATTAAATGCGTTCCAGTCAAATATACCAACGTATTAAAATGTCTCTAGTGCCACATTCTTGGCGGACAGTGGTTCCTTCTATCGAAAGTAAACATAACTATGATGGCCCCTGGGGATGGCTATGGGCTATGAGCTATGGTGCCTGGTGGTTTCTGACGACTTTTCAAGCCGACTCACCCTAACCTTACCTTAAACTCTGATGGCCATAGGTAGGCTGGTGGATGGGTACTTTTGAGACGTTTTGCAAGCTTCGCTAATACCTACCATGACATGATTGGTCCACCATAGGCTTGTTCTACTTAAGGACTCGATATAAATATCATCTGAGACAAACAATCTATTATGTTCTCAATAGGTTTTTGTTAAGAAACTGTTGAGATGTTCCTTATTATCACTGTGTACATATCCAACGTACCACGTGTGGATTGAATCCCCATGTGTCGTCTAATTCCCACTTTGATGCATATTATACTGTCAAGTATGCATTTAGGTTTACATTCTCTATGTTCTATTTTGAATTGATTTTGGGATATGGACCGATGAGTCGCTGGTATCTTTCTGTCGTTGATATTTTAAGGACCATTCCACAGAAAACGAAAGGCGAGGATCCCACGGGATAGTTGTCGCTCATCGTAACATACATATTAATAAGTCGTCCAATAATGTTTCCAACGCCCGCGCTGTGTACTTCGAACTACACCATAAGAGTAGTCACAACCTCTTTAGCGCGTGTTTATTTAAAAAAAAAAAAAAAAAAAAAAAAACAGTTTTTGGCTGTGGTGGGTCCCTGCTTATGGAATAGTTATTACTTCCACTTACATTTGGGAACATATTGCAGCATTTAATACATTTTGGGTCGACCTATCTTCCGTGCTTGGGGTTCTACAAATGTGTGGCTGCACCATTTTTTTATTTTGTTAATTATTTTACAGACTACCTAGCTCCATTTCGAAAAAAAAAAAATGTTCTGTTTATACCACCAGCATATTCCTGCGTGATTCATTCCAGCTACAGTTGACCCATATTATAAAAAATCTTTATGGATAATAATAATAATAGTTGGCGCAACAGGTCTGTAGGGACCCAGGGCCTAGCTTCTCGCAACCATTCGTTTTGAGTGAGTTTTTAATTTTTGGAACGAATGGAAGGGATCTACAATTTTATGCCGGTTCCAAACGGGCCAATTGAGAAGCTCTTTCATGACAGTTATACTCTCGGATGTTTGTCAGACGTTCGCGAGAGGTGGCGCAGTGAAAAAACCCTGAGTTGGAATTTGGGTTTTTGCGGGATTCTTTATGGATACTTACCTATTTTTGAAAAGCCTTTTCTCAATCTAACTGCTTTAGTATCTTTTAGTAGTGTTAGCAGATGTTATTGCGATTAGTATTTTTTTTTTTAGAAGTTTAACGCTAAACATCAGTACTTTGACATTTTTAGAAAGATGTAGTACCTAGTCAGACTCGCAACACTTTAACCTTACGACCTTGACCACCCTGTATAAAATGTATCCCGAATAATAAAAATACCTCCTTAACAACAGAGATTTGACTTTGGAGTGAAACAAATGTTGGTTGTCGCTTCATTTTTAAGAATAACGTTGGAAAGTTAATTTTTCTCTCCGTCTACCTACAGACAATTAACTAATGTCGTTTTCCATGGGACATAAAAATCGTATTTTTTTCAGAGGTGCGTTCGTGGACTTTCAGCACAGAAATATGAAAAAATATAATATCTCAAATATCGCGAGAGAAATCTCTCAATTTCAAGCGAAGTAGGACCTGACCGGTTTTCTTACAAAAAGCTAGAAATGTCATTTTGACATTATCTTTAAATGTAGCATCAGCAATATAAGTCGGAATTGAATTTTGTATAAGCTAAGTAGGTACCTTTTAAACTCACCATTTTGAATGCGCAGATTAAGGAGAACATTCAACTTAAACTTCCTCCTCCGACATCGTTGAAGACGAAAATAAATGGATTTTTACTTGTGAAACTTTCAGGAAAGCTAAAATTAAGCGCCCAAGCGGTGTAAGTTCCGTCAAAAAAGAAATGTGATGGCACAGCTGATTGACTTGCTCTGTTTAATCACTAGGTACCTACTTTGTAAACAAAAATTCTAAATTTTAAAAGAAGTTAAATTAACAACAACGAATTTGTTTGTGTTGAACAAACCATTCTCCATATTTTGCTATCGTTTGAAATTTCGTTGCGAATACCGATATTTTCTCTGATCTGTTAAAATTTAGCTGTGGGAAAATGTATTTTGCATTAATAGATACCTACGCTAACTTCGATTCTGTAGAGAGTTTTCGTACAGTGGCTAAAAAATTTAGCTTAAATACGTACTGCTTTTTTATATTTGGAGACATTTTTGTATGGGACCTTAATTTAAGCGCTAGCAGCATACTAGGCCTAAGTCCAAATTCGGCGAGTACAAAATTACGAAAAAATTAAATGAGGGGAAATGGATTTCTCTCTCATGTTTTTCAATTTTCTCAGTAGGTTAAGCTGTACGTGGCCGCATTCGCACAGTTTCTTAGCAAATTTTAAATCATTTTACGTTTGCAAAAAGTACCCGAACGAACCTTTTGCCGAATCACGATTTCTGAGAGAGATCTAGGGCCAGATTCTGTAAGGCGAAACGATCAAACGTTTTCGTGCGCACGAGTTATTTGCCCTATGTTACACATGCAAATTTCTTCGTGCAAACGAAAACGTTTTAACGTTTCGCCTTACAGAATGCCGACCCTAGAATTACTTACAGGAACACCAAAACATTTTGTCATTTGTCAAATTTTGAAAACCGAAAAAAGTTCAAGCGAGCCAGAAATGACTGCAATACCACTAGTTGAGCAAAAGTTGAGGCAAAAAATACTACAATGTCCCAAGGGTAGTAAAAATTTTTGGTCTTTTGTAAAAAATATAAAGAATTCGGCCACATCTTCGATCCCAACGCTCATTTACAATGACATTCCAGCTGTCAACTCTTTAGACAAAGCGAATCTGCTTGCTTCACATTTTGCAGCCAGCTCAATGCTCACAGATTGCGCTTTGCCTCTACCTGTACTTGAGAGCGTCGAATACACCATGGGACAAACCCATTTTCGCACTCGTACAGTGGCAAGAGTACTTAATGATCTCAACATAAATAAATCCGCTGGTCCAGATTGTATTTCCCCAATTGTTCTGAAGAGGTGTTCTTCTACGCTGGCAAAACCACTGCGTAAGCTTTTCCATCTGTCCTATTCTTCTGGACTCTTCCCGAGAAGGTGGAAAACAGCATTTGTCCAGACCGTCCCCAAAAAAGGCGAATCTTCTTCTCCCACCAACTACCGACCCATAGCACTTACATCCATTCTTTCTAAGGTCATGGAAACGCTGATAAAACGTCAGCTCATGAAATATCTTGAATCACGAAAACTCATTAATGACCGGCAGTATGGTTTTCGTGGCAACAGATCCACTGGTGATTTGATGGCTTATCTCACCGAAATGGGGAACCAATCTCTACATCACTCTGGTGAAACGAAGATTGTTGCGCTTGATATCTCAAAGGCATTTGACAGAGTTTGGCACCAAGCTCTTTTGTCGAAAATGCGTGCATATGGGATCGATGCGTCTCTTATTCAATGGATTAGAAACTACCTCTCTGGCCGTTCAATTCAAGTTGTATTGGATGGCTTCAAGTCTGAAATTCACCATATAAATGCTGGTGTTCCCCAAGGCTCCGTTTTGTCTCCGACTCTCTTTCTCATTTTTATAAATGATCTCCTGTCTGTAACTTCTAATCCAATCCACTCCTTCGCCGATGACAGCACCCTCAGCTTCTCATATTCATTCCAAGACTCACGTCCCTGCTCTTCGGCCGTAGAACTGGATCTCGACAGCATTATAAAATGGGGTTCAGCCAATAGAGTGGAATTTAATGCTTCCAAAACACAATGCTGTCTGCTGTCATTAAAGCGAAACCAGAATCCTCAGCCATTATCCATGAATGGCACTTGCATCGCCGAAACCGAAAGACTTTCCATTCTCGGTATGTGTGTCCATGACAAACTTCGTTGGAATGACCACATACACGAAGTCGCCAAGAACGCTGCGAAATGTCTAGGTTTCCTCAAACGGTGCAAGAAATATTTTACCCCTTCTGATCTGGCTGCCATATACAAGGCGCTCATTCGCCCCAAACTTGAGTATAACTTTCATATCTGGTCTGGTGCGCCCAAAACCTCACTGCACCTGCTGGATAGGATACAGAATCGTGCTTTAAAACTCATTGGAGACACAAATATAGCGAATTCTATAAATTCGCTCGAACATCGCAGAAATGTAACATGTCTTTCATTGTTTTATCGCTATTTCTACAAACAGTGCTCAAGCGAAATCGCCAGCTGCATTCCACCCCTTCAACAATTCAACCGCAATACTCGCCAAGCCAGGAATGCCCATCAGTTTACCCTTCAGCCTATTTTCGGTCGTACTCTGAAATATAGAGATTCTTTCATAAGCCGTACAACACGAATGTGGAATACCTTGCCCAGCTCGGTCTTTCCCCCTCGGTGCAATTTGCAGACATTTAAAACCAATGTGCATCGGAATCTCCTATCCTCTCTATCCCAATTTCCTTAACGCCCGCGCTGTGGACTTCGAACTACACCATAAGAGTAGTCACAACCTCTTTAGCGCGTGTTAATTATAAAAAAAAAAAAAAAACTTTAAAGTGTGTTATTAGTTACGTTTTAAATAGCGAACAATTTAAATATGGCCGCTGCAATGAATATCAACATAAATTGAATAGATTTTTATAAACGCAAATTACAATTGAAGAACAGCTGACTAAAATCAATCACGTTTCATATTCCATTGGGCACAAAAAATCTGAAATTCGAGAGCAAAATCTGAAAATACCAATGGAAAACGACATAACTTGCGATAATATGGTGGCGTTCGTATTTCAAGTTACTCTCAGTCAGCACTTCCCACAGCAGTTATACAGTTGACTTTGATGGAGGGATAGTCGAAAAATGATATAATACATCTGTTCCCGTACTTTCTGGACCAATTTTCAATAAATGTCATATTTCAGAGTGCGAATCAAAGTACAAGTGGAAGTGTTTTGCTGTTTTTGTAGCCTCTCTGTTCAAAAAATGCCAATTTTGTATTTTTAATCAGAAAGGAAATGATGATAAATTAATACGAACAGTATGGCTTGCAATTTGGTTTATATACACTTCGCTGCAGCCCAATCGCTTCGATAAATTTGCCTCAAAATATTTTACCTAAATATCTGACCCTATCCAATGAATTGGTGTACACGTAAATGAGCTTGCACGCAGAAAAATCACTTTTTTAAAATCAACCAACTTTCGGTTAAAACCTACCAAGTGATAATGTTAAATATAGCACTTACAGAGTTAGTGGATTAAAAATAACCGAGTTAACTTGTTTAACGAAACTCGGTAAAAAAGAACCGATTTATCGATTTCCTCTCCAAATTTTCTCGGTCGTAAATAATAAACTAACTAATAACAACAGAGTAACATGGTTGATACCAACTGATAAAGTGTGTTATTTTTAACCGTATGATTCAACCTTTTAAACTCGCTAGTTTTCAACAACAAATGCTCGTTTATTTTCTACAGAGACTTAGTTGATTTTAACACATTTTTTTTTACCCGAGCAAAACTTCCACCGGTTAAGGTTAAAATTTCTGCGGGTGTGTCAGTTTAAATGATTTTATTCTCCTTCCACACATTTGCTGTCATAAATATGTACAGGTATTTCTTTTGAGTTGAAGACTAAGCTTAAGTTACCTCTCCCACAAATTTCCACATATATATACTTCCTCGGAAAGTGTACACATTTTTTCTGTAATAAAATCGCAATCTTCCTCCGCTATAAATGAAAATCGCTCGTTTTGCTGGAATTTGTTATAAGCTGGTCAGACTTTTCTCAAGGTAACACATATTTTTCTATGTTTCCTATAATACACAACAAAAGTCAACGACACTAAGAAATACCTGTTGAATGTGATAACTGCTAACATATGATTGTAAAATTCTGCCGCTCTTGTTATTAAGTTCATTTGAACAACAAGTATTTCTGGTATATATACATTAGTCAGACTTCTTTCCGTATTGCTGTCGGATGACATTTCCAAGCAAACGATTCTGTTTGCCAAACTTCTATTCTCTTCAGCCAGTTCATGTTGTTTTTTACAGAATACTATTGCTAATAGACAAACCAATCAACTAACTGATTTTATTAATTATGAAAACGTACCATCATGCCTGGCTAAATGAGACTTCGGCAATGCAACAAAAGATTTTTCTAATTCGTGCCCTGAATATTCGTCGCCCACATCTTCTGCCCCTTGCTGCAGACAGGCGACAGTGATAATAAGCATGTCCGAGACTACTCCAATGCATACATATCACGTCATTATAATATTTAAATAAAATATGCAATTTGTATCGCCACTGATAGATAGCATCTGGTAGTTTCCACTAATACTCAAAGTTACATTTACACCAAGACATCCAAAAAACCATTTCAATACAAGTTACATAATTACTGCCTTAGTGCCTTCCTCTTCGGGATCCACTGAGAAGCTATAGTTCATCAATCTGTAGTGTGGATTCTACCAGACAGCGAGAGGGCAGACAAATGGACGTGAAAGATCTCTCACTCACACATTTCCAAAAATAAAACAAGAAAAAAAAGAATACAACGAGTCACGAGTTCATCGGAAACCAAAGGGAAACCTCCTGACCAACATTTCGATGTGGACGCTAAAAACTTACGAGGCAAACGAATGGCGCAAACTTATTTGCACTTTGTGCTAAATTTTCTGTTATTCTAGAAAAAAATACACAAGTACTGACGTTGAATACGGCGCCACTCAGTTGCGTGATCATTGCTTACCGCAAAACCGACCATCGACGACATTTCGATTTCAGGTTTAAAGTCCGATGAATTTCATTCTGACGAAATTCATTGCTGCCATATTCAAATTTCTCTTTGGAAGCATTTAATGATGAGTTAGCGTTCGACAAACACAACTGGAATGTGGAGTTTTTCTATTCCAGTTCCAGATATAATATGTATTAAATGCGTATATATATATAAATGCTTTCCCATTCCCATGAACGATTCTCTTAATTGGGAAAAAAATAGTTTACGTGTTGCAAAATTGATACAGTTCGTAATTAAATCTGAAAGGCAACGCTGCCGAGGGTTGGACGCCATTTGGGGGCAATAAATGTACACGCGATAAATGTTCTTGTTGATAACGGCGGCAACTTTCGTACGTCTACTTGTTGTTTGTGTATGCAGTGTGCATTCCATTCTCGGTGGTTAGCACTCCATCCACAGTCAAACACGGACAATTCACATTTAGTTACTGAAATGAATCAAACTTATATAGGAAATTGTATACAAACGGTCTGCAGAACACATCGCTGAATGGGCGACACACTCGACTTGAATCACATCCAACACGAAGGAAAACAAAATATTATCAATAGTTATGCAATTGATTGCCTGCTGTTATCAGACTAACAGAGCGATTTCAGCTGATTGTTATAAATCGTATTTGTTTGTTGAGACTGCTGTTGAAAGCTTCTTGAATGCAACTGAATGTCATTGTGTGTGGTGGTAAGTTTCTTGACTGGTTTTGGTACTGAATTCAAAACAAGTTTAAACAATTTGTTTTGCGAAATGATGTTACGTATACTGAACTGGATTTACAAATCGCCGGTTCATTTTGCTACAACGTACTGTAAAACAGGCGTGACAGCAGTCCGTGACGCAAATTGCTTCCAACAACACTTTTCGGTAGCAAATAAGTAATTTAATGACACTTGGTGCGTAGCTCTTTTTTTTTTTTTTTTTTTTTGGTTGCGTCCAAAGGATGTGTAATCTTCGAAAGATACTAGTTGCCCGTGCTACTAGCATGCACGATTCGCGGGATATGTTTCTCCAGTGCCTCGCGCCTTACGTACTAAACCACACCCATGTACTCTTCTACCACTCTCCCCGCGGGACTGCCGTTAGGTATTACTTCGCGGGGCTGGTTAGCAACTCATGCTAAATCGTCAACGTTTGCCACTTCGACCCTTCTTTGTCTTTCGGCTCTTCTTAGCTCGTTTTGTACGCTCGTTATGTATGAACATATTTCCAGCCAGTCGTCTTCTGAGCTCATCATACGCTCTATGAGAAGCTGTGGAATGGGTAAGTTCACCCTTCCTCCTGAAAATCTTCTGCAGTGGAACATTACGTGCTCCGTATCCTCTTCTTCATCTGGGCATTCGGGGCATAGAGGCGAGCTATCGTGGCCGAATCTGTGAAGATAACTTCGATAGCCGCCGTGCCCGGACAGGAACTGCGTGAGGTGGTAGTTGCAGTCCCCGCTTTTTCTTCTTGTCCAGACCTCGATGTTTGGGATCAGTTTGTGGGTCCATCTGCCTTTTGCCGTGTTATCCCACCGGACTTGCCACAGTGCTAGAGATGTTGCGCTTTCTTCTTCTTTTATCCTTTTTTTTATGATGGACTCTTGCCTATTGACGGTTAGCCTAAGGTAGATCCTTTGCATTTCGTTGGCGAGAATGTCGATGGGAATCATTCCCGCAATAACGCAGGCTGCTTCGTCCGAAATTGTTCGGAATCCGCTTATTGTTCTTATTGCGCAGAGCCTGTATGCTGACGAGAGCTTCCTTCTTGTTTCCTTAATTGTAAGAGCCCCTGCCCAGACCGGTGCAGCATATATCAGTATTGAGCTGACCACCCTGGATAACAGAATCCTTCTGGCGTATCCAGGGCCACCGATATTTGGCATAATCCGGGAAAGAGCTGCTTGCATCTGTGACGCCCTTTTGCTGGCGTACTGGATGTGCGTTTTAAAGCTTAACTTGTTGTCGAGCATTACTCCTAGGTACATTAGTGACTCCTTTGATCTAATTTGTTGGTTTCCAACACGGAAAGATGCATATTCCACAGTCTTTCGGCTGGTTATCAACACAGCTTCGGTCTTGTGGTCAGCTAGTTCTAGCCCTGCAGACTCTAGCCAATTCTTGATTCTGGCTACTGCTTCATTCGTAGCGGACTCTATCTCGTGGATATGTTTGGCCACAGTAACCACAGCGATATCGTCAGCAAAGCCTATAACCTTAACTCCTTGTGGCAGCGTTAATCGGAGAACCCCGTCGTACATTATGTTCCACAGGAGGGGTCCAAGAACCGACCCTTGTGGTACTCCCGCGGTGATGTTGTAGTACTTAACGCCATCGTCAGTATGGTACCTTAACTTCCTGTCGGTAAGGTAGTTATCTACTATATTCAGCAGGTAGTACGGCGTTTCCATTCTGACCAAGGATCTCCTAATGCATGACCAGCTTGCCGAATTGAAGGCATTTTTAACATCAAGGGTCACAACCGCGCAATATTGCTTCGTCCCTCCTCTCCATCTTTTTCCCCGTATTGCTTCAGCCGCTGTATCTACTACCGCCTTAATGGCATCGACGGTAGAACGCGATTTTCTGAATCCATACTGGTCATCAGACAAAGCTCCTTTATCCTCTGCCACCTCGAGTAGTCTGCAGTATATGATCCGTTCTAAGATTTTTCCCATTGTATCTAATAGGCATATTGGCCGGTATGAGGACGGTTCCTCTGGTGGTTTTTTCCCCTTTGGCAGTAAAACCAGGTGCTGGAGTTTCCACGACCTCGGGAATACCCCTTCCTCCAGACACCGTTGCATCGTTGCAATAAAAAGCTCCGGTCGTTTTCGAACGGCCGCTTTAACCGCCACGTTCGGGATGCCATCGGGTCCGGGCGCTTTGTTGTCGCCTATCTTCCTGCACGCTTCGTATAGTTCCTTCGGCGTGATTGCAGGGATGCGTTCCGAACTTGTGTCTCTTGTGGTGATGATCAAAGTTGACGGCCTATATGGGAATAAGTGCTCAACTATTGTCTTTAGCATTATTGGGCAGGATATTTGTGGGGACCTACTGCCCTTAAGTTTCTTCATCACCATCCTATATGCCATACCCCAGGGGTCTAGGTCTGCCCCATCGCAGAGTTGTTTAAAGCATCTTGCCTTGCTCTCTTTGATGGCCTTTTCGAGATCTCGCCTTGCTAATCTGAAGATAGATAGCCTTTCTTGAAACTCTGGCCTTCCCCTGCATCGCTGGGATCTGCGTCTAGCCCGGAGGCAAGCTGCTCTGAGCGTTTTAACTTCGTCGTTCCACCAATAACACGGGGCCCCTCTTTTACTGGCAGTTCTTCTAGGCATTGCTGCATCACACGCTGTGGAAATTGTTTGCGTCAATTGTTGTGACAGTGTCTCCGATGTTTCGCTGCTGAATGCAAGTTCGGTATTCATCATTACCTCGAACGTATCTTTGTCAAAGTGGGTGTCTTTCCACTTTGGCCCTGTTAGTTTGGGGGGCTGCCTGGGCTTGTCTTTGTTCAAGCTAAATATGATCGCCTGGTGATCGCTGTGCGTATATTCTTCGCTTACTTGCCATTTTGTTTTGCGCAGGAGTGAGTTACTCATAAAGGTGATATCTATGATAGACCCCTTGCCTGCTTTCCGAAATGTGTTTTTTGCGCCATTGTTCGCCAAACTCACATCTAGTGTTGCGAATGCTTCTAGTAGAGCTCGACCCCTTGCGTCCGTTATCCTGCTGCCCCATTCTGTAGCCCATGCATTGAAATCGCCAGCAATTGTAATTGGGTGTTTTCCTCGCGCGTCAGCTACAATGTCATCCAGCAGCTTCAGATAAGCCCTAGGTGTTAGGCTAGGGGGTGCGTAGCAACTATAGAAGTGGATGCCGTTTATCCTAGCGGTAACGAAGTATTCCGCTGGCCCACCGACTTTTTGCATGGCGTGGCTTCCACAGGTCCATATCGCTGTCTTCTTTGAGATATCGTCTATCCAGCTACAACCATCCAAAGATTTGTAGGGCTCACTAACTAGGGCAATATCTACTTTTTGTTCCCTTGTCATCTGCACCAGCAAGTCCTGCGCGGCCGCACAGTGGTTAAGGTTTATCTGGACGACCTTCATCATACTTTGTTCGTCAGGGCCTTCTTGAATACTGGACACTGGCCACTACCAGCCACGTGTCCAGCGTTATCAGGCTTGTCCGACTTGCACCAGAAACATAGAGGTTTTTTTGCACAAGCCTTGGCAATGTGACCTTCTTCCCCACATTTTCTACACTGCTTGGATCGGTCATACTCGCTCTTGCAGTGACGCGCCGTGTGCCCGAATTCTAGGCACCTAAAGCATTTAGTTAGCACTAAACGCACTCGTATGCGGCAGTTTACCCACCCAATTTTAATCCTGCCCGACTTAAGCATCTTATTTGCGCTGTCTACTTGCAACCCGATCGTCGCGACTTGCGTGCCTCCGTAGGCCTTCCTTAAGTTCAGGACATCTGCTTCACATACCTCTTTCAGCTGGAACTGCGACTTTATGGCCTCGCAGATATCTCCCTTAGTGGTGACCTCGTCGATATCCTTGATTTCTATCGTGGATCGGTGGGTCAGTGTCCGGACCTCCGCGTTGGCGCCGAGAGTTTCCCCGAGTATCCCCTTGAACTGCTCGGTTTTCTCCCCTTGCTTCTTTAGTTCGAACAGGAGGTCACCTTTTTGGGTACGTCTTATTCTTGTTACCGACTCCCCCAAGTTGCCAAGCTTGGGATCAGCCTTAACCTTGCGTAATATCTCCGCATACGATAGCTCTCCCTTAGCTGCTACCACAATTGCATCGGGTCGCATATTCTCCTTGGTAACTATTGTCTTTTTGGGTTCCGCCTTCTTTTTGGTAACGACTTTTGACCACTCCTTTTTATCTTCGGTTACCGTCTGTCCGTTATTCACGGCCTTGTCAGCCTTTAGAGACTTGACGTTAGCACCTTTTTCGACTTTGCCGGTATTCTTGTTGTCGGCTTTGCTCCGGGTTACCTTGCTCCCAGTGGCTTGTGGCGGCTTCTGTCGACGTTTTGAGCTCGGTGTTTCGCCGTTGGGTTCCGTTCTCCTTTTTGAATCCACAACTGCCGCTTTAAGCCATGGTGAAGTCTGTGAGCTATTATTTTTTCTTATGACTTCCTTGGCCATGTCATCATGCATCTCAATTGCCGAGAGCTCGTAGAGTGCCTTAATGCTTTCGATGGCGTCTCTCATTGGTTGGTGGATGGAGCGCCTCTTGCCATCTTCTAGCATTTCCACCAGCGTTTTTATCTGTTCTCCCAGTTTATGGAAGACTGTCTGGGTGGTTGGCTGGGTGATTAATTGCGGTTCCGAAGCTGGACGCATTGGGGGAGCCACACCTTCCTCCATATACATTTGAGGCGTGGACGCCTTAACAATGGGCGATCTCTGCAAGGCAGACCTTCTCTGGAAGGGGTTCACATAGTTCTCCCCATTTTCTTCGTTAGTGTTTTTTTGGTTTGTTGTAATCATGTCTATTGGGTCCCCACTCAAAGCCGTTATCAATATTCGGATGTGCAGTCACCTTATGATCTCATGGTTATCTATGCGAGCAGTGAGGCCATGCGAGGGTTGACACAAGCCCTTATGGGGTCGTGTGCCAGAGCCAGATCGGTGCTAAACAGGAATGTTACATCTGTACCTACACCACCAACTTAATGGCGACGAAATATTGAGCGTTCTTTGAGGCCTGCCAGGGTTTTAACGGGACGGGGGCGCTTGCAGCATTAGCCTGAAAGCCATTTCCGCAAAATTTCACTCTTGCTTACTCAGGTAACAGAATACTACAAACGTCAGCCCTCATAGTTGTCATTCCAATTCTTTTTCCAGTATGCCATAATTAAGACCTTACTGGGCTCAGTCTTAATGTTTTAGGGTTATTCTTACCATTTATTTTAATATAATACTAGTTTTATAGCATTACACTGTGATATAAAAATATGTGCGTGCAGTCCCTTTATGGTGAAGAAACTGCAACTTTTACCTTGTGGCGGGTACCGCCGGATCTCGCCATTTGCTGTATCCCTCGTTGCCACCTTGTGGGTGGGGAGCACTTACTTGTAAGACGGTGCTTGCTCGTCTTGTCGCAGAGAGTTCATAGGGGTTCCTTTGACCTTTTCAGCCAAGCCCTCCTTCTCCGCCCATCTGGTTGGGAAGCTGCTTATTGGGTTTCGCAGTTAACCTCCTTCTAGTGTGTTCCGTTAACAATGCTTTATCGGATGTATTACCTCAGCACCATTCAGAGTTGAATACGGAACACGAATGGATTTTAGTCGCCTCTTACGACAGGCATACCTTACCTCAGGTCTATTCTTACCCCGACCTGAAGGGGGTAGGTGCGTAGCTCTTGGAAATGTCTATAAGACTAACTAAATGCACACGGCAAAGCTAATATTTTAAGCAGACCCTGTTACTGTCATACCTCGGATCTGACGTGAATTCATTTCCATAGAAGGCGCTATATTCGGGCTTTGAGCCGAATGTTATAGCAAAGTAAAATCCCTCAGCAATGGCTTTGAATCGGTATGAATAAAAATCGACTTTGCTAAAGTAAGTTCGAAAATTCGAACATGGCATTTACTTGACTGTACGTGTACTTGGCTTGCAGTTCTGTCAAACTTGACAAGTAAATCTTAATTTTCCTTAAGATTCTCGACTTTTGTCAAAATTGAGATTGAAAAAAAAAAAAAAAAATTCAGAAATATGAATGCAGTCTGCAGCTGCAATTGCACCTGGAAATATGATTTTTGTTTGTTAAATAGCTTGTTGTGTTATATTTGTCTTCATCAGGTGGTGGGAATTGTATCCGATGATAAACTTATTGGAAATATTTCCTGACACACTATAGCCAATTAGTTAAAGAAGAACTACAAACTACTGAGAGGTTTTTTGAGCTGTCAACCTAAAAGCCCGGATCTCCTATACAACTTAGAAATGATTCTGTCTAAACATTTTGATTTGCAACAAATACAAGCCAAATAGACCGCAGTCCATACCTTGCGTTACACGCGTCACGTGTTTCCCTGTACAAACAGAACTTACTTACTTACTTAACGGGCTCCCGACACGTGGAGAGTCTCTGCCTAAGACACTGCAGCCTTCCATCCTCTACGATCCCGGGCACGCTGCTTCCAGTTGTTCAGACCAAGCGCTCTGGCTTAACCTAACCATTAACAAACTAAAGATCGAAAATTCGAAATGCTTGGATTGTTTTATGTTAAAAGTGTGTGTACAAAATATTTGGGAAAAGGTCTGAGTCAGCTTAATAGCAGACTTGGATTTTCGTAGCATTAACATTTTTTTTTTAATGAAAAACTAAGAGCTCAACTTTAGCGCTAGATCAGAAATTCTTATAAGGAGAGTAGAACCACAAGATATTCATGTTTTTATCGTTAATTATTTTCGTATAAGCCATCAAGTATTTATACAATAATACAAAATAATTATTAAAAAATCTGACTTTTCGTCTTCGCTCTCATCGTCTAACAAAAATATTCATCGGTTTATTCAAAGCGCATATAAGTTGACAGTTGACGATTCTGGTTCCGTTTAATTTTGTCGTAGATTAAGGAGTTACGGCAATAATAATAAACAAGAAAGACCAAATTAAAAATTTGCACTCGAACCGGCGATTCACATGAATTATTGTAAGGCGATGCCATGTCAAAGTTTAATACCAATATCTTTCCGTATGGAGTTTCCACATGCAAGTTATTATGTATAATAAACTAGCGTACCTACTTTTCTAAATTAAATTATTAATATCTTGAAAAGGTAAAAATGTTTAAACCAGTTCTCTTTCTTTTGACACGTCATTTGTTAAGATTGATTGAGTGTGAGAATCCCAAAATTGATATTTACCACAGAAATAATATAGGGGATTTGCAAATAAAAAGAAAAAAAGCGCCACATCTAGCGCTCACCTGAAAGTGATAAAATGACAGCCCTGCTTTCGGCTCAATTTTAAAATAGAAAAACGAGATAATAAGAGAATTGCAAAGTTCGATTTGACATTTCGGTTGAGTAAAAGTAATTGCAACGTTTTATTCATACTACAAGTGTCATATATCGGATCGGAAGTTAATCAGCTCTGCCCGGGCTCGTATTGCAACAGCTGCACAATGATTGAGCCTGAAGCAGAAATAGGTACACGATGCTAATTATAATTTACATCGTGTTCTGATTTTTATGTGATGTCTAGCGTATTTTTGAAATTATATTTTCCTTACAATGTTGCTCCTTGTTACTAATAAATAAATAAATAAATACAAAGTTGGCGCAACACAACTCGTCAACACCATCTTTGGTCCAAAAGTCTGTGTATATATATAAAAACAGCCGGGGTGCGAGCGGATTTAAGAGATTTATGGTGAGGTCACGATAGAATTGGAATCTGTAATGTTAATCACAACAAAAATAACCACGAAACGGTTGCCCTTTATGGAGGGGTAGCACGCATATAAGCAAGATTTTCGCAACGAGTATAGGTACTAAAGTTGACAGGTCGTATGTAGGTAGATCTAGTCTATATCAATCGATCTAGTCTAGTCTAGATCAGTCGACTTAAGATAACTAGATTTTTGAATATGCCCATTGTTTTTTTTAAATTAAATCCCCCCTAACAACTGTCAGTTCGGTAGTTCGATTGGTTTTAGAGCCAAACACAGTATTAAATTTACATTGAAATATGTCTAACTAAGTGATTGTCAATTTAACATAGAATCAATTTTGCAGAACACTGGCCGCGTTCCGTTAACTAGCGGTCAAATTCCATATAAAAAAAGATCAGTTTTATTATTTGGGTTGAAGCTCTATCCCAATTTTATCAAGGAATTTTTATTAGTCTAGCGCAAAATAAACTGCTAGATCTTAAAAAAGAGACAAATTGAGCTGTCAATTGAATTCAAGTAAAAGTAACCAAATTTGGCAAATCCAAAAAATTTATGATGGAGTTTGTCAATACAATTGTCACTCACTATTATTTCTATTTGAAGCTGCATTACAATCCAAATATTGTAACTAAAATAATGTAATACATTTTAAGAAATATTAAAATGATCTATCTAACTATCTATAAAATTCGGAATGAAGTGAAAAAAAACCGGCCAAGTGCGAGTGTCACTCGCGCACCGAAGGTTCCGTATTTGGCTAAAGTCCAACACATCAGATATTATTTGAAATCTATATCATTCAATCTTTCCCCTCTTCATGAATTCATCACAATTTAGCTTAATTTAATTACTTAATATTTTTACTCTCAAAAATTACTCGCACATGAATCTCATTTTCTAATTATTACCTATAGTAGGTACCCAACCCACGCCAATTTTCCATTCTGTATGCGACCTGTCCCAATTAAAAACTATTGACTAAAAATATATTACTTTTATTTTGTTCTGTACTCCCCAAAAAAATGTATTATATTCCCCAACGAAATTAGCAGGTGGGAACCCTGGTGGGGTTCTGTCTTTGATGGGGTCAATTGTGCACAACTGCGTAGTAGAGATTAAAACTTATGAGAGCAACGTATTTTACATGGTAAAATTATCTTTTTTGAAAATATCTTGTAAACTATTAACTTTTCGGCAAAACAGTATTCAGCACATATATAGATAAGAACATGATCTACAAAAAAGGAATTTATGTATTTTTTTGTGAATCAAGAAATAAACCGTTTTTGGGGCGAATGAAAATATTTTTTTCACCAGATTACTAATTAATCCAAAACCAATCGATGTATTTCTTCTATTGGTATTTGTCGTTTAACTAGAGGTTATACCGGATGTTGTGTGTAAATTTTAGCCTCCTATGTCAATCGGTTCTTGAGATAGACCTGGTAACAAAATTGGCTTAGTGGGTTCGGACAGACAGACAGACAGACAGACAGACGGAGAGACATCCGAGCGAAACTAATAAGGTTACGTTTTTTCCCTTTGGGTACGGAACCTTAAAAAGAGTATCTATATATTAAAAATATAAAAATAAAATGTAAAAACAAATTTCATTTTTATTCTACTCTCTACTGACGCTAGAGCCCTGGCAGCCATTTCTACATCTATAACGCAGCCATTTATGCTGAAACCGCATGAGGTCTGTTCCCTAACGATAATGCATTCGAGCACGAAAAATTTACTCGAACTTAGTTCCCTTACGCAAAAGTTGGGCGCAGAAGAGCCAAAAAGAGGGCACGACACGTTTCCCGTCCATAAAAAAAAATATTGCTGACAGACAGTTGTCAAAAGGTTGAAATTATAATTTGTAACTGACTTTTTATTGGTTTTCATTTATATTTTGTGCTTGTATATAGCATTAAAATATATTTAAAAAGCAAAAGAATTTAACTTTTGAATTTCTGCTATGAAAGCAATTCCAATCTTGGTCTTAAATATAAATTTGTACTTTGTTCTACTGATATTTAAATATTCCCGCCTAGAAAAAATTCACATTTTTTTTAAATTTCTGGTTCAATGCGTTCCTTTTCTTTTTGGTTATATTTCATTTTGGTGAGCGAATCCTCTCGCATGAGAGAAATGTGACCTATTGCCAAAATTGAACCAGAAAGTAAGGGAACGAACAGACCAATTATGATTTTAAGTTCTTTGACTTGTTTATCCATTTCACTTTGTGTCAATCATTTGCAAAGGCATTTTTACGCCTTTTCAAAGCATTCACTGGAATCGTGAATGTTTTTCTTCTGGAGTGCACTAAGCAATCAACCACAAATGAGTGAACTATTTGATCAACAGGTTTATCACTCATACTCTAAAAACCCAGTACTTGCAAAGCACCACCAAGGTCAGCATTTCAGCCAGTATACTTATTATCAGCCCTGTTTACGTCGTTTCTCGGTTCATTCTCTTATGGGAATGTTTTCTCATTTTTTTTCTCTCTAAACAAAGAAGTCTCTGTTGGCTGGGCTCTTAATAATATCTAATTTGATGCGTTCTTCTTCAGTATACTCCACTTGAGAAGGTCATGATTGCTGTCACTGAAATTATTTTATCCAGATGCCATCCACAAGTAGTTGTCCGTTTTTGTAACATGACCGAACATACAACAACCTATTAAGTATTTAAATTTGTTTCAATTCAGTTGAATTCAATTGCACGTTCGGAAAATGAAGACGTGCATTATGAATGGGAAGGGGAATGTGAATGTTGATGCGCAGTAGGTAGTGACGTTTATTGTTGTTTGTATAATAAGGTTCTGTTAATAGGCCTACTATTTTCCCTCTTCCATTATCCTTCGTTCGTTGCGCTTGTTGAAATCTTGAAGTGGCTTTTATTTTTCGATGTAGAGTAAATGGATTGTTTTTAAGTTTGCGATAGTATCGATTGTTTTCCCGAAAATAATCGATTAATCGATAAACAATCGATAGTTTTAAAAATATAAATAATACATGAAATAAGTTTTTTAAATAAAAAAAATATGTCTTTTAAAAAAACATTTTCAAGCTAAAAAAAAATTAAATAGTTTTCAAATATTTTAAACATCTTTAAGGAGGCATATATTTCTATTTAATTTTGTCTTTAATATATGTTCATAAAATAAACAACGTTTTTGTAAAAAAAACGCATCAATTGGATGACTATCGATATTTTTTTCCAAACTATCGATAGTCCCGATAGTTTAAAACAATCGCTTAATCGATTAAACTATCGATGTTTTATTATTTTACTATTTCGATGTCTCTTGAGGACACCTGCACAGCATGGCCCTAAGCAGATATGATATGTCACTAATGTTTCAAAGAGTTATTAACAGTGTTCCCAGTCAAACATTTAGAAAAAGAAATCCAGTAAAAAAAAAACAGCTTTTTTTTTCACCAAATTTTTTTTTCATTTTATAGCTAATAAAAACAAAAAAATAAGTCGTACTTAATTTCACAGCACTGATTTCTTATAAATAAATTATTAATTTTAACTGGTAATCGAACTTAAATTATACCATTAAATTAAATTAAACACAGTCTTCTGAGTCTGTGTCATTGCAATTTTCTATTGCTTCCGTTTCTATATTCTGATAGGTATATAGTATTCTTTCCAACTTTTTTTTATAACTTCATCAGTTTTTTTATCTCTCAAATTATTTCTAATTGTCGAAATAGAGTTGGTTAATAATAATTGCATCCGATTTCGATGCTAATACCATGTTCCCACCAACGTGATTTAGCTCATGTGATTTATTAATCACGAAAGGCGTCTCCACCGAACTTTACGTGTTTGAGTCTGACATCCAGGAGAAAGAGTTCATCTGTGCTGTTTTTGATTTGTTCCCATACCTGCCACAAATAAAACAATTTAATAAAAATACAAACACAAAATACAGAGAAACACGAAGAATATTGGATTTAAAATAATTTTTTTGACATTTTTTTTTGTTTTTTTTTTTGTTTGTTGAATAAAATTGAAATGAATTGAATTGGATTGAAAATATAACAGGTATGTTCGATTCTATTTTGTGTGGATTTGCGATGACATATTATACGTAATTAAAATTTAAACACGTATAAATCATGTAATTAGTAATCAAGAAAATGTATGGTAAATCACATAATTTAGGAGATGATTTACCTAAATCAAGTGGATTTAGCTAAATCACTTTGGTGGGAACATGGTATTAGTTTTGACCAAATTTAACTGAATAAATATACTTTCCACTGCGGCATTCGAAATTGGCAAAACTAAAACAGAAAAAGCAAGTTTTGCTAGATCGTGAAATGGATTTTACCTATAGCACAAAACTTCGCACCAGAATGACCAGAATGGTACTTTTAGCGGCTTGCGGCTTGATGCCGCTGGTAGTGGGCTGTTTGTTTCTGTCATTTTACTAAATGGGTTTATTGCACTGCTCTCATTTACACTAGGTTTGCATTGGAGGTGAAATTTTTTTTTATTTTTTTTTAGGAATTCTAGAGTCAAACAAATAAATAACAGTCGAATAGATTTCCGTTCAAAGACGAAAAAATCCAGTCAAAAAAAAACAGTCGGCTGGATTTGATCAGTCAAAAAGGAAAAAATTCAGTCAAATTTGACTGGAAAACAGTCAAACTGGCAACACTGGTTATTAAACTTTAAATGAAACAAAACTCAGAATTGAGGTTATGGCCATGGCATTGGCTTAATTTAAAAAATATGAATTTATAACATAGCCATAGACGTGTAGTCCTGCTCTACGTCGCAGAAGTCCAAGTGAACTCCAAGCTCGTCGACTGATTTTCGTCCCCATTTTCTTCGACGGGATTTGAAGAAAATCTATATTTATACATGTGCCCATAAAGGATACTTCTTTTTGAAAATGAAACGAGTCCATTGTTATACAAAAAAAAAAGCTCCAGAAGATTGGGCCATCTAGTGGTTTCTTTTAAAATCATAGGTTATTTCGACACTGACAGCTGTTCCCCCTCGAAACCTTGACAGAAAGTCAGTATCATACCGCTTCGGAACGTAGGAAGTACCCGTTTTACGCTTGAAGAACATTGGCAAATATTGAAAACTTATTTGCAAACATACAAAGCTCAAACAGTGTATTTTGTTTGAGAAGAAGTCCGCACAGCGCCTGCTGTAAAAAGTTCGTGAGACTGGTATGGTAGTGGACAACAGTCATGTTCCCCGTCGTCAGTATACAGAGAGTGACAGTTTGGTGCGACTTGTGGAGTGGTGGAATCACTGGACCATTTTTCTTCGAAAATAAGGCTGGGAACAACGTTTCGGCTAACGGTTACAGAGCCATTTTAGCCGACTTTTTTTTACTGAAATTTAAGACATGGATTTGCCCGACATTTGGTTCATGCAGGACGGCTCGCCATGCCACTAAGTCCATGCCACTCTGTAAATTTACATGCGTTTCCAAATTCGCATAAACTTCCTCTACATGTTCGCATTTTTCTCCCTTCCGTGAGTAATGGCGAATGGCAGACGATTCTTCCATCGAAAGATCGTTTTATTTTTATTCTTTTGTGATTTTATTGACCAATAAAAATGTTTTTTACAATAAAAATAACTTGTTACAATTTTAATAGATTTGTGTGTAATAGCTCGTTCGGCGAATCATAGCAACACTTACCTAACAAGTTAAATAATAGAAGTGTAGCAGTCACTGCGCAGTAGATGTCGAATGTTAAACAACAGTAAATAAATTTGCTACATGGCTGCCGCTGACCTCCCAGATTTTTGTTGAAATGATTCAATAGGCTTTTCAAATTCTTACTCGTCACTTAGAAATAGTGTTACCAATGAGCAAAAACTCTTAATAAATTTGGAAAAGAATCGTAATATGCAAATGGGCAATGGTCCGATGGTCCCGTTTTTTTTTAAGCAATAAACTAAATGTTTAACTTATTCGCGCCAAGTAAAAGTCCCACACATTTTGCGTTCTCATAAATTCCGGCGGCACACTTCTGATAAAAGGTGTAGCAAAATGTGCGACATCTCCGTTTGCGTGAAAATGTAACCAGTTCGGTATTATGCGATCAAGATCAGCGATATGTTTGAAAGTCCTGTCCTACACCAATGAGTAACACATCTACAAATTCACTTGCAATACGACTGTTTGCTTGATGAGCAGTTCATTGACATCGATTGATATTTATCTTCAGGCACTCTCTCCTCAAATGCTCAGATATGAATTAAAATTATTTATATCTTAAATTAAAAATTGTCGCTACTATCAAAAAAAAAAAAAAAAAACAACTTACATAACCTGCTGCCAGTTGAAAACATTTTTTTTTTTTACTTACTCAAATATATTAGCCCGGCAAACACGATTACGTACGCGTATTCGCGGGTTATACAATTTTGCACAAAAAGCTGCTCTGACATTGATTTGTGTCTCATTCTTTCTTCATTTAAAAAATGATTATGAAATTAAAAATTGACTTTAGCTTTATCAAGGCACAATATCCATGCAGCTCATAAATCAAATATTTTCTTCTTCCAAATGGAGATTAGATAAGCTTTGGTGGCATTCGTTTCGGAGTAATGGTTTCCAATCGTCGTTCAGAATGACTTTGAAAAAACTATAAACTGATTGCAACAAGGTCGTGGTAGAGTTGCGTCTGCAAAGTGAGTTTATAGAAAAAATAATTTTCATTTTGAAAGCCAACTTATTTGAAAAGAAAACAAATGCATTTCGGAAGCGCGAGATTCGCGAGAATAAATTTAGAAAATAAAGTCACATGGGGTGAGGTGTCTGTTCGTATGTTTGTTTGATTGTTTGAAAATTGCTATACGAATTGTGTAGTAGCAAAAATGAGCGCCTAAAGGAGATCATTTTAGAGAATTGGGAAATATTCTTTCACTGAATCATGCCACCAGAAGACCGCTATTCCACGTAGATATGTCTCGTATGACAGAGAAGCGGTACATCATTCTCCGATTTTTTTTAGTGGAAACTCAATCAGCTGGAATTTCTCACTCCTATCTGCAGATGTCGCAACTCATCCACAGCTAAGTCATACATATAACCCTTTCGACTGCTACATCTCATTTATGAGGCCACTGAACTTCTGGAAAACTCATCCATGTTTACATTTCATTTAACTTTCATAATTGCGTATACTGGTAGGTAACAGTTTTTAAGGATAAAGTTTGATTGTAATCATAGATGTGCAAAATGACGTAACTAAAGAGGGAAGCATGGACTACCCTAGTGATATTTGCCGGACTTTGGCAGCAACGTTTTATAACTATATAAGCATTCTCTCATCCTTTATCTAAACAGCAGGATACTACGATGGTGGGGTATTAAAC
This sequence comes from Cheilosia vernalis, assembly GCA_949126925.1. Lineage (NCBI taxonomy): Eukaryota > Metazoa > Arthropoda > Insecta > Diptera > Syrphidae > Cheilosia > Cheilosia vernalis. The sequence continues at coordinate 87,248,596 of OX421358.1, read as the reverse complement.
TAATCACTCTTTGTCGTGCTAGAAATGTTACAGTCGCATACGCAGGGACTGCAAGTTAGTTCAAGGAATTCAGACTTTTAAAAAAGGAGGACGTCAGGAAGCTATACATAGCTCCTGGCTATAGTTTCGTGCGAGAATATAAAAACAAAATAGAGTATTGTAAGCCTGTCAATGGTTGTATTGAGATTAGAAATAACACCTACATATAGAGGGTCCTTTTCTCTTCACTATTAATATGCGAGGAGAAGTTGTAGTGGGCTCCACTTGACCTTCTTTTTAAGGTAATCCTATGCATGTAGCTGAGCAATCATCTCATCCTGATGGCTTATTTCCCTAGGTGACGGCCTACTTCTGTTAATATACACTTTTTGTCTTACGGATCTTTTCTTCAAAGTTTGTATTTTTTCGAGTCCTAAGAATCATTTCAAAAAAGTTTCATTGAAACATGTCCAATATGTAGGTCTCAATTCAACCACGAACAGACATAAAACCTCCTTCAGCTTAATTATATATGAATAGATTTGTACAAACTTCTATTGCTGTGATCTTAGCTGCAATGAATGGCCCTCTTTTTGAGGTCGACAAAGTCCTATCGATCCACCGAAATTTAGTACATCGATGCGTATTTTACATAATAGGGTTACCATATTTTAGAAATCCAATTAATAAACAATAGAAACAGAAACATAGTGCAATACATTTTTATACAGTAATATTTATTCAAATAGTACCTACTCCTAAAACTAAATTTAAAAAAAACTCAAATAGAACGAATTTTTTAGTACTAGATTACTGGCTTGCTCATTCAGCAAGTTTTCTTAACCTTAGGTATTGTTTTTAAGAGTTTAAATAAAAATATTAAATTTAACGCTAGGATTTTTAACCGTGTAACGCCTCTGTGATGTTCGCGTTTGTGCATATCATAAGTGGGGTTGTCAGTTCTAGGGATACTCCGGAGTTTTTTTACTAATCTCCCGGTCTATCGACAAATCTATGAAATCTGAAAAAAGTTTTATTTTAAAGAATGGTAATCAGCGCCTAAAGTAACAGTTCAATCGATCTGGCATTACGTTTTTGGTTTTTGATGTGTCACATTGGCATTAACATTTCCCCAAATATATTTGTTTATTCGAAGGAGAATTGTGGCTTTAAATTTTGCTCACGAAATGTAAGTTACTAAAAACTAATTTCAATATTAAATAACTTATATTATTACAATTTAAGAAATGCAGGAGATTTCCATCTACCATTACATAGGCGAACTAGTTGTCAGAATATTTTGTACAAAGGAATCCAAATCTTTAACAACCTATATCTAAATATTAAATATTAATATAATTAAAAAACAAATTTATTTTTTGTTATACTTAAATTTATGAATTGTTAAAAAGAGTTACTTTTTAGAACTAATAAATATTTAAAACTAAAACTAACAGGTAATACACGAAGTTCTCAATCCCGATTTGTTCTCAATCTCCTGATGTTTTTTTTAAAACATCCCGATTTGTTGACAAACATTTCTGACAACCCTAAATTCATCGGTCGCTTTTTACCTATTCATAAAAAATGCGGGTGTACCCAAATAAAGCACCTGCTGGGCTACATATCGATCACATGCTTCCTGGTGTCTCCCTTCAATCGCTATCGCCAGATACAGACCAGATGTAGGAATGCAAATACAATTTTAATGAGTTCCTGCAATCAGGCAAAACAAACACAAACACATCAATTTATCAGTTAATTTAGAAACTAATTATATTGATCAATTAAAAAGTGGGTAGGGCTAGTCCGATCTGAAACCCGCATCCGTCTGTAAATAATAAACTGCAGGTCTGCATGTTTACCTTCTCCGAGCAAACGAATCCAATTCGATTCGATTCGGATTCAGGCAGACTTTCCAGCTACTGTGACAATGCGATGGGGAACGGGTTTTTTTTCCCAAACAACAAATTTATGTCAATGTGTTGTATACATGTATTTATTTATCGATCGAAATGCACTAAATGTGACTGTCTGCTTGGTTGCCGAAGGCGTAGTGTAAATGCTGCAGGCGTCTGTCTCACGTCTGTAACTGATAACGTACGTGTGCATATGCGACGCAACTCGAATTTTACAAACAAACTTCTCTCTATCAGCAAATAAACTTGTACGATGCATAGGCTGTGACTGTGACAGTAGCATGCCCTGGCCTGTTGTTGAATACGTATTTGTAAAGCAGTCGCTCGCTATGCATGCGTATTTTCAGTTTGTAAAGTAGGTCAATTTTATTTAAATTAACAACAAAAAGAAAAACTGACAGAGAACAATAAATTATGGAAGCCACGGCGTGTGTATGTATGTGTTGCGTGGTGCGGCGATCAACTACGATCGGACAAAGAAAATGATAAAGGCTCTTCGCGAACATCAAAAGCAACCAAAGACGAAGAATGGAATGGAAAACCAGAAAAAATGCGGTCGTCTTTCCCTAATCGCATGATTTGTAATTGGAATTTAAATGCACGCTGCTGGTCTGGTTGTGGTGGTGGTCGTAGATGGAGATCAGAGTTTCTTGCTCCCTGCTGTCGTGTGCATTCGAATATGAAGACACGAACTTATGCGTTTTCGATGATCTGCTTTGGCTTTCGTGGGCGAGGGGGAATCAATTTCCAAATCGCTTGGAAACAGATTAAATTGATTTGTGTGCAGGAAATGGAAATACTTGTGATTGGTTGTTTATTTTTGAAGCTCTCTTTGGGGGTATAAACTGAAAGTTGTTTCATAACTATACAAATATGCTATATGATGGGGGTAAATGTTTATGGAATTTTGTTATGTTTGCAATAGTAAAAGAAAAACATTTTTATTCGGCTGTAAGGTAAGGTGTTTGATCGGAATAGATTTTGATACTACTGCACGATATTGATCGGTTTTTTGCAGATGTCGCGATTAAGATATGATACTTATAAAGTATCAGCTGTCTAGAAGCGGCAATATAAGCCTGTTGTCCAAGGCCAAGCAGCCATTATAGGTTTATCACGAATAGCTAGCTCCCAACATGGAACTTAACTTGCTGTTGGGATAGAATTTCTTTCATTCAAAATTGCAAGTATGTGCAAAGGTTTTGAAACATAAATCATCTTCATAGAAACGTAAAGCTGAAATTGTAGAATAAGCATGAAATTACAAATTTTAGGTCGTTAAATTTCATCGATAAAGTGGATGTGATTTCGAGTGTGCCTCTGTTTAGTTGGAGCTGGCTTCTGAGGGATAGGTATGTCGCGACAATGTAAACACACACAATGTTACAATAATTGTAAGTGTGGAAAATTGCCCCTTTTTATATTTTGAACTTGAATTGTGGCAAACGCTTCGTCAGCGCACAATGTGAAAATTTGCCTATTTAGCGGGATTTAATTAAAAAACCGACACACAAATGCACAAATGTAATGTTAACAAAACTCCGCTTTTCTGACATTTTACACGTCGCACTTACTCCATTATGTATGTTCGAGCTCGAATCGGTGTTAAGAAAAATATTCCCATGGAGTTTTATCAAAATGTAACAATGCAATTTGAACAATATTTATTACTTTTTTACAATAAGCTATGTACAATACTTGCATGGTTCCATATAGCTTCAACACGACACTAATGTTTACTATTTTTAAAAGGGAGAATACCAGTCTAGCAGAAAACTACTTAACTCAATCAGAGAGATTTTGGTTATTATTCTCTATGAGGGTCTCTCAACTTGGGTTGAAGTTAACAGCCGTCTTAGCCAGTGTTGCCACTAAAAAAAAGTGAATCCGGTCATAAGTTGAAATAAGAATTTTCGACCAGAAATTCGGTCACAAATAGAATATAGTAATAGTTTTACTAAAAATATAAAAAAAAAATTAAATAATATTAATAAAATAAAATTATATAATACAACGGAGAATATACCAATATATACCACAAGAAGAGCTCTTCCAAGCGTGCAAGAAAATAGGCGATAAGAAAGCCCCTGGACCCGATGGCATTCCAAACAAAGCACTGAAATTTGCTGTCCAGAAACGGCCGGCGCTTTTTGTAAAAACGATGCAAAAGTGCCTAGAGGAAGGTGTTTTCCCTGATCCATGGAAGCTGCAACACTTAGTATTGCTACCAAAAGGGAACAAGCCGCCAGGAGAACCATCTTCATACCGTCCAATATGTCTACTAGACACAATGGGAAAGATCCTTGAGCGTATAATATACAATAGAATACTCACTGTGGCAGAGGAAAAAGGAGCATTGTCGGACTACCAGTGCGGATTCAGGAAGTCACGATCTACCGTAAACGCCATAAAATTGGTAGTATATATAGCTGCTAAAGCGATAGAAGGAGAGAGATGGAGATTCGGGACCAAAGAGTACTGCGCAGTAGTAATGCTGGATATAAAAAACGCTTTTAATTCAGCTAATTGGATATTCATTAGGAGATCACTAGCAAAGATGAATACACAACACTACCTGCGAAAAATAGTGACAAACTATTTCACCAACAGGGGGCTGAGGTACGAACAGGATAATATCTCTGCGGGGGTTCCACAAGGATCAGTTCTAGGTCGCCTCTTATGGAACATAATGTACGACGGTGTTCTTCGACTATCACTGCCCCAAGGAGTACAGCTCATCGGTTTCGCGGTTGACATCGCTGTTGTTACCGTAGCAAAACAAATACAGGAAGTAGAAGCTGCTACCAACGAAGCCATCGTACGTATTAAAAAGTGGTTAGAATCAGCAGGCCTAACTAGCCGACCATAAAACCGAAGCAGTTCTTATTTCTAGCCGGAAGGCGGTAGAACACATAACCATTCGTGTTGGAGGCCAGTCTATAAGATTAAAGGAATCAATCAAAAAAAAAAAAAAAAAAAATTACACAGCAAAATTCTTCGTGCACACGAAAACTATTGATCGTTTCGCCTTACAGAATCTGCGCCCTGGTTTCTGTATGAAATTGTGAGCGTGTTCCTCAAGTATGGCCAAGGTGCATTCAAATTATAGAAATATGTCTTTAGGTTTAATGAAAGAACAATATTATTTTTCCGGTCAAACATTTTTTTTTTCCGAAGCCAACACTGTTCCTAGCTTGTTCCAAGGGGCCGGATTTTCTACAATCAATCACATATTTCCAATTTCCAATTACTAGTATCGCCAAGAAGTTCCTTGAAAAAATAAAAAGTTGTATGCTTGTTTTGTGGACTTTAATTCAAGGCCATTTTTTATACGGTGAATAGGAATGCCCTAATCTACAAGTTGCCCACAATTGGACTATCTAATAACTTTCTATCGATTTATTCAAACTTAGTTCCCTCGACTAGAGCGGCGGTGTATGACTGAGTGGAGATATCTAACTGAGTTGACACAACCTCGGGTGTAAGCCCTATTCTGTTTGCACTTTACATTTATGACATCTGTAACTATTTGCCCGTTGTATTTCTGTGTATGTGTGTATGATCTGTATTTCTATATTAAGGTTCTGCTATTTTTTTTTTTTTTTTTTAGAGGTATAGAACTTTAAGTTGGCAACACTATTTGAACTGGCGGCCATTTTTTCAGCTGTCAAGTGATTTATTTTTAGTTTGGTTTGGCATTTCAACGTGAATAGACTGACGCCTGAATCTATTTTGAAAATCATGGTTCTGTTCGAAATAAGTATCGCTCACTACGTCATTTTCGTAAGCGAATTTTGTTTAGCGATGAAGGTCACTTTTGGATGAATGGATACGTCAATAAACAAAACTGCTGTTGTATCAAACTGCATGAGTATTGCAACTCTGCAGTCAATGTATTAAGCGAATGTGTAGACTTAACGAAAGACCGAGAAGGTTCTGAGATTTGTATGACGAAAGCAGTATGACCTCGGATTGTGACGGGTTGTTTTTCTTGTGCATACAATTTCCCTGAGCTACGATACAGAAGTATTTAGAGTGATGATAATCCTCAAGTGTATGTTGAGACACCGTTACACATCCATAAAAACTGACTGTTTGGTGTGCTTTATGGGTTGGTGGAATAATTGGTGCGTACTTCTTTAAGACCGTTGCTGGTCGGAAAGTTACAGTCAATGGTAACCGCTATAGAGCCATGATTACTCACTTTTTCGCTCATCAATTGAACAACCATGATGTGCAGGAGCTGTTATTTCAGCAAAACGGCGCAACAAGTCGCACAGCTCGTGCCACAATTGATTTATTGAAGAAAACATTTGGTAACCGCATATGCTTCACGTTGCGGACCCGTGAATTGGCCTTCAAGATCGTGCGATTTAACGCCGCTTGTTTATTTTCCGTGGGGATATGTGAAGTCACTGCACTCAGGGAAAAAACGAGATAAAATCAAGATAATCAGTGTCAGATCAAGCCTATCCGTTGACGAAAGTCTGTTAAGCTCGGAAATTCTTAATCCAAATACAAAAATCTTACTTTGGGAATGTTTTTTTATTAAACTTTAATTCTTATTTTAAGATTGTTCTATAAGAGTATTAAGAACGTGTAAGCTTAAATTAAGACCAAAGTCATTTCATTCGAAGAATGCAACATCTTGATTTTAGATCATTGGAAACTTAAATTAAGCTTATGTATTCTTAAAAATAGCGCAATGCAGAATGTGTAAGCTTAGATTAAGCCGAAATTTATTTCATTCTAAGAATGCAACAACTTGATTTTAAATCATTTTAAACTTGAATTAAGCATAGGTATTCTTAAACATAACGCTTCGGAATGCTTCAAAAATGTGAAATCCCAATTTAAGATTGCACAGTTTTATTTGTCAAATTTATTATGAACTCCGTCACTTTCCTGTTTAAGAAAATAAAACAAATAATTTTTTTTTTTTAAATCATCTTTATTCATTAAAACGCTTAAATGGACTTAAATCTAAAATACGTCTTTCAATTATTTAGTGGGTACAAATGTAAGGGCGGGCTACTAAAGTCAGAAATATTTTTTATTACAATAGTATCTAATAATTTTCACAATAACTAACTTACCTTTGAGACTATCAAAAAGGATTTGAAGCTCGAATTTTCCGAGAAGATCCTTCAGTTTTTGTTCGTCGTCATCTGCATCGGGGGCAACTTGTTGTAACGAATAAGTATTGGTGGACACGAGAATTAAATTGTCTTCCGTAGTATCCAGTAAATACTCATAAGTTAAATCGTTTAATTCAACCACTTTTTTTTCACTTGCACTTTAATATTTTTCACTGTTTTATTTTTTATAACACCAAACACGACGTGGACTATACCAGAGATCAAAACGCAATGAATGAACTTTCTTTATCCATCATGCAAGTTTTAGATTGTGGGGGTTGATTGGAGAATACAACTCTTGTATCTGTAATGTTTCGATCTTAGTTTGACATTGGTTGGGTTTGGTTCGAGAATATAAATTCGTATATCATGATCGTTTGGATCTTAATTTGTATGTACTTTTCCGTCATGCAAGTTTAAGATTGTTTCGGCTTGATTGGGGAGTAATTATTCTTATTCGATCCTGCATTTGTGTTCAAAAACAATAATTCAGGTGATATGATACCGATTTTAATATTGCATAGGCTTGATTAAATAACAAAAAGCTTGATCTTAGATTTTTGTTCTCGCTCTAAGATTCATTCGATTTAATTTGAGATTGAGCACGTAAGAATGAAGAAAACTAAGAATAAGCCTAATCGGACTACAATTTAGCTTGCGATATTTCTCTGAGTGTGGTCTACGCCGATAAGCCCATTCGCCGCGTTATTGCCGATCCGGCCACAAATGTTGGAAAAAGTCATCGAAAATTGGACCTCCATATTAGACTACGTCCGAACCATCCGTGGCGGTCATGTGCCAGAAATCATATTTAAATTATAATGCCAGAAGATTATCTTTCGAATAAAGTAAATTTCATGTCAATTTAAAAAAAATCATCTTTGTTTTATTCCATTTCAAAGTTCTATACGTTTAAAAAAAACACCCTTTACAAACAGAAACAAAAAGCACACCCTATTCCCTTTTTTACAGAGAAAAAAAAATAGTTCCCCGTTCCTCCACAAAGATTGTTTACTTTTAGTCATATTATATTAACCTGCTTCAATAGCTACCTGCGTCTATTTACTGGCCATTGAAAACCGTTTACTCCGATCGATTGTCTCTTAAGAACTGCAAGGAACTACGGGGCGCAGAAACGTCTACCCTTAGCCACCCATCCTTAACGTAACGAAAAACTAGTCTCACTTGGAGAATATTTATTCTTTTTTGAGATTTATTCCGTCGTTTCGTTGTTATTTTCTTCATTTGACAGGAATCAATGTCTTTTTTCAGAAATATCATACCATACGCTCATACCATTCCGGAAGACGTTCAGAGCGATGTCGGAATCGGTAATATTGCGGATGCTAGGAACGTTAAATATGTCGATAGTGTTAGCTAGTAGTTGTTGTTCTAGTTCTAGATGATTGACTTTAGTCTCTAACAGTGAAATTCTCTCTTCACATAGAGCAGGGCACGGGCAAAATTAAGCGGCTGCAGCTATGAATAAATAAATTGTAGGATTGACTTATTGTTAAAGCAGTCTTGACGAACTGACGCTGATGCCATCCTTCTAAGCGCCCGTGCTGCCAACGTCACATTATAAGTGCGGTTAGTGTGTTGGACTACTGGAAAATGTTTCCAACTTTGTGTTTTTTTTTCCCACTGATGCGCCACCTCACGCCAACGTCTGAAAAACATCCGGGAGTATAACTGCCATGAAAGCTTCTCAGTTAGCCGTTTGGAATCGTCCTAAAATTGTAGATCCCTTCCATTCTTTCCAAAAATGAAAAAAACTGTTGCGCCGACAATTTACATATTTTGTTTCTAATTCCGTGTTATGGTTTATTGAACTGAACGACCCAAAACAAAGAAAATCGTCAACAGAAAACTTTCTAACTTGTTGCAATGAGCCCGCGATTAAAGTCGATTACATGTAACACAGTCGATAAGGAAATTATCAATTTGCTGGAAATTTATATCAAAACTGTTGGCAATTATTGTTTTCCAAGTGGAAAGGTTTTCGTTTTCGTCTAAGCGCCAAAGACAGTGATAACTACTGTTCGGGTATAAAGTCCACACAAGTTGTAATCGTTCCAATAAAACTAACCCAATGCACATGAGCATGTACACATATTATATTCATGCACCCACCCCACATCTTTAAACAAAAAATCAGTCGAGTTAAAAGCGTTCAGTTGAAAAATGTTATACAACTACTGTGAATGAAACTAGGCTACCGAGAGTGCGACATTTTAGATTAAATAAACGAACGATTCACGGTTTGTCTCTGAACATGCGTCATTGTGTAGTTTAAAATCGCATTGCATCTTGTTTTTTTTTTTTTTTTTTTTAATGGATACTAATTGATGAAAGGTTATTGCTCTCCTCGGGCTTGGGTTTCTCTTCAATGTATACATACGTGATACGTCTACTCGTAATTGGTTGATAAGGTCGCGCTATGAAAAGCAATCAAAACAGACGCGTGCGTGCACTATTTGAAATAAAAAATAATTTTACAGATAACAACCAACACAGGAATTATGTCTGGTGCAACTATGTATTAAAACGCACACACGTATAGAAAGAGGGCAGATTTAACGATCAGGCGTTTGTCACTTTTTTGTAGGTCGTTGATAAGTTTGGAATTATATTTATGACGAGTTGAACTCTTCGCGATATGGAAATTAATTAAAAAATCATAAAAAAATTAACAATAATCTTGAAATATACGTGTAATAAAACGATCAACAAAAACTGTTTAAAGTGTAACTACTAATACTTAGCAAGCTTATAGTTTTGAGATCGAAAACGAATTTCATAGTCCTAAGATTAGTTTTATATACCTAACATTCTCAGTTCTGCAGAAATGCCTCGTTCCATTACATTAAGTGATGGAAAAAATCCCTTGTACCGTTTTCCGGTACTTTAAGCTATTTATGTCAAATTGAAATTACTGAACCTCCATAATATTTGTGACTTAAACTTTTCATTACTCTCCTGTTAATTAATAATCATTTCTCCCAAAAATGCGAGTTCGGTGTTTCTGGTACCAGTCTTTCGTTCTATTTAGAATACGCAGCGCAAAAAAATCACAGAAATTTAAAAGATTTCCCTCCATTTACTGACCCATTTTTGTTGCCTACCTCTGCACTTACTCGTATACCGCCGTTGCTCAGTAATACCTCTTCCAATTGTTTGAAATCGCTTTCCCGGTGGTTGCAGTTTAAATCTGATGGAATGATAAAGGTCATACTAGATTAGAAAACGTGCTCTCGTCGAAATTGGTGAACGCACTGATGATGTCCAAGGTAGTTTTCATATCTATATTCCTTTGCATTCTTATGAATGATTACCAACTAGATATTTTTTTCAAACTGACAATAATTTTTTCCTATGGCTTGGTCTTTAAATGGCGGCTCGGTCTTCTTGCCGTCAGTAATTAGCGTATCCTTAAATGCGGTGGGGATAAATTTAATCGGAAACCACTTTAAAATAACTTAGAAGCGATTGTTGTGTAGCAAGTATAGCACCATGACGTTGATGTCTACCCAAGTTTGAATAAAAAATCATCACACATCATATTTCTAAACTAAGCAAGTGTGTTCTATCAAATAGAAAATTACCATTAAACTGTAAAGTATATTTATGTCTCGTCTTCAGCTATTACGATGTCAACCGATTTATATTTTATTTCTTGAGTCTTAATGTCAACATTGGGGCTATTGATTTCGCTTATATTTAGTCGTTGAAAACCCTTCCTATGACTGCTTTAGGGTATCGCTAAAATTAGGGGAAAGTAAGATGCATCCGCTCTTTAATGCCCGTATGACACTAATTTTTTCTCATTTTTATCACAATAAACAATATCGAAAAGTCAGTCTCGTGCCGAAGAGACTTAAAGTGTAGCACGAAAGGCGAAGCAATTGTTTGCAAAGCAACCACAAATTTTCAACCGAATTTTCAAAAAATCTTGAAATGAGAGAAAACGAGCTGAAAAATGTTAATTGAATACATTTTTAATGCATTTTTTAACTTTCTCGATTACGTAGTAAGATTATTGTATACAAAATGTCGAATTCGTGATGTTAATCAATTCTGACATAACGATGATAGAGGAACTCAAAAAAGTGGGTACCGAAATCCTGTCGTCTGTCTGTATGTCTGTCCGCTCGTTACTCTGACCGTATGTGCGAAATTTCCATACCAGTTTGATTTGTTTGAAAACGGCTCAAACGATTTGAACCAAAATTGATATTTGAGCTTAAGTAAATGGGGTTACCATGACCAGTTTTGGGCTAAAAAATCGAACGTTTGAAACACTTGAAATTTGGACTTATCTCGAAAACGGTCAGTATGATTGGACCAAAAATTCGTTTCTAACGTAATATGGTCATTTCTACGTTCATGACAAACACAGGGGGCCTATTCCAGAAAGCGCGGCGGATCGCTTTTTATGGCGGATTTGAATTTTTGTATTTTTCCAATTGCGATTCGCTTTCCAGGATAAATTGTTCGATCTGACATTGGCGAAGTTTTCATCAAAAATTGCATATTGTGACCTAGAAAATGTTTAGTGTGAAGGTTAAAAATGATTATTAGTAAGGCCCAATATATTGGAAAACAAATCACACACAGCAATGCATCTCTGCACAATATTTCCAACCAAAACAAAACTAGGCGAGTATGTTGTATTTAGGACAGTGAAAGTGGTTTTGAACTATTTGCCTTCGCCTATTTATAAGATATCGAACGGATGCAGGGCCATCTAGTGGCGAGCTATATTATATTTAATAACATTAAAATCGTCCCCATTAAAAAAAAAAAAAATTAAAAATACCTGTGCAAAATTTCAGGGTGATCGATCAAACTGTGTCAGCGCCACCTAGTGGTGAGTCTATAGGTCACATACACTTCCAACTTGTGCAAGCGAAATACCTAAAGCTTGGAATTTGACGTTGGGTCGGGGTTATTTCACGCCACCACGATGACCGATCTCCTTTGTTTTAGTAGTTAAAAAAAATATTTTTTCCAAACTGCATCGTATATGATGTATCTCGTGATAACCAGTTGAAAGTATTTTTAAATGAAAGCACTCTCTGCCCTCATTCAGGATGTTACAGGTTTTTCATGGGTCTAACCAGACAAGTTCTCTTGTAGCATAGCAAAAACAGCTCTGCAAATTATTTCCAAACAGGTAGCGCAAAAAGAGCTTGACTCATCAGATTCAGATTTACATATTACTTTTGTGGAGTGGGGCCTTCGCTTTCGTGATCCAGCTATTTACACAGGTTTTTGTCAATAATTCAATAAGACTAGATTTTACACTTAAAATTTAAGAGGCTTTAAAAAAAAAACGTCGTCAGTCAGTTGAATATATAGTACTGGGTCACCCGAAACTTTCTTCTTCAGTGCAAGTTTGACTGGTTACAGTCGTCCGAATTGACAACAACATCGCCTGTAACCTATTTTTGTTCCAATTTCGTAGCCTTCAGGCTCAAAAGCGGCTCCCTAGTTAACAAAATTAACGTTTAGAAATTACCTCACTCCGAAGGGGAATAAATTAGCTTTAAAGCAACTGATTTCGCTTTTACTTGTGCACCCAACACGCCCACCAAACTTGGGCTTTATTTACTCAATTTTATTGCCCAAGTCATTCTCTTAAAACTTGTACCAAAAGTTGCCAATCAACATTAACCTGACTTTGACAATGATGCGACTGCGTTACTTTGTACCTCCATGCTTTTTTTAATGAACTTTCGTTACAGTTAATCAGAGTAAAGTAGAATCTTCAAAACGCAGTTACAATAACTAAACTCTTTCTTGACATTTCTACTCTAAGACATTTTTATATTTTTATTCTAAAACTTATTCCAAAATGGAGGAACTTTAATTTTAACTTTAGGGAAAATTCGTAACTCATGTTGACACCTTTTCTTATATACATATCTAGAATTTTTTCATGTGCCACTTCGTGAGCTGTGCATAATAATCGCAGACACACACCGAAAGTCGAGACACGTAACAAAATGCATCAGTTTAAATGCTCATTTATCAAAAATGATTGCATATGTTCAGGCTGATCAAAAGCAAGTCACTGAATTGTCTTATTCACCATTTGTTTAGTTTGAATATTTGTTTTTGGAGGAATCATTTGAAAATATATTCTTAAGCTGTTCAAAATGTGCCTCTTTTTTTTAAATACATTCCACAGTCACTTAACGAAAGAAAGCTCCACCTTGCACTCGAACTGTCTCCGACCGACTGCTGGGCTTAGTGTTTGAAAACCTCACTTTAAATAGAACATTTTCTCTGGGTCATGTAGTTTCACTGTGAAGATCTTCAATAGTTTATGATGCCGACTGCGGAGAAGATAATTTATTTCGGTGTCACTGTAACATGACAATTGCTTTTGCAAGAATTAAATCGTTCGTCTCACTGACAGTTCGACAAATACGCCAGACATTCTATATCGCTTCGCAAACTGTTGGCTAAACTCAACGCAAACGATAATACGACATCATATTCATTCAGGTCATAATGTGACCATAAAGCGTAGTTTTCAAATCAAATATATACGTTCACGTATCTCTCATTAAGAGAATATTATAATTGATGCGGCAAAAAATTGTTTTCTGCACACAAATAGTGACAGAAGATCCTATTGTAATTCTGCTGACACGGAAACGACTTAAGATGTTGGATTGGTGGAGGACAAACATTAATTTCAACATAAAATAGGTAAAATATATCTTAGTTTTATAATAGTAGGGATTTATTAATTACCTATGTAGATATTATTATGTGAAAATTAGTAAAGGAATGGAAACTATAAAAAGTGGAATCACTCTAGCCGTCTAGCGCATTTTAGATCAGAATTGAGTGTGACTCCCTCTCAATCTCAATTACATTTCATACCCTATCTGTGTCAATTCCATGCGCCACATTCGCGGTGGAAATTTGTTACCAAAAAAGATCACATTGTCATTTCTTATGCCATTTGGTAATATTTTAACGAAATGAAAAAAGGCAATCGGCTTTAATTTTTATGCAACTTATAGCGCTTTTCTTTTCGTCAGATTGTTCTTTGTTTACAAATATTTGAGACTTAAATTATTTTGGTAATTTTTATTTTCAATTTTGGACACAAACTTTATTTTGAAGTGGAAACCGTGGCTACATTCGCCCTACTACTCAATTCAAATTTATAATACTTCAGCTCAATTAAAATAAAGTGCCCGACTGGGTCGAACGAAACTTTCTCGATACTAGATTAAAGAAAACAAAAAATTGGATATCTATCTCAAGTTATATAAAATAACAATATAAGTTTTTAAAAGTTAAAGCTCTCAGTAACAGGCAATTTTCGCAAGTTCTGGCTAGAGGGCTATAAGCGGCTACTGTACTATTTTATAAGGTCTTACAACTCACAAGATATGGGTCATTAAGGCCCATTTTATTCACTCGAAGTTGAACACAACTTGGGGATTTTTATATGGAAAACTGCCCGAGTTGTGTTCAACTTCGAGTGAATAAAATGGGCCTAAGCCTATTACAAAAATATAACGTAGATATATGCGAAAATACATAGATCGTGATTTCTGTAGTATTTTTTGATAAATAATTTAAAAAAACTCACATCATCGAATTTTTTTGAGAAAAAGAAAGTACGGGATCTTATTAATAATACCTATATTATCTTTTATATGTATATTGGTCAAAATCGTTAGAGCGGTTGTTGTAAAATTTGCCAGAAAAAACAGAACCAAATATTGCAATGTTTAATTTGAAAAATACTATTGCGTAAATATTTAGGTGAAAACCGATTATAAGTTATTGTTCGGTATGTAAGCATTGCTTCGTAGTTTTATCGAAATCAACGATGGGGTTTTCGATATATGAGCAGTATTTAAAATTAGCGCTTTCGGTGCTGCGAATTGAAAATTAGGGACACAATAGTTTTGAAAACATCCATTTGACTCTAAGTCTGCATTTTGGTCAGAAACGTTGTTGCCGTTTTCATGTAAACTAAACAAAACAACATTTTTAAAAAAACACAATTTTCAAAAATCTTTTGTACGATAATAATGAGAAAAACTGAGTTTGCTGTTGTTATAATGGACCACATTACCTTAAAAATGCATTTTTGTTACAATCGTATAGGTAGACCGTTTTCGACATATTTCGAAATTTCCAAAGTTCCGTTGTTCGAATTTTTAGCCAAAAACTGGGTACGCAGTCGTAGTAAACTCACCTATTTAAGCTTAAATATCAATTTTGGTTGAAATCGTTAGAGCCGTTTTCCGGTAAACTGAAAAAAACTAAATGTTAAAAAATTCCTTTTTTCAAAAATCCATTGTGCGATAATATAGAGAAAAACTGAGTTTGCTATTAAGTTATAAATGACCACATTACCTTAGAATTTATTTTTTGTAACAATTGTATAGAGCGTTTTCGAGATATGTCGAAATTTCAAAAGTACCGTTGTTCGAATTTTTAGCCAAAAACTGGGTACGCAGTCCTGGTAACCTCACCTACTTAAGCTTAAATATCAATTCTGGCTGAAATCGTTAGAGCCGTTTTCGATCAAATCAAACTGGTACGAACATTTTATATGGGAATAACCATTAATATTGAGGTTACCTTGAAAAAAAAACACCTCCCGAGCTGTAAGCCCAAAAACTCCAAATCCGAGGTTTGAACGTAATCCGGGAACCCGTTTGGGCTGTAGGCCCGTGGAAGGACGGACAGACGGACAGACCTGACAGAATTTAGTGACCCACTTTTTTGAGTTCCTCTATCATCGTAATATCAGAATTGATTAAAATCTCGAGTTCGAAATTTTGTACGAAACCAATATCTTTCTCTTACTACGTAATGGAGACAGTTAAAAATAGAGCAACACAAAGCAAAAAAGATGCATTAAAAAAAGAAAGAAAAAAAAAAAAAAAATATTACCCAGACACTTGTCTTATATTATTTCTTACATAACTATAAAACAAATAAAAAATAAATAATTACATTAGAAACCCACAATACATAGTCCAAAGAAAGAAGAGAGAAGTAAAAAAGTTTGTTTGATAAACGTGGATGTGGCCGCACTGTTGGTGGGCTGTTGATTGCAATGAACTACGCGTACGCCTACGCATATCTGTGAAAACTGTAAGTCTCAAATAACAAAATTTTTGCTAAATAAGAAGAATAAAGTCATATTCAAATTTGTTCAACCATTTCGTAGTAATATGTGTCTAAGCCATAAAAAATGACTTTTTTTTAGTTAAAAGATCATATAAAATGGGTTTAAAGGACCAATAACGGACTAGGCATACTAAAAACCATCCTATGTAATACCCCTACGTACGACAAATCGATTGATATATATATTGTTGAGGTTTCGTTACGTACCTACTCCCTACTCGCGGACAAACAGAAAAATGTGTTTTCTTTAATAGATGCAGGGAAGAAGAAGAGAAGAGATTATGTTCGTTTAGGTATTTTAGATTTTATTTTATTGTGAACCAAACCAATTCAATTTATTATTATTATTATACAATATTAAGGTACATTAGGAAAAATATTTTTTATAGCACTTAGAGTTAAGACAATAAGAAACTAATTTCTAATACAATAAGTTAATCTTATAATTACAATTAAGTATATAATATAATAAGATAAAAGATAAGTTCCTAATGCACCCATAAATCCTTCTTATTACATAGTTTATATGGTCGTATCCTGGCAAGTCAGATTCGCTAACAAATCCCAGGCTAGTAACAGTATGAACAACCTTTAATTTGAAAACAAAAAGCACGACATCAGGTAATGTTTGGATGTGGGTATAACTTGCGACTTGTCTGGAATTAGAAGTAATCGACTAGTTACAGACCACAAATAAATACTGGCGAGATCCTCATTAAGGTTGAGTACAAGTTCAGCTGTATTATTAAATGGCCTGGCCGAGTAGAGCTGAACATTATCAGCATAGTGATGGACCGAAGTATGTTTGCAGACAGATGGCAGGTCATTTATAACCGTTCAAAAGATAATGGGACCAAGTATTGATCCTTGTGGAACACCCTGATTTGAAAGAAAGCTCTCAACAAGAGATGTTGCAATTTCCAGCAAAGAAATTTATGGTTAACTTTGTCAAATGCCTTGGGGAAATAAAGCATACAAAGAACCATTACACATCCGTTATCAAACTCTTTTCGTATGTCTTCTAAAATATTAAACATCGCAGAAGAACAACTGTGGTTAGACCTAAAACCCGATTGGCCACCACACAAACGGAAGAGATTAGTGTTCAATAACATTTGCTGATAAGCAACATGGATTTCGTCCCAAAAAATCAACTGAAACTAATTTAATAGAGTTTACTTCCCATGTCAACGAAAGATGTTTTTTATGCTGATTTTAGTAAAGCATTCGACAAAGTTAATCATGTAATCCTGTTAAAAAAAACTTGAACTTTATGGATTCCCGCATTGGATTTTGAAATGGATTTGTTCATATTTAAGTGATCGTACGCAAAATGTGAAATTAAATTACTGTTTGTCTAAAAATGTTGTCGTCTATTCTGGTGTCCCTCAAGGCAGCCACTTTGGTCCAGTCCTGTTCCTGTTATTTATCAACGATCTATGTCCTCTTATTACATATTCCAAAATGTTGCTATTTGCGGATGACTGCAAGCTGTACTATTCATATGGTAGCCAACAAGGTTATATATTTTTACAACATGACATTGACGCTATGCAGGATTGGTGTAGAAGAAACTATATGCAACTTAATCTTAAGAAGTGTAAAAGCATGACCTTCACGAGACGCCTAAATTCAACTGCGCCAATTTATTTTATCAATGAGGAAGCTGTTAAAATTCTTGATTGCTTTTAATGACCTTGGTGTGGTTTTTGACAGGAAGCTCACTTTCAATCTGCATTTGGATTCCATTGTTAGCAAGGCAAGAAGCCGATTGGGACTTATAAAACGTTTCTCAAAATAATTTAAGGATCCCTATATAATCAAAATTCTATACTGTTCTCTCGTCCGACCTGTTTGGTGTCCGTCTTATGAATCTGGAATCTCAAGAATTGAAAGTATTCAAAAGCAGTTTCTTCTCTTCGCTTTAGGTGATTTGCCTTGGAACCCCGAGAGTCGTCTTCCACCCTACATTATCCGATTAAAGTTGCTGAATCTTCAGACTTTGAAAAAACGAAGAGAGACATCCAATGTTATATTCCTGTTTTGCGTTCTGACTGGTAATGTCAACTCCACATAATATGTTCTAAACTCCATTAACATCAATACCAGACCGAGGACAACAAGGAACCCAAATTTTTTATATCAAAGGACATCTCGATGTAACTATGGGAGTAATGGCCCCATCAATAACCTGACGAGGGATTTTAATGAGTACAATCATGTGATTGATTTCAATCTATCAAAATTAAATTTAAAAGAAAATATTGATAGAAATGTAAAAAATAATAACATGTGAGTTTCTCAAAGACATTTTGTAAATTCACTAACAACGCAAAAATTCGTTCACATTTCGGTTACAAGTCATAGTCAAAAATACCATTATGTTAGTTTCAAAGAAATAGATAAAAGTGACCACCCAAACTGTTGACCGGAAGGAGAAAGCTTCGTGCGATCCAGTATTTGTTAGAGTCACCCTGTGCAAAGACTAGACTTCATAATAAGTTCTCTATATACCTCCATTTGCAACTTGTTTTGAAGATATTTACGACCGCCGTTAGGCAATTTAGCAAGCTCTTTATAAAGTTGTAATTCACTCACAACAAATGAGTCACATTTCATCTTCCTGGTTAGTTTGGAAAAGCTTAATCCTTCTGACAGCCCTCCAACTGAGCACACAAAGCAATGCCAACTGCTTGAATTTCACAATACCTATAATTCCACCTGTGCGACCGTCTTATCTTTGTGCTCAGACAGTTGTACCTTTGAAAGCTCCCTCTCTTTGCGTCTTTTCGAGTGGAGCTCTACTACACCTCACTCACACTCACACGTCTTCAAATCCACTACTCTCCCAAAACACCTGTATGTTCCGCGTCTGGTTACGTGCTATCTTATCTTGCGACTTTTGCGGTGCTATCTCTCGTGCGAAAACTTCGCCTTCGTCGGTTTTGTAAAACAAGATCCGTTCGCTGCCCAAGACTCGCTAATTCCGCAAAAGAAAAGAAATCACTTACGGATTGGCTACCAGCGGCCACCCATTTCTAACCCGATCATACCAATAGTGCGACCGTGTTAGATTCCATTTTCAACTCCTTATCGCGCCCACCAAATGAAACTAGATAATGAACGCCAAGTGTTTTAAATGTTCTACTGTCATAATCGGTTATCGATAAAACAAATCCCTCTATTTTATGTGGACGGTGACAATATGTGTCAAACCTACGATTTGGAAATATTAACATTTTCAAATACCAACACAAGTACGGCGGAGTCGCCGCCTTCGCCGCCGGTACCGCTACCCGGGTTTTTCAGTGTCGTACTTTGACGGGCTTGAAGTGGAACGGTTTCGCAATCGTTCAATAGAATGTGAAGACTAGTCGTCTTAGAAATAGATCGAGACAGTTAAAAAAAAGGAGAAACAAACTAAAACTATGTATTCCAACGGTAACGCCTGGGAGGATTGCAGATTCATTCCCGATACACCAGAACTGTGCTTCTATGAAGACCGCGATAGCTTGCAATACCCACAGTATGACGCGAAAAGACCGAGGCTTGTGAATTCCAGTCCACAATTTCTGCCCCAAAACGAACACTGTGTGAACTTTAACTCGCCGTTTATACCCTTGCCGCAGGTACCCATCGCGTACACACCCCCTTTGCCAGACACATCACCTCTCCATCTAAGGGGTGGCTTTGGTCCGCCCACACCAGTGCCCCAGTTCGCAACAGTTCTACAGCATCCGCAGACAGTTGCCCGACAGATCGTCACTGCAGCGCCGTACTACAACGTGGGCAGCGGGGAGGCGACGTACGCGCCCTGCCAAAATATCCAGCCCTGGACTTATGCCTACTGCTACGGATACTACAACCAGCAGCCCTGTCAATTCACAGAATTTGTAGACATCGAGGACTTTATGTAAGTTTTTCCTACACTCCCTTTACGTGCGTCTATACTTCGAGCGCGTGTACACTGATATGTCACAGTGGGCTGTTTATTTTTGTACTTACGTTTCATTGGATAATGTCATATTGGTTATCGCGGCCGACCGTCGGGGTTTTATTTTTACTTATTTTGATTTGCCAGTTGGGTGGGTTCTTTTCACCATCACAAGTCCTTTTTGGGAAGAATGTCATTTTGTTGCCAGGCTTAAAAGTGATGGACGGACAGGTGGAAAGACGTTTCAACTGACCGCCGACAGACTGTAAAAGTAAATGCTCCTTCAATCTGTGATATCCGCCTGTCTTATGTCGTCCATCGGAGACACCAATCAGCGGTATTTTGCGCTCATAAATGCACATTCTATGTATAGCTTGCCACTTCAATATCATGCGATAATAGTTAATCTCCCGATCTCATTATGACAAAAAGCATTACCTTTTTGATAATTTTTAAGTAACGAGATGTCCTTCGATTTTATAGGGTCAATAGACCATTTCTTTTTCTGTTCTTGTTATCGTTTTTTTTTGACAGACTGTGATGAGAAATACGATATAGAACCTTTCGAAATAAAAGAAACGATTGCGCCAATTGGTAATGTTTATTCGTCCGCAGTCACATTCCAAGTGAGTGAAAAATTACATTTTTACAAAAAAGAAGAATAGCGAACAAAGCATAATAGCGGGAGATGTTTAGCATGTTAATGTTACGTTAAGAAAAGTCTCCAAAAATAGTTCACAAAGAAAATGAACAAAAAAAAGTATTTAATGTGTACATGTCAGTTCTACTTTATAGGGCATATAACTTGTGGTTCCCCAACATTCCGGCCCCCCTGAAGCAGCGGTTCAGCATGTAGGTAGGAGGGCGATTTTGGTGATTGGTCGAGTGAGTGTTCCATTCGATGTTCGTAGAGTCACAACTCTGACCTTGTTGTCGTCGCCTGGATGCACTTGTATGACTCTCCCTAACTGCCATTTAGCTGGTGGGCAGTTATCGCTCTTGATGACCACGATGTCGTCGACCTTATAGTTGCGTTCTGGCTGAATCCACTTCGGCCGCTGCTGGAGCGAAGTTAAGTACTCCCGGTGCCATCTCTTCCAGAATCCTTGGAACATGTTTTGTGTGTTTTCCCAGTACGTCAATCGGTTAATAGGTACAGCGAGCATGTTGCCTTCGGGTAAAGTTGTATAAGGGCGACCTATGAGAAAATGAGACGGGGTTAGATAATTTAAATCGCTATCAGACAGTGCACATAAAGGTCGAGAATTTATAACCGCCTCTATTTGCGTAAGTAATGTATGCATTTGTTCGAGGGTAAGGATAGATGAGCCAATTACGCGTCTTAAGTGTAGCTTCACGGACCTAACCCCAGACTCCCATATTCCGCCAAAGTGTGGGGCGGAAGGGGGAATGAAATGCCAACGTATGCCATCATTGGCGAGAGATTGGCCGATATGTTCGTTACGCTCTCGTGACATAGCCAGTTGCTGCATTTCGGTGAGTTTGCGTGCGGCTCCCTTGAAATTGGTTCCATTGTCACTGTAAACATTTGAACATTTGCCGCGCCTTGAGATAAATCGACGAAAGGCCGCTAAAAATCCCTCTGTTGAAAGATCTGATACCAACTCTAAATGTATTGCCTTTGTCGCAAGACAAACGAATAAGCAAATATATCCCTTTGTTTTTCGAGGATTACGTCCTGGGTACAGTTTCAGCGTGATAGGTCCAGCGTAATCGCATCCTGTATTTTCAAATGGATACGATTGAGTCACCCTTGCTGACGGAAGATTCGCCATGAATTGTTGACTGGTATGTCGTCGTTGACGAAAACATTTCAAGCAGTCATGGGTGAGTTTTCGAACTAAATTTCTGCATCCCAATATCCAATAGGTTTGCCGAAGGATTACAAATAATGAGTCAACTCCAGGATGTAAATTTCGTATGTGTTCGTTTACGATGATAAGTTTTGTGATTGGGCTCTGTTTTGGGAGAATTACTGGATGTTGGGCTCCAAAGTCAACATGAGAATGTTTAATCCGCCCACCTACTCGGAGGAGCCCTCTCTTATCGAGAAACGGCGAGAGCGATTTAAGTGTCGGGTTCCGAATGAACTCAGATGTAAACCTTGAATTTTGGTTTTGGGTAAATAATAGTTGTGCGAACCGTAAGCAAATGTGGCGACCTTCATCCAATTCGATAAATGATAAGGCACCACCAGCCCTTCCATTTATCGCAGCTTTACAATTTGTTACGAAGCGATGAACATATGCCACAACTCGAACAAGTTTCCTCCAACTGGAAACCCGATTAGCCAACCGATGCACAAAATGTTCCACGTAGTCATTGTGAATTGATTGTACTGAAAATGAATTGATTCTGGTCTCCAATAAGACTTCTGGAATCTGTGAAGGGTCGGACAAATCCGACTCCCGGATTTCTAAATCTCGGCTTAACCAAGTGGGTCCGCGCCACCAAAGATGAAAGGTAAGTAAGTCTGAGGCAAGCAAACCACGCGAGGCACAATCTGCGGGGTTTTCCTTGGACGGTACATGTCTCCATACATGTCTTGGCAGGATGTCCAGGATTTCGGCAGTCCTATTTCCAACAAAGGTTTTCAGGTGTGATGGTGGGGATGAAAGCCATGCCAGCACGATGTTAGAATCACACCATGCATGCAATTTTATATCGGGAATCTGTAGTGCCGATGTAACTGAGACCATCAACCGTGCCAACAACAACGCGCCACAGAGCTCCAACCGAGGAAGAGAGATTTGTTTGAGAGGTGCAACCCGAGTCTTGGCTGACATCAATGTGACCCGATAGCCTCCGTCCCCTTCGCGATGCCGACAGAAAATGACTGCGGCATAAGCCTTTAACGATGCATCCGAGAATCCATGAAGCTCAAGAGCAGCAGTCGAGTTGGGAATATAACGAGGAATTGCGAGGTTATTCAGTGCGTGGATATCATTTCGAAATTTGAGCCACTTGTCAGACAAATGTTTTGGTAGATCATCATCCCAGCTGAGGTTTTGAAGCCAAAGCTGCTGGAACAACATTTTAAACGATATGACGACCGGTGCTAGCAATCCCAATGGGTCAAAGATTCTAGCTACATCTGAAAGAAGCTGTCTTTTAGTGGCTCTTTTAATATCGCCTAAGGTAACCCTAAACAGTAAGTTGTCAGCGCACGGGTTCCAATATATACCTAAGACCTTTGCAACGGATGTTGTATCCCCGTCAAATAGCGACGTCATATCAATCTCATCAGAGGCCATAGAGTGTACCAATGAGGAGTTCGAAATCCATTTACTAAGCTCCAGTCCTCCCAAGGAGAGTAGCCTTATTAACTCATTTTTCTTTTTAATGAGCTCAGACTCCGTATCTGCTCCCGTGAGCACATCGTCCACATAAAAATCGTTGAGTATAATATTGAAGGCTACAGGAGCCTCGTGAGCATAATCACTAGCCAACTGCTCCAGAACTCTCACTGATAGGAATGGGGCACATGATGTTCCATATGTCACAGTGCAGAGTTCGAAATGTTTAACTGCATCCTTCGGGCTTTCCCTCCAAAGAATCCGTTGGTAACGACGATGAGACTCTGTTACCCATATCTGTCTAAACATTTTGACTATGTCTGCGGAAAAAACGAACCGATGCAAACGAAATCGCAGACAGACTGATACAAGATTTCTCTGAATGCTAGGGCCTATATGCAAGAGGTCATTAAGCGATCTTCCCGACGAATCATGACAGGAGCCATCGAACACTACCCTAAGTTTCTTGCCTACGACTGGATGGTGTGGTAGGTAAAAGAGCCTACCCGAAGAAGGATTGGCATCTGTGCTGGGCACTTCCTTCATGTGTCCTAACCGTAGGTATTCCCGCATGAATTGGATGTACTGGTCCCTTAAGGATGAATCCTTTGCAAACCGACGTTCGACTGATAACAAACGATTAAGTGCCGCCTTGTATGTGTTACCAAAAACTGGCTCATCATCTTTAAAGGGTAGATAAACACAGTATTTGCCGTCACTGCATCTGCTGACCGTCGATTGAAAATGGGCCTCTACGATCTTATCTACATCCGAGACCTTCTTAGTTGGTACTGAGGCTTCCTCCAATTCCCAAAATAACCTTAAGGTATTGTTGATGTTAATCATGCTATTAAATGACGATATTGGACCGAGATGCGTGGGTTTCGAGCCAACGACTATCCAACCAAAGATTGATGATTGTGCTATTGGATGACCATCTTCTCCTATCAATCGGTCACTGGTGAGGACATTCCAGAACTGATCGGCTCCTAGTAGGATATCGATAGCTGAAGTGGTGTCGAACGAAGGATCTGCTAAGGTCAAGGACTTCACCTTGTTTAATGTCGGATCATCGAGTGACCTTGCCGGAAGACAAGAAGTAAGTGTAGGGAGAATATATGCAATGACCTTAATACTGTCTGACGAGACTCGAGATCGAATTTGCAGGCTACAACAACCACGCGTAGTTCCACCATCTGATGACGATATACCCGAAATCGAAAGGTTTGCGGATTTTCTACGTAGTCTAAGACGACGAATGCAATCTTCGGAAATGAATGAGATCTGGGATCCGGAGTCTAGAATTAGACGACAGGGTTGCGGATGTCCTTGGACGTCTAAAACATCTACGACTGCAGTAGGGATAAATGCGAGAGAATGATTAAGATGCGTGGCCACATTTACAGAGAATGTATGAGTCGGGGATATCGATGGTTGTTGCGACGAAGTGGAAGGTGATGACGAGTAGTATGACGAAGAGTGAGGTGCCGACGAGTGAGGTGACGAAGAGTGAGTTGACGAAGAGTGAGGTGACGACGAGTGAGTTGACGAAGAGTGAGGTGACGACGAGTTAGTTGAAGAAGACTGAGATGTTTGAAGCGAAAGGGAATTTGAACGAGAAGAAGAGGAATCAGAATGAACCAGTGAGTGATGGCGGTTACCACATTCATTACATCGGTGCGAGGATTTGCATTGTTTCGATGAATGCCCCTTGCGCAGACAATTAAAGCATAAGCCATGTTGTTTTACATATTGGCGACGAGAGCTAAGATCCATTGCGCGAAATTTATCGCACTGAAACAGTAAATGTTCATTGCTACATTTTATGCACTTAGATGAATTGTGACCGCCATTATCCAAAAATTTTGCGACAAAGGTACGAGCCGATTGCTGCGATTTCTTTTGACTAGAGCGGTTGTTATTGAAACTCAATTCCAATGCTTCACAGCGCGTATTTAAAAACGATAAGAATTCCTTGATAGTAGGGCTTTTGGTTGCCACACTTGATTCTGCCCAAGAGTGCCGCGTATCTGGATCAACCTTGTTCAGCAAAAGAAAAATCAACCATGAATCACGCTCGCTCCGTTCCATGGCAGCTAGGCCCCTAACCACTTCATCTGCTCCATCTGAGATTTTACGTAGAATGCCTACATCCGTAGCATTACAAGAGGGAAGATTCATGAAAATCTGAATGAAGGAGTTAACGATTTGCATTGGCCGATCATAACGAGTTTGTAAGCGTTCCCAGGCTTGGTTGTAATTTTGATCGCAAACCGAGATATGAGCAACAAGGTTTGCAGCTTCATCACGCAAAAAGGATTTCAAGTAGTGAAATTTCTGGGCATCTGTTAAATGTGTCTTACTGTCGATTGAGCTTTGGAATAAGTCCTTGAAAGAAGGCCAATCTTTATAAGAACCAGTAAACGACGGAATAACAATTTTTGGTAATTCGCATTCCTTAACAACTGTCGAATTTGAACGAGGAAAGGGGGTACTCGATAATTGTTGTAAAAACGAAGCTTGTTGTTCGGCTAAGCGGTTAACGGCTTCGGCACTGTTATCACTGCCGCTTGCAGGCACCGTTATAGGTTGAGAAACGGTAGTGCGAGCGCGAATAGCCACTAACATTAACCCACGTGCCTTAAGGTATTTTGTCTCATATGAAGCGAAATCGATGTCTGGATCCACGTAATCGGGATCCAATTGAAAGGCATACATCTCATTTTGAGTTTTTATAAATTCATCCCACGTTTCGGACAGTTTTTCCGACTTGATTTCAATTAATTCGCTATGCTCATTTACCGATATCTCCTCCGCGTAGTTAAGTAATCGCGTTATAGTGCCTTTTAAACGGCTTCTTATAGCTTGGAGTGTATGCATAGTTACGGTTGCCATCACGGTTAACGGTTAACGGATCAAGCACGCCGAATGTCTCAAATGCACACCGTATGGTATTGTAATATATTTTATCAGTCGATAAGTAATCCAAATAATATTTTCCCCACAACTCAGTAATAAAGTGAATGAAATACCTCAATGCTGGTGTAAGTTACCAACTTTTCCACTCCCACGATGAGCTGCACGTCTGTCTGCACAACGACCGAATGGCTCTGCAAGCTTCCACTCCCACGACGAACTGCACTTTTCTGCACAACGATCGAATGGCTCCACAAGCTTCCACTCCCACGACGAATTGCACTTCTGTCTTCGAGCGACAAGTTCCTTTCACAACTCACCCTCAACTCTACGTTAACTCTTTACGAATTTTAAATTTTAATTCGTATGACTTTATTCTTTAATGAATCCGGCTCGAAGGACCAACTTATGATGAGAAATACGATATAGAACCTTTCGAAATAAAAGAAACGATTGCGCCAATTGGTAATGTTTATTCGTCCGCAGTCACATTCCAAGTGAGTGAAAAATTACATTTTTACAAAAAAGAAGAATAGCGAACAAAGCATAATAGCGGAAGATGTTTAGCATGTTAATGTTACGTTAAGAAAAGTCTCCAAAAATAGTTCACAAAGAAAATGAACAAAAAAAAGTATTTAATGTGTACATGTCAGTTCTACTTTATAGGGCATATAACTTGTGGTTCCCCAACAGACTGATTAATTGGTTTTATATTTTAGTCAAAGGCTGGACATTATAAAATAAATTTTTATATAACCCATGCCTAGGGGAGTGAAAAAAACCGAATTGTGGTCAGTGGGGGTCGTCTTTGAGTTTATCACGTGAAGCAGATAGTGGCTGTTGTGTTGCAATGTGATTGGTATTCTATTCAAATACAATATTCGACTTTTAATTGACAAAATTGCTTACAGTGGCTTGTTGTGTATATGTAATAAAAAGGCTGCACACGTTGCTTACATCAGGAATATTTTTAATCAAGGAAAAATAACTTAAAATTAATCAATGTTCGAATACACGTCTGTCCTTTAAGTTGACTTCAATTTGAGTGCCCCGAAAAATAGCTCTGTTAACCACATCGTAGGTTTTATGTACATGAGAAGATGTTACCAGATATCAGTAAATGCTACTTTAAGGCCGGTATGCCACTTAAAACTTATACACACACTCTCCCTCACTCAAATTGAAAAAAAAAACCCTTACATAAACAATGCTATGATTATAAAATTTCAGTAGCGTTGCCACAATCTGATTTTCTCAGTTACATTACGTTTTCCTTTTCTTATGGCAATAGGTAAAGTAATATTGCTTTCCGACACATCAGAACCTCTAGGGAAACGCTCTGGATTAGGTTTAACTGGTCTAAGCTTATTACTTCTTAAAATTCTACTATTTTCCTTTGGAATATCATCGGGACGAGCTTGAAACTTTTCACACGTACGTTTCCTCAGCTGATTTTGATGTACATATCGAATTTTACAATTTAATTCAACAAGGTATGTTAAACTGCTTACTATTTTTTTAACAACTGCTGGAACCCATCGAATTACATTTTTTAACTTTACTTCTGTATAAAACTCTCTGCCCCACAAAAAAAAATTCTTATTTGTTTCCGATTTAATTACATTTCTAGAAACTTTTTTTTAATTCCCACTTTATTTGAAATAGACTAAAAACCTTCATTCAATCTCCCTTCAAAATTAACTTTAGGATTAATATAATCTAAATTTTTCAAAGGCTTAAAAGGTAGTATGAGCTCGGAGGGTGATTTGCCAGGGACGGTACACGGAGTGTTATTATAAACCATTACTTACTTACTTAAGGCGGCGCTAAAGTCCGGGGTGGACCTGGGCCTCAACCAATACGCCTCTCTAGTTAGCGCGATCTTTGGCTAACTGCCTCCAGTTGCGCACTCCAAGTTGGTTGAGGTCCCCTTCCACTTGCGCGCGCCACCTGAGACGAGGTCTTCCTCTACTGCGTTGTCCCTCCGGGTTTGAATCGAAGACTCTCCGGGCCGGAGCGTTGGTGTCCATTCGCTCTACATGTCCTAACCATCTTAGACGACTAATGCGTACTTTTCTGACCAGGTCGATGTCGCTGTACAGCTCGTAGAGTTCGCTGTTAAATCTTCTCCTCCAAAGCCCGTCAACGCAAACGGGACCAAAAATCACTCGAAGAATTTTGCGTTCGAAGCGACCAAGAAGATCCTCATCCGTCTTTGCTAGGGTCCATGCTTCTGCGCCATAGAGCAGGACAGGGATGATGAGGGTCTTATATAGAGTCTCCTTAGTGGTTCTTGACAAGGCCTTACTTCTCAATTGCCGTCTTAGGCCAAAGAAACAGCGGTTGGCAAGTGTGTTTCTTCGCTTGATTTCTGATGTGATGTCATTGTCAGAGTTTATAGCGGAGCCGAGGTAGACAAAGTCCCTAACTACCTCAAAGTTATAGCTGTCTATCATGACGTTCTGTCCGATTCATCGGTGTTGTGTGTCCCTTTTTGTTGACAGCGGGCTTTACCAATAATCATTTTTAACCTTCAGCTTATAGTTATATTTTGTAGGTCACAATGGGCAATTTTGTATGGAAAATTTCGCCATTGTGAGTTCGAAGAATTTAGCCTGGACACTAAAAATGATTATTAGTACCGCAGAGCATATATTTTGTTTTACCCTCATTCACCACTAAACTATAAAGAATTCAAAAATGTT
Organism: Cheilosia vernalis; assembly: GCA_949126925.1. Taxonomy (NCBI): domain Eukaryota; kingdom Metazoa; phylum Arthropoda; class Insecta; order Diptera; family Syrphidae; genus Cheilosia; species Cheilosia vernalis. The sequence continues at coordinate 87,219,511 of OX421358.1, read as the reverse complement.
GTTCTCTAAATTGGAACTACCTTGATTTTCTACAAGTTTTCCCAATGTTGACTTCGCAACTTCGTAGCCAACCCATTACTTTGGCTATGGTAAGGCGGAGTTGGTTTGTAATCAATTTAAAAGGCAGTATTTTTTAAAAAGAGAGCAATAAATGGGGGACCATTATCCGTAACTATATGCGTTTTGGGTATTCAAAAAGCACAAATATTTCTCTGAGCTTAACTAAAAGAGATAATAAATTAGTTTACGTCATAATTTTACCACAAAGAATTTACTATAAGCATCAACCATTATCATGCAGGTCTTACCTGCAAAATGGAAAAAATCCGAATGGATCCTATCGAATGGATGCTCGGCGCTTGGCCACTTATTGTCACATATTTCCTTCGGAACCTTCCGGGTGCTTTCGCAAATAGAGCATTCTCCTACATGCATTTCAATGTCTCTATATCAATGCTAGGCCATCCACACGTATGACCTGGCCAGCATCTTCATTCGGTCGATGCCGACATGACCTTCGTGTAAAACCTCCAAGACCACCCTAATCACTTTCCGAGGGTCTATACAGAGCATATTTCTTTTTATAAAATATATCCTCAAGTCCTCTTTTACAATATTAGGCCACCCGACTCTTAGAAATTTCGAAACTGACGACAAAACCTTATCTTTCAAAGTTTCTCTCTGTATCCTTTCAAAATCGACGAGATTATCAGAGCTAAAATAAAAAATAGGCACTCGTTCCACTTCAGTGTCAACACTTAATGGGTGCCTTAAAAGAAAATCGAAATGAATCAACAGGTGCCTCGACAATGGCCTTAACCTTGTCTTGGTTTGGCCTCAGCCCTTCACTAGAAAGAGTGTGACCCAAAAATTCTACGTTTCAAAAACTTACACTTGCTAAATTAATTTTTACATTGTGTTTACTTAAGCGTTGCATAACCTCGAATAACAATGCAAGGCATTCCTCATTTGTTTCCGCGCCAATTATAATATCGTCAATATAACTCTTCACTCGCTTTAACGCCAGCAAAATCTTATCCATAACGAACTGAATTCATTAGCTATGGAGGATCACTAAATAAAGACTAAAATTGATCAGTTTAATGTTGTCGCACATCTAGTAACAAAATGCTCATACTCTAATGATACTTTTGAAACCATTTTTTTTTAAATTGTAACGCGCCAACGAGTTTCAACATTAATTGCAGATCGAAAATTGATTTTGGTCTCCTAGTTCTAGACATCAATGACATCCTGTTGGCAGCGCGTAGCATCAAGCCGAACTCTAAACCTGGAGTGGATGGTATTCCCGCAATTGTATTAAAAAGTTGTTATGAATCCTTTTTTAAGCCTCTGCATACGATTTTTAATGCATTTCTTTCCTCTGGAAATTGTCTCAATGATTGGTAAATGTAATATCTTATTCCTATTTTCAAATCTTTATCTAAGAGCAATGTTAAAAATTACCGGGGAATTTGCAGGTCGCTAGACGACATCTTATTTAGTTTATTTTACCTCTTATGCAATAAATGCAGTTGAAAGTGGATGCCGGTTGATGCAATATTCACTGACTTCAGTAAAGCCTCTGATTCTGTGAATCATCATATTTTACTAAGTAAACCTTACCAGTTTGGTTTTCACTCAGCTATATGCTTATCTATGTGGATTTGTTCATTTTTAGTTGGTGTGGTCCAAAAGGTCTACCTGGATGGCTGTTATTCCAGATCAATTTCTTGCATCTCTGCAGTCCAACAAGGTAGTCATTTGGGACCTCTGCTTTTCCATAATTTTTATCGACGATATTCTTCAGTGCAGATGACCTAAAATTATCCCTATAGATAAAATGCACAGATGATTGCAGAAAGATTCAGTCTGACCTTATTAATCTACAAAACTGGTGCACACTAAATTGCTTAAAGTCTTCCTTTTCAAGATCACAGACGTATTATTCGCACGACTGTTATCTTGAAATGACGTGCTTAAAGAGAGTTAGTCAAACCAAGGATTTTGGTGTCATTATTGATACTAAGCTAACCTACGTTCCTCATGTTGAATACATAATCGCTAAGGCTAACTCACTTGTTGGCTTTATTAAAAGTAATTCGAGGGATTTTACTGATCCATATATAGATATATCCATGGTTTGATCGCTCCTTCACTATGCCGATATTATATGTAATCCCATTTATAAAAGTCATTCAGATCGTATTGAGAGGGTCCAGAGGAGAGGAGCGAATGGTTGTGAGAAGCTAGGCCTATGGTCCCTGCGGACTTTGTATCAGAGCACATACATATTTTATTATATCTCTTACAGACGGTATCTGAGTTTTCTTAAATTAACTAAAGGGACCGAAAAAATTACAGAATAGCTCTCGAGGTCCGGAACTCATTTTGCTTACGGGTTTTAATATCTAAAGTAAGCAATTCGCATTTATTTTTGTGAACACGTTGCAACAAGTCTATCTATCTTAACAAGATAGAATTTTTTGGTTGAGACTAAACAAACGAATTTTTTAATTCCACCATATTATAGATATCAAAATAACCTCGCAAATATGCTACCAAAAACATATTTGATTTGGTAGAATATGCTAGCTTTACAAATTTAAGCATTATTGATAAAAGATTGAAAAAAAAAAAATGTAAGCCGACCAACGGCAATTTTTTTTCTTATTTTTCCTGTAATGAGATCCGCAATACGCAACTTTTGCAGGGGCTTTTGTTAAGATTTTTGTTAAGATACAAGAAAAAAAGTTTTACGATATTGGAGAGTTTTTCCAATCATATTCTAAGCTCGGCCGATAGCGTTGTCCCAAAAAATTCTAAGAAAAGGTTTTGCCCCAAACATTCCCAATATGTTCTTGAGCTTAATAATGTATGAAATGCTAATAGAATTGGCAAAGGTATCGTCAGCCAATATTTAGAGATGATGTTCAACATCTCAATAAGCTGATTGCTCTTTAAATTCAGCAACATCGAAATTACAACTGGGACAACAAATTACATAGCTAAGACAAAAATGCTAAACCGTTTTGGAATATTTGTAAAGTTATTAAAAAAATTATCATACGAATTCCTACAGTACAAACATCGGGAAGCATTGCTTATGGTGATCTAGATAAAGCTGATGTAAAACCTGGAGAAGGTATTTGGGCGAAAAGCAGCCAAGAGAAAGCAAACACTTTTGCTGAGTACCTTGAAGACGTATTCAAACCTTATGAAGATAAAGGTTATCAAGGACTCGAAGTAAGGTGTGAAGAAGATAGACCTATTTCCTCATATCGCCCAATATCGATACTACCAATGTTCTCCAAGCTATTCGAAAAAAGGCTGGCAAAACGTCGGCAAAAAAATATTGATGAAATATCGCTAGTTCCAATTAATCAATTTGGGTTTAGAAACAAGCACTCTACAATTGATCAGGTGCATAGAATCACAGATAAAATCGAAAAAGCATTTAAAGAGAAAAATGTGTGCGCTACAGTATTTCGTGATGTAGCACAAGCTTTCGATAAAGTCTGGCACAAATGACTGATACATAAATTACAAAAGCAACTGCCGAAGCAGTATTAAACTATTCTTATATATAAGATCGATTCTTCAGAATCAAAGCTGGTGTACCGCAAGGCAGTGTGCTAGGTCCAGTTCTATACCTTTTTTTCACTATCCTTTTGCTGTCTTACTAGTTAAAGCCTGACAAATATATGTGATCTCTACTACAAAAGCCGATATTAGGAAGATAAACTGCTAAGATTATGTTTAAACTACTTAAAGTTTGTATACTTACAACTTACAACCTCCAAAAAGCACACAATCAGCAACGATTTTCAAAAACACAACTCGTCGTTATTTCTTTGAGCTTTTGTTCGTCGAGATCGGTCAAAGTTGAACTAAAAACTCACACTACCTCCACAAACAGTTGCCAACAACATTTCGTTTGATTGGTGCGAAAGTGAAAACAAGGCCACCCTGTGTAGTTGCGGCAAACACAGAAGCTTATACGCTTTACCTAAATAAATATTTACAACCCGCTTTCAAAAACAGTGCTACTACATTTCCACCTGCTTGCAAATAAATTTAGAAACATTCGAGGTTATTGACCGACTGCCACTAGCATAAAATCTCATTTAATCTCCCCCGTTGAATAATAATAATCAACTTGGCCAACGGCCAACAAGGAAAATCCGAATCAAACTTGTTGCACAATAGGACGACTTTCTCACAAACAAGTACAAGTGATCGGGAGGTGTGCTAGCGCTACGCCTCCCCCACTATCAGCTGCACACACGTGGCAAATGGAGAACTTATCGCCCATAGATAAGTGACCGAACGTCGCCTGTCTAAGCCAAACAAAATAAATAAATTCCGCGCTAACGCTCAACCACAAAGTGTTGAAAGGAAATAAGTCACCAGCAACCATCACTTTGGCCTGGCCCGTTTGAAGTGTGTGCTGGTCGTGGTATGATTTATTTGTAATAAAACTTTGCCACTACTGAATCGGTTTCTTCAATGTTGACTTGACTTGCTTGATTTTATTGGTCTTATTTACAAAAACAAAGTTACCAACCAGAAGCACGTTATGTGTGCATAAAATTAGCCACCACGTCAGAAGATGGATCACATTGTTATGGAGAACCGCAGGTCATGCGGGGGAACGACACAATTCGGCTGATAAGTTTACCAAGACCCTTTGAAAGTCGCAGGGCGCCCTGTGAGCACTGTGAATTCTGAAACTGAACAAATTTCGATATCACGCTCACAGGTTGTTTACATGCAAATTAGAACAGATATAAATATCTAGGTGAAGGATTTTTTGTTTTTGTTATTTTTTGAAAATAAAACAAAGAAACATTTTGATGCGGGCGGGTGGCGTTTGGGCTCTACATCTACATCTCAACGTATACTCCGGACTAGTACTTTTTGAATGGAGGAATTCAATCGTTATGGTGTAGATTGGCCTTAAGTGTCTGTCGGGTTGGTTGGGTTTTGTGTGGATGGGTTAAACGCCAACTGGCGACGAGTGTCGCAATTGTTTGAACTATTCATCAGAATGGTTTGTTTTACCTCCCGGCAGTCCATCCGGACTCGACTTGCTAAATTAATTAGCGCGAGTGACGAACACTCTGTTGGAATTGATTGGATGAACGAATTTGGGAAGCTTAAGATAAGTCGCTGAGAAGCAAGGAAGGAAGTACGCCGGATGGATTCATTAGACTGCGTCAAGGATGTCGTCGACATTTTCGGACCCTAAAAAGGCCGCACTCTGCCGAACAATTAACAGAGACCATAGACTATTACAAACAGATGTTAACGCCAGGAAGTACGGTGGGATGGGCCGAAAACTAAGTGGATTCGAAAAATGCTACTGTGTTTGATATACAGAGTATAGTACTCAGCGAGTAATTGGATGAGGATTTGTTAGGTCTTCATCTATCGACACTTTTGTGAACGTTTTACGTCAACTATAGTCTCGCTTGTGGTCGAAAATCGGTACTACCTTGTATCTTCTTCTTCTATTTAATTGCTGTCTGTCATCGAAAGAAACATCCATCAGAATTGACATGAGTTGTCAAATGAGAATTAGGCGCGAGAACTTACAAGTTTCCCGCCGATAATTTTTCCCTGTAGATATAACCCGATTATATTAAATTAAGTCCTTTTAGTTTCAATAAAGCATTTGTTCGCTAAGTTTACAACACTAATGAAGTTTTTTTTTTTTAGAGGTTAACATTTTGAAATGGAATAAAACAAAGATTTTTTTTTTTTAATTTATACATGACATTTACTTTATTCGAAAGATAATCTTCTGGCATTATAATTTATATATGATTTCTGATATATGACCGCCACGGCAGGCTCGGGCGTAGTCTATATGGAAAACTCCCCGAGTTGTGTTCAACTTCGAGTGAATAAAATGGGCCTAAAATGGAGGTGCAATTTTCGATGACTTTTTCCAAAAATTTTGGCCGTATATCGCCAATAACGCAAAATAAATTCGCACAATTGGAAGCGTTGTTAAGGCGTGAGTGTATTCATGTTAAAATGTCAAACCAAAAAAAAAAAAATAAAAATCTCTTGACCGCTGACAGAATGGCCGCCAGTTAAACTAGTGTTGCCAACTTAAAGTTCTCAACCTCTAAAAACACCCTTTATATAAAAAATCTCGTGTCACGTTGTTTGTGGTCGCACTCCCCCGAAACTGTTCGACCGATTTTTGTGAAATTTGTCGTGTAATGTATATTTCACACCGCTATGTGATTCGGGAGTCTCTGTCCAAGCAAACATTTTCTATTTTTTTGACGACACATATTTTTATTTTATTTTTTAGATTTAACACCAAAAAATACCTAAGCGACTTGACAAATTTAAACTTTTAGTGTGAACCGATAACCGAACTGTCAATCCAAAAATAATCAGTAAAATCAAAATTTTAATCATGGTGGAAGTACACGAAGTAACAACGTTTGCAAATAATTAAAATTTACTACCGAAATTCTGAGTCGGTGTTCGCAGCCAGAGACAACACTGAGAACCCCAACTTCGGCAAGAGGACTGCTAGTTGGTTGTCCCAGTATTGCCTCTGGTCTCAACTTTAAGAGCGTTAAAGCCAATTTTCCATCTCATGTTTGTTACTGGACTAGAAAATCGGGGAATGCCAGGGAAAGTCGAAAATTTCAACAGGGATGTCTGGGAATTTAAAAAGAAAATTCGAACTGACTAAATTTGTTTTAATCATTGAATTTTCCTTGTGGTTGTTAAGGATGATATGCTCTTTTTTCCAAGGTTGATGTTAAGTCCAGCTGCATGAAAAGGGTTACGTAGCTTGCGAACGTAGATTTGTTAATTTAAATATGTTTTTAAATAACTTTTTTGAAGTGCATTTCGAGGTGTACTAAAATACCAATTATGCGTCACATTTTTTTGTTTTGTTGTTCATAATCAAAATACAGCATAATTTATTAGAATTTGCTGAATTGTCCCCAAACACGTGTATATCTATTTATACATCCATTAAACACCACCCCAAAAATTCTGATTTATAAACCATTTTCCGATACTAGTTATATAGCTTGTGTCAGAAAAAGTACAAAAAAGCAGAAGTCTATTTTATCTGTCCAAAAAGATAGAAGTAAAACTTTTAGCAGCGTGTGAAAAATACGAATTCAATTTAAAATCAAATGGAATTCAGTTTCAAAATGAAAAAAGTAAAAAAATAACGTTATTAGAATTGGTACTCCAATGAAAAGGTATTCCATGGTTGCCACTGCTCTGGAAAGTCGTGGAATTTTAAAAGCGGTCAATCACGATTGTTCTTACATACTTGCAGTAGTTTTATCCCACTTGATCTTGGAAAGAAGTTTCATATTTTGCATATCATTTCTACGAATCTATTCAGCTCAATCGTAACAATAATGGGTTGATGATCCGAGTAGGGAAATGCCTTCATCTCAATGTTTTGAGATATCTGAAGTATTTTGCATTTAATTTAAAAAAAAGAAGAGAAATAAATTGTCAAGTCCTTAATGAAAGCCAAATAGTTAAGGACCACTTTAACAGCCTTGAAAACTTCATCAAAAACAAACGTTTTTACATATATTTCTGTTTTCAAAGCGAGCCGTTTCGCCCACGAAGACACTATGAAAACCAATCGTTGGGTTGTTGAAACAAACGCACCTTTGCAACATTCAGCAAATTCAGCAGATCAGCTAACCAAACAAATGTCACAACTCACAACATTAAAACATCCTCCACTCTTAATTGATGTGCTAATATTATTTTTAATTGCTCTGAATTAATTTTATTTGTTAATTAATGCGATCGAAATTTGTAACCAAAATATTATTATTATTATTATTTGAGAGGGGTTATTGTACTGCGACCTTTTGGTCTATTGTACCCCCTGCTTACGCCTCAGAGTGGTTTATTCCCTCAAAAGAGTTCCCCTCATAGTATAATTCCTTTCGAAATCATTCTAGAGGTTTTAGTACTCTTCTTTCTCCTTGGCGGAAGAAATTCGTCCTATAGCACTCTCTCCAGTCCATTTTCCTTTAAGAATCTAAGGATGAGAGCTGGCTCTAGTGACTGTATTTCCTCATCAGATAGTTGGTACTTGCCCAAGTATTTCAGTCTTTTGTGGGTCAGTGCCCCACATGATCCCAGCAAGTGTTCTGGGATTTCACTGGACTCATCGCAGAATCTGCAGAGACCTTCTTCAGATATACCCAGTTTCCTGAGGTGTTCCTTGAGTCTACAGTGCCCCGTTAGGAAGCCCGTTAGGATACGAAGGTTATTTTTGCTCATGCCGATGCAAGCTTGGAATCTCTTCCGGTTGTATTGCCCCAGAAGTTTCTTGGCCTGCCTCATGCCCTGAGTGTTATGCCAGGTTCTTGCCCTGTTTTCTTTCTCTAGTTTCCTAAATTCTTCTTTGAGGGTGTGATCCCCTATTCCGCAGAATGGTTCAGGACCTATGAAAGTTTCTGATGCTCCCTTTCTTGCTAGGGAGTCGGCCATTTCATTCCCCTCTATTCCTACATGGCCAGGCACCCAGCAGAGAGTTATTTTGTTTCTCCTACCAAGTTCATTAAGTTTTTGTAGGCATTCCCATAAGTTTCGCAAAAAAAAAAAAACTGCATAATTGGGTGGATTTTATTAACGTGCGGGTTTGAAAAAATAAATAAACTATTTAAAACCATTCAACGGAGTGTCGAATGTGTCACATATTTTACTGACGTTGATAATGCACTTGAGGGCAATCCTTATTAAATAATTTTCCATTTCAATTCCATTGACACTGCTCTGTCAAAGATATGATAAAAAATTTATTTTTATGTGAAAACGCCACAAAAAAAAAGACCAATGCTGCGGCAATAAATTTTCCATTATAGCCCCCAGCTCCTGGCCCCAATTCGTATCGCTCTGTTGTAATAAAACGGCAAAAAAAACATTTCTCTCTCTCTGCGAATTGAATAATTACTATCAATTGAGAATTTAGCGCTGACGCACGCAGCTACAGTCTGTTATGGTACGGATTTCAGAGATGAGCTTTGCAAAACGTCGACTGGTATCGCAACAAATCGACTGTGACCTGTCTCGTTTGGGCGTTCAACAAATTAACAAACAGAAAAAAAAAATTAAGAGAAAGTTACTTGCGAAAATAAATTGATCGCAAACTTTGGGAAATAACGTCCGCCCGCAGGGGTGCCAATAAAAAATTTTATTTGATTTGGTTGAACCTTCAAGTTGACTTTAACTTATTCTGCAATATTTTTTTTTTTCAAAGCCACAAGTTGGTTATTTTTATTTGTAACTGGTCCGGCAAGGTAGTTAAAAAAAGTGTTTTGGGTCGTGGATGTTGAAGGTTGTGGGTGCTATTTCTGTGCAGAAAGAAGGAGTAAAAATGATTGTCAAGCGTGGACAAAACTGTTGGCGCAAACAGGAAAAATTGGATGTTACACCTGAAAATGGCTGTATTCAGCAAATGAAGTATCTTGGCAAATCGTTGGGTAAAAAGTAAAAAAAAATAACGTAATAAGAAAGTGTAGCAAAAATCGGTCCTTCCTATGTACTAGATGGGAGATGCTGAACAAAAATGTGGTAGATCTACTACATATTCAGCAAATTCACACCCCCATTCTGTGAAGTAAAATTGCGGCTGATTCTACCGTTTGCTGAAAGCAGACGAACATAAATTTGTCAGCTGCTAGTTGCTCCCGGAATTTACGCCAGACGTAATAACGCCAGATTTTTTTTTGGGCAAAATAACAAAAATTGTTATTGCTTTCAAATTTACAAAAAATATAGCAGAATTTTTATTAGAGAAAATGCCATAAATTGCGGAAATTAACCCAGACAGATGTGAAAAATGCATCAGAAAGTAAAATGGCAATTAGACCAGAAAAAAGACAAACTGACATTATTTAAAAATACAAGTGAGAATTGATTACACTGTCGATTTTGAAATAATAATACAAAATAATGCAAAAAAAAAATAAAAGAAATAATAATATGTACTACTGCAGTGTGGCTAGCGTTGCCAAGTCATTTTGGCGTTTGAGCACCGTTTTCAAAATTTTCAGCGTTAATTTTGACCTCTTGAGCACCAAAACTGTAATTTTTTTTAAAACAGCTCGTAAGTTGATAAAAAAAAATAGAAGTAACAAAACAACAACAACAAAATCATATTCATATTCAGCCATAACGAGTGCGATGTAAAATAATAAAAAAATATTTCAATAAAAAATAATAGGCACATACATACATTAAATTTGTTGTTTAAATTGACCCTGTGCGAAAGTAGACAAAAAGGCGGCGTGCAGCGGCAGCGTTAAAAAGGCACTAAAATATTTTTTTAAGCACTGAAAAAACGCCCAAGCGCTAAGTCTACTTTTTCGGCACTGAAATTAAATGTTGGGCACTAGATCTAACGCTGAAAGCACTGACTTGGCAACGCTGAGTGTGGCTGCATAAACAATGGAAAATGTATGGGGGGCTAGTTGCCCCCCTCCACCTCCCCTGCTTTGTTTCACTGTTAAGGGGTTGGAGTAGATGCGAGATCAGAAATATCCTTTCTGGCATTTTTTCCAAACATGTTCTCTCTGACGTTTTTTCCATTTTCAGAAATGGACAAAACGCCAGAAAACTTTTTGGAAGGAAAGCCAAAAAATTCTGGTTCTTCTTCCTAGGAAAAAAAACCAGACTTGTATATAAAGTTTTGTGTCATTTTTTCCAAAAAAATCCGACGTTATTTCCTCTGGCGTAATTTTCGGGAGCCGCTGCTAGTCTATACAGTAGTAGATTGTTTCCACCTCACATATGGTCGAACCTCTTTAAGAGTTTTTCGCTCCCTCCACCTTTCTTTTAGGGTCTTAAAACACGCCCCCCTATTTTAGCGGCGTTTCGTAAGATTTTATTTTTGTTTATTGTTTCCCTGATCACACTCATCAACAACATTTTGTGGCAGCATTTTTCTTGACCTGCGATCATTTGGTGCAGATGACACTTGCCTAAAAGGGGAACAAAATTGCACTTTATCAACGTTGAATTTTTTAACAATTTATAGTAAATCTTGACGCGACTTCCTACAATATTTGCTTCTGTACTAAAGCTGCAACTCAAACTGGACTGTCAGAGGCAATATACTGGATGAGAACGAAAACGGGAAATTTAGTGTAGCCTTGGTCTGTTATAATGCTGGTCTTAAAATACCACAGTCGCGAATGTATCAAAGCAACTAAACGATATGGATTTATCTGCATCTCCATCTCCATCTCCATCTCCATCTCCATCTCAATCTCAATCTCAATCTCCATCTCCATCTCCAACTCCATCTCCATCTCCATCTCCATCTCCATCTCCATCTCCATCTCCATCTCCATCTCCATCTCCATCTCCATCTCCATCTCCATCTCCATCTCCATCTTCATCTCCATCTCCATCTCCATCTCCATCTCCATCTCAATCTCAATCTCAATTTCCATCTCCATCTCCATCTCCATCTCCATCTCCATCTCCATCTCCATCTCCATCTCCATCTCCATCTCCATCTCCATCTCCATCTTTATCCCCATCCCTATCCCTATCCCTATCCCTATCCCTATCCCTATCCCTATCTTTATTTCTGTTGATATTGCATCAACACCACTTTTGGCAAGGTGGTTGTAGTATTTGCAGGCTTTTAAGTGTTGCATTGTCTTTTACTGCGTTTAAATGGAGTACACGTTGTTTCAGCATTTCTCCAAAAATTGAGGCGATTTGCCATAATCTTCGTTTCACGCATCCTGTACGGAGCACGCTGTGATGCGGTAGATCAGTTTTGCGCAGTCAGATGCGTTTCCAATCAGTAGTTTGTCCTTGTGTGCCTTATTCCTTTTACGAAACTGTTGCACTCGACGATGTAACAAAAGCAATTGTTCGACAAAATTTTGCCAAGAGCATTCCCCAACTAAGTTTTTTTTACTCTCTCAGTTGTTAATTTTTAGACTCCAAAATTTACCAAAATTCGTCAAGTTAAACTTTTGGCTGGTGTCCTCCTTCCCTACCTCCTGTCCTACTGATAATTTATACTCTTTGTCTTTCTCTTGTATTATTTAGGCAGAAAGGTGTCTTTCTTTTAGCTAAAATACTGTAGTGGTTCGAAACTTAGGTAATTATTGATTTCTCATTTCACTGATAGATGACGTTTGCTAGTCGTGCCCCTCAGGCATCTGAAAATAAATGTTTGTTTAATAGCCCCACTGTGTTAACTTAAAAGAGACAGGTAAACAAGCTTTCGGATATACCAACTTCCTAACCAATCTGGTTCAAGTTCATAATAAAATCCAAAACCTGACATTGACAATTTCTATCAAAACAATATACATACCCAAAACTATCATATATGAGCTTGAGCACAAACAAACATAATATTTGTTTGCATTTTTCTTCCGAGTCACTTGACCTTCGTAGACATATCGACAAAACAGCACCCGACTCTTCGTTCAAAATATTTCTGATCATATAACGCTCAGCGTCATTCATAGAAGTCCAAAAACATAACTTTCTCTACTTACTTTGCTATCGCTAAAGCCCATATCAGCTGGCAAAGACTTGAACGTATACGTATACGAGTGAATGTGTACACATTCCCTCAATTTGTATTAGCAGACTTTCAACGCAATTAATAAAACCCTTGAGCATGAGTCTGATAATTTCGCAATGAAACTAACAATGAAACCGCTGACTTTGACCTTGTATTCGATTATTTTTTTGGGAACTTTTGGCTGCAAGTAAAGTGCTGAGGTCGACTTTGTGCTAATTTAGCAGAAAACCCATCAAAATTTGTGAGTCAGAAAATATTAGAAACTTTCAAAATTCACTTTTCCACTGAACAAGAACTATACATTTCCGCTCAGAGAAGGTGTATATTGTGAGTCCCCCAGATTGGGCTTGTGGGGCACCACAAAAAATGCAAGACTCTGCAGACGTCATCACATCCTATAAGTGAAAGATGACTAGAAACAAATTAAAACTGAATTTAATTAATTAAAATTATTTATTATTATATATTTGGTGCAAAAAAAAAAAAAACAGCGCGTAGTTTGTTTGGTAAATAAGAGTAATTAAAAAAAATTTGCTAGAACTGAGAGCTTCTGGATGAGGTTCAGCGGTGTTATAATTACGAACAGGGTGATATCAGCTAGCCGAGATAATTTTTCCGTTTATGATGGATGGCGCTTGGGTCGTTGGTTTGTTGTTGGAGACTGGTGCAGCCGATTTGGTTTATTATTTGTTTTTGTTTATTGGAATATTATGAAAGACCAACTGAATTTACATAAGGCATTTATTGTGGGACAAACTTTTATATAATAGATTGCTGTTGATTGGACTCTCGTTTATAATTATCATTTGCAGGGAGGAATAGGTTAGGCTTCTAACTGTTTCGACTTCTGTTACCGAATTGGGCATCGATTTGAATTACTTTGTCTCAGACGAGGTTCAACAAGTTATAAGGAATGCAAAAAAAAACAACAAATCGCCAGGGGAAGATCGCATCCCATTTGAGTACTATAAAAACTGTATAATGGAATTTATGAACGCTCTCACAGAACCAACCAGCTTCAGGAAGTCGACAATATTTCCATTGCATAAAAAAGGAGATTATGATGACTCTCAGAACTACAGAGGGATATCTTTCCTTAACACTGCATCTAAACTGTTTGGCGCCTTACTCTTAAACAGGCTTTCACGGTGGGTAACGGGTTCCTTACGAAACACCCCCACCGCAGCTATGGATGTGATGCTAAATCTCATCCCTCTGGATATTTACTGCAGCAACAATGCGGTGAAAACCGCAATCAGACTAAGAGAGTCTGGACTATGGTCATCCAAACCCTATGGGCACGCATCCATTGAATCCCAATGGAGCGCGGCAAAGGAAAAGGTGTCTACAGACTATCTACCTCCCACTTTAATTTTTGACAGGAGATTCAATACTAGAATTCCAAACAGAAGCGAATGGGAGAACAAAGAGGTAACAGTAGAAGAGGAGCTAGCCCTATATACCGACGGTTCTAAGATGGACATCGGTACAAGCGCGGGCATCTTCAGCCAAGCACTGGGCCTACGAGAATCATTTAGAATTAGCGATGATTGCAGTGTCTTTCAAGCAGAGATAGCCGCTATCACCCAAGCGGCAAAAGACCTTAAGAGAAGGCACATTGTCGGTAAACAAATCACTATCTACTCTGACAGCCAAGCGGCAATAAAAGCCATGGAGTCAGTCGTGATAAAGTCAAGGGCAGTATGTCACTGCAAGAACAATCTGGACGTTATATCACAAGCCAACGCGGTGACCTTATGCTGGGTGCCGGGGCATATGGATATTCCAGGCAACGAACAGGCGGACGAGCTTGCAAGAAACGGGTCGGAAATGCATGCATCTCTGGCCCTAAAATCAGTAAGAACTCCGCTCAGCACGCTTGCAAGAAAGATTGACATTGAATCCTGGGGTCGAATCGCGTCTGGAGTATAACTAACCTGCGCTGGACCAATCTCATTACCTGCAGGCACACAAAGCAACTGTGGCCAGAGTTGAGTGAAAAGAGATCCAAATGCATGATCGGACTAAGCCGCAAAGATATTCACATACTCACGGGGGTCATTAGAGGACACTGTGCAATAGGCGTACATGCGGAACGGCTGGGGATACTACATAATGATTTTTGCAGAAGCTGCAGGGACGTCGAAGAAATAGAATCTGTTCGTCACCTACTCTGCGAATGCCCAGCCCTTAAAAACAGCAGACAGAAGATTCTCAACAGTTACTTCTTCGATGACCTAGATGATTTGAAGAATGTTGATCTCAAAGTACTCCTGCGATTCATACTCAAATTTAGGTGGTTCTAGTAGATAAACATATTCAGATCATTGGCTATTCGTAGGACGCACTAGAGGATCAGTTCACAACGGAGCTTTAAGAACCCATGAGATTCATACTAAATCTATGCGGCTCCAATATGTAAAGCGGTTTATTTCTTGTCTTTCAGCAGGTTGCACTGGACGGGTCCCGTAAACTGGACACAATGGACCCAACTGATGGTCTAAGTGAAGCTGAACAAGAGCACCCATTTTACCTACCTACCTACCTAAGGTGGGTAAAAGAAAAGGGTGTCCTAAACGAATTTCAAGCAGGATGTAGAGGGGGATATTCAACGGTGGACCAAATACTTACACATGTGAATATAGCAGAGTTATACAAGAAAAGGAATAAAAAGTTGTATATACTCTATTTGTAGATTTTCGCGCCGCATTTGAGTCCATTCCACGTGAAGCACTTTTTTATAATTTCTATAGAATTGGAATTTCAAGCAAAATGATAATTACTTTGAAAGCTTTGTACGGAAATAACTTAGCGAAGGTGTGGGATGGTAACTACGTTTCTACAGAATTTCCAACAACAACGGGTGTAAAACAAGGATGTATCCTAAGTTCGTTACTATTCATTCTATTTATAAATGACATAACTGATAAAATTGGAGGAGGCATAATGGTGAACGCGACGCGACGTCCATTCCTGCTTTAGGCCCATTTTATTCACTCGAAGTTGAACACAACTCGA
Source organism: Cheilosia vernalis (assembly GCA_949126925.1). NCBI lineage: Eukaryota > Metazoa > Arthropoda > Insecta > Diptera > Syrphidae > Cheilosia > Cheilosia vernalis. The sequence goes on along the minus strand of OX421358.1, from coordinate 87,203,916 downwards.
GGAGTTTTCCATATAAAAATCCCCAAGTTGTGTTCAACTTCGAGTGAATAAAATGGGCCTTAATGTATGCAGACGATATTGCTATTCTAGCTGAGACAATTAACACCATGCAGCTTATGATTAATAGACTTGTAGACTACTGCCGAACGTGGAGCCTGTCTGTTAACCTGTCGAAGAGCAAAATTATGATATTCAGAAATGGTGGTGAAAGGTTCTCTAGAAACGAGAAGTGGACTTACGATGGGGAACGCATCGAAATCGTAAGAGAATATAAATATCTAGGAGTCTTAATCACAGTATGGAGAAACACTTTAAAGCCAAATTATCAGAAGCAAAAAGAGTGATCGGCTCAGTATGGGGAATGTGTATACAAAATAGGTTTTTAAGTCATAGTGCAAAGCAAAAAAATATACGTGCAACTGCAACTTCCATCTTGCTATATGGAGCTCAGATATGGGGAAACCAACAGTTTGCATCTGTCGAAACATTTCTGCGGTACTGCATTAAACGAGTGTTGGCGGAAAAGTGGTTAGTTGTAGTACCTAGATTGCTTGGTACAATTCACCACTCTCTTTTAGCACACGTTTATTGTACGGGACCTTATTTGCTTGCGAAAATTTGACATTTGTACTCCAATGTTGCCAGATTTTATAAGAGATATGGAGGCAAGTTGGAAAATTTTGGTGCCAAAAATACCTAAACTCATTGGCAGACTTATTAAATTGTTTAAGGACAACGATAATGGAAAAATAGGCGGTCATAGCACAAATTTAGACAGATGGAACAGTAAAGAAATTAAATATTTCCGTGGAATGTTTATTTTTTTTTTGTGGAATTAACTAAGAAGTTGATCGAACAAAGTTGTTCATACGGAAAAATTTCTAAAATCTTTTTTTTTTTTTTTAGAAAATTTAAAGGCAATTTGCCAATTTTTAAGGTTCCGTACCCAAAGGGAAAAAACGTAACCTTATTAGTTTCGCTCGGATGTCTCTCCGTCTGTCTGTCTGTCTGTCTGTCTGTCCGAACCCACTAAGCCAATTTTGTTACCAGGTCTATCTCAAGAACCGATTGACATAGGAGGCTAAAATTTACACACAACATCCGGTATAACCTCTAGTTACGAGTAAACGACAAATACCAATGGAAGGAATACATCGATTGGTTTTCGATTAATTAGTAATCTGGTGAAAAAAAATATTTTCATTCGCCCAAAAAACGGTTTATTTCTTGATTCACTAAAAAATACATAAATTCCTTTTTTGTAGATCATGTTGCTTGCTAATTTCGTTGGGGAGTATAATACATTTTTTTGGGGAGTACAGAACAACATAAAAGTAATATATTTTTAGTCAATAGTTTTTAATTGGGACAGGTCGCATACAGAATGGAAAATTGGCGTGGGTTGGGTAGGTACTAGGTAATAATTAGAAAATGAGATTCATGTGCGAGTAATTTTTGAGAGTAAAAATATTAAGTAATTAAATTAAACTAAATTGTGATGAATTCATGAAGAGGGGAAAGATTGGATGATATAGATTTCAAATAATATCTGATGTGTTGGACTTTAGCCAAATATACGGAACCTTCGGTGCGCGAGTGACACTCGCACTTGGCCGGTTTTTTTTTTTTTGATAAACTTACTTTATAATTCATAAGCCATTAGAAGACCAAGAATGAGTTTAGCCATCAAGTCATCATCATGCGAATAGAATACGTTTGTTATTGAAGTAGGTACCTAGCTATGTATTTTTATTTTTATTTTTTATAAATACATAAGGAGCCAAAAAATCACGAAACTTTAAAGTAAATCAGCTGGAAAAAGAAGAAACATTGTCCATTCTTATTGGCGACCGCGGTTGGGGGGACGTGCTATAAATTAAAATTTAATAAAACACGAGACTATAATTTTTCCTCATATGAGGAATTGAACTTTATTTTCTGGACGAACGACTTAAACTGAGCACACATAATGAAAATGAATTGAATTTCCAGAAGAAACAGTTTGTCGCGTCAGCATAAAGGTTGTTGCGCGTGTTTGGGGAACATGATGCTGCTGTCTGTTCGTGGGAAACTTTTTTCGGCATCATATTGCCAGGAATTTCGTGGGAAACTTAGCGTGCCCATAACTTATACAAATATGCTTTGAACGCACTACGCTATAGAACACGCATCATTGGAGTCGAATTTTGAAATTATGTATCTTATTTTATCTGATTCCGTCGTATATAAACTGTGCCTAAAATGAAAAACATCTTAAGTCGACTTAAGTTGTTTTAGCTATTTAACGTTTTTTGAATATTGTTTTCCTTACTCTATTTTTTAAGCCAAACCAGGTGAAAAAAATTTCAAATAGTAAGGAAGTTATGACTGTTTCAAAATAGCTTGTGCCAAATACTGTAGTGCATCCTTTAGAATTTAGGATTGCTCTCCTGAAAAGTGTACAAAATTGACATAAGATGTTTTACCTTTTCGGCACAGTTATATGGACAAACGTCATTCTCGTAGACGGCATAATGCCAAACCAACTAGACTATTAGCTAACTTTTAATCTATCTATCTACTTTGTCTCAGAAGAATGATTTTTCTGTATGAACTTCTATAAAGCATCGACACAAACTTTTTAAATGGTCGGAATTATAACTTAGGTCTTAATGGAAAATCACCACCCTTTTACTTCGTTTAGATTATAAACTTCTTATAGATAGATTATGAATTTGAGCGATTGCATTGGTTATATTGGTCCTAAGGGCATCGGTCGATTGCGGCTTATTTGCATTGACCTTGGACTTCAGGAAACCCAGCAGAAGAAAAAGTCTGTAATCTTGGTGCCCAATTCGCGTCACCTCTGCCAGAGATAACCATACACTTAAATCAATTCATGCATAATGTTCATCGTGGCGCCTGTTGCGTCACTTAGCCCCGTCCTGCTGGGAACCATATGTCGTCTACCTCCATACAGTCCAATTTGGGCGAAAAGAGATCGATAAAAACTTCTTTTTTTTTTAATTGTAATTTAATTCTATACTTTTTTATTGTAAAATAATTTCGGTTGGACATACTCAAAAGTTAAAACCAGCCGGTCCATTCCGATCTACCCGGCATCAACATCTAAGGAAATTAACTCCAACTTCGCCCGTCTTCGCTTGGTTCATACTATTACAACGCACCAAGACATCCTATAAAAGAAAAAAAAAAAAACTCCAGATCACTTAAGTCCCTCTTGTCAGATAATCAATTAGTCTAGACTTTACTAAATACAATCAACCACGATAATGTAACGTGAGGTTACCATGACTGCATACCCAGTTTTTGGCTAATAATTCGAAAAGCGGTATACCTACTTTTGAAATTTCGACATATACATCTCGAAAACGGTCCATACGATTGAAACAAAAATTAATTTCCAAGGTAATGTGGTCATTTATAATTTAAACGCAAACTCAGTTTTTCTCTATATTATCGTACAATGGATTTTTTTGAAATACAGTAGAAGTCGCTTATAACGACCAACCGCCTATAACGTCCTATCATTTGGTTAGTTTCGTTATATTTTAAGCTATTCTACCGTCGAGACTTTTTGTTGAATTTAAAATGTAATTTTTGACAAAAAAACAGTTCGAGTCTCGGAACATTTATTCGAAAGTTGCAAAGATATCGTACAACATATCCTTTCGATTCGAAAGTTGTACAGAGTAACGTTTGAAGTTAGAATCCGAAACAACCTTCGAACAGTTTTTACTTTCGAATCGAATTAGAGAGTTAGGCCCGAGAACTTGCGACAATTGCCTGTTACTGTGAGCTTTAACTTTTCAAAAATTATATTGTTATTTGATATAACTGCCCTATGAGATAAATATCCAATTTGATTTGGATTTTGTTTCGTTTTATCTATAGTATCGAGAAAGTTTCGTTCGACCCAGTCTTGCACTTTATTTTTTCTATTTCCAAACTTCTTTCAAAATGTCTTTCCTAAATTATTTCGCTCGGGGTAAATCCATTTCCGACACATTTTTGAATGTGCGCCTCTGTTTTAAAATGTGTTCATGTTCGATGTACCAAAATCAGGCAACATACTTTTTCACCTTGACTTTATGTCACAGTCCCAGACACAAGCTATATTCGAATTAAAACTTGAATTTTGATCAGTTCTTCAATTATGGTGTTGCGTTTCACTCTTGACACTAGCACAAAACACACGGGTTGCTATATCGAAACTCCCACAAACAATTAACCTCTAATAGGCAATTAGTTATTCTTGGCAGCGCATGGCACAAGTCCAAAAACAAATTCATAATACTTCAATTAATCATCAAGCCGTCGCTCGCCTGCAAACAAAAAGTGTAAACGCTTTAGAATTAAACCAAAAACTCTACATGCCTCGACTGTCAATACACTCGCCATCTAGAGTTTATTTTTTAGCTAAAGCGCACAATACCCAACCGCAGCATTTGCATTCATTTTTCGAATTCAAAATTGTCCATTTTTTTTTATTACTTTCCGTATCCGTATCTGTGTCTGACGTAAATTTAACTCAAAAAGTGTTCATGCATGTATCTGAAGATTGTACACTGTGCAGTGTTTAAGTTTAACATTTTTCTGGTTTAACCACTTTGAAGCGTTCTCTGACTGGCAAATGTCGATGTGTGCATTCACAAAAAGCAAGAGAAAAACATAAAAATTCTGTTATCGAACAATGCACTGTTCCAAAGTCAATGCACTGACGCTGGCGAATGAACTCGACATGCATTCAACATTTGGATACAATCTTCTCAAACAATTATTATTGTTTAACTTTGGCGAGGAAATATATATACACGTATATGGCAGATTTCTGAAATCAGTCATGCCAAATATAACTGGGTTTGTTCGACCCGTGTCCAATGCACACGACATTCGATTAACGTTGAGACAGATTCATGCGAACTGTAATCACGGTAGTTATGTTCAATTAAAAAGAGGTTAGTTACGTATTCGCAGTGGAATTAAGTTCCGCTTGTTGGTTGCTGTTATTACACGTTGCAACGATTTGAAGTAGTAGCACCCGCTAATCACCTGTCTAGGTAATAAGCCACTGAACAGAGATCTACCTACTCTTCGAGCGGAATAAATTAGATTTTATGTGCGCGCTTAGTTTATTCAAAAAAATTGTTTAAGCATTCAAGCGATATAGATGTGATTCTGGGAACGTGATTAAGCGTAGGACACATGTACATCTATTTTAATGGGCAGTATGAACATATAAAGTACCTAGTTCTATAATTTATTCCTTGAATGCAGACGTATACAGATCAGATTGTGAATATATAGAAAAACTTGACAACGTAGTCGATGTAGTACGACAACTAGACTTGACAGGGACAAGGTTTATGAACACGCCCAATTGACTTGTCAACTTGGGTCCCGTTCCATGTTGATTATTGTTGACTGGAAGATAATTGATCTGACACGCTGTTGTCGCTAATGACACTTAGGTACACGTACATGTGCACGTTTACAATTTTATTCCAACGTGGGTGCGCTTTGGTGACTAATTTTTAGGATAGTCAGGAATAAGTACATTTGTCAAAAAGTGCACATCTTGTTAGCGTTGTTAGGTTTTGAAATACCCACCTGTTTTTTTTCTTTCAAATTTTACCAGTTAACAACGAGCACTTGGTCTAGATGGAATTAGAAAGGTCAAGTGAGTAGATATTTAAGCAAGTACCAATTAAGTTGTCATATGGACTACCGTCGCTTATAAATAACCCTGCCAGAATACCAAACAAAACTGAAACTTGTATTGACCATATTTCTATACACTCCACGCCACTTGAATTGCACATGCAACAAAAACTTATTCGCAAGCGCAATTTTTCGGATCCTGACAAAATTTAATTTTTTCTTATAATTAAAATTAACTAGGGGACCCAAGTGAACTTCGCCTCGTCCCAATTTAACGAATTCAGATAAATTCCAGAGATAAATAGTTATTTCAATGTGATTTATTACCTATATGATAAATAATGCTTTCGATTTGTTTTCCATCGCAAAAACAAACAACGGTTTGCCTCCACGTCAACAGGCAACGTAAAGCTGACCGTACGAAAAACAGGGAAGCCGAAGATTAATCCCACAGACTTTCAGTGATTGCTTGAATTAGAATGGTGCCCTTGATGATCGTCACTTGAATTACATTGTTCATCCGTTTCTTGACCGACAACCGCGTACCGTTGCACAACTTCGGATGATTCCTATAATTATGATCGATCCCAGCTTCAACTGTAAATATTGCGGCGGAGTTCCTGAGTTAAAAAATTCCGTCGGATAGCTGGTCTCTTCATTCTCGTCGGTCATGCTGTTAACGGATTTACGAATGCAGTTCTCCAGCGATTTGACTTTGAATATAATGAATCTCAAGCTATCGATGCACGTCCTTATTCTTCGCTGCTAGTATTGTCCGTTCACTAATCCAGTCGAGAGATTTTTGTAATTCTGTGCAATGTCGGAGATACTATGGTGATGAGTTCCTCCTTCGACGATGTAAACTCGCAAAAATGTACCGGGAACGATATCAATCCAGGCGAAACATCAACAGGAATATGGTTATTGCTAGGCGGTAGCAGTTGTCTCGAGAATTCAGCAGCCGATGGTTCGTTCTGCAATGCGACTCTCATGTTCGTGGTCGATTTCAACGTCTTGACAACTGACATGACGCCACAAAGGCGACAATTTCATACACGCATTAAGTTCATCGGCAGCAGTAGATATCGGGATGGCGAGAAGCATTTGACCCAGCAGTGGCGTGGCGTGAACATTATAAAATGGGAAGTCGAAACAAAATTTATCACATATAAATGTGAAAAACCTTAGACCTGTAACCCTGCGCAACTTGTAACAAAATCATACATTAAATGCACATTTGCAAAATTGGGTTCACATTATACCTACTAAATTCACTTTAAGTCATGCAATTATCCACATATTGAGAAAGGATAACCTGAAGAAGTAGAAGAAAATCGAATAACTCGAAAAAATGCGTGTTATTCTGTTCATAACCAAGCGCCAAGCGGGTGTCAAACACATACCCAAAACCCACCCCAGAACTCAGGGAAGAAAAAAACAATTGTTCACTCAGCACTCAAAATCAAAAACTAAGAATTCGACATATTTTGGTTTACCTTCGGCTTTGTTGTGACGAGACGATGACGATGTTGGATGAAAATGGATACACACAATATTTATTTGATGGCTTAGGTATGTTTGTGTACTATTTTGTGAGTATTCAAATTTATTTGGTAGTGTTTCATGTATATTTTGTTTTTGGTAGATAGTGTGGTGGAGATTTAAAAAGGGAAGTCGGTAGAAATCGGGTTATATGGACGCCACGCCACTGCCACCCAGACCTTTTATTTGTGGGCAGACATAACGAGCCACTATGTTTTCGACAATATGCACGTTGAGTTAACACAGCCGAACGAAATTTTTCTATTCCTATTTCGGTGCGCTGTTCTGTTAGAGTGTGAAAATTGTACTTAATTGATGTCAATCGGATGATACATGTCAGTGTTTACATACCCACGCAAAAGATGGCACACCCTGTACCTAGTAACCTTGCATTTCCTTGATTCATGGACTCCAAGTTATATAGCGTTTGACACCGTTGCAAAGTGTAGTTAGTCATCCAGCGGAATGGAACTCACCCAATATCTCCATACACCCGTCAACAACTTGCAAAACATTTTCAGTAAACAAATAAAACTAATTAAATATGCATTGATTGTTATTCCATGTTATGAAATGTAATTATTTAAATGATCGCATTGCTTAATCAACAAAAACAATTTGAATTTCTCCAGCGGAACACGTTGTATCTCACATTATTCTTATCTGGAATGTATGAAATCGGAATTTTGCATTTAGATTCATAAAAAAGAACAACGATTTCTGTAACCCTAACCGTAGTACAACTTCCATCAGATATGCTCATAAATATTTACAAATACCTTAGATTGCTATCCGATTCATAAACCATAACACAAGTTATTCGAAATCGAAATGTATAAAGGCGCCAACTTAACGTTGGTGAAACGTGTTAAATCACCACTTTATCAAAAACGGAAGCGTATGCAAAATATTTTGGTTTAGATGACAGCCGAGACGAATATTTTAAGTTATAATCAATTTGCCGAAAGGTGAGTAACAGATCAGGCGCTGTCTATCATTCCAATTTACTTTCTATGCAAAATTATTTTTTTAGGGATTGAAAAGCTTATCATTCTTACGATTTGCGCTAAATATTTCTTCGTACAATGTATAGGGGTAAAGGAGAGTACACGTTACGTCAATATAAACAAGCTCAAAAGTTCGTGTGATAAGGTGTAGTTAGTCGCACAATGGGAACCTAGCTCCTCCCCGATTGCGAAGGCGGTTGCGCATTGAAAACGGGAAGAAGGTAGAAGGAGGTAGTGGGTAAGAATCCACACTGTTACTCCGCGGTACTAATAATCATTTTTAGTGTCCAGGCTAAATTTTTCGAACTCACAATGGCGAAATTTTCCATACAAAATTGCATATTGTGACCTAGAAAATATTTAGTGTGAAGGTTAAGAATGATTATTAGTAAGGCCCAATGAGTATAGGATCGGTATCGTCTTTAAAGGACAACCATCTCCCAGCTTAAACAAAAAAATAAGGTGTAACTAAATTGATGCAGCAGTGATTTCTTTCACATGTCTATTTGAGTTTGTAATTGGCTTTGTGACATTTCACCAGAAGTGTCAGAGTATAGTGAGTGAGCAGTGTTTTCGAACTAAAGTTGTGTTATTTACATTTATAAGTTAAATCTCTCAACTTCTAGACTGTAAATTCTAAGTGATATTTAATAATTATTGTGCCAGTTCTGCGCCGGTTTGGCAAAGAGCTGTATGGGCCAAATTCCTAAGTGAGTTGTAGATCAGCCATTTTTTTTGTGGTTGTACTTAAGTTAGCGATAGATGAGTCAGCCGAACTGGCTCAACCTCGTTTGAAAACAAAACAAGGAAAATGCCTGATAACTGTTATCATTGCAAAGCAGCGATTAGAGGAGAATCGGGGCTGAGATGCCAGGGAGTATGTGGAAGACAGTATCATAATTTACTTAAATGTTGAAGGCCTGTTAAATAACTTTGAACAGCCTCAAACCCTTATAATAGAAAAACAATGCGACATAGCGGTACTATCAGAAACTCATGTCACGGATGATATTAAGGACGAGGAAATATCAGTGCCAAATTATAAAGTGGAAAGGTGCAATACCATATCAAAGCGGACAGGTGGTATTATTATCTATACAAAGAATGGAATATACACAGAGAACTTAAAGAATTACTCAAAACACATGGACATTTGGTGGCTGGTTATTTATATAAATGTCAGTACTTTCATGTTTATTGTAGTCGGTGTTTAAAGATCACCGAGTTCTTCAAAAAAAAACATTCTGTGAAGAGTTTGAGGGTCCTCGTGGACGAATTGTGTGACTTCAAGAAGGACTTCGTGATCCTGGGGGATTTCAATATAGACTGGTGTAAAGGAAGACAAAAGTATAGAAGGAAAATGTATAGAATAGTCAAGGATAGTGGATGCAAACAGATAATAAGCTCGCCTACAAGGATAACGGAGGACTCTCGAACCTTAATTGACTACGTTATTACGAATGTGATAAACGTTGAAGCGGGGGTGGATAGTAATTTAACGATTAGTGACCACCAAACGATTATTGTTAAAATGGATACAAAAACGAAAAGAGAAAGAGAAATAAAGGGTAAATGGGTAGACAAAGTATACACCCACCTAGGGTAACGCATTCCAAAGTGCTCTGGAAGGAAGTAAAATTGGAAACATTTCCAATAACATGGATGTCAGTGTAATGGGAGAACTTTTTCGTGATGGTGTAAGGGAAACGATCGAGAAGTTTAAGTGCAGAAGATACAAGAAATATGAAATGAATGAATGGTTTCATAGACACCTTGAAGAACATAAAAGACGGAAGATAACATGTTACAAGAAAGCAGTATTGACTAATACCGAGTACGATTGGTGGGCGTACAGGACCAGCAGAAATAGGTATAGGACAGAAATTAAGCAGAGCAAAAGCCGATTTATAAAGCAAAAGGTGGAAAGGGCAAGAAACCAAAAGGATATGTGGAGGAACTTGAAGCAATATGTACTAAAAAAAGGAAATGGCGGTGACATAACAGATATAGTGTTCACTAGTGTGAAGTTCAAAGAAAGCAAGGAAATTGCGAACCGATTTAAAGACTATTTTGTTGATAGTATCGTGCAAATTAATAACTCTATTAAATATGTCCCATTTGTAAGTTGTGTTAATGAGCTCAATTTAATTTTTAAATTTGAAAACGTAGCGTTACAGTGTATACATAATGTTCTAAAACAAATGAAAAACAAAAAGGACTTTGATCACGTGTGCCCAAAAACATACTTGGAGAATTTTAATTGCGTTGGACCTGCCTTACTAACGATAATAAATAAATCATTGGAAACAGGTGTTTTTCCAAAAACCTGGAAGTAAGCTATGGTGACACCAATTGCAAAAGTATTAAATACAAAAAAAAAATGTGAAGAGTTTCGTCCTGTCAATTCGTTACCGCTGTGTGAAAAAGTCTTAGAAAAAATTGTGTTTCGTCAACTAAATGACTATTTCGAAAGGAACAATTTAATAACTGTGATTCAATCGGGGTTCAGAAGAGATCATTCCTGTGAAAGTGCAATTAATTTAGTGGTTACGGGGTGGAAAGAACAAATCGCCCAAAAGAAGCGAGTTTATTGTGTTTTATTTTGGACCTAAAAAGGGCATTTGAAACTATTGACAAAGCAATTCTCCTACAAATTGCAGTGGTTGCGCTCCTATTAAGAGAATAGATCGCAGGTAGTGAAAGTGAACGGTGAAATGTCATAATGTCATTGTTCATAATTTATATTAACGATATTCACAGTGCGGTAAGGAATGGAAAAATTGCGCTATTCGCCGACGATGCAGTGATTTATGAAACAGAGAAAGACTTTGCAAAGTGTCACAATGGAATGGTAGAAGACTTAAAAAGAGTTGATTTATGGTTAAAACAAAACAGACTTAAACTGAACTTAAAAAAGACACTGAGAATGATAACAGTGAGGATACAATACTGGAAATTGATGGTGAAGAAATTGGAAAAGTTGACGAGATTAAATATTTAGGAATTGTTATTGACGATAAATAAAATTTAATAAAACATATTGAATATACATGCAAAAAAGTATCTAAAAAAGTGGGTTTCTTAAAAAGAATACGGAACGATTTATCAACATTAAGTGCAATAAATATTTATAATGTAATTGTACAACCACATTTTGAGTATTGTTCAACTGTTTTGTTTTGATGTAGTGATAATGTAATACAAAGGCTTAAAATTTTACGAAATTAGGCAATGCGTTGTATTTTAAAGTACAATAGATATGTATCGATCAATATTATGTTAAATTCGTTGAAGTGGTTGTCCGTAAAACAGAGAGTTATAATGAATGTCTTTTTATTTATATTTAAAATTAAAAACAATTCAATGCCAGAATACCTTATTCACTATGTGAAATATATAAGAGATATTCAACCATACTCATTAAGAAATAGGAATGATTTTAGGTTACCTAACATGTTAAGTACTAGTGCACAAAACTCCTTAATTTATAAAGGTTTCGAATTATTTAATGAACTACCAAATAACACAAAAAAATAAACAAACATATTACCTTTTAAAAAACAGTGTATAGAATTCGCTAGACTTAAATATGAAATATTGTTAAAATCTGTAATTTAAATTTCAATAGCTTCCATGAAGCTAGTAAATAAAGAATCAATCAATCAAGTTCTGTTTCGAGACAGACACTGAAAATTCGTCAAACTCTCAGAAAGTGGAAAGTGGCCAGAGTATTTTCTAGGCCGGACGTGCTAGTGGGCATTATTGCTGTCTTGTGCGTGTGACTTTTGTCTTCGTCTGTCCTCCTACGTCTCGTAGAGAGAATCGGGGGCAGTTTATCATCGGATAAGGGAAGGATGACCGAAATAGTCTTCCTTTCGCCTGTAATCCTCAGACAACTCCTTGAAGAAGTGAGACTGGGCATGACTATTAGACGTACGACGGGTGACCGAAACAGTGTGCCACTCGCTTATAATCCTCCGACATCTCGTCGAAATAACGTGAACCAGTATACACAATCGGTGATAATTAAAGATGGGCCCTTACGTTATGTACCTTGCTAGAGTCTGAATAAGGTTGGTGAAGGGGATGACCGGTCGATATCGACTGCCTTCGGATATGCGGGTGGCGATCGTATCGGTTAAACCCTCGCTTTTGTCCTCTGGCAACCAATCAAAATAGGGCGGATGTTGCAAAAAGCATAGGAGTAGTGGTGATTGGAGCAAACAACCCGTGTACTACGCATAATTGCGGTATGTTTCAACTTGGTCAAAAAAGGTGATGTTGACCGAGTGATGGTTTGTTTTGGATATAACGAAGGGTGACCGAAACAGTCTTCCCCTCAATTATAATTTACAAAACAGCCCGCCTGAGTGATGCGGCCAGTGATCAGCTGACGCTGAGTATTTGTTGAATATCATTCAAGCCATTTGGTCTTTGTTATTTTATTGCTGATACAGCGTATGTCTGTGCGAGACAAGTCACTGAGGTCCCCATAAGTTGGTTTTTCGCAACTTTGCAAGAGCTGGGCTAGTACAAAATAGATGAAGAACGGTTTCTTCTTCCTTCTCATCCATGCAGCTCCTGCAAAAATCATTGTAGGGTGTTCCCAATCTGCGAGCGTGCCTACCTATCAAACAGTGCCCTGTTAATGCACCCACTACGGAGCTGATTCTGTTTCTACTTATGGAGTGAACTGGCTAGTTCGTCCGCTTTACAGTTGCCCGGAATGTCGCTCTGACCTGAAACCCAGCACCAGGGTTACTGAACGTCTGTCACGCAATAAATTTCCCTTAATGTCGACAGGAGGAAGATAAAGTATTGTGTCTAAAGCAGTCGAAGGAGTGTACTTATGCGCCCCTGAGATGCATATCCTGGCTGACCTTTGTATACGTTCCATAGATCTAGAATTGCATTTTTTCTCTAGTGCGGGCCACCAAACCAGGATTTCAAAATAGGTCCGACCACCGCAGTATAGAACCAGTTTGTTACCTTAGGCTGAAGGTCCCATCTGGGACCTAGGGCCTTTCTACAGGTATGGATAGCGACCGCGGGCTTTCTTGTGCGGTCCTGAATATTTAGCTTCCAATTAAGCGTACTTTCAAATATTATACCTAGATATTTGGCATGATTACTAAATTTTAGCTCCTTGTTTTTGAGTTTTTGGAAATTTTGTACCTTTTTGTGAACAAAATTAACTCTTTCTTGGATGCATTTTCATCAAGTCCAATCGTCTCCATCCATTTGACTAGTTTGTACAGAGCAGATTCCATAAGGTCTCTTTTTGTATTTGGAAATTTTGCCAGATATGGCAATAGCGATGTCATCTGCATAGGCTTAACTTTAAATCCCATGTTTCTCAGGATGATAAGTGCTTCGGTAACTACTAGAACCAAAGTAATGGTGACAGCACTCCCCCCTGTGGTGTGCCCCTGTGCTCTGACCGTCTGGTTTGACAGCTGAGTTCATAAAAGTAAAAATGCGGCAGTACTGCAATTTTTGCGTTCATTAATGTAAAAAACCTGCATTATCTTTGCATGACGGCAGTTTTATTTGCGTTCATATAAGTAAAATGACAGTCAAACTGCGATCAACTCTGCATTGAATTTTTTTTTTTTTGCCGAGTTGCAGGAAGATGACAGGAACAAATATGTAAACAAAATAAATGAAAATTAAATAGTTATATTATTTGAAGGTTTTTTTTTATTAAAAAGTAAAAATATATTATTTGTGTGTTTATAGGAATAAAAGTGAACAAAAATTGTGGTCGGATGCTGACACTAAACTGCTGATTTCGATCCGTTTAGGCATCGAGTCCGAATTTATATCAGGCTGAAAAAAATCTGTCTTTCGGGGAAAAGTTTTTACGGAAATGAAAACTCTTTCGCCGTTGTTGCCTTACAATAGAGAAGATATTGCAAGAAAATATCAAAATTTAAAGGTAACCTATTAAAGGATGAGAACAAGGAATAAACAAAGCGGGAGAGATGTCTCTTTGTGGTACTATTTCCAGCAATTTAATGAGGTGTACGGATGCCGACATAATGTTGAACTTCCTCATGAGCTTGTGGCAGAGATTTTTGGGCAAAGCGACGAAAGTGATAAAGAAGATGAGATTCCAAAAAAGAAGACTAAACAAAATAATTCAAAATTGTCGAATAATCGGATAAAATAAGATCAGAAGTTCTCATATCATTACAGAAAACATTACAAAGAATTACCGATTGAGCTTTTCTTTTTTCTCAAAAAAAAAAAAAAAAAAAAACGTGAACTTTGTTTTATATTGTGTGTTAATTTTAATTTAGTTTAAAATCAGAACCAGAATTCTGTTAACCGGTCAATGATCTGTGAACTGTAAATGTTCAAATTTTGTGTCAATGAAATAAACCATATTGTCATTTTTTTTTACTGCATATATGAACTCTTTTTTGGAAACGCAAAACTACTGCAAACTTGCAGCAGTGTTTCTGCTCATAATTGCATTGAATCAATATTTTTCATGGCATGAGCAACAATGTTGCAATTATTAACTCGCCCCATGTTTTTTTATCCAGACGCAAAGGAAGTTGTCAACCTTCAGCCTGCGGAGTGCGATAGAGGTGCCTTCTGCATTGACATTATTGAAGGCGCCTTCAATGTCTAGAAAGGATACCATCACATGCCAATTAATAGTTCACATAAATAAGTTGACGCTCTTTTTATTAAGGTCAATACATCAAACTGATTTTATCGTAATGCCAACCGCTGATTTGAGCTATCTAGTAACATATATGCCGATAGTCCACTTAGCAAGTGCGTCGATTGAAATTTGAGTTCTGTGGTGAATTACAATTAATGATTCAAACATCGATTTGAATTGCCATCGCTGGTTGAGTAATAGTTCAAATTGTGCACTTAGGTCCACGTCAAATATACCCATCATCTGTGCATTTTCAAAATGTCTACCCAATCGTCGAACTTCATCGTTCACCGTATTTGCTGAAATCCGACTCACCAACGAACTTTGTCAGCCGATTTGTCAAACAGACATTGTAACTGTGAGGGTAGAGAGGTCGCAAATCTTGCTGATGTGGCAATCCCGGCTACGGGCTGGTTCAGTCGACGGCACAGTACAAATATAAGAAAAATCAATAACTGATGATTTAACGTAAAATTTAGAGTTATCCTTGGTCAGAGGCGGAAGAAAATTTACCTGGATATGAAGTCTTAAATGATACCTTATGACTCCTTGGCCACCCACCCCATCCATGTAGATATATTGGCCGATGGTTTTCGGTATATCTACCCTATTTTTTAGTTATATCTTTTCCTGCAACCTACGCCATTCCTGGGTTATTAAAAATCAAATCAAACCATAATGTTTATAAATACAAACATTTAGATATTAATTATTTTAGTGGAATGAAACATGAGTAATCTAAATAAACTAATTATATGCAATAAAAAACGTTTTATAATGCAATGATATTGAATGAAAAATTGAGAGAGAACAAAATGTAATTAAAAACAAAAAAAAAATGTATTTACCTTTAAAAATCCAACGACCGACGTCCGTGCGCACGAAAATCTTGTTCTGTTTTAGCTAAACTCGATATTTTGGTATTATAAACAAATTTTTCAAACAATAGAAAATATTAATTAAAGTAATTAATAACAATTATGAAAAGAATAAATTATTAACAATTTAAAAATGATAGTTATGATTTGATTTTTTTTTTTTTTTTACAATTTAAAATTAGTGAAATTAAGAAGAAACAAATAGAATTGAAAAAACTAATTACTATTAACGCAAATATAAATAATCATTATTGTTATTATTATTATTATTATATTTTTTTTTTGTTAATTCTTTTAGGTTAGATTCTTTTCTCTTTTCTCTTTTCTTTGTCCCCTTTTTTAAATTTTGCTTAAGATTGGAATTAGATGGATTCAATGTTGTTTTTTTTGTGTATTGCAAGCTGCAAGACCGAGATTTCGGGCCTGTGCCCCCCTTTTATTTTTATGCTTAGCTCCCGGTATATAAAAGAAATCCTAAATGTTTTAAAATAATGTTATTCTAACTAATCTTGTGAAATCATATACAAAAAATGTACCTTGAAATATCCAAAACTTCTCTTGTAATAATAATTTCTATAACTTAATCCTTCTTCTTTTTCTTCCTGTCTCAATATTTCTGCTTTACTTTTATTTATTTCTTTTTTTATTTCTCAAAATTTATTTTATTTGGTTGACACACAGAAATTGAATGATAAATTTTTCCTACTACATGCGATTTATTATTAAAAATTTAAAGCATACAAAAAAAAAAATAATAAGTATGTACAGTGGAAATTTCGAAAGTGTTTTTTTTTGATCCTGTATGAAAATACTAGTACATACCTACCCTTAGGTTACATGGGAACCACCGTTACAACATCAACCACTTCTACCGCGGAAGTTCTTCGTGGCATTAGTAGGGTTGTCGTCTTCATCGCCGTCGCCTTTGATCATCTGTTGATCCTTTTGCCTGTGCTCGTTCTGATAGCCCTCCTACGAATTTCTCGATACTGCTCAAATTTTAGTACGCTAGAGTTTGTCCAGTGGTAGAAATTCTACCATTATATTGACCTGGCTTATACACAACCTACTGGAAAACAAACTACAGACATCATTGCATCTCTGTACAATCGTCCCAACAAAAAAAAAAAAAATCAAGCGAATATGCTTTGGGTTAAGGCAGTGAAAGTGCCTTCACCTAAAACTACATGAGAACATTTGAATACCCCAATATTTCCAAAACACTGTCTAAAGCGCGATAAATACTTTCCCCACTACCTACTACCCTATCTGAAATAGAGATTAATTTGTTTGTATATTTCCTTTCCTTTCCCACTTAATGTTTGTTTTGTTTAACATTTCCGTTTATATTGATATTAATTGCATTTTATATTTCCAGGAGCAATGAGAAACGCAAAGAAAAGTCTCGTGACGCAGCCCGTTGCAGGCGTTCGCGAGAAACTGAAATCTTTACCGAATTGGCACAAGTCCTTCCCCTGCCGAAGGAGGATGTTGATCAATTGGACAAAGCATCTGTTATGCGCGTTTCAATCGCCTTTCTAAAGATACGCGAAATGCTTCAGTTGTGTAAGTATTTATGCGAGTATCATTCACTAAATTGCACAAGTTGACGTAAATTTTTTCTTATTTAGTTCCAAAAATAAAAGATATCTCCGATCAAACATCAGATACAACTGAAACGATTGATAATGAGAAAGAAGCTGCGTCTTCTCCAACACCCGATGAGAAGGAGGCAAAACCATTTGATTTGTGGAAGGCAGCTGAGACCAACACATTGTTGGCACAAACATTGGACGGATTTTTGATAGTCCTATCGAACGATGGAGATGTTACGTATGTCTCTGAGAATATCACTGAATATCTGGGACTGTCAAAGGTGCGTTTGTTTGTTTGGAAAAGTCTGGTGGATTGAAATGAATTTTTTCTTTCAGATTGATGTGTTGGGTCAGCAAATCTGGGAGTACAGCCATCAGTGCGACCATGACGAGTTGAAGGAAGCACTCAATATTAAGAAGAACGGCTTGACGGAGAAGGTCAAAGATGAAAATCGAGCTGAAAATGGAATCACAACAGACCATCGTGATTTGTTCATACGATTAAAATGTACACTAACCAGTCGTGGCCGAAGTGTCAATATCAAGAGTGCTACCTACAAGGTGAGACGTGGGGAGGGCTCAAACTAGACACGATAAATATAATCCAGCTATTGGATTGGTTGCTGTGGAGCTAGGTTTCTTGTAGTTGAGTTTGGACTAGTTAGGGTAACACTTAAGATTTATTTTTATGTATTATTGTTTTGCTAAAATGTGACACATCTCTAAATGGAAGTTGAGAGAGTTACAAATTAAGTTTGCAGGGAGAAAATCCTTTCATTGAGTGACCGATAATTCAATTGATGATCCATCTAAGTCCTTCCATATTTAGCATTATTCGCCATATCGCAGCTCGAACTAATTATAGGTTCCCCAAGCCTATTGCAGATGGTTTTCTACTTTTACAACCTGAACCGCAATAAAAGGCTGCCAGACTTTCAACTATTAGTGACTGCGGTTACAGATACCAGAGTTTTTCTTCGATCTTCCATTGCGATCCATTCGATCGATTGCCGATCTCGAACCGTTTCCAGTTTTGTGGAAAGCGCGCTCGTAGTGTAGAAAGTCAAAGGACAGCTAAAGGACAAATATCCACCTCCAATTATAGCTAGCTTCCTGCTGAATTCACAGACTGTAAATAAACCGTCTACGCCGTGGGTTTAAAAGAGCCTACTGTCCATTAAACGTGATTTGGGCAAAACATATTGCCGGATATACTGTTTGCCATTCACAGAGTCTTTGTTCAGCCATGTTTGAGCGTGTGTTGAATATGCAGGCAGATGAACGCCGATTTTTAACCTGACAAAAGTCTTTTTGTGTGTTAATTTGGTTTGATGTATATGTACTGACCAAGTGCCGCTTAGATACAGCTGATTTTTTAGTTGTTCGCCCTGTGATCGCAAACGTTTTACTTTAGAATAGGATAAAAAGAGATCTTAGAAAAAAAAATCGTTTTCTCGTATCGAAAGCATTATCCAATCAATTGTCAGGTTCTGTAAGGGGCGCACGAATGATTTGCTCTAAATTGCTGAAGTATCGCATTTGAAAACGTTCGAACGTTGTTCTTTACAGTGTACCGACACAGGTGTCTAGGTTAGGTTAGGTAAACGGGTAGGTAGAGCAGGATAAGCCCTGCAATACCTCACTTAGGTCCTCGTGCACCCATTGTGATGCCCTTCCTTCTTTAGGGGTTAACCGTTGGTGTAATATCGGTGGTCTCCATCCTCCTCCTTTGTGGTTATCTGACGCTGTCTAGCCATCCCGATTTCCTCAGAAACCTGCAAAGATCAGTCAGTGAGACAAAAGAGAGTTCATGTACGTCATGGAAGTAATAACTTCCAAGTGTTCTGTTCCTCAAGTGACAGAGAGACGGGCAATGACAAAGGAAGTGAGGTGTGTCCTCGTGGACCTCCTTGTCTTTGCAGCCTCTACATATGTCGTTGTTGTTGGTTTTCATTCGAATTTTGTTCTCCACTCGCTCTCTGAGATTGCAAAGTGGCGGCTTGATCGATTCAAGTGCTCTGTCAGGATCCATTTTGGATCCCTCTCTCGCCAGTTCATCCGCCCTCTCATTGCCGGTTTTGTCACTGTGTCCAGGGACCCAGCAGAGATTGGTGGTATGCTGCGAGCAAAGAACTTTGAGCTCCTCGCGGCAGCGGTTGACTAATTTGGATTTTATTTCATTGGCAGAAACTGCTTTTATTGCCGCCTAACTGTCAATGAAGATGGTAATATCGCTACCTGGTATTGCCAATATTGACGACCTACGGGCCGCTTCTGCGATTGCCAGAACCTCCGCTTGGAAGACACTACTGCTATCAGGAAGTCTGATGGAGCAATGTATATTTAGTTCCGAAGAGAATATGCCGGCACCAGTTCCACAGTCCATCTTTGACTTTGATAAATGTTGATTTCCTTTTTGTGGGTTCATTTGTGTTCCATTCTTCCCTACTCGGAAAGGAGCAGGTGAATGGCCTGTCAAAGTCTAGTCGGAGAGACATATAGTCAGATGTGACGACGCTCCCTACGTATTTACCTAATATTGCAGGGGTTCCAAGTGTTAGTTTGGCACATCCTTAAGGCACTTTTGGCAGCAGATTCTTCTATGTATAGGTCTAGAGGTGTCAGATTAAGAATTGCCTCTAATCCAGCAGTAGGTGTGGTTCTCATGGCGCTGGTTGTCCCTATGCATTCTATTCTTTGTATTTTGGTCATCGACTTAAGGTTGGTCGATTTGCTGGCGGCTTGCCACCAGACTATGCTACCATATGTCAGTATTGGTCGCACGATTGCTAAGTACATCCAGAGGATAATGCTGGGGTTTGGTCCCCAACTTCTTCCGAAGATGCGGTTACATGCGTAGAAGGCATTCGCTGCTTTCTTAACTCTTTCATTAACATTCGGCTTCCAATTAAGTTTTCTATAAAGGATAATTCCCAAATATCTCGCACTATTCGGGGTATACCCTCCAGAGTTGGTGGCTGGAATTGCGGTATTATTCTTTTATTCGTGAACAAGACAAGCTCGGTTTTCTGCGGATTGACCCCAAGGCCGCATTGTTTTGTCCACGTATTTAACTCCCTAAGGGAGTTGCCTAACAGGTCGCTTATGGTCGGTAAAAACTTCCCTTTAGTAAGTATAACTACATCATCTGCATATGCAGTTACCTTGACTCCCATATTGTTAAATGTCATAAGTACTTCATTAATGACAAGGACCCAGAGTAGAGGGGAGATGACACCTCCCTGTGAAGTGCCTCTCGAAGCAGTTACCCTGAGGTCAGTGTCACCTAAATTCGCGTTGACATTCCTTTCACCGAGGAGGCTCACGATTACATTTGTGAGGGATTGATCAACATTCGAGTTCTGAAGTGCTCTCTTCACTGCGCAAATCTTAACGTTATTGAAGGCTCCTTCAATGTCCAGAAACGCAGCTAATGTATATCCTTTGTCGTTTTGTGACTTCTCTATGGTACTTACGACCTCATGCAATGCAGTTTCAACTTATTTGCCTTTTGTATAAGCATGTTGAGCCGTGGATATCACATTGTCGTCTAGCCGGTCACGTATAAAGACGTTTAATAATTTTTCAAAGGTTTTTAGAATGAACGATGTCAGACTTATAGGCCTGAAGTCTTTGGCAGTAGTGTGGCTGGATTTCCCTGCCTTCGGAATGAAGACAACTTTGACCTCTCGCCAGGCTTTAGGAATATAGCCGCATTCTAGACTGCGAATAAAAATTCTTTTAAGAACCGGTATAATGGTGGTCTTAGCTTTCTGGAGCATAATTGGAAAAATCCCGTCGCATCCAGGGGATTTGAACGGGGAGAATGTGTCAATTGCTCAGATTAGTTTTTCTTCAGTTAAGAGTTCTCTTGGTATTGTCGCTATTGCGGTATTATCTCTTGACTGGTTAGTTTGGTTAGTGGTACAACCCGGAAAATGAGTCTGTAGTAACAGACTGAGAGTCTCTTTGCTAGATTGTGCCCACTTCCCATTATTATCTTTGAGATAACCTGGGACCGCAGATTCTTTGCATAGGATTTTCCTAAGTCTCGCTGATTCTGTGGTGGATTCGATATCGCTACAGAACGTACGCCATGTTGCGCGTTTAGCACTGGTTATGGCTTTTTTGAATTTCCTCTGGCCAACTTTATATGCGTCCCAGTCATTCTGGGAATTTGTGGCTTTAGCCCTGGTTCTTCTTCTAATTTCCACGAGGTCTTTCGTCCACCATGGTGGAAAGTTCCTATTCCTTATTGTCCGTAAGGGACAGGCTTTTACGAATGCCTTGTTTAGAATTTCGTTCAGCAATGTTGATGTTGCCTCGATTTCTTCTGGCGTTTCTGTTTCAGGTGTCTAGGGTGGGCTGAACTTTTGTCTCCTTACAATATGGCCCAAGCTATTCCCAACCATTGTAAGCACCGACAACAAAGAAAAACTTACTGACTTAATGCATACAATTATGGGACTAAGGGCAATGCAGTGCGCAACAAACCGCAAACCGATCAATAAAGTTCTTCGGAAGCAAAGGCGTTATTTTTTCGGAGTCATTCTTTGGCTCAACAGGCTTTGTTTGTATAAAACATTGTTCAGTTGATTCTTTGTACGAAAACAGTTTAGAATTTTCTTTTCCAGGGTACCCAACCATCAGATTGTCGTGCGGGGTTAACAATTTCGACACCTAGGCAGGACATAAGCATAGACTTTGTATTGCCTGCTGGCAAATCTGAAAACTAAAAAACATGTACGCAGAGCAGCGGCGTTTTTTTTCCAATTTTGGGGAACTTATCTCGTTTTAAAACTTTGCTCTAGTTGTTAGGAGGTCCTTCAATTGACACAGATTGACAAACACAAGAGGTACTAACAAATGGTATGCCCGACTTTACAATGAACCCAAATTGATGTGTTGTCGCAAGAGAATAACAAATCCATCGATTGGAATTATATGTTTATTTCGAACCACATCACTCATACCCATACGTCATACCTCATCAGACTGCTTTAGTTGATTGTCGGGAGTTGAATTCGGCCAGTTCATTTGGAGCTTATGTTCATCGTTGATAAATCTTTGATAACATTTCGAACGCAGCCTTGGCTTAAGGTTCCAAACTGGTCGAACACAAGAGATTGAGCAATGGAAAGCACAACGTCTTGCTGTATTGGATGTCTTAGTTATGATCAAGCTTATCAGATTCATAGTTCTTGTCTTGCTATACGATCTCATGGCGAATAATATGAAAATACTAGTAGGCAAAAAGCGAAGTTATCTTTCAGCTAAGAGCCAACATCTACCTCAGTCTTTTTCATCCTCTTTGGCATGTGAAATATTTTAACCGATGCATCTTGAACCATTATTAAACCACCTGCTTACTTATTTACTTTTGGTGGCGCTTACAGTCCGGCCTCTGGTGTTGGCTTGTGAGTTTCGTACAATTGCTTCAAGAACGATGTTAAAGAAAGGACATGATAGCGCGTCGCCTTGTCTCAGACCTATTTCGACATCAAATGAATCGGTGGTGTTCTTGCCGACTTTGAGGGAGCAGCGAGATTTCTCCATCGTCATCCTGCACAAACGGACGAGTTTGGCGGGGATGCCAAAACTTAACATGGCTTTGTATAGTTCGTCCCTATATACGCTATCATAGGCGACTTTAAAGTCGATAAATAGATGGTGTGTATCGATCTGAAATTCCTGGGTTTTTTCTAAGATCTGTCGAAGTGTGAAAATTTGGCCGATGGTTGACTTTCCTGGCCTGAAGCCACACCGATATGGACCGATCAGGTTGTTGGCAAAAGGTTTTAGGCGTTCACACAGTACAGCCGACAGGATCTTATACGCGACATTCAGGAGACTTATACCTATGTAGTTGGCGCAGTTCAGAGTACCTATCTCCTTTCTTGTGGATGGGGCACACGATGCTGAGGTTCCATTCATCGGGCATGCTTTCATCAGACCATATTTTACAGATGAGTTGGTGCATGCTCCTTACCAAGCCATCTCCCGCTGCTTTGAAAAGCTCGGCCGGAAGACCATCCGCTCCAGCAGCTTTGTTGGACTTAAGTTTGGATATCGCTATCCTCACTTCGTGTAGGTCCGGTGGACGGAAGTTTTGGCTATCATCGTCCAAGCTGAACAGATTATTCTGCCTGAAAGCGGGTTGTTGGTTGTCTCCGCCGTTTAACAGTCTGCAGAAGTGTTCTTTACAAATCCTCAGCACCGACTGTGAATCTACTACTGTATTCCCATGCTCATCTCTGCAGGCTTCTGTTCGGGCCTTGTATCCTTGGGTGGATCGTTTTACCCTTTGGTAGAACTTTCGAACATTGCCTCTGCAGTATCGTCCCTCAATTGATTCGACCGCTCGCTTCTCGTGCTCTTTCTTTTTCCTTCTGAGAAGACAGTGTTCCTCCCTTCTTTTTTGCCCGTAGAGCTCGCGGGCAGCTCTCTCAGCCGCTCTGGTTCTTGTCTGCATCATTAGTTGGTAGGCCTCGTTCTTGGCTGCATGTGCCTTGCGGCATTCCTCATCGAACCAAGGGTTTCGTTGTGGTCGCCTAGTGAAACCCAGCACTTCGGTGGCGGCAGTCCTGATAGCACGCTGGCAGTGCTGCCACTGGTCCTCTGTGCTTGATTCTGGTGAAGCTGAGGATGAACTTGCTGAGAGGTTTAGTAGGGATACGCGGTCGGCAAAGGTTTTAGCGGTCTCTTGCGATAGTAGCCTTGCAACGTCAAATCTTCTCACAGTATCCTCTCGGTGTTGTGGAGTATTGGATATCCGCATCCGTACTTTGGCTACTACCAAGTAATGGTCCGAGTCTATGTTGGCCGCTCGGAACGTTCGGACATCCAAGATACTGGAGGCATGTCTGGCGTCGATCGCAACATGATCAATTTGGTTGATTGTTTGTTGAGGTGTGGAAATCGTGTGCTGGCAATGATGATATTTCGCCCCGCCGCAAAGTCGATTAGCCTGAGTCCGTTTTCGGAGGTGTTGTCGTGCAGGCTGTGCTTTCCGACTGTACAGCCAAAGATGCCCTCCTTTCCGATTTTGGCGTTAAAGTCGCCAAGAACTATCTTGACGTCGTACTTCGGGCACTTATCATACGTCTTCTCAAGAAGATCGTAGAATACTTCTTTAGCCGTATCGTCTTTCTCCTCCTACGGGGCGTGAGCACAGATCAGCGTAATAGTTTTAAATTTGGCCCTGATGCGGATTGTAACTAGGCGGTCGCTAATATTGCGAAATCCCAAGACTTCTTGCCTTAGTCTTCCTCTAATCACAAATACACATCCAAATAGCCGCTGACTCTGCTCTCTGCGGCACTCGCCGTAGTAGATGTCACAGTTATTCATCCTTCTTGTGCCTTCTCCATCCCAACGCACTTCATGGATGGCTGTGATTTCGGTTTTGTACCTATCCAGGGTCTCCACTAGTTGTTCGGCTGCACGCGGTCTGTTTAAGGTCCGGACATTCCATGTGCAGATCCGAAGTTCGTTGTCCTTAATTCGTTTGCAGGGGTCGTTAACATTTGGATCATCCATATCCGAGGCTTGTAGTCGTTTCGGAACTACATTTTTTTTCTCTCCGACGCACAACCCCCAACCTGGAGGGTCAGGCCCTTTGTTTAATCCCTTGGACAAAAGGGGCCAGATATTCCGGAGTCAGTAGCCCACTTTGGGGATATGAGTGCTGCCGTTGGCCCATAAAGGGTTCATCCGCCACCATCTCTATTTCAACACCCTGACTAGTGCTGAAAATTCCTTACTGACCTTAGCTCCAAATACGTCAGAGTAGCTCTATCTGCCATCTTGACTGTTGGCACCACCGTTGATCCAACCTTGTGGATTCATCCGCTGTATGTCCTCTTTCTGAGGGGCTCATGTAAGACCTCTGAGACTCGATCAGGCAGTCATTCCGACAGAGCATTATAGTGTTGCTATTTTCTTCGTGCTCAACACTCGCGCTTATAAGTTTAGCAAGTCAAGTCCGGGTGGACGAGACCAGTATCCGGTGGCTACCACGGGGAGGTAAAATAAGCACAATTGATGTATATGAAACAGTTGCAACAGCTGGGCAACGCCAAGTTGATGCCAATCAGTGTCTACCTTATTCATACAACACCCAACCACCTGCTATTGAACAGATATATCCACATCGGCGAGTCATTCAACTGCGTTTTTGTGGGCTTCTGTTTTTGTGCTTCGGTACATATCCCAAGCTTAATCGAACTCTTTTCGGGTAAGAGCCTTTCTCAGTCTGCGTATTCTTCGCTGCATAGAACAATTTGCCCACAGCAATGTGCGAATGAATGCTTGCAAAATGACTTATATTCGATGTTTTGGTCTATCAGTTCTAGGGTTAACTACATTAACACTGCTAAACTTGTTTTCTTCCTGTAAAATATACTTTTCAACTATTCACAGGTCATACACATTACTGGACACTTGGTGGTGAATACTAAAGGCGATCGCGTACTCATCGCCGTTGGTCGACCAATTCCACATCCATCAAATATTGAGATTCCACTGGGAACAACAACTTTTTTAACGAAGCATTCGCTTGACATGAAGTTCACCTATGTCGATGACAAGTGAGTTTTTCAAAATAAATTTCACAGCATGCACTAACTGAAATGTTGTTTTCATTTTTACAGAATGGCTGATTTGTTTGGTTACAAGCCAGACGATTTACTTGATAAATCAATGTATGAGTGCCATCATGGAGGTGATTCAGACAGCCTCATGGCCACATTCAAAGGCGGTAAGTCTAGCAAAGTTCTTTCCAGCTAATTTTCGGTTCAGTTTGAGTATTATTCGCAACCGAGGCAAATATAAAAGTTTCTTATAAATAATGTGAAGTAGCACGAGTATGATAACAAATTTCCATTAACTCTTTACTAGTTTTAGAATTATTCTCGAAAGCAGTTTCATTATCGGTATACCTTACTTACTAGTTGTATATTGTTAAGGTTAAGACACTTCGGTAACGATTTCTGTTCGTCTTTTTAATTAGCACTGCTTTTCGCCAAATCAATATTGGGTATGTTCTATCTCTGCGTCCGGTATGCGTCGAAAAATGGCAATAGTGATACATTGAGATATTTAAGAAAGCATTTCACATGTTGGGATTTTATTTGCGATTTATTGCCTTGATGGGTGCTTAGCTATCGATGAAGAAAATCATAACTTTTGGTGGCTCTGCCCGTAACCCACACTGCGCCAGGAAGACATTGGTCGGGGAAGCATACAGATTTTCATTTTGAAGAGGACATGCTTGACCGTATCCACTGTTGACTCGTCTGAGTATATCTTTGGGCTGATTTGCATATTGCTTATGACTGCAGATTGAAAATAGCATCGAGATCTATAGTTGAAATTGTCCTATGCGCGCTGGTCTTTGAACAAAGTCTTTGGATATAATACGTTCGTTTGCAATATTTGGGTTTATCTCAAGTTGTTCTCGGATAATTATTTTTAACTTTTTTTTTTTTTTTTATTACAACTAGCTTTACGAAGCCGGGGTCGCCCGTGCAAAATGTGGTTTCAGAACAGTTGATGGAAAAAAGATCTAAGAAATTTGCTATCTTGTAGGGTGCCATTTTTTTTTCGCAAGAAATATATATTCGCATAACGCTTTAGTTGGCCAATAACAGGATATTTCTTCCCACTGCATAAATTTGTCTTCCTTCCGTAATTTTAAGAGGTATTCGTTTCAAATGTTAAATCATTTTCTTTCAGTCCCGTATACATTTCGCAACTTAACTCTTTCAATCCTGAGGTAAGACTCAACTATTATTATTATTTTATCCTTTGAAAGTCTGAATTCCTTTGTTTTTAAAAACAATGGCGCAGAATTATAGTCGGATAAAGCCCACTTTATGATTATTTTAATACGTGACAATGTCCGTATTAGTATTTTTCTAATTATAGTCGACTAAATACCCACTTTATAGTTATAACCTGGTATTAAGTTTAAAACCAACAAAAGTACGTTTTATCCCTTAGTATAGACTCTCAATCCTCTCCCATCTGTCATTTCTAGTGAAAAATTGTAATTAAAATTTTTTTTTTCTGCAAAATTTTGAAAGAAATGTTCCCAGGATATTTATACTTTTTAAGATCTCGAAATGTCTAAATATTTTGTATTTCTAAGAAAAGCAAAATAAAACCCGAGCAAATCCTTTTTAAGATTTTGATTAGGAAGATTGCCTTCTAGCTACAGATTCAATAAAAAAAAACTTTTCATTCCATTCTTGCGTTTTTAATTTTTTTGTTTTTTTTTTCTCCTTTGCTGTCATTTCTTTAAAAATTGCTTAAGGAGAATTTCCCAAACTGTGTTTAGTTTCTCAAACTGTACATTTTTCCGTCTGTTTGACAAAAATTTGCGTCGCGCCCGCTCTAAGGTTCGAACTAGTTGTAGGCAGGTTACAAAGCGTTTATAATTTTCTAGAAAGTTAGGCATGGGCTTTGAAGTTAGAGTGGTGCTAGTTAGTATCTACTAATCTCTCCTAATACACGATGTCTATAATTTTGCGCCAATGTTTTTAGGACAAACAACTTACCAACATACAACTTAGCACTGAAATTAACAAAAAATTCTGTACCTACTTCTAATTTACTTCTGTTGAACAATTATTTAACAAGATTTTTTTTTTTTTTTATAGAGAAATTCTAACTTTCCATTTAGGTACCTACACGTTTAGTTTTTTTTTACGAATCATTTCTGTTGGACAAAATATAGCTATTTCAAGATAGATCACTAATTCGTCGATTCCCTTAAATAAACGTTGAATTTTGACAGCCAATTCTCCGTGTATATAATTCCCTTTTAGAGGCACTATTGTTTTTAGACTTTCAGGTAGTGGATCTGGAATTGTTTGAAGCGCCTTTCCCTAGCGCCAACTGAGCGATTAGCGCTTTGCTAATTGAAAAAAAAAAAAAAAAAAAAAAAAAAAAAAAAAAAAAACCGATCGGCTAACGACCGCAATTATTTTTGTTGTTGTTGTTCCGTACAAGGTTAGGTTAGGTAAAACGACTAATGAGTCAAAAAGTTCTTGTGCCCGTCACGCTTAGATCATTGCAGGTCCATTGTCTTGTTAGGGGCTCTGTTCCTACACAAATTCTGTGAAAATTTTTACGACTTTTTGTCATAAATCCTTTAAAAGTGCCGAAATAAGTGTCTTCCGTGGTGTAGCAAAGTTCTGGACTGTGGCAATGAATATTCATGGACATTTTTCTTTTGCTTGTAGTGATATCTCAGCAAGTTATACCCGGTGATTATACCAACGAAAGAGAACAACGATTTTGTGTTAATTTGTAGGATTGTTACCTCGCTCAGTGCGCCATAACAAAAATGTCCTCCGGACGAATGTGGATCCATTCACCACCGCCTAATACGATTTTACTTTAAAGTGGTAGCATTAGTAGAGTTGGAATATTATTTCTTTTATTTTCCCGGTTTGTGGAGAGGAGAATGTTTGAAACGATTTTCTCTAGGGTTCTATGTTTTACAAATTTATTAATGTTTTTCGAAGTTATTACTTCTTTAGGCGCGTTGGGCACTTTTAGATGGGAAGAAATTAATGAATTCGGGATACTTTTAAAACGACACCGCGTCATCGACACCAAGATATCGACACCGAGAAACCGACACCCGATAGGTGGCGCTGTTGTCGATTTTCTGAGAAACTCAATCGATCTTGCAGGGCCGTCTATCTACTACGTATCTATTGGATAAAGGAGAATAATCTACAAAAGGAACATCAAGTTGGTTTTAGGCCAGGATATTCTACTATCGACCATGTATTTAATTTGAGGAGCTTTGTGAAGCCCTACATTGGAGGGGCTAAGTAATTGTGCGCGATCTTCGTGGACTTTTAATCTGCTTTTGATACCGTATCGAAAAGCTTTATTTTATAAACTTTAATGCATGGGCATGTCGATGTAATTCGGACGCGTCATCCAAAACTTGTATGCGGATACTAAATCAGCGGTTAGGAGTGGCGATTAGTTATCGGAATGATTTCAGTCGCTTTCCGGAGTAAGACAGGGATGCTCACAAAGTCCAAGCTTATTTGCTATGCTCTATACATCAAGGATATCGTAGATATTCTGCCTGGGACGTGGAGTACGCAGGACTGCTTATCAAAGCACTGTTGTTCGCAGATGATATTGTGCTACTGGCATATTCACCAGAATCCCTACAACTGATGATAAATAGGCTGTATGACTACTGTAGGCTATGGAACTTGGTCGTGAATCCAAGCAAATCAAAGGTTATGATATTCAATAAAGCATAGAAGTCGTAAAGGAATACAGGCACCTTGGAGTATGCTTTACGAAAAATTTAGATACAAAGAGACATCTTAAGGAAAAGCTAGCGAAGTCAAAACCTGCCATCAATGTTGTCTGGAAGAAATGTAGTCCAAATTGGTGCGAATCATCGAAATCCGTCAAGTCGTTCTTGAGTTATAAGCGTGGTAACTAACATGACTTTCATTTATATAACTATATATAGATAAGGGCTAGTTTTGTTTTTCACGGTCCTAAGTTCTTTGTGGAAATGTTAGCCTTGCGAAAAGCATTTCCTAGTTGGTTGAAGGTAGCGATCAGGAGTAAAAATTAATCTCTCAGTTTACAACTAGAAAAATCGAGAAACGGGCTCAGAGATCCCAACCTTAAAAAGAAGTGCCCCTGTTTGTTTTTAAACGTATTTATTATCCAGTTCATAATTAATTCATGTACATTAAAGCTCCTTTAATTACATCATTTAGATATTAGGTACTTATTGATGAACTTCTAGGTGAATAAAAAAGGGAGATAGCTTTGAAATACATATTTGAATTGCATGAATTTACGAAGTGATACGCTTGCATTCTGTTGTGTTTAAAAATTATTTTAATTCCGAAATAAAGATCAATTCGCTGCCTTGGATTGACAGTGGCATAAGTCAAAAATCTCTAGTTTTACAGGACAGAGCTTTTTAATTTTTGATTTCGTTTAATTGCAAATATGGAAATGATAAATAATTATTATTGAAATATTTTTAATGTAAATAAGATGGAAATAGCAATGTGCCATTTTACATGGAAAAGAAATGAAGGAAATGTAGTCTTTTTGTGCAACAAAACCAAATTTCATAAGTTTTGAGTTATGCCACTGTCAATGTAAGGCAGCGAATTAGGGTTAGTACCTAAATGGGCCGAATTAAATGATATTCGAGGATTATTTAATGAAGAAGTGTTGCTTGTGGTTTAATTTGAACTGACAGTTTCATGTCAATTTTGCTCAGGCAATAACTTGGTAAAATACGTCGCCTGAAATGAGTACGGCGAGACGCTAACCCTCAGTGTATAGAGGAATGATTAGTTATTGGCCAAAATCAAAGAGTTCCTGTATCGTAGCTCAGGGAAATTATATGCACAAAAAATACAAACCGTCACAATTCGAGGTAAAACTATAAAACCGCCAAAACAAATAAAAAGACAAGACAATTATAGTGGAAAACCAACCTTCTCGGTTGGTTCCTGCTGAAAGACTGACTTTCGTCATACAAATCTCAGAACCTTCTCGGTCTTTCGTTAAGTTTATATACATATTTGCTTAATACATCGACTGCAGAGTTGCAATACTCATGCAGTTCGATACGGTTCCAGTTAGATGGCGCTACTTGTCACTAAGTGAATAACACAATAGCATTGTTCCAAGAAAGGGTCATCTTTACTAAGAACATCTATTC
This sequence comes from Cheilosia vernalis, assembly GCA_949126925.1. Taxonomy (NCBI): domain Eukaryota; kingdom Metazoa; phylum Arthropoda; class Insecta; order Diptera; family Syrphidae; genus Cheilosia; species Cheilosia vernalis. Next base: position 87,172,822 of record OX421358.1, on the reverse strand, counting down.
TCAAAGTGCGATTAAGTCGCTGTCTTAAGTTAATAAACCAACAACCATTCACATTGCAATAAGTAGCAGTAGAAGAACGTCAAAGAAACGGTTGCATAGACCAACAACTCTGCCATTTAGAATGTTCCTCCCCATATAGACTACGCGCAGCTAAAATCACACCAAATCGCATTAGCATCCATTTATATAAAATGTACGCGACATTAACTCCTTTATTCATTGAAAAGGAAGAGAAAAACCTCCAACCGTGGTATATTTTGTTTCCTATTAATAACCACGCCGTATGTGCATTAGCATGTCGACCACCACCTCCGCTTTAGTTATATTTTTATTTCTCAGTTCGAAGTAAAAATGTCATCCTCGATCCTGACAGGCTACACACCAATGTGTGGGTGTGCATATTGACAATTTGAGGGTGTGCATAATGCCAACGTAATAAAACTGTCTGCGAGAAATGCCACTTGGTTTGTGTTCCGCTTGACGTCGGACTTTATTTTTCCTTTTCTTATATATATTTTTTTTTTTCTGGCACCTTTGGGATCTATATAGTGTGTGTCGAATAAAAACTACGAATGAGAAGGAAGCAAAAGTGTAAACGTCATTACGTTTATTGTTTGGATACACAACCAGAACCAGACTGTCACTGTGACTTGATGTCACTTTGGAGAACTAAAAATGACATCCTCCGGTGATGGGTGGTTCTTTGTGGACTTTTCGTGTTCGTCGCTCTTGAATGGTTTTCTTTTTGTTTGTCTCTTACCTTGGAAGCTAATTAATACCGTAATGCGATTACTGAAGAACTTATTATGTGCGATTAGGGGGACAAAAATCACAGAGAGACCCGACAGGACGATAGTGGACATTGCATTTGCCAAAACTGAACTGAAGTTTGGCGAAAGTTTGCGTGTTCAGAAAGGGAAATGTCCGTCCGTTCGTCTGTCCAGTCGTTAAAATGAGTTTTGCTCTTGCTTTAACAGCATTTTCATTAAATATTATTATTGAAAGTGTGCTGTTAATGTAATTACAGAATTAGAGTCAAGTTATTGTTCAACCAAAATGGGGATAGTTGAGTTGAAGATGTTTTCCGAATCCGACTGGAGATTGAGCCAGCAAGGCGGTTGAAGGACATAAGGTGAGAATGGTCCTCACCTTAGGGCGGGAAAATCGGTTCAGCTTTGGACCTTATCAAGTGTCTACATATTTCTACCGTCAGTTGGTCATCATTGGTTTGCTCGTAGATTGCTTTTCACTTTCGGGGGAAATAGAAGATGATTTCTGACTGTTATGTTGTCTATCTTACGTTTATTTTTTGCATTGAATCTTCTGAGATAAAGTGGCACATGAAAACGACGTGAAAATAGTTCGGCTAAAAAAAGTTACGTATACGCCCCCGGTTTCGTGCTGTGGAATATTGTAGGGTGATTCATGAGTTCTAATGCCACATGTTTTTGTTCTGCCTCAGGTTATAGTAGTTTGTAGTTTTACTTACTTTACAAATGCTGGCTACCGACCGTGAAGAATCTCTGCCTGAGAAACTGTAGCCTTTCGAACCTGGGGCCTGGGATTTAAAGATTTTTTTAAGCTGAAGCATAGCTGTCCATTCGATCGATGTGGCCCAATCCAATGTAGTCATATCTTGGATTTTTCGACTACATCTGCATTTTGATACAGCGCATAGAGTTCGCCTTTGTATTAAGAATCTGTTAAAGGCTTTTTATTTCGAAAGATCCTAGTATTAGTTCAACCTCTTGGCTTATCGTCGAGCAATCACAACTGACAGGATAAGTGAACCCAATTGTTTTGCCAAACCGAAGTAGCATCGGCTTGCTAGGGTTATTCTTCGCCAGATCTCTACTAGGGTGTCATTCCGGTAGTTCGTGTTTACTCCAAGGTAGATGAACTCCTACTCGGTGGACAGATACTGCGAAGTAGAGCTTTCTCAATCGGTCTGGATATTCACTGAGCTGGTCATTTGTCTGTAAACATGTGGTTTGAAATGATTCGGGTGCAAATTTTCATATCTAAGTTCAAAAAGGTTATACCTCAGTGCGGAGTGGGAAGATTATAGATTTCTTGAAGCTAGGGGCACTTATCCTACATATATTTATTATTATTATTCATCTACAAGTCAAGCTTACAGACTACAATGTTACATAATAGTACAAAATAAACAAGATTAATTTTTGTAGTATAAATAAATGATATACCTACCAAATAATTGTTACAATTTAAAGTTCATTATAAAGCAGCCAAAAAATGATACTTTTAAAGTTGTCTCTTGGAATGTGAAAATCAATAAATCTACTAATTTCATTTTGGTTCATTGCGACCATAGTTTGTTCGATGCCTCGTCTGGAAAAGGAATAGATGATCTCTTAATATTAATACCCTCTCTGGAGCATAAATAGGCAACATAAATAAAATAATGGGACTATTAATACGGGAGAATAAAACGTCCCTTATAAACATAATATCATGTAGACGCCTTCTTGATTTAAGAGTCATAATGCCCAAAAGTCTAAGACGGGCTTGATAAGACGGTTCAAAAGTCCAATGCAATTTGAAAAAGATATATTTTGTAAATCGCCTTTGTACTTTTCCAATATGATCCGAGTAGGTGGAATAGTATGGATTCCAAACAACGTCTGCATACTCAAGAACGGATTTCACCAGAGCAATAAAAAGAGATAAAAAAGATCAGAAAAATCTTTAGAGCTTCGTTTGATAAACCCAACCATCGAATTAGCCTTTGTCACTATGTACTCAATATGGGAAACAAAAGTGAGATTGGAATCAACGATTACCCCAAGATCTTTAATTTTATCAACTCTATTTAATGCACAGTTGTTAATGCCATAATTATGGAAACAAGGATATTGAGATCTATAAAACGATATACAAGTGCATTTACTAACATTTAACATTAAACAATTATTAACACACCAAGTGGATAAATTGTTAAGATCAGTTTGAATCTTAGAGCAGTCGTCAAGGCTTTTAACATTTAGGAACATTTTAAGATCGTCCGCATACATAAGGCAATGACAGAATTCAAGTTTTCGGATAATATCATTAATAAATATAATAAAAAGGAGCGGTCCAAGATGACTACCTTGGGGGACTCCAGAAGTGCAAGAAATAGATCTTGAGTAATGATTGTCTAAGCATACTCGCTGAGACCTGCCGGTTAAATATGATGAAATCCATTTTAACATACCAGAGTGAAATCCAAATGACTCAAGCTTTTTAAATAGCAATCTGTGATTAACAGAGTCAAAGGCCTTGCTAAAGTCGGTATAAACAGCATCGACTTGAAACCCATTTTCAACCGCATTAGCAACAAAAGACGTAAAGTGCACCAAATTAGTTGTTGCGGAGCGACCAGAAACAAAACCATATTGCAACTCTGATATGTGCTCTTTGATAAAAAACTCTATTCTATTCTTAACAATGCACTCAAAAAGCTTTGGAATGGCAGAAAGTTTGCAAATACCTCTGTAGTTTGCGACATCGTTTTTAGAGCCAGACTTGAATATTGGGACTAGAGTGATCGATTAAATATTTTAAGCAACGGTGTGCATATGGAATTACAGCAGTTTTTTAATATAATGGCTGGAATACCGTCAGCACCAGGCTTAGGATTACCTTTAAGGTTGCGAATAGCAGACTTAATATCTTCAATTCGAAGAACCAATGAACGAAAATCAATAAATGGTAGTCTATTTGAATCCGGTGAAATTGGAGATGTAGATGGGGAATACACAGTTTCAAAAAATTTTGCGAATAAATCTGCGGACTGTTTAGTATCATTAGATGTATAATGCTTATAAAACATTTGATTTGGTAATCCGTTGGTGCATCTTTTATGATTGATAAAAGACCAGAACGATTTACAATCAACTTTTAGCTTCTTTTCCATATTCATAATGTAATTATTATACAAAAAATTACTCAGAATTTCAAAATCTTTCCTAGATTTAGCAAAAAGTTCTTTATTGTGAGTGTTACTCAACTTTTTATAGCGTTTGTGGGCTTTGTTTTTCAAATTTTTTTAGTTGCAAGAGACGTTTATTATACCAAGGAGGATAAGAATTCGATTTCCTTACCAGGCATGCAACAAACAAAGAAAAACCTATATTCATTATGCAAGAAAAATATCTGTACAGTACATATCGTAGAGACATCGATTTTCTAATTCCATATCCCAGTCGAAAGACTGAAGATACTTAAAAGAAGCCGATAATGGTAGTTCTTTTTTAATATATGAATACAAATCAATTTCAATCGACATTTGAGTATGATTTAACGAGTTATTTAGCAGGGCAAAATGTGCTTCACAAACGTTGACTTTAACTTCATTGGCACTTATAAAAACAAGATCTAGTAATCTATTTAAAGAATTGCCAATTGAACAAACTTGATTTAAGTTAAGTGAAAACATACAATCAATCGGAGCAATTTCAAAATCTTTTTTAACATTGTAAGGGAAAAACATACACACACAGAATGGTAGTATCAGAACAAAAGTGACTTAAAAATTCAAAGTTTTCGATACAATTTTCATATACATCTAATTTACTACCAGATGGAATATATGCCACAATAAAGATTGCCTTCGTAGCACCAAAGTCAATAGAGAAGCAAGTTTGGTCAGCATTTAAGTTTGGTAATTGAATTGGCTTGCCGGAAAGCGACGACTGAACAGCGGCTAGGGCACCACCACCACGTTCCTCAGCAGATTTGCAGCGATCATTTCGAAAAACAACATAAATTGGCTCAAAATGCTCGGCCAACAATGACACTTCTGCTCGTAAGTTGTACGCTCCTTGCAAAAGTTTGGCTGTTGAGTGCTCTTGTCAAATTCTAAAATTTAACTCTTACAAGCTCTCATCAGTAGTAGTACCTTTTTATTTCTACCTAGCATTGAATTTAAAATACTTTGTTTGTTTGTTTGTACAAATTTTTCGTTTTCGTACAATGGTGTGCTGTTTATCAGTGCGATAATTTTTGACAAGTCTGGATGCCACAAAACTTGCGATTCCACGGACTATTTATAAAAGAAAATCTTGTGGCTGACAGACGTACATAGTTGAGTGCAAGTTGAGACGAACCACATTTCACTGCAAACCCACAAACACTTATGTGCTGATCCTAGTTTCGCTTTAAATATTTACGCCCCCATTCTTCGCCAACACTTCATTAACTTCGCCCATTAACACCGTACAAGCGAATACATTATCTCACTTTGGTGCCTTAATTACAGTAACCTTCGGGCTTCTCAGCACATAAATTACTTACAACAAACTATACGTTCTATAGGCCAAACATCGTTATATAAAACCCGAAAGACAGCACCCTTAAGTAATCTATACATTTAACCTATCCCATCGCAGAGTCATCATCACCCATCCGCCCTCAAAACTTGACATTATGTCACATGCCACACAATTGTCAGCCGTATAGTATGCTGAGGCTGACCCACCCAACCCGTAAATCAGCAGTCAAATGGCTGATACTAAACTGTCAACTGTCATTAATCATTTCACAGTTTGTCTGTTAGTTGCCGAAAATTCGTATTATTTCTCTGGAATCATTAACCCCATGTTTGGGGGCGACAAAGGGAATCGTCGCGTCGCCTCAAGTGGCTCCATCTCTGAAGTGCTGTGACAATGCAATTTTTATGACAATTTGACAGTAAAAAAAATTCTTTTGTGAAAATAAGACGGTGCAGCACATATACGAATTTTAACAACTTGTCCGAAATGCATTTTCTTCGTTTGGATTGCAAGGATTTTTATGCGTTCTACACTTGTGGACATTGACTACTGTTTGAGTCATAAAGTCATTCTGTATGTCCGACTGGACAGTTGTTGTATGAAATGTTCTGGTATTGGACTCTGAGGCGAGCGAAGTTAATCGTGCCGCCCCAAAGAAAGAAAGTCATTTGGGGGCGTTGGAAGATTTTATTTCCTTTGGCACTGGTGCATTTTAAGTGATGGCACGCGGTGAAGTTTTAATGTTCAGCGGGGGATAATGGCCATGGAATATATTTTGCTTTGCTTCTAATTTTCTTATGGCCACTTTTAACCACCGGACTTGGGTTTTACTTGGGTTTTTTTTTTGTTGGTTATGATTTTTTTGTGAGGCATTCCCCTAACATTCAAATTTTAGCAATAAATGATGAACAACATAAAAATTTTTGGGCATATTACAGACTAGGTTATAGCCGTTTGTGGTTTGCATATACATTTGATGGCAAGAAATGAAATTTCAAATGCAATGAATTCCAGAACCGCATCATTGTTTTTATAGCGCAAAAGTATGAGTGCTTCACTTGAGTTGATTTAAAGTTTGTAAAATATATTGACAAAAGTAAATGGGAGTAGGGGACCAATTGCAGAAACCATCAGAGGAGATGTTATTGTTTTACCAATAAGATTTATTGTGTAAGATTTAACCAAGGAGCTGAGATTTTTTAGTCAAAGATTCATTTTTTTATTCATTTTCAATGTTGTCCATTCATAGAGTTGCGGTTGCGAAAGCTCCAAAACTTTCGCTCTTCCACCAACGAGTCTAAACCAGGGATGGAAAATGCCATTTTCGATTTGTACTGAAAACTGTTGTATTGAAAATAATTTTCCGTATAAGAAAGTGAATTTATAAACAAAACTGTACACACCTAAAAAATGTATATATTTAAAATAAGTTGCATTCCTAAGGCCGCTATCTTTTCTTTGATTAGACTGTATGCCTATTATGCATATGAATACCAAAAGGCAAATGACCAGATAAGCTGTCAACTGAACGAAATGTCAAAATTATCAAAGCTTTTTATAAGACCATATGACCAAAATTACCAATATGGTCATATTTGCCTTGATGGTTATTTAAGGCATTTGTTATTTATCACCCAATGTTGTAGAAGAGTAACGTTGAAGAAAAAGAAAGCAAAATAGTTGAAGTTGGGTATTTTCTGGTAGTAACATTATAGGTACCTATTATTTTGTCTTATTTGTTCATGATGTTTACTGCTCGAAATTGATTGTGGTCAATTTTTTGTAGTGAAAAATGAATAAAGAAGTTGCGCATTGGTTTTGACTTCATTATTTCATAAATCCACAAAAAAGAGAAAGAAAATGAAAATGAATCCCATTTCTACGAACTCATCAAACTTTGATGACAACAAAATAATGTTTGTTCCATCAAAATCCATATGCTGGCATTCGTGCTTTTTGTCCGATTAAACTATGCTATTTGGTCATTTTTATCTGTCAAAATAAGCCTGGTCATATTTGGCATTCAGGTCATTAGAGCATATGAGGATATGCCCATTACATTGTATGACCATATTTTGACAGGATAACTGTCAGAAATTGACATTTTATGACCACTTGGCATACAGTCTAATCTTACCTTAAGGAAGATTCATACAGTGAGAAAATTGGAAAATTTTAAAGGGGGTTTGGAAAAATTCGTAGAAATTGAAATTGATTTTTTTAAAAGTTAAAGTGGGGACGTTCGGATTCGTAGTTTAGTAAGTCTGACAGCTGTCTGACTAGATGCGTCTCAGTTTTTATTGGCGTTGACGTTTATGGAGGGGAAGCAGACCAATCTAGTCAAGAAGATCCTGCCAGCGTACTCAGTTGACGTTTCGAAGAGTCAAATTTAAAATAAACAGAGTGGCCGTTGCAGAATTCTGAGGTGTCGAAAAAAGGCGCGATGATTGAAAAAGGTGTGATTTCTAAGGCCACTCTGGTAATTTAGAATTTTCACACGATATTTAACAACCATTGGTTCGCATAACACTATAATAGTGTAGTGATTGCCAGCCGTGTTACATTTTAAATGTATCTACTTATTTTAAAATAACAATTTTTTTAAAGATTTATGAAGGGCCTTCCCAAATAAAAAAGTGCAAAATCAAGCAAAGGTAACGCTGACCGCGAGAATACAAAAAAAAAATTAAACTTGCTTAGTCAACGCGTTCGGATTCATAGTCACGACCAATCTAGTTGACGTTTTACATAAACTAGGTATCCGAACGTCCCCAGTTTTAATCGTAATATACAGTGAGATCGTGTTTGTCAAGAGTTCTGTCTGATTTTTATGATTTCGGAAATTTTCTTCACGGAAATCATTTCTTGTGGTAATTTGCAATTGGATTTTGGGTAGAATGCAACAACTATTTATTAGCGGCAACTTCACATCTCGATTCTCGAGTTTAAGAACTCTTTTTCTCGACACTCATGTCAGCTAAGATTCTGCACTGTCAAAATAAGGGACCTTGCTAATCAGGGCGGGAACAGTTAGTAGTATAATATATTAATCCCTGAACTCTTCAGGCTTAATACTCTCATTTTGCACATTCATATTCAAAACATTGTCATGAGCATCAAACTCAAAACGGGGTGAGTTTCTAATGAAAAGTCGAATCCAGTCAGAATCCAGCCAGAATGCTTTGTGTACAACTTAAAACAATAAGTTGATTTTCCATTTTTGGAAAACCACAAATTGCAAGAGAATTTGAAAAATAGGTAGGTATAGACAGATAAATGATTGTATCGAAATACGGCAAATTGTACTTTTGTACTAGAGCAAACTCATTTGTATCGAATTCGATACAATTGTATCGACTTTTCTATCCCTGATGGGTATTCAACATTGAGAAGATTATGCATTCTGGTTTTCCGTATATCATTGCTTCGAGCCTCACCAGTTATAGTCCGCATGGAAGTCATCTTATGATTCTCCGGCAGAATAAAAATAGATAAAAACAGCAGGTTAAAATAAATGTTCCACTTATCGGGTTCAAAACTGTCATATCGTACCAACCAACCAACCCTACACATTAAAAGCAGCAAATGTCTTCAATTCTTACCAAAGGTATAGATTTCTATGATGGAGTTTTATATCTCTAACTTGAGAAATAATTGTTTCGTCATTCAAATTTGCATCGCCTACTTCATCCCCTTCACGTTTTGTTTTCGCCCCAAAAATAGCGATGGCACCTCCCATCTATCCCTATACCTACCAAAATTCATAAAAATTGGCTTAGGGTCGGAGTTACTTTCGCATTTATAAGAAAGGGTCTATAATTGTTCGGTCTCGCATGGTCTTGTTAGCCAATTGACGTAGCCAAAACGTGAAATTACGCGACCAGGAAACTTCTCAAGCAATAAAGACATAATTGGTCGTGTTGTGTGGCTTGTTGCCCCGTCTTGTTGGAACCACATATCGTCTAAGTTATGACCTTCAATCGCCGCCCCAAAAAAAAAAAAAAAACGGGTTATCATTCGACCATATCGCTCCGAATCGACTTTAACCGTCTTCCGAATGGCATCTTCGAAGAAAGAAGGACCAATGACACTTTACGACCATTGACACCTTTCGACAATTATACGTGCATTTTGCTTACGGTCGATTACGACGACCATAATAATGCGTGAAAAGTGACTACGTTTAAAACACCACATTTGTAGTAAGCTTTAATTATTTTACCGCGTTGTTCGATGGTAAAGCTATATTAAATCTTAAATGGCAAACATTCAACTGATATTATGCCACTTCAAATGACAGCTGAGTTTGACAGGTGTCAAATGCCAGCGCTACCAACTTGAATCCACGAAACGAATGACCCTGTATTAGTTAGGATTAGGGTTACATCAAGGCTACCTGGAATTTTCTGTGCATATGAGAGCACAGAAGACGTTTAGCGCGTAATCCTTTTTTACTTACTGTGCCTCAACCAATAAGTGTCTCCAGACAGCACCGTTTCCAGCCAGCTGTGTCCAGTCGCGTAATGTGTCTTGAATAAAATTGAAATCACCCGTTCCATGGTAAGCTCACTGACCGATGAATAATTCTTAGTGATCTTTTCACATCTCTCTGGCAGTAACAAAGGATTTTTGGAAAGATTTAGGATTGATCGTTAAAAAGGCTCCGATCGGCATAGCAAGATCATTATTTAACAGACCGTCTCGACTTTTAAGAACCTTTTGACAAATGGTATTAATTTTCAGTTTATTAAAGTTTTTATTAAGTTTATTAGAATAAAGAAAATTAAGTGACTGTTAAAAATGTAGAGATGTCATGGTTCATTCTCTGAAGACGTTTGCCATCAGCAACAGTCTTACATCTTAAAACTCTGTAAAGCCGTTCTGGACTTGACCACAATTACTGTTACGTATAAGTGGCACCCACATTAGTAAAGGCAAACTAAAATGTACTCAATGACGTTTCACTAATTGCTTTACTGGTGATAGTTATAATAAAATAAGCTGTTGAAGTACCCTACCTTTTTATGGGAAAACTCGACCACAAGTCGCCCCCCATCAGGCCAATTCTGCACGAGCTCTCCCACTCAAGGCGTTCATACAGTTCTCGTGTGATCGCAATTTTTGAAACTGTTTCCAATGAATGACCCTCTATTGGGGGTCAACTTATTTTGGTCTTGTATAGTCATTTGGAAAATCTGAAACGGCTGTTGAACTTCTTTGACAAATCTGCGAGTGGTTAAAACCGCTCGGCAGCTGCCTACAAGGTTTGATTGAATTGCCCCCCTAATAGGGGGTCACAAAAACATTTTGTAAAATAACGATAACACCCAAACCTTGTCTACTACAAAATCTGAAATCTGAAATCGAAAAGGAACAGCTACAGTGGAGCCAAAGCATATTCCAGCGCGAGACAAAAGTCGTTCAGAATCTACCCAACAATCGTAGAAAAGTTTAAAATGGCAACCGATTGCGACAGCTGTCTGGCGATGCAAGTACATAATTATAACAAACGACACTTCCTGACAGCGCGCGTCGCATTACGTCAGCTTTTTTTCCCGCCAAAAACAGTCCCGTTATCTAAACTTCCCTTCAAACATTTCACTTTGCAAAACTTCAAGTCAGAAATGTGCATTCATTTATACCAATATCATGTGAAGACGTGCCACCCCTACAAGTTTACACCAGAGAACGCAAGGTATGCGCGCACTAGCCTTCCTCAACGTCTCACATTAAATAATGACTTAACGTAGTTTACTCTAAAAGCGGTTACTACTCCTACACAGATGCAGAACGTTCCACATAGCTGTACAGTTTTACTCAGCGGATCCTATTTAACCGTCAAAATAAACGAGAGCAGAAATAATATTTCGCTGCGAGTAGTAAATGGTCTGGTTCTAGCTGAAGGTTGACGTTGGTTTCATGTGTATAAGCCGTCGTCGTCGTCGTAGTAGTAGTAGTAATGGAGTTTGTCGACCGATTCAGTCAGTCAGTCTGTAGTGTATGTATGCAGCGATATACAAACATTGAAATTATGCATAATAAAAAGCAAGCAACCCCGCTCACCACGGCAACGTCGTCAGACAGGAGTTTCCCACGTAACTCTCTCATTTGCCATAGCTTTGCCCGGCAATGACGAGTGCATCGACTTGTGAGGCTGATTACTGTGCTATACCGCTATTTGGCATTTTTCGTCAAGGGTTGATAATACGAAGATAATTTCGTCGCCCCTTGTAACTGCCACTGCCACTGCCACCTCCGTTTTCCACAGACTTGGCGACGAGCTATGTGTATCTGTGTACGAGTATAGTATCCTTACTTATTCATGGCACGAGACCGGGAAAAGCAACTTTATGCATTTTCATCGGATTAACGGAAGACTTCTTGTTCGACGGTGAATGGGTATGGGCATGGGCATGGGCATGGATATCCTGTGCGATAGGAAGGGGACAGATTTTGTGCATTAAACCTTCCCTAGTCTGTTTGGGGAGTCACGAGATAACTACTTAGTGTTTTTTTTTTTTTCTCTTTTGGAATGTTTCAGCTTTTATTGCAACTCAAACTTGAGGCTAGGGCTCATTTTTTATGCTAATGTTGCGAATGAGATTGCACTTCTTTTTTGCATTTTTCGTTTAATTTGTTTAGGAAGGGAAAACAAACTTTGCGCGTTATTCTCACTGGACACAACCAATATTCTGAGAAACACTAATTGGGTTTGGCAACTTTTGAGTTAAATTTTTATGGACTTATATTGCATTTTCGTAGAACTAATTGTTTAGGAAGGGGGAGGTTAGAAAGTAAGTAAGACCACTCAACACTGTGTTATTGTAAAAATGTAGGTTTTCATGGTATCGAACAGTCACATCGAAGTGGAGTTACCAGATCTGTTTTGGCTGTTAAATTTTAACGAGAGTCATGTAAAACTGTACAGTAGGGTGCAGTGAACACACGGATTAATTTTTTTTTCTATATCAAATCTTATCATTTGTGTATATTTTTTACTAAATCAGATCGAATTTAAATCTTTATGTTGTTAAAAAGATCTTAAAGTGTTTATTGCTTTACTTTTGTATTATTTATTTATTTGCTTATGTTTCCTATGAATCTAGAAAAGTTTATAGCACTTTCCTTGTTTATAATGGTTGTTAAAAGGCTCTAGAAATGTGCATGATTCTTTCTTAATCTTTTCTTTATTAACTTCATCGATTACGTGGTAAGAGAAAAATATTGTATTCATGAAAATGTCTAACTCGGGATCTTAATCAATTCTAATATTACGATGATAGAGGAACTCAAAAAAGTGGGTCGTAAAATTCTGTCCGTCTGTCTGTCTGTTCGTAAGCTCCTGAAACCTGCAGCTTAAGCGGTTACCCGGATTTGGTTCAAACTTCGAATTTGGAGTTTGAGGGCCTACAGTTCGGGGCCTTTTTATTTGCCGCATAGCCTGAGTATTAGTGCTACTTCCCATATAACATTTTTGTACCAGTTTGTTCTTTTCGAAAACGGCTCTAACCAAAATTTATGTCTGAGCTTAAGCAGGTGACGTTAACATGACTGCATACTCAGTTTTTCGCTAAAAAAAACTAAAAACGTTGCTTTCGAAATATAGGTAGGCATATCTCGAAAACGGTTCACGTCTACGATTGTAACAAGAATTTATTTCTCAGTTAATATAGGCATTTCTAACTTAAAATCAAACTTTGTTTTTTCTCTATATTATCGTTCAATGGGTTTTTGAAGTTTTCTTTAGTTTACATGAAAACGGCATTTACGATTTTGATCAAAACATATACTAAGAGTAAAATATTTTTGTACAAAATTATTGTGTCCTTAATTTTCAATTCGAGTCACCGAAAACTTTAGCTTTAAACACTGCTTATGTCTCGAAAACGGCGTTAGGTCCCGAAACCGTAACACCCAAATTGAAAAATTTCGTAACTCCCCAAACATTATTATTCTTCCTTTTAAGGTTAAAAAATCCAAGTAAATAAATATCATAATGCAAAAAATTCGCCACGTCGTCGAAAATATCGAGAAACAAAGCCCAAATGTATTGACAAATCCAAAAATTCGCTGAAAAATATGGACTTTTAAGAAAATGACGCAAGCCCAAATATGATTTGTTTAAGTTCAAAACACACGAATCGTGTCCACAATAAATTCCCTGGAACGAGGACAGATGCAATTGTCTTAATTTTTTGCTACAGCCTGCGCCTGCAGCTTTATATAGCAATCGTTGCACATCCTTAAATGTCTACATGGTAGCACTAGTATGTTTGGTGGTATATCCTGGCAAATAACGCAAAGTAGCTTAAGGAACTTGGGCTTCTTCTAACATTAAACCTTCCTCGCTGGATTCTTCTTCAGAATAGTTAGTAAGAAGGTCTTCAAAAATGTCGTCGTTCCGTACATATAATAACTAACCTATTTATGTAGGTATATGTTATTTTTTCATTGTCGAGGTCCTTAGTCGCTTGCTGGATTTGGTCGTTTCTATCTCTGCTGATTTTCCGTCTTTGGTTTCCACCAAAAGAACCAGCGCCCTTTTAATATATCTTAAATTTTGGGTTTTTTTTTTATTTCAAATTCCTCTTTAAAAAAAATCCCATTTTGCTTAATGAGCCCTACCAAAGGCGACTAAAAAGGGGCCCGAGTCGAAAAAAAGGGGCCACCAAATATTAGTAAAAAAAAAAGAAACCAACAAAGTCATTTATCACTTCTTTTCATATGTTTCCATTCTTTTTCGTTCAATAAAGAATAAAATCTCACTTAAACTGAAAAAGGGGCCATTTTGATCATTTTTCAAAAAGGTGGGGGCCAAGGGCCCTGAGCCTCAAAAAGGGGCCAAACACAAAGTCCACCAAAAATAGCTTTGGCTCGAATTTAATAATGGATTTATGTATTTATATACAGTCGAACTTCGATAAGTCGAACTTCGATAACTCGAATATTTAATAACTCGAATAAAATTGGTTGGCAATAGCGCCAATACTAAAATTTGCATGTAATTTGTATTTGATAACTCGAACTTCTATAACTCGAATGTCTTGATAACTCGAAGAGATTATTTGGCGTCACCTTCGATAAGTCGAATTCTAAAGGGGGAAATCCCAAATTCTCCAGGGGAATTCCCTAATTCTGCGTGTTTTAACAAGTTTGTTTTATAATGCATCGCTTTCGGGGGCACTGAGTTTGAATGTTCCTTATACGTACATACCGTGTAGAAAATCGTAAGTTTCGTATGTGTGAGTAAACATTTTCAAATTTCTTTCAGGTTGCTATATTTTTTTGAATTATTGAAAAAAATAAGAGGAAGATAAAACAAAACACAGAGTTGAAGATTCGTATAAACAGTGGAGTGTGTAGATATTGTTAGTTGTTTAGAGAATCAATTTTGTATTTTACTTGATAACTCGAAGTCTTGATAACTCGAATGTTTATTTGTGGCAAGTGGTGGTTCGAGTTATCGAAGTTCGACTGTATTTCAACTAGCAAGCCCGGCGAACTCCGTTTCGCCACCAGATGGCTTCGTTTTTTGTAACATTTCGTTTGAGGATTAAAAGATGAAGAAAAATTATTATTTTTTTTTTGTATTTGAAAATGGAAAATTTTATTTCATTTCACAACAGTAATGAATTAATTTCAATTACAAAAATGAAGTGTAATTTAGTTGAACTTCTCTAAGTAAAAAATGAAAGTGAATCCAAAGTAAATACTGAATCGAAGCGTTATACGTGTCCGCAAATTTTCCGTTTCATTGAAGTGCTCTTTGGTAAACCACATTTTTTGTTTTTTGGTCTGACGTTAACACAAATAAAGCAGATGGTTTCCCAACTCGTGAATACGCAACGTATAGCTGCCATGTGAAAAGCAATGATTTTCTAAATGAAAAATTGCTTGCAACTGTTCAATAATTCGTCTCTTTAACTGTTGTGTTCCCTGTATATTGCACCGCACATTCAGCTGATCCACCATCGACGAAATGAAATATATTTGCAGAAATTGATGCGGTTCATCTGGTGTTGGCTGACCTGGTGAACTTCGTACTACCTAATTTTTATCTATTTGAAGCTTTTTTTTCGATTTAAACTTAGTTTGGTGATTAAATAAATTTTGTTAGTAATTCAAATTAATTCAATGCGTTTTATTTTCCTGTAAAATAGATGATATTAACATTCAATGCAAAGATTTATAGTAAAAAATTGCAGTCGTTTGAATTCGAATGGTAAGTCCTTTGGAATCATCGGGATGCGTGGAATCAACACATCTTCACCTCTATATTCTGCGGTATGCCCGGAAAAACACTTCGAATGAGCTCTTCCTTAGAATCAGTCATGTGGCAGAAATCAGTGGGCAAAGTGATAAGTCCGGTCGAGATATCAACTGCAATATTTTCATTACCAATGTCCAACAATTGCTTCGAAAACACATCTGCAGTTTGATCTCGTCAATCGGAGTGTCTTGACATGAAGCCACAAATTTGATGCTTTCAAGCACGCATTTAGTTCGTCAGCTGCAATTGATCGTGGGAATAAATGGAAGAGTCTCCCGAAAATCACCGGATAATACAACCATGGCTATTCAAAAAATGTTTTGATTGACACGAAGATCTTTCAACGTCCTGTCCACCGCCACCATTGACCTTTTGTGGGGCCATCGTACATTCGACCCTATCGATCAATTTGCATCATTGTAAAATCTTCGCATTTTTTCTTCAATTTTTCAAGAAAGTGTCTGGTTGATTTGCATGTTCAGTGGCAATATCAATGCTGAATGTGCAGTTCGGTAGCCTTCTAACAAAGTTGCTGTTATTCCAGATGAAGCCAATGCCAGGGCAACTCATGCTGCGATCAAATCCGTGCCAAAAGCAATGAAATTAAGAACGTTTTGGCAGTACCTCCGGGAGCACCCAGAAAGTAAATACTACCAGTTCTTTTGTTCACAGCTTCCATCAAAGAGTCATACGCAATCATTTGTTGTCGATTCAATTGCAGAACATTTTTACGAACTGCTTCGGCTATTGCTGCAGTATCGTATTGTTTTGTTGTTCTCTTTGTAATTCGTGGTTGAATGCATCGTGTATTGGACGATTAGGTGATATCATGCCCAACTGCGCACTTTATTCGCCATCAATAAACACTAACTCTAAAAGAAATATTTGTAACTTTAACAGCCTAGAAGAGAACTAACCACACCTTTCAACTTGGTTGGTAAGCCTTCTCCCTTCACTCTCCACACCGGTACCGAAGGTGTTATGGTAGCTTTGAGCTGCCCTCCCCATAACCCTACTCACGAATGAGCATAGTACCATGATTGTTACTCATTCATTTTTCGTAACAACCCCTTCGTGAACACTCAAAACGCTCAGCAACTCCTGTTGCCTGTCATCATTGTCCTCGTCATCTCAATCACCCCTCCATTTGAACTTACCCACCTATTCAAATGCAAGGATATTGAAAATAGGCACTTCCCAAACAAAAATGATGGATACAAACAAATCAAAGTATCTACTTCATTTCAAAAAGCTACTTAATGTAACATAGTAAACATAAACAAACTTATTAGGTAGCTAGCTATATCGTATATTTAAAAATAAATTTAAAAATTTTTGACAACAACAATTTGCTTGGAAAATCATTAAAATAATTGACAACAACAATATTGCTTTTAAAATTTAAAATATTTTTTTTTTGTATTTGAAACTACTCGATTTCTATCCAGTTTATATTTTTTTCAAAGTGCATTTCCCCATGAAAAACGAAATATGTGCCTACAACGCCAACTGTTTAGAATTTTCCGACTTTTCTTTTTTCATAAACCATCCCTGATCTAAGACGAACAAAACAAAATAAAAATCAATCAAATCGGTTGAGCCGTTCTGGAGTTATATCGTCAGGAAGGAAAACCCGACTTATTTTTATATAGTAGAAAATAAATGAGAGTAAATTTTTCGGATTTGTTTGTGGTCAAAACAAGAGTTGCGAAAAGCATCCAACTGGTACAACTTTTAAAGTGCCATCAATTATAATATTGCCTCTGGGCAGCGGATATATTTTCAGCGATTCCTTGCATTATGATGTCTGAACCAAAGATACAATATGCAAATTCTGGCTCTGATATACAAGCCTTGTAAAAAGGCCGTGGTTGGTGAGATGCTAGCCTCTCCAGGCTTCTTCGCATTTTTGAGCACACCAAACTTATTGAACCATTCTGACTTGAGTAAGGGATTAAACAGAATAAAATACAATAACAGCGTCGCTAAACTTATTTTTTTTATTCTTATTATTCTCAACCATATTGAAAATGCTCGGAGCTATTTCCAAACTGCTCGTTGCAGCGCGTGTTTTACTGCGTCACGCAACACAACTGGATCAGTTCGATCCCGAATTCGCCCAACGCCAAATAAAGCTCTTGAAGATGAGTGCTATCATATGCTTATTTGAAGTCGACAAAAAACACCTTTTCCCTCGACTTGAAAATCATTGGTCTTTTCCAAGATTTGTCTCATTGTGAAAATTGGGTCTATAGTCGATCTACTAGACCGGAAGCTACACTTTTACCTGCCGATTCGTGTTTTGCAGAACGATTTGAGGCATTCTAACTGTACGTTGGATCTAATCCTAGAATGCGACTTTTAGCTGGAAGTCTTTCAATCCAGCCGTTTGCATTGTTACGCGAAGATGGACTTAAAGTCTTAAGATTCGTTGCGCCCACTTTTTCATCTTTCAATACAATTTAACTCGGCAGAGAGCAAGTATCATTCGTCAGATTTCAGATGAGCCAGTGAACCTGTTTCCATTCTTACATCTTTCTTTTTGTGTCGAACTAAGGGGGCATTAAATTGTAGAAATGGCACGTTAAATGACCGTGTAAAGGATTATGTTTCCACTCATTGGAATCCTGTCAAATGTGCATAGAACACCAACGATTTGCGTCAGTATTCCTTCTACATTCAAAAAGTCCTCTCCCATTAAAATACTAACGTATGCGCTCGCGATCAATCTATTCGTAGGCCATTTCAAAAATCACCATATATTTCCATATAGATGGTCAATAACTCGTTTGATTCTTGTCAAAGTTATTATTTCCAATTTTGTAAAACAGTTTCCACCACATTATAAAACCAATTCAACAGTTGCATTTCGTCTTGATTCATTAGTCCTGCCCCAGCCGCGCTCACACACCAGTCGACAAAACCCCAACTAGTGTTGCCGCTGAAAAAATCAAAAAGTGCAATAAAATGGGTCCAGAGCCGAAAAAAGGGGCCACCACATAAAATACTAATAAAATAAAGCGAACACATCAACAAAGACATTTATTTTTAACAAAAAACAAAATTATTCATCACGAAACACTTCTTTTCATATGTTTGCATTCTTTATTGAACTAAAGAATAAAATCTTACTAAAACTGAAAAAGGAGACATTTTGATAACTTTTCAAAAGGTGGGGGCCAAGGGTCCTTAGGCCCCTTTAGGGGCCAAATGGCAACGCTGACCCCAAACCGTTCCATGCGACTCCTTTCCCAGTTCTCTCCTGCAAAATAATATACTTCTTCGTTTAATTTTTCCGCTTCCGTTCCTTTGCCGGGCTGTAAAATGGAACAAAGTAATGTGCATGTGCACTTTCGCCCAACCCTCGTGCCAAATTAAATTCCTACCCCAACAGTATAATATGCCGTATCTGTATACAACATTCGCACAGTCGAACAGGATACACTTTCCAGGAATACTATACACAAAGTTGAAAGTTGAATGCCTCAGCAGGATGCAACAAATATCCTTTTCTATAATTCTGATTTGCGCGCGGAGAAGCTCCCAACTGCTACCCCCACCCCGGGTATAAAGTTTTCTTCTTCTCTTCGTGTGAATTTATTGTGCTGACTGTATGGACTCAGACTCAGACCGACAACAACGAAAAAAAAAAATAAAAATGAGAGGAAGAAACTTTTACGATTTGTATTTCGGGAATGGTGGTATTCAACCTCAATACCGAAACCGTGTTTCTTCGTCCTACACTCCTCGAGTCTGTTTGTGTTTGTTTTTATAAAAATGCAGTCAATCGGATGATGGTATCGTGTGGCAGAGCCATAATTTACTGCACTCATTCGGTGGACTGGGAGATAGTTTTGCAATTTTGCAGTATCTGCACAGCCAATGCGTTTTAATAATGTCAGAGCGAAGCGTTGCTGGTGTTGCTGGCGTTGGTGCGGTCTTGAATCCTCAACAGCCACAGGCTTAAATCTTCTTCAGAGATAAAAATAAATGCGCACTCACTTTTCTGAAAGACACCGATTGTGTGTGTGCGAGTACTTAAGAAATTGGCTGTTGTTTTTTTTTATCGCTTGGAAAGCTGTTTCCCGATAATACCGTAATTGTCCTGATAAATAATATTTTTCTCGATGCGACGCCGTCTCGGAGTCATTGTGTAAAGCCAATGAAATTGGAATTTATGTCGCTCAACTGTGAAAATTGTTTGTGCGTAGGAGGAAGGATATTTTCAGTTATACATGTGTGGAGGATAAACTCGAAAACCACAATATCAAAGGAGAAACAACTGAAATAAAGGTTTATGAATGGTGGAAGTTGCTGTTTCCGTTTTCTCTTCCTTCTTTTGGATGGGATTGAGGGAAAAGTGCTTAAGGTTGGCAGATGCAAAGGAGTCGGGAAAATATGCTCAGGGCTGTAGATCTTTTCCAATTTATTTAGGACGAATAGATGATAAGTTGATGTAACTTTTTTCTTCTGTTTGTAGAGATGTTTTTTTTATTTTTTTTCCAATGGCATCACAAACCCGTGTGAAATGTTGACGCGGCTTTGCATTATCAAATTTACCTCTGTTGATATTGAACTCAAATTATAAATATTTTCTGCAGTCCTTCGGGGAGAATGAGGTGTAAAGTCACTTTGTTGGCAAATTGATGTCTTTTTTTTTTTTGCAAAGGTTACAAATCAGCATTAAATTTATGTACCGGCATCGGTGCGTACTGTTTCAGTGAAGGACGGAACGTTGTCCAATGTGGGGAACAAGTTTTAGCTCTTAAAATAACTATTTTGGGAAACGCGCATAATGGTATTTTTGGCTACGACTTGTAACCGAAATGTGACTGGACTGAAGTTTAGTGAGTTGTCACATTTGTTATAATGTGATTGTAAATTGAAAAAGAAATGCTGATACCTACCAATATAAAACGTAAATATATAACCTTTCCACTTATATGGGGATGCTAAAATACGTACCTAGCCGAACATAATGTCATGAAAATGGTAATTCTGGAAATAAGCGGATCTAATAATTTCATTTCTTCGTACCAGCACGCAAAATATTCAAACGAATGTTATTTCACATGAAATAAATCCCCAAAATTGGGAATTTATTTCATGGACTTTTGGGGACTTATTTCATACTTCAAATTGGGGAGTTATTTCACTGTTGTTTCACATACACATTTCATAATTTGCGCAAATTACCATTGTCTCAAAAATTAATATTAATTCGAGAGAAGGGCGCCCGCGCCGATTTCTTACTTATTTGGGAACTTATTCCATACCGTCTTGGGGACTTATTTCATACCATTTTGGGGACTAATTTCATGTTCGATTTGGGGTATAATTTCACAGTGAAATTATTCCCCAATTTTGGGGGGTTATTTCATTTTCTATTTGGGGGGTTATTTCCTGGAGCCGATGGGAGCTCATTAAATGTTGTTGGAACAGCTACAGAATATTTTCTTCGCCCATATTCGTTTAAATACCTAGGTACCAAAAATTTGCGTTGCTGTCGCCTTCGTGTGTTCACAGCTTGTTGTGTTGGTATCTTGTATATGTGTTGTCATCTATAAAAGTTGATAATATCTCCATCTTATATAATTGTTCTATAGTTAAGAACTGTTTGTTTTTGTCACCATGTTGACGTAGCGACCTTTTTAGGATTTTTTGGATGCTGATATGCAGCGATTTAAGCCGTTATTGCTGCGGCGCGTTGCCCCACGCCATGATACCGTACCTCAGGTGAGACTCCACCAAGCTGAAGTAACATTGTTGAAGTACAAATGCTGGACATCGGTTGCTAAGATGAAAAATAACATATGCAGATTGTCTTAATTTTTTTGTCAGTGCCTCTATCTGATAGCTCCATTTAAAGTTGTAATCAACTATGACCCCTACGTACTTATATGTAGATATGTTATCCAAAGTCATCGAGCAATCGTCGTCTGCTCGAAGAACTTGGTGATTATTAACTTTGTGCAAACAATCATATTTGTGTATTTTGATTGTTATTTTGTGCTTTAGAATATGCGGAGGACGTATGTGCATTACTTTAGTGTTGTTTGCATTTATTATCAAGCCATTGTCGTGACACCAGGTTGTTACTACATCGAACTCTTTCTGCATCATATTTTCCGCTGCTACAACATCCTTATGGCTAACAATAATTGCCGTATCATCTGCATATGCAAATACTGTGCTTTTTTTAAGAGCTGCAAGCATTTCGTTCATATATAAAATAAAAATCAAGGGTCCTAGTTTTGAGCCTTGTGGAACTCCATGCTCTACGTGGATGTATTCACTTAGACTCTGTCTTATTTTAACGTTATATCTCCTGTTTCTTAAGTAACTCTCAAACCATGACAGAAGAGGTTCTCTTACTCCCGCTTTTGCCATTTGTTTTAGGATATTTCCGTGGCATAAGGTGTCAAAGGCTTTTTTAAAGTCGATACAGTGTTGAGATTCCTTTCTTGATTTTGGTTAATTTGATTTGTGAAATCACCTGCTACCCCATCCAGCATATTCTCCAGATTTGGCCCCTTGCGAGTATTTCCTGTTTCTAAACCTAAAAAAAAAAAAATAGCTGGGCGGCAAGAGATTTAGGTCCAATCAAGAGATCATCATTGAAACAAATGCCTATTTTGAGAGTTTTGAGAAAATATTGGAAAAACGTTGGGCTATGTGTATCGAGCTAAAAGAAGATAATGTTGATAATTAAATTATAAATATGAGTTGAGTAGCAGAGCGAATGAGGCCACGGTTGTCACTTCAAAGTGAAGTTCGTGCCCAAAATTGAAATTAAAAATGATTAAATGTAACTAAAAATTACCAAAATAATTTAAATCCGAAATATTTGCAAACAAGAGAAAAATGAATGACCAAATTTGGTCACAAATGACCACCGTGAATGCGGCGCATGGAATTGAGAGAGATAGGGTATGAAATGTTATTGAGATTAAGAGGAAGCCACACTCAATTGTGATCTAAAATGCGCTATAGTAATTCTACTTTGCATCAGAAGTTATAAACCGAATATACTGATGGAAACGTAGTGGGAGTTTCTGATTGTGCAAGGCACCAAGTGGTTGGAATTATTTTAAGGTGCATATTCAATATGGTTGAAAAGAAGAAGTGAGTAGTCTATATATATATATAAGAGAATGAAGTCCGTAACTCCAGAACGGATCGTTCGATTTTCAAGATTTTGCGCTTGATGGATTCGTTTTGGACCAAGGAAGGACATAGGCTGCTCTTTGTTGCGAAAACAGAAAATTAAGAGGATGAAATTGCACATGAAAGTTTTTATGGGGAAAAGCACTTTGAAAAAAATAAACTAAATAGTAAAACGAGGAGTGTGACAACAATTAATTAAATTTTAAAAAATAATATTATTGATTGATTTCGGTGCTTCAAAGTCGTAAGCGACCAGTACAAAGGTCAAACCATTCACATCGCTTCGAAATGCGAGAAGTATGGCGAGGGTGACTGGTCGTGAAAACGAAAATCAGAGATAAGCTCAGTTATAATTTTGTTGCGCAACCTCAATCCACGAAAACTTTTTAACGGAAAGCGTTTGACTGTGAAGAATTTCAAATCAAATGTCATTCAAGCAACGATTTTCAGGATACAATTCGAGGGATCTTCGTTAGGATTGTTCCTTTGCTTTTATAGTAATAATGGAAAAGTATGAAGGATATGCACGATTGCACGCGTATGCCAAATAGGACGAAAAATTTCAAATCATGTGTTAATTGTCAGGTGACTGACAGCTTTTCCAATTCTTACACCAAGAAATTTGTTCAGTAAGATTCTCGGTGAAGGAGTAATATCTATGTCGTTTTCTTTCAAGAGTTTTTCGAGTTAAGGAACGACATTGAGTAAAAATTCGTAAGAATTCGTGGAAGTACGATTTGACATTTATATTTAGGCGCCTTAAATTTCCCGTGAATTGTACTTGGCTTGGTCATGTGTCTACAAAATCATCCCGATTTGTATGGAGTGTTTCGCCCATTCTTTCACAGATGGGCTCTTTTTCTTTCAAACGTTAAAAAAACATGTAGGACAACAGAGAAAGTTTATGATGTCTAAAATAGTATTTTGTTCAAATATTTTTGAAAAGCGCACAATTCCCATTACTTAAACTTTACGGCTTTTACCTAATAGATACATTTGAAAAACATAATTTTTCAATTTTTCAATGCTTTTGTTCTGTTCTTTGCATTTTATTTTAAACATTTCAGTAATTTCTTAACATAAATATGCTACATCTAAATTAAATCTGTTTTATTTTCCTACAAGTTTTTTAGCTGTCACTTGGTTGTCCCTTCTTCTTATTTGACTCTGACGCTAACTAACCTCTTCGATCGTGAACATCGACATTGGTATACTTCAGTTTAACTTTTTCAATAATTGAACGAATTACATAAAGCAGCGTGTGCATGCTCGGAATTATTATTTTAATTACATTATTAGTATTACCGATTTTGGGCGGAACGAAGTTTGCCGGGTCAGCTATTATTTGCTAAAAATAAAATTTGCGTCGCTGTTATTGCATTTTTAATGGAAGTGCGGTATTGAGTTTTAAAATGATGTATGAACACAGATCGGCTTTTGGGGGCTGTAATTTTTGAGAAATAATTACAAAACTTGTTTATTCGATTTTTTGGAGCTAAGTATGGGATCTTAATAAGTGTTATTTTATTATACTCTGTATTTTGATCAAAATCGTAAGAGCGGGGTTTTTGTAAAATTTGGCATACAAAACCGTTTCAAATATTGCAATGTTTAGTTTGAAAAATACTATTTTCAAAAATCCATTGTACGATAATATAGAGAAAAACTGAGTTTACTACAAATATAAATGACCACATTACCGTTTTCGAGACATGTCGAAATTTCAAAAGTAACGCTGTTCGAATTTTTTGCCAAAAACTGGGTATGCAGTCATGGTAATCTCGTCTGGTGAAGCTTAAATATGTATCAATTTTGGCTCAAATCGTTAGAGCCGTTTTCGATCAAATTAAACTGGTTCGAAAATGTTATATGGGAAGTAGGTACCATTAATATTGAGGTTTCCTTGTAAAAAAAAAGCCCCCGAACTGTAAGCCCACGAAACGAAATCCGGGCAGCCGTTTAGGCTGTAGGCCTGTGGAAGGACGGACAAACAGACAGACAGACGGACAGAATTTTGCGACCCACTTTTATGAGTGGTAATGCCAGAATTGATTAACATCTCGAGTTCGAAATTTTGTACAAGAACAATATCTTTCTCTTATTAATGGAGAAAGTTAAAAATCCCCAAAAGCATTAAAGGTGATCTTGCAACCTCTAAATGGTTAAACTTTGAAAAAGGCTATCGTAGGTACGTGTTAAGTGTACCTACTTATACCTTAATTTCACCCAAAAATATTGATTTCCGATACAAATGCTTAAAAGATCAAAACCTTCTGGAATAGGTGTCCACACAGGTAGTGGACGTCCGTCATGTGTGTTGTTTTACGTTGATGACTCGGTGGATCAGTCAATTGGGACCAACTGTTTTATATAAACTTGTGAAGCTAAAGTATTCTGAAATGATTCTGCAAAGTATCTACCTAAGTCCTAAATTGTGCATAATCTACTGTTCACGCATTTTCCAATTTCCCCATTTTCTGTCTTTCTGTCTTTCTGTCTTTATGACTTTACACACAATCGCTAAATATTCCCCTTTAAACTTGGCAACCTCAGTTCAGTTAAACGGAAGATGACTCCTCTTCCCTACATCTTCAAATCGCATTAAACTCTTCGGAATAGAACCAACACTTCACGTTCATTAGATTTTCATTGTCTGACGGGTGCGCTTCAGTCTTTTTTTTAATGCAATTTCAGACGACGACGACACAGGAGCGCAATAGAAGCGCCCTTATACTTGTGCTAAAAACTGCAATTCCTTGCAAACGTAGCCAGTAATTTTTCGAAGCGTCTACTCAAGACTCGTTAATTTTTACGATATCTTCAATTGTACACTGCGGGCCAATAAGGCGGGAAGCATACGACACACTCGATCTAGTACATTTCCAACCAACCGAATGAGATAGAAAAAAGGTCAATAGAATGATTGAATTTTATGATTAAGTCAATTTCCTTGCGACTTCGAACAGATAGAGATAAAGATTCACCGAGCATATCCAGGATATAAACCGATTGAATGCGTTTATTTATTTTGTGTGCGACTTTTTAACGTGACAACGAGCTCCCACAAGCGTCAGCACACGTATACCCCTATTGCAGTGATGAGTCCTCTGAATGTTCCACCTTATTTCAGTGTCTTGTGTAAGTTTTCGGTGGTTTCTTTCGATAAAAGTTTGCGACTGCATATGGAACCATCGCATGCGTGCCATGAATCCAAATGTTGTGACGTTGTAAACGTGTCCCTGCCATATGCAACACAAGATGTTAAGTAGAAGATTAAAATGTTTATTTATTTCATTTTTGCAATATGATGCCGGCTCCCGGTTTAAAGGACGATTGCATGGAAAGATTTATGGCTGATATTTTACAATTTCTGACTACAAATGTCCTGCCGTCGGAAATGTGTTGCACGCAGCCAAAGTTCACAGCGAGTTGCAGCACAAAGAGAATGCTAAAAGCATTTTCCCATTAATTAGACGAGCAGGTACATTCATATCTATAGAGATGACTTGAACCTGCACAAAGCTTCTAATGAAATTTCTCCTTCGCTTCTCAACTGAGGGACCAAAGTCAAGACTTCATTTTTCATATTCTTCCTTATTTAACGAGTCGCGGGCTCTTAGTCCAAGTCTCAGCAATAGTTATGGTATTTCAGAGAGAAAAAAAAAAAAAACTGTACACGCCATCTACATTTGCACTTTGTTAAAATCAACCGCCCCCCATCCGTATATATACGTGAATGCATTTTCTATTCAGCGAGAGATAAGACCAGTGCCAGTGGAGTATTGCAAGGACCACGTCGTTATTCATTCGTTTTGTTTCATTAATTCAATATACGTATAAAAATGTCGGTGGTCTGGAGTGAGTGGATTGGGGAACTATCGTAACGTAGATGTATTTATCGCAGGACCTGAAAGAGCACTTTTATAATAGAAAGTAACCAGCAGCAGCAGAATATTTTAATCCTTGGCAAATGGATATTTCATTTGGCCAA
The DNA here is from genome assembly GCA_949126925.1 of Cheilosia vernalis. Classification (NCBI taxonomy): domain Eukaryota; kingdom Metazoa; phylum Arthropoda; class Insecta; order Diptera; family Syrphidae; genus Cheilosia; species Cheilosia vernalis. The sequence continues at coordinate 87,146,118 of OX421358.1, read as the reverse complement.
AACATGCGATGACTTATGATGATAAATGTATTTTGGTGCGGTAACGTGAATGTCTGTCCGAACACCTAGCTTTAGGTAGGGAGCGTATTAATTATTTTGATGAACTTATTTGGACTGGCTCCTTTAAGAAGTCGTATTATGCTTACTTGTTGGTAAATGGGGAAAATGGTTAATTACTTTATTCTGTTGGATCAACAGGAGTCTCAGGAAATATGGCTTTGATTGAAGCTCATTTGTATAAGTGGCGAGAAATACATAATTCAATCATTTCTGACGTTTTTGGAGAATATGATTTGCACTGAGGGAAAGGTGGATAAGACTTCTTGGCTGTAAAGAAAGGGCAAAGACTTCAAGTACCTAGTTAAAAAAAAACAAGCCATCGGTTGACTTTAAATAGAAATTTTGTGAGTCTTTTTGAGTCCTTTTTGTTCCTTAGTAAGACGTTGAAAGCTGTCTTCGCGTCTAAACTATCTATGATCGGTTTGATCGCTTATGTATATCATGGATCAAATAAATTTCTGCACCAATTCGATGTAAATCTGACGTCCCTCAAGGTAGCCATCTCGGACCAATCATCTTAATTCTTACAATTGATGCTATAAACATAGTAATTATAAATTCAGATTTTCCTAGTTTGCGAACGATTTGAGAATACCTGAGATATAGCGACCGCCGATTTATAAATTATCTTTTTTCTGCTGCTTCAAAAACTTCGCTTATTGTCAGCGAATGTGAAGATATAGATATGTAGATAACATATTTCCGCAAAACGCGGATCTGGATCATAACGCGATATAGAACGACATGAATGGAAAAAATATCGAAAATGATTTTAATAAATCTTGAATTGGACAAGATCCAGAAAGTGGAAAAATCTCGAAAAATAAAACAGCTTTCGAAATTTGTTGTATTCCTTAATTTTACTTTCAGCACATTGGGCCTTACCAACAACCGAACAGTAAACTCGAGTTTAACTAATTTCGTAACTAACTTAAGTTTCGACTTTTAATTTGTAAGTACCAACAATCGAATTAATCGGAACTTTAATTACATCTGACTTTATCGCAAAATTATGACAGTATAACTCGAATGCGTTATAATTTTTTCTGAGCTTTCAAATAATTTGCTTAAATTTTCAGTTGCTTGCCATCTTCTTTACTTTTTTTATAATATTGAGCAGCGATTAGGATAAATTTGCTATATTCATATAGGTATGTAGGTAGTAAAAAAGGCTGTATTTTCTCGAAAAAAAGAAAATTGTATAAAATAAAAATACACCCGTTTGAATAATATGACTAGAATGAATTCTTTGGGCACTACAGGTTTAGTATGTTGTTTTTTTGTTTTGTAATAATAAAACAATGTTATTTTGATCCTACTTAATTTTCTTTAACAGAAATACCAAAGACACTGCTCGGTTTATAATTAATATAGACTTCGGCACAGTATCGGTTATCATTTGATGCACAAGACAAAAAAAAAGTTTTATATTTCGAGATGAGACACGCTTTTAATATATTAAAATATCTTACCAATTCAACTTACCTACCTAATTTAGTTCAAAGCGGACCATTGTCTTTCTTCAGACTGACCTTTAAATTTAAATAATGGGTTAGACTAGACTTTCGGATCGAAAATTACGGTCTCGATTATCGTAAAGTCAAAGATAAATTGATTATTGGTACGCAATTTATTTTAATTTCGACTTTTGCCCTAAACTCGAGTCTAAATTTGGTTGTTAGTAAGGCCGATTGAAAACATATCTGACATTAGCCGTGTTTTATTATCAGCCATGATCTATATAGATCATCGATTTACATGCACTTACAACAACAGCATATGATCCTGCTTCTCATCGAGATCATGAACCATGATCTGAAAATTATTTTTACTATTGCTCGCAGCGCTGTTTGGCGCTGTTTGTTTCTTTCTTGAATGTTGGTGTGCCTGTAAAAGATAGCCACACAGTCACGTTGCCAGACTAAAAAATTCAATACTCTTCATAGCACAAAAAATCAATAAGCATTTTTTTACATCCAATAAATTTCGCGCCCTTGGAGATTTTGCTTTTTAATTCTGTAAAGGTATGACAAGCCCAGCGAAATATTCCATAATTTTTTAAGTAAATGTTTAACAAAAAATGTTTATGAAATGTGTCGCTGTCGCAGTTCGTAAAAAATTATTGTTTCACAAGTTTTCCGGCAGAAATGTGATAGTTGTTTTTTGTTTTTACATAAAGTACAAATCAGGTACAAATGTCCAGAAAATCTCGGAATATCTAATGAAAAATGTAAACTAGCAGGCTGCATAAATTTAAACTATTTTATAACTGCAACTGTTTTCGCCGAGTTTTTTGGACATACAGCTTTAAATTTACGTGAAGTTCCAATTTTATTTTAACAATCAAACGTATTTTGTGTGTGTGCAGAGAGAGAATTATGGTATTATTATGAGTAGTACAATGCTTTGTCTAAGAATTATTCCAATCTAAGCGGACCAGATGTGTAAACTGCGGTTTTCATTATATTTCGAACTGATTGTAAACACTTTAAATAAGTTCTTAAAAAACTACCTTCAAAAATTAAAAATGATTAATTTGACTGATATGGCAACACCCCCGACAAGCAACTGAAATGTCGTTGTACAAAATGTTTGCAATATGGCTGGTAGCATGGTCGTCTTTTGAAAGCAACTGTTGCCACAACTCGTCTATGATCCGTATTGTTTTATTTTCGTGATCTGATTCGGATCAGATCACGCTGATAATAAAACACGGCTATTAAAATTCTGTAACATTCACTCAGAAAAAAAAAAATGTTGAGCGAAGGATTTTGAGATTTTTTAAAAAATTAAAAGCAAAAAGTTCTTGCTTTAACAATCATTTCTTATAAGAAGAACTCGTTTTTAAGTTTTCAAGAATCAAATATTCAGATTAAGAATAATATGATTGCCATAACTATTTTCTAAGAATATTGCCAACAATATAATTTTTAAGTCCAAAATTTTTATATTTGGGTTCATTTTAATCAACGAAAATTGTTGGCATTACAATTTTTTTTTTCTGTGTGATTTGTATCAATATTTTGCATTCATTTATTCGAGATTAAAGGGCACGGTAGTGCCCGACCAAGCTCTGGCACTATACCCTTATATTATCACAAAACCCGTAACTGACTTACTGACTGACTGACTGACAGATCATAACAATTTTGGAGCACTTCCCGACATCGTATAAGAATCTTGTCATTTTGCACAACCAAGAATGGTGTAGAATAAATCGAAAATTCTAGGTTTCTCTGTAAGGGAGTGTGGTACCCACCCACTTTTTCAGAATTATTATCAATTATGTGGAGCACTTCCGATTGCCGTAGAATAATGAAATTTAGTAGAGCGGTGTAAAGCTTGGCAATCTAAGATTTTTCATTCGAAGTGTCTGCTTTTTGTAATTTTGAAATTATGCATCTTGAAATAAAAGTTAACTTCTTCTGAAGTTACAAAGCTTTTAGGTTTGCTTAGTGTTCCAAATTTGTTGTTAACATTCGAGGGATGTTCAATGTATTCTCGGTATGGGTATGTTAGAAAAAAGATAAAACCATGATATCAATACATTTGTTTGATTGTGAAATAAGTTTTTCTACTCCCTTAAAAAAATAATTTTCTTCTTGGCCCGAGAAATGCTCGCAGCGGACTTGAGCTGATTATCGTCAGCAAATCACTTTCCCCGGAGGTATTTTTTTTAAATTTTGAATAAAAAAGTAGTCACTGGGCTCCAGGTCTGTACTCTAGGGTGGGTGGTTAGTTTGCTCGAACCCGCACTTTCGTACAGCAGCCTTGGAGAGCCGCGCCTTCTTTTGAAGCGTAGTGAGCATGCGCGGCACCCGCATCTTGCACTGACTTTTGTAAGGTTGAGATAATCATGTAGTATAGTGTGTATAGTACCAACGGATAGGTTAGTTTTTTTTTGGCAACATCTTGATTTTTACACGTGCATCTTCTAATACAAGTTTTTTGATAATTTGAACATTTTCTTCGGTAGCCGACGTGATTGGCCCACCGAGGTCATCTTCGATACTTTCCCTGCCTCTTTTGAATTCAATTGACTCTGTACCATCGATAATGAAGGAGAGCAGAGTCTTGATAACGTTGCTGTTAGTTTAATGAACTTTCTCTAGTTGTGGGGTGCGTTCAAAGATCGATTTAATGCGAACACTTAACGAGTCAGACATTTATAAGCTTTTCACACCAAGCCCAAAACCGGGTTTTCGCCAAAACACACGAAAACTTCATCGAAAACAGAAGTTTTACCATACATATTTCAGTTTTCAAAACGAGTCGTTTGCACTCGTTTTCCGCGAAAACACCACGAAAACGACTTCCAATCGTTGGGTTGTAGGAACAAACACACCTTTTGCAATGTTCAGAAAAATGGCTGACCGAACAAATGTCACAATTCACATCTTAAAATCATTTCCACAATTAATTGATGGGCTAATATTGTTTTTAAATGCACTAAATTAGTTTTGTGTGTTAATTAATGCGATCGAAATTTGTAACCACAAAAGTTTGCACCGAAGTTTAACGACTAGTGTCTCACAGCTGATTGAAATGTCAAACGAAAACGAGTTGGTGGTCGGTGTGAATGCATCGACGAGTTTTAGAGGAAAACCCGGTTTTGGGCTTGGTGTGAAAAGCATATTAATCTATACACTGCAAAATTTGTTGGACAGGGTCGGCTATTGCTTAAGCGGAAGTTATAAATATTTCCCTGCACCTACAGTAATTTAAAAAAAAAATCAACCAACAGATGGCGTCACTTGTGAGTGATCCGCGTTGTTCCCGAAAAAAAATATATATTCGACAACTTTGTGACAGCTTCTAATTGGTATTTCAAATATTTCAACGGGTGCGTTCAGCTAAAATTATGATTGAACAACAAGAAAAATTATCGAGAGAAAAGTATCGAGTCAGTTGTAGAGTTGTGAATGAAAGCAGTTTATTTTCAATTAATATAAAAGGCAATTTCAACAAAAATAGTTGGTGAAAAAATAAAAACTCATACAAACGAACGGTTGTGACAATTCAGCCGCCCGGGATCGGCATGAAATTGGGGGTGAATGTTTTTATTTTTATTGTTGGAACCATTGAAAGGGACCTTCAGTTTTATGACGAGTCGGAGCTACCGAATCGAGAAGCTCTTTCAGTACGGTTATAGTCTCGGCTGTTTGTCAGACGCTTCCAAAAGGTGTCCAGTGGAAAAAAGCCTCACGATGTAATTGGTGTTTTTTCAATGAATCGAACCAGTAGTCCAGCACATTCATCGTCGGGGACACCAAAAAAGGGTACAGACACAGGGTAAAGTGGCAAAATACATAGTTCCTACGCAAATGTCCCAATTAGAGACTTTAGCTCAATGCTGCTTGTAATAAAGAAAGATAAAGAACTTTTTAAAAACTGGAAATCCCCACATTCATTACCACACAAGTCGAAGCTCTTGAATGACACACAACTGCTGCACATGTATAACAATGTGTGGCAATTCCTGTATTTATTGTTCTTACATAAATACACCAGCGAAACAATATAAAAAAGAAAAGATCCCAAAAGCCGACATCTTCACATATTGATTCTCCATAAAAGCGATTTACTTGACAAAAAAAAAAAAAATAACCCCCACCCCAAAAATAATCCCTTCCACTTTACCCGAATCAAATCCTTCAAATCCGTTTTATATGCGAATCACGTTCCAGCGCATTGACATAACATAAACTCAAAGCCAATAACAACAAACAAACAAAAAAAAAAAAAAACAGAAGAAAAACTATCCCCAACTTTGGGTTAAGGGAAAATACCGCCTGCCAGGATGACACAAGCCCATTCGGGATCCATAAAATGACTTGAAACAATACTTTGCACTCGCGCTATGTGTGCCGTGATTTTGGGTTCGTGTGAATCGTGTTACGCGGGGCGTCCTACAAATTTCCATAACGTAATTTCAGATTCAATAAGACAAAACACACGTCCACATCTTGGTTATGCTAATGCCCAGTTACATCAATCACGCGTCATTCGTCCTCTGTTCACCTGGAAAATAATTCAGTTAGGAAAATTTGCATATCCAGCTAATAAAAACCCTGAAATGCAATTTGCAGTAAAATGCATGGATGCATGTGGAATCCAATTTTCGTGCACAAGAAAGATGACAGATATCGTTTTACTATAACACACGCACACATACACACATTTTTATCTGAACGTGGGTATCGTTTAACCCTTCCAAGAGCAAATCCGCACCAACAAAAGGACGCACAAAACAATGCACTTGCTTTGCACTATACTCGTATCATCCTGCACCATATACGAATGGCAAACAAATCCTTGATTTATATGATTCGTTTATGTGCTCTCCGCGTATCATGGAACGTGGCTTCACTCCATTCAACTCTTCGACCAGCTACTACATCTTCCTGTCTGTCTGAGGTATAAGCTTGTGTAGGATTTCGGGGATTTGCCAAATCAAACGATGTGTGATTTGTACGCGCGGTAAGAATGCTCCATTCAGTTGCGAATCTATATTTGAAATATTATTCCCCAGTTAGACAATAAGGATTTCCTAGGATTTCTCTATACAGCCAGTCGCATAGTCTCGTTTGTGTTCATAAATCCTTGTTACCCGCCAAAAAGAAAACAAACTAAACTCCTAGCTGCAGTTTGTCTGTATTCATAGGTACAGGAAGATGCCGGTATCGTCCTTGAATAAAGGACAAACCAACTGGAAAAGTGTTCCTACCTATGAGTGTGCACAGTTCGTGTGCGGGTCGCAAATGTTCGCTGTGTGCAATGACCCCTGACTCCTGGCAGGAAGAAGTCTTCCCGTGCAACGGAAGGAAGAAAGTTTTCCTTGCTGTCCCCCCCTCCCGTCCTTTCAGTGTGGGTAGATCTCTCGGTGGGCGGTATATTAGTTCTATGTTCTATGATACGAAAAAGAGTAAAATAAACGAAGATGAAGAACCAGAATCAACATCTTGAGTAAATGTTTGCTTTCATTTCTGATACCGAGCGCAGTTGTCTTTATTATATCATAACGAATACATTACTCGTGCTATTGGTTTAGTCATGTCCTTTGTACGAGAGAGACTCTGGGCTGGGTATACTTTGGCTTTGTGCGATGTGAAACTTTATAAATCTGCATGTGGGCGATTGTACTTGACTTTTGGCTGTCCGAAGTTTGTGTGACAGATTGTATAAATTCGATGTAGGGAATTCAATTAGAACTGTTACAATTTCATAGGATCCTTGGAGCAAACCACGTTCCCAGTAAGCCATGACTTTAGAAAAGCTGGACATCGCTACAAGAAGTTCGTTGGATTTAAAGTTTAACCGTTTTTTTGGTTGCTGTATTTTAACTCTCTGTCACGATCTTTCTTCAGTCAGTCGGGATCATCTTCGAGGCAGTAAAAGTTACATTTTAAGGAGAGCTATGTCTTGGATATCAAGACGGCCACAGAGAGGACAGATAATTTGCCAGAGTCTTTATACTCACAAGTCAAACATGCCGAAAGCGCCTGTTGTCCTTTAGAGTCCAACTTTGCCTATGTCTTCGCTATTCTACTTTGTTCTCCGTTTCTTATTTGATAGGCTTCGAAATGTCCTTTGTAGAGGTAGGCGTTGACATCATGTTACCACCTTCTGATCCCAAGATATCTTTCAAAGCTAACCTCATCGTGCCTTCTACAGCTGTACTCTTTGATGTTCGGCATTAAAATACATTTCGAACGTTCGTTGTCTGAGGTGTTCCCAAGCCGTTGTCACTTTGTCTTGGCGGATGAGACTTCTATCTCGGTCTACGCCCATTTAAACCGCAGCTGCTTTCATAACATAAATATAGATTACATCTAAAAAATTTTTCCCAGCTCTGTAACGCTTCTTAATCAGCCGTTTCGACTCGACATAAAATTGTAGATCCCTTCCATTCGTCTGAAAAAATGAAAAACTCACACGAAACGATGGTTGCAAAAGTTGTTTAAAGCTAGGCCCAGGGAACTTATGGACCTGCTGTGCCAACTATTTTCAATTCAAGTTCAATTTAATACTTTCCCCTCCAGCCGAATGAAGACATATGTGTGGCGCTATCGATACTGCGTCACTATATCCTGAGCATTATCTCAACGATGCTATAGTTGTTGCCGATGTCCAATGGGAGGCCTGATGGATTCAAGAAGCATTTTTATCCGATGCCCGGTTCTTTCAATATTTGGCGCAAGTATCGATATCGCAGCAATAGTCCACTAGGACACCTTTCTTGTCTGTATTAAGTTTTGTCTATAGTTTAGTCTATGGAGCTGCAACATCCCTTGATAATTTTTTCTAAACGTTGACTCGTTGGGATGTCAAAATTAAATCATTCCTTTTGTGATTCATTAGTTCCTAATGATCGGTACTATATAATCTAACGTTCGATAATTATTTGCAAATTCATTTTGTATTTCTACTTCAACTTCAACTTCAATTTCAACTTCAACTTCAATTTCAAAATCAACCTCAATTTCAATTTCAATGCTTTACTATCATTTTTCTATTCAATTTCGATTTAATTTTCAACTCAATTTCAATTTCAAGTTCAATTCAGTTTTAGTTTCATTTGTGATTTGATTTCAGTTCAATTAAAATTTTTATTTCGAATTCGATTTCAATTCTAGTTTCAATTTACATTCGGTAAAGTAGAGAATGTTTGTCATTGATTAAAGGAAAAAGGTCGGAGAAATAGCAGAAAAGTGTGAGATTTCAATTTCCATTCAATTTCAATTTCCATTCACTTTCAATTTCAATTCAATTTCAGTTTTTTTTTTTTTTTTTTTTTTATAATAAACACGCGCTAAAGAGGTTGTGACTACTCTTATGGTGTAGTTCGAAGTACACAGCGCGGGCGTTAAGGAAATTGGGATAGAGAAGATAGGAGATTCCGATGCACATTGGTTTTAAATGTCTGTAAATTGTACTGAGGGGGAAAGACCGAGCTGGGCAATGCATTCCACATTCGTGTTGTACGGCTTATGAAAGAATCTCTATATTTCATAGTACGACCGAAAGTAGGCTGGAGGGTAAACTGATGGGCATTCCTGGCTTGGCGAGTATTGCGGTTGAATTGTTGAAGGGGTGGAATGCAGCTGGCAATTTCATTTGAGCACTGTTTGTAAAAATAGCGATAAAACAATGAGAGACTTCAGTTCAATTGAAATTTAATTTCCAATTTAAATTCAATTCCAATTGAATTGTGAGATTCCAATTTCCATTCCATTTCAATTATTTTCATTTTCTGTTGACATTTCAATTCTATTTAAATTTCAATTCCAGTTTCAATTTCCATTCAAGAAAGTTGAGAATGTTTGTCATAGATAAGAGGAATATGGTCGGAGAAAAGACAGAAAACATTTAAAAGAATACTCCTAAAGGAAAAGCTTCTTCATTCAGCCGATCGCAGTCGGTACACAATAATAAAAACTTACACAGCCGAGTGGTTATTCCAGAGACTAGGTCGAGGGTCCTATTCGGGCAATCAATTTTTTTTTTAGCCATATCCTGTCAAATCTAAAATACATCAGTTTCTTTGTATTCCTTCCAAAATGTATTCTGACTGGTTATGAATTTACCCGGCAGCATAAAGTAGAACTTCATCTGCTTGCGTGTAAACTCATGTGTGTCTACAAATATATGAAAAGTCATTTAAACAAAAATATGAAATATTGTAAGGATGTACCCAAAAAAATGGTATCTTTCACTCTAAGCTACAGTCTGGCAAAACTTGTTTGGGGAAGCATATTTTAACAAGATTCAACCACTTTCAGTTTGAAAATAAACATTTTAAGAAAAATATACGGAAAAAATCGCTTGCATCCAAGTTTTTCGTTATTTAAATTCTTTCAATCTGGCACTTGTATAGTTTAAAAGTTCTAAATGCATTATTCTTTCGATCCGGAAAGTTGAATACTAGAGTTCTTGAAAGTTGTAATATACGTGGCAATCACTTGAATCTATAGTCGCTATTCCTAGTTTTCAAACCATAGCCTTCACAATTTTTTATACAGTTACGTCAGGCCGTCTCGCCGTCTCTTAAGCTTCCTTCTTCGATTAGGACAATCAGTTCAATCAATAGATTTTTAGCCAATGATATTAAAAGTTAAGAACTTCTTTTGGGTTTCCGGTCGTAACTTTACGTTTTGGTGTTTATTTCTTCCAATTTTATTAAATTTTGTTCTACTGCTTACTAAATTTGGTTTTGTAAATAGAAATTTTGCATAACGTAAAATTTTTTGTAAAATATTTTCTTTTAATTTTCATCTTTGATTCTCATTAAATTCTAAAGTATACTATTTTTTTTTTATATATTTATTTATAAAATTTAATTGACATTTAAAACTATTTCTGTTGAAGAAATGTAAAATGTCAATCCATTTCTCTAGTTAAAAATATTTATTTTACAATTATAGTATACCAACTCTGAATTATTTATATTTACAACTGGTGAAAAAAAAAATAAATAAATAAAAATAAAAAAAGCCTCCCACATACAAACTTATAATTCCATCGTACATTTAAAGAGCTGCGGCAAGAACATACCTTTGTGGTGCAAATTGCATTCTTCTGCCAAATAAAATTAATTTTCTTACCTTTTTGCGCTACCCTATTGCGTATCAAACTCTTTGCTAATTTGCAAGGCGACTCAAGGAAATCGAAAATCTGAAATCTACGCTTCGCTAATTTCGCTAGATTTAGAACAAGACCACAAACCAACCTTTTCAAAACAACATTCAAACATATCCAACCCACAACAGTAGTTTTCGCACATAAATAAACCTCTGCGGTTTAACTTTAACCTTTAAACTTCCCCTTCCAATTAAATCAGATTTTGCAGTACCTATTAATTGCTCTTTTTGAATACTTCTCATTACGAAGAAGTTCAAAATTTCCTTAACGAGGGTTCGCGAACCTATTAACCGTCGCAATTTCCTTCTATAATCCGTGGTAATAAAATTAAATCCCAAATAACTTGCATGTAAATTATCTCGTCTACGAAAAAAAAAAATTAACACGACGAAGAAACGAAAACTATTAACCGACAAAACTTCCACACCACGAAATGCATTAATTAAATAAAATTCTTCCCCCACTCACGCGGGAGAAGAACTTTCCTTCTAAAATCATTCAACTGCAGCGCTCACAACCGAACGAAGCGAATGCCACTCGCCATTTGCACACTATGGCGTATACGTAACTTTACGAGTTCCAAAGTGTAAACTCGGAGTTGGGTGTGCAGTACAATCCACATCCTTTACAAATGAGCCATGTAATAGGAGCGTTTTCTTCTCTCTCACCGCCCGATAGAAGTGCTTTTCATCTCGCACAATTTACCTGTTCACGGGAATCGAATTTTCCACTCGCTCGTCGAAATAGATTAATACCAGAAAAGAAGTCATCGTGGCGCAACACGTTTCAGCTGCTGGCTGTGCGGCATAAAGCTAAATCATTCACCATCCCTCCGACAACCTGGTTCATCATTTGGATTAGATTGACTTAATTAAAGTTTGCATTAGTGCTTGTAATGAAGTCGATTTCGTAGGGGGAGAGATGGCTTCCTAAAAACAAATGAGAAATGCAGCCATGAGGCTATAATTTATTGTTTTGGAATTCTCATGTTATTTTTGGGTATAGTAATTAAGATGAACGTTAAGTTGGGCACAATTTAAGCTGTGTGCTTAGAGTGAAGTTATAGTTATAGCAGCACAGTTGGGATAAGACTGCTTGTAGTTGTTAGAAGTTGTTTCGTAGTGGGTAGATAATGATCGCAGGACAGAAATTGGCGGAGGTAGAATACATTTTTGCGTAATTTAAGAAGATGTTGAAACCCTATTCCTAGCTTTTCAAAACCATTCACCTTGTGAGTTTTAAATTTTTGGGACGAATTAGATTAGATTAGGAAGCGGGAGAGCCTACAGGGGGCTCAGGCACTGCGGCTTCTCAAAGGATCCTATTGTGCCTACCCTGGTATATTCCTAGAGCCATCTTTTAACTCCAAAAGTCAGTCATAGGAAGACAAGTATCTTCTCTGGGTGTATGTCAGCAAGGGTTGCTGAATTGACGATTTCATCCCCAAGGATATTTTTCTTAAGGCGACATAGAGCCGGACAATCTGTCAGTATGTGAAGACAGGACTCGTCACTCTCAAGACAGATTCTGCAGATAGGGTCCGGCGAGACGCCCATGCGTTGGCGATGTTTTTTCACGAGACCATGGCCACGGATTATTCCTGTTAGGATAATTAGGTTTTTTTTGTCCAGATTAATCAGGAAGAGCGATTTTCTGGGTTAGAATTTAGGGAACATTTTTCTGGTGCAGTTCTGCCCAGCTTTGCTTTGGCAGATCTCGTTTGACTCGATGCGAGATAGGTTTTTAATGTAGTTCCTGAAATGGTTTTTACTGACTCCGCAGAAGGCTTCAGGTTCGATAAGTGGAGTGGTCGCTCCGATTTGAGCCAGTGAGTCAGCAGATTCGTCAACCTCAAATCCTCTGTGGGCTGGAATCCAGTGGAGGACGACGCGGGTTTTCTTAGAAACTTCATAGATGGTTGGGAATGTTTTTAAAATAAGTTTAGATTTTGTGACATATGAGTCAAGAGCTTTCAAAGCTGCTTGGCTATCTGATAAATGTGGTTTTTTCACTTAATTTATTCTAGCGCAATGGTAGATTGCAAGGACTTCAGACTGAAATATGGATAAGTTTTATCCAATACTCACCGCAGATTCCAGAGCCAATCTCTGAATCCATCTTAGAACCGTCTGTGTACTAGATGATATCAAGTTGTGATGGATTGGGTTTATATTTTTCCCAGTCCTCCCTAGGGGGGATGATTATGGAGAACTTTTCCGATAGCATGTCATCAAGAGGCATGCTGAATGGACTTGAAGGCTCCATGGTGTCGAGTAAAGACAGATGATCTCCTTGCTAAGTTGTGTCTATATTTTCGTTGTTAATTTCGTACAAAGAAACTCTTACAATCTCGTGAATTTTGACGAACTTGCAATTTTTGGAAAAGTTCAATTTTACCCCTTTCTTTCTATTCTTGCAAAGAGCCAGTTACCACGACTCGTGTGACCTAGTTTTTAATGATTTTTGAGCATGTGTCGATATCGCTATCCAACCTGTAGAGTTGAGGAAACGGATACTATTCAATGGCCCTGTACGATCGTGGGGTTCGCCGACCGTCAACCTTGGGACTTCTAGTTAACCTTCGAGTAAGGACTAGGTAGATCCTGGTTGTTGCGTTTGACCGATTGCCAAACGGATGGGACTGGTGCGAACTAGAGAAAAGAACTTCGTCTGTGACTTAATTACCGGCAGAACTACAACGAGTTCTTGGCGACGACGAAAGAGAGAGCGAAAATCAAACAAGATATTTTCCCCGAAGGGTTTTTCATGGAGGGTTTATATAGAGGATGAAATAACAGGTTTTTATTTCGCTTGAGAGAGACATTACCTACGTTACATTTAAATGTTTGAATTGTGTGGCGAAGTGGCAAAATACAAAAAAAAAAAAAAAAAATATGGTGATTGGTATAATTTAAGGCGCGAGATTTAAATAAGTAAATTCATATATAAATGCAAGTTTAGGATGATGAGGATTGCGATAACCCAACATTCCGCCGCCTTTGAAAGTATAGGCTTTGAAAAGGGGTACGATTGCCATCTTGCTAATCGGCCGTCTTATTTCTCCCTTGGACGTTTTTACAATAGCTACTCTGACTCGTCTGTCAGCACCTGGAATTATGGTCGTAATTCGCCCCATAAGCCATCTTTGGGAGTGAACATGGTCTTCGTGGACGAAGACTGACGTTTGGGCTAGCGGATACCCACTTCCCTCTATTTTGAAGCTCCTGGATGCGTTCGGTAGACCAAAAGTGGGTTTTGACTGCGTTGATTCTTCGCCACCTCTGGATGAAGCTGATTTCCGCTATGTCGTCTGCTGGTTCGGGAATCGCTTTAAGAGATGAGCCAATCAGAAAATGGGCGGGAGTCAGTTCTTCAAGGTCGTTTGGATCCGATGACATTTACGGTATTGGCCTGGAGTTCATCACCGACTCTATGTCCACCAGCGCTGTTGACGGCTCTTCAAAGTTTAGTTTGACACCTCTAAGACTACGGTACAGAAGTCCTTTTGCGACTTTAACAGCCGCCTCCCATAGTCCTCCGAAGTTGGGTGCCCTGGGGCTATACAATTAAAATTGATGCTTGCATTAGTACAATAGGTTTAGATAATATCCTGTGACGATTTTTAAAATAGCAAATGGTGCAATTCAAATATTCTGGATTTAGCTCCGACGAAATTAGTTGCGTTGTCGCAATAGGTATATGTTTCTAGGAAGAACTCTGCGACCTACCATTAGATAGGGGTCGGTATAAAGATCGGATTGGGCCTCTAAATGTAGGGTACTTTTCCTCTGATCGTATAGTAGGTAAGAATCGGTCCGCAAAAGTCTACCCCACAGCATAAAAATGGACGCGATGAAGTGATTCTTTCTAAATCTTTCTAAATCTCCCATAACCTGCTATAATAGCTTTGGAATGTATCTCATACAGTGAACACATTTCCTCACAGTTTGCCTTGCGATTTCCCTAGCGTTAACAATCCGAAATTTATTTCTAACCAGTGAAGCAAGAGCTTTTGGACCAGCCGGGTAGTTAGCCAAATGCAGATGTCGAACTAGGGTTTTGGTAAAGCTATTATTTTTGGGAAGTAATAAGGGATATTTGTTCTCCTCAGGAATGTTCGCATGCTTCAGCCGCCCTGCGGCACGAAGTTGTTCAATACCATTTGTTTCCTGCAGAAAAGGATTTAAGAATTTCGTTGATCCCTTAAGAGGTCGTAGGGATTTTAGTGCACCGATATTATCTGAAAACGAATCAATTTAAATCAGGCTGACAATCCTTGAAAGAGCTTCCTCCAACTGCGAAACCACTAAAGGAATTTGTTTATTCACGACAAGTTCGGAGGACTACATACGTAGTTTTTGTATATGAACTGAAACGCTCGACTATACGGAGTACGAAATTTTGTAAATTTGGTTCTTATGAGTTTGTGCACATCAATATTTTTATTTGTTTTTTTTTTCAACAAAAGTTCTTCCTGAAAAATCGAAACTTAAAAATTAATGGGCCAAACTTCCATTGGGCTTAGCAAAAATTGAGGACCTTTGAGCCATGTCGAGGTCGATAGTTCATCCACCATGCAGCCTCTCGAAACTATGTCTGCTGGATTTTCGTACGTGCTTCCACACGACACCCTTTGTCTTATCCTGGATCTCGGCTACTCGATTTCCCCCGAAGGTTGTCAATTTCGACGAGTGCGTAGCTTTTCAGTTCAAAACAATTGCAGCGTCTGTCCAAAAGTAGACCTCTGAGTGGTTTTCTTTAAATATTGGGTTTATTTTTTTTCCACAACTTTGCTAATAAGTGTGCTAAAGTTCTAGCCGTGGAAGTTGCTTCCTACTTGCCGGCGCTACTCTGGATTTGGCAACTAGAACCCTAACGTGTACCGATCCTGAGGTATCTGTGGCTCTCAAATAGACGCAGCAACCATATGCGTGCATAGAAGCATCGGCGAACCCATGTATTTGGTAACTCTGTCTATTAGCTGTCAAAGCTAAACTAGGAACTGATAGATTTTCTCAGGGAATGCAGATCTGTCATGAACTGACGCTAAGTAAGCGCTTTGTGGAATAGATGAATCGCAGTCTATTTCTTCAATCCAAAGCTGTACTCGAACTGTCGCTAAGGTGGTTAAAAAAATAGGTTGATTCAGAGTGCGCCAACTTAAGTCATCTCTAAGGAAGTGGTGTCGCCTTTTTTTATTTTATTTAGTATTTATTTTATTAACCCTCTGATCTAATGACACGCTTCAGTTTTTAGTTGGGTTTTCTAATGATTTCTATCCTTCCATTTTCTTCCAGATGGGTCCTTTCCTTGGGTAGAAATAAACATTTTCTAGATACGCTTTTATTTCATTGAATTGTTCTTTTTAATTAGCCGTATTCCGTATATAAGTGAATCGATTGCAACAGTTAATACCACATATTCCCAAATATGGGACGACCAAGTACGTGTCCAGAATTGAAACACCGACCGATACAAATTGCTAACGATTGGCAGCACATTCGCCTGAGAGATTGCAGATAGAATTGGAAATTGTCTGACGATATTAAACGTTTGTTTCACTGATTAGTCATGGTTATTAATTAAACAGAGTTTCAATCGCTGTTTCCGAAAAAAAGGACAAATTCCAACTTAAGGTTTTTTTTTTCCACTGCGCCACATCTCGCGAACGTCTGACAAACATCCGAGAGTAGAACTGTCATGAAAGAGCTTCTCAATTGGCCGTTTGGACTCTGCATCAAATTGTAGATCCCTTTCATTTGTCCCAAAAATGAATGGTTGTGAGAAACTAGGCCCACGGACCTATTTAACTAACTTTTTATTTATTTTTATTTTTTTTTTCTAGTCACAGTTTCACTGTAATGTAATACCCGGTTAATCTGTTTGAAATTCTGGTCGGTCCATATAAAAGCACAACTAAAATATAATTGTGAAGGACATTATTTGACCTACTGACATAATGTGCTATACCCAAAGCCATCGCACGTACAATTCTTCGTAGCGTTATCAATTCAATTACTTGACATTAGGGACACGACTGTACGTTCTTCATATAGTAATGGCAAGGCAAACAAAATCAGGACATATTTTATGCTTTGTCGTATGACAAAGAAGGCTAAACCGCAAATGCTATTCCATTGACATAGGGATTCCAAAAGGTACGCAAACGTGACACGGACCTTCTTAATATAAATTGTTGGTTGCCTCTCGGTCATGCGGAAATGTTATGTCCTGCGGTGTTCTTCGTGGTCCCCTTGGATTCTAATCTAGTTTTTGAGCTATTTTGTTTGTCGGTACACAGGCCCTTTAGGTGTGTAATTAATTTTCTTGTCCTGGAGACAACCGAAGTCTGTTTAAGTGTTATTTCTTCAAAAATTGGTTTTCTCAAGTAAGTAAGTAAGAAAACCTTGGGAAGTAAATATAACCATCTAGGGGAAACAATTTGCTGTTCACAAAGTTTATTAATAACATCGACCATTTGGGTTTAAAGGTGATGACAGAAAGGTTGCCATTAGACTGTTTTAATGGGCATGTTTTTCAGTAGAGAAATGTACAAAATTCAGCAATGGGTTCACTGCACTCGACTTTCCTGAGGGTGAAGCCTAAGGCTAGAGTGAGTCGGGATCAATGCTCAATTGAGAACACTAGGGGAAATAGTTCGCCTTGACATTTATTTTATTTATTTATTTATTTAATTTGAGCACTGTACATTGAGAATAATTTCTTAGAATAGTGTAGGTTGTATATATGAATTTATTTTAAAAATGAATGGTTACAAACAAGATATAAATGTAATTTAGTCAACATGCTCGAAAAAAAAAAATAGAAACAAACAATTAAATTAAAAGAGAACTATCCTGTGATAGAAAATAGGTCACTCGCCCACCCAAGGTTTCGTACTACTTCAGAGTTGGGAATAGTGAAATTTAGAGAACACACTTTAAAAAGGAAACTACCGAGAGGATGTTTTTGCACAACATTTGTCGTCTAACTAGAGGTCATACCGGGTTTTGTGTGCAAATGTGGTCTAGTGGGCTCAGACAGACAGGCAGAGGCGAAACTAATAAGGTTACGTTCTTTCCCTTTGGGTACGGAACCTTATGACGAGAGACGCAATGTATTTGGAACGAAGAAAACACTGTAATTTGCATTCGAGAATTTGTCGCGATTATCCGGAAATGTGATCAAACCTGCGAAGGCCAGAGTAGCGAGGCAGAGTCTAAAATGGCAAAAATTTCGCAGCCTTAGAATAGGCATAATTAATGCTTTTACCAGACTTGTTTTAACCTCCACTGGTAACAAGTGCCTACTGACTGGGTGAAAGATCTCACAGCGAACCATATATTTTTGCAAATATGCTGTTTATAGGGTCACTCCAAGACAGGGTGCTGTTTAATATTATTCACAGATTCTTAATCTTGGACACTATTTAACAAAATTTGTGGAAAATTTGCAAGATCTGGTCGGTGCCTTCCAATTGGTAAGCACTTTATTTTAGCAGGATTTAAATGCAACTGGTTTTGGTTTGACCACTTTACAGGTGATAGGCCGGTAAGTTAATTTCGGGAAAAAGGGTTGTAAGACTGACATAGACTTTGGATCACAACGAACACCACGTTTCTTGTAACTTAATACAGTCAGACGGAAAGTAAGGTCAATGGGTTACAGCTGATGGGCTTCCCAATTAAATCCAGGGCTATCCGATGTGTTACACTCAGGGATTTGAGGTTATTTTTCATTTCATTTATTTATTTACCTATTGTTAATACATCTTTGTTTACAAGAAAGTATCTGTGAAGTCTTTCGTAGGCTTTTCTGCAGAAGGCGTTTTAAATCTGATATAATATTCAGTATAAACTGTAGTTTTATTTAGACTGCAAGCATATTATATAATAAAGACATATAAATTCAGTGCATATACATATTTACATTTAACATATAAATCTTTTTTTTTCTTTGAACATAGAAATAATTAGTTTTCCAAAATATGTTTTTTAAGAAGTTTCTTCCTTTGGCCATCCGGAGAAATGTTTAGTAGCCCTCTAGGCACCGCATTAAAAACCTCGGGTACGATAACAGATAGTTGTTGTCTTTCGTAAAGGCGCCTCTGTCTAGACGTTTAATATTATTGTGAAATATTTGATATTGCACAATATTATTGTTGAAAATCAAGACCCAATTTATGCCGCCCCTAGTAGTTTTTTCACACACTAAAAAAAAGCTTTGTCTACGGTTTCAACCAGTTTTTCGTACGCATATTATGTATGTCAATAAACTTGGTAACATTTCTAGATACATTTTACAAAGTTTCTACTAAATTTCTTTTTGCAGTGCTATGCTTTTTTAAATAACAGGAAGGGCCCAGGTGAAAACGTATTATTTGTTTCTTTTTTAGAGGGTGTTTTAAAAAATTGGGTATTTTTTGGTAATACATAATTATGTACATACCTACACACATACGTTTGAGCAAAATTAAACAAAATAACATGAACTCAACAGAGAAGTATATCTACAATGTAGTAAAATGTAGTTGCTTACTAGGGAGAAGCGTTCATTGGATTTTGTTGCTAAGCAAGGAATGTCTCATTACTTACTGTGAAGCAGTGCTAATGCTGTTAAACCTTGTAAATAAATGTTGTTGAGCAGGAAAAAGAATCCGTTTCATAGATTTTATATATTTAAAAATTGTGGCAGCTCCAAATTGACGCCCCTAGCAAAGTGCCGCCCGGGCCTTGTGCACCCTTTGCACCCCCCTCGCTACGCCGCCGCCGCGAGTGAAAATGTGAAAACTTCAGTATCTATCAGTCAACATGTTGCCTACACAAATATCAGCGGTCAACTAAATTGGGAAAATATTGCACTGTCTGGGGCGCCCAGCCAATAATATTGTGCATCATATTTCACAATAATATTGAGCGACTAGAGGCCGCTTAAAAGTTATTGAATCCTGGAATCCGTGGGCTCTTCTCCTGGTATTTACACTGTGCGCAATTTATTGTTTATACTGATGATCGTTGTAGTATTCTTCAAGTATACTGCGACGAAAAAGTTGTTTTATATTTAAGATTCCCAGTTCAGTGTTCATGATTTGGTTGTTTGGAGAGAGTTTCCAGGTTGTTGTTGTCATTAATATTTTAAGAATCCGATCTTGTACTTTTTGCAGGTCCGAAAAAAGGTATACTTGCTAAAGTTCCTTTCTTACGGTCTCTATAGTTTGCTCGACGCGGTGTTCCGAGACTTTAAAGAGTGTTTTTCCAAAAAAGATGTTTCCCTTTATTCCACCTAAGTGAAATTCAACTTTTTTTTTTCATAGGTACGAAAACATTAAAAAAATCTTAAATTCAATATAAAAAATTTAGACTTTTTAAAGAGCCTAAAATTAAGTATAAATAATTAAAATTTTGAATGTTTTCTTTCATGATTAGCAAGAAGTTTTCATGGTGGGCAGACTTTGTAATTTGTTTGTAATGGAAATACGTTTCTATTTAATTATTTAAGTTTCACAGAGTTTTTTGATTTAACTTTGTCCCTCGTGTTCCAATTTTTTTTTTAATAAAAGAAATATTTCTGGTATTTTTTTTTTAACTCAATTTGGAATCACTGGCTCGACGTAAAATGGTTCTCTGCATGTTACCTTATTCGATTTAGAAACAAACTTCCTTCTGGCGGATTAAAAATCACTAAAATTCGCCCAGTGGTAGAAATTCTGTCATTATAGTAACCTGGCTTATATACAACATATTGGAAAACAAATTGCACACAGCCTCGTGTCTCTACTAAATCTACCCAACAAAACAAAAATTTTGCGAATATTTTGTGGTTAAGGCAGTGAAAGTGGTTCTTTACTATTTCTATAAAAGATTTACGATGAACATAATGGTGCGTGTACTTGCTCGTTTTATGTGAGACACGAACCAGTTTTAAATCAACTGGGTCTGAGTGGCTGTAAATGTAGTTGTAGTGTAAACTAACATAAATAGCACACGTTCTAAACTACGTGTACATACTTAGCTGGAACAGAAAGAGCTTTATCGATAGCAAACTTCGTACTAATATTTGACAGACCAGCAAAACTAGTTGTCAACACTGAATAATTGTGAGATTATCATCAGCCCGTTTGCTTTCGGCCTTAAAGTTCCACCTTAAGTAACAAATTAATGTCCAAGGCCACAATTAAAAAAAAAAAAAAAAGACGGCTGCCACTTTGCTGTATTTTTTTCTCGAAACAAATCCGTCGTCTATCTTGGCAATGGGAAATAAAAATTGACTGCCACAGTGGTAATCATAAAACGGCAGTCAATCTCAATTCAAACGGAAAGAACTTGCATGCGCATAACATTATTACCTTTCCAGATGACTGACTGAAATTAACTACCAAGAATTGCAAACCTCCATTATTATATATCGTTTCATCAGAAAATCCCTCTTTTTGCAAAGGACGATTGTTTTTTTCTTTGAATTTTGACTGGTGAATGAAAGGAATTTCACACCCTTTTGGCATTTCACGGTGGAACCATAGTCGCAACATACTGGTGCAATGCTTTTCCGACTTTTGCAATTCAAGTCAATTTATACGCTCGTAAAAAACTTCAACTCATTTAGACAAGACGATGACTGAACCTGGTTATCTGACAATTTTTCCACACAGTTGAGACGATATGACTATGAGCATAAAAATGGGACAACCGCATACGGGTAAGAGGTTCGGCAGCGAAAAAGCCAAAAGATTCCTACGGGAGTACGAGTATTATACATTTCATTTGCAGATATCATTCTGTCATTTAATAATATCAAAAGGAAAAGATTTCATTCTTCTCCTTTGGTCGGTGTGTGTGCGGGTGGATGGATGGTGCGCAGCAGGTTCTTTCTCTTACATCACACACATGTCATAGGTGAATGCACCCATTGCCGCCGCCACCGTCTTCGAAGGAAGAAAGCAGAAAGCATCATCACATCAAACTTTACCAAAGCATCATCCGCTCGATGCGAACGAAAGAAGGTATAGAGGTAGGTATATGACTATAGGTTGCATCGTATATCCTAGCCGAATGGCAGTCTTTGGGATATTTCATTTGGGTGGGTGATTTTGATCTTCTTTATTTTTTTTTGTTCGCATACCACCCAGCATGCAACCGCATTATCCTCTTCCTTCGTTACGGAAGGATTTGCTCCTGGCTGACTGGCTCAGTAGCTGTCTGTCTCGGCTTGACTGTGCATAAAATGACGGCTCTTTTGCACTCTGCCAGTGAAGTAGAAAAGCGCGCGCGATGTCTCCTTAATCCCATTACTATGGGATTCGTTTCAGTAGCACAGCATCCAGGCTGAGGCTACTCCAGGGATAAATGACGACAGCTGTGGGGGGAGGAAGAGCGAAGCGAAGAAACGCATCTAATCGTTGCAATGTCTTGTGAAAGGTTTGCCTTTTCTCTTTCACGATTTTCGAGGAAGACGTTTTTTTTTTTTAATTTTTTTTTTCGTCTTTATGAGGGCAATTTGGAGATTTTCTTTCTCCTGAACTTTTGTTGGGCTAGATTGAGTTAACAGATTTGCTTAAAAGATTTTTCTCTTTGCTGACAATTGCTTTGAATTTATGTTGACGTTGGTTTCGTGTGATATGTTGGCTTCCTTTCGAAAGAACGACATTGTATGTGTACGATTTTGGAAGAGGACATTTTATCAGATGAAAATTTCAGCAGTGTATCAAACGTCGTATATTTGATTTGAAGACCTTTTTTTGGTTTTAAACGATTCCCCATAAAAAAAAAACAAACACTGCGCTTATGGGCTTATACATATATACAAATACATAACACTTGAAGTTGAGAAAATGCCGCCTCGCGACTCATAGCGATTTAAGTTCCACTGTGAATCTTATGTTACCGTTTATGACATAGAAAAAGTAGTCCATAAGGTATTTAAGTAGATCTTAAATCGCTGAGTAGTACCAGCAAACGGACCTAAATGAACTACATCGAAACATAAGTTGGAAAAAATAATAAAAAAATTCAAGTATGTGATCCTAACATTGATTGCGTACTCAGTTTTTCGCAAAAAAAAAATCTAAAACTCTCCATACAAGCAAACAAAAATTAATTTCTAAGGTAATAAGGTCATTTCTAAGAAAATACTAAATTTGTCTCTATAGGTATTATCTTATGAGGGTTTTTTTTTTTTGAAGAAGATGGACATTTTTTAAATTGAGTTTTCTTTAGTTTACTTGAACACGGCACCAACGATTTTGGACAAAATGAATACTAAGGGTAAATTTGATATTTTCAAAATTATTGCGTCCCTAATTTACAATTAGAATCACCGAAAACGGTAATTTTAGAAACTCCATTTCGATTAACCAATTATTTCTTACATCCCGAACAGTATTAATTAGGTTCCTAGTTTTCAGCTAAATAGTTAAGCAAAGGGTATTTTTCAAACTAAACATTCCAATATTTGTTACGGCCTTGTCTGTTTAATTTTATAAAAACCGCCGTAAAGATTTAGATCAAAATAGAAATTAAAGATAACATAAGTATTTAGTTTTTTATTCAAAAAAGTCGAATAAATCAGTTTTTCAATTATTTATCAAAAATCACTACCCAAATCTCGGCCTGTGTTCGTATATTCACGCTGCGTATTTACAACTGAGCTGGAATTTTGATAGCATTTTTTCTTAACTCCTGCACGTTTCTCAAGAGTGGAACCACGCATGGAATAATGACAAACGTTACTACCATCGCAATTCATTGGTAAACTTGAGAGCTGCTGAAACCAGCGTTCCCACCCTTGTCGTTAGGCAAAGTTCTCATTGCGGTTCAAAATGGTACCCAATGGATCTGAAGGTAGTACGCTATTATGTACATAAAACGGCTTGATGGTATTTTTCAATTAGAATCAATTAGAATTATACAGTAGGTATACATTTTTAAATATTTGTTTTATTTGACCACACATTTTTCAGTTCATACACAAAAAATCAAGTAAAATTACCCCTTTGAAGGTTTATATGTCAAAATTTAAGAATAAATTATAAATTATTTATGTACTTCAATATATAAAAATAAACGAAAAAGAAAAAGTTGTATACATACAAAAAATGCAATAAAAATATTTTGTATAAAAGAAAATAATGTAGAGAATTGAACATACAAGGGTTGTTTGAAAAGTCAGTGACTTTTTGGATAATGCATATTTTTTTTGGCCAACAATTTTTATTTTTTTATTCCCTCCGAATAGTAGGTTTTCTCAAAACTCCCAAAATAGGCATTTGTTTCAATGATGACCTTTTCATTGGACCTAAATCTCTTACCGCCCAGCCATTTTTTTAAAGGTTTGGAAACAGGAAATAGTCACAAGGGACTAAATCTGGAGAATATGCTGGATGGGGTAGCAGTTCATAGCGTAATTTGTGGAATTTTGCCATGCTGTCAATCTTTTGAAATGGTCAATCGATTGCGTTTATGGTCGATAGGATTCTCATGTCCAAATATTCACGTAAAATATGATATACCCGCTTATTTGAGATGCCTGATGCATCAGCAATCTCACGAATTTTAATTTTCCGATTGTCCAAAATCATTCCATGGATTTTATCGATGATTTCTGGCGTAACGACCTCTTTGAGGCGTCCTGAACGGTCGGCGTCATTTGTGCTGGTACGACCACAACGGAACTCAGTAAACCACTTTTTAGCCATTGCAATTAATGGTGCAGATACCCCATTGTATTTATCTAGCCTTTCCTTCGTTTCGGTGAATGTATTTTTCACGTAAAAAAATAATGCTTAATCGGCACTAGAAATTCACTTTTTCCATTTTTATTAAAATTGTAGAGGTTTATTGCTGTAAATAGCTCTCAAACACAAAGTAAATGACGACGGCTACTCAAAATTTCACAGTATTCTAATAAGATGACGACAGTAAAATAAAAATTTACAGTTACTGAGCAAAAAATTTCAAAAGTCACTGACTTATCAAACTGCCCTCTTAAGTATGTGAATTACATATAACAATTTAATATAGTGAGCGATTTTGTATGTTGTAGTTATGGATCAGAAATTTCATGTCCTGAAAATATAAAGTCCTTGTGAATATTAAAAATACTTAAAATGCGCCTTTGAATGGTAGCTATATAGTAGATGGTTAACAGTGTCGACTTCCAGGCCATTTCTGTCTTTTGTTCTTATTTTGTTTAATGTGGAAAAGTCTGCCGCTCAGCAGAAGCGAGAATTTGAATCAGTTGTTACAAACAGTTTTGGAAAATATGAAATGAGCTATTGATACGAATTTATAAAAAGTAGTACGCGATGGTTCTAAAGTAGTACCGCAATAACTTAGCAAAAATGTACTCAAAAACTACAATAAACTACAATTATTGTAGCACGAGAGTGAACGCTGGCTGAAATATAAGTACGGGGAAAATTCCCGTCTGATCACCCTTTAATTATTGAGTCCCTAGATGGCAACGAAGACAGCATTAGAATCGTTGAATGGTACAGCGCGGTGCTAATACTCATATTTAGTGTCCAGGCTAAATTTTACGAACCCACAAAGGCGAAATTTCGTTACAATATATTTAGTGTAAAGATTTAAAATGATTATTAGTGAGGCCTAAAATGTTTGCATTTGTCAGCTGAATAATGTAGTTGAAAGGTCAAACCCTGAAACTATACTGAAAAAGATATACTTCGATGAGCCTTATGCAGGTACCCAGGTTATCATCATGATGTACATGCCCACCGAACGACACTTAACAATTTTGAAGAGTGCTTATTAACCTAGAATTGAAAAAAAAAAATAGGCATGTAGAACCTCTGTTGGGTGTACTTTTTAGAGCACACTTCAAAAATCGGCCGTTCTTTAAGAACTTGCTCACCAGAGCGACAGAGTGCGGTCATTGTCGACATTGTCGGCTCTTATGACTCTCAGAAGTCATCACAACAAGTAGTCCTACAAGATGCCTAAAAAATCTCCTCTGAACGCTCAATATAGATTGCTTCAAAGAAGAAAAACGGTGTACCACAAGGCTGTATACAGTGGCCACTAGTGCTTTTGCGTATCATCGCGTTACGTTGAGGCAAGGTGTAGGTCGTCTTTTTAGAGATACAAATCATGGTAACGATTATTAAAACATATAAGTTTCACGACATTTCTGTTACGGATATCGGCCGCGGTTGTATCATAACATCTGTATTCTGCAGCCTTAATTTGCGAATAGTTTTCCGAGTATACACGTGGTTAATTGAAAACCCAAAATGAGCCCAATCAGGCTGTCAACTGTCAAATTCGCTGTCCCTGGAAAAAGACACCCTTTATTCGGTAACGTGTACTCCGATTACTTGATATACGCTTCGTCCTGGGCAATCAAAAAAGAGAAAAAAAAATTATAACATTTCCACACCAAAGGATATGTCGAATTTAACCTGCACCATGGTGCGATGGTATTAAATTCAAATGCTAGACGATTTTCATTTCCCAGCGAACTGGAAAATTTTCATTAAATTAGAGAATCGCTTGATCCGGAGGGATGGGTGAGGGAGCCATCATGCAGCCCAAGGAGCCCACCAAGCAGAAAAATGTATCTTGCGTGAGAAAATATTTATTTTCTCGTCGTTTGCTTCTTTTTGTGTAGCCCGTTATCAGCTTGAAAGAAGACCAAATGAACGACAATGGCAATGGCAATTTTCCGTCTGAAACCTTAAGCTATGCTGATGTGCGTTCGGAATTTTTTTTTTCTCCAGCCATCATTTCAGACATGCACATTCTCATTCGCATGGCTAAAAATGTTGTCAATTCAAAGGGAAATGCATGATTTGGTACAGAATACAGAACACCTCCCACCCAGGACTTTGCCATGACAATTCAAATCGAAGAGATACGATGTGAATGGGAGTCTGAGTATGCAAGTTTGCGAAATATATCCTTTGTGTCGGATGTTTGAAATATTTGTGTGTAAAGTTGTCATCCCATTAGTTTTAACTCCTCGACATTGAAACGTTAATTTACGAAAATCCCACCATAACAACCTTGATGAAGTGTGCCGCCTTTCAGCGCTTACAATGCCGACAGACTGTAACTTGTTACAACTACATTGTCCTTTTGATGTGAAGCCAGCCTCAACCTTTTCACTTACTTATGTCGCATGAAAATAATTGAATACAGAGGAGAAATGAGTCCTTTCATTCTGTAGCCGTCGCCACTTCACAATGTCATCATGGTCTTACACAATTCTGTATATCTATGAAGGACCTTAATTTCGTAGTCAACAAAATGGTTGCCTTTTGTGTGGGGGGCCTCCATTAATTTGACCAAAAATCCGCCTACCAAAAATGGTGTAAATCGCCCAACCCACTGTGCTTCCTTGGAATAATAAAGTAGGTACATTCACGACACCATAGAGGGGAGGCGAATTTTGTCTTCTAGGTGACAATGAATGAACCTAATTATCGCATCCTTTACCTAATCGATTTTTAATGGTTGGAGTTTAGGGACTTTTTCCGATCGAAAACATTTTTAAAACCATAATTGTCAGTTGACGTGTTGTCCCTACAAAACGATTTACAAACAAAAAATGTCCTTAAAGATCTACCACCTATTGTTGCATTCGTTTGTGTGTACATCGGCGCAGTCTTTAAAATAGAATATTAATTTATTCTAAGGAGAATATGACAGCGCGAACATAAACTCAAAGTTAAAAAAAAACAAACCGAAAACTCCCAAATCGATAGTTTTCCATCAGGGAAAGTAAATTTTAACGGCGTGTCTGGTAGATTTTTTTACGACCTCGTAAAAATATCCTTCTTCTAGTTGCGCTACTCAATTTGTCTTGTTCTTCGTCGTTTTTATTTCCCCTTGTATAGTGTTTGACTACAACACTATATTTTTGGTGTAGTATACTGTACACTAAAAGATACGGCAAATACGAACTTTTGCAAGTGCAATCAATGACTTGTGGCGAAAGGAAACGGGGACAGGGAGTGTCGAAAATCCTTTGCTCTGTAGCGAAGCGTTGAAGAAACTTTGGAAATTACTTCAGAAAAACTTTCCGTCTGCTAATCCATGTGAACAACAATTAAAAAGGTGTTGCTGTCAGTGGGAGAAAAATGAAGTACACACGTTCTGACAGTGTTTGTCTTTATTGCGATGGAAAAAAAAACAAGAGAAAAACTTGACAAGGAAGAGGAAAAGGGAAAAGAGAGGTTCCCTTTGATTTAGCTTTGTAGTTGGTCACTTCTTTAAGTAATTGACTACGATGTTTGTTGTGTGTAGATGGTAAATACGTTTTGAACTAGGATTTGTTGACAAGACTTAAGAAAGTTCTACCGCCGATGTAGCTAGCTTAGTGGATTCGAAAGGTTGAAAGTAAGTGAACGAACTTCTTGCTTTACAGAAAGACCTCTGAACACGGTTGTGTGGGTTGCTGGGTTCGCAGCAATTGACAGGTTGGGTGACCGAGTGAATACTGACTTCAATTATAAGGGTAATTCAGGTCCCTAGGACAACGAAATTACCCCTAACCTAAGAACCTTGAAAAATCAAGTCTTTCGAAAATAGCGTTGTAGTCTTGAGAATAGATCTACTTTCTATTTAAAATTCTTGGTTCTGAGTACCTCGTGTATAAATGAAATACAGAAAAGTATTAGTTCTAGGCGCGATAAATTTTTATCAATTCCAAAAAGTTCAAAAGTGATGGTTTTCCAGGCTCACTTTCTATTAAGGGACATCTTGTCAATTCTTCCGATACTTTTTTACATTTTATACTTACTTTGCATGTTATTTCCAATCAGTTTATTCGAACAATGACTCGTTGATAGATGATTTTGATTATCTTGAGGGTTGCCATACTACTCTTTTATTAAATAATATTAAATAT
Organism: Cheilosia vernalis; assembly: GCA_949126925.1. Taxonomy (NCBI): domain Eukaryota; kingdom Metazoa; phylum Arthropoda; class Insecta; order Diptera; family Syrphidae; genus Cheilosia; species Cheilosia vernalis. The sequence continues at coordinate 87,117,552 of OX421358.1, read as the reverse complement.
TCTGAAAACAATGTTTTTAAAAATCTAGCGGCTTTGGATTTCAGCTTCTGAACCTTGGTTCCGATGGGGTTCCTTCTATTTTTCTTAAAAATTGTGCGTTTTGTTTACATAAAATCGTATGCCATATATTTTATTTATATTTACGTATTAAGGCCCCAGTTATAGCATTCATTGAAATGCATCATTTAAAATGTTGATTTACGTTTTTAAGACGATTAATCTAACAATATTGGCTTTAGTTGGTATCAAATTAAAGCGAATCAATTGTGGAATCTTTTTACGAAAAAAAATAACTTAATTCTAATTAAAACTTTTCTTTAAATCAACTTTTATTATTTCACTGATCATTGAACGATTTAACTGGGGCCTAACAAATTCCTATCAGTTTGGAAAACACCTTTCCCATTTCTAAGTCTGATAGGAGAAATAAAATTGAAAATTATAGAGGTCTGCAATTGTCTGACTCTCAATTTACCGAAAGAACAAATTTCTACCGTAAATCCCTCGTTTTAAAAATCAGCATTGCTTTGTTAAAAATATGTTAACTGTAAGCGATCTTTTGGTAATCAGGTTGATGAGATCTATACTGTTTTTAGCAAATTTTTGATTGAGTTTACCATAAATTGTTGCTATATACACACACAGTAGATTGGGTTTTCCAGCCTTTTTTTTAAAAGCTTTTTTGAATAGACCCCAAAATGTAAAGTTTCATGGTCCCCCAACGAAGGCATATTGGACCACTACTCTTTATCCTGTTAGTGAAGTATGACGTATTGGACCAATATAACAAACAGTAGTGGTCCAATACGCCTTCCTTGGGAAACGCCAGAGGTTACCGATATAATTTTCGAATCAGAACCACAAAATTTACATTATGGAAATTTTGGAATGCTATTTGTTAATTTTTGAGAATGATTTAATATACCTTGTTTGTTTGTTTGTTTGTTTATTTGCTTGTATTATTCATTTCATTACAGCTTAAACTGGTATAATAATATAATATATAATAATAATATGAATAATTTACATAGTTATCGTTTTTTAATTTAAGGGACAAATGTCCTAAATTAGTGATAAACGATACTTTAATGGTAATAATAATACATTCATCTGAGGTTCTGATGTGGGGTGACAGTCAGTAACTAATGTGTAGTAAAATAAAAATAAAATAAAAAATATATAATAATATTTAATCAATCTCAACTTTAAAAAAAAAGAAACAGAATTCCATGAAGAAGTTAATTAAGAGTAAACAATAGTTAAAAGTAAAAATAGTCTTATAATGCCACATTCTTGAGATAAGATTCTTTATAAATATTCAATGCTAGCATGATCTATGGTAAATAGCCAGTCCTTAATTTTCCGTATATATGCATTATGATTGTAGTTTATTCGGATGAAATATGGTAACTTATTAAATAGCACAGAGGCTTTAACTTTGTAAAAATTTGCAAAATTAAGCCATATTATTAATTCGTAAACTATAAGTTTGATTGTTTCTGCTTGGAATATTCCCGCTTTGCTTAAAAAATTCCCTAAGTACCTTAAAAACATACAAATGCCTTATAGGTAGGATTAGAAGTTTTTTAAACAAGGGCCAACTATGAGTGCGACGATTACATCTACAGATAATACGGACTAAATGCTTCTGTGCAATCAAAACAGGTCTAAGAGTATTAAAATACGATCCTCCCCAACTAGTAATTCCATATTGCAACCTAGAGTGTGCCAGACCATAATAAAACCTTAATAATAATTTATTGGAGCAATAAGGTTTAATAAGATAAAGTTTGCGAACTACAAGATTCATATTAGATTTAATAGTTTGGATATGATCCTTCCAGTTTAAATTATTATCTATTAAGACTCCTAGATATTTATAGTTCTTAACCGACTCAATTTTAAAACAATTGTTAGAGCATGAGTTGTTACTGTAAAAATTATTTTTTCCACAGATATGGAGTGGTAGGCTAAATCGTTTACAGACATGCCCATGAAAAAAAAGATTGTAATCAAATAAAACATTATTAGATATTTTAAAGCTTACTAGTTTTGTTTTTTCGGTAATGATTAACTTATGAGCGGCAAACCACAACCTTAATTTTTCTAGGTCGCTTGCAATTTTAGCAATACATTCAAACTCGTTTTGAAATGAGTAAGTAAAGGTTATGTCATCAGCAAAAGCAGTAACTAAGCCATTCCATTGCTGATTAAAGAGCGAGTTTATGTATATCAAAAATAGAAGCGGTCCCAGAACAGAACCTTGGGGGACTCCATTTTTCAAAACACAAGGATTACTGTAGATCCCATTCACTTTAACTTTTTGTTGCCTATTAATTAAGTATGTTTCAAACCAGTTGAAAATAGTTCCCCTAAATCCAGCATTATAAAGCTTATTTAGTAAAATCTGGTGGTCGACCATATCGAATGCCTTTGTCATATCAATGAACAAAGCCATAGTGGAATGATTATTATTTAAACTTTCATATAACTGAGTGCACACTCTGAGAATGGCATCCTCTGTTGATAGCCCGGGCCTAAACCCAAACTGATTCATAAAAAAGAACCTATTATAATCCAAAAAATTTAACATTCTAACCTTAATCAATTTCTCAAATAGCTTAGCAAAAGTTGGTAAAAGAGATATAGGTCTATAGTTAGATACATTTTTTCTATTGTCTTTTTTGAAAAGTGGAATAACCTCAGCACATTGAAGAGATTGAGGGAAATATCCATTTCTGATACTTATGTTAAACAAAAAACTCAACACATCTACCACCTGCCAACAAATGTTTTTTAACAAAATATTTGTTATTCTATCGCTAGTACACGAATTTTTATTGCTGTTGTAACTCTGACAACACAAAACCGAACAAATGAAACGCGCAGTTCTCTAGCTTGAAACAGACTTCATATTTTATTTCTAACTGATTGCTTATATACTAACTAAATCTTATATACTAATCGTTGATGGCTGTAAACCAACGGAATGAAAGTATGTACCAGTGCGTGCTTGTTGCATATCAGCGGCTGGCTGTTGCCGGTGTTGTTGGATGGTGCTTTCTGCCGATGGGAAATTTCTGCCTGCTGATATAACATATTATACCCTCGCACTTATTTTTGAGATGCCCCAGCTTGCTTGTTTCGTAGTCTCTCTGATCTTCTTAGTGCTGGTGGTGTAAGTTCCAAACGCGGAATGCACCTACGCGATGACCTTGGTGATGATGGTTCAGATGCAGGCGGTGACACTAAATCAATGTTTGGTGGACTGGCGGCTGGGAGAATCGTGATACTTGAATCATTTAACTGCTGTTGTTGACTCTCAGATGGCACGGGACTACTGCAATTTGAAAAATTTTTGGCGTTATAATCGGTCATACTTGCCTGTGGTAATGGAAAAGGTGCTTTGACTTCAGTGGAGATGTTCTCGTTGGGGAAAGAACGTGACCGGATCTGATTTTGGTGACGACGCCATAGTCCTTTGCTCGTCTCGACCAAATACATCCGGCGTCCCAAAGGTTTCTTTACAACCCCTTCCAACCATTTTTTCTTTTGCAAGTACTGCCTCACTAACACTGGCTGATTTGGTGCAAACTTCAGAGGTTCTTTATTCTGTTTGCGATTGGAATGGTCTGGTAGCATTACCGAAAGCAACGTGCGGTGCTGTCGTCCATGTAACTTTTCCGCTGGTGACGTCCCGCTGTCGTCGGGTGTGGTTCGATATGTGGACAAAAAAATGCCCAAAGCTTCATTGAAATTCGTTTTTTCCTCCAGAATTTTAACAAGGGCGGCTTTGAAAGTACGCACCATCCTTTCGGCGACACCGCTTGATTCTGGATTGAAAGGTGCTGCTCGTACGTGTTTAATGGAATGTTTGCGACAGAAGACTTCGAACTCCTTTGACGTAAATTGCGTGCCGTTATCAGACACCAACGTTTCAGGCAACCCCTCTTGAGCGAATATTGAGGTTAACGCCTGAATTGTCGCCTCTGACGTTGTTGAAGTCATACGAACTACGAAAGGAAACTTTGACTTGGCATCCACTATGATCAACCACATCGCCTTTTGAAACGGTCCGGCGTAGTCTATGTGTACCCGTTCCCAAACACGTTCAGCGATTGGCCAGCTGGTATACTCCTTGGGTGGATGTACGGCATGGAGCTGGCATGCCTTGCACTGTGCGACCATTTTGCTAATGGCATCATCGATGCCTGGCCACCAACAGGAACGTCTGGCCATCTGTTTCATCCGCGTGATTCCCCAATGACCTTGGTGGAGCAGATCTAATACCTTTGTTTGTAGTTGGTTGGGAACCACTACCCTAGGGTTCTCGCTGTGGAAAATCAGAACATTATTATTTAAGCTTAGACTAAATCTTCTTCTAAAATATGATAATGTGCTGATTTCAGATTTTGGCAGCTGCTTGGGCCAGCCAGACTGCACATAATTTACCACCCGCCTGATAGATGCATCTCGCTTTGATGCTTCCGCGATGACCGCTGCGTTGATTGGAAAATGCTGGATTATGGCTGCACAATCGGAGTCGAGTGTGTGACAAGATTCTTCTGATTTGTCAAAATCGTCGTCCGGGCCCATGGGCAAACGCGAAAGGCAATCCGCATTTGCGTGCTGCTTGGTTGGTCGATACCGTATGGTATACGAGTAGCTCATCAATATGATTGCCCACCTCTGAAGCCGTGCAATTGTCATCTGGGGAAGCTTTTTGTTTGGGTTAAAAATTGTCACCAATGGCTGGTGATCGGTGATAAGCTCGAACCGCCTTCCAAATAAGTATTGGTGGAACTTCCGTATGCCAAAAATGATCGAAAGGGCCTCCTTCTCTATTTGGCTGTAACGTCGCTGCGCTTCAGTGAGGGTTTTGGACGCGAACGCGATTGGCCTTTCGACACCGTCTGGATATAGGTGGGAGATGACAGCGCCTATGCCGTGTGATGATGCATCGGTTGCCAATGTGATAGGCAATTCGTTGCTGAAATGTACTAGGCGTGATACACTTATGATGATATCCTTAAAACGTTGAAATGAGTCTTGCTGTGCCTTTCCCCACACGAAAGGTACCTCGTTTGCTCGTAGATGATTTAGTGGAGCAGCTAATTGGGCGAAATTATTGACAAATTGGTTGTAATAATTCAACTTACCGATGAATGCTTCCAATTCCTTTAAATTGGTTGGGGTAGGTAAGTCCCGAATAGCTTTGACCCGTGACTCAGACGGACGAATTCCTGCTTGATCAATGATATGACCCAGATACTCAACCTCACTCCTTGCAAATTGACACTTTTCCAGACGGCATCTTAGGCCATGATGCTCCAATCTCTCTAACAACGTTTTTAGATTGTGTATGTGTTCCTGGTTTGTTTTTCCCGAGACAATTATATCATCCAAGTACGATACGCAGAAATCAAGGTCGGCTGTCAGCTGTTCCATGTAGCGCTGGAATATCCCTGTCGAGCTGGAGGTTCCAAAAGGAAGGCGTTGGTACTCGAATAAGCCGAACTCGGTATTAATCACGCAAAGTTTCCTTGAAGACTCATCAAGAGGGACTTGGAGATAAGCGTCGGACAAGTCGACCTTCGTGAAGTACTGGCCTCCTTGTAATTTGTGGAAAAGCTCCTGAATCCGGGGAATGGGATGGCGATCCACCTCGAGCTGTGGATTTATTGTGACTTTAAAATCTCCACAGAGTCGCAGACTACCATTTGGTTTTGAGACTAGCACGATAGGTGTCGCCCACTGACTAGTCTCGACAGGACGGAGAATATTTAACTTGCGCAGCCGATCGATCTCGATTCTTACTTTTTCCTTTTGGGCAAACGGAACTGGACGGTACTTGAAATACCGCGGCTGACTGTTTGGCTTAAGTGAAAGGTGTGCGATGAAAAGCTTACTGCATCCCAATTCACGACGAAAAACTTCTTCATGCCTCTCGCAAAGCATCCTTGCCTGATTTCGAAGTTGCTCCTTTGACTCCATAGCCACCTGCAATACGATTTCATTGCTTTGAAAAGATATTTTACCTTGAAAAGCGTTGAACCAATCGAGTCCCATTATGTTGGATCCATGTTGACTGTTAATAATTAACAATGGTAATCGACACGTCCTGTTTGCCCAGCTGACCTCAACATTGGTTACTCCCTTTACTGGAACGTTCACATCGCCGTACGCCTTCAAAATGCGATGAGTTGGAGTACATGGTGGTTCTCCGAGACAGAGGTAACCCGTTAAGCCAACCAATGAGCATGTAGCACCGGTGTCTAGCTGGAAAACAATTGGTTGCTGATTAACCTGCAGAGTTATAAAAATTTTACGATCTGTCTTTTCCGTTTCCAAACCTGCTGTTGCTACTTCCTCTAGCGTGCAAATAGTAGCTGACTTATCATCCATTAACTGGTAGGTATGTTCGGACCTAACGGGTGTGCTACCCTTGGAATGACCCCTACGATTTTCATTTCGTCTACCGCGTGTTTTGTTTTGCTTGCGCTTAGCCCCCTCTGCAACAAAACCTTTGTGTTGTGCCGACATGCATACCGTTTTGATATGCCCCCGACGATTACACACATCGCACACTGATTCCAAATGCTTGCAACTATTGCGTTCATGTTGCACGAAACAACCTGGACAAGACTTCCGCTTAAGGAAGTTTGCGCTTGCCTTACGAGTTTGCTTGGCTGTTCCCAATTGATGGACCTCACTGGTATGTGTTGCTGCTGCTGAGATGCTGTTTCCCTTTATAATGTCTGCTGCTAACTGAGTAGATTCATACGCTACCACCAGTTCCTCAATTTCTTCCAAAGTTGGATTCTTCTTTTGGGTAGCTGAGACCCGAACAGATTCATGCGGAGTGTAAAATACAACCATATCCCGGATCATGAAATCGGCGTATGATTGGTTGCATCCCTCCTTTCCACATACGAAAGCACAGTCTCTCGCTAAGCCCTTTAAATCAGCAATCCACTCGGAGTAGGATTGTCCCGGCATCATTTTCTGGCGCAGAAACTTGCACCTAGATGCTAGAACGTGTAACCTTGTCTGAAAATGCTTTGTTAACTTCTCCGTGAGTTCCTTAAAAGAATTTTTGCTGACGTCTGCCACCTGGAAAAGTTTTTTAAGCAATTCATTGAGAAAACTTCCACAAGTCGAAAGAAAAAATGATTTGCGCAATTCGTCGCTATCAACGGAATTGGCAGAGAAATGCTGCTGAAGCTGGAAATGATAACTGTCCCAGCTTTCTTTGTCGACATCAAATGTTCTGAACGGAGAGATCGATTTGATTGGGGAATTTGCTGATGTCCCCATTGCCAATCGTTCTATAAATTCGGTGTTCGATTTCATAATTTGCTCGACCCAAAGCTTTTGTTGCTCTAGTACGGACTTTATTGCTTCGTCCATAGTTTACGACAGTGCGAACCGAGAGAAAAAAAAAATGTATTTAATTCCGTTATCCTCGTCGCCAAATGTTGTAACTCTGACAACACAAAACCGAACAAATGAAACGCGCAGTTCTCTAGCTTGAAACAGACTTCATATTTTATTTCTAACTGATTGCTTATATACTAACTAAATCTTATATACTAATCGTTGATGGCTGTAAACCAACGGAATGAAAGTATGTACCAGTGCGTGCTTGTTGCATATCAGCGGCTGGCTGTTGCCGGTGTTGTTGGATGGTGCTTTCTGCCGATGGGAAATTTCTGCCTGCTGATATAACATATTAATTGCTTAATGACATTATAGCCTTATGAAGCTCACCAGAATTAATAGTTTCAAATACGAAACTATTAACTTGAACTTTATCAACAAAAACATCTGATGGCAAGCTGAAGTTGCATGAACAATAGGGTTTAAAAGATGGCTTTATTTTTTCCGAAATTTCCGTAAAATGTTCATTGAGCTTATTGGCAATACTTTCGGAGTCATAAATTTGGACCCCATCAACTTCTAGATTATATATCTCCCTAGGTTCTGCACTTTTTCCTAAAATGCTGTCTACGACCCTCCATTCCTTTCTACTATTGCCATTTGCTCTTTCAAACATATTGAAATAATAATTATTACGTGTTTCTGTAATCATTTCTTTAGTCTTTTTGCATAGTTTTTTGTAATAGGTTTTCAGTCTATTATTTTGCGGATGTTTAGCAGATTTAACAGCGTAACAATTTTTAGCTTTAATTTTTCTTAGGAGACAGTTTGTCATCCATGGTTTTAAATGCGTTTTTCGTTTGGAAATATGCGATAGACTAGTACAAGATTTAATATGTTTTTGTAAGATCGCGAGAAATATGTCAAAGGCTAAGGAAGGATTATTTTCTAAATACACCTGTTCCCAAAATTCGTATGTTAATCTTTCATTTAACGTCCTATAATCGATGATTTGTTTAGTTTTTGGGAGATCGATTTTTTTTGGATTAGAAATCATATGAAAATTAAGAGTGATCATGTAATGATCAGTAATTTTGTAGTCATAAACTGTACCATTCAAAATATTATTAAAATTTTTGTGTACCCTGGTAAAAATATGGTCAATGCAAGTTGAAGTACAGTCTGTAACTCGGGTTGGATCGGTAATAACACTTTTTAGTCCATTTGACGCCATAAGAAGAAGATAGCTCTCCGTAAAATTATCGGAATGGTTTGCTTTGTTAATGTTTATATCTCCCACTACAATCAAATTTTTTTCTTTCGATAGGCTTAATAATCCATCTAGTTCATTTATAAAAATAGACTTATTAATTTCCTACAGTCTATATATGCAAATAAATGTATATATATCATTCATAAATTCGAATGACAACTTCACAACATCAGCACTTGAAAAAGTAATTTTAGAACAATTGCATGTATAACCATCTTTTACATAAACCATAACTCCCCCAGCTTGGTAAGATTCATTACAATTTGCAAAAGGCGACAAATACCCTGGAATATTATATAAACTCAATTAATTTTCGTAAATCCATATTTCACTTAATACAATTACTACTGGTAAATTCTCTAATGCATTGATATGAGCTAACAGTGAAACAAAATTACTTCTAACACTACGAATATTTGGATGTAAACAAAAAGTAACATTTGAATTGGAAGGAGCATCTGGATAATTACATGAATCGGATTTTTGACGAGGGACATTACACACAGAATTCATAATTTGTTAAAATCGTCAGCACAAGTAATTCGAACAAAATTATCACAATCGTTCCTACGCATGTACACTATCCCATTCCTAGTCCAAACGTATTTATATTTCTTTGATATTTTCATAGACGTTGCAGTTTTTAGCAGCTGACGAGTCCGATAGGTCAAGCAGTCGTTGATGTACATTTTCTGTGGCTTCGCGTTGGAGTCGAATAGAGATGTTGTTAGCCGTTCTTTCTTCTCTTTTATTGCTCTCATTATTTTTACTTTGCAATGACGCGTTGTAAGTCTTATATGAAGAATATTGATAAAGCTTTGTGAATCGTTGTTGTGAGCGTTTTGGTGACATTTCACAATTTTTTTTGTGTAACAATAGTCAATATCGTTCTCTGTTACTCCTACATTCAGCCCATCACGAAAAACTTTCAGCGCCAAGTCGATGTTGGAGACATTATTGCATTGGAACGGAATATTGTGGATTTCGACGGTGTTAGCAACCATTTGCTGCTCGAAGAAATTTACTTTATTCTCCAGCATAACGATTTTTTGTTCACACTCTTTATTTTTGGCTTGAAGTTCTTCTATCTGGATCCTTTGAATTTCTTTTACTGCGAGAATCTCTGAATAAATCATTTCTAGCGTAATATTAGACGATCGAGCTGATGAGGTTTGTGGTAGAGATGTAATGGGCAGCTGGTTTTGCTTTTTTTTTTGAGGTTTATTCATCTCACTTGTGCCACTTACAGGAACCGTACCAGAAAGAGAATCGCGACGTTTCGCTGCTACACAATTCGCACATCGCCATGGTTTGTTGTTTTTTTTCATAAATTCTAAGTCTACTGGCAAAATATTTACACATGCAGCATGGAAAATTTTGTTGCAGTCACTGCATACAACTTTTAGTTCGGCACGTTCAACTTTACTTTTACACGAATTACAAGACATTTTCAGTTTAGTCTTATTTAAAGTAAGCTTATATAAGTTCCCGACGAGTGTGTACCCCACAACATACGAACTGAAACTGTGAAATGCCTTGAAATGATAATCGTCCTTTTCACCTATTAAATTCAGAAATTTTATCTGTGCTGCTCTAAAAGCAACCGCTCTTTAAACATTTTCAAGTGTTCTGTCATAACATTTTTTCGCTTTAAATCTCCAGTCAAGTACACGTATTCCTTTGATTTTATAGTCATTCCCCGTGCTTATTTATTCAAAGATTTTTATTAGATACCAAGCTATAGTTTATTTACCACCTTTAACCCCATCATAAATAAGGCAAACAGCTTGTGAGTTTTTAGACGTGTATGTTCTCAAGAAACTTGTATATCGCTTTTTTTCTTTTTCTGTCTACATCAGAATATTGCGTGGTGTCCGTATTATAGAGTTCATAAAACTAGAATCGATTCTATACAAAAAATATATTTTTAATATTCGCTCTTCGAGGACTTCCTTGGGTCGATCTTAGCAACGTACCCCCTTATTTATCTAGGTCAAAATTGATTAAATTAGAATCATTGGATGTTGGGAGAACGGTGACCATTTGTAGGCTTCTAATAGGAGAAGTTGATTCGACGTTCATCCCAAGTCATCGCAATATTAATGTTCCTTCATTCGACTTGCAAAACTCTTAAAAACTCTACAGATGTCACCTGTATTGATTCTGACGGATGTTAAAGCTGGTTTGAAACAACTATTTGCAATACATTTGTACTAACTGCTAGCTGTTTGCAATTTTAGCTATAAATTCCAATGACCAGCAGAACAAATCCAGATCGGATTTCGAGGACAACAAAACACGACCATGTGCATCGACCTCAAGAGTTCCTTATGAATTTAACTATTCAATATCTCGAAAGATCAAAGTATTCTGCTATTCAATTCCAAAAAGCTGATATTTCTCGTTATTCGTTAGCATTATTCAAATCATAGAAATCCTACATATACAAAATATTTAAAATTCGCGGAAGAGCAACAACTTTACTTGAATAAAATTCATCTACTCGTACATTTCAATTTATTCATTGTTTTCATTTCAGTTGCTTCTCTTATATCATAAGGTTTATGTTTCCGCTTCCTTTCTTCCCTGCCCATCGAAAGAATATTGCAAGATGTAAATCTGAAGAAAGTAGCTGGTGCTTCTCTCTTGAATTTATTTCGTTAGGAAAAAAGCAAAGTCTCAAAGTCATTAATAGAAATTCCAAGAACGTATTAAATTAAAAAAAAAGGAAAAAAAAAAATTTACACACCATTCACTCGTGTAAAGGAGATCAAATTTGTGTACCTACAGTATACACCAACTTGTCCATCGATGTAGTAAAATTTTGTTAACATGACCATTAAAACCAGAAGCAGGAAAGAAGCCGTTTCCCATTACATATTGGTTCGTAAAACAATATCCACACCCTGGCCCCTCTGCCTCGTTTCAAACCTAGGTGCGAATTAAGAAGTCTGACAAACAGAAACAGTATACAAGTAATTATTGGGATAAATAGATTACACCAGAAGAAATTATATGTGGATGGCGCAAAATCCTCCAGAGAAGTCCTTTGCAAGGGTCGTAGATTTATGCAGACATTAAAGCTGACCGAAATGGATCTCTTACCATTGGAAATTCTTGTTCGTTTCCTTAATTTTACGTTCGTAGGGGATGATAAATGAGTGTGTGTTCGTGTTTGTGTTTGTGTTTATTGAACGAGAATAATGTTACCGAATTATGTATTTTCACGGTTGGCGAGAGTGTTTAATTAGCTTGTTAGGTTCGGTATTAATCACAGTTCGATCGGCACCAGAACTGTTAATGCAATGCACGATTTCACTTTGATGTGTTGTAATCATGAATCGACTGGAACTATGTTTACATATGGGACATTATTTGCTCTTTGCGAATGTAAACCATCAGTATAAGAAGTTTTCTATCTGAGGGGGAAGTTTTGTTTTGATGCAGTTATCGCTATAAAATATTTGAAATCAATTTCCGGTTGATGGTGTCTTGGTCATTACTTGGCATATGCACTCAATTTCATGGTGCCCATCATGAAAAAAAAAAAAAACAATTTATACAAGAGATACTAGAATCTTTTTCTTTTAAATATAAGACAGCAACACAATGTCTGCGAATAAAGGATCTGTGTATATAGACAAACTCGAAGTGGAAGGCTTTTTTCCAGCAGCTCCCCGAAAACAGACTTTGAACTTCAAAGTTGTAACATTTCTCCCTTCAAAAGGAGGGGCTATAGTAATAATACGGGAAAGCAGCAATCGACATCGCCGCCAAAATCCATGTTCAATTCCATATTTAAGTAGGGTCCAAGTCGCAATCGAAATTCCTATTCTTAAGAAAAGCCCCTTCTGCATATTCCACCAGAGAACAGGCAGAGTTTTCAATGACTGAATATACCTGAACATAATATAAGAAGAGGGACCAGCTTGATTCAGCTCACTCTACATGGTTGGGAACAGTCCGAAGTCAGTCTTTATGCACTGGAATTACTTCACGCTGTAGAGATCTCAATATTCAACAACCGATTGTTTTACATTTTATATAGTCAAGTTTCGCACAGTGCCGATGCCTACTACACACGCGAAATTTGGTGAAAAATGTGCAGCTATCAGAATCTTTGGAGTTGATACGCAATAAGCTACAAAGCGTTGCCATAACTGTCCGGGTTTTCCCATATACGAGTATGTACTTTTTTCTAGGTTGTGCGTTATTTTTTTTATTAAAAAAATTAAATATTTGTCATTTAGCTCTAATTAAAAAAATTGTAGCGAATAACTCCTACTAAATGAACAAACAGAACCAAGAATTAAGTACGTGTGTTTTCGTCCTAGTTTTGTTCTTCTTTTTGGACTAGAAATAAGTACTCCAATCGATCATATGTATAGATAACGATTAATGACTGATACAAATGAGGGGAAGGCACGTGGCTTAGTGGTTGGTGTGTTTGACGACTGAGTGATGATTTCTAGCCCCGAAAAAAAAAAAAAACACGCATTCCAACTAAAGGTTGTTTAATAACTATTTTACTTCTACAACACGCTCTCAATAAGCTAATAAAATGGGCTAAAAGATGTGGGTTGGGTGTAAACCCTTACAAAACTGAACTTGCAAGGGCAAATACTCAGTTATATACCTACCGAATATGAGAATACGTGAAGCACCCATCCCTTTCTAACATATTGTACTTAATAAGTACAAGCTCCTACGTAAAAGGAAGTACTAAATATGTACTTCTTTCCTCGTCAAAAGCAGTGCTAAGGGTGTACTTTGCTTGTGATGGTGCCTTCAAACTATAATAAACAAATTATTATAAACATTTTTCCATACAAAGTTAACGCGTTCAGCGATCTCTTACCTGCTCGGCCATCTAGCACGCACTGATTTGATTTCTTTCAACACAATCGGCCTTACTAATAATCAATCACTAATGTCGACAACTAGTTAGATGTCAGCTTTAGTAAAAATGTACCTACAGCTTTTGTGAAATGGTACCAATAAACAATTGGACCTCCACATTTACTAGTCCGACAACTTTCTTAGAATCTATTACATTTGTTGTCATTGCAGAGTTAAAATTTCATAATTTGTTTTCGTGAAAAACAAGGTCAATGGTCTCTTGCACAAGGAGGATTTTATTCTAAAAGAAGGAATACATAAATTGCAATTAAATTTGCCCAACACATATCTTTCCAATCCTCTTTAAGACTTATAAGCAAAAAACAAAACACAAAATAGGAAATGCACAAAATATCCGCTGATCTGTCAAATATCATATGCAAATCAGTAATGCCCTATCGTTCGATCGGACACAATTTCCAGTGCTTTTATGGTACTCTTTCCATTGTTTTCTAATACTACCTCGCGATTTCTTTATGAGTGCATTTGTGTCGTAATAAAGTCTCTTTCAAATTATTCAATAAACGGAGCACAGTTTATTTGAATGGTTTCATTTTTTCGTAGGCTGACTCAAAACTTATTAGTGGTGGTCTAAACATCACAATTGCGTCGTTAGCAAGTGAATATTTTTGAAAATAGAAATAATAGTTGGCTCATTCATTTCAGAATAGATTACAATCGCACGTATGAAGCGTGTTAAGAACTTGGAAATAAATACAATTTAACCTATAAAAAATTGTACGGCTTATATTTCGGGAAACAAAAGTTGAAATTCGAACTGAAAAATATAAAACGCACATTTGTATGCAAAATATAAAACGCACTTGCTGATAATTCTATTTTTATAACTATATTTTCCCCAAAGTGAACCTTTGCACACCAAACATTGTCTCATTAGAGATCCTCATTCTCGGCAAAAAGTTTGAAAGTTGTTTGGTTGCAACAAAATATCTACCCGAGTCGCCTAAGGTACTGAGAATTGTTGCAAAAAGGTATGAACCGTCCAAACTTAAGTAAGAGGATATTTTATTCTGTTTGTGACGACTGTCAAGAAAGTCTTGGAAATATCCCAAACTTATATACAACAAAAAGCAAGAACTAGCGGTTAAACAAGATAAAACAAGAAAAAATAACACAGAAATATATGCTTCACATGTTAAGAAATAAAACAAAAATGCAATATTTTTCAATATTTTGCATACATTTGTACAAATTTGTGTTTGTTAAACTTAAAAACTATTTGCATTGTTGTATTGCAACGAAAAAAACTAGAAAACACTCACAATTTACTAAAATTAATTAATAATTGTAAACGCTCAGGCTGAACAACATCGTATTAAATTCTCTCCGATTACGAAATTTAATACCGTGATTTTGGATGGTTGGGCAACACTTGTCTTCAAACATGGCTTTCTCAACACTAACATTTAACTCTACAGTTAGCGATAGTCTGGTAACTATATTTGTTTATTGGTAAAGGGATTTTGGAAAGTGTGGAGTCTTTTCGTAAAGTGCCAGACTAAAGTTGATTATTGGTAAGGCCGATTGTATTTTGCATCTGATCATTTAACTACATAAAAAAGCCTTGATTCCGATTCTAAATAGATATCGAATATGTTGCGATTGACATTCACTAAATACACTTAAAATACATTTAAGTGTTGCCATTTTTAAAACCTCTTACGAGTGCTTTTCATTGAATCGGGGAATATTTTCGGCACCTGTCCACTTGGTAGTCCCTCGTTACAGACATCGTTGCCTCACGCTAGTAGCTTAATTTAAAGAAATTGGAGTTACCTACCTTTTGTTTAATGTGGATGCATTTTTTAAACCCATTTACTACCATCTCTCTGTGACCATAAAAGCTTAAGTTATGGACTATAATGTGTCCTAACACTAATTAAAAGAAAAACCATATGAAACCTTAAATCTTAGGTTTTAAAGTACGTACCCATGTTGTTGAAAAATTCTAAATTATGTAACCCCTTTGTAAGAAATATGAATTTAACGATGAATGTCTTTCGTAGAGATACTTAAATGTATTTAAAAAAACCCCAAAGTAGGCGGAAAGGCAACCGTTTTAATGAACAGAAGAAAAAGGGATCGCTTGTTGGATTTCTTCGTATACATATCTACTGCATATTAGCGAAAGGTAAAGTAATAAATTCCAATGTGTTAGTGCCATTATAAATTTTCCTAATGCCGCCTTTTTATTGGGCTATATGTCATGGATACTTTTCATATTATCACGCACTTGTGTAGTGTATGACATAAAGAGATTATCATTTTAAAGCGCAATATCGAGGATTAACTCATTAGGTGTAAGAAAATCGTTTAATAAAAATCATCTGCATAGCTCATTTGGTCATTTGATTAGTTCGATACTCAGCCAAATTACCAACTATAATCTCAACAACTCTATTTTTGAGTGCAGTGGCACAGCTAATGTGCTGGACTGCTCAGTGAGTGCTTTAGGTTCCATCACCGGAAATAAGAAATTACGTCTTAAGGTGTTTCGTTCTGCGTCACCTCTTGTGAATGTCTGACAAACAACCTTCTCATGCGATTGGACTTGTTGTAAAATTGTACGTTCCTTCCATTCGCCCTTAAAAATAAAAAGAAGAATGAGATTTTATTTTAATCTCAATCCCACAATGTGACTTCTGACCTAACCTTCCAAAAAATATTGACGAATCGATGTGGATTGGGCGTAAACCATTTTAAAATTAAACATGTCCTCTTCTCCAAAAATTTAAAAATTTTAACACATTGACCCTTTCTTTCTTGTTTTATAAATTTAAATTGGATGTCTTATGTCTAACGTACAGAAAAGTTTGTTCCATATAATGTAGGTAAAGAGTTCGATTGATAGAACTCCGACGACATCAAATCTATTCGCCAACCTCTTCTTTGGGGACTTTTAAAAAACGGAAATCATTTGGATTGGCTTAAGCCCGGGACATTATTGCAGAGGAATAGGCGGGGTTGTCGTCCCCACTCGATAACCAGCCCTAGAATAGTAGTCCAGTTGTCTCTACAATATGGTTGTGGTCCCAAGAACGCGCATTTTGATTCTGCCCTATCTAGTTCGTCCGCCGATTTTTTGCCTGTAATACCTGATGATCAGCTACCCATCCGAGTCTTACTCTATTGTGCCTGAATATGCTTGGTAGGGCATCATATCAGCAGTTTATTATTTTTGGGTATTGAACGATAGGTCTTGTAAGACCGCTTGACTAACTGAGAAGATTTGTATTTTGTCGCCTTTAATTCTTTTTACATTCCTATGCATTCACCCTGCGGCACGACAATCACTAAAATACGTTCGCCATTTTCCTCAAAATTCGTCTGATGTTTAGATTCTTCACAAATGTCTACCACAGATTTCCATTATTCCTATACGACTCTCCATCAATTCGAATCTATTGTTGCTCTTAGTGTCGATAATATTGTTATTGGCGCCGCCTGCCTCTACCTCAAATGAAACCTTAAACTGAACTCATTCACGTCTACTTACATTGGTTTCAAGTTTCCATATTGTTATGCTTACATCGATTTGAAATCGAGAGAAATGAATTTTTTATCTCATAAATAATAAATAAATATTTATTTTATTTTATTTATTTTTTGTTTTGTAGTGCTGAGCAAGGGACAAGGTGAGACTTGTCGTTATCGCTTCTTGGGAAAATGCGGTGGTTATTGTTGGATTGTGACACAAGCCACGATTGTCTACGACAAGCAAAAACCGCAAAATGTTGTTTGCGTTAATTATGTTATAAGGTAAGTGGCCATACAGTTGTTAATTTTTTATTCTTATTGTTAATGGGTAATGCGCCTCATTTCAAAGGGGAAACTCATAAATAATTTGTTCATTCCTGTAGTTATAAGTGCGAAGGGGGACATATTTTTTTTAGGTGGATGGGTGTTTTGTTTATCATCCTTGTGATGACAAAAATACAAATAAAAATAAAGATTTTTAATCGCACTCTTTATATCTTATAAGCGGCAGTACCTACACATATCCGTTCGATGTAGTTTGATGCAGTAAAATCGAATGCAGGACCCTTTTCATTTACTGAACAAAGTCCTTCAATACCAGGCACAATTGTGGCCCAATTTCGAAGTTGTTGGACTAAACAATTTCATGCCAGGCTTCTTATAGAGGACCGCGTATAATGCCAAATGATTTTAAGTCTAATCATTGTTTAAGGCGCGTACAAATAGAAGCACAACTTCCTCCTTTACGCCATTCTCGTGTATGTATCATACACATTTCGTTGCAGAATCCTGCGTTATCACACTCTCGTACATCTTCACTCCTTAAGCAGAATTTAAAATATAAATTCCACGTCTGTCCATTAAAATTCAATTTCCACCCCCGAAAAGTAAACTGACTCGTGTCACTTAGTGATTCCCATTTGATTACTATTCCTGTCACTTAACGTGTACCATTTTCGCATCTCTATATCTCTAGATCTCGTCCTTGGGGACACAATAATTTATTTAAAGAAAGCACAAACTCCAATCCCTCGTCCACAATGCAAAAATTCAATGCGAGTACGATTACATAACCGAAATTATCTATAAAAAGGATAATAGTCGCAAAGTGGGTATATAAAGTTATAAAACCTTTTCAGGTGGATTTCCGTCTCGTTTTGGGAGAGAATATAATTAAGAATGATGACGGTGGAAAGGACCTATTGGCAGAGTTGAACGTAGTCGTCTCTATAAATATTTAAAAATATATATCCAAAGTCAACCTTCGCTGGCACCACTCACATATTTATGAAAGAATTTTTCGTTTCTTTAACAAGATGTCATAAATATTGCTCGAACATTATGACGACGGTGCGAGTGGTAGTTGAAGGAAGAAAGAAAAATTGATTTATATCTTGTTCGGTGAAATTACTTTCAGCTTTAAATGGGTCTTTAACTACACGTGCGTTAGGAAATGTGCATTGCCGTAAATTAAGTCAATATAGCCGCACACCAATTTGACATAGGCGTTCGACAAATCTTTTGTCGTCGTTAAAATTTGCTGCTTCATGCGTGTTTCTTTCGTTGAGGATGAAAGTACTATACATCTTTCACAAAGTTAACTGCCTGTTGTGGTAGATATTATATCCCTCGTATCACGCGAGCGTGTATGTGGTTCTTGAGGTTAGTGGCAGTCAGAAATCCTGAAGGCGATGGTGAACATTGTAACTGCTCACGCATGGTCTAGGAAATTAAAATTTGTCCTTCGCTATTATAAATATAACTGCACGAGGGGAAGAGGTTCCTCTTAACTGCCCTTTGGATTCTTAAAGGATATTAAAGGTGCTGCTACTGGTACGATTAAGGATGTGATTTAGGGATTATATAGAGTTTTATTTCTTGCCATTTTTTTTTTATGGTTATTGAGGTTTGTTTGGTGGGTGTAAGTAGGAGTAGGCAGGCTAATATAAAATATATCTCTTTCAGGCCGGGTGAGTACACCTTTTTGTTTTTTATTATTCTAAAGCTATAATCCTGAAGGAATGAACAACTTATATCGCGTGGTTTATGGCATATAAATATAGATACCATTTTATTAAATGGACTTTAAATTGAAATCGATAATGAATGAGAGTGGTTTTGAAATGAGGCTTAAGTTAAATTTAGAAATGTAAACAAATTGTCAGCAGGAAATTGAAAATTTTATTAAAAGTGTTTAATATCTGCACCATTAAAACAAAATCTAAGCATTAGTGATCCAAGGACGTGGAAAATTTGCCTTTTTGGAAGATTTTTCCATCTCTTTGTCTGCTAGAACAAGTTAGTTTGATTCAAGTTGATTAGGCTGTTTTTTTTTTTTTTTTTTTTTGTGACAAAATGAGAGATTCGAAAAAGAAACACCACGAACTTGATTAAAGTCAGAAATAACTTTCATGCCATGAAAATGAATGAATTAAATTAATATAATATATTTGATGGAGTCAATCAAATGTTTGTGAGCTCTGCCTACTTCAAACACAGGTACATAAACGTACAGTATATTCAAAAGGAATACAGTCTATTGTTTTCAAATGTTTTAAGATTATAAAGACAGTAAAAATTGAGCAATAAATTTTTGGACAGTATCAAATCAGTTAAAAGCCTATTGCTATCTTTAAAAGATGTGTTTAGACACGGTTCTCAGAAACCTTATTTTTAGATTATTTTGTATTCGGCAAATCAACATTTTTTAAATTCGTTTCCACTTAAAAAAACAAAACAATTTTTATTAACTTCACTTCCATTTCGTTGAGACCTTTTTTTGAAAATTGTGTATAGGTACTGTGGGAAAGAAGGGAATTTAAGCTTTTCAAGCTTTTTTTAAAAAAAAAAAAAGTCTTACAGCTCCAGAATAAACGATCATTGATGGAACACCTTACTCTGGGGCTCAATTAGCACGTATGAAAATACAGCGTATCTATACGAAAGAACCCACCCACATAAATTTATTATACACTTTTTATTTCATATCAAAATAGAAGTATATTTTAATATATTTTAAAATATTATACAAATGTGTAATTTTATTCAGAAATATACCGTCTTGCAAATCGTGGGAATCACTGTCACTTCACAATGCACGAAGCAAACTATAGTGACACCTACTCGCGAGCCTACATGTAATTCACTTGCCAAAATTTGTCATTGTGATAATAAAAGCACATCTAACATTTCTAAGCAATGACAGCTACCGAAATAGCGGGTCATTCACAATAACACCTCTTAATGGAAAACCCTTTAGTTTATCTTGTCTTTTTCTTTTGTCTTCAATTTGAATTTCATTTTGGCATGGTAAACCATTTTCAAAAAACTTAAATTTTTGTAATACCCTTGTGGTTGCCACTGGACTGGAAAGTAAGGGAACGAACATTTGGTCAGGCAAGAACAAAACATAGGAGTGGGTTGTGTCCTCAAGAGCTTCCTCATCGCCGCAGCCTCTACAAAGTTCTTCTTCCGTCAAGCGTAATTTTTTCATGTGGTACCGCAGAGTGTTGTGCCCCGTTAGGATTCCTACGAGGGTGGAGAGAGATTTGCTATCCTTTGGGAGCCGAACTGTTACCGAGCAGATCATGTCAACTATTAGAATTTCAGTGAAACAAATCATTTAACTCAGGATGGTCGCTGAGATTTGTCGCTTTCATTGGAATCAAAATTGTCGAACTGCGAATTGCCACTTTGTTTATGAATATGTGGAGAGATGTTAGTCCTATTGAGGCTTCTATAGCCGCAGTACGACAGGTACCCATGGCCCCGGATATACCGAGACATGCAAGTCGTTGTACCCTTTAAAGCTTATAAATGGCGGTCTTTTGCTTTGTTTTAGTCCATCATGATTACTCCCTGATACTTAACTTCGTTGGAATACTCAGTGATCGTATCATTAATTGTAGTTTAACCTAAGTTTATATTTCTTCTTTTGGTAAAGGACAGTCCAGTCTAGGACACATAAATTTTCTTTTACTTATCTGTCAAATCATAAACAGAAATCAATTTTATGGACATTGAAAATAAGTGTTATAAAAGTCTCATTGGATAATAAGATGTATTTAAATCTATCGTTCTTTGATGTCTTTTGTTTTATATAAAAGGAGAGACCAGAGGCCAGGAGAGAAATAAAGCTGGAAAATTTTTCTAAATTTTATTGCCCCAGGAAAAGCTTGAAAATTTGACAGGCAAGGAGCAACCGTTTTAAGAGCTTCTACCTGTCGACAACTAGAGCGAACAAAACACACACACTTTTTATCAGTAATCACTGACAAAATCATCAGCAATGTCAATGGGAAAAATAAATATATTATAATGAGCTCAAACTGCGCTCCTTACAAAGCTCTGGCACTGGCCGAAGCCTACGAAGAACAATCCGCTTTTCGTCCCGCCTTGATCATCTATCAATCCCTCATCAAGACCGCCAAAGTATCGTTACGTGTCAAAATCAACCTCGGCAATGTACACTTCAAGCTGAAAGACTACCCCAGAGCCATTAAGCTCTACAAAATGGCACTGGATCAAGTTGGGCAAAACGAAAAGGTCATCTACTCGATGATAATGCATAACGTTGGTCTGGCCTTGGTGCAACAGGGGCTTTATTCGGAGGCTGCAGTTGTCTTCGCATACATCGTCAAGGTGAATCCCGACTTGAAAGCCTACATCCATCTAGTCTTATGTGCGTACGCCTTGCGAAGCGCTTCAAAGATTCGTCGATATTTTCCCGCCATATTCACTTTGCCCAGATTGGATCAAATTGAACCAATCGAACGGATAGTCTTTCTCGTCGCCCCTTTCATTGAAGAGGACGAAGACGACGGGTTCAACTGGTGTCTAGATATCATCCGAATCACAGACTATGCATGGGTTGCCGACAATCTAGAAGTAGCGCGCATCGTCAATCTTATGAGAGGAGGGGACTTCAAAAAAGTCTTACAGCTACTGGAGTCGTTCAAGTTTAACATCAAACATTTGACAGAAACTTCGAAAGTAAATCTAAGTTTTATTTACATAAAACTCAACCGGTACCCACAAGTCGACCGCCTACTGGAGGAGTGTACAAGTGCCAAGGCGTACAATAACTTTGGGGTTTTAAAAATATTACAAGGTCACCATAGAGCGGCTAGAAGTGCGTTCCAAAGTGCCGCTGAATCGGGGGAGCAATTTTATGAATTGACCTATAATATGGCTCTGGTTGAACTGAAGTTGGGAAACGTCAAAAAAACAGAAGAGCTCTTTCAAATGTTGATGAAGCAATTTCCCTTTCCATGCAACCCAATTGCCAGCTATCAGTTGGTCCAAGTGACTGAGGACAGAAAATCGAACTTAAACAATTTACAGGCCAATTTGGAAGTTGTTGGTTTAACCTATGTCACTGATCCAAAGGTGTTGAAGAAAATCGCGGAACTCTATAGCAAGCTTTCGAATTTTAAGCAGTCTTGGTGGTATTTACAAGAAGCTCGTTCAGTCAATCCTTTCTTGTGAGCGCAGGACAGATGATAGGAAATAAATATTTGTCAAATATTATCAGTTGGTGTTGTCTGTCTCCCACTACACTGAAGACTGAACTTGGCACTTTCTTTGTTCTTAAGCCTTGGTTTTTGTGGTAACTGTTTTAGAATTTAACCTCACAAAATATAAACTAATGGCATTTATGATGGCTATAGTATAGAGCTATAGGTCTCTGGGCACAACATCCAGATATGGTAGGGGGTTCAACATTATACGAACTTAGAGGCTGTACCTTCCTACAAACCATTTCTGTAGAAGCTGCCTGGACGACAACGAGGAGGAGATTATTATTCTTTTGAACGTGCCCAGTCCCAGTCCATGCAACAGAAAAGTAAATTTCGGAGAACATTTCTTTGACAATCTCGGCGAACTCGGAAATATAAGCATTAAATGTCTAAGATGCAGTTTGTTTGACGGGTAGTTTTTAAGAGCATGTGGTCACAATGGGCCTATTCTATCAAGTGAGGCTGCACTTAGTGTGGTAATCTAACCGATAAGCATCCCAATTTTAGCTAGAAGAATATCTAGTTTTACCATTGTGTACATCAGTACATCAGGGGTCGAATCGACACTTCCGTGAAAGAGCTATACGTTCACGGAATTATGTTGATTTTACATGTGAAACAAAAACAAATTCCGTCTCGTAATGCTCGTTTACGGAGGACGCGATTCGACCCCAGGTCTTGGTCAATTCCATCCCCTTTTTGTTATTCGGCCCTAGGGAGGTGTTCGTCGGAATGGAAAACTCCGCCATACTTCGTTGGAGCCCCAAACTACACTCGAGGTATCAGTTTTCGGAAAATAATTATAAAATGAGATGATGCTAAAACTTCGCTTTAAATCGTAAATAAATTCCTCGACTGATTCCGCGATACCCATAATCTTTTTTAGTGTCCAGGCTAAGTTTTTCGAACTCACAATAGCGAAATTTTCCATACAAAATTGCATATTGTGACCTAGGAAATATTTAGTGTGAAGGTTAAAAATGATTATTGGTAAGGCCCTTGTCTTCGGAGGATAAAGGAAAATAATTCTTGTGAAGCTGTCAGAAATCTCACTCAAAAACAAACGCTGGAGTGCGTCACAATATATCGGAACAATGCTCCAAACAGTTGTAAAAATCCTTCGAATCGTAAAAATCGGAGAATTTTCAGCACCGACGGATACAGTGCTAGGTTTTAAGAAATAAAGTCAATTTTACAAATGCCCAGTCGAGAGAAAACAAAAGTACCTAGTCATACTGTCCTCATAAGATCTTAGTGATTTATTTGTCTGGTAGATAAAGTTTCAAATAAGAGTTTTTTTCTTTTATATGCGAGTCTTGTTCGACAGATAACCAGTATAAGGATGATCTCTTGTTCCTTTAATATACCAGATTTATGATTTGTTTCCAGAGAAGGCAGACAGCTTTAGATTCGTCCTTCAGTTAACTATCTGCCAGATAAGACAAACAAGTTCGGAATGGGTTCGTCATTCGTTTCCAGATATATCACATCAATCATGTGAAATATTTTTTTATTAATGGATAAGTCTTATGTCTGTTGAATACATATATTTTTTTCATCGATATCCTTGCCCTCAAAAATATTTATCTGCTAGATGTCTTTTTTTAACCATTTGTACCTACCGTCGACATGGTTTAAACTCGAATCTGGGAGACTCCATTATTTGCGACAATCCATGCATCACCCATCGAAGCCAAATCCGAATTTATTATCCCTTTTTCCTTACAAATTAACCGCATAAACGCAAAACATGAATATAATGTCACTTACTCACTCAAAAATCGTTCAAATTTCAGTCTCTGTGGAATTTTCGACTGAATTTCTTCTCCTAACTGTTCCTTTTTTGCAGAGGTACCTGTGTGGAACACAGAAGAGTTTAACCCCGCAGTACCTATATGTTGAGATGATGGCCTGGAAATAAATAAATCACCAAGTAATTTATTTTCCGACTGCGTGCGATTATCTGATGAATTGCATGCCGGCGTATCCATAATTTAAACAGAAAACGTAAATTTCTGTCACGTTTTTTTTTTTTTTTTTTGCGCACTAAAATCCACACATGCCTCTTGGCGTGGAATGCCGTAACGCCTCTTGTACCTAGCCTCTCACTTGACCTGTATCACAAGTAAATTGCGCTCGTAACACAGACTGTGCAGGGTGGGTGGTTCAAAATACATTTGTGTGCTATTTTTAAATACAAAACGAGAGTAGAACACCAACGAAGAGGCAACAAAAGCAGCTCAAGGCAAGTATGCACTCTCAAAACAACAGAATTGTCTTAAAGTCAAGGCTGTGAGCAAGATGGTCCGTCTCTCGCACAATATGCGCACCAAATTTGCAGCACTATATTCGGCTTACATAAGGTTTTCGATTATTGCCCATTTTGCGCTGACAAAAGAAGAAGAAGAAAAAAAAAAAAACAATTCAAATATGACAAGTTATCTAATTTTGCATAACGAGGACAGAAATTTCCTCAAAAGTGCTATTTTTATTCGCACCAAACACACAGGCTCACGTGAACGCACGAACAGCACAAAGGAGGTCCATCTCATTTGTTTGCAACAAAATGTATCTCAATTGTATGGGAGAGATGTAACGATTTACGTAATTTGCATTGCTCCGCAAAATTCTGTTATACAGACAGATAGGTAGGTATGCCTCGTATGCATTCAGGTTGTTGGTTGTTGTAGCAGCGAATTAGTTGTTACCTGACGGTTTTGTATTTCTGGGAGATTTTTCAAATGCATTTCCCCCACTTAACCATGACCTATCTTATTGTACGGTCAGTTGGGTTAAACTATTTGCGCCAGAAGCGCAATGTGCAAATGCTTCTGAAATACTTTGTATCTTTTTTTTTTTCTGAATATAATTATATTGCTTATGGGGAAGGTGTTCAAAGGCGGATAGTTCTGATTAATTGAACAGCAATTGGGGAGGGAATTTGTGGGAGAAATTTTTGAGTGTATTTAGCCTTTGTATATGTGAAGTTTCTTGAGGGGTGTAGGATGTAGGTATAGGGAATATATATAAAACTAGTAGACGTGTTGAAAAATTGTTGTACTTCGTAAATCAGTCGAACCATTTGCTTGACGGGTTTTGCAAACTACAATCTAAAGTTACACCTCTAGAAAACCCTGAAGATCTTTCGCCCGACGTCTGGAGTGATTTTTGATTTATTTGCTGCTTTCTGGCGGCTAATGCAACTGAGAAGATCAACTTAACATTGTTTTCAAGCTTCTTATGTTTTATAAGTGTCTATCATCAGAACTAACAAAATTCTACAACTTGGCCTATTGAGCGGCTTATTGCGGCATAAACAAACTTTCAACTTATGGAGATCAAAAGACCCAGAAAGGCCTCGCAGCTTCCCTTGTCGATCTTGAATGGGCCGACCGTAGACGATTATTTTTCAAGAAGAATTATCTTTAATGATAGTGTCCATTTGTAAATCAATGAGTAGGGTAATAAGCGATTCATTTTTAACACCATCAAAAGACCACACCTCGTTATGACCAAATTGTAATCTTTTTAGAAAAGTGAAATTGGCTCAAAAATCGTTTGTTTTCGAGTGGATTCGACTTCAAGTCGACAGAACTGAGCTCGAGCTTACTCATTTTTAAAACAATTTTCAATATTTTAAAGTATGATATCAGAGGTTCTTTATTACCACACCAAAAAATTTACTTCGTCTCGGACTGAAATTCAAGCTGAATAATCCAAAATTTTGAATCCCCCTTGAACTCGTTTCGTTAATACTGAATTAAAAAAAAAAAATTGTCAAAATTAGCTTGAAAGCAACAGATAAACCCAAAAAATTTCGTTGCCGCTTAAACTTTAAATCATCTGTGATCAAAAGTTTTTCAAATATATGCAGCTCAACACAGTACCAGCTCGAAAAAAAAATATAACCAAAAGCTTATCTATGGGGTTCCTTTCCTTTGGAAAAGACTAAATGGAAATTTAATTATACCATTTCCGGTATTAACGAAACCTTAAAATTATTATCAAAGATCTGGAGGCTATGTAATAATGTTTGTCTAACTTTTGTTCGTTTGCCCTTTGAATCCTTATTCTCACATAATTCAACCCTAAAACTTTTTTCCTTTTTTGTTTTTGCCTTCCTAAAATGGATAATAATAGTCATTTCTTCGACGGAGACTGAGTATACCCACAATTGCTGGCCTTCAATCGATATAACGATTCTAATTTAGTTGTACTTCTTTTCCTGAAATATGTCCCTCAAATCATCTGTCATTATTTTATTGTTCCTGGAATTCTGCTGCTCAATTGAGGAAATAAAAAAATTGATGAAAATTATTTATGTAGATTGTACGAGTAGCTTTTTGAAATCATGTCCTTTTCCATTTTAATGTGGTGTTTGTTATATGATTCCTTTTTCATAGTAAGAATTAAATATATTTTTTAAAATATAGCTCACTTATAAATGGTGCTCCTTTTTGTGAGGAGCATTTCAAAAAAGCCTGACTCGATTATTTCAGTGTAAACTATTTATTCAAATATAAATAAATAAAATATTTTATTTTATTGAGCCTGTTATCGCCTTGGTTGGGTTCGATTAAAACAACTCTCCAGCACAAATGAGCGTTGCTTTAGAACACTATCCAAATTGACCCCTCCAGAAGGGGGCCACTTAACATTGAGAGGTATAAGGCTGTGCCGGGAAACTACCCTTTGCTTATTTTGATCAGTTTTGTATAAAATTATATAACTACAATCGAATGAAACGCATTCAATTCGCACTTTCAGTGGCTGTTCAACTGTGTAATTCCACATCCCAATCCCATGCGACATCTCTTATTAGGAGCAATCTAAATGTCGGCAACAAATTAATTAACATTGCTGTGCAGGAACAAATTACAACACGCATGGTTGCGTGCAGTCTAATTGTGCCAGACAAATCAATATAGTATATATTTTCTTATTACGGCCAGTTCAGGGTGGGCAAAGAGCGCTTTAATTACCGCTATATAGAGGGAGGTATTGGTGTAACTTTAAGTTGTAAGATTTTTATAACTACTTTTGTGCGCTGTAACTTAAGCTACAAGTTTCTTAAAATAGTTTGACACAATGTACCGAAGCATTTCCATCGCAAATCAGTGATTTAAAATATTTTGTCAAGAACTACAGATGAATATAAGCGTTGCTTAGGACGAAATTCCAATCACCCATCTTTAGAATACATAGAAAGGCAACAATCAAACCTTTCTTTTTATTTTGTAGAATTCAATTATAAGCTAGTAATATTTAAGGATTTCTGGAACTCATGTTTTCACAATTCAATCTTTTTATTTTATTTCCCATTATCACACTTTTGATTTGTTCGATTTGACAGTAGTTGACAACATCTGGTGAAACGTCAAATTAGTTAATTATTTTTTTGTGGAAAAACATCAGAAGTTATTTGTAATCGCTAAGAGCATCAATTAATTAGGTTCGTTCGCGTACTTTTCCGAGTCAAGCTCTGAAAATCTGTCAAACTCAAAAGAATTGAGCGCACCTCTCAGAGAGCTGAAAAATGCTTCAAAGTAAGTGAATAGACTTCGAGCTACTTTGAGCCACTTACGTCTTTAACATCTACATATTACAAATAAATTTATAACTTTATAGCTTTTTCCAACATATGAAAGATTCCCACGACCGAATTTTTTTTATTTTCACAAAATTGATTTTTGTGCGCAATTGATTTTTAAGCCGGAATTTGATTTTGTTTCTTGTCAAATTTGTGCATTTGACATATTTGTCAGTACTTTGCCGGTTGAAATTGTCTAAGCTATTTCGAGGCAAGAGAGCAACAACTCGTTACTCGTTATTTTGTTTATTTTAAATTTTTCTGTCATTTTTTGATGAGAACGTGTATAGATTTTGTGCGAATGTTTTATATCGATTGCGTTCGATTTAAAGCGCTTACGCGAATGAACATAATGAAACACACTTTTTCTTAATAAACATTTTAAAAAGTTATTCACAATTTAATTTGAACGAAAAGTCGCATAAAAAGATCAAAATGGATATATGCCTTGTAAAAACACAAAATTGTTGAAAGTACCCGTGTAAATATTTGCACTTCCAAGACCTCATTTCATTTTGGAATGTAAGCAAACAATTTTTCCATATCCTGGTTTAAAGTAGTCTGACATTTGTTTGGTCGACTTCTGCTAAATGAAAAAATATTCAGAAGTCTATTGATATAATTGATGTAGAATTCGAGCGAATAAACCGAAAAAGACAATTATCCTTTTAACACAGGAAAACAGCTTAAGCCACTTTCCAGGCGCGCAGGATAAAGGTTTGCCTGCATATGGCGGAAGACGAGTTATGCGTAAAAGATATTTGAATGAAATAAATATGACATATAGAGCTGGGTACGATGCATCCTATAGTAAAATTAACTCAATGTTGGCATAAGTCGACTAATGTGTTTTTTCCTTGTTGCCACAGACTTCAAGTTGGCTTATGTTGGAATTCAATTAAAAATGCAGGTGTTCCCAAATTTTGCATCCATTTTCTGAATAATATCGTCTTTTTAAATTCAGCTCAAAGAATAATTAGAAAGAGCTATTTATTTGCAACATAAGCTCAATTCCAGACCGAGTATTAACACGGATCAAGAATAAGAATTCCTCTCAATAATTCGGAAAATTATTTCTTCGGTGGGCATATTCAAATTTCAAGTTGGAACTATATAAACATTTAAGAAAAAAGTTTCTGAATCTTTCAAGATGATATAGTACGACCAACAGTAGTAAAAATGGTAATAATTGTATCTATATAGATCACTGATTCCAATGGTTTACAACAACAGTTGGATCACTTGATTTAGATCATGTGGGTGAAATAAAAAACGCCTAGGAAGTGTTTCGGCGGCTCACTTTCTCTGACAATATAATATTAACGAAAATGAATCAACTCACTGTTCATCTGTAAAAAATTCATACATCTCAAAATCCCGTCAGCTTTGGTTTTATTGTCCCAGATTGAACGATTTCCAAAACGTCTGCCGTTGATTTAAAAGTAAAATAAAATTGCTCGCATTTAGGGGTAGGCTTACCAAAGACAATCATTTTTTTTCACTTTAACTGTGCTCTTAGTTGCCAGCACACACACACTGATATACAGTATTGATTACGTCTATAAAATTTCTTACAGCTGCTGTTGTTTTCATTACCTTCAAAAATTCATTAATAAGAACAGTGCAATTTATATTATTACAACAAAATCTATTGTTCACTTTCACCCTTGTCATTTAATTCGTTATAATATATTTTTTTTTTTTTCGCATAAACGAAACACGTGTAACCAATTTATTTACGAAAAATACCAACTGCAAATGAATCCAAGTGAATCGATTTGTTTTCCCTTTTTGGCAGGCACTTGTCTGCCATTGTTTAAATAAATAAAAATAAAGAAAACAAATCCAAATGAACAAAAAACAACATAAACAATCCTCTGTCAATTATTGTCGCGCTAGAACGATTTTTATTTCTATTTCAAATTAGTCGTCTGTACACGAAAATAACAAAAGGAAAACCAATTGCCATCCATTGTATAATCAATATAGCTATAGTACATGATAGAACCAATTTACAAACAGCGATATGCTTTGAACTATGATTTCTAAAAAAAATAAAACTTCATCTCGTAATAAGTATATAAACAAAATATAAATACACGCTTTCGATTTTGTTGGTTTAGAAACGAACTTTGTAAGACAATCATGAAAATTACCCTGACATACAACTGTCAATAATGAATAATGAATCGCGTGAAAACCTGTCGATTGGAAGACATCGTCGGTTTTTCATGGTCTGAGTGTCCTACAATATTAGGTCATTTTTGTAATAATAGGTGAAGCAACGTTAAGTAGATTCTTCAGCAGTCGACCCGACCCTTATGATATTCAAACTTGTATTATTCCAAATAAAAGTAAAAGACAATTAATAATCGGTTCCCATGGCTAGGGGTAATTTATAGCTCATGTTGACATTTTAGTGTTATTTCAACCAGTTACAACTGTTGAAATGTTAACATTGTTATAATCTCAAGCACACACTAAAATGTCGAAACATACTCTAAAAATGTAGCAGTGTATCATAAACGCTGCAGACTTTCAGGCTGATTCGAAGCCAATTGAAAACTACCGTACCGACCTTTTCGGAATTAATTGCAGAATATCATAGATACAGGACGAGTTCAATATCGGAAGATAAGAGGTCTCCAAGTTGTGTATATATTGTTATTGACTACATTTAAAGCAAAGAGCTATTTAAGTCTGAAGCAACTTCATAATCTTTGGCACATCTTCTCCAGAGGGCCAACCTATAGGCAGGTACTTAAATTTTGGAAAAAAAATGCTGTTACCTTCTTCGGACTATTTTTAAATTCTTTATATCTATTTCACTTTAAACAACTCTTATTTAGTCCCCTTCAATTTTAATAATAAAAAAAAAACGTTAAATGGGTCACATTCTTTCGTGTAAGCCCAGATTCACATTTCGAAAGAATAAATCTCATCAAACTTCACTTTAAACACAAAATTTAGTAAAATTTTCTCACGTTTATTAATGTTTTTGATTTTTTTTGTACTCAAATTTGTAAACCATTTAAATTTAATTTGAAATAAAATCTAATTAATCTAATCCAATCTATTAATGTTTTCCTTTTAATTTTCTGTCAAACGTGTTTTACGTTTAGTTTGGTTTTGCTTCCTGTCTTTCTGTTCTGAAAAGTTTAGCCAAATACGTGAAATAATTATTAGGTACAAACGCGATAAAAAGGAAAAATTATAATTTAATAGCCATATATAGTTTTATGCTATTTTTTCCTTAAAATTTTTTATTTGCAAAAAAATGTGGAACTATATTTATCATTAAAACTATAATTTTGAAATCAACTTCCCTTTTATTGAATCTCCATCACTTTTTGAGTTAAATCTACTTCGTTTGTAGTAGTGCGAATGTTTTGACAAGAGGAACGAGGTGATTTCTTTGACCGCCGCTCCGGTTTTCCACTTACACGCTGCAGAGGCTGAGGTAGGTACTCTACCGTACTGAAGGTATAAGTAGGTTGAGTGGAAAAGAAAATGAGCCTACGAGGATGACGGGTCCTGGGTAACAGCAGAGTCTGTATGGGAAAGAAATAAACGCTGACAATCGTGTTGTTTATTATAAAAAGAAGTCGTTCTTGGTGGTAAAATAGAGGCTGAGGTGCTCTACCTTGCTGCCCACGTCGCTGGCTGCGACTTGTAGCAATTTAAATGCAGAAATTAGACATATATGGCAGCATCTCAGTGCGCTACCAATTTCGTATTAGTCCGACTTTTTCAAAAGAAGCGTTTTGCTTAAAAAAATAGCTGTGGCACATTTTTTGCTGTCCTGAAATAGATGGCCAATGAAGCAATAAACATTTTGCAGAGATTACAACACAAGCCACCAATTCCTATTTCAAATTTTTATCGGCGACTTCACGATGGTTTTTAATAATTTTTATTGAATTTTTTCTAAGAGAATGACAATATATATTTTTTTTTTGTATTGAAATGAAAATCCTCCGGATATAAGAAATATATATTTTGATGCGTATGGATTTTCTATGTGATGCGTATTTTTCTTAAACAGATCCATTCTTTTCACATACGAAATCTCGTTTCTTAAATCAGAAGCTTTTATAAATGAAACTATGTTTCTTATATAGATTGATTTATAAAAGAAACTGTTACCTGTTAGCATATACGAAAAACTCGGATATAAGAAACAATTTTTTGGTTTCCTATAACCGTGGTGGACTGTATTTCATCTATCTCAGTCCTTTATCTTACAAGGTAAGTTCAGGCTTTAAAGACTGACTCTTTATCAACCGTGCGGTATTTACAAAACAAAACAAAAATTCAATGGAGAGAATATGTTAATCATCTTCTAATCCATTCCGGACACTGTCTCTAGTTTCTGAATACCATTCGAAAGGGGTCGATGGTAAATTCCCTTTTTTGTTGTAGGGGTTTTCTAACAAACCTAACAAAAAAATAAACCAACTTTTCGTGTATTTTCTATGTGATGAAATTTTGCTTACATTAACCTCAGCAATGTGGGAATTGAACAGGATTATACGAACCAAAGCTAAATGTTGATATTTTAGCTTAATTTAATTACAAAGGATAACAGTTAATCCAGTTAATACGTCAATAAATTTAAAGGGCTCTTGTCAAATGTAGAGACAAAACCAGCAATGCCAGCTGCGGAAACAAATTTAGAGAGTTAACCCCTTCCACTTGTCACAACAATCAGTATAAATAGTAATTAACCAAATATCTCAGGATAACTCCCCGTTGACTGAAAATTCAGTTGGTAGTTTCTAGTCATAATTAATGGGAAGAGACATTGATAGTATTTTAGTATAAAAATGTTTAGCATACGAACATATTCAAACTTAAAACAGGTCCCTGACATATGAAAACTGCAGTCCATCTCGTTTAAATAAATTTTTAGTATTTCCTCAAAGTGCACATTTCTTACGGGGGCTTGTTCTATGTTTCCATGAAAGCCTGAAGCTGGAACTGAGTCTAAAATAATATATTTATAGAAATGGGTTCGAGTAGTAATGTTTGTTTTTAACAGGTGTTAAATTTGACCCATAAGGCGGCATCATTTTTTGCGACAAATAACGACGTCAATAATGCAAACGTTAAAAATGACAGCATGAAAATCTGTTGCTAACATTCCTGTATACAAAATATTGACTACAATTGGCCATTTGTTAAATTTTTGCCAAAGGTGGTTAAATTTGAACGACAGCAAAAGAGAAATTCGTCGCAACGTCAGGTTATGAAATAAACGAATGAAATTCAATGGGCCTTGAAGTACGACTGAATTAGAATCTTTTGTTAACATTTCTGTAGACAAAATATGAAATGACAAATAGCCACCTGTCATATTTTAAACAATAGTAGGTTGAATTAGCAGGAATTGCTTGGAACTTACACCACTAACAAGAGAATTTAAATGAAACAACAGTCGAATCTCTTCCACAATTAAATCTGTTGCTAACATTATTATGTACATACAAAATACAGCTTATTACATTTTACGCAGGTCCAATTTTTCCGAATGACCATTGACCATGCAAATTAGATGCGACCTTAAATTGCAATACAAATGTAAGACATTCAGTAAGCCTATCGTCGAACTACCACCGATCTTAACTCTGTTGCTAACATCTCTGTTCACAGTATGTCTGTTAAATTTTTCTCTCAACTTTAATTGCATTTTTTGAAGATTTCCTTGGGAAGTCAATTACATAGGTACCTACTCAAAAACCAAAAATTTAAATGTTGCTTAAATTTAGATCTACTGTTAATGTTTGTATGGAGGAAATACAAATAATACATATTTACAAATAATACATATTTGATTGACCCTTAAGCGTCAACGACGGACTTAAATTCTGAAATGGGTTGGTTGCCTATTTTTTGATATCGATTTTTGTGGTCCACTCTGTCAAAAACCAACCATCGAAGTTACGTGTCCGTAAACAAAGTGGACCATACATTTTCAATGAACTGTTTTAATTCTTTTCCGAATATACACAGAAATGGTGACGATGGTTGCTTAAAAATGGACAAAGGGTCGACAAAATAAGTTTTCAAACTCCTCCTTGCCAAGAATTGTCCAATGCGATCCAATCAAGCTGATGGACGTCCCCCACATTAAACAGGTCCAAAAAGTAAACAACCACAGCGCGTACACAAATTATGGATAGCATAACCCTTCTACCAAAATTAAATATTTAATTAACTTAGGTTTCCGCCGTAGTTAATCATTAACTTATATATAGCTGCTCGGTCTGTGGAAAATCTACTTATACGCCCTTCAACTATCCCTACCTTAATTACCCTCCGAAACGCACATAGACAACCATCGATAAATCTTTACCACTCACCGAACCTACCCCAATTCGAAAATACATGTTCGCACTTTTCTATTTATAGAGGCCCATTACCATGCTGCTATATCTTTCAGGATATCAATAAAGCATAATGTAATCTGATATCTTCTTGTAGTTAAACTTCTTCGCCTTCAGATTTTGGGCCTATTATTGACTTTTCAAGTGCTGTTGTAGTAGCGGGCGACGACAAAAGAAAGAAATGTCCTCCGAAAAATGTGTGTCAAGAGCTTCATTGTTGTTAGGTGCCTTTTGCTGTCACAATGAATTAAGACGCCTTTGGGAGGGTTTTTGTTTTTATTGGCTTTAAGAATTTGATTTGATTAACCATTTGTGTGGGTGGTTATCCTTAAAATTCGAGCAGAGTTTCCCATTTATGGTCGGATTTGTGATAAAATCGTGAAACCTCTTTCTGGCCAAGAGGGGGTTGACGTTTTCCCATTTGACATTAATAATCATAAAGTGAGTAACAAAATGTTTATTTATGATTGAGAACGGTGTTTTTCTCTGTTTTCTCTGCGGGCTGTCTTCGCCCACGAACAAAGAAAAAAAAAAGAAAGGAAAAGTACGCTGAAATCCACTTTGGCTTGGTAACGGAAAAAAAGATGAAGTTGGATTTTTCTTTTAGCCGGGGAATTCTTTGGCAGGAAAAGAATGGAACATAAGTTATGTGGATCCACCTTCTGCCGTCAGGCAATCCGAATGATACACGTGCGTGGTAATCTCTGGGAAGACTGATTTTCTCTAATTTTCTGGCTATTTGCCCGCGGTGTGTGTACGCTGTGATGGTTTATCTTTTTGGT
Source organism: Cheilosia vernalis (assembly GCA_949126925.1). NCBI lineage: Eukaryota > Metazoa > Arthropoda > Insecta > Diptera > Syrphidae > Cheilosia > Cheilosia vernalis. Next base: position 87,082,225 of record OX421358.1, on the reverse strand, counting down.
AGTAAAAAGGACTAAGCTCTGCATGTTTTAAAAATGCGATTTTCTTTCCTAATTATTCTAACAGGTGGCTTTAAGAAAAGATTGCGAAATAGAGGGATATATTGTATAAGGTGTTGAAATGACCCTCTTCTGACCTATGAATATAGGTGGTCCCGCTTTACGATGTCCATAATGTAGCAATTGAGAAGCCATTTTGGCCTTATAAGGCACTTTTTCGATGTAAACTTTTAGACTTGTGGTTTGTGTTTGGATTACACAGTAGGTCTACAACTCATAGCTTTTGTAAGGGAAGACTCCTATTCTCACTGGTTCACAAGACTTGAAAGTGGGCTGCCCCTTTTTCCTTAGTTTTTTTTTGTGTATTCTCTGGTTTGTTTTTGAGGTTTAGTCTGAGTTAATTATTAGTCCAATGTATTTAATACACCTACTTCTAGATGCCGTCAAACTCTAAATTTCCGTTTCCCCAATAACCCTTCGTTCCGTTTAACGATCTTGCTAGTAGCTCTCCGTCTACATGCAGTTGAAGCTGTCTCTATACTGTGCAGTTCAGTTTCATTTATTTTATTTTCCGCAACGGCGATGTAAAGCGATAAGCGACGCAAATAAAAGAGGGCAGCCTAGGACTGAGCCTTGTGGCACACCACCATTTTCTTGTTGCTCTCTTAGTTTCTCGTCAAAATCAAAAAAAGAAGCAGGACTCTATTTGCAGTCGTCGAAGAAAGCTCGGTATTTCAATTCGAAAAAAGCAAGTTGCCTCCATATATAAGACATTAACATTTGCAAATAAATTGAGTCTGGTTTTAAGAGCTCAATTTGGTACTACACTTATGGAATACCATCCAGTCCCGCTTCTTCTTTCATTAAAAAGTAGTCACTTGTGAGTGTGAGGCCGAAAAAAAATGTTCATTTGGTTATAAGAAATCTCTTTTCTTATTTTCAGAATTTGGGATTAGTATTTGCCACAGATCCCAGATTGAAACAGTCATAAAGTTATTAAACTGCAGAAAGAAATTCCAGGTTATTTTTCGTCTTGGTCACATTGTCATTTTTTATTCCATTTGGTAATTTTTTAACGAAATGAAAAAATACACTTGACTTTAATTTTTATGCAACCTAAAGCGGATTTCTTTTTTCTGCGTTTACAAATTTTTCCGACATAGATTACTTTGGTCATTTATAGCTACAGTTGGTAGTTTTTATTTCCCATTTTGGACACAAACTTTATTTTCAAGTGGCAACCGTCATTGTGCCAACAAAGATACCGTCAAGACTCCACGTGAGAGCTCGCCCTATTGGGTTCTATAAAATTGCAAATCTTGGTTTGAAAATACCTACTATTTATCTGGTATTTAGAAAGCACCATTCTTAGTGTCAGAAAAGCCTCACTGATATTAGTCAAATAATAACTCTCGATTGGTGACAAAAAAATCTAATGCGAATTTTTCAACATTAAGCTACAAACTTGAAGTTGGGTAGAGGATCCACATCTGAAAAATGTGCCAGCTGGTGTCCAGCAAGTGCTCAAACTGGTACCGCATTTGAGTGCACATAATGGGCATTTTAACATAGGTACCTATTTTCTTGATAAAAAATGCTCGAACGGGTGCTGATTCTCTCAAGCATACCTATATCTTCGTTTACATTAAAACATGTAGGTTAGGTTGGTGGGCTGGCGGGGAGTGTTCCGCTCCATACTCAGGTCAAAATTGACCGATTTTGATTAACTTTTTTTTCGTAGTTCAGTAGAAGATCCTGCAAGGGCTTTCAGTTCATCGCTACCTCTTTCCGTAGATTTAAAGCCAAGGCATGGAACTTAAATTGTAGAGGACGTGTACGTTTCTTTTTTTGATTTAAATCAAGTTATCGCTCTTACAAAAAATTTCGATAGACCCAACGCAATCAACTTTTAAAAGGCTTCTATCTACCACTTTTTCCCCGGACAGACCCCCAAATTTAAAGCTTTGAATTCACTTTTGAAATTCGTTTTAAATATGATATGATTAAATATTGGCACAGCCGATGGATAACTCAAAGCAACTTTATGAGCTATTGCCGCTACCGTGTCCTGAAAACATCAACAGAGAACAGAGGCAAACAAATAAAAAAATAAAAAAACCCAGTTTTAGCCATACAGAGTATTATAACCAAGAGGGTCCCGAATTTATACTCCCACCATCCGATCTCTTAAACTCAAGTTATGTACAACTGTAAGAAACAGAGTTCCATAGCCCATGTTTGTATATAACATAAAAGAAACTGTTTTACCAGCAAATGTTCATCTTGAAAACATTTACCCATTAACCCCAACCGAAATCCATTAAAGTTAGACCTACACGCTGTGTGTGACATTATAGGGATTGCTATTTTCTGCAAAAGGGGAAAAACAAGGCAAACGACCGAAAATTATATAATTTTCAGCAGCTTCCACGTCCCCAGATTCGTTCGAGCAAGTTGTGCCATCGCGTTTACACAACGCACTTCCTTGAAACTGCCCTTCTCAACTGCTGGTTGTTTACAGTCCTTCAGCGGCAGCTGTAGGTATATTATGTTTTAAGGGTATGTACGCATTTTAACTTAACGCGAGAGAGCTCATATATCACTCAAGAGTGAGAGTGTATTGGTTTGGATTATTGAAATCACGTGTACACATACCATCACAGTTGAATGGAAGGCCAAGCAAGAATTGCTCCTCTGGCTGAGGGGTTGGCGGTTGTGCTCTCCGGCAAATAAATGTCAGCCCAGCTGATATTGTTTTTATATACAGACATAGGTGTGTGTGTGTGTTGTCCTTTCGAAGAGCACTTTTATTTTATCGCATATACGCACTGCGAAAGCTGTGCGTACATGGGTGGTGGATTTAGGCAATTCCCTGAATATGAGAATAGTAGAGTGGACGTACAGTCAGCGACGGTTCTAATAAGTCAGTCAAAATAAATTTTGTTTCGTGTCATTTTCAAAATAGAACAATTTGTTTTACACTGAACTATTTTCGCCTAAAATGGGCCGCAGTTTGAACTAGAAGCTTCCAGCACAACGTTGCTATGCACCTCTTAATATGGGTTAAACTACTGGGTGGGAGTTGCAACTTGCAAGTCACGAGTCTCACGGACGTCTGTCAAAAGTCGAAGAGTTTAACTGTCCTCCAAAAGAGTTTCAGCTAAGTTCCGTCCCAAAAATTTAAGATAAACCAAATAAGTTCAGGAGCTACGAGCGACTTTTTCCTTTCTAATGTTCCATCCAAAATCTTGTGGGCTTCTTTCAAACTCTTGTTGAAAAATCCTATTGGCCCCAAGTTGTAAGCCGCCACTGTTATAAATACTACCGAACTTTCCTGTATGCGAGCGATCCCTACTCGATTATTTTGAGCCTCAAGCAGCTGACTCTGTCAAGCTTTCACACAGAGCTGAGAAACGTGAAAATGAACTCAGTTTACATTCTCCGTGAACCACGAACAGATGTTCTGTGTGCGAAAATTCGCGTTCTCCAAAAAAAAGAATACAACAACAAGGATTAATAAATATTCGATTCTAGTCGAATAAAAAAAAAAGTGTTCCCACTTTCTGTCTATATATAGATTGAGTGATGATGAAATAAAATCATTAAGTGCGAGGTAAAAAAAAAAGGATTTTTTTATCATCCCCATACCGGGTACCTACTCCTATTTGAAGTTGAAATCGAAAGTGCGTGTCAGTTTGCCTCTCTGTGTGTACCTGGAATAATCGTTAGCATTTTACGAGAACGAAAAAAATAAAGAAACCCAAACCGTTCTACCATCCCATTCAAATTAAAATATAATATCACGAATAATCTCGAGTAATTGGACATTTTATTGTCCTGTGACCAGCTCTTAAGTTATCTTGCTCCCCCCAAGGATATTCTACATCTTATTTTCATGCATGGAATTCGTTTATTGAAATTGGACATTTTATTACCACAGCCTGCGTGTGCGTTGCGTGATATGGTGTCTCTACCCAGTGGCGGGTATATTGCTCGATAAGTCGGCCTTTAAAATTAAATTGTTTTATGTATTTTATTTAATGACATGGTGACGAAATATTTTATTTTTATTGACAGAATAATAAATAAAACTGCTAATAGGTAATAGAACTTGCTACCAGGGCTTTCGGCTGGTTACGAAAGATGACTCATAGGCGACATATGAATCGGAGTAACGCACACCCAACGCCTTGAAAATAACTAAGCAAAAGACATTAAGCCTTCTTCGATTTTCAGTTAAGGAAAAGCCCCTCCTATGACATAAAAATTCGACTCCATTACTTCATCGAAAGGGAGCCTTTGCGTGGCGATTAGATATTCATCACGCAATCGTCATTTGACGAAAAAGAAATAAATTTTGATGGGAAAATCTTGACCATACTCACGATTTGCTTTGAAATACTGAAAAGGATTATACGTCTCATCCCTTATGGGATACAGATCAATATTTACTAAAGATGGGAGTTTTTTTTTTTTTTTTTTTCTGTGCAAAGGATATTTATCATCACCAATACACACACTCGTTATCGCCTCTGGGGTGCACTTTAGAAACTCCACTTTCTCTCTCACTATAAACGACCGAAAGCTAAAAGAGGTTCAATGGCCTACTCCCCTTTTTGTACAGCAATTTTATTGCAGCGTAGCCCACTCTTCCTTATGACATTGAAAACTGGATGGTTTCACTCTCGTAAAAGTGAAAGAAAAAGTCGTTGCCGCCTATAGAATTTCTGTAGTAGAGAATTGCCATTTCGTATACACTATTACCAGATCGGATTTTGTTTGATAACATTGGGCCATATCTATGCAGGCGACTTCATCTCTTAGAAGGTGTAGGCAGGCCTTTGTGTCTATAAATAAGCATTTTAAGAGGGAGTCATATTGCTGTAGCTAAAAATACCCTTGCCAAATAAAATCAAGTTTAAATACATTAGTGGAGTGTGGAGACATGTTACAAATACGCATGTAGCACTTAAGGATATCGGAAGACGTAAGTGTCTATATACATTTTTATATTTTGCAACACGAGCTTATTCGGCTCATAGTTTGCGTGCTGTTTATTAAATATTTCTGAAGGTAGGCCAATTTGCGAGCTAAAAGCTTGGGTTTGTGTTTGTGTTGAGTTGAAACGGTCCTCTTGCCAGGATAAAATTTTTAAGGAAAGTCGAGAAAATATGTGATTATCTATATTTTTCAATTTTGACTGATTTTTCCATTGTAGGTTATTTCTTGTGCTGTCTGATGTAGCGCAGTTCAAAATCGAAATCATCACTATAACAATTCCAAAAGAAGACAAAAAAACGACGAAGAAAGGGAACTGTTTTTTTTTCTTTTTTCTGTCAATATGATTGAATCCATCCGCAGGTGGCCGTGTCATAGTGGCAATGTGTTTGCACAAGGCGAAGAGAAAAGCAAACAAACAAATCCATCAGAAGCTTAGTGCTGACTTGTCAAATAAAACGATGAGCGATCACTGAAAAAATCAACAAAGGTGTTCCTCTTCCACTAACCTTGTCACCATCTATCTCACTCTTCTTTCTTGTATCTTGTGTTCAAAGGCTAAGCCCAGCTTAGACGAAGCATCATTTTAGACTTTGCTAAAATTAAATATTGTTCCCTTCCCATTGTGCACGCAACTTGGAGAATTTTACTCAATATTTTGGTCAGATTTCGTTAACCGTATGTCACTATTGATAATTTTAAATGGAAAATAAAGTCACAATGACGAATTTTGTCTACCAAAGTTATCTGTTGTGACCTAAAACCAACTTAGGGTGAATAACTATAATGCTGAGTTTTTATTCTTCATCTTCAATATTTTGTAAATCGCAATAGCTCGTTTTATTTGAACAATTTCGCTATTGTGATTTTCAGGATGAAATACGAGCACATGGGATAAGTTTCGGAAATCTAATATGTCAAAGTCAAACAGCGAAATGTGAATATTTATTTTACAATCATCGTTTTTGCTCGTTTGAATTGCTGGCTTGACAGTTCTGTTCAAATAAGTCTTCTCCAGTCAGTCTCCAGAACAGAACCTATATTTATTAAATTTTTCTTTTACTTCACTTAGAAACAGGTAGTAGTGACAACAAATTTACGGTCTGAAATTAAGCATGAAAACCAAAGATAGGCTGGTTCTTAGGTTTCCTTAATGAATATACTTCTTGAGCTTCTTTTTCCTCTAAACGTGTTATGTAAAACTTTTTGAAACTTGCCAGTCATTCAACCCATCATTTGCCATTGTGGAAAGCAGAGGTTAAATTCCGTGAGGAGAAACGTTCAAACGTTTTCGTGTGCAAGAAGAAATTTGCTTGTGTAACGTAGGGCAAATCATTCGTGCGCACGAAAACGTTTGATCGTTTCGCCTTACAGAATCTAACCCCAGCTTTGTAGGTCGCAACACTCCGATTTGACAAAATGCAAGATCTGCTTTCAAAAACAAACTAGAGGGCATCTCTAAACAATTATTGTAAGCATCCTGGTTCAACCTGTTCAACTCCTGAATAGGTAGGCTAGACAAGGCATGTACTGAGCGTCTTTTACATGGAGTGATTATTCTATTTTTCTGACAGTTACTAATGTCAGTGACGATCGGAGTTTCGTAGTCGATTTTGAGAAACATTTTAATCGCAAGTACAATACTTCACTTAATATCATGGCTTGGCCTCGACGCGACGTCGAAAATAAAATCCACTCACCCACCAAATGCTGTCCCCTCGACTAATGAGTCATCATCACGACCGTCATTGTCCCGCAGTGAAGAAGTAATTGTGAGAGTGAACGGGGAACGGAAGGTCCCGCCACTAATTGTCTTAAAAATATTTTTTCCCATTTTAAAACTACGAGTATTTAGAAAGTCATGTGTCTATTGCATTATGCCAGCAGTCGTGGGATTCTAACACGGTGTCTCCACCTGCAATTTTCTTAGCATGAAAATTTTCATGAAATGACAGATTGCACGTGGAGACCACAAATTTCATGAAAAAAACAATTTCATGAAAAGTATTTCACAGCTCCTTTCATGGTATTGATTTCATGAAAGGGGCTGAAATTTCTGTGCAGTTTGACACTTGTTTTTCATTTTCACGATGGCTGAGTGGCGAATGGTCGCTTGTAGGTTATAGCGCTGAAACTAGGTATTTGAATAAAAACGAGACAAGTATAGTCATTACAAGGATATGGTAAATGGGAATAGAGAATGGATGTAGGTAGGATGTAGTCACATTCGCATTATAGTTTTGCATGTCGATCCAGACAGATCTTATTTGCTAACAATGAATAGGTATTGAAGTTTAAATAATAGTGGACATTTTTTTTGGCTATTATTTATTGTTTTTTTTTCGCGATGGCTGAGTGGCGAGTAGAGGAAGTGCTTCAATTTATAAACAATTATGAAAGATTCGAGTGTTTATGGAACTATAAAAGTAAAGACTATACCAAAGGTTGAACCTTAAAAGAAATGCATGGTTGCAATTGTCCAAAGAAAGTGGCAAGGACACCGAAGAGCTAAAAAAAAAAAAAATGAGAAACCTTCAAACAGCCTACATTGTGGAGAAAAAATTAAGAAACTCGTCATCTTCCCACAAAACATCTTTCAATAAATGTTCCTCTACATTGTGCATTTCCCTTTTTTCCAGAAATGGATTTACCCAAAACCTACGTTTTCCTTTCTCAGCTCGTTTCCGCAATTCTTCTAGTTCCTTCATGGCCTTTAATGCGAGAACGCAACGATATGCTCTGCTCAACGACATTTCAACGAATGAAATTTCATGATACGAAATGCCCACCCTACATTTCATTTCATATTGTCTTTCTTTCAACGCGATCAAATTTGACAGATTTCATGAAAGAAAATTTGAACGTGGAGACACCGTGTAATTTGCATTTTTCACCAGATATGTGCTTAATCAAAATGAGTCCTCGATGACACTCTGACTTTTATGACATCCTGCCAAACCCTTTCAAACCCTTTGCTGCACATTCCCTCTAAGATTTAACACTCTTTTTCCTCAGAGTCCAAAATTTGTGCGAATAATTTTTTTACGTAAAATATTGAAACGTATTCTCATCTGGCAACTCCGCCTCAGAAAACCTACCCTCGCAAACATTAAAAGTGAAAGTAAACTTGCCTCGTGTACATCGCCATCTGCTTAGATATATGCAATTATGTTTTTCGTGTAAGTATTGGGTACACTTGAGCCTACCTACACAGTGTCAGAAAGCCTATACCCCAGAGTTTTCCACGTAGAGTTCAAGGTTTCGTTAAGGCCGCATGCTCGGAAACACACACGAGCTTCATGCAGCCAAATTGGGAGAATTGTTCATTTGTAGAAACCCTGAAACGGAAACACAAAAACATCTGTAGGCTTTCGAGAATGTATTCTGCGACTGGGATAGAGTGATGTACAATATACTCAATGGCTTTTTAGAAAAACCCTCCAACACATACAGGAGATTCTTTAGCAATAAATCCTACTATGTATCTCCTGCCATACATCCCCGAAAAGTACATAAGAGCTTTCCTCCAACTCGCACACTAGGAATTGACATCTTCTGTAGTGAAAGTTTAAACGATATACCTACGGACAATGAGTAGAGATTGGGAATGTTATGATTGTGCTGCAGCTACGGGAATGCCTCCTAAATGTCTAGGCTGGAACTCTTCCCGGTTGTGTGGACTTTCACTCAGTTCAGCAGTTTATTTTTGTTATTGTTTTCTCTGTGCCTCCGTTTAATCAACTTGACAATGCCAAAGGTTTGGCGAAAGTGAGCAAATTAAAGAAACGTGCGAGGAGGGGTATGCGACGGACTTTTATCGAAGACACGTGGTCGTTTCTATTTGATTATGGCGTCGTTGTTGTTGTTCCTCGTCAACCATCCTACGCAATTTTCCTTCATTGTAAGTCGGCTGAATATGGGGTGTTTTTTTTCGTTAATATTTTGGAGGACCTGCGTTTCAGTTGGTTTTAGTTAATTTTGTGAAAATTGAAAAGCTGACAGATAGCATCGAAGATTCCGATCAACTAGGTGGCTTTTATATTGGATTGCCGTTTAAATAAAAGGACGGCCGGCGACCGCCCAATAAATATGTACAAATCTGCCTCCCATCGAAATTTATTCAACAATATTTGCGATGAATATTGACTTGATTATACTGAATGTTAGAACTCAGAGTAGGTATGTCTGCAGGGTTTTTAGAGAAATATTCACAGATTCACCGCAATGCATGCGAAAAATTAAGAGATATTGAATTTAATTATTCGTGCACAGAAGGATTCCTTTGCATAAATGATTTGTTAGAGTTAATAAGCTCGTCTAATGCTTTGTTAAGCAGGGTTTCCTTCAAGGTCCTGAAGGGTGTGTATGAATATTTTCTATGTGACTCTCGCTGGAATGGATGAAGGCTGTTTATAATGGGGTAGGAAGTTGGGGTATGTTGTTGTTGCGTAAGGACTTGAGTAGGTCGATCAGATGTATTGACATTGCGCCGTACTAAAAGACAATTTTAATCTCGATTTTAAATTTACGAAAGCTCGCATATGCGAAATTATAGCCACTTTTAAAATTAAGAGTTGGAACTAAAAATGTTCATTGGTAAGGTCCATTGACGATTGGATACGTAATTATGTCTTTATAAAAAATGTAATTGTTCTGTGAAAAATTCGACTATATCGGTAGTGTCTGGAAAAGTAAGCTTAGTGCAGCTGATCAACTGGTGCTTACAAATTTTAAGTTCTACTAACGGGTGATTTTTTAGCTGGTTTGGTTTTGGCAACACTGGTTTTGACAGCTGACGTGTGTTTAGTACCTTGTGTCACTGTCAAACAGCTTCAGTTTGGTTTGCAATTTAACCATGGATCGTCTTACAAATGAACAACGCTTGCAAATTATTGAATTTTACTATCAAAATTCGTGCTCGGTTCGAAATGTTCATCGCGCGCTTTTTATCGAAAAATTGTGTTCAGCGATGAGGCTCATTTTTGGTTGAATGGGTACGTAAATAAGCAAAATTGCCGCATTTGGAGTGAAGATCAGCCAGAAGCATTGCAACAGCTACCAATACATCCCGAAAAAGATACTGTTTGGTGCGGTTTATGGGCCGGCGGCATTATTGGGCCATATTTCTTCAAAGATGATGCGAATCGCAGCGTTACTGTCAATGGTGAACGCTACCGAGCGATGATAACAAACTTTTTTTTGCCCGAAATGGAAGTTCTTGACTTGCATGATATGTGGTTTCAACAAGACGGTGCCACATGCCACACAGCACGCGAAACAATGGCGCAATTGCGAGGCGAGTTTGGTGAACAGTTAATTTCACGTTTCGGGCCGGTCAATTGGCCGCCTAGATCGTGCGATTTGACACCATTACATTATTTTTTGTGGGGGTATGTCAAGGCTAATGTGTATAGGGACAAGCCCGCTTCGATTGACGCACTGGAAGCCAACATCCATGCATTCATTCGTGAGATACCGGCCGATATGTGTGAAAGAGTATGCCAAAATTGGACTCAGCGGATGGGCTACCTGAGACGCAGCCGCGGTCAACATTTGCATGAAATTATCTTTAAACATTAAATTGCAAGGTTCAAACTATCGATTCAAATAAATATTTCATTCATTTTTTCGAATTTTTTGTGTTTTTTTTTTTTAAAAAGTTCTAAACCTCTTAAAAAATCACCCGTTATATGTTGCTAGTTCGAAAATTAGAGCGTAATTGTCCAATATTTATATTGCTAGTACTTAGACAGGTAAAACTCACTAATTGTACTTTTAGAGCTCATAATGGGGTTTTACTGATTTTTTTCCTGCAATAAATAATATTGCTCAATTTGTTTATTAGAAACGTATTGAGACTTTTTTCCATTGCGTCGTGCGCATAAGGCCTCCGTTATAGCCTTCCGTAAAATGCAACCGAAAAAGTTGGAACAGTATGAAAACGAGTTTTTTTTACGCTTTGGCGGTCATATAAAAAAATGTGTCAGAAAAATGTTTCCCTGCGAAAACAATTACAACAAATCAACCACCACCGATTGGATTCCATCAGAAGAAAAATTCCAGACAGATCGAACAGTAAATAAATGGAATATTTCAGTGGAATGACTTTTTTTGGGCATTCACTTAGAATTTGATCAGAAAATGTTCTTCGTACGGAAAGTTTAAATATCATTTGCTTATTTTTTTTAATCAACTAACTTTTTAATTCATTTTTATACCGAGATTGAGTTCAACTATTAGGTTTTAATGAAAAAACAAGCAAAAGAAAATTTTTACGGTTTCGTTTTGCGTATAGCTCTAACTTGGGCATAAGAGGGAATTTTGTTAATCGTTATGGGAAATTCAGTATCTGAAGTATGTGATCACTGGTGGGCTAACATTTATGTGAATTGGCCTTGTTTTAACACAAAAAAGTGCTTGAGGGATATAAAGCGTACCAAACGTATAGACTTTCTAAAATATGGCTGCTGAATTAACCGCCTCGTCTAAAAAAAAAACGCTTTTTCACCACAAGTCTCGCGAACGCCAGGCAAATATCCGAAAATTCTTATTGCAGATGGGTCAGAAGTGCGAAATTCAGTTTGGCACTAAGACTTCTCAATTACACAAAATGTAACACATAACTGTCAATACGAATGGACGAAAATGACATCAAGAAATCAACTTTAATGTAATTAATTCCTTTGAAGGGTGTTGTGTTCTATCTCTATGTCGTTTGATTTGAAAGTCGTGCGACGTTTGCGAACCTATCACATCTAACTATTAGTAACGCTTTCTTATAAACTTTTGTCTTGCAAAAGTGAATTTTTAAATTTTCGCTCAAGAAAATCGCTCTAATTGTAGAAACTGAAATTTAGACACTAGTGTTATTCTAATAAATTAAATCAATGCGACAGAAGGAGGACTAAAAGAGACCCAACATGGGACCTAGGCGAAGAAATTAAATGCTAATTTTGGGTTATTAATACAATCGTTATTAGCTATGAAAGGAAGGTCCATCTCCCACTTTTGGGTGTTAGGTGGATACAATTACAAAAACAAACTAAAAGAAAAAGTATATATTAAAAAGCAAGTGCAACGCTAACAAAAAAGAACTGTGCCAGTTTTAAAAGCCAGAAATTTATTCTTTCACCTTATATTTAAATCAAGCTGTTTCCATGAACAGTTTTTGTAAAAATTGTTTTCAAACACTTTTTAAAATTTTTAATAATGTACCGAATTGCCATTAATTATCATTTGCCCCTGTTCAAGCTGACTAAGTCATCGTACAAACATAATTTATGAGATTGAGATCAAACGTTTTAAAATTTAAAGTAAATTTGCCTTAAAACTGAGATAGTGTTGAGTATCCTTTTTTAGGGAATAAATTCCAAGGGTTATTGAAATTTGTTTTCGTATTTTTATTTTTTTTCCTTTCCCGAAATCTCCGAAGCTTAGTTGGACAGGTTACAAAAACTGCCAAAATCTCCTTTTCACATTTGGATAAAACTATTTTTATTTCGCAAATATTAATCACTGTTCCATTGACCACCTAAATCTCTAAATCATATTGAAATATATGAGCATATGATAGAAACATCACATGTTCAGAATAAAAAAAAAAAATATTGTGGCCAAATTCCATGTGCCTTATAATAATTATTATTATCATTATTTTTGTAGGTGTTTTTTTTATTAATCGTACATCATCTGACTTATGGTATTTTCCACACTTCACATAAAAGCATGATCATGCTTTTTGCTTTGCCATGTGACTTTTGGAAAAAAATAAATTATTTTAATAAGACTGAAATTAAATGTTACAAAAAAGAAAAACAAAAACCTGAGCGCCAACAGAATTCTTTTTAACTCTCCTGGTTCATTGGCAATGATCCACGTTTCATTCGCATTTTATTTTGATTGTTTTTTTTTTTTTAATGTCTACACAAAAACATAAATAAGATTAAATTTTATTTCAACTTTAATTAAGCATTATGAAGGTGAGTGGACGAAGATTGCGTGGTATTTATAAACTAATACATAGGCGGAGGGTATCACAAGATGCCATCGGCCTTTTACGTGTGTGTATAAATGTCTTGAACTTTTTGAGGTTTAATAAATCGTCTATAGGGTTGGATTAGGAAAGCGGCTGCCATGTGGGTGCGATTAATGGAAATGTTGTTCGAATGGTTAGACTGGGTTTCATTTTCAGTAGTTTGGAGTAGTGTGCATTTGTTTTTTATTTAGTAGGAATTTTCTTGAAATAATACAGGTATCAGGAAGAATATTCTAGTAACAATTCAAGAAGAAATGCAGATAGAGATGGAAAATACTTTTCAGAGATGACTCGTCAATTTGCTAGTTTGCGTTTTATTTTTTCCAAATTGAGTTCAAACGACTTTTGGTAGTTGTTACTTATTTCTTTCTTTTAAAGGCTGATTTTTTATTCTAAGAAAAATTCCATACCTATTAAGACTACATATATTTAGATAGGAGCCAATTTCGTAAAAATTATTACTGGCACAAAGTCGCAGTCGTTTCTTAAAGTTATAGGCTTTTCATACTTTTCGCAATACTTTATGCAGTCGCTTTACCTACAGCATACCACTTACATTCATAGACCAACGACCGAGTTACATGGCTTCTAGATGATCCAGCTTTTTTGAGGCAGAAAATAGAAGATGGTAGCATCTACAACTGAGCGAAAGTGTCTCTGGTTCAACCCCCAAAAAACATAAAGCGCAACCTTTTTTACCCATTGGATCAATGTTTGGCAAAAAATCGAGAACGTTGAGCTTTTAGAAGTCAATATACCCTTCGGTGGGACTCAAATTGTATCCTTCCATTTATCCCAAAACTAAAACTCATATAAAACGAAATGTTGTAAGAAGATAGACTTGGGGTCCTGTTGCTTTTTGAATTTTAATATGCACCGTAACCTTGGTTCCTTTTATGTCTTGCTATCCGACTTCTTGCGAAGGCTACTTGAAGAGAACATTATTTATACTATTTTGCTCCTTGCCGTTCTTTTTTCCTAAGCGCCTTTTTTTTGTAATATTGTAGTAGAGACGAGGACCGTTTGGGAACAAAAAGTCAAAACATTCGACTTGAAGATTCTCTTCCGCAAATTTAGGTCATACGTGCCGTAGGTAAATGATGTTGATTCGCCCCCCAAGTAGCTGGGCAATTTCAATTAACACAATCCTTATTTATTCGAATGAGATAATTCGCCATAATTCCCGAGCACCGTCGTTTTTTTTTAATGCGCATTATATTCCATCCATAAAACTGCCCTCGTTATACTGAACCAGAATAAATTTTGTTTCAATCTTTATCAGCAATCCAACGAAGGACTAAGAGGCCACAAAACGCTGTAACAGAGGATACTCGTATCTCACCGACCATATGTAATGAAAAAACGTGCCGTAGACCTTTATCTGCGGCAAAGAGATACACATTACATGCAGAAAGTTATGTCTCCCTGACCCTACTATGATTTACTACTCTTCCTTCTCATCAGAAAATATGTGGATGTGGATAACATTTGCCCTTACAACGGTGATGTTGATAAATCAGGATGTCAGCTGAATATGAAATACAAATAGAATAAGATATAAAGAAGAATTTGGTTCATAGAAAAATGATTCTGTCAACGCAAGTTTAATCTATCATTTGACTCAGAAGAGGTTTAGAAAAAATCACTTTTCCAGCTTTTGTCACACACGGGTGGTTTCTTTTTGACAAATTTAGCAAATATTTACCCTGAAATTCTGATGACTTTAGAATAAATATGTGTACACGTGGCAATAAGGTAAAATTCGAATAACGACCATTGCGTGACAGGAAGCTTTTGGGGTTTTCTCTTGTATGACACTTCCGTGCACGGCTTATCTTTATCGATTGACCATAGAATTTGGTCACAACTTAAGCACACAGAGGCTAATTTTGGTTTTATTTTTGTTTATCTACTAGCGATCCACTTATCAATTTTATTTTTGCTATGTGACATTGCGTGTCAAACGATTGGTGTAATTTACTTTGAAGCCAACGCAAGTATAACCGAAAAACACGAAAATACAATTAATCGATTGGCTGATGGTTGTCTAAATGTTGGTAGCAAATAGTCGCCATGTTTTGTTGGGCATTGGTTATTAAAAAAGAAGGGATAACAGGCAACTGTATGCACGTAAATTTTGCACAGTTCTATGAAAGTAACTAATAAGCTTTTGATCTTACTTAAAAAATTCAGTTGGCATTAGCTTTTTTTGTGTTTTAAGCCTAGGAAAAAATGGGGTCCCTCAGGGCTTCCTTCTATGACCAGCACTTTTTTATTTAAATGCAGTAAGGAAAGACAAAACTCTGATATAACTTTAGGCGGAGCTATATTCTGTCAAGTTGTTTGAGCTACACTAAGAAGTACAGAGAGCTTCACTTGGCTGCAACCAGTTTGTTTACTTTTTTGAAGCATTTGTTAGTTTAATGATAATGAAAATTTGTAAACGTAGTTAAGCTATTGAGATAAAACCCAAGCTGGTCCTCGATGCATGTTTCTTCAAGAAAAATTTGCATCTTACATGCAAATTTTAAATTAAACGGCGATATAAATTTCGTCTTGTCGATACGCTGTCCGCTGTCATACACTGCCTGTCTTAAAATTGTTAGCCAGGGCGTTACTATCCGTCCTCGTGGACCACTTGTATGACTTTTCAAAATGTGAAAGAAACGCTATAGGGTTTCTGTTTAAAGTATAGTGGAATGGAATATCTACAAGTGGCCTGAATGCTTTAGGATTGTAATTCGCCCTAACATAACTTGGAAAATGAAGCCCAAAGCCTTGCCCTAATAACGCTAATTAACTGTTGTAAATAAATAAATAAATCTCCATGAGTTAACCCACACAGTAATCAAGCACGACGAGTAGTCGCAATCTGTCAAAAACGTACCTAATTAGTGTATTGCTCTAAGGTCTAAGGAATAAAAAGTGAAAACTACGACCGACTATATGTAAGGAATTGGCACGAATTTTATAAATGTCAATTACTCTAGAATTACTCTAGAATTACATTATCAGCTCTACCACGCTCCGTTGAATCGGAAAATTTTCGATGACACACATTCGAGTTATCCGTCTGTGGACAAAAAATCGTGGCTATTTAATTTGTTTAATTAGTTATATTTATCAACACTTTACCGCGGGCATCGAAAAAAAGAAAATAGTGTGAAGCGGCCAAAAATGACACCCAAAATCCCATTGGTAACGAAAAATGGCATAATTTAAGTCAATAGTACCCCCAAATGTTGACATTTTTCGTCTTTCTCTATAATAAAGTAAATGTGAGCCATATACGCACTCTACCAGTTGTTCACTTTGTGCCCTACTCAGTGTCAGTACTCATTCACCAATTTTGTTCAAAAGTTTATTCAACTTTTTCGTTCATGAAAGTAACATTTAAATGTAATAACAAAGTAAATACTTAAAAATTATTTTTACTGCAAGAATTTATTGTTGAATATCCTTGATTCTTTTAAAGCAATATTAAGTTTAAAAATACTTAGCGCAACAGGTTATTCTTGAGACTGAGAAAATAGTTATGGAAAGTGTTGCATTCTTACGTTGAGTGACTTGGTTCCTTAAAAACGAGCTCTTTTTTTTTATAATAAACACGCGCTAAAGAGGTTATGACTACTCTTATGGTGTAGTTTGAAGTACACAGCGCAGGCGTTAGGGAAATTGGGATAAAGAAGATAGGAGATTCCGATGCACATTGGTTTTAAATGTCTGCAAATTGAACCGAGGGGGAAAGACAGAGCCGGGCAAGGCGTTCCACATTCGCGTGGTAGCGAAAACGATCTGAGTCACAATTATTATAAAGTGGAATCACATGGACACATTTTAGTGCAACAGGCTTTCAGCGAGAACGCTCCTTATGCGAGTTTTTTTTTTTTGTTTAATTCAATTCACGGCAGAGTACTCCATCTAGAGCACTTCCTCAATTCCACATCATTCTCAGTTTCGCATCCCGTCAATAAATCTTAATGGTTCCAACCGGATGGGTTCGTAGTGCGTACTACCAAACTGTTCATTTGGTAAGCATCACTGACATTACAGTTGTAAGGAGAATGCATCTAAAAACAATTAGCTGTGCCTCAGCCCATTTGATCCCAATGCAAATCCAAAATTCAATGTCCGCAATTTATCAGACAATACAGAAACCGAAATTGGCTCAACTGGTTCAAAATGCTTTTTACCACCTGTCATTTCCGCCTTATGTTTCCATTTCCTATCAGTATATGCTAACTAGAAAGTAAATCCAATTAAAATTCCTACGTGTTTCCAACTTCACAGCCAATTCAACGATAAAGTCGAGCCAAGTAACGAACCCCCGAAAAATAACATAAAAAAGAATCCGGCGCAGGGTCATAAGTCCACAGGCCAAAAGTCCACAATGGACTTTTGACCCACTTAGGTGGGCTATAAGTCCACAAATCAATTGTGGACTTATAACCCACCCAGGTGAGCCAATAGTTCACACAAAATTCTTGTGAATTTTTGACTCACTGATTGTGGTCTTATGGCTCACGAATGAAGAAGGTGTAGAAGAGGACAACGAGCTTGAAAGCGAAGCTAAAAATTCTAGTAATGACCTCATTTGCGGTGTTTGCCTTCAAAACCCACAAGACACACTTCTTCGTCTTTCAAACTATGAATTCTGTATGGGGGGGCATGCTGCCCCCCTGCAACCCCCCTGCTTAGGTTTACTGATGGATTACGGGGTGGGTGCATGGTTCTTCTTATTACTCAAATTTTGTTGGCGTTATTGCACTTTGTGGGAGTGAAATAAGACCAACTGTTGGAAGTTATCCTTATTACACTATTTAAGAGCGAAATAAGGTACATTTTTAGAAGTTGGTCTTATTTCACGGCATCTATCAAACATTCCCATACTTTTTCAGTTGTTAAAACAACTCTTTTTGTCATATGGATAAATGTGGACTTATGGCCTACTTCCATTTTAAAATTGTGAACCTATGGCCCAAATTATTGTGAACTTTTGGCTCATCTGGGTGGGTTATAAGTCCACAATTGATTTATGGACTTATAACCCACATAGATGGGTCAAAAGTCCATTGTGGACTTTTGGCCTGTGGACTTATGACCCTGCGCCAAGAATCCAACTCAATTATTATTACGCGGAAATAAAATTATTTAAATTCGTATGTATTGTACATTTGAATAATTCGAACTAATTTCATTGTAAACTGGGCCAAATTTAAAATTCGTATTTTGTACCTCACTGGTAGTTAACGTGTCCATGCAATGACATGCACTCTATCCAATTTTAACTGTGATTATACATAAGTGGCATAAATGAATTATGGAAGTTGTCTCTTAGATCAGCAAACGTTGTTATATTGAGAAAATTATGCCATAAATTCAATAACAACCGTATGAAAGTGAGTTGCCGATATTTGTAGGATATATAGGAAGTTTTCTTAACATATGGCTAAAGTCAACACGAACTGAGAAGGTTTTGTAGAAAAGTGTGCAATTGAATTTTAGTTGGCATCCTTGTTATGTTATCGGGGATTTGTCAGAGAAGAAGGCAAAAAAAAATGATTTATTGTGATGAACTGTTTGCAATATCAAGAAATCCTGTAAACAAGTTATTATAAGAATGTGTACATGACACTTGGGGATTGACAGCAAGGCGGAGGAGCAATTTGTATGAAATGTCAGGACAACACGTGACACGACATTTATTATTGAGTTGAGAAGTTTTTAATTTTTTTTTTCTTCTCTTTGTCTAACTTTTTGTGTGGGATTTAATGGACAAATTGGGATTTAAGAATGCAAACACGAAAGACTGTCATCATATAAAAATATGTTTTAATATTAAATATAACAAAAAAACTTAGTTTTACTTCCGATCGACGTCAGAAGGATCCAAATTAAAATACCGAACAATTCTGTTTTAAATTATTTTATTGGTATGCTCTCATCTTGAGTGCTCGAATTCAACTGACTTACAAAATAGTTTTAATTCGAAGCGATGCTTCGATATGAGATTATCTTCGTCGCAAAAGGCGACGTTTATTATTTTTAGTAATGCTGACGTTGGCGAATGCAACATCACTGGAGGTGGCCACACAGAAGTGTTGACTTCGCAGAAGGCGACTTAATTATGTAAACAAAGTGTCAATTTGCTTAAGACAAATTGATTCTTAGAAAATGCCAACGTTTGGTTCGCTTTCGTTATACGTAGTAGTGGATATGTCACTATATGGGTTGCGGTCCAAGTGGATTTCGGCTTAGCAAATGGATATAAGGCCGAATTTCGGGTTGACTTTGTTTGGACAAAAATTACAATCTGAACAGAGGCAACCTTGTTATTGCAAATTTCAAGTCATGCATGTGACATAATGCTGAGAGTTAAATAGGTGTCGAAGTTTGGTTGTCGCCTAGACAACAGCACGGAAATACAAGCAGACTGGAAAAAGCTTCTGCATGCAGGGAGCTGTATGTACGCGGTGCGTTCAATGTATTCTCGGTATGCGTATGTTAGAAAAAAGATAAAACCTTGAAAAACATTTATTTACCAATATAGTGTCCCATGATATAAATACATTTATTTGATCGCGAAATAAGTTCTTCAAATCCGTCGTAATATCGATGTTTACTTCTACATTCCACCCAAATTGTTAGCTTGTTAGTTGTTACCTCTTCGCCTTGCTTAGCAAGTAAAGGAGGGTGTGTTGCTCGTTGAATATATGTAGAGGTCCACTGGTCCACATGTGAATGGATTTAGGTTGAGCACTTGAAAAAACTGCTCAGCTTCCAATACTTAGTTTATTGTACAAGTGTATCAATGGGTCCCTCGACTCAAAGGGAATCATTCTGAATCACACATTATTGCTGCCCAAATCATAAAAGTTAATAACCCATATCGACGAGTTGCTATATTGAGTTGCTAAACTAATGAGCTTGCAATGTGTTTAATTTTTAATTGAATTGACTAGTGCATGAGTCTTTTTTTTTATTTATTGAGTTTAACTAGTTGAAGCAACAATTGAACTTGTTGCGCATTTTTTAAATATCTTCCCAGCTCTAGTTGCAATAAAAATAGTATTGATCAACTCATGTCACTTCCCTTGCTAATTGCGCTCGCAATCGCTTGTACCAGTAACATTCCATGTTCCTGCCACTGATTACTTGGACAGTGTACCTTGTAAACTTATTAAATAATTATACTTGTGCTGCAATTCGTTGAGGCAAGTTGATCAACAATTGAATGACTTCGTCAACTATTTGTACGAGGCTTCTTAAACCATGGAACTAGTTGATCAACTAGGTAGGTGTATATGGGGCTCACTAGTCGAACTTTTTTGTTCAACATGAGCAAATAAGGTTTGAGTACTCGCATACGAGGCTAGAAACAAGCTTATTCAATATTGAATTGAATTGAATTGGGCTGCAAGCCTCAGTCCAGTGACCGGCAGTAGTTGTTTCAGTGTCCTTGAACTCTCAAAATTACTGCTGTCTGTAAAATTCTAACCTGTATTAATTTATTTAGTTGACAGCGTTGTTATTTTTGCCGCCGATATAAACCGCGTTTAATGGAACTCTTAAATTTTTAAGCAGCTTATTATGCGATTTTTATGTCTTCTGTGTAGCTAGATTTTTTTAGGCTTTTATACATTCTTGGGAACATTTCACGGTAGGATGCTGAAGAAACTGCATAAAAATAGCAGCTTGACATGCTTTCTAAAACCCCTTTTGTATTAATGGTTGATGCTCCTTTCCTTCGAGTAGTGAGCATGTTGGTCTATCAGAGTTAATAATAATAATAATAGTTGGCGCAACAGGTCTGTAAGGACCCAGGGCCTAGCTTCTCGCAACCATTCGTTTTGTGTGAGTTTTTAATTTTTGGAACGAATGGAAGGGATCTACAATTTTATGCCGGTTCCAAACGGGCCGATTGTGAAGCTCTTTCATGACAGTTATACTCTCAGATGTTTGTCAGACGTTCGCGAGAGGTGGCGCAGTGAAAAAAACCCTGAGTTGGAATTTCTGTTTTTGCGGGATTCGAACCTGGCCCCTCGCTTAGTAGTCCAACACACTAACCACTAAGCCACTGCGGATGTTTAAATAAAATAAAATAAATATTTACCTGGGGTTCGTGAAGCTGCACTTAGCCCCATAAAGTGACAGGTCACGGTGAGTGGGTCTCGAGAATCAAAGCGTGCCCAAAGTTGTTGAGTATTTAGTTATTGCTGACAATTTTATGAAGTGTCATCAAAATTGTCATCCACATTAGTTCTTATACTGTATGATCCCATTCAATGTGCAATTCCTTGTTCTGTGCGTACAACGATCGCTACCATCACGTAGTGCAACATCACCCTCCCAAAAAACTACTTAAATGGAAGACAAATCGGTGTACAAACCTCACTGGCCACTAGGTAGATCCCACCAACCGAGATATCTACATTTTAAATGTCTGTCTATTCATGACTTGATTTATTTCTGGGAGAAACTACATCAAACACAAACGCTTCTGATTTACGGTTTAAAAAGCTTACTTCTGGCGACCAGTCGGCTCTCCTAATTTGTACAGTGACGCAACGAAAAATTATCACACATAAGTTTTCTTTTTTTTTTATCCATTTAACACTTTTCTATCTAAATGAGTATAATCGGGTCGTGGCAATTTATTTCAACTCAGACAAAAGATTCGTTGAAACAATCTGTATAAATGCGACATTTATATCTAAAATTGAGAGCGTACAGTATCTCGCGATCGATGGTGGCTCCGTTGATGCTTGGCCAACGTTAATGATCTCGATTGATTGATCGAATTTGTTTGAATTAAATACAGAGCGACACTATATAGCTGATACGATACTGGTCACGGTTAGCAGACACATTTATGCATTTTTTTTTTTGGTTTGTCTCTGAATTGCTTGTGCGATCTCGGAGTACATATATAGATAAACTTCATCCAACAGAACGCAACCTAAAGTGTATAGCTATGGGGTTCATTGAAAGTCGAGTAAACTCGTGACTACTGGATCGATTATTATCAATAGCACACTGCGCAGTGAATGATGCCTAAATGATGGCGACCAAGTATAGACAACTGACATGAGTACACTCATGACCGGACCGAACTAGAGAAGTGCCATAGAGTCGATTCCACTTTTGAATTCATGAACACGAAATGATATTTGCTTCGAGTTGTTCACGTGTTTGACATTCACTTTGGTTTTGTTTGAACATGGAAATTTTGCTTTTGAAAGGAATTTTTTTTCAGTACTTCGAGAACAAGCTTGAGGGACTATTTGTCAAATTATTATGTAGGTTATTTTGTTTTAAAAGGTACAGGTTTGGGAATCTTTTTAATTTTTTTTTTGCTTGTGGCTTGTGGGAAGTTTTTGTAGAACTCGTTGGAAACGTAGGTTTTTGGTTTTGCTCGGGATTGGTGCGTAACGGCTCGGCTTAACCTTAATCCGGCAAAAACAACAATAGTAGCGTTCACGAGGAAAAGGAAACTTGAACGACTAAGGCCGATAAGGCTATCAGGTACAACACTGACAACAGCCAATGAAGTTAAATATCTGGGACTAAACCTAGACAGTAAACTCATCTGGAAAAAACACACAGAAGAGATAACCAGGAAAGCAACGCGTGCTTTAATGATTTGCCGGAGCTTAGCTGGCAAATCCTGGGGATGTAGCCCGACCATCCTCAGATGGATGTATATTGCTGTTGTGAGACCAATGATCACGTATGGAGCGATTGCATGGGCAAAAAGAACCAGTCTTTAAACCACAAGGAAGGCACTCAATAAAGTGCAAAGACTGGCGTGACTGTGTATCTATTACAGGGGCTATGAGAACTTGCCCAACCGCAGCTATGGAAGTGCTATTAGAATTAACTCCATTGCACCTTATGGTTGAGGAATGTGCAAGTAAAACGATCCTACGAATGGCCAAGGAAGGAATAGGAAGAGGAAAGTGCATCACACTGAGACAGTTTGACGTACTACTCAAAAAACAACCATTATTGGCATTTTCTAGAGACGACATCATCAAAAGATTTGATTTTCACACTGAGACAGTTTGACGTACTACTCAAAAAACAACCATTATTGGCCTTTCCTAGAGACGACATCATCAAAAGATTTGATTTTCAAAAGAACTTTGTTACTAAGCTCAGCAATAAGAAGAACTGGAGCAATGAATCCACAATTCACAGACTGAGCAATCACACAACAAAGTGGTACACAGATGGGTCGAGAACTGATGAGGGAACTGGAGCGGGAGTATTTGGGCCTGGAACCAAATACTCTGAACCAATGGGCAAAAGTACCAGCATCTTTCAGGCTGAAATCTATGCCATAGACAGGTGTGTCCAAATTAACCTCGACAGAAACAGAGTCAACTTTGATAGCAGCCAAGCTGCTATTATGGCACTTAACTCCTACATCATTAAATCCAAACTTGTATGGAAATGCCTACAAAAACTTAATGAACTTGGTAGGAGAAACAATATAACCCTCTGCTGGGTGCCTGGCCACGTAGGAATAGAGGGGAATGAAATAGCCGACTCCCTAGCAAGGAAGGGAGCATCAGAAACTTTCATAGGTCCTGAACCATTCTGCGTAATAGGGGATCACACCCTCAAAGAAGAATTTAGGAAACTAGAGAAAGAAAACAGGGCAAGAACCTGGCATAACACTCAGGGCATGAGGCAGGCCAAGAAACTTCTGGGACAATACAACCGGAAAAGATTCCAAGCTTGCATCGGCATGAGCAAAAATAACCTTCGTATCCTAACGGGCTTCCTAACGGGGCACTGTAGACTCAAGGAACACCTCAGGAAACTGGGTACCTATATCTGAAGAAGGTCTCTGCAGATTCTGCGATGAGTCCAGTGAAATACCAGAACACTTGCTGGGATCATGTGGGGCACTGACCCACAAAAGACTCAAATACTTGGGCAAGTACCAACTATCTGATGAGGAAATTCAGTCACTAGAGCCAGCTCTCATCCTTAGATTCTTAAAGGAAACTGGACTGGAGAGAGTGCTATAGGACTGATTTCTTCCGCCAAGGAGAAAGAAGAGTACTAAAACCTCTAAAATGATTTCGAATGGAATTATACTATGAGGGGAACTCTTTTGAGGGGATAAACCACTCTGAGGTGTAAGCAGGGGGTACAATAGATCAAAAGGTCGCAGTACAATAACCCCTCTCAAATAATAATTATAATAATTACTTTTGCTATAAAAAAGAGATGTCTCTTTTGGTAACTCGATCCATGGATCCATCCCATCGTCCAGTTGGACGCTCGATGTTGGTTGAGGTTCGCCGTCTGCTACCACATTGATCTTCCATAAAGTAGGAACATTTTTGAACCATCTTAAGTAAATAATTTGACTCTACTTGACAGAGTTTATGTCTTTACATGCTTTCGACCAGCTCCTTCGATTCCTACAAATTGGACCGAAAGTCGCAGAAGAGCGATTTTCTTGTCCTCTAGGATGAGTCATGTAGCCAGGCTGCAGAATTTTGAAAAGTCGCAAGAAAAAAGCTCCATTTCTAAAGTCATTCTACAAATTTACAATTTTCCCACAATATTTAACAAACTTTAGCTCGCTTAACACTATAATCATTTTAAAGGTTTTTATTTGTAAATTGGCTGTGCCCGCCCGGCTTCGTCCGTGTAATATGTGGTTTCAGAACATTTGATGAAAACAAAAAGAGTCTTCTGCAATAGTGATGGACTGCAAAATGTTCTCCACGAACAAATAATATTAGGGTATCGTAGAATCTGTGATCTCTGAAATTCTTTGCAATGTGTTTTCTATGAAGTATAATATATCTCTTTTATTATTACATTGCTTGTCTACCAATAGAACCGTAACCTCGTTAAGAACTGGTCCTTCGTTAATCTGCTATGTCCCCAAATGATGTCATTTGGATAGCTGAATTATACAACCGTATATTTTGTAGAAAGTGCTGCGAGAATTCCTAATTGGCACTAAGCAAAGATTTCAGTGGATCGGGTGGGAGGCGAATCGAATCTAAACGCGCACTTTTCGGGAAGAACAACAAATGACCTTCGGTTCCTTCGTATATTTTAAAGCATTGCAAAAGGTGCAACATATGTTCATTGAGCCTATTTCTACTTCTGTAGAATAATTCATTTTTGTTTTATAGTTAATTTTTGTGTTTTTCTCGCCAAGTTATCTTAGGTCTTTTTCTTAACAATGGCCTACAGCGAATTAATCTAGTCGACTACTATTTGATCACGCAGAAATATTAGACTTCATTGGAAAAGGCATGATTGGAAACACTTAAACATGTCTTTGGTGTACATAACAATATTCCGTTGAATAGGCTTATTATAATACAAAATACAAAGAAAGGATCGGTAGATTTCGTTTAAAGCAAATCACTTTTTAACCTAAAAACAACTGAAACAAATTCAAATAGAAAGGTTTGTATTGTGCTTCCACGTAGGCAAAACCACTTTGACTTCTGTATTAAGTCAGTTCTGTTTAGTAAATTTAATATATACCGCACTTTTTTTACTTTGAACAATACATTTTTGTTTTCTTTTTTCGGTTTTAAAACTCCACACCAAATATCTATCGTATACCTAGCGCTCTGGCAAGATATTAACAGCTCGATTTATTTCTTTCTCATAGTGCTTGAGTTGGCGAATAAGAGATATTTCTTCCCACTGAAATAAAATGTGAACAAAATGGTTGCTTTTTTTGTGTTTTAAATAGAAAATACCTATACCTGTAGTTGACATTTCTTAAATAGATTTTTTTTTTGTAAGCACGAGAAAAACAAACCTTTCCTACATATTTGAAATTTCTTTTATGGGCATACTGCCTCTGTAATAAGGTTAAAAGATATGTCAATATATTGCGCGGTTAGTATGTTTGATTTGAGAATGAAGTACAAATCCACTCACCCAGATGAAAATCGTAGAAATGTTTCAACTTTTGCATATTTATTTAAAAACCTTTTAAGTTATCGAGTTAATGGATGTCTTATGTTGTACCTGCAGATGTCCTTTATAAGCTGGTATTTACTATATTTAAACGCTCCCAGTATTTTCGAACGCAAAGCATTACAAAGTAATAACGATAAGCGAAGCGACACGAAGAAATAAATTACTCTTGTCCATTTTTTTCCGGAATTTATAGAAACATAGAGTTGGCACAAAGTGGAGATTGTAGGCCTGTGAAAAATACACCGCAATATATTCAACAGTTTCTAAGATTTTTGCATTTAAAGGCATGCAGTCAAATTCATTCTTAGTCGAACAGAACTACACCAAATTTATTTATAAGATATAGGCATTTGGAAAATTGTTAAATGCGTTTTCCAACTAAAAAAAGATCAAAATAAAAAAAAATAAAATTGTGTCGGACTCTCGAAAACGGTGTCAAATTTGTACTTTAGTCGCACCATCGCCACGCTGCATGTACGATGTATTTTTGAATTTAAGTTAAATAAGTTGTAGATGTTTTTTTTTTTTTGAGAGTTCCAAGTAGGTACATATTCCAAACATATTCTTTTATTGTTTTTACTACGTAAAAACGGCAAATAGTAGATTTGTCCGAGCCTTTATTGGTTCTGGCATCGGTATTACTCCCTAAATTTTTTTTCAAGTTAAAGTCAATTGAAATTGGCATTTTAAGAAAAATATATACCTATTGCTAAAAATCTTTATAAGCAACTCTCATCACGAAAAAAGAAAAAAAATCTTACAATAGTTGTTTTTTTTTAATGAATTTAAGTATAAATAGACCCAGTAAATTTTATTTCTTAATGTTTATTGGCTATAAACAATAAAATAAAGTTAAATAATGTTTAAACTTGATTTTAATTTAGGATCCTATAATACCCCACTCCGTCTCCTGGGTCTCAAAATTCACTCGGTACTCTAAAGTTGAAAAACGCAATTACTATGTTGTGTCTGTATTGTCTTAGAAAAACCCTCCCTACACGCGACTTCACACCCACCAGACGACCATTGGGACGCCAATTAACATGGCAAAGCAAAATGCTTTCAATTGAGAAACACCTACTTAGCACACGGAAAAATCTACAAATGAATATTCTAATTAACACAATTACCATTCAATCCAACAAGGAGAAGCGCGCAATAGATTTGTTCCCCTTTTGCAGCCATGACAGTTGGATCTGCCTTGTTTGTCAGACCCATCACGTGGTGCTGTACACTAGCTGTGCACTCAAATAAAATTTACATTTAGAGAACTGAACGAATTTCCAACATGCACTCGAGTGCGCTATTTAATTACCATCGCAATTCAAGCGATTTCCCTCAATTACCCCTTACCACCTCGCTGACAACCTAATTACACTATACCACTCTGAGTATATGAGTCTGAGTCATGCCTCTGACGAGCCCCCATTTTTTTTTTCTTGTTTTTTTTTTTTTCTGTACATTCACACAGATTCGAATTTAACGATTAATTTGAACTCGTTTACGTCACAGAAACTACTTCAAGTTCATATTTCAAAATGCATGCAATCAGATATCTGCGCAGTTGTATCTCGGCTATCTGGTTATAGATATTTTATTTATTTATTTTTTTTTTTTCGTTTTGAATTTCGCCATAATTGCTTCGAATGTAATAAGTTCAGACGACAATGGACAGTGATTCGAAAGATAATTCGTAAATTAAACAAATACTACTGGGAATAAAAATAGTTAGCGAGATTAGTATATGGTAGTGGAAGGATGATTTCATTTTGGACTAATAATAGCTGCTTAGCGACAGAAAATAGGTGAAGCTTCTACAGTACTATAGGTTCACCAAAAGCGCACAAGAAAATGTGAGTTGCCAATATTATGTAGGGCCGTCAGGTATTCGAGAAATATTTCAAGAAAACAAGTTAGTGAAGTCAGAAATACCGGAAAACTATATGCAATTCTATTACAGAACAAAAACTAACCTAGCGCATTCATTAATAAAATGAAGGATATATAGATATGTACATCTTTTTAATTCAGCTTTACACTGCAGTGTTGCTTCATATTTATCACGAAGCGTAGTATATTTTTTACCTTTTTTACTTTTCGCCGAATATAAATTCCCACTAACTGATGACAAACAACAACTTTTTAAAATTATGTTTTTTGTATTTTAGAGAAAGAAAATCACATTTATTTATTTACTAGCTGTACCCTGCGCCCCTTGCAACGCCACCAACTAAAATAAATTTGAAGGATAGTCATTATACAAATATTCAATTCATTTTGAGTCATTTTATTGATTTTGTTCATTTGTAAAGAATTGTGACAATACAGCGTTTTGTTTACGTGCGTAAACGAAAAAATTAGAAGGTTTTCCGGCGCGTGAGCAGGCCACATAGAGTTGCCCATCTGAGAAGCATGGATTCTCCAAATTTAATCCACACACTTGCAACAATTGTCCTTGTGCTTTCTTGATAGGCAAACGTTTGACTTTTTAATAGTTATAACATTGTTCATCATTTTCTTGACTGAGAGTCTGGTTCCGTTGCAAAGTCGTGGTGGATTTATGAATGATATGGGTACGCAAATTTTCAATGTAAGAACGTGCGGTGGCATACCTGGCATATCAAGCTAATTCAAGAATTCATTTGGATAGTTGACAACTTCGTCTTGATTCACCACAGTATATTGATGGACTTATATTTTGTCGTTTCGCCGGGTATTCCATTCCGAATGGTGAAGGCACGCGTGCTGAGCCACTGATGATTTTTGTAGTTCTGTAGTTCTGATAACATGCATTAAGTTGATCAGCGGGTGTTGAACGTGGTATATAACCGGCAGTGTTTGTCGAAAATCACCAGACAATAAAATGTGTGCGCCACCGAAAATCGTGCGTTTCTTCTCAAATCTCGCAGTGTACGATCACGATTTGAACGATTTTGCCCAATCCAGAGTTTTTAGTGATGTTGTAAGTTAAATGCTGAATTCGCTGTTCGGCCAACATCCAAAAGAGTTGCCATATGATGCAATGGCCAGTGCAATATTATTTTGCGATCGTATGGTTGCCAAAATGAGTGAAAGAAGAAAAGTCTTTGCTGTACAACTGGGCGCATCTATGAAAAACAGTCCACCGCTTTGTTCTGTGTTTGCACGCATAATTCTGTATCATACGCAATGCGTTGTTCTGGAACCAACTGTGCGGATGATTTGTCTGAACAAATGTCCCCAGTTCGGCAGAATCGAAGCGTGTTTCTCGTTGCAAATCACCATCGAAAAGTTCATTCGCTGGTCGGTTCGGAGCAGGCATTCCCAGTTGCACCAGTGCCTTGTTAGAGATTGCCAAACATATGTCTTCAATTAAAATCAATGCCTCGTTTTACACGTTTGATGTGAATTGAATGTCCGCATTTTGATTCGCAGCGCGCAACCGATGTAGAATATCTTCACTCATGTAGTCCTTGTATTTTTCCCAAAGATCTTTTAGATTGAATTATTTACCTAAAGTAATTTAACTCGCAATGAAATGCACAAAACTATTAGAAATACTACAATATTGTCTGTTCAATGTAAGCCGGACATGAATTTCACAATTTACATAAATTCTTATGTCACCCACAACTCGAAACGTCATCATTCGTTCGCAGTTTTCTTTTCAATTCAAATCAGCATGAACCATCACTGAAACGGCAATATATGAAATTCATTGGAATGACAGTGATCTGTTGAAAATTTGTCGTACCAAATCAGAAACCTTCGTGGGCTCATGCACAACAACTTTGCTAAAGATCATGATCAAATGCATAATTTACGATTCCATAAAGGACATACAGGCAAACATTAATTTGTATAAATAGATTTAGAACATTTTTGCTACTGCTGAAATTTACACAATTTCACATTTTTTTCAGTTTTTTCCATCACATCGGAAATTTTCAGACAACGAAATTTACATACGAGAAGTGAGAAATTTTACGAGCTACCGAAACTGATAACACAGATTTGCGCTGCTTCATTATTCAACATTATTATAATTATTTTTATTATTACAACTTTATTGTTACATAAATGAATTGCATTAACAATAGAATATAGCACTAACTGCCACGGCTTTAGGCTAGTTCAACATTATTTTCTTTAAATGTTTCACACGTATTATTGACATAACAAAAAGTCTAGTGGTACCAAATGAACTTCTAAATTGCTTTATTGAAAAGTCCACTTTCTTAAAAGATCGGTACTTGAAGTGGAGGTTTGTGTTCCTAATAACTCGGCACGGCAGATGAAGTGGTTTTGACACGTCCTCTTTTTAATGAGGAGGTTGACTAAAATATTTATTTTATATATGTCCTTAGAAAACTAAGAGCCAAAAAATATATGTAGTCCTGACAAACTAGACAAGTAAACTTGGTTTGCCACGCCTAGTTTTTGGGGGCGTCTTTGCCCAAAATTGCTATAAAGAGGCAAACATGCAAACTAATTATTTGGAATATAGAGAATTTTGCTCGAAATAAAATTAAATTTGTGGATCTGCATTGATTTCTGTGTGGAAAGTAAAGATTTCTCCTGTCTCGCCAACTCACTTGCCTGTACTTCCATGTTTTCAGTATTTTACCGAAATGTACACATTTATGTATTTTAATTAACATAATAGTTGAATATAAACTCTTAAAAGTACTCAAATCGGTATAACTCAATTAGCTATCTTCAGACCTCTCAGATTGTTGCAACTTATGTGTATGACTTCTAAAGTTTTTTTTTTTTTTAAGAACGAACTATTATTTTTTTGGTTCCATATGCAATGCTAAAATAGCAAAATTTGTTTTCCAGCTTTTGCCTAAAGCAGCCATATGCAACAATTGCAATAAAAATTTAAAACCCCTGAGTTGTGGTGCGCATTACATATATCGACGGTGAACATATTTTCAAGAGCGAAACCCGGGACAAACAAAAATACAAAAATATATAACAGCACACAAATGGCCAAAAATAACAAACAAAATCGTATGGATGTATTATTTTTGTAGTATATTCCCTTGTAATTATTAAGGGGCTATTTGATGCACTTTATTAGTTATCATGAAATGGTTAATTTTTTTAAAATAGATAATAAAATATTACAAACAAAATATATGAAAATACGGGACGAATACGAGACTAAAATAGAAATACGGGACATTTGTATGTCCCGTATTTCTAAAAAAAAACAGGGACAGGCTATTGAAATACGGGACTGTCCCGGGAAATACGGGACGTATGGTCACCGTACATATATCAGACATTCCACTCGGAGTGTCTAGAATTAATTCAGAAAAAGGTTTGGTCCTCTTAAGCATCCTTCACAAGAATTTTGGTGTGATAAAGCAGAATATTAAACTTGAATAAATGACCAGGTTTGTTTGTTACAAAATGAAGAACTTTTCCGATGAGGTACCGAATCAAACTAATGAAAAACACCAAACATATCTTTAGACATGTTTAAATTTAACTGTTCGTCTCAACAAAACAATTATTTAACCCATAATTAAAAACCCACTCCCAGTTCTGCGTTTATAATTATTGTCACCACTCGTTATCTTAGGAAAGTGTTTTCCAAAAACAAGTTAATCAAGAACTACCTTCCACAACATCTGGGTGACATTTCACTTGACATGACTCACAAACACTCGTACATTTTCGAAAATTATTGATTTGTCGGCCACCCTTGTTGATGACGGTTTATTTACTTATACCACATAGGAGGGTTTCGGTGCCTATTTGTTTTCCTAAAATAAAAGAGTTCTGCTATTGGAATTACGGCCCCTACAGCACACAATGAGATGTTTGTGTTTCATTTCTTTATTTATTATTTTAGGGTTTTCCTCGTCCTTTCATCTCATTTTCCTTCTGTTTTCTTATTCACGGATTGATTGTTTCATTTTGTCGATGAAGAATGAACAAATATAAACAAAAAATTAAGTCCTTAATTAGGAAATGGTTTTCAGTAAATGAAGTAGGCGAAATTTTGGATTTTTGTAATGTTCCTGTATAAGTGACAGATGTCAATTGGTACCTATAGTGATTGGTCTCAGAAGTTATTCTTATGGTTTTTTGTCTATTAAAATAAATAATATGGCTGTCTTAAGATACTTCAAATATCCATTAGTAGGTACTGATGACGTTTGAGGTCCTTTGTACCTTACTATAATAACGATGAATATCTTGGCTGAATTGAGAACCACTTTCATGACATTTGTACTCTTGGATGTGTGTCAGACGTTCCCGAGAAGTGGAAAAAAACTAACAGAAGTAATTTGTCTATTTCGAGGGATTTAAGAGTTAAACTGTGCAAAGTGAGCCACTGCGGCCACTGGTTTTCAAATGCTTGGCATTTTTTTTACATTACTTGACCGATTTTTGGGCGTGGTAAGGATACACTACCCATATTCGAAATAAACTGTCTTTCATTAAGCTTCTTGTATGTGGACTTGAACACGCTAAACTACTCACCGGCTACGTTTCAATTTTTTTTCAAAATAAATATAGGGCTTTAGAGGGAGCTACATTTAGGGCAGATATAACATTTTGAATTTCGGTGTTGTTTCTGTATAATTTTTGAAAGCTCGGGAAATAAAAATAGCTGCACGATAGAATGGACAACTGCGCTGAATATTTCGGCACCCAGAGTTCATAAAAAAATCTTCTGTTCGATTGAAGGTTTTTCCAATCGCGAACTAGGAGAATTCGATTTCCTTTCTTTATAAAGATTGGGGAGAGTCCCAGTTCTGTAAGCTAATATTCGATGAAAGTAACGAGCGACGAAATGAATTGAGCGACCAAAATCAAACTATCAGTTCGAAAGCCAGACCTTGACTGTCCCTGTCCATTGATGTTTCATTTCTCTCTTACAATGGATAGATTTCAAATTCAAATGTGTAAGAAAGATGGCAAGTCTTAACAATATGGCGCCAAATTCAAATGAAGATGTAATACGAGTACAACAACTGGTATGGAACATTAGAGATGATACAATAGATTCATGATAAAATCGATAACAATTTTATTTAGGTTTTGAATGTGCCCAAAAAAAACGATCACCCCTATCGAAAGACCTACATTTGAAACAACCAGTAAAATGTCTGATTTATCTAAAGATCTTCCAATGTCTAAATAAAAAAACATCAACTCTTCACTTTCTCGCCGTAATCACTACAAAAAATATATATTCGAGTACCTATATCCAAAAGACCGAAATACATACAAATGACTCGACAACTCGATATCTCAAAATTCCATTAAAAAACCTGCTTATACCGTCCTCAATAACAAGTTCAACGTTCGCTTTCCAAAGAAATCCACTAAGCAGACCCTAACCGAGCCCCCAATCAAATAAATGACGTTCCACTCTGTGGCTGTACAGATTGTTTGCATACGTGCGCGCTTTCAACAACCCAAGATACACCCGACTATACCTCTTCCATATACCCAAAACAACATAAATAGAAGCCGCCGCCTCAGCAACAACGAACGACGACGACCACGACCGGTATCATGGTAACAATGAAAGGCTTATCAATCATTTACAAGAAATTTGAAATTGCGAATGTGGGGTTTCCTCCACCAAACATGACCACAGACACCTTCCTAGACCGAGATCACGTAGTCACGCTTTCAACCAGTTTTGTGCCTCAGTGATGACGCAGGCAAGTATTAGTTTAGTTTATGTAGTATGCCAGCGTCATTGGATTATTTCATCATAACCCCGTTCCGCAGAGTCATCACTTCAAAGGCACACAAATGTGTATACGCCGAAGTAGGGTGGGTATTTCGTATTTGATGGGGAATAGCTGGTGGAATTTCAACGATGAGAATGCTTCTTGAAAAGATTCACGGGCTGCAATCGGGTGTGGGCTTCCTTGATAACTGTCATGTGATACTTTTCAGCTGAGTGTTTGAATTTTGTAATAAATGATATCAGCAGTAAGTGAGTTGATTTTTGAAGAATTTCGATGCGGTGTCCCATCGAACTATAGTTCAATCGAAACAACTTTGTACAGTGAGTCTGAAGTTTTGAACTGGAATTTTAATGAAAATCGGTTAAAAAAAAAAAACTGAGCTCCATATATCTTTTATGTCATCAGCAGGGTGCAGGGAAATAACTTCACCTTGAGTGGGAAATAATTTCAGTTTTTTATGTGAAGTTATTTCCCACCCACAATTTAAGAATTGATGTTTCCAACTGGACAACAAAATTAAATCATTTATAACTAGTGTAGCTAATTTATTTAACTTTGCATACACCCAAACTCGCAACTACTCCCGATTTTCAAAGAATTTAAATTTTCTGTACCAACGCGGGCATGTTGCGCCTAAAGTTATGCTTTTAAAAGAACACTGCTTTACTTCTCACCCGACATGACACAGAAGGAGGGTAACGTGTTTTGCGAGTATGAATGGCTGTTTTGAAGTGACCTTCGCCTTAAAGGATTGACCGATTTTGAAGAGTGAGCTGGCATCAGCTTCGTATTCCCGGGGTTTCATAGGCTAAAAAAAATGATAATATAACAGTTGAAAAATAACTAACAACCCGAGCGGCTTAAGAAGAACTAAAAAGATGTGAACACGATACATTCAAGAATAATTAATTATTTGGCAGTCGGAGGCTACGCATATTTTTGTTAGTATGTAGGTATAGTTAGTCTCTAATTTCAAAACTCTTCTATTCCGCTTTTTTTCAAAAATGAGTTAAGTATGATAAAGTGTTCTTTCGAAGGGCCCTCATCTAAGAACATATTTAGCTAAAATTTGTCGAATCTTCCTATACTTTTGTGTACCTCATAAGTAAATTTTTTTTCTTCAAAACTACACTATTCCACTTAGTCGTTAATTCAAAACTCTTTCATTCAAATACAAACCGAATTCCGGACTAAAACACTTTTATTCCCATGCAAATCGAAGTAGCAGCTTTCAAAACTCGTGTATTCAAAGGACATTAAAAAAGGCGGGAATTTTTTTCTTTGAATAGTATGAATATTCATGGGTTCAATTTGTGTTGCAATGATGAAAATGTCCTCGATAAGCTCGCAGATAAAATAGTGATTTATAAGTTTATTTTATAACTCAACATAACTATTGCTAAATGGGAAAAATCCGGTAAAATTTAATTAAAAAAAAAAGAAGATATGAATGAAAATTTTGCTAGGGATCCTGAAACAAGTCAAGTTTTTTTGAAGAACAAGAAGAAATCAAAGATCTTCTTATATAAGACTTTAAATTTATAATTTGAATGTTGTTTAAATACCTCAGAATGAAGACTGAAACTTTTGAAGTTGTTGATTTTTATTTCTTTTATTTTTGTTTAAACATTCATGCTGTGACGTTTTTCCAAAGTTCTTCCTAATAAATAATATACTTTTTTCTACTTTTGAAGATTGTTGAGGGGTTTAGTTTAATTTTTTTTATATATTTAAAATTTTCTTTTAAATAAATGGAAATGATTGGGTAGAAAAAAGTTTTGTTTCTTTTCAGAAATCCTCTATTCGTAAATAAATTGAAACAAAAGTCAATTATTCCAGTCGTCATTTTCAAAACTCTTCTTTTCCAAATATTTTTTTTTTTAACTTTTATGTTTAGCCTATAGATAAAAGTAGATAAAGATCATTCCGAACTTGAAATTTTGCCTTCAAACCTATCACTAACAGCATTTTAGCAGCTTTAACATTTTTTTTCTCGTTTTACTCAAAAGTGGGAAACAAGTTTCAAAATTATACCCCTCAATTGTCAAATATGTATTATTATTCAATACTTGAATGTGTCGTGTGTATATCTTTTTAGTCCGTTTTCATTCAGTCGGTTTTTTTTAACTTTCTATTAGATTTAATGTCACATGCTTACAATAACCTTAATTTCTTTTGTTTGTTATGACTACGTACAGTGGAAACTTCCATTCGGCGGATATTTTGCGTTGCCTTATGGATCGAAGTTTTTATACGTAAAACCGAAAAAAATTATGCCTCTATGAAAAAAATAAAAATTACATATTTTACAATGTTGATTAAAATTTGCTAACAAAATGTTAGAAGAAAATCATCTTCACCTGTCAGACAAGATTTGAAATGGTGAAATTCCTCAATCTCAGTCAATGATTCATTGTGCTTTTTATCTGACTCGAAGGACCAATGTTTTCATTGAAATTCTCCGATTTTCCAACTTTACTCCCTTTACTCTTTTTCTTATTTATTTTTTCGTTAATTCCTTTTTAATGTTTTAAAATTAAAGACTCAAAATCACTTCTTTCATTTATGTACAAAGTTTGTTCTAACCAATAAAATACAAATGAAATGTCATTAATGTGACAAACAAAAGAGTAGACTTCATTTTGACAATTTTGCTTAAAAGGCATAATTATTCCTCAGTTGGCATCACTGGGCGTGATTAATTCGATTCCCTCAAGAAAATCCCGTAGCTTGACAGCTTCTTCGTGTAAACTTGCCAACTCATTTTGCTGTTGCACGAAAAACACAAACCCTTCTCACAGAATGAAAGGATTATTTGTTTAAAGGAACAAAAAAAAAAAAAAAAACCGCTTGGTTGAGCAACTTCATTTAACAAGAATGGTTCCACTCTCCGAATAAGGCTCCTTTAATAGTACATACATAAATATTAATAACTAGACTATGTGGGTTAGGTTAGGTTAGGCTTACATTTTTATAAATGAGACCAAACTCTGCTATGCCAAAGCAATCAAGGGACATGGGTGATACACCTGAGGATGACTTATACACACTTAGGGCCTTGTAGACCAATTATTGGGATACCCTTTAGTGGGTGTTAGGAGCGACGGTTTTCAAACCATAACAGACTTTGTATTTTGTATTTATTTATAAAAAAATCGCTTACAAAGTAAGACATAATTCTTTTAAATTATTTTTAAATCTGTGCATGGCCAAAGGGACGTTCGTTCGTCCAGCTGGTTGTTTGCCTTATCTTCACGGTACTTTTGGGAGTAAAATCTGGTATATTTGTTCAGGTTCAGGGATAGCGAATTGGGAGTCACCTCGAATCCGAGTATGGCGTCATTTTCTTTGAACTGGTTGACCCTATATATGCTGGTCGACAGACTATGCTGCCACCTGTGAGTCGCCATATGTTCATAGAATTGCTTTGGGTTTGGGTGCCCACTTTCTGGCACAGATTCGGTTGCATGCATTCGCTACTTTTTTGACATTTTGCCTCCAATTAAGTTGCCTATAAAATATTATTCGCAGTCTCTGCCACATTCCGGAGTAGTTCCTCATACTAGCTGGTAGCTCAAACTGAGGTATAATTTGTTTGTTAGCACAAGTTCCGTCTTCTGGGGACTGACGCCAAAATATCATTCTTGTAGCATGTCTTAAAGTAACTTTTTATGGTTGGTAGGAATTTTATTCTCGCAAGTAATACTACGTCTGCATTAAATAAGTTAGGTAGGTATCTTGCTAGCAGTTAAACAAAATCCTGAGATTCGATATTGAATTCGAAGAAGGAGTGGCTTTAATCCTAATTTTGGTCATCATGGCTAGTAAATTTTATAATGTAAATAAAAATAATCACACGTGAGTGGAATTATCACCAGTAGCTTGGTCTAAGAAAGATCCATTAGTCAACTCGCTGGAAATGTCTATTAAATAGGGTAAAGATTTAAAATCCACTACCCTGGAACCCGCCCTTACATTACAGTGCCTACGGAGCGAGTCGTTCAATTACTTAACCTCGTTACTATCATTCCGTTTCAATAAAGAACAAATTTCAGAATCTCCCTGTCTGCTTATATGGACTAGGTACATAAAAATGTCCCTCCTGTATTATGTACATCGTGCAAACATTATAAAGATAGCCAACAAAATTCCATCGCACATGTGAGCCTCCGCAGCTTCCCTTCAATCACATTGCAATTTCATTGCTAACCAATGTGTTTTTGCGATGCGTGTATTTATCAGAACTTCATTCCAATTTGTGCAACAAAAAAAAGCAGTACTCGCACTGAAATGTTTTGCACATTAATGTCTGTCTGCTGGCGGCCTCCGCGTCCAATATTCCAAAGCTGTGGCATATTTTTAGCTGGACTGGAATCCTTGGCAAAATAACGGAAAACACTCCAAAAGTCATTGAACCTATCCCCAGTGTGGAGTTCCAATTTAAGAAATTCGCCAGCCGCCCAACACAGAAAGTACTTGGCAAAAAAAAAGACAAACACACCCTACGCGACTAAATGCAGTCGTTCCATAAGTATCTACATGGTAACAACGCTTGTATCTACAAGATATACAGCCGTGTCTGCTGATCGACAGTGGCAGAAGAGAACGCTCACCAACCACACAGACGATGCCTTTAAGAGAAATTCCAAAAGACCTGATAGGTGATAGCCTCAGCCTGATACTTGCTAGACTTGGTCTGTGGGCCACCAGCACCACAGCCACGACCACGAGATCGTTTGCATTGAGACCACTTTTGAGTGATTTCTCGTACCTCATCTCCATGTAGGTAAGTACGACGTACGAGTATACGAAGTACAAGCTGGAAGTTTTTTTAAGCATTCCCCCCTTCTACGTGTATAGTATTTGTGCTATGGCTTTCGTTTTATCTTTGACGTTGCAAAATTAGAAAACCAGTCTTGCCGGCACTTTTTTGCAAACATGTGTTGGGATTGGTGTTTTTTTTTTCTTTTCTTATTTTTTCCATTTTGCTTTTTACAATGGCTTTCGTTGTGAATGCGTGGAAAAAGCCGGTATGGGTAAGAAATCCGAACAAACGCGTTTTGTGCCTTTCCATTTGGTCTTCGATTTGTGTGTTGCGATTTTGTGCAGAAGATTGCGTTGGTAAACGTGACGTTCCGCAGGTCGACACAAGTAAATTGAGGA
Organism: Cheilosia vernalis; assembly: GCA_949126925.1. NCBI lineage: Eukaryota > Metazoa > Arthropoda > Insecta > Diptera > Syrphidae > Cheilosia > Cheilosia vernalis. The sequence goes on along the minus strand of OX421358.1, from coordinate 87,043,351 downwards.
CTCCTCTGTCGAATGAGTAATGTTTTTTTTTTTTTTTTTTTTGTTAGCTTTTCGTGCGATTAAATGATTTTATTTGAAACGAATTACATCATTCGAATACTAATTGCGAATAATGACTGCATCTGAGTGTACAACAGTGGAATCACATACACCGCACAGTGCGGCTGCAGGGTTAGCAAGGGAGGGGCCCGGCCCTTTTATTGCTATCAGCGATTATTTTTTTTTTTCGAGCTGCTGTTTGAACACACTTGTATCCGTTTTGTTGATTGTTGTCTTTTTTGCTCGTAAGGCATGGTGGGGATGCTGACATACTAATGTTGGGATTATCGATGCAAATGGATGACTGTCCATATGGAAGTATAATTGCATAAGGAAGTGGAAAAAAAACTACAGATAGGTAGAACTGTCTTCTCTTGATGTTGTGAGGCTATAGTGATGACACATTTGGGGGAAACATTTCAAGAACAAAACAAGAACAAGAAACATCTTAATTAAAGATTAACTAAAAGTACCTAATACTTGGTGAGATCCTATATGTAGTTTTTGTAATTTGAAAATACGGGTCCTTTTTCATCAGTCTATAGGAGTAAATTGCTAGGTAATAAGTAAGACCAAGTCAACAATTGAAGTAAGCAGTCACAAGAACCGAAAGTACATTCTACGAATATATTTCTTTGAAAAGAGTCTCTAAACCAGTGGTTCCCAAACGGTGGGTCACAGCTCCCAGGGGGGGCATTTGGATTGTAAAAGGGAGTCGTGGACACTATTTGAATTGTAAGTTCTCTCTTCAAATTTGCTTATTTTTTTCTGGAAAATTGCCGGTAGTAGGTACCTACTCTTGGAAATAAAATATGTGTAACGTATATGTTGGGTATACGATACGCATGTCAGTAGTAGTATTGATACTGCGTAGTTTAACAGGGGCATGCGATTTCCCAATTCGCATGAGGAGGGCATGCTGTTAAAAAAAACTTGGGAGCCACTGCTCTAAACACTGAACCAAAAAGGTACACGATGACAATGAAAAAATGCATAGGCAGTATGAAAAAATCATTCAGATTGAGCTAAAGTTCAAGAGTTCATTCAATCAATGTATCTCTGTTCATTCGTGTATGAAAACATTCATAATGGTGTGAAACTTTCATAAGATGCATGATTTGTTCATATGAATGGAAAGAATTCATAAAAAAGTTATCCCATTGCTTATGTAGACTTTCATGAATGCAAAGTATCCAATGATTGTGATTATGAATATTCTCATCAAGTCTGTTAGACTTTTCGGAAAACGTTCAGGGGGCTTATGTATTTATTCAACGAACTTATGCGCAGGTTCATTGAATTTATGTGAAATGCCATGGTTTTTATGCACATCTTAGTCGTTGAATTTGGATTTTTCTGGCTAAGTCTTTGACGCTGTACAGAATGCATAGTTCGTCGCAAAACATTCAACAAAATTTACATTGCGTTAATGGATATTTCATCAAAATGTAAGGATTTCAGCTCTATGAATGGCATTCATTCATATTATGGACGAGAATTTTGTTCAGTGAATTTACTGCGCAGGTCGACTATTTATGTTTTCAGATCTGTTAATTTTTTGCAAAAACTCCGCTGTTGTCAGATACGTTCAAAATGACAGTTAAATTTCTTACAGCAATGTTTAAATAGTAATTGTTTAAAAAAGAGGTTTGGGATAAAAATTCCTGTTTTATATGATGATTTTCAAAATTATGCGAACAATAAAAAAAATTTGAAAAATGTTTTAAAGCGCGCTTTTTGTGAGATGTTGAAAAAACATTTTTTTTTCTTATTTTAATTTTTAATCCTTTCAAATTTCAATTTACATATTTAGAATTTTCAGCTTCGCTTTTCTTAATTTTTTGAAAATAAATTTCGCAATATTTTTTGCAATAGATATTCATTTGTTTTATTTTTTTCTTTTTTTAATTTTTGCAAGTTCATATATTTTTTTTTAAAATTTTTTTTTTCTATTTTTGTTTTAACTTTTGTTTTTTTTTTTGTAAATTTATATTTTGTTAGTTGGAAAAAAGCAGAATTTATTTGCTTTAAATTTAAAAACCAGCATCTTGCAAACAGAACTAAAAAAGACGCATTTTTGTGTGACAAGACCGAAGTTTGCAAAGCCAGCATTTCGACCCGATCCCTTCACTTCACTTAAGACTATGACTTTGCCTGGGATATATGAGATGAGACTTAACATTTACTTATACTTATACTCTCAGATAATGGTCATAGGCTCGTGAGAGAGAAAAAGAGCGAAGTGGAAACGATTTAAAGTTGCTCTAGTAATCCACAATTGAATCTAAAATACAACGCTTAGTCCTCCACCAAACTCAGCTGCTGCAATGTCAGTTGCCCGGCTTAGCAAATTAGGCTGACCTTTATTTTAGATTAGAAATAAGGAAACAAAATCCGTCTTTTGATTTTAGATCGTAAAGGATAAAAGCAAAGTACTCACAAGTTTTGCGCTTGTCTTTTTTAGCGAACTCATGCATGAATGAGCTAACTTAAAGAGAGGTCCTGTCTTGTAACTTGCAATATTTTTTGGAAAACAAATTTGTTTTCGAAGTACATCTTGGAAGAACTTGAACTACTGAAATGCGTTATAGAAGAGTTACTAGTATTGGTTATAATAATTGGGAGTTGTGAGGTCTTCTCTTCAGGCATTTGTCGAAGTTACAAGGTTTTCTAGGAACTTTAACTCCATTTGAATTATGAAATCATGCAAACGAAACAAGATAGCCTAAAAATGTAGTTTTCGCAACAAAACACACCGTGGAAATAGAACCTATATACTTGCTGATTTCTCGGAGGCATTTGATAAAATCAAACGAATGCATGAAAATTATTATCAGTTTCAGCTAAGGTGCTTTGAAAAACTCGCCACCTAAAAACGATGTACCCCAGGGTTGCAAGTTGTGACCTACATTTGTCTTCATTGCCATTTATGCAGTATTGACAACGTTGCGACTACGCATTTCTCCTTGATCAAGAAGAACTTGTTTTACAAATACCTGATGGCGAAAAATGTTGTTTGAACCCATTAACATTTTAGGGAATTTTCATCGCAATAATGTTTTCTTCTTAGTGGTTACTGCGTCTTACTACTAAGCGAGGGGTCCCAGGTTCCAATCCCGAACAAACAAACAAATTTTTACTAAAGCTTTTTTCCATTGTGGCACCTCTCGCGAACGTCTGACAAACATCCGAGAGTGTAACTGCCTTGACAGAGCTTCTCAATTAGCCCTTTCGACTGGGCATAAAATTGTAGATCACACGAAACGAATGGTTCTGAGAAGCTAGGCTTAGGGTCCCTACGGACCTGTTGCGCCAACTATTTATTTTTATTTACATTTATTTACCTACGTACCCTGTGACGTGAGGCACTTAGATAAAAGCTAAGCTTCGCCTACCAACTAATCTCCAGCTACACAGAGTTTCATGCATGAGACATCTCTCTCACAGACTCCAATTCCAACGGAGTCAATTCCAATGCACTCACAGTCAGTGCACGTTTGACCTACTCTTAATAAACATATTTTAGTTTATATGCGCGGTTGTTTTATTAAACGTCATTCAGATCAACAGACAATAACACATAAGAAGCGTCGAATATTAAGTGGGCCGTAGTGTATTTACTTTTTATTTAACTATTTAACTTATTTCATAAATCTGATTTCAATAAAATATAGTGTAGGGTGTCTTCTAACTGGAACGGCGTGGAAAGCAGCGAATGTTAATTAATTTTAGTTAAACTTTAAGAGACATGTTTAGTATTATTTTGAGTCAATTTTACAAAATCACAATTAATTTGAGGTGATGATTAAACAGCTCTATTGACTTGAAACTACGAGTATGTTTGGATTGTTGTCAAGACAATCAAAATAATTTTTTTGTACATCAACACTTTTTTGGAAATTATAACTATTTTAAACGACACCGTTAATTTATTAATTGGAATGTATTATGGAGACTTGACCCACAACAATTCAAATGCTAAAGCTATCATTTCAATGAGTGATATGTTGATCTAGTGTTGTTCCTGGAAATAGCTTTTATTGCAAAAATATATATATATATATTATACTAGCGGACGACTACATATTCGCTTGAGTTGAGCAGCTTCGACATAATGTTTATGGACGAAAAACGTCTTCTATCACAATGAATTGCACAATTAACCGAAATTTTCCAAGCTTCACAGCGAATTCTTCACATTTACATCAAAACATGCGTTAAAATGCAAAATTTCATCCAAGGTTGTCGCGTTATTCCGAATTTTTCACTAAGAATTTTAATGAATTTATTAGAATTCATTTATTAGTTTTATTTAATTATTCTATTAGTATTATTTAATTTTTTCTTCTCCTAAATCTGAGGTCTTTGGTTATTGCTGTCCTCAAAATTTATATATAACTTATTTGTGTATATTCTTTTTAAGGTTCCGTACCCAAAGGGAAAAAACGTAACCTTATTAGTTTCGCTCGGATGTCTCTCCGTCTGTCCGAACCCACTAAGCCAATTTTGTTACCAGGTCTATCTCAAGAACCGATTGACATAGGAGGCTAAAATTTATACACAACATCCGGTATAACCTCTAGTTAAACGACCAATACCAATGGAAGGAATACATCGATTGGTTTTGGATTAATTAGTAATCTGGTGAAAAAAATATGTTCATTCGCCCAAAAAACGGTTTATTTCTTGATTCACAAAAAATTACATAAATTCCTTTTTTGTAGATCATGTTCTTATCTATATATGTGCTGAATACTGTTTTGACGAAAAGTTAATAGTTTACAAGATATTTTCAAAAAAGATAATTTTACCATGTAAAATACGTTGCTCTCATAAGTTTTAATCTCTACTACGCAGTTGTGCACAATTGACCCCATCAAAGAAGGGGAAGGGTTCCCGCTTGCTAATTTCGTTGGGGAGTATAATGTATAATACATTTTTTTGGGGAGTACCTACAGAACAAAATAAAAGTAATATATTTTTAGTCAATAGTTTTTAATTGGGACAGGTCGCATACAGAATGGAAAATTGGCGTGGATTGGGTACTAGGTAATAATTAGAAAATGAGATTCATGTGCGAGTAATTTTTGAGAGTAAAAATATTAAGTAATTAAATTAAATAGATTTCAAATAATATCTGATGTGTTGGACTTTAGCCAAATACGGAACCTTCGGTGCGCGAGTGACACTCGCACTTGGCCGGTTTTTTTTAAATTGTTTGTAAACGTTTTCCAGTAGATAGACGTACATTTGTCAAATCTCTGTATACTTATTCAAATTGTGCTATTAAAGGAAATAAAATTATCTATCTATATAAGTCTTGTCTAAGAACCACACCGCCTCTCCTACCACTCATCGGGTTTCTTTAGGTGATTTCTAGAGCACTTGAATTGTGGTGAACTCTAGCCAAAGTATGATCTACATGCCTGCGAATTTCGCCAAGAATTATGCGTATTCCAAGTGAGCCTTGAATCTCGAGGCAAGATTTTGTATCATGTAAATTTAAAAGCAATCGCTTTTCACTGGTCTGCGTCTGACAGAGGATCGCCTTTTAGCCTTATTTCTTCCCATGGTCTATAGCATATACGAAGCATAATAGGGGGTTATTAAAAATGTTACAGAAAATGCAAAATAAATTGGACATATTAAAAACTATAAATTTTCTTGTAGGTATTGGATAGACCTGCTATACTGCGGAGGTATTCTAAAACGCCCTCATATTTTTAAACGTGTAACTGTCCAAACATTTGCGTAAATGATGATAGCCATGTTAAAATTTTGAACATACGAGGGGAGTTCAATATATTCGCGGTATGGGGGGGATACTGCAAAGATTTGAAAAAATTATTTCGTGATTTTAGTAGCCCCGTTATTTAAGTGTTTTACTGTAAAATTTCATTTGGCTGTGATTATAAGTTTGCTTTGTATTTTGCGTTGAACGAAGGTGAAATGGCTGGTGTCGCGATTATCACTAAAATTGAGAACCGCGCTGTGATAAAATTTCTAACTAAACAAGGAAAAAGTAAAAAAAATATTCACGAAAAGATGGTGGCTGTTTTTCGAGATTCTGCACCTTTGTTGTCAACTGTTCAAAAGTGGTCAAGTTTATTTCAAAGTGTCAGGGAGAGCATTGAAGACGACCCTCGCTCAGGCTGCCCACTAACTGGCTGCACCGGAGAAAATATTACACAAGTCGAGAAACTTGTTTGTACTTGAGGATGTCCGAGTAAAGGTTAAAACGATACCTATGAAGATTAACCTTTCTATTGGTACCATACACACCATTCTTCATGACTGTCTAAATCTTTCCAAAGTCAGTGCAAGATGGGTGCCTCGAATGCTCACATCGCTCACAATGCTCCGGTGCACACGTCATGGATTTCTAAGGCTGTTGTACGGGATTGTGGTTTCGAAAAAATTCAACATCCAGCCTATGGTCCGGACCTTGCCCCTAGTGATTAATTTTTGTTCCCAGATTTAAAAAAAACCTTCGTGGTAAGCGATTTACCGATGATGAGGAGCTCAAAACTTCAATAAATGAACATTTTGGAGTGAAAGATGAAAAGTATTTTTTTGAGGGTATAGAAAAGTTAATCTCAAGATGTAATAAATGCATTCATGTAAGAGAAGATTATATTGAAAAATAAATATATTTTTAATTTAATTCGTGTTTTCCTTCATGTCGATACCGCGAATATATTGAACTCCCCTCGTATAATTCAACTCCTCTTACACTTGTAGCACAAATGAATTTCTATAAGTGTCACACATTTCTGTAAGACTAACTGTTTTTTATTAAGCACTTCTAAAAGACAATTTCAACAGGCTTATTGAGTGAGTTCTAGGCCCAGTCGATGCGTTTCAGGCGGTCTTTATCCCTCATTTTTCCTACCTCCCAGCCGCAACAGCTAAGAGCTACAATTTGTAAATTTTCGAATTGAAATTCGTCTTCGACTGACGCCAAACAAATTTATCTTCTTGACACCTACAACTTTTGTTAAAATACGTAAATGTCTTCAAGTGACACAAATACTCCTGAAAATGTATTCCATTGGTTAGAATTTTATAAATGAATCCGATTATTTGTACTTTCTTGAAGCAAAAAATCCTATACGTCAAAAAATGTCGGAACCTTGCAAAAACCCTGCAAATCTTTTGACCTTTTCAACATTTATATTGTCAGTCACTGTAGCATTTAATTGCGTTGCTATTGCTACCTATCTCAGACGTCAACATGTAACGCACATCGAAATGTAACCTATGAAAAGCTTTCCCCATATGCACAGCCACGCACCCACATCCTGGTCGTCTGTGATGCAAATGAAAACTCTACGTCTGTGTACACTTTGTATAATGGACATTAGCGCAATCACCCCTGTGGCGAATTTGAAATTTATTGATAATCCTTACGTTGGTAAGTAGCAAACCGATTGATCGCTCTCCATGAACTAGACCAAGTCCTTTAAATAACACAGCGCTACAAGTAAAAGTATCTACCTGACCTGTCAGCTACAAGAAGATAAACGCCATTTATTTGTACGAAAAAATAAAACGAAAATTCACCCACGTACAGCTACTAGAAGGTGCTCGAAAGACTGCGTTGGGGCGGCTTGCTGTAGGAATTTTGATTTAATTTGTCACATGACTTTTTATTTCTTTAGAATCGTGCCGCTCTTTTAATTTTCCGCGAAAGTAGATATGCCGACACAGCAAAGTACCTACATACATACGATACAACCATCTGACGAAACGCGACTGGATTCTTTATTGCGTGACATTAAATGCACATGACTGGAAAGACTTCCCTATATTTATTTATTTCGTAATTTCTCAACGAAAAATACAAAAGAAAAATTAAGTAACTGAGTAGAATTGTATGAAACAGAAAATTAAATTTTCAATGCCAATGGTTTTCATATGGACTCGCACATTTATTGCTATTTGCGAATCGCGCTTATTGAAATGGAAAAGTCTTATGTATCTATGAAAGGAAGGTATATCGCAAAGCAATACATGTCCTACTCCCATTTAAGTTTACAAATTTGATCACAAAGCGGAAAATCTGCGTGATGCCTGTGATGTAAGTGAAACATTGCCTGAGCTGTTGTGAAATTCGTTTATAGAATGTTGGGGTGTGCCGTTGAGGTGTTTGCGTTGCCTTGCCTTACAAGTCTATTAATCACGGGAGTTAAAGATTACCTTTTGGGCGCCATTAGGCATGAAGCTATTGGCCAGTATTAATTTCATGTAATTTGCAAATATATTTATGTATAGGTATATTCAATTTGTGTGATGGGGTAAGGTATTTTGATTTATATGAATTGTTGGATTGCACGACAAATGGGAAACGAAGCACATCAACTCTGTCTTATACGTGTAGCAGTGTATAAGACATTCATTAGACAAAGAAAGCGATTGTCTCGTGTGGAGGAGGCAAGGTTTCATACATCCAGCCTCGACTGTGCCAATTTTGAAACAAACGGCGGATAAATATTTCTAGGATTACTCTCCTTCCTGCTATATTTGAAACGTGGTCTAGAGATACCCCTTACAATTGAAATACCCATACCCTTACCATGGAAACGATTACAACTTTGGGAAGTAGGTACCTAATTGGATGCAAGTTCCGGAATATATTTTTTTTAAATCGACTCCTTTTTGGAGGGCTGACCAAGAGGCAGCTTCATTCATTTAAAATGCGTGTGGTTCTCATCACGACTTTGCAACTGGATTAATAAAAAAGTATTATAAAAAACAGTCGGCGCAACTGGTCCGTAGGGACCCTAAAAGGGACCTTAAATTTTAATCCGAGGTGGCGCAGGGGAAAAAAACCTTTGATGGAATTTAGCTTTTTTTTTAACCTGGAACCTCGCTTAGTAGTCCAACACACTAACCACTAAGCCACTGAGGTTTCAGGTTTATTTGGAACTACCCCGAGAGCCGAGATTCTGTAAGGTAAAAACGTTCACTTGCAGGTATATTTTGCTCCGTGTAACTTCAAAAACGAAAGGAAACAAAAAATTTCGTTTTCGTTATATTTTTCCGCTTAATTTGGTTTCGGAAACGATTGAAAACAAAGCGATATGTTGAATGATTCAAAGAAGAGATCGAAATGTTCGTGTTCGAACAATTTTTTTTCTTATTTTTAAATGTGCAGATGTATTCGTTTCGTAGAACTACTTGTGTTCTGGACACAAGCAAAAGAGCTATCTTCTTTCTTTCAATATTGTATACGGTGGAAAATCAAAAATTTCGCTTTCGAGTAATTTGTTTCGTTTTTTAAAATGCGAAAATTCTACTTTTGTTCTGAAGAAAAACAAAATAGGTTGCACTGCAACACTGCATGTAATGTTATCTCAAAATGTTCATTTTCAAATAATTTCTTTCGTTTTTTTTTAAATGCGGAAATGTATTCGTTTCGGCTTTTAGAGAACCAAAATTCTACATTTGTTCTGGACAAAAACAAAAGAGCTTTTGCTGTAATACTGCATTTATGGTGGGCCGCAACCACACTGGGTGGTATTACTTTTCACCGCATACTCTCAGTTGCAAAGTCAATGAAATATGGCAGTCGCAGTAATTTTTGTTCGCAGTTCGCATACTCTTATTAATTTTAGGCTGTCACTGTAATCAAGTCGGCTATTTACTCCACGAAAATAACATCCTTCTCTTACTGTACTACGTAGAAAGGATTAAGCTAGGAAGTCTAATACGAGAATAAAATTGCACTCACCTCTGAGGCGGGTCACCCTGTAGTTTTAATATCAATTGAAAGGTATCTGAGTTTAGTTTTTAATTGTGTTTTTCTGTGATTTCGCGTAATGTGAAGATGTTGTGGAGTTATGGTTCCCGCGTGTCGATGTATCACCCTCCGACTTTGTTTCTTCAATAAAAACTGCGACAATTTATGTCCAACAACATACAAGTCTCATCAGAATCAGTCACAAACAAAACATAGAAGTCAAAATATATTATGCCAATGGAGGAAACATTATCACCAATTATTATTGAAATGCCAAGCTATGCGTACAAATTTATGAAGTCGAAGAAAACAAAAACACCCATATCTTGTAACATATACAACTTTATTGCTTTTCTTAATAAGAATCTGCTACCATTATCTTCCATATACTATACCCACTCCCAAGGTTTGATGTTCTGTTATATCAACAAACCAGTCAAAAAGTCATAAACTAAATAAATACCGATAACTGTGATAAATCTGCTTTCAGCAAAACAAATGTGATTCATGAATAAGTAATTTAAATATGTATTTTTTTTTTTTTTTTGCCAAAATTACCATTTGATTGCAAATTGTTTTGTTATTCGACTACTCGTGCAATTTGGATTGTAAAAAATATATACCGAAAAAAAAAACTATAAAGTTAATAGTCGTTAATTATCCAACTTATAGATATAATTTTGTGGGAACTTTAATTCTTCATTAAAGACGTCAGGCTCATGTGCCACTTGAGAATAATTGACACAAACTGCTCATAAGGCTACATACATAGCCCTCACTCACTTGTCAGCTTTAACATTGCCGTTTAAATTGTTTACTGCGAAAAGAAAGTGTTTCGGTTTAGAAATCAAATATTTTTTTGTTTTTATAAAATCTGTTGTTTATCGAGCGACTACGGGACAGGACAATGGTAGTGAAAAGATGTCCACCGCAATCGATTTTATTTTGTATACATACGAATGTGTTCGTAAATAGTTTATTAAATTATTTATAACATCAGTGTTGGCGTAAGCTAAACTATTATAATTAAGAACACGTGGCAAATAGATAGACATATAAAAAAACCGACAAACAAATTCAATGTCATTTTAGATGAACTAAACTATTGTAAAAAAAAAACATTTTGTATAAGTAGACTCCGTGCGGACAATATCTAAGAATAGACAAGTTCGTATATTAAGGGACCGACTTCTGAATTCTATTTCCAACGCGATAGGTATGTGAAAACGTTTCCTATTGAATTTTACATGTCGGATTGTTGCAGAGAATGTAAAGTTGACAAAATGCGATGGTTTAAATATTTAGATGTAGACTATCTAGGAAGATCCCTGTTCAAATGTTCGTGGCTCAGATAGCTGGAAAACGTATTTTTTTTACTGGTTCTAAAGCCTCTACCAAGGTGTCGGAAAGTGTCAGTATGCATCTGTTGAACATAGTCTCTTAAGTGTTGACACCTGGCAGGAGCTTCAGTCTTTCCGGAACTGGCCTGCAAAAATCTACCTCTAATTTGTTCAGTGGACAAATTTACATGGAAATTCTTAGACCTGTCGACTTGTCCCGTAAAAACCAAGTGAAGAAATAAATTCACCCATGCCTGCTGTCAAAAGGGGCTTTTTTTATATAAATTCTCCGACGAATTTCATAATCAGGTAATCAGTCTTTAAATAAAAAGCTTGACAGTTCAGACTCCTCAAACATAATTAAAGCTGTCAATTATTGAAGAAAAACTCATCCAGAAAATGATTTACCACGGTCGTTAGAAATTCGGAAAAGTCCAGACAATCATCGTTAAGCGAGGATTACACATGCCAAATTTTGACCTACCGACGTCATTATGGTGTCACTACGTGTGAGCGCCAGTCAAGCGTCTGGTCAGGCTGTCGCAGCCCGCTCTCCTGAAATACACACGAGTGACCACCGAATGGCCGAATTTTTGCATGTCAAAATTTTGCCACGAAAAATGACACGTGTAGTGTAGGTTATGTTATGAGGTTTTTTTTAGTGCCAAGTTAGTAATTTGACAGTTGAGAGCTGATTTCTACATCTTTTAAATTTGAATAGCCTTCCGCCAGAACAGTGCTTGCAAATTGTGCAAATGTGTCCTAAAACGAGACTGTTGAATATTCGCTGTTTCCACCACAAAACTTAGCTCAGCGATGAGGCTCATTTTTGATTGAATTTGCTGGGTCAAAACCATATGTACTTATGACACCAAAAACCTCTTAAAAACTAATGACACATGTATGGCACGTGTCTTATCTCATTTTAACGTTCTTTACCTATAAAACAGATTAAGATCCCAACGTGTGTTTTTGACCTTCCGCACCTATATTCACAGCTTGAATCAATTGTTCAAGAATCTCAACCCACTACGCAGTGAAATTCACATTTTAATCAGTCACCCGGACTCTATACTACGTAGGTAGTCTAACTACACACTTGAAGTAATATTTATCTAATCATTAATACCTATTTGAGAGAGATAAGATTTACCTTCCGTTCCCCAATCTCCACACTATCAAAGAGATAGCGCTCTCTCCCAGCCCCAACCGAAGAGGGTTATGTGATGGTCCATCGTCCACGTCTATGGTCTATCACCATCACCAGTCACCACCACCACTACTTGAACTGAGTGCACACTGTACAGCAACAGCACACTCTACACCTCACTCAAATAGTTTTGTTTACATTTTTTCTGCGTCGTTATCTTTCTTCTAACACTGAAATTCGAGACTCGCTCGTAAATTGTTATGAAAACGCAAAAAAAAAAACAAACATTCTGCTCTGCAAAAAATTATTTACTTTTCAAGCCAACTAGAATAACATAAATGTTTCACTCACTGTCATGCGCGCTACGTTCTGCCCACTACCCGTACCCGTACCCACCTCGGCAAAGCTCTTCGTCAATCGTCAGCGTCACTTGAAAAGTTTATACCCAAAGAGAAACTCGAGTGAAATCCCCTGCTTTGAGTATATATCGGTACAAACACTCGCACTCGAAAATAATCTTCTGATTCTGTTAGCCGCGTTGTACCGGGCCGCATGTTAATATTTTTTCTTTTGATTAGTGGCTACTCTAGCTCCGTTCCATTCATTTCGCGTAACTAAAAAAAAAAAGAAACCAAACAGCTGAATATAATTTGTTTAGTTTGTTCTTCTTCTTTATTATTTTTTTTTACGTTTCCAATAAACTCATCGCTATATCCGTTGGCAATATTCTTCTCTACACTTTTGCAAAATTATCCTTTCTTTCGGCAACAACTATAAAAATTATCTACACAGTGTATTTGAAATTCAAATTGCAAAAATTAAACCTGTGCGTTGATAGAAATTCACATGCGAGATAATGAAATGCTAACGATTATACCGTGATACCTATATATATATTAAAAAGGTGATTAAAATAATAATCATAATGCAAAAAAAAAAAAAAAAACGAAAAGAAAAAGTTACACATTTTTCAAATTAAATTGTGCAGTGATTCTTGTCCAAAAAAAAATAAAGTTAATAAAATGAGAAAATTAAATAAATCCACCCACAGAGAGCGAAAGCAGTGTTAAGTGACAAATAAAATTTGTGATTCTCAAGCAATTTTGGAGAAAGAAATTCAAATGAAGAGAAAAAATCCATAAGTTATACAATAAGTTGAATTTTTTTTTTCGTTCAATTTAAAACGTCTATTACACAATTTTCGTTTTGTGTTATGCCTTCGTCGTTCTTCTTTCATCGTCATCGTCGTCGTCGTCGTCTCTCATTTGGTTACAATTATTCAATGAAAAACGCAGGCACACAGTGTCGTGTAGCATCAAGCATCAAGCATCCCCTATATGTACAGATAGTGTATATGTGCAGCATCAATTCAGAAAAAAAAAAAACAAGTACATCAACAAATATCATCTAAATGAGAGAAATGAGTTTGAGGCACATTACAGCAGCACACACATAGAACAGAAGCAGCAGCAGCAGAGTGGTAAAAAAAATAAAAACAAATTCAGGCACGAAAAGGAAGATGAATCTACGAACTATGTTAGTAGGGTATATGCGTATTGGGCGGTGTATGAAACGTCGGTAGGCAGAGAATGATACAGTTTATAGAGGGTGTGTATTTGAACAGTGCTGCCAGTGACTGTGAGATAAAAAGCCCAAAAGGGATTAAAGGATTTCGTCTAGATTTTGGCAGTCAGGTCTACTTTATGAAGGGTTCAACAATCTGAGGTAGAATTTAATCCAGCGTTCAATGGGAATTTCGTTAACCAATGGCGGTGGTTAGGGCGGTAGGTAGGTTCGACCCAAAACAGAAAATAGCCACTGATCGTAAATAGAAACAAATACACCAAATGGGCCTCTGCTTGGTGGGACCATGGACCGGCGTTTGAGTCTGGGTGATTCAGAACCCTTTTAATAAAAAAAAACAAACCTGTGGACGGCCATCTCGTATTGCTAACAGTCCTAGCGACTGCTTTCGAATGGTTGCATCCTTTAAATATGATTGGTTTTGAAAAGTTTAAAGTACTACACGGCAGGGTCAATGGCCGGAGTCAAAATGTATTCAAACTGAATCTTGTTTGTAAACAAAAAATTTAATATTGCGATTTCTTCTTAAATTTCTAAAGTATACCAAGTCCAGATGGAGTATCCAGAATCCCTTTAAAGGATCTAAAATATTCAGCTGGAAATTTACCTGAAAAATACTACTAGACTAGTTAGAAGCTTTCTGCAAACAAGTATGCACGACCAATGTAGATTTTTTTTTAACCGGGGACGAATGAAACTTTCACTGGAGTTTATCGAACGTTGTTGCTTTTTTTTGCAGGTTTGAATCCCTATTGCGAGTTAAATAAGCAATATCGAAGGAAAGACTATAAATATTCAGAATTTCTTAAACAAGAAAACAGAGGCAATTGAGATCTCACATACCACATTTAATTTGCTTACAAAAATATAAGACAATCACTGTACAGGTACACGCCCAATAAAAATCCTTTTTGGCAGCTGAAGAAGTTTTCTTTCGGAATTTAGTGGACTGTTAGTAGCGCTGTTAGTGATCTTTAGTATTTAACAATCAGTAAGTGTTCATAGCGAGAGTTACGCAGGCATATACTACGCTTTTAGTACCTACAGTGAGTCAGTTGATTTTTTCTACATTGGAAAATTTTTTTTTTAAATCATTTATATAGAAACTTAAGACTAGCTTCTGAAAACAATTCGTGTTGTGTGAGTTTTTAACTTTTCTGGCGAATGCAAGGGATCTACAATTTTATGCCGAGTCCAAACGGCTAATTGAGGACGGTTATGCTCTCCGATGTTAGTCAGACTTTTTGTTTATTTTTTTCTGGAATCGAACCTGGGACCCCACACTAACCACTAATAGGCTTTTCACACTAAGCCTAAAACCGCGTTTTCCTCGGAAGCTCGTCGATGCATTCACACACCGACCACCAACTTGTTTTCGTTTGACGTTTCAATCAGCTGTGAGACACTAGTCGTTAAACTTCGGTGCAAATTGTTTTTGGTTACAAATTTCGATCGCATTAATTAAACAAAAATAATGAATTTAGTTCATATCAATATAATATTAGCCCATAAATTAAATGTGGAAAATGATTTTAAAGTTGTGAGTTGTGATTTCTGCTGAATTTGCTGAATATTACAAAAGGTGTATTTGTTTCAACAACCCAACGATTGGAAGTAGGTTTCGTGGTGTTTTCGCAATAGATCTCTTTTTAAAGAAAATTTCGCCGTTGTAAATTCGTGAAATATAGAATTAAATTTACAAATCTTTTGTGAAGAAAATTATAACCAAACTTTTGCTTTCGCAATCACTGACTCGGGTTTGACGAGGTCTAGTGCACGTGGGTGCCTAGTTCTTTGAAAACGCTCTTGCAAATGTTTCGTCTTACACTGGTTATTTATTTTAACAATGAGGTTGTCAATTTTTAAAGCTTTGCTAAAAAGTCCGTCGATACTGTAGTATCCGCACTGTGCAACACTTGAACATATAAAATGTAAAACATTGAAAATACAGTCACACTATATAAAATGTAAAATATGTACACTGGATACAGAACTTCAAGGCAAACGGTTCTCAGGTCTCTACAGATATATATTCACAATCCCGAAATATAGGTAAATTGAAACCAATCACGTGATCAAACAATTTAAAACACCCGTGGTAATTGATGCGCTGAATTTAATACTGATTTCGCCCTTTTTGGCTGATGAGTAAGTCGGTTCCTTTTGATATTTCACTCTTTATTTTGGGAAAATTTTGTAAAATTTACATCCAAAACCTTAACCTTGACCTTTTGTCATTTAGTCCAGATCACACCCGAAAGTGAAGAAAAACCCCTCCGACTCTTTCTGAAACGCTTTCATATTGTTGTTGCAAATAAATATAGGTTTGAAATCCTAATTTCCAACTCGAACACAAGTTTAAAATTTATTTTCCTTTTTGTTTTGTCTTTCTATGCCATCGTGAAATGCCTTCAAGGGCTGTAGTTAATAAATCTAAGGAATCACCAAAAATGTATTCCTTGACTTTATGAGTAAAATATGTACGAACTATATTTTGAATGGGTATAGGAGGGTTAACTGGATAGATAATAAAATCCAGCAGACATTGTGGCAAAGACGGATACAGGCATGAAACCATAATCAGTAAAGGGTGTTTCAGGAAAATATATACATACATTTATTATCAGGTTTGGATAGGAATGGGATCTCCGAATGTTAACAACTTATTACCGTAATTTGAGGAAATTCACAGATTTCGACGTCAGTTGATTTGTTGTCTGTAGGTAGTTGGGATTGAAAGTGAAAGATTTTTTCTAGGGGATTGGCTTGGAAACATTAATCTTGTTGTACTTACAGTATAGGATTTCTTTTACATTTTGAGAAAAATTTCTCAATTGTAGAATTCGACACGAAAAAAAAAGCATTTCTCAGCCTAGAACAATTCGTCAAAGAAGTGAAACCCAAAAAAACAGAGTGCTCCTCTTCGATCTCTGTATCCTTTACACGATTGGCGATTTGAATAAATCTTGAATATAATTCAACCTCGATCAGTAGTTGAAGCTTGTAACAGTTGCTAACATGGCAAGTGGTAGGGGTACTCCAGAACGAAGGTTATTCCCCTGTCAATTCTCGCAAGAACTCGACATACTCATAGCATTACTCTTAAATTGTTCATTAACCCACAACGCACTTTAAGTTGGCTTTACGATCCTCCCTAATGTCAAATTTAAACACACTCTGTCTGAGTTGCCTAACCGCGCACTGCTCGACCCACCTAACCGTCTTTTCACTATTTTATGTCGCTTTTTTGCTACATCGGAGTTTCGAATTATTACTGCCTGTTGCTTTTCCATTTCATGGAAGTTCGTAATTACGTCCAGTATGACATGTCGCTTTATCGTTTTATTTGACTTTAGAATAGCTGCCCAACGAACCATAGTTTTACATTAAAAACAAAATGGTTAAAGTTCGATAATCATTTCAAACTCAACCTAACCTATTTTAAAGCTTAGCAATTTTTTCTATGGAAAATTTCCCAATTGTAAGTTAGAAAAATTTAGTCAGGACACAATAAATTATTAGTTGCGCAGGTTATGTTGACAACTGCTCCATTAACTATTAAAAAAGCTTTGGAGCTTGCCCAAACGATACAGTGACATCAATCAGGGGACTCATCAATTACTGCAACAAACAGTTTTGCCTTTAAAAATTTCAAGCACACAGCTTCAGAGAAAAAGTTCAAAAGCTTTCAATGGACTTTTAGTAAAAAAAATGCTAGCGATGACTGATGAACGAACACGAACAAATTTCCACTTTTTCGCTACGATGAGTTCTTAAAACGTTTTAAAGCCTTAGGGTGACCAGATCCAAGCCCATCAAAAAAGGGACACCTTCAAAAATCTCAAATGAAAAATTGAAAAACAAAAAAACAGCAACATATATTTTTTTTTATTCATTTTAACAAACAAAAAAAAAACATAAATGCTTACAAGTTGTGTTCAGAAGTGAACGAATTAGGGTACAAAAATATTTAAGGTCGCATTCACTCCAGAAAGATGCAGAAATTTTCTGAATGAGTGTTGAACAAAGTTTTGTTTGTAGTTTTGTGGGGTCGAAAAATTCCCTAAACCGAGGAATCCCAGAAAGAGGACAAATTGCATATTTTTTTCAAACAGATACCGGACATTTTTTTTAGATAAAAGAGGACGTCTGGCCAGTCTAAGAAGGGACAATTTATAGCATTTAATTTTTCTATTTAGTTCGTTCAACTACAAACTCTTAAGTAAAAGGTGCACGCTTTGACTCTGACTTAAGCCTGGCCAACATTCGAAAGTACAACGTTTTGAAATTTGATACGCCCTTATTTTATAAGTCTAACAACTTCGTTTTGAGTCTGTCGTCTGTCTTTCTTAGGAGTGTGATATATTCTTACTGTCAAATTTATAAGTCATGTTAATCGTAACTACTTCATTTTTTCATACATCTGCAGTGCAAAACGGATACAAATTTAGTGCATATAGATATTTGTCGCAGTTGATCGTTTGACAAGAATGCGCTTAGTCAACAAAGCTGACGCGAAATAAAGCCAAACGAAATAATGACATGTTCCCAAAATTGTTCAATACCTCCTTTTCCAAGTCGAAATTAAACTATATTTCTAATTTGGTTTTATTTCGTTACTGAAAATGAATCTAGACCAATTTGTCTAGAAGCACCTTTGGTAAGCTCCATGCAGAAAATGAATGACCACCAAGTGTCAAAAAACTATTTCGGTTATAATTACAATTCTACAAGTTTGCTGTTTACCTTGACTTCGGCGATTAATTGAATTGCTCAATGTACAAATTTATATAGAACTGTCATTACTAAACAACAATGCAACTCGATGACTTCCTTGCATCCCTTATGTGTACGGTGACCATACGTCCCGTATTTCCCGGGACAGTCCCGTATTTCAATAGCCTGTCCCTGGTTTTTATTTTAGAAATACGGGACATACAAATGTCCCGTATTTCTATTTTAGTCCCGTATTTGTCCCGTATGTACATAATTTTTTTTTTTGTAATATTTTTTTATCTATTTTACAAAATTAACCATTTCATGATCACTAATAAAGTGCAAATAGCCCCTTAATAATCACAAGGGAAAATACTACAAGAATTATACATCTATTACTACCATGTTTGCATACCCGCTGAACAGAATTTGTAAAATAATTTAATACGATTTTTTTTTGTTCTTTTTGGTCATTTGTGTGCTGTTATATATTTTTGTTTGTCCCGGGTTTCGCTCTTGAAAATATGGTCACCGTACTTATGTGTATATATATGGTCTATATTCATAAACATATCTATCGACACAAACAGAAAGGTAAATACAATTATTTCCCCAAGCATTATGTGAAGGAAAATGTACGAACAGATACTCACTGTGCTGCGTTTAGTAATTTTCTCTATCAAATCGAACACAACATCGCACTGATGATTGGGGTCGTAAATTTCTAATGGAAAATAGAATCCAATGCTCATGTGGGTGGGGTTGTGACATTGATACAGAAATTGCAGACAACTCCCCACAAACTGCTTATAAGCAGACCGCCAGATGAGGGGTGATTGATAGCCTTTTGAACAGAAGGACATTCACTCACGAATTTTTTGCGAGAATATCGGCCTAGGATGGTACTTGGATATTTTGCGGCCAAGTGTTTAGCACATTATTATACTGCTTGCACAATGATTGAATTAATTTGAGCAATTTGCACTTTGCGCTTAGTAAACACTTTTCTGCGACTGCAAAGGAATGTCTTTACTGTGCAGCACATTTTTATACTTAAAACATTTTTTTACAGTTCAAGAAGCCAGACAGACAGATGACCAATAACAATTCATCCGATTATTTGAACTTGCAAAACAGAAAATACTGGAGCCTTTAAGGCTCTTATCATTTTCATCAATTGCAATCTATGATGAAAGCCTTAAAGGCCCTAGTATTTTCTGTTTTGCTAGTTTAAATAATCGGCTTAGGTCTTGATCTTCCCATTCAATTTCGTTACAAGTTTTCCTCAAAAGAGCATCATATGAATCACTGATCAAAGTAGTTGTAGTATATTAAAAACACTTGTTTGTATGTATTAAATAATCTTATTCTTTAAAACTCTACGCAAAAATTATCATCGGTCCTACATAACAAAATTATATCGGTTATCATAAGGAAACTCGTTTATTTCTTCCTTTTTTAATCGAATCGATTTTAGCGTCGAAATTTGTTCATAAGCACTGTAAAACAAATAATAATCACTAGTCATGATTTCAACGTCTAGTAGTACAAACCTATATATTAAAAAAACATCTTTCCTATTAAATGAAATTGCGATAAAAAAAAGTCGCTCCTGTCAGTTTGTTTAAGTTTGCATCTGACATCTTACGGAGTATATGGGACTTACTTACTTACTTAAGGTGGCGCTACAGTCCGGGGTGGACCTGGGCCTCAACCAACAAGCGTCTCCAGCCAGCGCGATCTTTAGCTAGCTGTCTCCAGTTTCGCACGCTAAGTTGGTTAAGGTCCCCTTCCACTTGCGTGCGCCACCTGAGTCGCGGTCTTCCTCTACTGCGCCTTCCCTCGGGTATGGATTCGAAGATCTTCCGGGCCGGAGCATTCGTGTCCATTCGCTCTACATGACCCAGCCACCTCAGTCGTTGGACCTTCACTCTTCTGACTAGGTCGATGTCGCTGTACAGCCCGTACAGTTCGTCGTTAAATCTCCTTCTCCATTCACCGTCAATGCAGACGGGACCAAAAATAACACGAAGAATTTTTCTCTCGAAACAACCGAGAGTTACCTCATCCGCTTTTGATAGAGTCCATGCCTCTGCGCCATATAGCAGAACTGGGATGATAAGGGTCTTATAAAGGGTCACTTTAGTTGTTCGAGAGAGGGCTTTGCTACTCAATTGCCTTCTTAGCCCAAAGAAACAGCGATTGGCAAGAGTAATTCTACGTTTTACCTCAGCGCTGGTGTCGTTGTCTGAGTTCATAGCGGAGCCTAGGTAGACAAAGTCCTTAACCACCTCAAAGTTATATCTGTCTATTGTGACGTTCTGTCCGAGCCGTCGGTGTTGGGTGTCCTTTTTAGTTGACAGCATATACTTCGTCTTGCCCTCATTAATCGCCAAACCCATCTTCGCCGCCTCAGTCTCAATACTCACAAACGCGCCATTAACATCACGCTGCGTTCTGCCAATTATGTCAATGTCATCGGCGTATGCGAGTAATTGGACAGACTTTTGAAAGATAGTGCCTCTGGTGTTGGCGTTTGAGTTTTGCACTATTCTTTCAAGAACGATGTTGAAGAAGTCACATGACAGCGCATCGCCTTGTCTAAATCCTTTTTTGACATCGAAGGTCTCGGTAAGTTCTTTACCGACCTTGATGGAGCAGCGTGCATTCTCCATCGTCATCCTGCACAAACGGACGAGTTTGGCAGGGATGCCAAAACTAGACATTGCTCTGTATAGTTCGTCCCTATAAATGCTGTCATATGCGGCCTTAAAGTCGATGAAAAGGTGGTGGGTATCGATTTGAAGTTCCTGGGTTTTCTCCAAGATCTGCCGCAGTGTGAATATTTGGTCTATGGTGGACTTTCCTGGCCTGAAGCCACACTGATATGGACCAATCAGGTTGTTTACGAAAGGCTTCAGGCGTTCACACAAAACGGCAGATAAGATCTTGTAGGCAATGTTTAGAAGACTGATACCTCTGTAATTGGCGCAGTTCAGAGGGTCTCCTTTCTTGAGGATCGGGCAAACAACGCTGAGGTTCCATTCATCGGGCATACTTTCCTCCGACCATATTTTACAGATGAGTTGGTGCATGCTCCTAACCAAGTCATCGCCTGCCGCTTTGAACAGCTCGGCGGCTAGGCCATCTGCTCCAGCGGCTTTGTTGGACTTAAGTTTAGATATAGCTATCTTCACCTCGTCCAGGTCGGGTGGACGGTATTGTTGATCCTCATCGTCCAGGTTGAACGGTTCATTCTGCCTGACAGCGGAATTTAAGTCGTCATCGCCGTTAAACAGTCTGCAGAAGTAGTTCTTCCATATCCTCAGCATCGACTGCGATTCTACTACGATGTTCCCTTGTTCGTCCTTGCAAGCTTCGGTTCGGGTTCTGTAGCCTTGTGAAGTTCTTTTTACCCTTTGGTAGAACTTCCGAACCTCATTCCTGTTGTAACATCTCTCTATTTCATCGATCGCGCGCTTCTCATGCTCTTTCTTTTTTCTCCTTAGAAGCCGGTGTTCGTCTCTTCTCTTCTGCGCGTAGAGCTCACGAGCAGCTCTGGTCCTCCTTTGCAGCGCCGCTTTGTATGCCTCTTGCTTCGCTGCATGTGCTTGCCGGCACTCGTCGTCGAACCAGGGGTTTCGTTGTGGCGGTCGGGTGAAACCCAGCACATCAGAGGCGGCGTCTCTGATGGCTTTTTGGCAATGTTGCCACTGGTCTTCAATACTTGATGCTGGCTGCATAGGACCTCTTGAGAGATTGAGAGAGACTCGATCGGAAAAGGATCTGGTGATCTCTTGCGATTGTAGCCGTCCGACGTCAAACTTCCTCCCAGTATTTACTTGTTTTGGCGGCGTTCGGGATATCCGAAGGCGTACCTTGGCTACAACAAGGTAGTGGTCCGAGTCAATGTTGGCCCCTCGGAACGTTCGGACATCCATAATACTGGAGGAGTGCCTTGCGTCGATCGCAATGTGGTCAATCTGGTTGACGGTTGATTGATCAGGAGATCTCCATGTGCCTTTATGAATATCGAGATGCGGGAACCGCGTACTTGCTATGACAACATTTCGCCCCGCCGCGAAGTCGATCAGCCTAAATCCGTTATCGGAGGTGGTGTCGTGTAGGCTGCACCTTCCGACGGTACTACCAAAGATGCCCTCTCTTCCTAACTTGGCGTTAAAATCGCCTAAGACAATTTTAGTGTCATAGCCAGGGCATTGCTCGTAAGTGTGGTCCAAGAGCTCGTAGAACCTTTCTTTGGTGTCGTCGTCTTTCTCCTCCGTGGGGGCGTGCGCGCATATTAAGCTAATGTTGCCGAATTTAGCCTTGATGCGGATTGTCGTGATGCGCTCGTTTACATAGTTGAAACTTAAGACTTCTTGCCTAAGTCTGGCGCCAACGACGAATCCACATCCGAATAAGCGCTGTTTTTGTTGCCGATAGCAGTCGCCATAATAGATATCGCAGTTTTTCATCTTCTTCTTGCCCGGGCCATCCCATCGCACTTCTTGGATGGCGGTTAAATCTGCTTTATAGTGGTTCAGGGCTTCCGCTAATTGTTAAGGGACCTAACATTCCACGTACAGATCCGAAATTCGTTGTCCTTTAATCGTTTGCCAGGTTCGTCAACAGTTAGATCATCCGTATCCGAGGCTTGTTGGTGCTTCGCAACTATTATATTTTTACGTAGTCGGGCAGTTACCCCGGCGTACAACCCCCAACCTGGAGGACCAGGCCCTTTTTGCGACCCCTTGGACAAAAGGAGCCGGGATATTCCGGAGTCAGTAACCCGCTGCGGGGATGTGAGAGCTGCCGTTGACCCATTAAGGGCTCTTCCGCCACCATCTCTATTTCAACACCCTGACTAGTGTTGAAAATCCTCAATGACCTCAGCTCCAAATACGTCAGAGTAGCCCATTGAGGTATCTGCCATGTTGACTGTTGACGCCACCGTTGATTCAGCTTTGTGAATTCATCCGCCGTACGTCCTCTTTCTGAGGGGCTCATGTAAGACTTCTGAGACTCGAGCAGACAGTCAATCCGACAGAGCATTATAGTGTTGCTATTTTCTTCGTGTTCAACACTCGCGCTTATAAGTTTAGCAAGTCAAGTCCGGGTGGACATAGACCAGTACCCGGTGGTGACCA
This sequence comes from Cheilosia vernalis, assembly GCA_949126925.1. NCBI lineage: Eukaryota > Metazoa > Arthropoda > Insecta > Diptera > Syrphidae > Cheilosia > Cheilosia vernalis. The sequence goes on along the minus strand of OX421358.1, from coordinate 87,019,630 downwards.
CGGGGAGGTAAAATAAGCACAATTGGTGAGTGTGAGATAGTTGCGACACTGGACATCGCCAAGTTGATGCCAATCAGATGTCCATCCCTATTCACACAACACCCAACCACCGGAGTATATGGGACAGCTCTTCAAAAAATTCTCAAAGGCTTGGAGACTTTTAATAATCTCCATCAAATATATTTCTTTATTTCATGATATTTGGACTCCTTAACTCGAACTGGAACTCAAAAATCAATGCATCAAGACGTCAAATAAACAAACTCTTCCTATTGCCTATTCTCTTTGGGGCAGTACTTGACACTTGGCAGACATCTTGACAGTAGAGAACAACTCTGCGAATTTCTCCAACCAAACCGCGTTAAATTCAACTACCCATTCTCACCCAAATCTCTTACACCATAAAAGTAATTTTTGACTGCGCATTAAAAAAAAACACCGAAACCTCCAATCCTGGCAATACCGATCGCCCACGAAACCATCTGTACTCTCAAGTGAGATCGCAGCAAAATCAAAAATCTGATTAGTTTATTTATTATACTTGAAATAGGCAGACTCTCCTATACCCATATATTGAATGTATGGTGACAAAAAAATTTGCATGTGAGAACGCTTTTGTGAATACAAAAGATATACTCATAATGAGTGCATCACGCGATCTTTTCTATTTGCTCATCCCGGCTTTCCGTGTGCGCCGATAATAAACCTAAACGAGATCAAATAAAGCTGTTGTGCAAATCTCTCGATCTACCCATTCTCTGTTCTCGTGGGATTTTAACTCACACCACGATGACACTAGGTACAAACTGACAGATAGTTGTTTATTGAATGGGTGTGCGTATAAAAGTTGTTGTTGTAGAAAAAAAAAACGCCACAAAAATAACGAACAACATTAAATTATTATGTGAGCTGAGCATACTAAGTTATTATATAATAAACAATTGGCAAGAGCAAAACATTGAACTTTCAGATACTACACGATTTTCAATCTGGAAGAAGCCGAAACTTTCCATCTAATTTCGTTCAATCCACATTTTAGTGACATTGACATTTGTCATGGTCGTGATTGTCAAAGGAATCAACGCAAAAAAAATATGAGGAGCACGCAAGAATATCTATCTTATCGCTCGAATAAAAGAAATTGTTTTTTATTTTTTGGGTTGCTTATCATTTTTGCTGTTGTTTTTTTTTTTTTTTTTTTGACATTTGGTTTGTGCATGCTGTTGTATAAACACGTCCGCGTCAATCGGATTGGATTATCATTATATAACAAGAAACAATAAATTTAATTGCTTGGTGGTACTTGTTGAGTGGATTTAGGTGGGATGCAGCCCTGTATGTTTTAATCAATATTTGCAAGGCGGGGGGCAAGGGCTAGAGACGACTTTTACTGGTCTTTTATCAAAGTGCGATTTCGGTAGAAGTTTATTTGAAAAGTAGAAATGAACTTGCGCTAGTCGTTATACATAGTTTGGGCTGTGAGTCAAATTCTTGTGGTTTTTTTGTCCATACATGCAATTAAGGGAAATTTCCTCTGATTCATCATGTGGAATGTGTAATAAGGGGGACTTTAGGAGAACTCCATAGAATAAAATAGCAAGCGTTAAAAATTTCAGATCATACTATGCCTTAGTGTATCGGCTCTGGCTGGGAGCGTAAAAATTAGCAATGCCGTAGGCAGTGATGCCAACTTGGATCGAAGTCTAAGCTAAACCAGAACAGTATTACGCCTTTTTCAAAAACGTATACCTTTTCAAAAAATTATGCCTTTTTGGTAAAAAAAAAATGAAAATGGCGAACGAACCTACAAGTTGATTAAAATTTGTTAACAGAATGTTTGTCGATCGATAGGTAATAAAATGTCTTTAACCACTTAGAGGAGGTTGGTTCCAGAAACAATATTGAGACCATTATTAAATTTTGTAGGGAAATTAATTGTTTGGTCAATTTGGTTAAGGTTTTTAACGGTAACGGTTCCCTGGGTCCGCTGTGGTGCCAGGTCTTTTGTGATGAACTCACAACCCCACTCAACCTAACCTAGGTAATAAAGCCCTTTTTGATCTCTGTTATCCAAGGTTTGAGTTTGGTGATTACCTATAAGTGAAGTAGAGAACTTGAAAATAAGTTTAAGTTTCAAATAAAAATAAGTGATGCGACTGTGATCAAACAATGTGCCACCAGATTTACCAAATTGTAAAAAACAATTCACAAAAAATTTCTCTTATTTTAATTGTTCCTTAATGGCTCAAGCATCGGAATTATGCCTTAGTTGGCATCACTGGCCGTAGGAAACTGAAACTAACTAGTGCTGGACAGGCGGCGTCACTACAGCTGCGGCAGTGTGTATTATGTGGGATGCATAATATAGTTGCAGGAATATATATATATTTGGATCTAATATCAATAGGAAATGTTGAAAGTCTTGCTCATCGACATGTCAATTTTGGCCTGTCAAAGACTATGACCAAAATTCCTTCAAATCGTGAATAAGCTGTAAGCTCGTTCACATACATGCCGGTGAAAGTGAGAACCTGCGGCTAAATACCACAGTGGAGTTTTGGCTGGTTCCGGGCACTCTTTCAAAAAACAATAAGCGCCGTTTTGACAACACAGCTTACGAGACTTGTAAAGAAATTTGAAAAAAGATGTGAATATAACTCAAAAACAATTAGTAAAGTTCGGGAAGTGGACAATATAAAAGAAATAGATGGCTGAGATGTCCAAAAAAATCATCAAAGACGACATGCTGGATATAATGGCCAGCTAAATAATGTTTCACTGTTTCACTCTTCAGACTTAACTTATCTGCATGCAAGTCCATTCGCCTGTGGTCCGCTCTTGTTTCGAAAACTACGTTTTTTCGTTCCGGCTACATTTTAAACTGGTCAAATCTTCATCGAAATCCGTCAGACTCCATCCACCCAGCCAATTGTATTAAAGTACCTAAACCTCATCAAGTAACCTTAGCAATGTATAACGGGAGGTACCTTCGATTGACAGTCAGGTCGGATTGTTGCTCCATGAGATCGTCCTTAATCCTATGCCAAACATGCGGTCATAAGTTTCTCAATGGGCTACATCTTTGACTTTAAGTGAGGTGCAACATGAAACTTGGACAAAACTATGTACGTTTTTTTGCGGGTGTAGTAAAATGTTCCGAATGGCTTTGGGTTGCTGACTTTCCTAACTGTGAAAAACATTCAGTTGATAAGTTCCTAAAAATCCGACTACTTGCCGTTTACAATTTAAAAATAGTCTTATCTATTAATTTAAGAAGAAGACTCGTCTTTCAAGTTATTTTTGTCAGAAGAATACCCCAACCCAAACAAGTTGTACCTGACAAATTTACAAGCATTTCCCATTTACGCCCAAGACTCGGAAAAAGCTCTGGAAGCTACTGCAACATTATCTTACTCACAATCGTGTGACTAAAATTAAACATTAGCCCGACCCCTTTGGGGACCCCAAGTATGGCAGCCGGTAAACAATATCACACCAACTACAAACAAAAGTACACCAATAAAGATAAAAGTAGCGAGAGAGAGTCATAAAGAGCCACACCGAGCTGTATTTATAGTAAACATCATTTGCGCCGGCGGCTATCACCATTTTTGAACTTGAGTTCAAACTGTATCTGTGCTTGATAGCTTTTTCTTTGACCACTTGGCAAACTATAAGTTACAATAATCGAAAAGCAAACATTGATTGGGTGGCTATTTCCAACTTTCCGTTCAGTGGCAGGACCCTTTGGCTGTAATCAGTAAAATTTATATTTGTACTGTCTCAAAAAGAAGGGTGTGGCAGTTTCAGCTTGAGGTCAGATTAAAGTGCCGGCTAGTTTGAAATTCACCCAGACCTATTGAGTGTGTTAAGAAGGAAGATTTCTAAAACCTCAGTGTGAATGTGCCGAAACCTGCATTTCAACAACAAAAATCCCTTTAAGATATTTTTAATTTTCGTATACTTTTGGCGGCTGACGCACTACCAAACACGTTATTGAGGATCGCCCTCTTCAAATCCAACGGCTGCTTTTGTCAAGAGAAGCCTTGCTGGGATCCTATTGTTTGTCATTATTTAGCTCAATAATGTTAAGTTATAATCTTTTGCAATCATTTTGAAACGTCAAATGTTGTCGAAGAAATTTTGTGTCAGAACGTTTGTTTCTTTACATTGCTCGATCGCATTTTTCGGATACAACTCTTCGTAATTTACTGACAGAAATTCAAGTTTTATTGATATTTTTAGTGCTGCCAAATCTGCATTCTGAATATATCCGGACTTTCTGTGGCTCGATGTAATTTCGTTATCTGTTTCTAATTCTTATTTCATACGAAAAAATGTTGACACTTCAACATTCCGCAGGCTTTTAGACTGTTAGACTCGGATTACACTATTAGACAAAACGAGAAATTTTGTGTGACTGTCATACTGCACGTTGCCAAATTTTTGACTGAAATATTTTAGTTTGTACCTGAAAAAATATATGACCCATCCAATCGTAGAATGATTGGTAAAACTGCCTGACACCAGTTTCACACAAATATGGGGGTAGTCACGTGTTAGGATATAATCGTCCGGACGATATCGTTTTAAAAATTTTTAAGAGCACATTGTTGTTTTTTTATTTTAATCGGGTGGGCGTTATTACGTTTATTAAAACTTAACACTATACTGTTCCAAGACTCTTAATTTTAGATATGAGTTGGCAAATTTTTTTGAGGTCTATCATTTTGACGATAATCGACCAAAAAATAATCTGATTAGGACTGAGGTGGGTAGATAGCCCCCTTGTGAACCATTGAATTGTATAGATTGCAATGTGGTATTGTAATCGCCTCCGTCGATTTATCTGCTGGGCAACCGTCGGAAATGTTATCTACTAGGAAAAAGTTTCTTAGCTAGAAATTGACGAAATTTGTATACAGATCCGGTTATTTTCCTAGAAAAATTCCGTCCAACTCCTCTTACAGCGTTTCCACTATTCATATTTTTAACTTTAGTCCATGGCTTATGCTTTATCACTTTTTGGATAATACATTTTTTTTGTTGTCAAAAAAGCCTGATGCCTCAGCCATGCCATGAATTTTAATTCTCCGATCGTCCAATATCATTCCATGGATTTTATCGACGATTTCTGGTGTAACAACCTTGTTGAGGTGTCCTGAACGGTCGGCGTCATTTGTGCTGGTACGACCACAACGTAACTCAGTAAACCACTTTTTGACCATTGAAATTGATGGTGCAGATACCTCATAGTATTTATCTAGCCGTTCCTTGGTTTTGGTGTTGATTTTTTTTTTGGTACGATATCTCGAAAAAAAAAATTTCGAAAGTAAAAATCTCGAATTAAAAAAATCTCGGAAGCAAAAATCTCGAAAGCTTAATCTCGAATAACAAAAATCTCGAATTAATATTAATTTTTGAGACAATGGTAACAATTTGCGCAAATTATGAAATGTTTGGGTTTACTGTTGGATTACGGGGTGGGTGCGAGTTTTTTTACTTATATTTTTTGTTGAATTTTCAAATTGTTGGGTGGGACATAAGGCCCAACATTTTTTCTTGGGATAAAAAAAATCTCGAATTTAGTTTTTATTTTCGAGATATAGTCTTTCAAGATTTTTATACATTCGAGATTTTTGCATTCGAGATTAAAAAAAAAATTTCGAGATTTTTAGCCTTTTTTTAAGTAAAAAAATAATGCTAATCATCACGAAATTCACTTTTTTTCCATTTTTATTAAAACTGTAGAGGTTTATTGCTTTAAATAGCTCGCAAACACAAAGTAAATGACACCGGCTACTCAAAATTTCACAGTAGTCTAATATGAGATGGAAATTGACGATAGTAAAATAAAAATTTACAGTTATTGCGCAAAAAATGCAAAAAAGGCACTGACTTATCGAACTGCTCTCGTATTACAAAATTTTACGACAACTACTTGTATAATTGTGTTATAGCCCCAAAATTACCGTGATCACAAATGTAGGTACTAGGTAGGCGTAGAACTAGGGTTTCCAAATGTCTTAATTCGTCTTAAAAATTAACTTGTCTGCAAATACTCCGTAGAACATTTTTCAGAAAAAAAAGTGCTTCCACTTTGGCTATTTTCTTCTCTTTCAACGTTTGGATTTGTAAAGCAATAATGAACGCTTTCATACAAAGTGCTTTACAAACTCTCACAATTGAATACATTGTTTGTTTCATTGTTTTAATATGTTTTAAATCTGAGATTGAAAACTAATACTATTTTGGTGTTCGTTGAAGTTGGTTTCCCTCTATGTAAAATTGGCCCCCCAAAAAATGTATAAAGTCCTCCTTTTTTCGTTTTACAATCTGGTAACCCTATGTAGAGTAGGCACACTTCTAGACAATAGTAAGCATTGGGGGGATAAATTTAGTAGAATTTATCAGCAATAACAACCGCACTGGCTTGAATCTTGGCTCTGGTGATTGCTGCAACACTTGCACTATATTTTTATGCAATTTCCTTCTTATCTTCCCCATCTTGCGGTTGAACTAACAAAAATCACTGCTGCCTCCAACAAATAATACGATTCCAAATGAGAGACGTTAGACAATAAATCAAACATAATCACAACTCACTCAAGTTTATAAATAATGAGCATACAACGTAATAAATACGCCATTATCAATGATAAATACGCGTTAAACTTTGCTAATTAGGCAATAACAATAATATCAATTTCCAACTATCAATAGTCAGCCGATAGAAAATGTCTCTAATGAATTACCTATCCAAACTGAAATAAAAACGCAATTGAAGTGTGAAAAACCACATACCCCAAGCCGGTCTGAATGAATGCATCAATCGTCGAGCAAGAGCTGTTCCGCTCCATTGAATTACCAAGCCTTACACCATAGAGTGTTCGAGTATCATGCCATAAATTTAAATAATTGATAAATAAAATTGATAAACAATAACAAAAACTATACTCTCCTGCTGACAATTTATTTATTTTTCCTTTTATTACTCATTAACACTTAGGTATTTGCAATATCGTGGTTAGTGTAAATAATAAACGTCAACGTCAATCAAAGTGCACAATTTAGGTTTTTGTGTTGAAGTGTAAAACGTCAAATAACTCGCGATATTCATTTTTTTTTTTAATACGTAATCGCACTTTGCAATAACAGTGTGAATTTGTTAATACAAAAAAAAAAAAAAAGAAAGAAGAAATACAGAAAAGTAAATAAACCAACACACGTACGGTAATCCCGTTCAATAGTGTACGCCAGAGAGGAGAGCAAATAAAAAGCGAGCGCATTTACGTCAAAAATCTGCTCAGCAGCAGATCAGTCAAAATAACAACAACAAGAAAAAAGAGCTCTGAAATTTGAGCTTTCGATTGCTTTCAAGTGAATTGAGTGATATCGTGTCGGGTATGGTAGATTGGTATAGTTGCAGTGCAACTGCATTCTCCCACACACACCGCTTGTATACAGAAAACGTACCTCTCCTCCTTCCATATATTTATGGCTCTCTCCTACGTCGTCCATGTGTGGTGGTGCATTCTCTCATTTTGTTGTAAATCAACGAGAATCACGTGCTTTTTTTTTTTTAATTATGTCAAGTGTCAATTTGAAAAGTGTGCAACGACTATACGAGTAATTGCGTTTCTTTGGATTTGAATGGGTCTCGTTGCTTGTTCATCTTCAAAGGGATTCGCATTCTGTTTTACCGCGTACAAGTGAAGACAAAAACAAAAATAATATTCTTTCAGTAATCTTGAGAACAACAATGAGATATATTCTCTTGCTCAATACGAAGCAAGCCAACTTCAGAAGACCGACAACACTTCGATAAACCAACTGAAAAATCAAGAACCAATCGATATAGTTGACATCAAACCCAAACCCAAACCCCAAATCTTATTGCAAAAACAAGAAATATTGTCATCTTCAGAACAACAACAGCAACAAACAGAACAAGAAAAACAAAAAGAACTTGAAGTCGATCTTGATTCAGATCAGCTTCCCGAAGTCTCAACAAAGACATGCGTAGACGTCGACGAGAAAAAATCAACCAACGACGCCGCCGAGTTACAGTTGAAACGTGAAATTCCGAAAATTGCAAGCCCCAATAACAGTAACAATCCCATAACTGATCAAGTTAAGTACGTTCCATCGGTGACGTCCATTCGTTCGCTACAACACCGTCAGAACCTGTTCGCCGGACGTCCGTCAATTGCATTGAATCACCCACCGAAATTCATTGAAGAGAAACGCCCCAAATCAGTTACCGCATCAGTTTTTCGCGTTGCCGGTGACAAGCCGATTGTTACTGCAGCCAGTATTGGCTTAAATCCAAATCTCGGCCCCAATACAATTTTGTTGAATCAATCGACTTTGCCGCAGTTGAACGTTGCACCGCGCGCTCAATCGGTCACAGCATCGGTGTTTACACCGATTTCACAGTTGCGTCCGTCGCAGTTATTACCAAAATCATTGACGCAGTCAAATCAACAACAGCAGTCGTCTACTGGGCCACGTTCTGTTGAGATGAATAAGGCGTACTTGTCATTTGCCGAGGATACAACAGGACTAACAAGTGAGTAGATATTTTCTTCTTTTCTTTGTATTTATATTTGTGAATGTTTTTAGGACGTTTTTCCAGTGGTCTCCAGTTTCAGTTTGGAGCGTTTTGATTTTAATAGAATATGCTTCTTTTTTTTCTTTTTTTTGTAAAATCGTCAACTCAACAACTTAATGCAGCGCCTTTTGGTAGATGAGGAGAAATTGCGGGTGACTACGCGCTTCCCCAAAAATCAAATAGTATTTTAACCAAGATAGATTTTTGTTGCTACATTTAAACGAGTAGGTACTTATTTAAAATTAAAAGACTGCAAGATTGCTTCAGGTTTTCGATTTAAAACTCGATCCCCATTTTGATACAAGTCGGTCCCTTTTTCTTTGAACAAATAACAAATAAATAAATCTTTCATACAAATAAGTCCGTCTTTCTTAATAAAAACAAGCAACTTGCCAAATCTTCATTAAGTATTCGACAAAACTGTATATAAATTTACCTTTTTCTGGCGCAAGTTGGAGAGCACAAAAAAGAAGCAACTTCTCTGTCTCTTCTCTTCCATGCGCGAATGTATCCGATCGAACCCCTGTGGTCAATGAAGCGTGTAAAAAGCTAAAATTAAAATCCATCTGCTAAGTAGGAGTCTTTGTTATAAAAAATGTAAGTGCATTAACTGAACCGCACCTCTATTTATTCGCTCTTGCTGATGTTTACCTATCTTACTGGCTTTTCCATTCGAGTATAGGAGAAGGTGGATGATTTAATGCTTTCAGCATTAATTGCCTGGGTAATATGAGAATTTTGCCTACGACGTAATAGAGTTTATTGTCGGCTTAAAGAACTGTGACTATTGTTTTATTAAGTGGAAGTGTGATTGGGTTTTCAAGCCAACGATTCTGTTAGGCCCTAGTTATAGCCATGCGTAAAATGCATCAGAAAAAGTGAGAACAGTATGAAAATGTTTTTTTTTTTTTTTCGTTTAAGCGGTCATAGCGAAAATTCGGTCAGAAAAATGTTTCCCTATGAAAACAAATACAACAAATCAACCACCACTGATTGGATTCCATCAGAAAAAAAATCCTGATAGATGGAATAGAAAATTTGAAGATTATATGTTTATTTTTTGTTTAATAAACCAACTTTATAATTCATAAGCAACATTTTAAGAACAAGATTGAGTTCAACCATTAGGATTTAGTATTCTAAAAAAGCAAAAGAAAATTTTTACGGTTGCATTTTACGTAGGTACGGCTATAACTAGCGCCTTAGGTAATCTATTATCTCAGTAAACTAAATCAAAGACTCGAACCAATTTGAGAATTTGTGTCAATTTCAAATTGAAATTCGTGGAAAGTTCGAAAGCCGAAAACTCGAAATCCACTTTCAAATTCGAACCAAATTCACAGTTTCAAATTGAGTCGTAGTTCTTAGCCTGTACAAATTGGTCTGTACGAATGTTGGTTTGAACCTTTGCTTCATTTACCACAAAACAGCTATCGTAAATACATCGCAGCAGCCGTTAGCCAAAGCGAGTGATACTGCACTTGTCTCTTTATAGTATCGACTTATGTAAACCCAGTTTCATGCTGAAATTAGACTCGCTTCTCCACAAAGTATTGGCTCATATGTCAACCTCAAAGTGACAGATGTCAGAAGAATATTTTTAATGTCATAATATCATTATTCGTTTTTTGTTTTTAATTTGAAGCAGACAATAAATTAATCATCCCTAAATGGCGAATGTAGCTGTCACACCAAAAAGCCTATCCAACTTGACGCACAAAATTACCTACAGCCTCCCCTAGCCATAAATTCGTCAATAAAATGATGCACAAAAAAAGAGGAGAAAAAACAGCAAGGCAAACATAAAAGCACATGTATAGGTATACCCGTGACATGAATAGGTACATGAAATCTTTCAACGAACCGTAATTTTGGCTCCTCGTTTCAGATGCGTGTATATTTTTCCCTATACTCACATCACAGGTCATAACTATACGTGTTCAAGTGTGTATATCTCTCCTTTCTAACAAACATGTTGACAACGCATTTTCGTCATCTGTGGCACTTGTCCCAATGGTCCAGTTCAGTCCGCATCGGTTAGGCACTTTCGTCATCTTTGTACTCACTTAAAGAGCCAACGAATAATATTCCGTGTGTTTTTTTTTTTTGCATACACCCTCTAACCTCGCAACACTTATATTAAAGATCCCATGTCCGGAAGTGAAAATTATTTTATTGCATCTCGTGAGCAAATAATTTAATTTGTTGGATGTTCGAATAGAAATTTTTTTCTGAATGAAAAATTACGAGTTTTTGTTTTTCCCATAGATGACACTTGTATTTATTAGGCAAATGACGTCTGCTAACATTTGAAGTGCTGAGATAATAGCATCATCAAATTGAATCGAGATGTTTTTTGCCTAAACTAATTACGGCATACGTACAGTAATTAATCATTTTTCTTTTTGTTTATTCGATGAAAACTCTAAGTCAGCGATTAGTTTGATTACAACGGCATAGGGTGACGCAAGAATCAGGTTATCTCCACATAGCTTCGATGAACTGAAATAATCATTTGTAGAAAATATGCGACTGATAATAAAACTAGAAGTTGAGTCTTATTTGATTATAAATATTAGAAGAATTTGACTTGCCACCTTTTTGTTAGAAATAAATAATTGAGGGACTTGTGACTAGACAGTTTCGACTTCAAACTGAATGAGCTCACAATAGCAATTGTTAGATTCTGTGAAATTTCAAGTCGAAAATTAAGTTTGTTATAAAAAACTTTACTGTCGGTCACAATAGCTATTGAAAATCTTGCCATATCTACAAAAATCCCGCGCGTCCTTAGAGTTAAGTTAAGGGGATTTTTATATGGAAAACTCCCCGAGTTGTGTTCAATTTCGAGTGAATAAAATGGGCCTAAATCGACCTCAAGCCGGTTTGGATTGTGCGCTAATGAGTTGTCAGTTAGGACAAACGTCCAGAAGAAAATGTTGCGACCTCACAATTTGTGCATACAAAATTATCCATTGTGACCTAAAAAATATTTATCGCGAAGGTTTGAAATTAGTATTAGTAGCCATCCCCTAGAATCAATGTTTTCTAAGTAATTCAGGCAATAATTTTGCTGAACGGAATTACAGGCATAGGTACCTACTGCCCTACGAAAACCAGAATATATCGATTGAGCAGTGTTGCCAGACCTTATGCTAGAAATTTCCCACACCATTGAAGAAAAATTTAATTTCTTGTAAAATTTACCCAGCTAACGTAGCAACCACGAAAATCTACATAAATAAAATATGCCAAGCGTGTGCAGCAAGTCAGCAGGTTATGCTATGTATGTTCCGTCGAAACTGACCTCACAATATACGAGGAATTTGTTTGACAATTTGTTAAAAGAATTCGAGATCGAGTGTCGAGTGGGTTGCTGGGGGTTGGGGGTTCCTATTTGTAGCCTAAGAAAAATAAGTGTACCCATCACACAGTCGGTAATTTCAAGATAAATTCCTCCATAGGTATATAATAAATAAATAAATAAATAAATAAATTTGTTCTAACAGTTTTGAGAGGTTATTGTGCTGCTGGAATATTATATCAAAGTCAACCCTCAGAAAACAAGAATTTGAGTTTTAGGCTCTTTCATTTTAGTTGCCTGAATAAAATTTTAAAACTGTAGGTTCATTCGAAAATTTTGAAAACTGATCCCCTAGATTCTTGACTCCAAAAAGACTCAAAATTGGACTAGGTCACAAGTCTGAAATCGTATTCAAAACTTAAAAAAATGTCTTTCTCTAGAATAAATACCTTTCGAAAAATGCCCACTTGAACATAGACTACATCGACATCAGTTACATCAGTACTTTTCACAAAAGGATTAGGTGCCTAAAGCTCTCGATCAAAGGCTTTTACACATCATACCTAAAGTCTGAAAAGCTTGCTTTATGCTGAGATATATTATGACAAGATTCTGCGTTCGATATTATGTAAGAATTATTTGAAACTGGTACCTTTTTGTTTAAATTTGATCAGATTTTTTTTTTATAAAAACATCTCTATCACAGCTGTCAGATGTCATTTCAACTCCTATAACAAGTCTAGTTTATGACGCCCTCGAAACACATTAGAGAGCTGTGACAAAATCAACAGTTGCACAGGAGAGCATTCAAATAATAAACGTTCTTAAAAAGTTCTTCAACAAGAAAATAAAATCTCTGCACAAACCGAGCTGAATATTGATCGGGTTTTGAAACATCCACCACCGGAAAATACCGTTTTTTTGCCACCAACAACAAGACAACAAGGTACATAGACAATCATTAACATTTATGTGAAAAATTAATTGGTGACACCCGGCGATGCTAATTTTAAACATTTCTGTTTCTCGAATAACCGATGAATAGTATTCAAAAGAATCTCTCAAAAGTGAAAGGCAAATGCTCTACCGAACACAATGCGATCCAAGCCAATGACCCTATACATTATCTAATATGTGTGCAAAAAACCAGACCTCCGCATTAGAACGGAAATAAATTTTGAATGCGTGCAATTCCGGTTGGGTTTTTTTTTTTTTTTTATCTGTTCCGTTTTTGAGTAGCAATTATTATTCCATTAAATTGCTGTAGCTTGCTGGCTGAAAGTGAAACAAATTGCGTTTAATGAATAATGAAAGGCGGTCGGCGCGCACGAGAATTCTCTATTCACTGTTGGTAATTTTTGGTCTGGTATTCAATGAGATAAAGTCATTCTATAAAATCGGTGGGAATTTATAATTATTTTGCATCTCGAATTTGTGTGTTTATTTTTCTTTGGTAAAATTGGGTCGATTACTGAATAATTTGTGCACAAAAATTTTCAATCTACGAAAGTTTGGGGGAGGCATTTTATTGAATGACGGCTGTGTTGTGGAACGATTTGAATTTTAAAATTTATTTTAAAAGCCGAATAGAATGATATCCGTAATCAGCGGACATTGCAAATGGAAATTTGTTTTAAAATTCGGAAGTTGTTCATCTGGTTATTCTTCCTCTAGAATGTCGAGATTTGGACAGCCTGACGTGTCGGATTTCACAGTCGGCAAATAAAGGGTAGAAGCAGATTTTTCGATTTAATTGTCATTAAATGCCTATGCAAACAATGGCGGCAGTGACTCAATAGTGCAAACAAGCGACTCGAATTACTAACAATGAAGTCATAGTGATTTACGAAGGGGGACTGGGTAGGGTATACAGGGTGGCGTAAAAAAATTAAAAGGAAGAAGGGCAAATTTACAAAATTTTACATTAATAAATTTTGTTACTGAAAACAAAACAAGGCCAATTGGGCTTTTTTTCATTTTTTTTTAAATATGTATGGAGGCCGGGGAGCATGCTTCATGTAGTCTGCATGCAATTTTAAAATTGTGAAGATGACATAGAACTTTTTTTAACTTATAAAATAAATATTATGGCTTTTTTTATCATTTGATTTCCTTACAATATGGGCCTTCAGGGCGTTAATAATCTTTTGCTGGTTGATCAGCACAAGGCCTTGGTGAAAAATCTAGACTTTTGAGGCGATTCGATGGTAAATTATCATTTGCTGGTTGACCAGCACAAGGCCTTGGTGAAAAATCTAGACTTTTGAGGGGATTCGATGGTAAATTATCTTTTGCTGGTTGACCAGCACAAGGCCTTGGTGAAAAGTCTAGACTTTTGAGGCGATTCGACGGTCCGGTTTTTGCGGGATTCGAACCTGGGACCCCTCGCTTAGTAGTCCAACACACTAACCACTAAGCGACTGCGCCTAAAACACTCATAAGAAAAACTCGGGAATAAGAAACAATTTTTTTTAGATTTTAGAGGTTTCTTATAGCCGTCGTGGACTGTACTTAGTAAGACTGAAGTACGTAAGTTGTATGCCTGTTACAAGTGGGGTGAAAACTAATGGACGCCGCATATCGATGACAGTTTTCTTGAAATGCTTATTAAGACTTCGAGATCTACATGTAGGCTGTGTCGCTTATCACCACTCCTACTTTTTGGTACCTTTTTTGACCAAAATGTGATACATTTTTTGAATAGACTTTGTGTGTTGTTTTCTCTGTTAGGGGGAACTTACGAGAAGTAGATATTTTTCTGAGCAGATGCAGAGATGACTGTGTTTTCGGAATCAACAGTCGAGTGTTGTTTTTGTCAAGTTAAAAGTGGCTTTCGTCAAGCTTTTACTCGCTAAGTCATCTAGGTAATGTTAAATCTGCACTTTCCACTATAATCTACTCAAAAGCTGGTTTTCTCCCACCAGTCATTCATTTGAGGGTCATTCATTTAAGGGAAACAATTCATTGAACGAACTGATTTTGTATAGAGAAATTCAAGCCGTACAGTGAACTCGATTCCTAATTGAATTGATTTTTTTTTTTGATTTATTCGATTGCCTTTTGAATAAACGGTGAATATTCCCATTTCCGAAGTGAGCCTTAAACTTTGGTACTTTTTTTTTTGAAATACATATATTTTTTTTTATTTCTGGATCACCCTTTTACTAAGAGACTGATGTCCCTGAACGAACATTGCTGACAGATGCTACATAATTTAAACAAAAATTATAAGAAACCAAAAATCTCCAAAGCGAAAATGGTCATCACGGCCTCTTGAAAGAGCTCTCGTAAAATACAGGGTGGGGCAAAAGTTACTTCCTAAAGAAATGATTGCAAATTTAAAAATCATTCTATTTTTAATAATGCAAATTATGTATCGTAACAAGGCTCTAATGCAATAGCTCCTAACGTATTAACTCCTAACAAAAAAAAATTAAATAAAGCCGAAAATTTTACATACAAAGCTAGTAGTTATTACACATGAAATAACTCCTAAATATTAGATTTATTTTCATCCAAGTTAGGACTTGAAATAAATCCTAAAATCATGTGAATGAAATGGCTCTACGAATTAACTGCAAAGGAATTAACTCCAAAAAAAATAAATGAAATAAGTCCCAAGAATTTCCATATAAATTTAGGAGTTATTGCAGGTGAAAGAACTCCAAAGTATTGGGACTATTTTCATCAAGTTTTGGATTTATAACACCTTTTAGTGTTAGGAATTATTTCATAAAGAAATAACTCCCAAAGTCATGCAGATGAAATAAGTGCAAATTAGGACTTATTTCATCAGCACGGTTTTGGGAGTAATTTCATCTATGTTTGGAGTTATTTCATTTCTGTTAAAATAGCAATCTGTAGGAACATTTTGCCTTCTAAACTGTATTTTTTTTATTAAACCGTTTTATATACGTTGAATATTTCGAAAAGGTAATAATATGTATGTTATAGTTGAAAAGTACCTTGTAGTAATCAACTCACTGAATTAAGGATTGATATATCATTGAATTATATTTTATGAAAAGTCATTAAGGAAAAGTATAAAAGGAAGGAATCTGTTCTCCTGGAGTACAATCAGTTTTGGACTGTGAAGGGAGTAAGCCAATAGTATATTTGGCACAGAATCTGATTTCTTTATATTTAACATGTATACAACTAATCGCCCTCGGCGGACGGAGCGGACGCCTCTGTCGACGCGATCGCCTCGAACGCCGCGCCCCCCGCGGTAGCCCACACACAAAATAGAACACATTTTTATATCTCGATTTACATTTCTACAGGTATTTCCCTTTTTGTTTATCCTGGTCAACAAGAAATCAAGGAAGTGTTACACCACGCTTCTAACATATATATATGTACATAAAAACATTGTGGATTTGACATCACAAAGTATAATGACGGATAAATACAAATGTTACTTTCCACCACTTTGGGACTTCTTTCATCTTTTCTTATAAGAAATTAATTCATAATGAATTAACTCCTAAATGTTTGGACTTACTACCACTTTGGATTGGGACTTATTTTAATTTGCTTTAGGACTTGTTTCATTAAAAAAGTTTGGAATTATTGCATTTATTATTAGAAGTTCCTTCGTTAGGAAATATTTCATTTGGAGTTAATTCCTTTGCAGTTAATTCATAGAGCCGAATGAAATAAAACCTAATTAGGAGCTATTACACTCAATGTTGTTAGGAGTTATTGCATCAATGTTAGGAGTTACTTCATTTTCCTTAAAATCCAATTTCTTGCTAGTTTTTGTTTTTCAAACGGCATTCCCTCTTTTTGGTAAACCTTTATACTATAACAATTTATCGTACCAAAGGGCATATTTGGAATAATTTCGGTGTAGCTTTACACAAAAATGCACAATACAACTTTTTTAAAGCCCGCATTCAGGAAGAAGACTTTTCCTTTTGTATATTTTCGTCAAAAAAGTTTGTAAAATTAATGGAGGAGAATATTCAACGGGTAAACCGTAACTTCCTGGGGGATGGAACATTTTCTGTGGTGCCTATTGGATGTTTTGACCAACTACTGGTTATATAAATGCTGAATACTTCAATAAGGTAACTTTAACAAACATGAAAATTTACTCTAATATCGGCTGAAGGGGGTCGCGGCCGACGCTGCCGACATGCGGCTCGGACGGCGTCGCGACCAGCTCGTGGAGGACTGCGGCGTGGACGGCCCTCAGCCGATATTAGAGTTGATTTTTATGTTTGTAAAAGTTACCTAATTGAAGTATTCAACATAAATAACCAGTAGTTGGTTAAATAAATAGAAATATTTTACACTTTAGGACTTTTTTTCATTTTTTACTGCTGGGAATTATTTCATTGTGAAAGAACTCCTAAATGTTAGGATTTATTTCATGTTTGGGTTAGAAGATATTTCATCCGGAGTTAGGACTTCTTTCATTTTAAAAATTAGGCAATATTGCGTTTATTGTTAAGATTTTGTTCATTAGGAGCTATTTCATTAGGAGTTAAAACGTTAGGAGCTATTGCGTAGAGCCTCGTAACAAATCTCCCAATTTTCTTAAAAAAATATATACAGTGCGACCTCAATAAAAGCAACTAATAGAAATTTGGGCGAGTTTGCTGCTGCAATAATCTAGTCCAAAAATTGTAGTTGCCAAAATGAGACATAAAGTTAAACACCGCAGAATAATAAAAATTTGAATTGTTCTTAAAAAATAGATGAATTCTTGATGATGGGTTTTTGGACGCAGAATTCTTTTCCACAGCTGACTCGCGTGAGTTTTTGAAATTTTACTCAGTGCAGCCCATTGTAGGAAAATCCTTAGTGCTTGAAAAAATAGCGAACGAAATATAAGAAACAGTAGTTGATTTTATCGAGTCAACTTATTTTGACGAGTTGCAACCACTGAGTCAACAATAGTAAGATTTTAGGTGTTGCTTTTATTGAAGTCTCACTGTATATATTTTTATTTTAGTAAATAATTTTCTTGTTCGCCACCCTGTCTCACAGAAATAAAAACTCAAAAATTAACTACGATTCAGCAAATTAAAAACAAAAACCAATTTGTAAACGACAGTCGATAAAATCTCCCTCGAACATTCTCGTATCTTGTTGCAATGCATCGCAATGGATAATTTCCTATCTAGTTAGGTAAACCTTTTTATCTGATCGCATAGAACAAATACCATCGGACAATTATTATTATGGCAGCCCAAATTCTCATTTCGTTTTAGCTGTAGTCGCTCCTTTGTGTATTTATTTCTTTATCGGCTAACATTTTTTTTTTTTTTTGTATGAAATTTACTGCCGATTATAGAACAAATATAACAGAAAGCTATAGTAAGTTGCTAATGCTGGGTTCTTTGCTCAAGTGCTGATATTGATCATTATATAATAGTTTGTTTTGGGAGGAAAAGTACTGTCAAAGAGAGTTTTAACCTCAATTATATCTTGAGGGTACCGCGAATACCGCAAGTAATGGATTAAAGCCATAAAATGCATTGTGGTACATTAGCTTATCACTTAATTTATGGCTTGAAGGTTAGAGGGTTGTATGCAACAATGACACTCGGTTGAGAGAGATACGAGTAACTAGAATTTACGTATGTTTACAGATCATTCATAATTTTATCGCAATGGCCTTGAGATTAATGTCGTTTATTGACATAGGCTTTGTTGTTGATGAAATCTGTTGTTCAAACCTATGGAACATTGTGATTCGTTGTGATTGTATCTATAATATCTACTCAGTATGCAAACACGTAATGCAACAAAGGGTTTGTCATGAAAGACTGAATTTCCCTTTCTTCATCAAAATTGGCTTCATAAATTAATAAGACGTTAATAAAAAAACAAAACGTAATACTTGAGCATTCAATCAGATTATTCCAAAAGTAGTACTTGGATCGAGAGGTCTCAGTTTCGATTCCTGGGAATACCTACACAAACCACACGAGTGGTTAACCTAGGGTCCTAAAAGGACCAGTTGCTGTGCCTATTTTTCTTAAATCCAGAACTTCTGTAGCACCACTGGTCCTGCAATCTAAGTTAAAATTCAAGAATCATGGTATCAGAAATATTTTAGATCTATTGACAAACACTTGTTAAAATGTTATCGTCCCAGGTGGTTGCAAGGTCATACGATATTAATTGTTTAGGGGCTGATTAACTGATGTTGCTAGATTGTTAGCAACAGTCGATAGCATTAGTCATAAAACACTAAATGTTATATCTAGGTAATGCGTGATAATACTTTGATATTGATGTATTGGAATGCGTGCGGATTTTGCCGATAAGAATTATTCGTATAGTATACAGAAAAAAAAAGGAAAGGTATCGCAAGTCATGCCACCTGCTCGTGCAACCATATTAATAGAAATAAAGCACAAAAATAAACCCGAAGTCATAAAATCGATTGTTGGTAGTTCTGTTTCAATGAATATTATCGGATCGCAAAGTCAAAAGTTTGGCATACGACGAAAAGCAAAAAAAAAACGCCCCCCAGGCCGCATTCTATTATCAGAAGATTGTAATTCGTTATATTATTTTGCACGGTCGGTTTGTCAAATTTAATTTATTTTTTTTTCTTTTTTAACTCGTTTTTGAACTCCTTGGTTCTATTAGTTCGGGTATAGTTCAGCCTAGTTCAGCAGTAAGTTGTGCATAGGTTTTTATTTTGTGTTGACACTGCTCTTATGAGAGGCGAGCCTATTACACTTAAACAGCGACCCAACATACTTGCAGATGTAAGTTCGTCACTTAAATCATCGTCACATAGCTTCGGTCTTTTTAAAATATATTTTTTGGAAGCGAGTTTCAAAACTTTCGTTATTCCTTAGTAACTGCAATTTGAAGACATTCAGACTGGCATTCACCGACCACTCTTGAACTATGAGCTTCTTCATCCCCGTAGGACTTATGAGTAGTCGTGCCCATTCCTAAATTTAAGAGCAATCATAACTTAAGTTCCGTGTCTCATAACTGCTCTATACCAACTTTTATGCCCCAATTTTTTACATGACACAAAACTATTAGAGTTGTCAAAACCTCTTTAGCGAGTGTTAATTGTAAAAATACTTTGCTGTCACAATATTCGTTTTTAGGCTGGGCGCGCACAAGTGTTTTTCGTCGCACGGCTTTTTAGTCGCGCAAATTCGAACCGAATTAGCAATTACAAAGCTTGTCGCATTGATAGTTATGTATTCCACTTCTTGCAACTAACTAGTGGTGCGACGATAAGCTGCATATGCGGGACTAGCCTTATCTCTGTATATAGTAAAAAGTAAAAACGTAGGGGGTTAAATGTCTGTTACCGGTTTTAACTTCTTTTGAAATGTTTTTTAATGTGTAATCCAAGAAGACTATATGCTATGTCCACGCCTACATTTTGGGGACAATTTTGACGAAAGTGTATGTTTTTACAGCCTCTAAATTATAGGCGCAGTGACTTAGTGCTTAGAGTGTTGGACTACTAAGCGAGGGGTCTTAGGTTCGAATCCCGCAAAAGCCCAAATTCCAACTCAGGTTTTTTTTTTACTACGCCACCTCTCGCGAGCGTCTGACAAATATCCGAGAGTATAACTGTCTTGAAAAAGCTTCTCAATTAGCCGTTTTGAATCGACAAAAAATTGTAGATCCATTCGTTCTAAAAATGAAATCTCACACAAAAATTAATGGTTGTGCGAAGCTAGGCCTAGGTTCCCTACGGACCCTATTTTAGCTATATCAATCGGCTTTTTTCTATATCTATAAGCTAAGCTATTGACAAATTCACACGAATTGAATAGATTTTTTTTGGAAAGAGTGTTTTCTTTAGACTTTATAATAGAGTGGTTAAGTTTTTCCTCTGACAATTAAGTTGACACCTGATAACAGCTGATTTGAGCTGATATTGATTAGTCATTTATAGATTGAGATGCGTCACGGTTGTCAACACGGTACATTTAGGACAAAGTCCTCGCCTTTCCCAAGGTTTCTTTGTCCTTTCCCCTTCCAGATGATTTTTTTAATTTATAATTAATTCAACAAAAACCATAAAATAGAGTAAAGTACTTTTTGATCCTTGGTTATACGAGTAAATATTTTGTAAGTTAAGTTTTGAAACCGGATAATGTGCGTAACATTTTTTTTTTTTTTTTTTTTTTTGTTATATCTTTGTACCTACATACCAATGTTGATTTTTCCCTTCCATTCTTTAGGTGTATTTGGAAGTTATGTATAAAGATGGCAACCGTGGGTGCATGGCCCTAGGTGTTCGTAAAACAAGTCAAAAAAGACTCGCGGATTGGGCTCTACTCAACCCAACCGCGGTGCCTATACATTATGTCGAAAATCATACTTGAACAGCAATGGCATAAAATTCTATCTCCATTAAAGTCCAAACCATTGTCTTTGTTATAATTTGCATTGTGTTGTATTTCATTTTAAAAAGAAATTCTGCTCAAAAAGAAAAACACTTTTATTTTTCTCACATCACAATTTGATCTTTGTTTTAGAACCATATTCCAAAATCCGATTTTGTTAGATCTTCCTTTTAATAGTTTCATTTATTTTCCTATGTATTTCCTCTCGGTTTAAAAAATGGTTCGCCTTGAGAAACTTCAAACAAAATGAAATCAAATACAAGTCGCTTACAACAACAGATAAAGCGATTCGGGTTTATCAAGTTTTGAGCATTTTTTTAATCTTCTTTAATCTTTACTATGTAGCTTTGTATACCGTACATTATTTTTAAAGAAGGTTCGCCTAAAACGGAGCCATTTCCATAATTTTTGATAGTACCTACTTTCATATGTTGCCATTTCTGGAAACGAATTCACATTCTTCTAAAATCCACACTGACCAATCTTAGTCAAAAACTCCCCTCTTGACAAACAAAATATTGTGTGTGAATTTTTTCCTAACTCGAAGGTTTCTTATAAATGCACTCGTAACCGGCTCCGCGAAATAAAGCCCCAGAAAATAATACTCCAAGTAAAAAATAAATAAGGCCCAAAAAATGCGCAACAACAAAAGTCGTCTAAATTTGGAGTGAAATTTCATTTGGAAATAAAGACCCAATGAATCAAGATACAACACTATTTTTGGCGCCCAATTGAATTTTTATGTAACAAATAAAACATGGCTGAGAAAAATGCGTAACAGAATAGCAGCGCGTATGGTTTTCAACATTTTACAACAGAGTACCTGAACAAAAACGAACGATTTATTTAAATTGTAAGCTTCGCGTTAAAAACCCATCAGCGACTAACAGAAAATATGAACAAATTACGCGATCTTGAACGCTAGGCTTACATGTTCCTTTAATGTAAGCGAGTACTAGAATAATTAAAAAAAAAAACAATCGTTTAAACCCATTAAATAAATATCTAATCCTCATTTAATGGGGTCCTAATTTCCATTTTAAAAATGGAGCATTGTTTCATTATGCAAATTAACCGCATTTTTGAGCTCTTATTTCATTTATACTTTCGGTACCTTATTTCCTGTGGTCTATTTCACCAACCTACAAATTGTTGTTTACAAGCATTTTTTTTTTAATAAATTTGCGCTAAACTAGTTTTTTTCTGTTTCACAAAAATGTTATGCTACAAAATTGTATTTGTTGTTTAGAAAGGGAAATTTGTAGAAATTTCATTATAATATCCGTTCCACAGAAAATTTATTTTCTTTGTAAAAATTCATATTTTTGTTAATGTTTGTGTTTCACCAAATAAAGAAATTTTACAAATATATTCAATCACTGAAAATTTCTTTCAATACAAAGATCGAGTGTCGATTCAATTACAATTTGTAGTTTGCCAAAGGAATCGCTTTAAAAAACCTAAAAAATATCTACGACGAAGACATAGTACCGCCGATAGTGATATACACGTGAAGATTTTGTGCTGTATAGGGGAAAAAAAATTATCGGTCGCGAATTAACTTAGAAATTTCAGATTCTTTTGTTTTCAACAAAAAGTTTCGAAAACAACGTTATTGCCGCTCGCTAATTTTAACTTTATATGTTATTGTATTAGAAAATTTGCCGAATAAAACATTTTTCTTATCGCCAATAATCCAGCGATAAAAATATTTTTCTTTGATGTTATCAGTGAATTAGAGGACTTATGAAATATTGAAAAAAAAAAAAAAAAAAAAAAAAACAGTTGTTGCTTTTGACTCTAAAAAATAAACGGCGAAACAAATACATAAGTATAAATAAAATTATACAATTTCCCTAGTTTCGTTGGAAATAAGTTTGCAGAAACAGAGAATCAGTAAACAAATTTGTAAATGCAATCAACAAATACAAATTCGTAATTATGATTGTAATTTGGTGAAATATGCCACTGGTGTCTTATTTCGCGGGAGCCCTCGTAACCATATTTTTCTAAACAAATTACTACGTTTCCTATAAGACCAGCTGTCGGTGAATTGTCTCATTAATTGCTACAAGCACCTACCTGCGACAGCATTGGCTATAAACAGTAAACACTTACTTATGTGTATGTGGATGTGGAATGACGACAGCAATCAAATCGTGTGCATCGCCCTAATCACTGCCCTCTTGCAGCGCAACCTACAGAGAGATGCAGCCGCAACATTGATATGATTATCGTTGGCAATGAATCAATCTCATTGTTTGTTTAATGTCCCTTTTCGTTTTGTATTTATAAATTGTTCTCTCATGGGGAAGCAAACACAAGGAAGCACTGCTGACTGCGCACGAGTAAGAAACTATCATCAGAGCTGTGCTGGTATCACGCCATTTTTCATTAGCGCACTGCATTCCGATGGGCGATAATATTGTTTTCGCAATTTCCTCAATCGCCCCGAGGTGAATGTCACAACAGCCCTGCATACTCTATGCAAATTGAAAGCATTATCAACAAGGCATATATCGTAAATTTACGATACAGCAAACAGATTTTTTTTTCAACATCCCTCCATCTCACATAGTTGCGATCTATAATTAAACTTAAACCAACAACTACTAAGTAAGCTTCCCAATTCAATTTTGAAATGGAAAGCAAAAGTTCAACATTTAAAATAGCTTATTTTATAGTTAATATCATGCGCCATACCAAGCCCATCGAAAGTAAGAGTAGTACGAAATTAAGTTGGGGTGGCCGAATTAGTTTTATCACTTGAAAGTGATCTTCGCGTGACTCTTGGCGTTTGGAATTTTCAAACGGACGAAAATATTTTCATTTTCATTTTTATATTGTTGTTTGTGCAGCACTGTCTTTGGGGACTAAAATTCAGCATCTATTACATTAAGAAATGTAGTAAACAAATTAATTTGGTGACGTAGCTGTGTGATCCGATTTTATGAACATATACTCATGCATTATGTATCTGCTTGTCTACGGGGAAAATTGCACGCCGCCTGAAGTGCTAACGTTTCCATAGTCGCGTCGGTGAAATTCGTTGAACTACGTGTAGTAGCGACCATATGTGCAGCTATACTTTAAATTGCTGGCTGAAAATAGCGCAGTATAGAGACGTAGGTTTTTTTTTATCTTCTCCTACTCTGACGTAAGAAGCGAGGGTGGGCTATACAGGGTGCCATTTGAGTCACGTGTGTGTATTTTTATACTGCTTGTGGAATCGCATCGAAAACAGAGCTAGGTGTGTGACTTCGAATCGGAAAAAACCAATAGTAATTGAAGTTAATAAAAACTCATAGTTCATAGACAATTAAAGTGGTAAAACATCATTCTACATGATTGCTCATGGCAGTTTATCTGATTCGAGCATTAATTTTTTTAGAAGTCATTTTTGAACGAAAATCCATTAAAAATGGTAGATTCTACTTGTTATAGTGAAATACCTGCATCACATGACCATCAGTTTATCTGGGCTCCAGTTCGTTCGCGTAGAAGCAAAACAGTTTGCTGTAAGTCGATCAGCTTTGTAAAGTGAATGCGATGTGAGTGGTGTGAAATTCATTGCTAGTCTTAAGTAGTTGTAGAGAGACGTTTGCCTTTTATTTTGTGTTAATGCGAATAGGTACTTGGATTCAATATTTTCCCTTGCTATAATCCCTAATATCAGTTTCTTTTTTGTCTTACTGCACATTTTGATTGTTGCCAATAAATTGCGCCTAAGCTGAGTCAATATTTAGGGACGTTGAGGTTTATGCATTAACGCCATTCAGACCCTCAAAGTATTTTTTTAAACCATTTATATTTTCAAGACACATTCCTTTTAACCGCACAACGAAACCTAAATAATAGATTTAGGCCCATTTTATTCACTGGAAGTTGAACACAACTCGGGGAGTTTTCCATATAAAAATCCCCAAGTTGTGGTCAACTTCGAGTGAATAAAATGGGCCTTAAAGGTTCGTTTGTGGTGTCACTTTTTCAAGTTATGAGTAGTTTCTTAACAACATCATAACTTTTGTATATATAGAGAATTATCCATCTTGTTGCTCAATCAAAAGAAAAGTTTTACGCGGTTCTAAGAATGAAATGTAATAGTTCTTTTAGTTGAACCTTTTTTGTACCATTTCTTACTCTTTTTTAATATTTGGGGGCAGCTTGGCACTTATTTTTTGAGAACCTGACAAGATTTTTTGGTATAATGTGTCCCTTTTTAAGGTTACGTACCCAAACGGCAAAAATCCTAGACCAATTTTGTACCCAGGTCTATCTCAGAAATTAATTGACGTAGAAGGCTGAAATTTGCACACAGCATCCGGTATAGCCTCTAGTTTATCGACTGGTTTGAGAGTAATTATAATTAGTAATTTGGTGAACAAAATATTTTCATTCGCACGAAAAGCTTTTTATTTCTTGATTTCCAAAAAAATAATACATAGCCTAGCCATTTTTGTAGATCATGCTCGTAGCTATATATGTGCCGAAGACTGTTTTGTGGAAAAGTTAATGTTTTAAAAGATTTTTACAAAAAACTGTCAATCAATCACTGTATTAATTAGGCTTTTTTTTTTTGTGTTGGGAATTCGCTGGAAGTAAAAGATCATCGAAAGACATTGCAGAGCTACTACGCGAGGGATGCTCCTGCAATAGTGATGGACTTTAACTCATCTAAAAAAAACTAACGGGGGACTGACATTAGCCATCCCGAATTAGATTGCACCTAGTCGTACGACTAATCAGCAAATTATATTTTGAATAGTTTAATGAATTTAAAGAAATAAATCCGCCGTTTGTCGGATTTTTAAACTTGTTTTGTTTGAAATTCATACCTAAATTCTTAGCCCTAGCTAAATCTTACAGATCAAGAGGTTTAATCCGTCTCAGTCTCCTGATTACATTGTCATTATTTAAAAGTTCTGTTATTTCTGTGTTTACGTGGTTGAGAAGCCGATTTCTATGCCTCCGAGCAACCTTCTTAACCTCATCTTCAACCATTTCAACATTTAGATCCCTATGCAGATCGGCGTTGCGTATGTACCAAGGTGCATTAACTATGTTCCTTAGTACTTTATTTTGAAAAACCTGAATTTTTTGTAAGTTTGTTTGGCATGTACATGCCCACAATTGGAGCCCGTAGGTCCATACTGGTTTTAAAACTTGCTTGTATAGCAATAACTTATTGTAGTTGGACAGGGATGAGTATCTCCCAATAAGCCAATACAATTTACTGTATCGCATGTTCAACTCAACGCAGTTTCGCGTCTAGAGTCATGCCTAGATATTTAGCTGTATTAGAAAATTCTACTACATTGTTGTTAATGTAGACTGGAATGTGTGGTACGTTTTTATACGTAAAATTAATATGGACTGACTTAAGGTCATTTAATCTAATCTGCCATTTCTTAGTCCATTCTGAAATATTGTTTATTGCCGTCTGAAGCTTTTTTGTTGCTATTTCGACAGTTGCTCCCACAGCAAGGACGGCTGTGTCGTCTGAAAAAGTAGCTATGGTGGTTTCTACACTTTCAGGCAAATCGCTAGTGAAGAGTAGGTATAAAACTGGACCTAACACACTGCCTTGCGGTACACCAGCTTTAATCTCTCTTAATGTTGAGCACTCTGTATCTTGCTTAATTCTGAAGAATCAATCTGATATATAAGACTCCAGAATGGTCGAATACTGCTTCGGCAGTTGCTTTTGTAGGCTTATTTTAACCACGTTTTATTAGTTATTAGTGTGTTCTCTTAATCGATTCCAATTGTAATTTTAAATGCATACTCACTCAACTCTACTTATTCTCTTTCACACATATGTATATACCATACCACCAGTGGAGCTCCACCACAGTCCAGATCCAGAGTCCACAATCCACATCCTCAGACACACTAGTGTTCGTCGGTGGTCTCCATTCATTAAACCGTGTTCTCTTAATGGTTTTCCTTCCATTGCAATTGCAACTTTTCCAATGATTACTCATTCTCATTAACACATATTGTTGACAGCGCTTTGCTACGATCGTAGCAAAACTGCTACTCGATTTCCTATTTGCTACGCACTCTCCCCAAAAACGTATATTTCGCTACCTTTTTTTTTAATGCACGAAATGTCAACATAAATCTTAAAAACATATTTTCTTTGAATAAAGAATTAAGTGTTTTTTTGCTTGTTTTCGTAAGCAAAATGATATTTTGGACCTTTGAGTTTTGCTACGCAAGCCCTAATTGTTGATTGTTGTGCACAAACATCCTCTCGGTCAATTCTTTCTTAAAGCGTGTTCTCTACTTTTATACGCTTACATGCATGTAGTTTACCTTATATCTGCGAATAATCTTCGCAATTTCCAACACTAAAGAAGTACGGAACCTTCGGTGCGCGACTACACTCGCACTTGGCCGGTTTTTTTGAGTTTAAAAATGCGCTTCAAAAAATTTTCAAATCGTGTTATTTCCAAAAAAAAAACCTTTAAAATATAACTCAGTTACATATTATCATAATACAATAAACTATAGTGTTTCACTTAAATATGGCTTAAAAATTAAATTTAAATTAAAAATTCTAAATTTGCAGAATAGCTTCAGAAGTACCTACTTCCTTTTCTCATTATCCTTTTTTCTTGCGACTTTTCCGAATTCTGCAAAGGTGACACTGTTTGGGGGACAATTTCGATCAAATCACTGGGCCTTACTAATAATCATTTATGACCCCCAAAGTCTGTCATACTTTCTAAAATATGGTTTTATGCGTTGTTTTGAAAACCTATCTAAGGTATGTTTTTTTTATCAACACGGGTTGCTTGAAAGACTAGTCATAAACTAGAAACCGTTTCTATTGTTTCTTTGTTCTTCGAATTGACGACATTTCTTCTAGCGACAGCGAATTTGACAGCTGAAATGCATTCATTTTGCTTTGCATTTAACACGAGTAGGTATAAACTTATACAACACAAGTCTACCCGAAAGTTAGACTTCCAGAAAGGTCTTAATTTTAACCAGCCAGATGCCTAAAAATCCGTTCTCAAATTCAAAACACAGGATTCGTTACGAATCGTTGTTAGGTCTAGGGCCCATATATATTTTCCATATAGGACACAGCAATGTGATATTTCGGAATTTGTTACCTACCCCCTCATAAATACAACATCTACTCTACATAGGACAGCTGATACAACAATTTAACACATTTTTCCTTGACGCCGTTGCTTATCTGCGTCACAAAAAGACTCAGTTTCGCATTCGAAATTTGTTAGTTTATGTGACTGTTTTCCCAGTTTCATGTCAAGGGAACACACAATTAGCTATTAAGTGCCGTCTTAGGGCCACAACTTACGGGACCTCTAGATATCGAGGGTATGGTGGGAAATTTAATGATGTTATTAAAATGGATGCCTTGGATTTTCGGCCATACACGGTCTTCATTTATAGGCTTACCTATAGTGCACTGTGTCTGGTTCCGACACTCACAAACAAAATGGAACACTGTTTTACTGCTCAAGCTTGGCTGCTTAAGTTTCTAAAGCAGTAGCGGGTGCTCATTATCGTTAATCTAGCTACATGTAGCATGTGCAGGTGCACGCGTTCTGGCTAGGAGGTTCTTTGTTATTTCAGTGTCAAAGGTATTTTTTTCCTGAGGTTCATTAGCAGTCTGCACGCCTCCCTGATTGGCAGTAGGTACTACTGTCTGGAAAACTCTTGTTGCAAAAAAGATTTATTTTCTGTTGTCTAGTCTAGTCTGTTGAGAATACGCCCGCTCCCACTCCGCAGTTATATTTGAGAACCTTTTGGGATCGTTTGCGAATGTATTCTGCTCCAATTTCCTCATGATTTAAAGTTAAAATTTTTTATTGAAGCCTTTGTATTTTTTCCCAACAAAGTTCAGATCACTTTAAAAATTTAAGAGCTAACGCACTTCGAGATGTAAAGTCGATTATCAAGCATTCGGAAATTTTGCAGATAACATTAGCCACTTCTTTTAACAATGATCTTGTCACGGGTTGGGGTCGAAATTCTGGCGAGGTCAAAATTCTGCTTTCAAAATTCTGTTTTACAAAATTCTGCTTTCAAAATTCAGCTTTTCAAAATTCTGCTTCACAAAACTCTGCTTTACGAAATTCTGCTTTACAAAATTCTGCTTTACAAAATTCTGAAAATAAAAAAATAATTTTTGAGACAATGGTAATTTGCGCAAATTATGAAATGTGTATGGGGGGGCATGCTGCCCCCTGCAACCGCCCTGCTTGGATTTACTGTTGGATTACGGGGTGGGTGCGAGGTTTTTTACTTATATTTTTTGTTGAATTTTCAAATTGTTGGGCCCAAAATTCGAATTTCAGCACTCAAACTAGATAAAAATTTTCGAGATTTTAACCATTCTAGATTTTATTCGTTCTAGTAATCGTTGAAAAATATTTGTTTTCTTTAAATTCGTAAATTGGAAAAAAACAGAATTAGCCAGAATTTTAAAAAGCAGAATTTTGAAAAGCAGAATTTTGTTAGACAGAGCACAAAAAAATCAGAATTTTGGGAAGCAGAATTTTTGTGTTAAAAAGCAGAATTTTGCAAAGCAGAATTTTGAAAGCAGAATTTCGACCCGCTCCCTCTTGTCACATTTGATTAACAACACAATAGGTATGTTACCGCATGTGATCAATTTTACAAAATGCTAGCAAATTTCACAAAATTTTACTGATTCCGCAAAATTTAAACCACTCACTGGAAGGAGTGAGCAATTTTAATTTTATGAAAAGTGTTATGAAACTTGAAATAAAAAAGTAAGTAGTGCAAAAGGTTAATAAAAAAATCAAAAGCCATGCTTCTTGCAGCTGTTCCCTTGTACGTGGTTTTATTGTTTTTGGTAAAAGTGCATTTGCAATTGCAACATGCAATTTTCGTTGATCAGCTTCTGTCAAATGGAATAAGTTGACAGCTGCTCTTTATTATTTATCACTTATCCATCTGTCAAGGTTAATCCACTGATATATTTACACTGCATTCAAGCTTGGATATATATTTTTTTCTTGGCACACTAACTTTGTGGACAGTCCCAGAAATTTAATTTTTTCTGTTTCTTTTTTTTTTTTTTTTTTTCTTAATATAAATTAACGCAGCAGTACCAATTAATTCCGCCTGTCTGTAATTTTGGCAAATATTTGTCTGCATCGCTGGAAATGTTGTGTATTATTAGGCCTCCTTGATATTTCGACAAATTGTATTTTCTCAGAAATATTTAAAAAATAAAATAGAACTATGCAAATGCAAAAAAAAAAACATTTTCTTTCTTCGCGGTAATTTCATTCTCCTTGTGTTAAACATATATTTCTCGGTTTAAAATATGTGTATATAAAGGCGGTATAAATAAAAATTAATCCGGTTAATTATTATGACATGGAATGCATTCTTTCTATTTTTAAAAACAGAAAAAAAAATGTCACACATCTCGTACTAAGAACAGTGTTGATTAGAAAAAGAGAGAACATTTATTTTTATTTGTTTGAGAACTTACTTGGTATTTAAAACCTATTCAATATTATTTCAAAATATTAATTGTTTGATTTATCATTCTAAAGTTTAAACGGAAGAGGCAGACGTTTATTACAACGACATTAGTATACACATTAATTTATGTGTTTGTCGCTATCACATTCGTTTAGAAAAAACAAACTGTCAAAAAGTTTTTTTTAGAGGCACGGCAAAGAGTTTTTTTTTAATGAGTTTTATTTATTTACTTTTTTTCTTTCTGTTTTAATTTATAAATATAGAAAAATGTAAAAACGATATACACAAAGGAGCCCTAAAATTAGATCTGAATGTCTTTATTTGTGCTGTCGATTAAATGCGTGGCATAGGAAGGCACTGTTAAAATATTCCTCATAAGATAAGGCTTTGACGAACGTTGGAAGAAAACGAAAAGCAAACAGCCTTCAATTAAATAGCTCTATCAGCTATTGCTGCTAATTTTTGTCCCACCAAACTTTTTCCGAAATCTTTATGGATTTTAGAAAAAAAAAAATGCCACAGCGTCGCTTGGACTGACAGTGACAAAATTCACAAGTTTATAAATTGTAATGGTTTCTCTTAAATTGCTTGATTTCTTTCATCTGAGGTGACGGTCATTGCTCTGTCGAGTTGCCTAGAAACAAGAAGCGAACTCAAATCAAGTGTCAACAATATGTTTGCTGTCACTTCGTCCATAATAACAAATAAATCATTTAATTCAAGTTTCAATTAACTTCAATTGAAGAAACCAATTAACCAGCTCCCGAAAAAAAAACCACTGACAACCCCTCACAACTAGCGCCAAAAACGTCAGATGTACTCTATACCCATATAATTATCGTGACTGTATCTCCTGGGTGTCAACCTATAGCGCAGTAACAGAATATCGCTAGCTGAAATTCTGTACAATATTTCGCGTTTATTCAATTCTCACAGTTTAGCTCCTTAAACAAACAAAGAACTACTACACCTTAATTATCTCAGTATCACAGGCGGCAGCTAATGAGAAGCAATTTGTGTTTGTAACTGGAGGTGGAAGCGAAGTGGAAAACAAAATAAATTAAATCAGCAGCAACAGCTTGCACTTGAAAATCATTTATCATTTTGATTCTAAATACGTTTGTTCGACTGCTACTTGAGATGGATCCACTGGAAACAACCTCACTGTATATCTGTGTATATAACTGCAAATTGCGTCTCGACTTATGAGTGTAATATTTTTATTTTTTTTTCCTTGCAGTGCTAAAAGAGGAACCGGACGACTTGCCACATCTGACACCAACTGAAGTCGATGCATGTCTTCCACTGGACGATTCTACACCATTATTTGGCGAAATGCTGGCCGGGCTTATGTCATATGGAGGTCTGTTACCCGACGATATCAACTCTTTGGACTCACAACACAGTGGCAGCCAAACCACTGGATCGACAAACAACAAAGGACACATTGATCCGTTCATTAACTACCGAGATGAATCAAATGACACGAATTGCTCACAGCATTTACTATCGCCAAGTATCACATCGAAGGTAAGATGATCGAGTCATAGAATTTGGGTTTAATTCGATTTGACAGGTGTTGTAGATAGAGTTAGAATTCTAATTTCATCATATACAAAAGCAAACTTTGAAAGAACTAGCTATTTGTCAGCTTATCGATTTTGTAGCGTCATTTGAAACAATAGGTTTGTTCCTGTACTTTTGTAGTAAGCATGAAAAAGACTGTCAAAATGGCAATGGTGGAGTAAAATTCTCTCAGAGAGAGACAGTTTCGAAAAAGTTAGGGAACTCTTTTGTAGTAATCTATGAAAAAAGGCAGATACACACTTCAAAAAAGTGATACGAAAAGTCGTTAAAATATTCGATAAGCTCGAATAACTCGCTAATTACGCTAAAATCAAAACAAATGCACGCATATGCCGACTAGCATAACAATCAGCTCAAATCAGCTGCTAATTATTGTAAGGGGACTGACAGCTTTACCATTTCTTACTCCAAGAAATTTTGTGAGTAAGCATTCGTAAGATTCTCAGTGGAGTGGTAAAATTTTGCTCTCTCGATGACGTTCTCTTTTACGAATTTTTCAAGTTAGGGAACGGCAGAAAGTAAAAATTCATAAGTAACAGACCTAATGCCTCACCACTTGAAAAATATTTTAATATCTCAAAACGTTCGTTGTAATAATAAATGTTCTGACGGGTAAGTGTGGGAGCTCCTTTTTCTATCGTTCATCTTGATCAACAACTTTTATGATTTTCTAGCTAAATGTTCCTGTCAAAAGGTGGATTAAAAAATTTGTTAGGTGCCAATAGATTACTTTCAATTTTCGGTATGGGGTACAAATTTATAAATTTAAACCACGCATATTTACCACGCAATGTCAACAGAATACTCAGAGAGATTGTTGTTTTTGGACTATTTGCCTTTTTTTCTATCCGCCTATAAACGTCGACTCTGATTATTAGAGTGACCTTCTTAATAGTTTACTCTTTTTGTTTTAGTCGGCTAATCTTAGTTGTTAATGTGTCAAAAACTCTGAAACTGTTGTTTTAAATATTTTCTGACAAAAAGCGGTCAGCTACATAAATTTGTTTGTCCGGATAGAAAGTACAACATAGTTCTGTTTTGTTTTAATGGGATATATGTAACAAACCCTTCGTGAAAAGAAATTTGACATATAGATTTTGACACTTTGAATAAAATCAAAACAAAGATATTTCTTCGGCTTTCCTTCTCTCGAAGTTTTTCTAAATCGGCAATTCTGAACACATTGGTCAGCAATATCACGACAAAAATATGCCCAGCACACACAAATTGACACTAGTTTGACAGATATCCACAGGGGGAAGCCTAATTGAATCCATGTCTAGGCAGATTAGGTGTTGATAAATTTGTAAACGTTTTTGAAAACTGGAACTTTGTCTATATAAAGAACGCCAACTGTCAAATCGTTTTGTAATTCTCACATATTTATTGATTGATAGTAATACCGATTATTTTTTTATCATTGCCACAGAGTCCCGAAGCCAGCAGTCTACCATCACTATGCAGTCCAAATTCGCTCAGTCAGGAGGACGATTTCCCATTCATGACGATGAACGTTGACGATGAAATCGATCTGTCAATGCGTGCGCCATATATTCCAATGAACGAACAAGACGATTTGCCACTGCTCACCGATGATCTGATGTGGGGTGTTGGATTCACCTCCGAAGACTTGGCAATGCATAAGGACGACACTATGCAATACAATACATTGAAACAACAAATGAATATGTCAACAAACAATCGCTTGATCAACTGTAATAGTAGTAACCATAACAATTGTAACTCACCGAATATGACGAATTCGTCACCATCAGCTTCGCCTATATCTATATCTTCGTCGTCGGCAGCATCGCCGCCATCACCATGTTCGTCCAACTCGTCAATATCGATGCACAATCAGCAGAGTAACACATTCGGAGGGACTATGCTATGTAACTCGGGTGGTGGTGATGGAACTGGTGGTGGTAGCTCAGCGCTGAATGTTGATGACAGTGACAGTGGCATAAGTAGTATAAACTCAATGTCACCACAGCACACGCATCAGCGGCAACAGCAGCATCAGCATCACCTACAGCAACAGCAGCAGCACCACCATCATCACCAGCAACAACAGCAACAACAGCATCATTCACCGATGGCATTTGGAAATGACAGTTTGGGTTTGATGACGTGTAAAAAGGAAATCGATACCGGCAATTTGTGTGAATCAATTGATGCTTTTGACAGTGTGTACAACAAGGATTGTAAGTATTTACAAAAAAAAAAAAAAAAAAATCAAGTGAGCAAGTAGGTTTGTATGGTTGAAAATGTTAGTCTTTTCTAATGAGTAATTGCCACACAGCTGAGTTCGTTTCTAATTGGCCGAAGATTCCCCTACCTAGTTTGGTTCGTTTAGCGAGTTCGGTTAGAATTTACTGACACGTTTAGCCTCCTTATAGTTTCCTAGTAAAATGGAATATCAATCAATTTCTATGCCAACACCCAGTTACTTCATGTTTGCCTTTAAGACTGATGTTTCGCATAAGATTTAAGGCTGAAACCCATCGTCGCTTTAATGAGATGTTCGACTGACTGTCGGAAGGTGACACCAAATGCCCGGAAAGGCGGGATTAGACTACAAAATCTACTCGACCTAAAAGGCATCTCTTTTGAACCATTATACAAAAAAAAGAACACTGATTTTGATTCTTAGCTCTTGTATACCATCGAATGAATTATCGTAAGTAAAACGATTTAATGCTCATCTCATGCCTAGTGCTTCTTTCAAAACACATCGGTGACGATAGACTGAGCACCACAACTGACCCAAAGAGTATGATGAAGCAAACGAAAGGTCTGCAAAAACTACACCCTGTGCTGTAGTCTTAAACGTGAAACGACAACTCTACCGTTCCAACAACTGCTTATAAGTAGCAGTTAGAATCAGTTTTGGATTTGTAACTCCCTGTTACAGTGGGAAAAGTTCGATTGCACTACAAGTATTTTTTATTGGTTTATTGACTCCTGGAGCCTGAAACTAAAAACAGCAAGTCTGTGCGAGAAAATCATTTTTTTTTAATTGACATGTTATACTCCTCTTGCACAGTTAATAAAGTTTCGAGTTTAAATGCTCTCAAAATAGAAATTCCTCTTCAAAAGAAATTGATTAAAAAAACAATACAAATCTCCAGTGGCTTATGACCTGACAATGTGTCCTTCAAATCAACTGATTGGATATTCCGATTCCAGCCGGCATAAAATCCTGTCACCTGTCATTCAAATACCGAACACCACCGAGACATTATACAGCTAAACTGTCACAGTTTTCTGTGACAGATTTTCAGTATATTGCTTTCGCTCCACTTGAGTAATTTCGGAAGTGAGACACAAATACTAGTGCAATAACTGAAGGTATCAAATGACATAGATTTCGCAGTCCAGACCATCCGAAAAGCTTCTCAGAAACTATGGAAATAACAAAGGCAAAACTAAAAACCTATAGTCACCCTCTCACTGGAACTGGATGTGTATTTGTTCCCACACTTGGCACTTGCTTATCACGAGGCGTTGCGCACACGTGCTTTCTTCACCCCCTCTGAGAATGTGACACAGAAGTGAGCGTTTGAGTCGCAGACTAGAGTGTGTAGGCTTTAATTATTCTTCTCGAAATAAGTCAACCTTTTCCATGGCTCCTTCCCCCTGCCTCCACTCGGTTGTGGTCGTTTTCTTGCTTTTTAATCAAGTCGTTCGTTCATTCTTCTTATTTAATATCACTGTCGCGGGAATAAAAAGCCTCATCAGTGGCGATGGAGGTGGAGGTATATATTTTTCATCGTGTGCATATCCTGTGTTTAAGTGTCACGTCTCGGTGAAGTGATGGAGTAATTTACGAACCAAGTGGGATGTATTCTTTTTTTTTTTATTATTTCCTCCATCTCAACTTGGAGACTGCTGGGTAACACTATAAAACGGCTAAAATTAGATTTAAAAAATGTTTTCACATATATCTACCTATCCTTATAGTTGAATATAAAACATAAAAACAACACAATAATACATCAAAAATTGAACCCAGAGTCAATTGCGCACCAGTAGGAGCTTCGAAGAAAATAATTCAAATTGAATCGCATAAAACCCAATAAAACTGTATACATAAACAAATAACTGAAAAAAGTACAACTAAATGTGAGTCCAACAAAATTTTGGGAGAAAAACCGGCGCCGGATACTATTTTTACTCCACCCGTTCGGTGATACAGAATAGACAATACGCTCTTGAAGAAGATTTCCTTTCTTATTTAAAAAATAGGAATGCTTGCTTTTTGTGCAATTTTTATTACGTTTAATAAAAAAAATACAACAAATAGCTAAAAATGTTGAATAGATATTATTCATGTTGGTCGTGTGGGAGTTTATTTTTTTTTTTTTGGAAACAATTATCTTTCTTAGCACCTAGGTAATTACAAACTCTGAAGTATTCACACGCAACATACACATACGGGCAATTTAAGAGGTGCAATTATGTATGCTTGGAGAAATGCGCACCTGTATGAGCGGGCTTCCTTTTAGTTTATAATTTTGGTCACATGGTGGTTGAGTGTTTGGACCATTTTGAAGTATGCGGTCGTTATGTCAGTCAAAGGCTTTTCGAAGAAATGGGATTTTCGCGATTCAGCCAGCTCACAAATATATTTTCATTTTTTCTAGTAAAAAAAATATATATAAGAGGTTGGTCATGGTCAAGGAATCTTCTGAAAATTTGTTTTAGTATTCACCTCATATGAGAATATTAAGTCACAAGGTTCTCTGGACACTAATTGTCTAGAAATTACATTATTTATTAAGAACAGGGAGCAAGCCATACACATTGCGTGTGGAGGTTGTTTCTTTTCGCAGTTTCAGATTTTAAGTCAAATGGCAGAAGGAGATTCTATACTTAGCGTTTGTTTGACTTTGGAATTGCTGATGCATGTGACACAGACGTGGCCAATGAACTGTAGCAGGGGATGGTGTCGGTTAAATATAAAGAGAGATGTTTTATTTAAATGGAAGCTATATCTTAGAGAGGCACGTGAAGTGTCATTCATCGTGTGATGTTGGTGTTACAGATCGTAACGTGGGTGGGCGTTTTGTAATACATTTAGTTGTTTATTTACATTTTTTTTGTCTGATCGCGGTTGATGTGAAAACTACTGGATGGATATCAATGACACTTGTTTTGAAATGGTTCGTAAGGCTGCTTTGGAATATGTCTTTCATTGCCACGCCTACTTTTTGGAATAGTTTTTTACCATATTGTATTTTTTCTGGTATCACAAGTTTTCATTAGTCAAATAAATCTCAATTGATGTACAAACAAAAAAGATACTATGAAAGTGAAGTCAACACTTTTTCAAATATTTTAAGCTATCAGTCAGCTAACTGCTGCAGACACAAATCTAACATGGTCGATCGTTTCATCAAATCGAAAAATGTCAGTATCGATTGTTGGTTGTGAGCTGTGTCCACAAATTTCTGCTGACGAATTGGCTGATGGTCTAGGCTTTGCCAGTCCGACACTGACCTTTTTATTCGGTTCACAAAGTATAGACCTTTCCAGATGCAATACATTGTTCGAAACTCCTGTGAAAAACTGTTTTTAAAAGTACAAAGCTTCAGTTTCTCTGATCCTATTTATGTACACCTTGGTGTATCCCACTTAGATAATTTTTCTAACACATTTCGTGACTCCCGACTCGTTCAACAAGATAGTTTGTCCAACTAGTGCCTTAAAAAGTCATTAATAATAGATAATAATAATAATAATTTTTGGCGCAACAGGTCCGTAGGGACCCTAGGCCTAGCTTCTCGCAACCATTCGTTTTGTGTGAGTTTTCATTTTTGGAACGAATGGAAGGGATCTACAATTTTTATGGCGATTCCAAACGGCTAATTGAGAAGCTCTTTCATGACAGTTATACTCTCGGATGTTTGTCAGACGTTCGCGAGTGGTGGCGCAGTGAAAAAACCCTGAGTTGGATATTGGGTTTTTGCGGGATTCGAACCTGAACCCCTCGCTTAGTCGTTAAACACACTAACCACTAAGCCACTGCGCTCTACGAATTTCGTTCGCATTTGACGAACTCTTCACTTCGGTAGTAAAATTGACCATCGAATTTAGAAACCAAATGTCCCTACATCACTTTTGCTCGCACCCTTTCTTGAGAACACTAGCCAAAAGTATTTTTCAAGTTCATGTGACCAGAAGTAGTTTCTTTGATTTTATCTTCAGAGTCGATCTGGGGACGGTGACAAAAGTCTGCCTCTCTATCCCTATGGAATGCGGAATTTGATAGAGTGTCTACTTGCCTTGATGAAAGACCTTGGAGTCTTTTTTTTTTGTCAAATCCTGCACCATACCAAGGCAAAACTCTATTTAAATATACAGTTTCTATCGATCTTTGATGTCAATACTTTGTATTCTCAACCTCAACTCAAGGCCTGAACAATCACAAAAATACTTTCAGAGAATAAAGTCGATTTAACGTACGAAACAAAATCAAATTTCGTCACCTATTGCTCGTTCACGGTTCCAGGTCATATAAGGAGTTGTAACTGATCAAATTGTAGTTGTGGAATCAAAGTAATGTAGAGATCTAAAAACAAAATTAGAAAAGGCTTATTTTACATCGGATTGCATTCCTAGGATGTCGATCTAAAATTCAAAGATCGCTTGCTAGTTCATTAACTAGGATTTGAGTCGCCTTATATTTTAGAAAACTCAAATCGCCAGAGCAAGTCTACGCAGTGTTTAGTATTTTCCGCTTCTACCCTTTTCACACCGCACCGAAAACCACGTTTTCGTCGAAAACTCGTCACTCCGTTCACACCGTACACCAACTACTCTTCGTTTTGACGTTTCAATCAGCTGTGTGACAATAGTCGTGAAACTTCTGTGTAAACTATTTTGGTTACAAATTTCGATCGCATTGATTTACAAATATAAGCCCATTTTTAAAGCGTGGAAAATGGTTTTAAGTTGCAGTTAGTTGGGTCATTTGTTCGGTCAGCTGAATTTGCTAAATATTGCAAAGGGTGTATTTGTTTCAACAACCGAAAGATTGGAAGTCGTTTTCGTGGTGTTTTCGTTTTGAAAACTGAAATATGTATTGGAAAACGTTTGTTTTCGACGAAATTTTCGAGTGTCACGGTTTTCGGCTCGGTGTGAATGGGTATAAGCCAGGGGTTTCAATCGCGTTTAACCCCACAAAACTAACAGCTAATATCTTAAGTAGCTTTTATAGTTAACCTTCACAGGTAAGATTACAAAATTCCTGGGGAAGCTTCTCAATTCAACAGCTTCTCAATTTTGAACAACTTAACTCCGTTGAAAACCATTTCTTGTTTTGGAGGAACTCATATGTAGTTATTCCGTAGTTAATCATTTGCTTGGCTTTCGACTTGCATGACATAAGTGGATTTACAAAGAATAACAAAACTGAGTAATTGTGCAACAGAATTTGATTTCTATGTTCCGCTTCTTTAAGTAATTTCTTCAAAAAGTTTGAAACTCGATTCCCTCTTGAAGGATGACGAAGTCAGTTTCGCCCGAGGGGGAAGTAATCAATAGTTTTGAGTAGTCCTTGACTACAGATTTTCTACTTGTGATTGCATGCGAATTCGTTTGAATACACTGTGATACACTGTGATTCACCATGAATACGCACAGAAAAGTTCCTTGAATACACCTGATTACTTCCCCCTCGGTTTCGCCTTTCTGATGGTGTGTTAGGCTCACCATGCATTTCAGCCTCTTTCGGGGCTGATGCATTGAAGTGCATGCCGTATTCATTTGAAAAATTTTAAGACACGCTTAATATTTTCCAGAAAATTAATAACCTTTTGTGAATAATGGTCATCAAACAATTGAAAAGGCAGCACTTTTTTTAACTATGAAAGGGAACAAGTATATTAGCTTGAAACTCGAATTTTATTATCTAAGTATATTGGTTCATTGTGAGATCACTATACTGTCCATTTCTGAAGAGTGAAACTATTTACTCCGCGATACCAATAATCATTTTTAGTGGCCAGGCTAAGTTTTTCGAACTCACAATGGCGAAATTTTCCATAAAAAATTGCATATTGTGACCTAGGAAATATTTTGTGTGAAGGTTAAAAATGATTATTGGTAAGGCCCACTATTTCTGAAATTACACCGCATAACCTAAGTCATTATTACACGAATCGCTTCACTTCATCGAAGATTCGGCAAAAATAGATAAACACAGAAGAAAAGTTTATCAATTTATAATAATGTCTTCATCCAAAGCAGCTTCTAATAATGTCTGCCGACGAACCTACACCTACACGTCTCTGCAACGACAACGTTCTTCAAACAAATTCCTTATACGTCAAGTCGGCTGTTATTTTAATTCTGAAAATAATTTCAGTATCCGCATGGTTTTTCCGTTATCAAACGCAAAAATACACAGAGTAAAACGCAAATACCTCTGTTTTTTTTTTCATGTATAAGTGACTCAATTATTGCATAAGAGGCATCCATCCACGAGCCGAAAGCGATTCGTTGAAACCACACACATCACGGGGGCTATTTATTTTTTTGTTTATTTTTATTTTTTTTGAAAATTATAAAAATTGAATGTCACGGTCGAGGTGCCATCGTTCTTAGTATTTTTTTTTTTCTGTCCTCTCTGCCTTCATCTCAATTTATTGCGTTTATTTATTTTTGTTGTTCTTACTGTAGCCGAGGCTAAATTAATAGAATGGAATTTAATTGAGCTGTGTGGCAAATTTTTGACTCAATGTGAGTTGGGTTGGGGAGGTTTTAATCTAAAGCGATACATTTTCAACCGTGCTTTTGTTAAATTTTATCTGCCCAGAATCTTACTAACTCTTTGAATTCATTCAGCCTCAAATCTAGATTGCTGGACGGTACAGGAATTACTTAACATCAATTCAAATGACTCAAGCGTCGCTGTTGATGATTTGCGGCGAACACATAAACAACAGCAGCAGCAACAACAGCAGAATCTAATCATAAATACGGCGACATTGCCAACCACTACCATGCACGTTCCCCTAATAACAATTCAAAACAATAAAAATCTTTCAATGAACCAGCAGCAACGTACGACATCGTCACCATCAGGAACTGTACCAACAACGACAAACACATCATCGTCGTCATCTTTATCAACGCCGCCGTCGTTGTCGTCCTCCTCCTCCTCCGCGGCATCGTCGTCGTCGTCTTCGTCAAATTGCCACAGCAATTTAAACAGCAGTAAACAATGTAGTGGCAGTTTAATACTAAGCGAAGAAATTATTCACAGCAATAGAAAGTTGACAACAGGTAAAGTGCCCACTAGCAATACAGCGGCCACAATTCGAATTTCCAATGGCAACATCAACCTTGGCCGCCATCAAACATCACCCAAGGCAACCATTCTGCATACGACAAATTTGACAGCCATTCAAGGCAATAACCATAAACGTCACCTCAGCAACGGCGGCACGCCAACATTGGACTCTAAACGTTCGAAGAATTCCTCGGCAGTGGAAATTCAAACGTCTCCGCATCTTCTGCAGCAACTGATGGCTCCGGCGCCTCAAAAGCAGAGGGTAGCGGTAAAAATGGCAGGGGGCTATGATACGAAATCGCAAGCAACATCACGTTGGTCCAATGAAAACGGAAGCGGTCTACAGCAGCAATTGTTGCGCAATCAGCAACAGGACTCCAATCTGACACACCACCTCAATCAATCGCTGTCGTCATCATCGAACTCTGTGCTAAAGAATCTTCTCATCAGTGGATGCGATGTAAGTGCCGGTTATTGTATAGTGCCCATGCGACCGAAAAAGCTCGCAAAGGCATAAACCACCAGAATAAAACTAAGAAACACTCATATATATACTCCCCAAGTCTCCCCGCCCTCCCCCCAACCCCCACCTCCAGTCCCCCATGCGTTGTTGTAAATTATTTTATTTTATATTCATTTCACGATTGCTATTGTGAAATGGATCAATCCACGGATGATTTAGAGCGACATTCGCCACCATTATTAATTTGTTTGGTACCGTTTTCTACCAACAAATTACAATACATACATGGAAGCGATAAAGAAAAGTACTATTTTTAAGTAAAATAAATAATAACAACATTTTAGAGCGTAGCAAGTGTAAATTTTTAACAAATTTTATTGTTATTTGTACAGTGCGTAGCAGAACATAAATTTTATCAAATTTTTACATTTTGTAAATGGATCGATTTTATTATTAACTTTTTGTTAGTTAAAAAAAAAAACATAACAAAAAAAAAATACTAAATTAATAATAATATTATAAATATTTTTATCATTTCTGTTAAGTTAGGTTGTAGCCATAAAGAAAAACAAAACAATCACATGAACTATTATTAGATATATAGCTGTTTAATTTTTTTTCTTTTTTAGTTTGTTTTGTAAATAATTAAATAATATAAATCAATAGCTAACTATGTGAACCAACAGTTGGCTAGTTTTATTTTATTTCATACATCACCGTTAAATTATATATATATAATATTAAAAAACAAAACCACAAGAATGATAATTTAACAAAAAAAAAAAAACAAAAAACAAAAAAATAATAATAAATAAAAAAAAATCATTGCGACTTTAATTTTTTACTGTGATAGATATTTCCTTTTGTTATGTTATTGTTAAATTTAAAATCATATTATAACTATAAAGTATCAACTTTTGCATATAAGTTATAGAAGAAATCACTGAACGAAACCAAAAGGAAAAGTATAAGAATAATTATAAATTACTATTACTAATCTAATCTATTGTAGTTTAAAAAAAAAAAACAATCGAATAAATTTTGTTTTTCTTTTCTCTTTTGTTTAAAAATAATTTCGTCGTTTTTGTTTTGAATAAAAACAAAATTATCCAAAATCAAATTTGACAAAAAGAAAAAGATTCAATTCGAGCGCTGACGGTACAAAGAAAGACACAATTAAAATTAAACAAAACAAATATTACAACTTTTATAAATGATATTAGAAAATTTTTTAAAAACTCTACATGAATAGCAAAATTTATACCCATTAAATTGCAACAACAAATCACAACTAGATGAATTGAATTTATTACAAAAAAAAAAATAAATAAAAAA
The DNA here is from genome assembly GCA_949126925.1 of Cheilosia vernalis. NCBI lineage: Eukaryota > Metazoa > Arthropoda > Insecta > Diptera > Syrphidae > Cheilosia > Cheilosia vernalis. Next base: position 86,976,181 of record OX421358.1, on the reverse strand, counting down.
TATATATACATAAAAATATTTATACATAATATCTCTAGAATCCTTTGGAAATATTTTGCCGCCATCGCTTCACGATTATGAACTACAAAAGGAACTCAATGCCTAAAATAAAAAATAATACCTACAAACATCCGATGAAAAACGAAAAGTCGAACTATTGTTTATTTTTTATTTTTATTATTTTTATTTTCAACCAAAGTGTAACTTCTTCGTTTTTGTTGCCGATTTAAGTTATATAATTTGTTTCATCTTTCTTTCGTATAAGTCAGGCAGCAACATTAAGTTTATTTTCACTCTTGAAAACGAGCAAAAAGATCTACTTATATGTAGCAATAAAATTCAACTAATATACTCTGTGTTTTTTATTTTTAATTTTTAAGTTTTTAAAACTATTTTATTCTCCTCACTTATATTCAAGACAAAATCAACAAAAAATAAATATAAAATTATTTATAAAAAAAAAAAAAACAAATTAGAAAAAAGTGAAAATAAAAACTGATTGTTACAACAAAAACACCGCTTTTTCAAAATTAGTTTTATTTTTGCCACTTTTATTTTGAATCTATTATGAAATTTGATGTTTCTTATTTTTTTGTTTCTTCTCTTTTGCGAACACACATCAATATCAAATGTGAATTATTACGCAAAATCCCCACCGGCCGCATATTTTGTTCTCTTTGCTCTATCAATGAATTTTCGGTCTACTCGAACTGACGCAGAAACGAAGTTGAAGGAGTCTTAGCGATTGCAGACCAGAGATTGAAATTGTCGTTGAACTGAGTTTGCTTCTTCGTTTTCCTGTTGATGTGTGTACAGACCCTTAAAGTTAATTTTATCAGTCAACATTATTATTTGCTCCTTACGTTTTATTTACAAAATAAGCCGCAATATAATTTTCTTAATTCGTGTAACTTGTTTGGCAGCCGTTAAAACATGAGGTTAAATCCCTTATCTGACTTCTTATTCAATCTTATGAAACATAAACCTCGATTTTAGCTGCTAAGAACTGTTGCACTGCTTGCTATTTGGACACCTCCCACTTTTAGTTAGCCAATTTTGTCAAAAAGCGCCTGTGCGTGTCAGAATGGGTGCTGAATATCAGTACCCCAGCCAATGATCAACGGAGTGATGAACAATTCTTAGATTAATAGTCTTGTTTGTTCAAAGCTGACAATGCTGCTATACTGATGTTGTAATAAAGCTTTATCGATTGCGATAGCTCTGATGTATAGAGGCCTACCGATTGCGATTTTCTGGTTCGTAAGGCGACGATTTAGCAGGAATAATACAAGTCAAGCAATCGGTCCCATTTTTAGAGTTTTCCTTTAGCTGTGGCATCTATTTTTGATTGGTTAAAAATGTTGGCCAAAATTACAAAATTATTACACAGATTGGCGTGAATTCCATTGATATCCCAACAAACCAGGGCCCAGATTCTGTAAGGCGAAACGAACAAACGTTTTCGTGCGCACGAATGATTTGCCCTATGTTACACATGCAAATTTCTTCGTGCAAACGAAAACGTTTTAACGTTTCGCCTTACAGAATCTGGTCCCTGGCTTTCTTCGTTTAGAAGAATATTTTCGATTGCCGGTGAGTTCCCCGAATTCGCCGAAATTCACACTTAAAAACAAAACTACGAACATATGTGTGTGTTCCTATATAGTTTGAATATATTTCTCTATAACCTTACTTAGTTTTATTATTGGAAGAATTTTTCTTGAATGGGTATCTTGCATATCTAAGGAAGATTGCCGACCAGTCAAATCAAAATAGCAATTTTCAAAATCACGCGTGAAAATGAATTTATTCTGTGAATTCATTCTCTGTAAAATGAGCATTAAGCACCATAATGTTAGCCCATTCACAAATCACTGGAAAATATTCCAAAGAATAATTGTCTTCTCTTCGTGTCTTCCTAACGAAGAACTGAATTATTATGAAAAACATGAGTACAACACACGTACAATGAAATATCGTAGCTGTGTAAGCCCAAACCCTATATAGCTTCAGTCTATATATGCGTTAAATGCTCGCTACAATCATCGTACGAATGCTAACTCCGCAGTTGTGAAAGTCAGAAAAAACTTGCTAGCAATAGTGTCTTGTAATTTGCCTTAACCCATCCATCTCCTTCACTCGTTATTACTTGATGTCGTGTTCAAAATCAATAGCGTATTTTCGATTCCAGCCGCTCCTCAATCCTTACAGCCCACTATATGGGAGACCTACATAAATATTGTCTAAATGGTTCCCTTGAACTATCGAAGGTCTTTAAATTTCCTGAATTAATAAAACAAACTCACCCGCATATAAACAGAAAGAAATGAAACCTCTATGTCCATTGTCCACCCACTTGTTTTTTAGCAACAACATCTTGCGTGCAAGGCAACAATTCAAGGAGTTAACCCTTTATTATTATTCACTTTGAATTTTGCCCTCTTTCGTTAACTTTTTGCATGCGTACTCGGCATTACGATAATAATCCCAGCAAATGCCTTTACATAATTATTTTCAACACTTCTCCTGCAAATGGGATGCAATTCATTTGAATAGAAATACCGAATACCCTTAAGCTTACGTCAATATTCGCGAATTTATACATACAAAAAATATATAATCCTCGGAAAAATTGTCATCCAGCAATCGAGAGCGGATCTTCCTCGGAGTACCTAACATATTTTCACGCAATACACAGTTTTTCCGTTAGTCCATAATCGAAAAGGATGTCTCCCATTCCTTTTTTTATTTATTTATTTATTATTTTGTTGTCACAATCAAATCGGTGTACCTACGAAATATTTCCTTGCATAAGAATCGGAAATTAGATATACCTACAACACGTGCTGAAGTTTTTTTTTTCATCCCCTATGAGAATTTACATTCCTCTTGAAGTGTCTTAGGGGAAGCTTAAATTTTCGTCCTCATAGAATAACAAGGGTTGGTGGTAAGTAGATACACGTGATGAGTTTGAGAAATACATACTTTTTTGTTAGATACAGAAAGAAAATACGAAATCCAACAAGTTTTCAGATGAAATTTAAATACGAGTAGTCCTCTTTTATGACGAAGAAGAGGGCAAAAAACATGTTCCTCCTATGCGTAATAACTGACCTAGTTAGTGGAAGTTTTGTTGACTAACCAAAGTTTGTTTGTAATTAGATAAAGTTTCTAAGTACTTTTGATTAGAGGACTGTCGGAAGGGTTTATTGGATAGGGGCTTTCAACTGTAAGGGGATATGATTGAGCCTTTTAATTGTGTGAATGTTTCTCGTTTTTTAGTCTAATTTGGACTCAATGGTTGATCAGCTGATGCACACACTCATATAGAATAAGGAAAATGCCATCCAACCTGACACAAGTGACAAAATAATCTGTTCTACTGAAGCGATACTACACAGTAAAAAAAAAGTTTTGTTTAATTCAACGTCTATTTGAACAAAGTAAAACCCTCCAGAGTTCAGAACTAGTGGCAATCAGCCGAAGAGCCTTCAAGCATTTGAATACCAAGAAGTTATAAACTGTCATGTGCGACTCATATCTTCACACATTTAAACAAATTTCCCCGTATAAATTTCCAGTCAGCCGCGTTTGAGAGTTTTATTTTTGGTACAGTTGGAAGGCGACTAAAATATCGTATCTAAAAGTCTGAACTGAGAAGCTTTCCAAGAAATGTTATTATCTGACTTTTGCAAGAGGCAGACTTTCGAATAAATATAATGCTCAGTAGATCATCACATAAAATTAAATCAGGGTTCTTAAGAAACAGAAATACCTAAAGTTTCAGACTCCCTTAGTTACAGCTTATAAAACAATAAAAGTCATAAACAGGCTTCCTTCTTCCAATTTGCGCGTTTTTTTACGATTTGCAATAGATACGCATACACTTTCCAAGTGTTCTTCATCTCACGCCAAGTTGATAATGATTCAGCTATGACACAGCACAAAAGAATTTTATGGTGGAAATTTACGCATTAACTTGGCTTGTAATAAAAACGGCAGTCACAATTTCACCGTATTGCATTGGTTCTAAGACTGGTTTTGCACCTTTACAGAGTGATCAATTAAACTGAGTCATTAAGTTTTTGTTGATGAATTAGTATTAAAAAAATGTTTGTTTTTAATAAATTATGTGTTTACGAAATGTGGCAACATTTTGAGGCATTTAGAGAAGATGGGGTATATTCTGATGTATATGCAAGTTGTGCATACTTAAACTACCTGTACAAGCAGCTCTTTAAGACTTCCAGACTTTAATTCTACCATTAAATTCCATTAATAATAGATCCCGTCCCGTGGATGAAACTCTCCTTATTATAGTCAAGTGCCACAATCAAATCGTTCTTAACCGCTTTATTTTTTCTTTCAGTTTCAATAGTTTATTTCTAAACAAACACTTTGGTTAGGATTTTATTTAGTTTGAATACATCAGACACCTTCAATTTTACCATTCGCCTTTTATCGCAATTATCATAACATGTCAGTTGTTATACTTTGTTAACGTGCTTAGAGCACCAATTAAAACACATGACAAATATTTTTTTTTCTTTTTCGTTTAAATAGTATTTGCTGCTTGGTTAAAAAATACATTATTACTTTATTTTATATATGTTTTACGTATTTACTTATTTTACATAAAAACGACAATAACATAGTAATAACATCCGTAATAAAACAAAACAATCTACCTCAAAAATAATATCAAAGTTAATAAATCTACTACCTCATGATTGAAGAAATAATAATAATAAAACACACCATTAACATAGCACAATAGAAAAGATACAAACTCTGAAAATTCATAAAACTAATGATAAATAGTAAAAATATTTAATTCATTTACTTAAGATTGTTGCATTCTTGCCGTGCATTAACTACATAATTACCCATTAAATAATTCCACTTATAAAAAAAAAAAGCTACAGAAAATTACTAACATCCGTATTCAATTAAAATAAAAAAAATCCGATGAAACTCTTAGCAAATTTATCCAGTAGTTACATATTAAGAGAAAATGTAGTTAACAATAGGTAATTACATTTTAATTACCGAAGCTTATTGTGGCAGGGGTTGAAAACAGAGAGTGTACGTTTGTGTATGTGTGCATTTAGTGGGCTAGAACATTTTTAGTTAATTTTACAAATTTTGTAATTAGTATTCAAATTACAACGTAAATAAAAACCTGTGGCTTTGAGAGTTTGAGATTTATTTCGATTACTACAAACACAACTGGTGGTGATCAATGGGCATATAAGTCGGTAAAGTATTTTTGTATAATTTTAGCAGCCATAGATAACTTCATAATAGTGTGCCGACCCAGTGTGCAGCGTTTATAGTTTGCACCTAAAGTAAGCCCACTATTTTTGTGCAATTTTTTATACAACCTGTGGTTTTGTGTGTAATTTTAGGTTAGACCTCCTAAAGCCGACTTAATTGGTTAACATTACCTAACTTTCTTCAAGGTTTTTAATATTAATTGATCCAGTGTCTAAATTCGATATCTTTCGAAACTTACTTCAAAATCGGTTATCGACTTTCTTGTTGGAAACAAAAATTTTCCTGTACGATGTTCGTTTATTTGCTTCAACAAGAACTGTGATTAGTACCTAAGGTTTAATTTTTCCAAATTTCATTGGAGTAATTACCTTTACGACGCTAGAATTGCTTAAAAAAATAATGTCAGTGTCAGCGTAGCACGAAGTTTTCACATGTCAACTTTTATTTGAGAGTTTCACCCAAAACGCAGCACAGTCTAAGAAATTATTCTCAATGTAAATAAATAAAAATAAATAAAATAAAAAGGATCACAAAATCTAGGTCGCAGAACTGCCTACTTTTAATTATAGAACACTTGAACATGTATTATTTGAATATTTTAAGCCCGCAATCTGGCCCGAATGAATTTAAGTAAATATTCGAGGATACCTGGTACCACAGTCCTATGTCCTATCATCAGTTTACTTGCATTCCATCAGAATTTGCAATTTTTACAAGTTATAGTTTAAAGAGGCCTCTACCCAGAAATCGAGCAAAAGTGCAAAAAATTACATTTTGTTTCCCTTGACTGATAATAAATTACTGGAGTGATTGTATTGAACTGAATGCATTTGAAATGACAGAATTGCCTGTTCAAAAACTCGGAGAATTCTTAAAAAAAAAAACCTCTCAGTTATATTTTATACAAATAATTTCCAGAGGTGTTTGGGAAAATTTCGCATAAATTTATTTACTCTTGGCCAAACCATGATATGGCGGAGTACGATACATCCGAGATCACTAGAAGGTAATATCCAAAACACCAATAGCGTCGAGACAGATCTTGAAATTTTACACTGGTTTGGAAAACACAGGTGTTTAAAAACAAACTATATTTTGAAATATTGAACTACGTTTTTCATGTGAATATTGATGCACTAATGTATCCATTTTTACTCAAAACAACAAGGTATCATGTCAGCTAGCAGATCCAATAAAAACTTATATTTATTTACGTGTATTTTGTCAGAAAATACCGAGTTTAAATTTCATATCTTTTTCAAAAAAATATTCCGTACGTTACCTACTTAGTTTATGCACTTTCGCAGAAATTCTGTTCTTTTAAATGCATTCAGTTTCAATTCAATCGCTCCAGAAATAATTTATCAGTCTGGGAAACAAAATGTATTTTTACCCAATTTTGTTCAAATTCTTAACACATAATGACAGCAAGCTTCCAGCGGACTCTTTTTTAATATCCCATATTTTCCAACAAGTTCCAACTTTTAAATGCATAAATCGCTCTCATTACACCTTTCAACCCAAACTGCTCATCATAGCTTCGGAGAAAAAAATATAATAAGACAAGTCTTAATCACTAATTTTAAAATAAATATTTTCTTATAGCATTTAGAAAAAAACAAAGAACTTCAAACCCCAGATAATAGTACTCCTATTGTCTGTGCTAAAACGAACTAAGTTATGTAAAAAAATTATATATGAAAGACTGCGAGCGTACACTCTAAAAAAATTATTTGAAATAAAATAAAATCAAATCCCTAGAATTAATAAAAACAAAACTCTATATAAACTTGTGTGTAGCCTTTTTAAAAATTAAAAATAAAATGCAATATGAGTTATAACATATATGAACGAGATATAATACCAAAACACCATGACAATGTCATTTCACCAACCAAAAGAATGTACATCCCTTTGGTGACTAACTTAATGCTCTTAATATAATTAAGAATCTTAAAGAAATTTAGTATTATTAAAAATATTCGATTAAATCAAACGTCCCTTGTTAGCAAAGATATAAATTAAATTTACGTGTACTATTATGCAAAGCAAATTTTTATTTTTAGCTTAAATATAAAACAGACCATAAGGGTGTGTATATTGTTTGATTTTTGTGTACATTTTTCATATCCAGGAATATCCCCCACCGGAGTTGTGAAAGAAAATAAAATTAAAAATAGTAGCAATAATTTTTCTTAGTGTAAAGAAAAGAAGTTTGATTTGATTTTTTTTTTTACTTAAACAAAAAACAAATTTGTAAACAAAAAGTACACTAAAGGATTACCTCCCGAATAGATGTCGTACATACATGTACTAACTACCTCTCATTGTAGCTAAATTAAAATACAAACTAGAACTAGTAAATATTAACTTTATCAATAACTCGTATAGTTGCCATAAATTTATAGACAAAATAATATATAATAGTTTAATTATATTTACCAACACTCCAAATAGACAAAACCATATACCTACCTACCTCCTCTCCTTTGGCAAAAGAAAAAAGAAGAAAAACAAACAAAAGTAGACGAATTACCTCGAGGATGTAAACAATCCAAATGCAAACAAAAAGATACAAATCAATAAAAACAAAAAGGAAATAGTAAAAATAAAAACACATATCGTTTAGGTAAAAAATAGATAAATGTAATAGAAATTTGTTTAGTTTATAAATTTACTGTGTAAATAATAAGAATTTTGTTTTCGGAAGTTTTACTTTTTTTCTGTTCGCAATTTTGCAATTTATCTGTGAAATCATTTACGAGGCTCACAAATATGTGAAGATATGCACATGGGTGTAGGTTTAGGGTTTAACAATTTAACTTTAGGAGGCAGTGATTTTTAAATTTATTCAGTGCCACAATGTGGTCGACTGCGGGCTTTTTGTTTGGTTGCGCCAAACTTTTTGAAATGCATCTTGAAGCTCATGATCTTCATCTTGAAAGTCCGTAACGAGCCCACAGCCAATTGAAATATCGTTTTACAATATTACAATAAAAATATAGAGCTGACGAATATTAACATTCGAAATACCGCAATTGATGGAGGATCCTAGATCCTTATTTCAAAAAGTAAAAAGGGCTGCATACGTCAAATGTGAAACCAGTCAAGGATATACGACGACAATCTAGCATGTCTTTTCTCGGAAGGAGCTATATCTCCAATCTAAATCATAGATTGGCTGTTTTTAAGATGTTACACAATCAAGAAAAATATTTGTCCCCATCAGCAATTATGTCCTATATTCAGCTATTGAGAATCTTAGTAGATAGTTACATTACTGAAATGGAATCGCTTTCCTAATGAAACATGAAACGCTGGCTCATTTATTTTAATTCAACTTAATCACGAGAATACAAAATTAATAGCAAGTCCATAAATCATCATAATACGAAATTGACATTTAAATTACCTACGTTTATGATGAACTTCTTCCTTTCCACTTGGTCCATGCTCAACAAGTTAGTCAGCTCACTAATGCCCAACAAATATCTATACAAAGCAGACAATTAATCAATTTGTCATCTTGAAATAAATCTCGTTCCTATTACCATCGAAAACACACCACCAAGGCGGAAATCTCTTGGTTTTTTTTTTTTTTTTTTTTCTGCTCCATTCATCCCAGCATCAAGTTGTGTCGTTTCGTATGAAAATAACACCCCCACCAACCTCGAGTGGGTTTCGTTTTAGGCTTTTGCGCCCATGTGCTATAAGTATCCTTTCAACTAAATATCCTGAAATTCATCTCAGAATAACATCATAATTACCATCTACGTTAAACAAGAATATAAATTAGAAGGCGTTTGCTATCCTAAACCGCATATAATCTACTGCCCAAAGAAACTAATACCATTAAATTGGTATTGGTCCTGATTTTGAAATGATGTAATAGATAAATTGCTGCTGCGGCGAGACAACCCATTCACACTTTCACCGTTGAATATAAATTATATATTTTTTTTTTTTTTTTTTTCGTAGAGAAAGTTACTAGAAAGTTTAATTTTTGAAGAGAAGATTACTGAAGTAATTACTGTAGTTTAGAAATAAAATAAACGCTTACATTAAATTATGAAAATAATATACAAGCATAGCGTAAACTTAGTATTAAAGCAAATTTAAGGATAGAAGGCAAAGAGACAAAAACTAATAAAGAAATTAAACGTTTACTTATAAAGTAAATTAAAATGTATTTTAAAATTCTAAGTGTCGGACTATTTTATATAAGGAAGAATAAACAGAACGTAAGTCAATGTTATTTGAAAAGTAAGTTAGAAAAAGTAATCGTAAACACGAAGAATAAACAGCAATTTATATGGTCTTATATTTATATATTTACATAAAATTCCCATATACAATATAAATTTATCTGTAGTCGTACGACTTGCTACTACGTGTAAGATGAGATAATCGAAACTAAACTTAAGCAGCATTTTATTATTTAAAAAAATAAGAAATATTAATATACACAAAATATATGCAATAGTAAATAAAAATTAAAGCATAAATGCGATTTGAAGAACAACTTTTAACAACCGTTTGTTTTATTGCTGGAGACGTTGCGCCGTACTAAAAACAAATTTTAGTTTCGACATAAAACTTTCATAAGTTCACAGTTGCGATATTTGTTTGGAAAATATAGCTAAAATTTGGGATCGAAACTGAAAATGTTTATTGGTAAAGCAATATGAATTCCGTATCGTAGCTCAGTTAAAACCTTGTATTATGGACCGGAAAGAACGTCTCAAATGCAATTCCGATAAAAAAAAAAAAACAAAAAAATTAATGTGGACAACATAATAAAAACCACTGTTTTTTAACCTTCCGCCTTCAACGCCTGTTTCTCATTAACCCTCATTTTGGCTTGTTCACAGAACAAGCTCGTTTCCTTCGTTAAGTTCTACCTTTCGTTAATTTTTCTTCTTACTTCTTTACACATGGAATGTAGAGTCAAAAATACTCATGCGATGTGATACAAATTCTTACTCTTCACCCTAAATATTTTTAGCAGAAAATAGATAACTTTATATGGAACATTTCGCCATTAGGAGTTCGTTAAATCTAAACTGAACACTAGAAATCATACTTACTTACTGAGGTGGCGCTACAGTCCGGGGTGGACCTGAGCCTCAACCAATACGCCTCTCCAGTTAGCGCGATCTTTGGCTAACTGCCTCCAGTTGCGCACTCCAAGTTGGTTAAGGTCCGCTTCCACTTGCGCGCGCCACCTAAGGCGGGGTCTTCCTCTACTGCGTTGTCCCTCCGGGTTGGAATCGAAGACTCTTCGGGCCGGAGCGCTGCTGTCCATCCGCTCTACATGTCCCAGCCATCTTAGACGACTGATGCGTACTTTTCTGACTAGATCGATGTCGCTGTACAGCTCGTAGAGTTCGTTGTTAAATCTCCTCCTCCAGAGCCCGTCAAAGCAAACGGGACCAAAGATCACTCGAAGAATTTTGCGTTCGAAACGACCAAGGAGATCTTCATCCGCCTTTGATAGCGTCCATGCTTCTGGACCATAAAGTAGGACTGGGATGATGAGGGTCTTATATAGAGTCTCGTTAGTATTTCTCGACAAGGCCTTACTAATCAATTGCCTTCTTAGACCAAATAACAGCGGTTGGCTAGTGTGATTCTTTGCTCGATTTCTGATGTGATGTCATTGTCAGAGTTATTAGCGGAGCCGAGGTAGACAAAGTCCCTAACTACCTCAAAGTTATAGCTGTCTATCGTGACGTTCTGTCCGATTCGTCGGTGTTGTGTGTCCTTCTTGTGGACAGCATATATTTTGTTTTGCCCTCATTCACCACTAAGCCCATTTTAGCCGCTTCTGTACTGATACTTGCAAACGCACCAGTGACAGCTCGCTGTGTTCTGCCAATGATGTCGATGTCGTCAGCGTATGCAAGTAGTTGCACAGACTTCTGGAAAATTGTGCCTCTGGTGTTGGCTTGTAAGTTTCGCACAATCTTCTCAAGAATGATGTTGAAGAAGTCACACGACAGCGCGTCACCTTGTCTAAATCCTTTTTTGACATCAAAGGTCTCGGTGAGATTGTTTCCGACCTTTATGGAGCAGCGAGCGTTCTCCATCGTCATTCTGCACAATCTGACAAGTTTGGCAGGGATGTCAAAACTAGACATGGCTCTGTATAGCTCGTCTCTATAAATGCTGTCATATATGCGGCCTTAAAATCGATAAACAGGTGGTGGGTATCATTATTTAATCTTAATACTAAATATCTTGCAGGTCACAATGGGTAATTTTATATGGAAAATTCCGCCGAATTTTGAGTTCGTAAAATATCGCGCATTAAATTCAAAGTCGATACTAAATGTTCTATTAAATAAATCAGACTGAGTACCTACCTATATAAATTGTGTATTATATACAACTATTTTCATTTTCGGGCAACAATTTGAAGAGTTCACTTCTATGATATCTATGATGCTGATCGATTTATTTTTGCTGAAGCTTTAAAATTTCATGGGAGGCTTTTTAAGGAGTTCACAATTACCGCATTCGTGATCGAGTTATACATGACTGAATTTGTTATTGTTCTGCTTGTAAAATCCCCGAAATTCAGTGACTTATGGCTCGCCCACGGAAACGGTAATTCGGCCCCTGTATTTTCTAAATAAATCTTGCAATTGTGAACTTCCGTTGAATTAAATTAAAATAAAATATGATTTCAGGAATTTAGGAATTTGCAATGAACTTGAGCTGGTATAATGAGCCTGGAATAAATACCATACATATTTACCCATATAATAATATCTTTAAGAACTAAACAAATAATTTTTGTAGCTCATGTCAATTTCCACATCGATCGTCGAAGCTAATCTCTTTGGTTCAGTTGTTGTTGTCTTTAAAGAGCTTGGATCACAAATTGTGTCCAATGTCAGAACCATCTATGAAAGACCTATTGAAAATGGAGCCGTTGTCTCGCAGGTCAGATATCAGCCTTTTTCCTATTTAAAACACCCTAATTATCCATAATTGCCAGGAAACCGTCCTTCAGACCCTCTAGTTCGTTATAATTAAACTGAGGCAAAGGAGTTATTGCCCTTATAGTTCAGAACAACTTTCTTAAACCGAAGATTTCTTTAATATCTTGTCTTAACATAAATACTAGATATTGACTCCATGACTTTATGGCCCCTTGGACTTTAGAAAATGCCGTGATGTGTTTATCGACATATAGTTGTGGGGGTGCACTAGTTAAAGTGCTGGACTTCAGAGTGAGATGTCTCACCTTCGATCGCCAGAAAGACGAAAGTTATACACTTCTTAATGTTTTCTTTCAACTGTGCCAATAGTACTACCGAATCAGCCGTTCGGTATAAAATTGTAGGTTTCTTCCCTTCGTCGCAAAAAAAAAAACCAAAACTGACACCATGTCAATGGTTATGAGGAGCTCGGCCTAGGACCTATTCCGTCAACCAATATATTTTATTTAATTGCATCTCTTTCACCCCTATTGCGAGTGTCAAAAAATAAACGATAAACGATGCTTATCAAAAAAATGTATTCGTTCGTATTGTGATTGTCAATTATCAATGAATAATTGAATGTCATCAACTCGTACTAAATTTCCATCGTCAAAAAAAATAATTCTACGGAACCTTTCATAAGTTTGGTTAATATCATCTATCTCTGCCTGAAGGATGATACAATGGTCTAGATTCTGAATGATTCTTAAAATTCAGAGTTACGCAGAATCGGCTTCTAGTGCAACTTATCTCCAATCTCCTTCGTAAGTCCTTAACAGTATACTGTGGTCGAATTGTCAATTCCGCGAATTAAGTTGATTTTCCATGTGAAACAAAAACGAATTCCGTCACTTAATGCTCGTTCACGGACTACGCGATTCCACCCCTGATTGGTTTATGTATAATAGATCTACCATGGTGTAAGTATCTCTACGGGACATAGGCATCAACCTTTACAACCGATTCTGGGACTCTTCATTGTCCTCGAACCAACGCATTCAAATAAACGTTCGGGTAACGCTCTCTTACTTTCAGTGGGTCGACCAAATCTATATAAACCAAATTATTAACACAGATTCATATAGGTCCCTAAGCTCACTTCCAAAAACCACTCGTGTGTGTGTGAGTATTTTTGATATTAATTTTAAAGCGGGTAGGTACAGTTTATTTGTCTTATATGACATTTCACAACTGTGACACTTTAACATAAAAATGATAAAAAAAATATTCCCTTTCTCGAACTTGTTTCTTTGTCAGCAAACTCAAACATCCAGCTGAATAATTGAAATTTGTCCACTCGAAACTAGCGGCCAATTTGTACAAAATATGCGCACTAAAGTACAAAGGCTTCCTTTATTCCTTTGAGAAGTTGAACAGAATTTCTTGTCCCAGTTGATACGAGTATTATACGTGCTACGTCTCCAATTTCACTTAAAACAAAAACCGTCGCACAACGATATTACTTCCCTAACAAATCAAATTACGACCGAATTGCGTAATGTTTCTGAGCTGCCAAGTCAACCAGGGTTGAGTATAGGAGAAAATTTGATTTAAAGTGTCGCTATGCGAAAAGTTGTGATAGGCGCTCCTTATGTCCTGCCACATACACACTCTTTGTACTCATTTTTTGTGACAGACCTCGACAGACCTTTAATATCTCAAAGGGCTGGATGTGATCCGATTTCCTTCATCTCATAATGACACCTCAGTTCTCAGTGTGTCATTGAGAAGGCTCACCCACTTGGATTGCGTGTTCACAGGAGCTTCTTGAAAAAATTCCACAAATAAAATTCGTATGATGCAGGGTTGTGCCTTCGGCTGAAGTGGAAAGTCATTTCGACAGTCATCTAATTGAGTGGAAGAATATTAGACAAGTGGGTCAGCTCCTTAAGGATCGGCTATGCGAAGAAGCTGTCAGAACAGAAATCATATGACAAAATCAATTAACTCCTAAGCTGCTGTCATTAAGGAATCAATGGGCATATAGAAATGGAATACCATCACATGTTTGACCTTCGATGTAAATTGATATACCTATTGTTCAATGTTGTATGGTGGCGGTGTGGGAAACTTCGCCTTCCATATGTATTTAATAGCATTTGTGTGGTAATGACGTCCTCATGGAAACATATCGACGAACAATGACAACGACAGTCGGATGTTTATTGATTTATTTTTTTTGTTTTGTTTGGGCCTAGAAGGTTATTGATCTGTACTGCGGAAAACGCGTACCACTGGATATGAGAGCGAAGAGCTTTATTGTATTTCTATAAGTATAAGAGGGAGAATCGATTGAGGATTGGGAAGGAGATGCTATCAGCATACAGGTGTTAATTTCCCGTGTTCAGGATTCTCAGCAATGGCAGAAAATTCAATTATAAGTACAGTCGTGGAGGCAAGCTCATTTTCCAAGTGATTTTATGATGTATTTTAGGGGGAAAAGCTAAATAAACGCAAACACATTAAGTATTTACAGTGTGACAGGTAAGTGACGACTTGTCATTCCCTGTCGCTTCTCCATTTAAAATTGTACACTATGGAAATACTTCTGAGAACTGAACACATGACTTTATGATCCCTTCAAAGAAAAGTTTATTTTTTCATTCTGTAGCTTTAAAGACTATAAGCAACCAATGAAACTTTTTTGCCGTGATCCGAAATATATTTGCGAAAAGTTTGAAAATAAATAAATTATCTTGTTAAATTTTGAATCATACTGGCAGCGACGGACTGTGAGTCCGTATAAATTTGTACCCTACCCATTGCTAGCAACCATTCGATATACGACAAGCCCATTTACGATAGAACTTTACCACCGCCGCAACGTAATTGGCATACTTTGTGCGTAGCATAGTCCGGGAGGTTTTTTTTACGAGTATAGTTACCTATCATATAAAGTGCCCAAACGTAACCATTGTATATGCAATCTTGTATGGGAAATTTCGTCATTGTGAGTTCGAAAAATTTTGCCTGGACACTTAAAATGATTTTTAGTACCGCGGAGAGACTATTATCTACGCAAAAGGAGCGAAAGAATTATCTCTCTCATATGTTATAACAGAAATTTTATTAAAAATGAATTAATTAGTTATTTTATTTGTTTAATTTGAGGTTGTGTTCCTCTGGAGAAATTCATATGCTTTTAGCTGACCCTAGAAGTAACGTACCTCAAAACCTTTTCCTGAAATATAAGAAGTTATTGAAAATGATGTTAACAGAAATTATTCATTAAACAAAAAAATTTTATTCTTCAGTAGATAAAGTATACATTTTTTCAGTAGCGTTAACTACAACATAATTAAATATGTATACAATAAATAGGAAAAGGAAATATTGAAAATTAATTATAACAAAGTAATTCATGTAAATGTTAAAGGCGAATTCAAACATCGTCACATTAAGGCTTCTCTGTACCTATACTATGTTTAATGTTCTTTTGTTTTCTGGTAGCAAAATACAATATTGGTTTTCGGGCGATCCCACTCAAGATAATCCCACATATAATCGCCCATGAGAAAAGCACTCCTTTTTCAACTCGATACCCACCAGCAAGCAGCAAGAACGTTTGTCCCTGTGCCTTATTTATGGTGAGGGCAAATGATACTTTTTCCGTCCGTCGGTATAATAGGAATAGGCTGCTGGCCTGGTATAAGAATTGACGCTACGATTAAATTATCCCGCAAGTCTTTTACCATTACACATGCTAGGCGGGCTTTAAGCTTGTTAGCAGCTAATAGGAATACCTTTAACATAAGGTCGTATTGCGGCAGGCCAGACGGATGTAGTGAATTCAAAAATGTTTGTGGGTAGTGTGCTGTGTCTTTAACATTGTTATGTTATATGGCCAGGAACTTCCTGCAATAGTAAATTATTTATTTCGTTGAATTTATCGTTTCTGGATGATACTATTGCTCTTGAACAAAGCCAACGATAATCTCTTTGTAGAAGGTTTTCTATAGATGGGTATATCGCATCTATTAAATGTTTCAGACTATGGACTATGCGAATCGACCCACTTCGATTTCAGCGCTACTGTCATTAGTGTTTGAAGAATTTATTTTTACTTCTCCAAGCAGTTGTTGCGGGAAATCGCCATCGTTATTTTTACTTAAATTGATTCTCAAAGGGAGATGATTTAAGACTTTGGTAACATCTGCACATGTTTGCCGAAAATCGCCAGCAAAAACGAAAGTAACCCCACCCATGAAGGCTCTTGAATTTCTGAGATCGGTTTACTGCTTCAATATGACTCATTGTACATTCATCCCAAATAATTAAGGATGTATCCTGCAGTAATTTACCAAGTGGTCCATTTTTACTTATAGAACATTCTGACTGATGCTCCAAAGACACATTTAGTGGTAGTTTAAAAGTGGAGCTCCCCATCGTTTAAGAGGAAGCGACTGCTAGAGCTATTTTTCTAGATTGTCTCACTTTTGCCAATATTAAATTTTGCGAAAAATGTTTTTCCAGTGCCTACTGGTGCATTCAAAAATAGTAACGAAAATGTTTTTCGACCGACGAACGGCTCCTCGCAGCAAAACCAATGAATGAATGAAGTAAAGTACATTTTTTTTTATCTGAACTGAAGTGAACAGGTATAACTTTTATCACGTAAGCTGCTTCGCAGTGTTTCCTTTACGTAGATAGTGCAAAAAATCAAGCAAAAATCTAAATTGGAAAGATGAAAAATAAAGCAGCCTATCGCAATACTCTATCTCGAAGCTTTCTACTACTGAAAGAATTTTTGAAATAGGTTCGGTAGTTCCGGAGACTACCTGCTACAAACAAGCATTATACCTCTTTTAACGGGTGATTTTTTAAGAGGTTTAGAACTTTAAAAAAAAAAAAACACAAAAAATTCGAAAAAATAAATGAAATATTTATTTGAATCGATACTTTGAACCTTGCAATTTAATGTTTAAAGATAATTTCATGCAAATGTTGACCGCGGCTGCGTCTCAGGTAGCCCATCCGCTGAGTCCAATTTTGGCATACTCTTTCACACATATCGGCCGGTATCTCACGAATGCATGCATGGATGTTGGCTTCCAGTGCGTCAATCGAAGCGGGCTTTTGCCTATACACATTAGCCTTGACATACCCCCACAAAAAATAATCTAATGTGTGTCAAATCGCACGATCTAGGCGGCCAATTGACCGGCCCGAAACGTGAAATTAACTGTTCACCAAACTCGCCTCGCAATTGCGCCATTGTTTCGCGTGCTGTGTGGCATGTGGCACCGTCTTGTTGAAACCACATATCATGCAAGTCAAGAACTTCCATTTCGGGCAAAAAAAAGTTTGTTATCATCGCTCGGTAGCGTTCACCATTGACAGTAAAGCTGCGATTCGCATCATCTTTGAAGAAATATGGCCCAATAATGCCGCCGGCCCATAAACCGCACCAAACAGTGGCTTTTTCGGGATGCATTGGTAGCTGTTGCAATGCTTCTGGCTGATCTTCACTCCAAATGCGGCAATTTTGCTTATTTACGTACCCATTCAACCAAAAATGAGCCTCATCGCTGAACACAATTTTTCGAAAAAAGCGCGCGATGAACATTTCGAACCGAGCACGAATTTTGATAGTAAAATTCAATAATTTGCAAGCGTTGTTCATTTGTAAGACGATCCATGGTTAAATTGCAAACCAAACTGAAGCTGTTTGACAGTGACACAAGGTACTAAACACACGTCAGCTGTCAAAACCAGTGTTGCCAAAACCAAACCAGCTAAAAAATCACCCGTTATAATAGTGTGATAAAAGGTTTACAATCATTTTTGTTTAGCAAGTTTTCTATGACCTGTTTTAAAAACCGTCGCCCACAGTGTGCTATTTATCACATCCTTCGGAACTTTATTACGTTATTTATGTATTTCTGTAAGCTTTTTCAGAGTTTTATTAAATTATTTATTTAATAATTTGCAACTTATCTATAATATGATACTTTCATTCATTATTCCAATGTCTTATAGAATTATTTCGCTCAGATCTTCAGGTACTTTACCGCTAAATATAAAAAGCTTTGAAAAAAACAAATGAAACTTAAACAATAGGTAGGTTTAAAGAAACTTTGTAGCTTTCTCTATTGAAACATGTTATAATTTTTGATTATATTTTTATTCATATCCATAAACTAATCAGAGTCAAATTCACTTTCATCTGAACTGCCTATATCTAAAAAGTTCTTCGGGAGCTTTTAACAGGTAAATGCTATCCAGTGGTCCGGATTTCTCATTCTATGCAGCATTGCACTCCGGCTCAATAGATAATGTCAGGGATCCGAAGAAAACAAAAATTTATTAAGCACATCTCTATTTGAATCTATTCCTGTCCAAGAGGCAATATGCAAGCTTGAATTATGTCCTTTAAATGCACAAGAAGTGTATGTATGCTAGCAGGCATATGTTATCAGCAGGACCGGCCCAACCATATGTGCAAGATGTGCAAATGCACAGGGCGCCAAGTTCTGGGAGCGCATTGCTAGCAAAGAAAAATGAATTTAATCTTGCGCAAACAAATATCAAATACTACCATTTGCATTACAAAAAGCTTGTTCAAATAAAACCCAAAATAACAACGTCCATCACACCTGTGCTGAATTATTTCTTGCACGTTGCACGTTAACTCACATAGTCACATCACTGTAATGAGAATTTTATTCAAAATATCGCAAAACAAAAAATCCCAGTAGACCTAGTCAAGTTCATGTTACTGTAAGAGGAATTTGTTCTCTCAAAACAGAGTGCAGGTTTTATTTCTTGCACATTGACTCGCAAAATTTCCATAGGAATATTTCAAACAAAAAAAATCATTCGTTCGGAATCGCTTGTGTTAACGTGCAGGTTTTTGAATTTGAAAAAAAAAAAAAAAATAGAAAATTTCCGTTGAAAATTTGTTCCTGTAGTTCATTGCTGTTCGAAAACATTTTTAGAGTTTCACCAAGCTCATCGCTCGATTGAGAATTTGTACTACCTCTTCGATTACGAATTGGTTTCTTCCGAAAATGTCCCGTCGAGTTCTCTAAGTATTGCACATGATCCTTATACGTGTGAAATTTTTTCTCTTTCGTGTGTATTACATATATCACATTCAAGTGGTTGGTTCGGTCTATGAGGAATTAAATTCAAGGCTAGTATTTAACCTCTGGCTCTTAGAATTGTTGGTATCATATCCGAGGAATGTTTGTCGTTGAAATAATTTAAGTTGCCTGGATCAAACTCGAGTCTGCTATATAATATTCCCTATATTGTGAAGCTTTGCAATGCTTGATAAAGTCCTCTCTATGCTTTGCGTCTCATTCGGAGATCAGTAAGTAAAGGTGTTCTTTGAATTCTATTGAGTTATGTGTTAGAATTAGATAGGTTAGTCCACGTTCGCACAAAGTTAAGCCGATTTGATATGAGATATTTTAAAATCCTGTTGACTAACCTGAAGGGGACCGTTCGAAGTATTTTGAGTACCTATGTAATCAAAATGGATCTCAAGCGATTCGATGAACTAGGTGGTGCCTAGGTGGTACTCCCGTTTCAATATGAAGCATGTAATTTGGTGTCATAGAGCTAAGAGTGAAAACACGTTTTAAAAAGAATCGCAAAGACTTTTCGAAAATCCTGTAGGTATAGCATTATTGATTTCGCAACCGCTTGAAACAATTTGTTTTTAGCTGAGTGGTGAATAAATTTATTTGCAATGCGGCCTTGGCCTCCTTTAGTTTTTCATGCAAAGATTGCTAGTAATGATCATACATAGGTATTCGAATTCTTTTACCACTTTTACTTCCTGTCCTTCGTTGTACAACGCTAACGAAAAGAATCCACACTTTCCAAAATCCATTATAAACAAATATAGACTATCGCTAAGGATAGGATTAAATGTTAATGGTGAGAAAGCCATGTTTTTCTAGGGCATTAGCTAAATAAATCCTCCCTTAATGTCATTTTGAAGACAAGTGTTGTCCAACTTTCCAAAATCACGGCATTAAATTTCGTAATAGGAAAGAATTTAATACGCTCTCGTTCAGCCGAACGTTTACAATAATAAATTTAAGTTCATTGTAAATGTTTTCTAATTTTAATCGTTGCAATACAACAATGCAAATGGTTTTTAAGTCTAACAAACGAGAAATTTGTTCAAATGTATGCAAAAAATTTAAATATTGTATTTTTTTTATTTCTTGAAGCATAATATTTTAGTTTTTCTCTGTTTCTTGTTTAACCCCTAGTTCCTACTTTTTGATAGGTTTTCCTTTTTAAATAGTTTTCAAGCAACGATTGGATGCTTACTAAAAAATACATTTTATACAAGTTTGGGATATTTCCAAGACTTTCTTGACGGAATAAAATATCTTCTTACTTTAGTTTGGACGGCTCATACCTTTTTTCAACAATTTTCAGTACCTAACGCGACTCAGGCGACTCTTCGCAAAAGGAGTTTGCTTACCGAGAATGAGGATCTCTAATGAAAGAATGGTTGTTGTGAAAAGGTTGACTTCGCGGAAAATATACTTATAAGAATAGAACTATCAGAACTCAAGAAAATGCATGCAAAATAACAAATTTATTAACTTTTGCAGGAATAACAGGTAGTACCTACGAGAATATATTGTGTGAATTCATAGAAGAGGAAACTCGACAGCTTTCGCTTTTTATTTTTCAGCGAGAATTTAAACTTTTGTCGGTTTCTAAGTTTCCCGAATTAAGTAATATATAAGCCATACAATTTTTTATATGTGAAATTGTATTAATTTTCAAAACCGGAAGAGATAAGTTCGTGACACGCTTCCTTAATTTTATTCTGAAAAGAATGAACCGGCTATTTTTTCTATTTTCAAAAATATTCGCTTGCTAACGATGCAATTGCGATGGGGAAGTAATCAGGTGTATTCAAGGAACTTTTCTGTGCGTATTCATGGTGAATCACAGTGTATTCAAACGAATTCGCATGCAATCACAAGTAGAAAATCTGTAGTCAAGGACTACTCAAAAATATTGATTACTTCCCACTCGGTTTAGCCCACCAATAAGTTTTGATTTGCATCATCAGCTTACGAATAAATGAAAGCATTCAAATAAACTGTGTTCCGTTTATTGAATAATTTTAAAGGGGTTTTATTACGACTCAAATGAACTCATAAATCAATCGTGAAGTAGTATTAAAAAACAATTGAAAGCGTACCTACTATAAAAAGTACTGAAAATTGTGACCGATCGAATGATAGGGCATTTCTGATTTGCATATGATATTTGCCAGATCAACGGATATTTTGCTTAATAAGCCTCAAAAATCCTTTGAAAGATATCTGTTGGGCAATTTTAAATGCAATTTTCAATTCGTTATTTTAGAATAAAATCCTCGTTGTGAAAGATACCATTGACATTGTTTTTCACTAAAACAAATTATAGTTATAATTCTGCAGTGACAACAAATGTAGAAGATTCTAAGAAAGTTGTAAATGTGGAAGTCTAATTGTTTAATGGTACCGTTTCATAAATGCTGTACATTTTTACTAAAGCTGTTCAATTCCCCAGAGAAATTTTGACCGTCCCAAACGCATGAGATTCCTTTTGCGTAAAGGGCTCTTAAAGTTCCGATTATCTCGGAAGAGATTTCATTGATAATATTTATCTATTTATTAATTTTTTATTATTAGTTTTCTCTTTTTAAATTTAGATTTCTTTTTAATAAATATATAATGATGTAAATAGCTAAAAATTAAAATTAAATTAAATTCAAACTCTTAAATTAATTTAAAGGCTTTCAAAAATTTATAAGACTCTTGTCCTACTTTGTAAGCGATTTTGAAATAAATACAAATAAATAAATAAATAAAAAAAAAAAATTTCATCGCCTTCAAAAACTCCACTGAAGATCTAGCCGTTGATAGAGACCTATAACAGTGATTCCTAAGTTACAGTCGAAATCACTGTGACTTTCTCTTCACCTAATTAAAGAAAATCCTTCAATTCGTTTATTTCATTTAAAATTAAAAAAATTACCTACAACTCAAACTAGAAACGTCTCTTCCCCAGCTGCGCAACAAACACAATTAGAAAGTACAAAATTTAGTTAGTTAGTTGTTTGTTTATTTAGTATTTTCAAAAACTATTCATTTTACAAATTTTCTAAGTGTATGAGTGCTAGTGAGTTATAAATAAGATAAACAATTTATTAAATAAATAACATAAAAATAACATTTTAACATTTTAATTTTGGCGTTTGACAAAATGCACAATTTGGTGTTTGAATCTGTTGTAGTTATTTTCCGATTTGATTTCGTTAGGTAGAGTGTTGAACAGTCGAAGGCCTTTGTTGAATAAGCTGTTTTGTGCAGCCCTTGTTCTAGCAAACGGAAGGTGGAAATTCTGGTTGTTTCTTAGAGTATAAGGTTGAAGATTGCCAACATAGTTAACTAGGCGAGACAAATAAGGAGGAGTGAGGTTATTTTTTATTTTAAACAAAAAAAGTAAAACATTCATCAATATTCTTTCATTAACACTAAGCCACATCAACATGGCAAATGGCAAATAAATGTTAAATAGCAACGCGAGAAAAACCGAAACAAATGCTAAATAGGAGAAATTATAAAAACAGCAAAATCAACAGAAAATTGTATTCTTGAGGATTTGGTTTTGAGCGTGTTTCTGTTTCTTTCTTAAATGAGTTCCCTAGGCGGTTGACGTCGTATCCTTTACCCACTCTCGACTTCAACAATTGTCCTGGTAAATGCGTGTTGGGAAAAACCAAGATAAGGGAGGGGGAATCATTTTGCTGATGAAATTTCTTTAAATTCCATAAATTTGTCATCTTCTCGTTGGGATTATGTGTGCGGCAGTGTTGAGGAGCTTCATTCTTGCTGAAAATTTGTTTTCTGAAAGTTGTTGGAAACAGCTTTGAACTGGGATAAAGTGGGTTGCCACTTGTTCAGGAAGTGCCTCAGTTTTATGTCACTTCAGCACTTGAGTTCATCAATATTGTGCTATGGCGTGAGAGGGTATCTGCGGTTGTGATGAGTACCTATTGTAAACAAAAGTCGAAATCGAAAGTTCTACGAGTACACGAAATTGTCTCGTTTCTTGTGTGATGTCATGTGAACAGATTGTTCTATGTATTTGGAGTACCGAACAACTGAATAACATTTTGTCATGATTCTTTGAACTTTAGGTGAATGACCTGAATTGATTAGATTTCTTTTTTATTTTTAATTTTGCTCTGAAATACAGCGACATTAAAGACGGATGGCTTAGATTAGAGTGGGATGCGAATGGAGAACTGAAGTGACGAATGATGAACGTCTGCGATATAATAAGTAAAGAAATGTGAAGGCTTCGGTGGACATCTGTTGCTATGATAGTAAATTCAGTAATCTTAATTAATTAGAGTGAGGGGTGGCTTTGCCTACAAGTAAGATAACCATTGCCGTTGCTTTGGTTTGTAAGATCAGACAGGAAAAAATCATTTAACATTGCATCTTCGATAGAGTCTTGAATCCATAAATATAATTTTAATCATTCTTCACTCAAGATCAAGCTTCAACTCCAGTACTAATAGGCAGAAACCAAGTCAGGTGTAGAGCAGTTCAAGAATCTCCCTGATTGTACCTGCAACTTCATTCGCGTCGTTTCGTTCCAACAGAGAAAACGACACACGCAGTGCCTTGAATAAATGCCCACTAATAGATGACAAAAATTGCTTTCATTGTTCGATTTTGGTATATGAAGATCAGCTTCGAAAGGGTCAGAAAGCTTTTTGATAGATTTTGTATTTTTAAGATTTTTTTGGGTAATGCAAATTTTGAAGCCAGAAACAGAATACATATTTGGTCAAGACTGCTATCAAGAAGTAAGGTTACCAATGAACGACCATAGCCTGGACAAGTGGTATCTCCAACACGTCGAGCAAATTAGATTTGACCAAAACATTATCTGAATCTTTCCAAGCGTTTGATCTCCCTCAACGGACTGCATATTAGCCCCACAAAATAATGCAGGTGTCGCCACTGGGCAGAGCCTTATATGGGAGGATGCAAAAAGGTTTGGTGCATTTTTAAAATGTTTTTGTACAGCTAGCTGTACACGTTTTCTGAACTTATCTGGCTCCGTCCTCAAAAGTAAAAGCCCATCTGGGATGGGATGTAGATGTACTACAACGGTCTATAGAAGATCTAATAAACACAGTCGTTCTGCAAACATCGATAGGTAAGCCCGAATGAAAAATTGGCGAATGAACTGAGCCTTATCGGAACTCTGTTTAAAATTCAAAATCGGTGTGACTGCCTTTCTTGATGCTGAACGGGATATTTTGACGCATCGTAGTACCTACTTATAATAATTGGCATTGGAAACCTATCAGGGGGAATTAGTAAAAATAACCTTTTTTGACAGCCTTTTGCATACATGTTTTACCGCTTCGCCCTTGTCATTTCTAAATCAATCGGTTAATTTAACTGCAAATGAACAAAACGAATCGCAGATTTATTGTTGCCCAAACCACTTTGATCGGACCCATTACTATACGAATCTTGCAAGAACAAAAAAAAAACATCTAGAAGAATATAATTTTTGAAACTGACGCCTCTCTATCATTTACAAATCAAAAAAAAAATAATAACAGTGTTGTATATTCATATGTTTGTACATATCTCTCTCGCTCACTCTTTGTATTATAGTTATAAGAACACATACCTACTTATACTTTTATACTAATAGGAAATAACTTGAATTGAAATTTAGTGAATAAACTCATCTCAATAAAAGAACATCTCTCTGTCTTTTACTTAAGCCGAGCATCAAACACAACAAACAGGTATTCAGGCCTAGGCAAAATCTTTTTTTAGAAAAATAAAATCTCGAAAAACAAATTTTTGAATGGAAAAAAAAAATCAAAACCAAAATCTCGAATAGCAAAAATCTAGAAAAAAAATCTTGAAAACAAACAACAATCTAATTCACTGTTCATGCAAAAAAATGAGTCAGCTAAAAAACAACAGGTCTTCTTAAACCTTATTGACACCGCGTGGCTTAACTCTGAACTAGCTGCCTATATATTTTTTCCGTGTTCGTATAGAGTCAAAGAGTGGGACAAATGAATTCCACTTGCGCGCGCCACCTGAGGCGAGGTCTTCCTCTACTGCATTGTCCCTCCAGGTTGGAGTCGAAGACTCTTCGGGCCGGAGCGTTGGTGTCCATTCGCTCTACATGTCCTAGCCATCTTAGTCGACTGATGCGTACTTTTCTGACCAGGTCGATGTCGCTGTACAGCTCGTAGAGTTCGCTGTTAAATCTCCTCCTCCAAAGCCCGTCAACGCAAACGGGACCGAAAATCAATCGAAGAATTTTGCGTTCAAAACGACCAAGGAGATCTTCTTCCGCCTTTGATATCGTCCATGCTTCGGTGCCATAGAGTAGGACTGGGATGATGAGGGTCTTATATAGAGTCTCCTTAGTGGTTCTTGACAAGGCCTTACTTCTCAATTGCCTTCTTAGACCAATGAAACAGCGGTTGGCAAGTGTAATTCTTCGATTGATTTCTGATGTGATGTCGTTGTCAGAATTTATAGCGGAGCCGAGGTAGACAAAATCCATAACTACCGCAAAATTATAGCTGTCTGTCGTGACGCTCTGACCGATTCGTCAATGTTGTGTGTCCCTTCTTGTTGACAGCATATATTTCGTTTTGTCTTCATTCACAACTTAACCCATTTTTGCCGCTTCTGTACTAATACTTGCAAACGCACCAGTGACAGCTCGCTGTGTTCTGCCAATGACGTCGATGTCGTCAGCGTATGCAAGTAGTTGCACAGACTTCTGGAAAATTGTGCCTCTGTGAGTTTCGCACAATCTTCTCAAGAATTATATTAAAAAAGTCACATGACAGCGCGTCACCTTGTTTATTTCCTTTTTTGACACCAAAGGTCTCGGTGAGATTGTTTCCGACCTTTATGGAGCAGCGAGCGTTCTTCATCGTCATTCTGCACAATCTGACAAGTTTGGCAGGGATAACAAAACAAGACATGGCTCTGTATAGCTCGTCTCTATAAATGCTGTCGTATGCGGCCTTAAAATCGATGAAAAGATGGTGAGTATCGATCTGGACTTCTTGGGTTTTCTCCAGGATCTGCCGTAGTGTGAATATTTGATCGGTCGTGGACTTGCCGGGCCTAAAACCGCACTGATAGTGATCTATCAGATCGTTGACGAATGGTTTCAGGCGTTCACACAGTACAGCAGACATGATCATATAAGCAGTGTTCAGGGGACTGATGCCTCTATAGTTGGCGCAGTTTAGAGTCTCCTTTCTTGTGGATCGGGCAAACGATGCTGAGGTTCCATTCATCAGGCATACTTTCCTCCGACCAAATCTTGGAGACGAGTTGGTGTATGTTCTCTACCAAGTCATCTCCCGCTGCCTTAAAATGCTCGGCAGTCAAGGCATCTGGTCCAGCAGCTTTGTTAGTCTAAAGCTTGGATATGGATATTGTTATCCTCACTTCGTTTTGGTCGGGTGGACGGAAGTCTTGGCTTTCATCGTCTAAGTTGAATGGTTCGTTCTGCCTGACTGCGGAATTTGGGTCGTCTTCGCCGTTTAACAGTTTGCAGAAATGGTTTTTCCATATCCTCAGCACCGACTGTGACTCTACCACAAGGTTTCCTTGTTCGTCTCTACAGGTCTCTGTTCGGGTCTTCCGAACACTGTTCCTGGAGTACCACCTCTCTATTTCCTCGATCGCGCGCTTCTCGTGCTCTTTCTTTTTCTTCCGGAGAAGCCGATGTTCTTTCCTCCTCTTTTGCTCGTAGAGCTCACGAGCTGCCCTCGTCCTTCTGTGCAGCGCCGCTTTGTATGCGCTTTGTTTTGCTGCATGTGCTTGCCGGCATTCTTCATCAAATCAGGGGTTTCGTGCGGGTGGTCGTGTGAAACCCAGCACCAGCACATCGGTTGCGGCGTTTCTGATGGCTTCTTGGCATCTATGCCACTGGACTTCAGCACTTGATGCTGGCTGCATAGGACTTCTCGAGAGGTTGAGGGATACGCGATCAGCAAAGGTTCTGGCGGTTTGTTGCGATTGTAGCCGTTCAACGTTAAATCTCCTCACAGTATTTCCCCGTTGTCCTCACAGTATTTCCCCGTTGTGGACTAAATTTAAGAAATTATAAAAATCACGAAAGCAGTTTTCGAGATTTTTGTACTTTCTAGACTTTGATCCATTCGAGATTTTCTCATTCGAGATTTATCAAATCATTCTCGAGATTTTAACCATTCTAGATTTAACGTCATGATCCCGGAAAAATCTCCTGTTAAAAATCATAACAGAATAAAAATGTAATAAAAATGTCTATTAAAAGGACAATAATGGAAAATAATTTCTTAATTTATATTATTGCTTATAGCCGAAAACACCGATCACTTTTGCCGGAACTAATTACATTTTCCATTAGGACCACCAGACATCTTTTTCAGATCTGCTTTGGTAAATGTATTAGTGCAATATCAGCTGTTCAAATTGCAATCGTTTTTGGAAAAATCACAAATGGATATCGACTTTAAAAATTGTTCGCCTGTTGCAAATACAAATGGAGTATTTTTGGTGATTCGTAGTCTTCAAATGACGAGGAAGACGATGAAGATAATAACTTCTCCAAAATTGTATTCATGTAGGTGTATTTAAATTTAAATACTGTTGATACGAGTATCTCCCCATTTTACATTAAAATGCCCTTCCGTTCTATTCCCCCGTCAATTCTTTAATACATACAGACACTCAAATGAATATATGGAACAAATAAAAATCGTTATCTGTCTGTTATATTTACATTAAGTGCATTTCCCACAGGCTCAACCCAAATACATTTAAACTGTCATATCATCATCCGATATCTGTCAGTTAAATCCTTCACAGAATTATTAATCGCATCATTTCCTCCTGATGGTATATTTCATTTGTCTGACTTGCAGAAAAATATCGAAAAAATTGATAATTTACTTTTCAAATGAATATTTAAATATCTCCATCCGAATTGTAAGATTCATCATTCATGTGTCTCCAGGACAAACAGCCCACCATCACACAAATCGCATCTAATTTTCATCATCATTTATTTCAATCATATTTCTCAATTCGAATTTTCACTTTCATTTCCTTGGCAAGGAGTGCTTTTATTGTGAAGGACACATGATAAAAAAAAAAAAACAAATTTAATAAACCCCCAAATGGAGGGAAAAACCGATAATATGGATTTTCTTGTGCTCACTTCGGAGGTGAGAGCGAGCCCCCAAAAACCATGTATACCAAGACCAACAGCTTGCTCAACTTCACTTTCACTTGCCTGTGAATGGGAGTGGGTTTTTTGTATATCATCTTTTTTTTTACACTTCTCTGTATACTAAATTCTGAGCTGTGGTAGTTTTCCTTTCTGCACTCAACAGGAATTGAGTTGCACACTTTCCCCATATAGTGGAGTAAAAGCTCCACCAATACAAAATAAAGCACGAGCGTTGAACTTTATTATTTTATAGGAAGTGAAAGTTCTCCATAAAAATGTTTGACGTCATCGTTAGAGGTGGTACCACAGGCCACACTCTCCAGGACTTTCTTAATTGCACGCCGGGTCACATTACTTACACATGCACACTTACTAAGTATGGCATAGTTCAGGGATATTGTTTTGGCTTTTGTTTGCCAACAACTTGCACAACAAAAAGTCCTTTCAATTATTTGACTCATAAAACAGCCTGACTTACACATATCCCTATAAGTGAATCTGAATATATTAACAAAAGCATAAAAGCGCATAAACTATTTTCGCTGAGATACAAATAGGATATAAAAAAGACACTAAAAATGATTTATTTGTTCCCGATCTAAGCCGAGTGCTGCGTGGCGGTGTAATAATTTAGTTTTTTTTTCGTTATCCTACGGGATTTTCTCTTAATGGGCTTTGGTTTTCTTTTCTGCGAAATATTCTTCCTGTCATAAAATACTAGAGAGATTTCTGTTCAAAGCTACGCAGTTGATTGATAATCTTAAAGAGTTTTTATTTTTTTTGTCTGGTTGTGTGTTCGGATACGATGATGTTTAAATGTCTGCGCTTGCAGGAAGATCTATGGATGACGATGTGTTTTAATTGGCTGACCTTGCAAAAGAATTTTTTTTTTCTACGAAATGGGGTGTTTTGCTAATTTTTGTAACAGCATGTTGGGTAGGGTAGTTAGGTTGGACTAGTTTAAACGAAATATCGAATACAGGCTGTTAAAGATAAATATTTATTTCTTTTGAAACCAATCCTGTCTCATTGAATACATACTTCTACAAAACACTATGTGGGGTTGATGATTTCGGTCACCGATATGCATTACTTGTAACAATCACTTTAAATTTATAGCGTACGGACTAGCGAGATACTAGAATTTTATAATCCTATGAAATGAATTCCAACTCAGGGTTTTTTCACTACTCCACCTCTTGCGAACGTCTGACAAACATCCGAGAGTTTAACTGTCTTGAAAGAGCTTCTCAATCGGCCGTTTGGAATCGGAATAAAATTGTAGATCCCTTCCATTCGTTCCAAAAATTAAAAACTCACACAAAACGAATGGTTGCGAGAAGCTAGGCCCAGGGTCCCTACAGACATGTTGCGTCAAATATTATTATTATTGTGAAATAGTTTTTATTTAAAGATTTAAAAGAGGATTTTTAAATTTATTCGTTAATTCTTTAATATATTTAAATAAATAAAGGATTAGTCGGAGTATGAGGTTGTAGTAACAAATTTAGGTGCAAACAGTTTTGCTGGCCTGACGCAAAGGAAAGGGGCATATCCGAGGGATTGAAATTGGAACCTATTTCAGGACTGTTACATGTCAGAACCACAATATTTGTGGCCCTTTTATTCCGGAGGCTGACAGTGTATACTGGGACTGTGATTCCATTTTTTGTGTAAAACTAACTTACGAAACAGATCTATTTGGTGGCGGCTCTTTTTTGTTA
This sequence comes from Cheilosia vernalis, assembly GCA_949126925.1. NCBI lineage: Eukaryota > Metazoa > Arthropoda > Insecta > Diptera > Syrphidae > Cheilosia > Cheilosia vernalis. The sequence continues at coordinate 86,945,928 of OX421358.1, read as the reverse complement.
CGCTTGGTATTTACACTGAAACTAAAACTTCTTGCAATTATCACTTATTAAAAAGAGATTGACAAAATGGTTGGGTACGGTTTCTAGTTTTGGTTTTAGGTTTTTGTGTTGCGGTTCGTTAGCAAACCAATTGAACATATTCTGCTACTTACGACTAACCTTGCTGTTGCGAAAACTTTATTCACAATTTTTGGAACTTACGAATTATGTTTATCTCAAAAAAGTAGGTAACTATTACCGATAAAGATCAACAATTAATATCAGCTTACGACAAATGAATTATTTTTGCATTTTATAGGTTATTTTATATTTTGGAAAAGTTACTTTCATTTAATGCTAATCTCATACCTCCTGGTCATTTGTTTACCTACGTTTAAAACGACTTACTTCTTTATAGGTTAATTAGTCTTATACCTACCTATAAAGAAGTAAGTCCTGACTTAAATCGAATAAATTCCACTAGATGTGACGCACGTTCGTAGATAATCTATTTTGCAAAATTACAGCCTTTCTTTTTTTTTTATTCTATATATGTACATACATATATATATAAAAAATGGTGTCAAAAATGTATAGCAATTCATCAATTTTTTTCAGTTGTTCGTTACTATCAGGAGAAGGTTTTGGGAAAACCCTCCGGAAATGTCGTGAAAGTGGAAAAATCGAAAATTGATGTTTTGTATGGAAAATGTTGAAAATTTTGTGTGCAATTGGTCCGGAATGGCTTTTCGAAGAGAAAAATAGAATATTCTTAGTGAAAATCTCGAAAAATTCTGAAAATTTTGCATTTTATCGCATGATTTGATTTAAGGATGGAAAATTCGTTGTGAAGATTGTAACAAAATTTCCATAAATTTTGACTTCACATGATCCCGAAGGAAAAAGTCTGAAGATGTGATATCACACGATCACCGTGGCCAGTTGACAGCTCCGAAACCACACAAGATATTTCTCAATAAACCCATTGTTTCGCTGATTTTCTTAATACAGCTGAATAATTTGGAGAATTGCGAGCTGTTAAGATGGTGCAGACATTTGTATGTTGTAAAAAATGTTCACCCCTATCGTGGAATACGCCGAGGGGAAGGTTTCACTCAAATTCAATACTCTGCATCGTAGAATACATTCGAAGTGAAACATTCACCAGTCGGTAAAGTGAATACGTTTCACACCATCGTAGAATCGAGTATGCGAGGTGATTGTCGGAAGAAAAAATACCTTGCACCCAAAACATAGGAACAAATTTGACATGTTTCCTTTAAATTTTTCTTTTGATAGAGTTGGTCTACTAAGGCCAATTTTATTCACTCGAAGTTGATCACAACTCGGAGAGTTTTCCACGAGGGGGAAGTAATCAGGTGTATTCAAGGTACTTTTTTGTGCGTATTCCAGTGTATCACAGTGTATTCAAACGAATTCACATGCAATCACAAGTAGCAAATCTGTATTCAAGGACCACTCTAAACTATTGATTACTTCCCCCTCGGTTTTCCATATAAAAATCCTAAGGCTAACTGTTCTCCATCAGATATCGGAGGCGATTTGTTTTCGAGGTTGGTCATCTCCGTAACAAGTGTTTTTGTATGATGATCTCTGCTTCATCTATATCGTAGCAGCTCTTCGGAAGTTGACACCTAGTTTTATGGGCATGTCACCTTCAACGTGTCGAAAACCTGCAGGGTGGTCATAATTTTTGGTTGTTGGTTCAGCTTCTTCATGTTCCAAATGTTGTGCATCCGGTCATTAAAGATATGTTCTCTTCACTTAAAAAATAGAATAAAATCGCTATCGTTTGACGGCTGTCAAAATTAAGTGTACACAAAACCGCGCTCTCTCGGTCACGAAATAGTATCCAACGTACCTGCATAGACTGTATGTCCTCACGATCCACTGCATTTAGGTTCAACGGCTGCTGGCGATTTACAAGAAATCAATTACCTATGAATATATCTAAAAATTATGGACCTTGTAATAACATCGAATTTTTCGGTCTGATTTTTATCATTTTTAAGGTTCCGTACCCAAAGGGAAAAAACGTAACCTTATTAGTTTCGCTCGGATGTCTCTCCGTCTGTCTGTCTGTCCGAACCCACTAAGCCAATTTTGTTACCAGGTCTATCTCAAGAACCGATTGACATAGGAGGCTAAAATTTACACACAACATCCGGTATAACCTCTAGTTAAACGACAAATACCAATGGAAGGAATACATCGATTGGTTTTGGATTAATAAGTAATCTGGTAAAAAAAATATTTTCATTCGCCCAAAAAACGGTTGATTTCTTGATTCACAAAAAAATACATAAATTCCTTTTTTGTAGATCATGTTCTTATCTATATATGTGCTGAATACTGTTTTGCTGAAAAGTTAATAGTTTACAAGATATTTTCAAAAAAGATAATTTTACCATGTAAAATACGTTGCTCTCATAAGTTTTAATCTCTACTACGCAGTTGTGCACAATTGACCCCATCAAAGACAGAACCCCACCAGGGTTCCCGTCTGCTAATTTTGTTGGGGAATATAATACATTTTTTTGGGGAGTACAGAACAAAATAAAAGTAATATATTTTTAGTCAATAGTTTTTAATTGGGACAGGTCGCATACAGAATGGAAAATTGGCGTGGTTTGGGTACTATAGGTAATAATTAGAAAATGAGATTCATGTGCGAGTAATTTTTGAGAGTAAAACTATTAAGTAATTAAATTAAACTAAATTGTGATGAATTCATGAAGAGGGGAAAGATTGAATGATATAGATTTCAAATAATATCTGATGTGTTGGACTTAAGCCAAATACGGAACCTTCGGTGCGCGAGTGATACTCGCACTTGGCCGGTTTTTTATAATTTTACTGAAGCTTTAGTTTAAACCGTAACAAAAAATACCATAAAAGCCAGTTTATTATACTTTTCTGCGGCTGTTTTGGGAGATCCGAAAGAGTAGGTACACTTGGCCGTTAAAAAAGTCATAAAAGTATTCCGTGAAATAAATAATGATAAATTGAAAATTTCCTTTCAGTATGAACTTATCGGCTATCGATGTTCATGCCATTTAGAATTTTTATTATAATTATTCTGATGTCGATACCCAGTGTAAAAATGCAAATGCAATCGTGAATAATTTTTTTATCGGGTTTTATAAACTCAGTTGTAAATTTAATAAGCGGAAAGATGCATATGCATAAAATATACTTCTTATTGAAATAACTTCTGTTTACACTAGATTTAAAAAATAATAAAAAATATTGTAATCTGCTATACGAAAAAGTCAAAATTAAATGTAAAAACTATTGAATAAGTATTTTAAAAGTTTTATTGTATGTGAAATATTATTTTTACTATTCAAAATGCAATAGCAATTTCATTTATATTATCCTTATACAAATTGTTGTATTTTATACATATTTTAGAATTATTCTAACCTAAGAACAGCTTTATTTATAATATTTTCACTATTTAAAATTTTAAAGTGAACAAACAAAAATCGATCTATTTAAAAATGTAAAAATTCTAACTTTTATTGTTTGCAGCAACCAACAGCAACGCAGTCCTTACTTCATAAATCCAAAATCCCTAACCATTGCTTTATTGAACATATTCATATGAGAATTGTTTCAGAATGGTTTCAACTATCTAATTTTGCGTGATAACCACCTAGCAGTACCTATCATACTGCAGGAGGAACTCATTCTGAAACACTTCCTCACATAAACTCGACATTAAAACAGCATTAATAAGAATAGATTCGTTTTGAATGTCCTTTAGGCAATTTGTGTTCTGGAAAAAGTTTCGAAAATACTACAGAGGAAACAGAAAAATGTATTTATCGTTTTCGGTTCAACCGAATCGTGGAATCAAAAGCGATGGTCATTCTGAAATACGTCATAGCTACCCATTCGAAGTCATTTGTCATTATGCGACTGATGACAGTTTAAAATCGTTTTGGTGTACCTGTACATACACACCAACTTTTATTTGAAAGAAGAGCGATTTAAAAGCGAACAAAAAATCGATAACTAAATTGCAAACGAATCTTGAATGTAGCGTTTACATCTTTTGAATTGTATATGCCACAAGCAACCGCGGAAATAGACCAGAATGTAATGAAACATTCGAACAACCGACTTTTAGAAACGTTTCCAAGATTCAATTTTCTCGTTTTGTCCATTTTGGTAGCATTCCACTGTCTGCACGAATTTTTATGATTTTTTCATAGTCCCACAAATATTTTGCAGCAAGGAGCCCTTCAAAAGCTTTTAACACATATGGGCGGATTTCGAAAACGCCTTTCGCGTCGACTTGAATTTCTTTGGCAGCACGCAATGAGTCGAATGCTCTCAAGACATGGCAATTGCAAAATTGTTTTCTTTTTATCCGTACATTCATGCAAGAAGAAGCTACGTCGCAGGCACTAATGTTTCAGTGTGTACAATTGAACAAACTCATGCCCCTGCCAAATTAAAATTCTCATTATATTGCTTAACGTAAACAATAAAGCGACTCATTTTAGCAAATATATGAATACGGCTTCATCGGAGAAAGGTTATAATCTTAACTGTTTTTCATTTAAATTCTAAATTAAATAAACCAATTTTTTTTATTATCGTCGGTTTAAACCTATTTTGCATGTCCTTGAATTTGGCAGCGGTATCTTTTGACTTATCTCTGCTGTAAAACAATTGCGACACGAGTCAAATAAGTACAATATCATAACATTCGCAGGAATTATTGTTTTTCTTGAAAAATTTGACAATTTGTCGAATTGTGACGTAGTCATATCTTAAATTGTGACGTTTCGGCCCAGGTGGCGGAATCTTTATTCAAACTAACGTCATACTCTCGTGCAATTGTGCTATTTCTCTGCCTTAAATCTTCACATTTATTCGTCGCAAAAATTTCGAAAGAACTGTCACCTATAACGAATTATAATCGCTTTTCATTCCACCGGTAAGTGGGCATATTTTCGAAACTATATCCCCTAAAAATGCAACCTTTAACTCTCTTTAATGCTGTTGGAGTTCTATATTTTGTTAATGTTCATATTCCTGTTTACTGATTCATTTTTCATTGTATCTCCCCTCTCGTACAGACACTGATTGTTAAAGCCGGCCCAGAGGTAATGATCACTGATGAGATATGTGAAATAAGCAACGATTCCATTGCTCAACTCTCACCATGCGACAGTTTCACATCGATGCGCTGTCAGACTTCCACGGAGAAAGTGATGCGCAGCTATCGTTCGAATCCGATGATAGGTGGACCGGGTGTTTTACCCTCACCACCATTCCCATGGGACGATTCAAGTCCGCCAGACTTGCTGACAATGAGTGACACCGAGGCGAGCAGTGACAGTGGCATCGATGAAATCTGCACTCCGAAGAAGACTCTAATTAAAGACATCAACACCATACCCGATTCAGCTGGTGAGAAACTGTATCCAAAATTCAGCGTCAACAGTGACACCGTCAAATCCGGAGGCCTACTTATCTCCAATGACGACCAATGCACCATGAATACGGCAACAATGCAAATACAAGATACCCCACCAATGTCTCCGCAACTTCCGACTAGCTCCTTGCTAAACAACAAACGCAAGGCTTCGATATCCTATATGGATAGTGGAAACCCCCTGATGACGACATTTTTCATGGACCTTTGCGACAATGAGTACAACATGAACGAGAGTGACTACCTTGAGGAAAATGATCTAGTACAGGTGTTACATCAATTGACCAACGATATGGCTCTGTCTGAAAATAAGGCTTAGCGTAAAGTAATTTTTCTTTCTTTCTTTAATTAAATTGACAAGTAAAAAAAATACCTACATCCACATTTTATTTTTTTAATTATAAAACTTTCTATAATTTACACTCAAATAAATTTTTTTTTGGTTTCTTTCTCAAAAAAAAAAAATAAGTAAAACCCAAAATCAGCATTTATTTATGGTACCTACCTTCGATTTAAAGATTGCACTTTTGTTTGTTATTTTTGTTTGCATTTAAATTGTTTTCTCTTGTGTTTTGATTTCAAAATTTAACTAAACAGCTGAAATATAAATAAGTGCTGAAGTGCTGATCGTGAATAGTAGATTTTAGTAATTACACAACGATAGCTTGGAGTTTATATACGAAAGGAACACAAAATCAAACAAAAAAAAAAGATATATTGTTTACTAGTTTAAGATAAATTTTTACTGCCTAGAAAAACATAAAAAAAAAATTAAAAAAAAAATACATAAGAAAAAAAAATTGTACTCATAAATCAGCTTTTGGTTTTGAAATTTATTTTTAAAAAATTTAATTCATTCATTTTTAATTAATTTCTGTAATCAATAAACAAATTTTGGTGTGGGCTTAAAGAAAAATTGTGTTTCCCTTCATTTCTAATCAGTTTGTACAATCTCTTTGGATCTTAAAAAAAATTATAGTTATGATTACATAAAAAAAAAATCCAAGCAAGAATATACATTATTGTAGTAAAAACAAACCGACATTATTTTTTTTTTTTTTAATTCTCCATTTTTTAAGTTGCAATGTTATATTAAGCTTGTCTGTTCAGGTTTTGTTTGAAAAGAATTATACAAGAATGGAAGTTGAACATAACTACAATTATTAAGCAAAGTTATGATATGATCCGTGAAATATTAACTGGAAGAACATAAAGTGCACAAAGTTGTTAAAGTAAAAAATCTAACAAATTATTGACCTTGTTTACGTGTGCCGTATAGTTTTATAAATAAATATACGTATCTGTTTTTAAGAGGGGTGCAAAAAGAGACAAAAGAAGAAAATTTTTAGAATTTAACTGAAATTGTAATAACATTAAGTTCGATTGGAAGTATCAAATAAAAATTATAGAAAATATTATGCAAGTGTATAGCTATTTTTATTTCACCCTAAACAATGTTGGTTATGTTTTGTTTGTATATCTTGTTATGGGAAGTTGAATTTGAGATTTTGCAGATGGTTTTTCATGGTAAGCATAAAAGCTACGGTGCAACTGTGAGATGGATGAACGCTGCTGGAGAAGTTTTATTTAATGGTTTGTATTAGATGTAATTTTATTAAATCTACAGTAAAACCCGGATAAGTGCCTCTCGTTTAAGTGCCTAATACCATGTTCCCACCAACGTGATTTAGCTCATATGATTTATAAATCACAAAAGGCGTCTCCACCGAATTTTACGTGATTTAGTTTGACATCCAGCAGAAAGAATTCGTCCACTTCGGAGAGGGAAGTTTTTTTTTTCGTTGTTATTCTTTTGTTATCACACCTCTGCCAAAAATAATTCAATTTATGATTGTTGTACTTAATAAAAATACCAAAATACACCGAAACACGAAGAAAATTGAATTTGGGATAATATTTTTGACATTTGTGTTGTTTTTTGTTTATTTGTTGAATAACATTGAATTCAATTGAAAGCGCTGCAGGTATGTTCGATTTTATTTTGTGTGGATTTGCGATGACAGATACGTAATTAAAAATTAAACACGTCTAAATCATGAAAATGTATGGCAAATGAGTAGAGTAGTTCCACAAATTTAACTTGCGGGGACGGAAATGCGTCACGGTGTTTTATATCATTGCATTCATTTATGAGCTGGGGCATATTAATTTCAGCTTTTTGTTGATGTGAAATAAAGCATGTTTATCATATATGATGGTCTCACATTTCTTCCCTGTGACGGACATCTCGAGGAAATTCGTGAATTACCAGGCACGCAGACAACAGCTGGACAATAACTTCCAAAAATGTCGAACACCAGCGCCTCTACAATATGCAATGCAAGCCCAATGAAATTCCAATGACACTTTCATTTACTGTATAACAGTTGACGTCATTTAACTTCGTGGGATGGATTGCATACATTTAATAGCTGGGGCATATTAAGTTGTTATTATAGGGGAAAGTGGTCACCCTTCGTACGTGGGGCACATTCGTACAGTAAGTATATAAGAAAAACTAAGCTTCGCTAAAACACGTGTTTGCTCGTGTGCATAGACATACCAGGTAGCATTTCGCTCAACGAACTTCGAAACAGTCGGGCAAAAGGTATGATAGCTGACAAGCGTAACGTGTTTTCCAGCGCTGTGAGTAATATTTTTACCGAAGTTCGCGATCGCATTGCAAGTAAGTTTTTTACGTTTCTTGCAAAATAGGGATGACGAATTTATGTTTACAATGTTTATTTTGTTTTTAAATTACTAATATTTCCCTACTAAATTTTAATTTATTAAAAAGTTGTAATGCACATTCGTACGCGTACGAATGCTCCCCTTCAAATGTTATTTACGAAAATTACAAGCGAAAGATCAATAATATCGGTTTTAATGACACAAAATTATATAGACCTCTTTAAAACTTGTTTTACGCATTCTATGAGGTTTATTAGAAATGGCAATGTCTTTATCTGTTGTAGCCTTTACAGTTATCTAGGCAATATAAAAAATATAAAAATAAAATTCGAAATGAATGAATAGGTATAGGTACCTATCGTTTTTTCTAAAATGCACAAAAAGGTTTAGACCAAGTTAAAAAAAATTAAAACTGTTACCTGGTCAAATTAATAACACGTCTCTACAGCAGTACAGCACGACTTCTTCGGCACTAATAGCAGTAGAAACGAAGAAAGAGGATTCGTTAGTCCATCACAGAGCTGTCATAGCTTCATATCCGTTGTTATACCTAGAAACGACTCAGTTCTCACTTACTCTACAAGCCAGAACAACCTTACCCTAAGCAGAACTGCACAGCAAAGAGCTGTCATACGACTAGGTAACGTAGTAGATAAAAGGCTCTTGAACAAGCATAGCATTATTAACGGGTAACAGCTAACAGGACATTGATCAACGATGTTCACACCCTACCCAAATTAGGTTTGTTAACAATCGCGCCTTAAAGAGCTATGGTATGGTAACTATGAACATCCAAGATATGGTTAAGTTTGCCAAGTTAGGGGTATAGGCAGTGTTGCCATAAAAATATTTGGATAAATCTGCAGTTATGACATAAAATAAATCTGAAATGCAGACTTCTATGGAAAGATATTACTTCACAAAATGTTTTTTTTATTTAAATAACAATACAAAAAAAAAAGAGTTGAATAGGAAAATGACAGCATACAACGAAAGCAAGTGTACAAAAAATATTGACATGTTTTTTTAAGGACCAAAGTATATTATTTTAAATGCAGACAAAATCAGAAGTGCAGATTTATGGAGAAATCTGATTGTTTAAAGTCCGTAGCTCGGTTGGAAATCTGCAAAACGCAGACAAATCTGCACTTATAGCAACATTGGGTATAGGAAACAAATTTTCGGGTTTGGTACCCATATAGTATTCTCAGTGAATACGCAAAAGCATTGAATTTAAAGTATCCAGCGAAATGGGAATAAGATTTTAAGTGAACTTTAAGTCAATTTGAATATTATTTAGTTATTTTGATATTTAATAAGTTTTTTTTTGCTGTTTATAAAAATTAGCAAGTTAAATAAACTTTTTAAATACCCTGTATGAGTCTTCCCCATGTCGTACGAAAGTACCCCATCTGCTGTACGAAAGTACCCCACAGGTGGGGTGCATTCGTACAAAAATCTAATCCTAGAATATTTTCTATAACTCTGTAAATCTTTGACATAATGGTTTCATACTTTTTTGTTATAAGCTACGATATATATAGACCATATAAATGCATTAACTACATACAAAGGTGAGTTAATTTTTAAGTAAATAATAAAAATTCAAAAAGTGTACGAAGGGTGACCACTTTCCCCTAACGGGTGATTTTTTAGCTGGTTTGGTTTTGGCAACACTGGTTTTGACAGCTGACGTGTGTTTAGTACCTTGTGTCACTGTCAAACAGCTTCAGTTTGGTTTGCAATTTAACCATGGATCGTCTTACAAATGAACAACGCTTGCAAATTATTGAATTTTACTATCAAAATTCGTGCTCGGTTCGAATCCGCTTTTTTATCGAAAAATTGTGTTCAGCGATGAGGCTCATTTTTGGTTGAATGGGTACGTAAATAAGCAAAATTGCCGCATTTGGAGTGAAGATCAGCCAGAAGCATTGCAACAGCTACCAATACATCCCGAAAAAGCCACTGTTTGGTGCAGTTTATGGGCCGGCGGCATTATTGGGCCATATTTCTTCAAAGATGATGCGAATCGCAGCGTTACTGTCAATGGTGAACGCTACCGAGCGATGATAACAAACTTTTTTTTGCCCGAAATGGAAGTTCTTGACTTGCATGATATGTGGTTTCAACAAGACGGTGCCACATGCCACACAGCACGCGAAACAATGGCGCAATTGCGAGGCGAGTTTGGTGAACAGTTAATTTCACGTTTCGGGCCGGTCAATTGGCCGCCTAGATCGTGCGATTTGACACCATTAGATTATTTTTTGTGGGGGTATGTCAAGGCTAATGTGTATAGGGACAAGCCCGCTTCGATTGACGCACTGGAAGCCAACATCCATGCATTCATTCGTGAGATACCGGCCGATATGTGTGAAAGAGTATGCCAAAATTGGACTCAGCGGATGGGCTACCTGAGACGCAGCCGCGGTCAACATTTGCATGAAATTATCTTTAAACATTAAATTGCAAGGTTCAAACTATCGATTCAAATAAATATTTCATTTATTTTTTCGAATTTTTTGTGTTTTTTTTTTTTTTTTTAAGTTCTAAACCTCTTAAAAAATCACCCGTTATATATCTTACTTCAGCTACCACAATCCGATTGTATCTATTCTACCGAAACTAGCATAGAACGAATAAATTATTGGTATTTCATAATATATCAAGAATAAGGTTATTACAATTCCCCCTTTTCTCAATGACGTGTATCAAGCCACACACATACCCCATGCACGGTGTTTACACATATTTCGGGACTCATCTTATAAGTACCTTTCGCTTAACTACCTTTCCCGCTAATTGCCTTTTATTTTTTATGCTTTTATTGAAATTTAAATGAACAAAATTTTTTTAATTTAATTTAATTTTTTAAATCAGCTGAAAAAATATAAAAGTTTTTTTTTTCCTTTAGTGCTTCTCTATGTTTCATGCTTTAAAAATCAAAAATAAAAAAATAAATAATCCTAAATAAATGTCGTTCTCGATTTGGCTTTGTAGATTTTGATCTGAGGTTTCAGATTTCTCCTGCCAAATCGAACATGAAATCTGAATTTTGTTGTCTTTTGTGTATTAGTTGGCAGCAAAAAAAAAAAAACATTTTCACTTACATTGGAAATCATTTACATAAAGTATATTAATGCATAAAATAAATAATTCAGTTAAAAGAGCAGCCCTTCCAACGCTGTGTGTCATATACATTGGTGTTAGTGAAATTATGTGTAAAATCTGAGGAAGAATTGAGATTTCTGAAAAGTGATCTGAGACTGAGATAAAAAAAAAAAGATTGATTTTTGTGGCAAATCGAGCATGAAAAGCAATCTCGATAAAAACAAATTGATTTTGCCACTGGGTAGCTGTCACTGTAAAAATTTAAACGATCAATGTAATTTTGTTTTGTTTATAAATTTGGAGATAAGTGCCTATGCGTGCACTTAAGCGGATTTTTTTTTATCAAAACGGGGCATTCAAGGTGAGGTACTTATCCGGGTTTTACTGTAAACCTAATAATGAGTAGGGTTGCCAAAGTAAATTGTGGCCAGATAAGAAATATAGGAAAAAAATAGATAAAGCTGCAGCAGTGTGGAATATAAAATGGATTCTGGCTTTATTAACCGCACCAAACAGTCAATCTTTGTGAATGCGCACTGATGCTTTGTGAACTCTTGTGAATTTTGTCCATTAACTGACTGAGCCAAAAATGTACTTCGTGCGGAAATAATAAGTTGTTTATTTATTTTTGCCAAAAATCCAGGGTAGGTATCAAGGGTTTTTCGCGAACAGCGTCAAAGAATCAATTTGTTTACCTTTAAATCAGAAACAAATTAAATTCGCCGAGTTGCGTTTAGTTTAATTTTCATTAGTCAAATTAGTTTGACAGCAGGAATTATTACTCTAGTAATTATCAATTACATAAATGAATAATTATATCATGTGGCAACCCTTACTTATACTGTGGCAAAAAACGACAACAAAATATTGGATTCGGATTCGTAGTTTAGTAAGTCTGACAGCTGTCTGACTAGATGCGTCTCAGTTTTTATTGGCCCAGAGTGTTCACGTGTATAGTTTTTGCAGTTGAAGTTTATGGAGGGGAAGCCGACCAATCTAGTCAAGAAAATCCTGCCTGCGTACTCAGTTGACATTTCGAAGAGTCAAATTTAAAATAAACAGAGTGGCCGTTGCAGAATTCTGAGGAGTCGAAAAAAGGCGCGATGAGAGAAAAAGGTGTGATTTCTAAGCCACTCTGGTAATTTAGAATTTTCACACGATATTTAACAAACATTAGTTCGCATAACACTATAATAGTGTAGTGATTGTCAGGCGTGCTACATTTTTAATGTACTTATTTGAAAATAACAATTTTTTAAAGATTTATGAAGGGCCTTTCCGAATAAAAAAGTGCAAAATCCAGCAAAGGTAACGCTGACCTCGAGAATACAAAAACAATTCAACTTGCTTAGTCAACGCGTTCGGATTCATAGTCACGACCAATCTAGTTGATGTTTTACATAAACTAGGTATCCGAACGTCCCCATTAAGTCCAAAATTTAGTGTTACGGGTTCATCCGATGTACCGTGTTCTATTATGTCATTTTTTCATTCAATACCTCTTACGGTTGCTGTTTTATGGGCCAGAAAAAAAAAGCGCATAAGTCGTCGTCTCACATCTAAAATCAAAGCTTTAATCTGCGCTCCTGAAAGCGACGAAAAATTATTGCGAACAGATCCATATTATACAAGACTGGCAACATAAAACCCTGAACCCCCTGATGGTGTTCAGAACAGAAGGGACCATTTACTCCCAAGTGTCTTTTGCTGGGTATGAATACCCGTGATCGAAGTGTCAAGTAGATCATAGCTGTTGCAATTGCGTGCTGAAAACCATACTTTACTTTATTTTGCTGAGTTCGAAGCTGAAAAGAACAATCCCATCCAACTTCGCTTTGAAATTTTGTCAATATCTTCTGAATGTTGTCTTCATTTTCGCAGTAAATTTTGTTTGTCAATTCCACAAACGCATATACAAAAAATATTAGCTCACTGGTTTATTATTGTTTGTTTTGCTTTGGCACTTAGTTCAATCAAGTACCTACCACCCTGCAGGTACCTAATGACTTCCGGTAAAATATGGAAGAAAGTCCCAGTTTATGAAAACCTAAAAATTCTCTGAAGTTCTACAAATTTAAAGTGTAAGCACACCTTCAGCTAGGATTACTACACCCGAATATTTACGGGTAGGTGGCGCCTACAAATCCCACATGGTTGTTGCATCGGTTAAACTGTCATTTACACGGACACAAGCCATTGTACGATTTCTAAGAAGTTGAGCATTCCACGGAAAGAGGCGCTTTATTCGTTTAGTAGGGTGGTTTGAGGTGTCATCGCAACTCATACCCCGACGACTCATACCCCGCACCTAGCGCCATCTACATCTTAACTCTACAACTGGACATTTACCTTCTTACTACTCACCCTTATAGTTCGAGTTGTAATCTATTACATTTAATGTCAGAAATAAGTGTTACCATACACAAATTAATTTGTGTTCGAAGGTTGGTGGTGGCTTTTGTAAACCATTTTGTGAAATGGAGTAGGCAGTTTATATTCACTTATGAATACGGATACACTTGTATGGATGAATATTTTTGCGAATGTTTGTCTTTTATTTTTTCAGATTCTATAAAGTTTAAATAATAAGTTTTTTGAGAAAAGAAATTGACTTTTAGCTTCAGAGAATTTGAGAAAATAAAAGTAAAAAATTCGCGCGAATTTTCTCAAATTCTCTGAAGCTAAAAGTCAATTTCTTTTCTCAAAAAAATTTTTTTTAAGTTCATAGAAATTAATTAATACTAATAACCGTCTTGGAATCGTATAACTCCATTTCATTTACAACACACATAAAACATTTCCCACCCTTATACCTTCTACTCAACATTACATAAAATGTACCTACCTTTTTCCCCCATATACATATTTCCAAATTCCACAAACATAATTAAAGAAACTTTAACCAAGCACTCAACATAATTCTCGATTGATTTGGTAACACCATATTCTAAAGGTGAGTGATGAGATTATTGGTTGTTAGTTGTAAAGTTGCGATGTAGATGGCGCTGGGTGGCAAATTTGGCAGGGGATGAATCGTCTGGGTATGAGTTGCACCCGACCCGTGGTTTGACATCTTTCACTGTCACTTTAATTTGACACAAAATTTTCTATGTAATTTGTTTACTTCATCTTACGTGTCGCTATTGTTATTTGTGTTGCATTTTTATCTTTGCAAAAGCAATATAATGTATAAAAGTACCCCCAATGGAATCGAAACTAGAAGAATATAGATTACGAAAACGCCGCCAACAAAGATACGAAGATTTCAAAGGAGTACTGCGGAGAATGCTTTCTCTTGGATCCGGTGCACGGACAGAAAAAGATAAAGATGAGCAGCATGTCGTCGATGTGCAAGTGAGATTAATGTTTATGTTTTCGACAGTAAAAAAATAAATGCAAGTTTTTCATTCTCAAAGGAACAGGAAAAATCAATATCCGACAAGGAACCTCTTCTGTCGGATATACCTTCAACATCTGAAGATGAAGAAGTTTCGCCAGCACCCGCAATTGAAGGATCGGATCTCGTTGACCATCACAGAGAATTCATAAGGTATACGCTAAGAACAGTTTATTTCTTGTTCTGGGCTACTTGCTATGTAATTGCAATTGAGCTGCAATTTGGAATCGTTTTCCTTATGTTTTCCGCTTTGCTTGGGATATACTTCAACACAAGAACTGGACGAAAATCTAAACACGAAATCAGTGCGTATAGTGTGTTTAATAAAGATTTCGAGAGTATTGATGGCACTCTGAAAGCAGAGCAGTTCGAAAGGGAGATACGATATGGTTCTAATAGTGTGCGGTAAATAAGACGTATTTTGAGCACAATAATAGCTGGTGTTTGTATTTTGTAATCATTGTATGACTGTCTTAGAAATCACAAGAACTGTGTTTTTTTTTTTTAATAAATATACCTACTCAAACTATTTGCGTAATGATTTATTAATGCGTGTAGTTTTTTGTTCATAACTTTTACTCAACACAGTGGAATTAGTTTAAGGTGTAGGTACTAGGTACGTATATTTTGCTGGTTAATGAAGCCGACAACTAGCAGAATCAATGTATCGAAAACTGGACTAAAATTCCTAGTCCTAGCAGCGGAGTTTTATATGTTATGGGTAGTGGCTGCGACAAAGATTCCGTTAGTGGTCTGAGCATTGCTGATAATACATTTAAAGATATCATAATCGATTTGCGGACTACCTACTTTAATTTTTGATAGATTGCGAAGAGATTTTCACCAAAATGCAGTCTCCATTTTATTTTAGAATGCAACAAAACAGATGGCGATATATATCTGGAAGCTCTACAGACGTACAGAAAACCCGAAAGATTAATGTTTTGCTACTTTGCGTGTGCACACAGTTGGGAGCAGTTGAATCTTATACTGACTTTACTTTGAGGAGCGGTACTTAGGTGCACTTGTGCACAATGCTCACAGCTTGACAATGACATTGTATGGGACTCCTACTCTTGCCTGCCTATCTGGTGATTTTCTTACTCTTTATCGAAAACCGATACAGCACTGTCAACTTTCTGGCAGTGCGAAGGCGCTTTTGGCAAGACATGGGGTTTTGGTTCTATACGGCAATGGTAAGACCACTTCTCTCATATGCATCGGTTGTATGGTGGAACAGGCTTTCGCGGAAACGTGTTGCAGCCACTTTTGCCAAACTTCAATTTTCAATTCAATTCAATTCAATTCAATTTTTATTCCAAATATAATACAAAACAATATCTATCAATATTCTTATTAATACACGTAATAGGGGACTATAAGAAATAGATAGTGCTTAAGCATAAATTGAAGCAAAGTATAGAAGTATTCTGTAGTTTGGAAGAAACTAGTGGCGAATACAGCGAGTCATAAGAGAATAAATGATTTATAATTTCACAATGGGAGCAGTTTACTATTACGATACATATCTCAATATAGAATAATTTATAAGTAAGCCAAAAGGTAAGTACATTATTATTATATTGTCACTCGCAATAGGATATTAATTTCATTCAAATCAAAGTTAAACAGCCATTTTTTTACTTTATTATTAAATGTAAAGGAGTTTCTAATACTCCGAATGGTCGGAGGTAACTTATTATATAACCTTGGGGCTACAATAGTATAAAAATTTTTCAACTTATGAGTGTTATGGCGTGGGACTACTGCAAAATAACTGTCGTTGATGCGCAGAGAATAAGCGGTTGAAAAAAGATTTAATATATATAACCACTTCTTATAAAAAAAAATTTTTAAAACTTTATAAAAGTAGAGATGCTTTAACGGAAGAATCCTCGAGCTCCTAACCAACGGAAAGCTATGATCACGTCTCCTCATTTTCCAGATAATCCTTAAAATTTGTTTTTGGGCAACAATCAAAGGATGCAGTTTATTAGCAAAAGTACCTCCCCAACAAACCACCCCATATTGCAATTTTGACTGCACTAAGGCATAGTACACAGTAACCAAGAGGTTTTTTGAACAAACGGGTCTAAGCTGGTACATTACTTGAGTAGAATACAGGAGATACTTTTTCATGACGGAAGTATGGCAGCTCCATTCCATTTTATTGTCGATAAGCAGTCCCAAGTATTTAAACATGGAAACTACTTCAATATCGAAGCATTTTTTTGTGCATATTTTATCTGCAAGGAAGGATTGAGAGCAATTAGCCACATTAGGACAGGTAGCATTGCTGACACATAATTTCTCACAATCGACACTGTGAAATATGAATTCCTGAGTTTCGAAATCCAAAGAGGGAAGGTTAAAAAACATAAGCTTGGTTTTGTCACTTATTACTAACCTGTGCATACCAAACCAATGCCTTAGCACATCCAAGTCGTGGTTAATATCTGCAACCAAATCTAGCATAGAACTACTGGAGTACGTGCATACTACATCGTCAGCAAAACCAATTTGTTTACCCTTTAGATTTTGGTCAAATATTGAATTGATAAAGATCAAGAATAAAGTTGGTCCAAGTACTGAGCCCTGAGGGACACCAGTGTTGATAGCAAGGCAATCGCTTAAATGATCACCTATTTTTACCAATTGCCTCCTATTTCTTAGATATGATGCGAACCAGTTTAGCATAAAGCCTCTGAAACCTGCGTTTTCAAGCTTAATCAGCAAAAGATCATGGTCCACAGTATCGAAAGCCTTAGTTATGTCAATAAAGAGTGAAGCGGTCATTCTCTTGTTATCAATGCTCTCATAGACATGTGTACAAAAATTAAGGAGCGCATCCTCGGTAGATTTCCCAGTTCGGAATCCAAATTGATGACTACTGAAAAAGGATTTATTATCAAGAAAGGAAACGATCCGACTCTTCACTACTTTCTCAAAAATCTTGGAGAACACCGATAGCAGAGAGATAGGCCTATAATTGTTGAGGTTAGACCGATCGCCTTTTTTTTTATAAATTGGAATCACCTCAGCAATTTTTAAGTTGTTAGGAAAGATTCCATTATATATACTTTTATTAAATAAGTGGGCGAGCACATCAACAATATTATATGCAATCTTTTTAACAAAATCATTTGAAAATCCAGTACAGGTTGAAAGAACGGTCTGCCTCCGGGCTCTGCTCTTGATGCTATGATGAATCCTAGGGTGTAGGTACTCTGAAAACCATCTCTTGGTTAAAAAGAGGTGGTTTTTGGTACCACACGCCTTGGTATTTTGAAGAACTTGTGCGAGAATTGTCTTTTGACCCCTGTATTATATTGTTACATTCAGGCTGGGATTCGTAAAGATAAAACACTATTCCGTTTAACTTTTCTAACATAAAATTCACTTTTATTACACTTTTATCGACTATTCTAATATTTCACTTATTAAGTACCAGAACACTATTACTTAAACAATTCTTCAACGTTTCAAATCAATCACTTAATTTACTCTATTACTTTTCACTTATTTATCTTCACAAACTATTAAGGACTATTCACATGAGAGCGAGCGAACGAATTGCTGAAACGCGAACAAACCACTTTTGATGCATTTATGAACAGAAAATTGTACATTTTACTATTCCAAGAGGAGGATAGTTAATTATCCCATCAAAATGTATTAAGAAAACATGTTAATAATCAGTTTAAATAACGAAATTTCGAATTGCAAAATTTTTGCCCCGAACGAATACACCCTTGGCGCGAATTGTCAAAGTTTATTCACAATCCACATCATTCAATTCGCGTTCCACAAACTAACGAATAAAGCATTCGTTCGAACTTAACCTCAAACTCAAAATGTTATAGAGACAAATAACGGCGACTGTCATTGGATTCGCGGGTTTCTGCGACCAAATTAAATGTATCATGTGAATGGACTGTCAAAACTTGCGAATATTCGTTCGTTCGTAGGTAGTTGGTCGCTCTCATGTGAATGATCCTTTACTATCTCGAACTTTAACCAATCACTGTTATAAATCAACTGTCTCGCCCTCTTCTAAAAGCTGTCCTTTTATACCCGCTCCGCCACCTGACGAGAACTTTCTAGCTAATTCTAAGTGGTTCTAGAACAAGGTTCAGTGGTGACAGATTCCAGTCTCCAATTGGAAGTGACACTTGAGTGGAACTTGTTTTGTGACTTTAAGGCCTGGTTTCACCAAACTGTCTAAGGCCTGGTTTCACCAAACCGTGACTAAGGGCTTGTTTCACCACTTAAGTTACACGATACCTTCCACGCCACAATATCCCCCTCTTAAACTTGTTCGTCCCGAACAAACTCGTTAACATTTTCACCATTATAACGATGGAGACGATCCACATGAACGACTTTCAGCTTGCCTCTTCCTCGTTGGATGCGATAGACAACGTCGTTGATGCGCTTTACGATTGTATAGGGCCCTTCCCAGTCTTGTTGCAACTTAGGCGATAAACCTTTCCTTCGATGAGGGTTATAAAGCCATACCAGATCTCCTTCCTGGAATCCTGTAGTTGTCGTTTTAGTATCGTACCTCGTTTTCATGCGGTCACTGGCTATCTTAATCTTATCCCTAGTGTCTCGATGCACGTCCCTGATGATATCCCTGAGGTCTGTAACGTATTCCTCATCATTCTTGGGCTCTTCGCATGGATATCCAAACATCAACTCGCTAGGTAGGCGGACTGTTCGACCAAATAAGATTTCAGATGGAGTATGTCCTGTGGTGTTATGCACTGCTCCTCGATAAGCCAATAAAAACATGGGAATCTGCTTATCCCAGTCTCTCTGGTCTTCGCCAACGACTTTAGAGAGGTGTTCATTCAGTGTCCTGTTGAAGCGCTCCACCATCCCATCTGATTGTGGATGAAGCGGGGTTGTCCTTGTCTTGTGAATCCCGAGTAACTGGCACACTCCTTGGAAAATCTTCGACTCGAAGTTCCGTCCTTGGTCTGAATGCAGTTCCATTGGTACACCGAATCTGCTTACCCAGTTATTGACGATTTGCTCCACCACGGTTTTAGCTTCTTGATTTGGGATAGCAAATGCTTCAGGCCACTTACTGAAATAGTCCATAACAACGAGGATGTAACGATTTCCATTGTTTGTTTCAGGAAACGGTCCCGCAATATCAACTGCTATCCTTTCGAAAGGGGCTCCAACATTGTATTGATGCATTTTCCCACGGACTTTCAGTCTCGGACCTTTGCTGGCCGCACATGTAACGCATTTCCTGCACCAAGTTTCAACGTCCTCCCTTGAATGAATCCAGTAAAAGCGTTCCCGTACTTTTTCGAGCGTTTTATTGATTCCCAAGTGGCCTCCAGACACTCCATCATGCAATTCCCTGAGCACTTCCATAACCTTTGACCTGGGTACAACAAGCTGCATTACGAACGACTTTCCATCCGGGCTTTCCCATCTTCTTTTTAGAATGCCGTCTTGTACGTGAAGGGAGTCCCACTGCGCCCAGTATGCCTTCAGCTCGGGGCTCCTATTGGATATCTCCTGCCAGTCTGGTTTTCCCTCATGCTCCTTCCAGGCGATAATCGGTTCGATATCCGGATCTTCCCTTTGAGCCTCCCGTATTTCCCGCGCACTCCAGCCACCAATGGGCATAGCTCTCACCCTTTGAACGGACGCGACATCTTTTTCCTCGTGTCGTAAGCAATGTTTGCAATTTGCTTTGCACGGTCGACGGGAGAGAGCGTCTGCATTAGAGTGAAGACTTCCCTTTCGATGTTGTATTTCGTAGTCGTACATCTGCAGCCGTTCGATCCACCTTGCGACTTGGCCTTCAGGATTCTTAAAGTGCAGTAGCCACTTTAAAGATGCATGGTCTGTGCGGAGGATGAATTTCCGCCCATAAAGGTACTTATGGAAATGTTTTGTCGCCAATACCAAAGCAAGGAGTTCGCGCCTGGTAACACAGTAGTTCCTTTCTGGCTTTGAGAGAACTTTACTGAAGTAGGAAACTACTTTCTCTTGGCCATCGTGCACCTGGGAAAGGACGGCTCCAATTCCCACATTACTAGCGTCTGCATCCACAATAAATGTTTTCCCAGGGGTGGGGTACGCTAGTATGGGGGCGTTGCACAACTGTAGTTTAAGTTCCTTGAAGCTCTTTTCGCACTCACCTGACCATTTGAATTGTTTGCCTTTTTCTGTCAGTTGATGCAAGCTCTTTGCGATTCTGGCAAAGTCCTTTACAAATCGTCTGTAATAGGTCGCAAGTCCCAGGAAGCTTCTCAGTTGATGTTTGTCTTTGGGTACCGGCCAGTTTTTCACTGCATCGACCTTCTCCGGATCAGTCTTGACTCCTTTGGAAGAGATGATGTGCCCGAGGTACTTCACTTCTGGTCTAAATAAGGAACACTTCTTCGGGTTAAGTTTTAGTTGCGCACTTCGTAGTCTTTGGAACACCTCCTTAAGGTTATCTCGATGTTCGTTAAATGTTTTTCCTACTACGATGACATCGTCCAGGTAGACCAAGCAGGTTTTCCACGTTAGTCCCAGCAGAACGCGCTCCATTAGACGTTCAAAGGTAGCTGGAGCATTGCACAGTCCAAATGGCATTACTGTAAACTGCCAAAGCCCGTTTCCTGCTGTGAATGCTGTTTTCTCGCGGTCTTCTGGATGGATCTGCACTTGCCAGTAGCCACTCTTCAGATCGAGAGTCGAAAACCATTTGGCTCCGGATAGTGTGTCCAGGGTGTCGTCAATTCTTGGCAGGGGGTAGCTATCCTTCTTGGTGACGTTGTTGAGTTGGCGATAGTCCACGCAGAATCTCGTAATTCCGTCTTTCTTCTTGACTAGGACGACCGGCGATGCCCACGGACTTTTTGAGCTTTCAATCAGTCCCTCCTTTTCCATCGTCGACACCATTTCTGCAACCTCCGTCTGCTTAGCCAATGGTAGTCGTCGGGGAGGCTGACGAATCGGTCTCGCATCTCCGGTGTCGATTCGGTGTTGTACGAGATGTGTTCGGCCATACTCGCCGTTCTGTGAAGCAAATATATCAGCAAACTCATTGATTAGACTCCCTGCCATGGACCGCTGCTCCTGATCCAGCTCGCACTCTCCGAGTATATTCTTTTTCATTTCCGATATCTCCATAGGTCTAACCGGTTTCACATCACTTGCATTGGACAACTTTGTGACCGCAGTAATCGGTACGCACTTTCCAATCACTTCTCCTTGCTTTAGTTTCACGCTTTTGTGTTCCACATTGAGGACACGAACGGGAACCATGTTGTTTTTGGGTTCAACCAGCATCTTTCCGACAATATAGCTCTGATAATAATTTTCTGGATCTGGCTCGACTAGGTAGAATCGGTGGCTCCCAGGGTCACCTTCCAGCTTTGTCCAAATAACTGTCTCTGACGAAGGTGGTAATATTTCGTCCTCACTTACAACTGTCCGTAGAGCTGCGACGTTCTCGTTCCCGTAAACCATCGGAATCTCGACGTTCTTGTACTTTATAACTTGCAAACCGATGTCGAGTACTATATCGTGCGTCTTCATAAAGTCGATTCCGATGATGCATTCGTCACATATATCAGCCACTAAGAATGCATGGGAGAAGACTATTCCTGCAAGGTTTATCGTCAAGAGTACCTCACCATACACCTTTGCTGTTGCTCCAGTTGCTGTTTTCAGACAGTAGCTGCTGGTGTTGTGCAGCCAAGATTGGCGAACGATGTCCCTTCTGACTATGGAAGCGGTGGCACCTGTATCGATGGTGGCCACATACTTTTTCTGGCCGATATGGGCTTCCACTGTCAAGCTTCTATTACATCGTTTGGTCTGGGAAACCTGAATTGTGGTCCTGGGGGCGTCGATTCCAGAAACCAGCTTCTGCCCCGCGAAGTTGGTTCTTACTCGTTTCCCGACTGATGGCTTTGTGATGTTCCATCCGCCGAACGCTCAAACGCCTCCTCGTTCCTAGCTCTGCAATGTGGACAACTGCCCTGTCTACGTTCGGCTCTGCACTGTCGTTGTAGATGTCCAATTTTGTTGCAGTTCCAGCAACGGATCGGTCCCCTTCGAGAACTGTTACGGTCGACTACTTCTGTTCTCTGGCACGAGCATTCAACGGATGTTATTTCTCTCACGCGGTGAAATCCTTTAGATGCTTGGTCAGCAGCTCTCATGGTTAAGGCAAATGCCAGTGCCTCAGGAAGAGTTCTCTTTCCAGCCATTCGTAGAGCCATCTGCAGTTGTCTGTCCTCTATGGCTTGTGTAAATGCCTCAATAGCCATTTCATTGATGACATCCTCGCCGGCATTGGGATAAGACAAGTGCGCTAGCCGTTCGATATCAGCTTGCAGTTGCTGGAGTGTTTCTCCCCTCTTCTGGATTCGACTGCGAAGTTGCACTCTATATACTTGCTGCATATGGTCGTCACCGAATCGCATCTCAATAGCCTTCACCAATGCATCGTAGTCGCGTTGTTTTTCTGCTGAGACAGTTTGAAGCAATTCTGCAGCTGTACCTCGTAATGCAAGCGTTAATGCAATCGACTTATCTTCGTCGTCCCATCCATTGGTCGTTGCAGCTGCTTCGAACTGTTTCTTATAAATTGGCCATGATGTTTGACCATCAAAAACGGGTGGTTGCATCTCCTTCCTTCTTGGACAATCAGCAGAATATTCCCGAGCCTTCTGCTTCTTGACTTTTTCGAGTTCTTTAGTTATGTTCTCGATGTTTGTGCCTAACTCTCTAGCTATGTTCTTGATGTTTGTTCCGAGTTCTTTGGCTACGTTCTCGATGTTTGTCTCGTGCCTATGAAACGTTTCATTAATTTCCTCGAACTTGGTTTCATGCTGGCTTAATTTCTCATCAATAGCGTCGATTTTTACATCTAGAACATTCTTGAATTCTTCCACGGCGTCTTTTTATGCGGCGACAATGGAATTTTTCTGTTCTTCTAAAGAATTCTTTTGTTCTTCTAGAGAGTTCTTCTGTTCTGCGAACTTAGATTCCATAGAATTCTTCTGTTCTGCAAACTTAGATTCCATGGAATCTTTCTGTTCTGCCATCTTGGCAAGAAGTAATTCCATCATTGCGCTAATATCAACGCTTGTACTTACTTGTTCTTCTGCCACGTCGAATAGCATGGTTTTTGGATCTTCTCCCTCGTTTTGGACAGCTTCCTGCAGACGAAGTATGAGGTCACTTTTCCCTCCAGCTGTGGAGAGATTCCGCTTTTCTAGTTCACTTTTCAATTGGGGTATGCTTAGTTGTAGCAATATACGACCCATTTTGTTTGTCTCTTGTAATTTAGAAAATCACAAATTCACTCTCTCTTTTTTTTTTTTTTTTTTTTTTTTTTTAAAAACTTCACTTAGACACTTAGCACAGAATAAGTTTTATCCCACTTCTGACACCAATGTTACATTCAGGCTGGGATTCGTGAAGATAAAACACTATTCCGTTTAACTTTTCTAACATAAAATTCACTTTTATTACACTTTTATCGACTATTCTAATATTTCACTTATTAAGTACCAGAACACTATTACTTAAACAATTCTTCAACGTTTCAAATCAATCACTTAATTTACTCTATTACTTTTCACTTATTTATCTTCACAAACTATTACTATCTCGAACTTTAACCAATCACTGTTATAAATCAACTGTCTCGCCCTCTTCTAAAAGCTGTCCTTTTATACCCGCTCCGCCATCTGACGAGAACTTTCTAGTTAATTCTAAGTGGTTCTAGAACAAGGTTCAGTGGTGACAGATTCCAGTCTCCAATGGGAAGTGACACTTGAGTGGAACTTGTTTTGTGACTTTAAGGCCTGGTTTCACCAAACTGTGACTAAGGCCTGGTTTCACCAACTGTGACTAAGGGCTTGTTTCACCACTTAGGTTACACGCCACAATATGGATATGCCGTCTGACGAAATAGCATCAGAAATCCTTTCGTTATCCTTATGGCTATGAGCTATATTGTGACAAAAAGGTGGAGGGCTAGAAGCATATGCGTTT
The DNA here is from genome assembly GCA_949126925.1 of Cheilosia vernalis. NCBI lineage: Eukaryota > Metazoa > Arthropoda > Insecta > Diptera > Syrphidae > Cheilosia > Cheilosia vernalis. The sequence continues at coordinate 86,921,248 of OX421358.1, read as the reverse complement.
GCAGCGATAGCCAAGCTTTATTAAAATCACTGATTAACCCTATTACCTCGTATAAGTTAGTGCTCGAACTCAAGCTATATCTGAACTTAGTCGGAAGGCTAAACACATTGAATCTTGTTTGTGTCCCAGGCCAGGCCAGGACCTGAACCGCCGTTGGGTCTGTCTGCATCTGCGGTTAGGCCATCCATTGATACTTGGGTTTCTCGTGACAACGTCGGTGACGTGACTGTGTAGGCAGACCAAACAACTGCGTCCGGACATCTGTAAAAAGTCCGCGTCTTTCCTTCTGTCTCTTAGAAGAATCGACTGCAGACTGCTTGTGGGTGTCCTTTCGGGCCACCAATATTTTGCCAAACATTTGAATTTGTTGGCCTTGAGCGATACTACCATTAGTCCTGCTTGTGGGGAGGACGACGATACAGCGGGACTTCCTCTGTAGCTGTCCTGCCTTTGCTCGCATCAGGTGGCGGCTCTTTGAGGCTGATGTGGTGATGAGTGCCGAACATCTAAGCTTTTAATCACTGAAGCTCCTTCTAATCTTTTTTCGAAAGATGGAAAAAATAAGTAGGTACTGTAATGTAAGGTGTCTGCTTGGCGGTAGGTACAATGGACCAGTAGTTGTGCCTGAGTGCTCCATCGGATAGTAACAACCTCCGACAAAATAAATAAATAATAAATAGGTAGAGTTTTCCAGTAAGAGGTGTTATTGTGAATGACTCGCTATTTCGTTAGCTGTCACTTTTGGAGCTTCTATTCTTTGAAATTTGACAAGGAGAAACTACGCCATTACTAAAAATGAAAGCCGGCCGATCATCAACAACGTCGTGTCTTTGCTGATTGGGTCCTTGAAATGCATGCAAATGATCCGGGATTCCATCGAAAAATCATCTTGACTGATAAGGCCCGTTTCCATCTCGGTGGCTACGTCAACAAGCAAAATTGTCGCATCTGGGGCTTGGAAAACCCAAGAGTTATTGTTGAGAAGCCTCTTGCCTCTCCATCCTCATCGTGTGACTGTTTGGTGCGGTTTATGGTCCGGCGGGGTCATTTGACATTACTTTTTCGAAAATGAGGTTAAATCAACAGTTACGGTGAATGCATTGCGTTACCGAGAGATGATTAATGATTTAGCGCTACGTGCCACACAAGCAACGAAACTATTGATCATTTACGGGAAAAGTTTCCGGACCGTGCTGTCTCTCGAAGAGGTGATCAAAATTGGCCACTTAGATCTTGTGATTTAACACCTTGCGACTTCTTCCTTTGGGGCCACGTGAAAGATAAGGTCTACGCCAACAGCCCACCGTCGATTCAAGACCTCAAAGATAAAATTCGGGTGGCTATCGAGGACATAGGGCAGCCACTTTGAGATTTAGTTATGGAAAATTTCATGAAAAGGATAATGGTCCTGTATGCGTGCTCGTGGTGGCCATTTGGCTGATGTTGTTTTTCATTGTTAACGGCATACCTTCCTCTTTATTATGAAACTAGCTGTGCCCGCAACTTCGTACGCGACGTGAGACTGTGTAATTTCCAATAAAAGAGATACTAATAGTTAAGTTTCAATACATGAGATAATTATATTTTTTATGATCATTTTTTTACAAAGCTTCTTGAAATACAATATGTATTTGAGGTTCTGTTGCCTGGAGCATACAAAAATTTGTACCCACACCAACAATAAATCAAACAACATAATTCACCAATATCGTCTTTACTTCTTGAATTCTTCAATTCTTTACTGTAAGGTAGGTATTACCGTAGGTACTATAACAACCGTTAAAACAAAAAAAAAATATATCAGGCACTCCGGGAGTGCCGACAGAAGTTATTACTTGAACATTTACGTGTGTATTTTTCGAATCGTCAGGAATTTTACTGCGCAGGAAATATTTAAAACTGTTTTGAGAGTAAAAACAGCGAACAAAAAATGGACAACAGCGCCACCTATCGGATCCAAAACTATCCTATCTTTCTAGCTGCATACAACCATGCACACGAACAAAGTTTCATTGAGATCGGTTGAGTTTCTCAAAAAGTCGACAACAGCGCCACCTATCGGGTCCAAAACTATCCTAACTTTCTTGCTGCATGCAACCATGCACACATACAAAGTTTCATTGAGATCGGTTGAGTTTCTCAAGAAAATCGACAACAGCGCCACCTATCGGGTCCAAAAATATCATATCTTTCTAGCTGCATACAACCATGCACACATACAAAGTTTCATTGTGATCGGTTGAGTTTCTCAAAAAAATCGACAACAGCGCCACCTATCGGGTCCAAAAATATCATATCTTTCTAGCTGCATACAACCATGCACACAAACAAAGTTTCATTGAGATCGGCTGAGTTTCTCAAAAAAAATCGACAACAGCGCCACCTATCGGGTCCAAAACTATCCTATCTTTCTAGCTACATCCAACCATGCACACATACAAAGTTTCATTGAGATCGGTTGAGTTTCTCAAAAAAAAGTCGACAACAGCGCCACCTATCGGGTCCAAAACTATTCTATCTTTCTAGCTGCATGCAAACATGCACACATACAAAGTTTCATTGAGATCGGTTGAGTTTCTCAAAAAAAGCGACAACTGCGCCACCTATCGGGTCCAAAACTATCCTAACTTTCTTGCTGCATCCAAACATGCACACAAACAAAGTTTCATTGAGATCGGCTGAGTTTCTCAGAAAATGGACAACAGCGCCACCTATCGGGTCCAAAACTATCCTATCTTTCTAGCTGCATCCAACTATACTCACATCCAAAGTTGAATGGAAATCGGCTGAGTTTCTCAGAAAATGGACAACAGCGCCACCTCTATCGGGTCCAAAACTATCCTATCTTTCTAGCTGCATCCAACTATACTCACATCCAAAGTTTAATGGAAATCGGCTGAGTTTCTCAGAAAATGGACAACAGCGCCACCTATCGGGTCCAAAACTATCCTAACTTTCTTGCTGCATCCAAACATGCACACAAACAAAGTTTCATTGAGATCGGCTGAGTTTCTCAGAAAATGGACAACAGCGCCACCCATCGGGTCCAAAACTATCCTATCTTTCTAGCTGCATCCAACTATAATCACATCCAAAGTTTCATGGAAATCGGCTGAGTTTCTCAGAAAATGGACAACAGCGCCACCTATCGGGTCCAAAACTATCCTATCTTTCTTGCTGCATCCAACCATGCTCACATACAAAGTTTCATTGAGATCGGCTGAGTTTCTCAGAAAATGGACAACAGCGCCACCTATCGGGTCCAAAACTATCCTATCTTTCTAGCTGCATCCAACTATACTCACATCCAAAGTTTCATGGAAATCGGCTGAGTTTCTCAGAAAATGGACAACAGCGCCACCTATCGGGTCCAAAACTATCCTATCTTTCTATTTGCATACAACCATGCATACATACAAAGTTTCATTGTGATCGGTTGAGTTTCTCAGAAAATGGACAACAGCGCCACCTATCGGGTCCAAAACTATCCTAACTTTCTTGCTGCATCCAACCATGCACACATACAAAGTTTCATTGAGATCGGCTGAGTTTCTCAGAAAATGGACAACAGCGCCACCTATCGGGTGTCGGTTTCTCGGTGTCGATGACGCGGTGTCGTTTTAGAAGTAACCCGAATTCATTGATTTCTTCCCATCTAAAAGTGCCCAACGCGCCTAAGGACGTAGGTAATAACATAAAAAAAAAAATTTCTATATACACCACCATATGTACGATTGTACGTCCATCAGCGCACGTCATCAGCCACCTGCGCATTTCCTCAGAAACACATTGTCGTTGTTGATTACATTTTACATACCCATTCACGTCGCATACTTCTCTTTCGTTTCACTTAATTCGGAGAAAACACCACGCAGTTTTTTTTTTACATGAACGTGCTTGTGCGATGTGCGCCACCCAACCACCCCAAAGCAGAACAACGATCAAGAACCGCGGTTGCTGATAAAGTTCGATTTGAGAAAATAAATTTATTTTTTTCGTGTTAGATTTTAGGTTGTAGCTCAGCTTCTAGAGTACATAGAAAACTGATTGATGGCTTGAAATAACTGTGAAAGTGTTGGCTCTCCTAAGGATTTTATTTTGTTTGCATTGATTAAGAATTGTTTGAGTAATGGCGAGATGAAGGCAGTAAAGTTAGTAAAAAAAACACATTTTGGTCAAAAACGCTCCCAAAAAATAGGCTTGACAATGAAAGGAATAGCCTATGTGTTGCTCAAAATCTTAACTAACATTTCAAAAAAAGTTTCATCAAAATCTGTGCAGTAGTTTTCACGTCAACCGCGAACATAGAAAACGGCTACAGTTTTATTATATTTATTATTATTATTATTATTATATTTATAAACATCCGATCATTTATCTCAAAAAATGGCATTTTTCTTTGAATACCAAAATAACACCTCTTAAGGACCATTCACATGAGCGCGAACTGCGAATAGGCGAACTGCGAACAAATCAATTTATCTGTGTTTGTGAATTGAAAATTGCTATTTGTTTTACAGCAAAAGCATTATATTCACTTGTAACACCTAATCTAAAAAAAAACCGAGACTTGGTTGATTAAAATACCGAAATTAACAATTACAGCAATTCTCCCGCGAATAGAAAATTCTTGCCGCGAACTGTCACACTTTATTCACAATCCACATAAAACAGTCGCGATCCACAAACCTGCGAATAGAAAATTCGCTCGAACTTAACCTTCAACAATAGAAATGATTCGCGGGTAGCTGCGACCATGTTTCATGTGAATAAAATGTCAGAACCTTTGAATATTCGCCTGTTCGCAGTTCGCAGTTCGCGCTCATGTGAATGGTCCTTTATTGCAAATTCCTCTATATTAATGCACTTACCACAATATTGTAGAAGGCTCTTGTCCTTCTAAGCTTCCATCGAAAACCAGCCACGAAATAAAAGCCGAAATTTTTAGTGTACGAAATAACAATATTGTATTTGTTTTGTCATTTTGTTATTTTTTGTTTATTACATCAAAAGTGCAGATTATACATATTAATTATGTTTGCTTATACTAATTTTACAGTAATTTGTGATTCATCGTAGTCCTCTAAATTATTAGAAACAAAACAAAGCAACAAAGGTGTACCTATTTTATGTATATTTATTTATTATTTAACACAGCTTTGCTGACATGACAACGTAACAGATATTTTTAACATTGGTAAAGCATTACTTAAAAAAATTATTACCAATTCTAACTAAATGAAAAGTAGTAAAACTTATTTGTTTAAACTATAAAATCTCTGTCCTAGGAAACTTCATACCATTGCGCTTATTTAGTATAGCAGCGTCTTTCAGTATCAATTTTATACAAAAATATATTTTATAAAGCTGAGTGGCTCTGTGTTTAATATTTGAACAAAATTCAAAGACTTTTTCTTAATTATATTGATCAATAACATTGGCTGGGATAGGGATGTGGGATGTGGCTATGCAATAATAGTCGAAGCTAGAGCAGTCTACCCGTTCTATTGACCATTAAATAACTAGAGAAACGTCAAGGTAACGTCAAACTTTATAGCGAATAAAATTGACATTTAACTTAAGAGAACTAATGCGTTGACTGTAGTTGTGACTGTTCAAATAGAGGAAATTTAACTAAAGGAGCAGCAGAGTAAATTGACATTGTGCCATCCCAATAATCATTTTTAACCTTCCGACACTAAACATTTTCTAGGTCACAATATGTAAGATTTAGCCTGAACACTAAAAATAAATATTAAGCTACTATTAGACGATATGCTGAATCAGCATACGTATGCTGAAAAATGTGTCCCAATCACAACATATCGTCTAGTAGCGAAATTTCTGTCATCGCTATTAGACGAAATGTTGTGATTGGGACACATTTTTCAGCATACGTATGCTGATTCAGCATATCGTCTAATAGTAGCTTTAGTACCGCGGACTGTATCGTACATTACACACATTTATTTATAGAGATCGGAACTAAAAACAACAAGAAGTATGTTCTCATTAATAAAAAAATAAGTCCGGAAAAAAGGGGGTTACCTACACTATTTAATAAATTTATATTATAGATTCCTGCAGTAACACTTCCAGATGCATCTCGGTATAGAATTTCCCTTTCTAAAACCCATTCTTGTGTTATGCATATGCAGAGCAATTCTTAAACGAATCAATTAAAGGGACTGGTTGATTGCTGATAGATAGAGTGGGATGGTTTCACACACACATAATGTAGGTAGCAATCATAGGACACTAACGAGGAGGGTGACTTAAGACATCCCTAACTGCTTTTGAGTTCACAGCAAATATTGAATCAGTGCATAGTTAAGGAAAGATAAGCCAAGGTTCCATTCAATTTAATTTGGGTGTAAAAGCCTTTGTTATGTTTGAGTGGCAACAATATTTTACAACATACAAGGTTCGTTCGGGTACTTTTTTGCAAACGTAAATTTATTTAAAATTTGCTAAGAAACTGTGCAAATGCGACCACGTACTGAGAAAATTTAAAAAAATGAGAGAGAAATCCATTTCCCCTCTTTTCGTTTTTTCGTAATTTTCTACTCTCCGAATTTCGACTTACTGAAAAATGAAAACTGCCAAATAAGTAACAGCTCAAAAGTTTGACAAGTAAAACTATTTATTTTCGTCTTCAACGACGTCAGAGGAACAAGTTATAACTGAATGTTCTCCTAGAACATATCAGCGCATTCAAATGGAAAGTTTAGTAGGTATTTAGCTTGTAAAAAATGCAATTCCAATTTATTTTGTAGATGCTGGATTTTACGATTACGCCAAAATGACATTTTTTAAACTTTTTGTAAGAAAACCGATCAGGTACTTCTCTTGAAATTGAGAGAATTCTCTCTCGATTTTAGAAATTTGACATTTTTCATTTTTCTATGCTGAAAGTACACGAACGGACCTACAGTTATATTTGTAATCACTGTCAATGCAGTCGCTTTAGATTTCAAAAACCCTGTAGATTGAAAGAAAAACGGGTGCCTTGAAATAAGGCCAAATTATTACACAATATGTACACATTTTATAGTTTGAAAGCGCAATAACACCAATTTGGCGTTATTGCACTTTGTCGGAGTGAAATAAGACCAACTATTGAAAGTTGGCTTTATTACACTTTTGCATAGCGAAATAATGCCAATTTTTAAAAGTTGGCCTAATTTCATGGCACCGAAAATGAGTGGTAGATAAATGTTCGAAAAATGGTCATAGATTGGATGTTTATGTGAATGTCCTAGCTGTACACTCCCGGCTAGGCCCGTGCGCGTGCCCATATACTTTGTTGATTGAATATGTTCTTGTAGGTACCTATCAAGCTTAATACACTGCCCGAGCTAAGCAAACTTTTAGCTGCCCTCCAACTTTTCTCTCCAAACAAAAGCAAAATCCTCATTAAATTTTGACATATAGTACGCTATGTGCTGGATAAGTGGCACAGAAAATTTAATTCTTTCTTATTTCAACAATTTCAGATTCTAAATGCTCTTCGTTGAGGTAGTCATTAAAACAAGGACATGCTTGCTTACTTTTCGGCAACTCAAAAACGAGTATGCACCCAATGTGTCCTACCTTTTGAATTAAGTCCCGCCCACATTTCGCAAAGTGCTTGCATTCCCATGAGTATGTCGAGAAATAGCTGTAGTACATATTGGCCAACTTTTAACTTTTGTCGCTCTGCATGTCACAAAATCAATCGAAATAATTTTCGGTTATACCTATGTTCAGTGTCGCTAATTTAAGATATAGATCAATGTACATTAAATTAAGAAGTCGGCATGGTTATAAGTAGGTACTTTGATAAAATGCAGATGGAAGATTACGATGTTGGAAAACTAATAAAATTGGTAAAAGAAAATTTGATTTTATGGAATCTTTGTCATCCACTTTATAAAAAAGCACAGCAGTTTGTTTGAATTTGACACATCGCACTACTTCATTGTGTACACTTTTTGTGTGTGCAGCGCCGCAAACTTTGACAGCTTGTACTACAGCCGCATACCGCTACTACAGCGGCCTCATTAGGTTTGTTTGACGTGGGCCCTAGTGCGCACTAGTGCGCACTGGGTTAACCCTAATGTGTTCGATATAGCACTGAACTCGCCCTGGTACTGAAAACCTGTGTTTGACATGACTTCTAGGGCGCCCTAGTTGTGCACTGAACTGACCCCAGTTATTTTGTCGGGGCAAGAACTCAGTGCTGAGTTGCGCTGTCATTTCGCTTGCTGTTATTCGTTTATTTGAATATCGTAATAAAGATAAATACAATAAATTTGATATTCAAAGGGGAATTGTTTGAAAACAACAACGTTTATGGACTAAAACCTTATTTTAAAGATAAATGGAATGAAAAAAATCTGGAATCAAAGCTGATTACATTTTTTAGTGCATCGCATATATTGCAAACAGTTTTATCAACTTGTTTGCATTATGGCAAGCACAAGATCAGAATTGAGTTCACTCGTTTTTAACAATAAACAGAACAAAGTGTTATCATCTTCGTACTTCGTTCACCAAAACATAAGTATTTTTCAAATTCAAAAACTGCCAGACTTCAGGGCAGCATATTTTGCGTTCGATATGATAGCCGAAATTTCAGGGTTGTGCAGGTTTTTGGGTAGGCGGGAAAATCAGCTGACACTTCTCAGTGCGCACTAGTGGGCACTAGTGCTAGCCACGTCAAACAAACCTATTATGTTTAGGCAGTTCCTCGACGGGAAGTACATACAAAGATTTGAAAATGATTTAAATTAGAGAGAGTTGAATTTTTGAAGTAAGCTATTTTCTAAGAACATCTGTGACATTTATCCATTATGTCAAAATTTAGCTAGGACTTTAGCTCATGTCTGGGGAGAACAGTTGGAGACCAGTTAAAATTTATGTGGTTTTCCATTGGGAACAAAAATCAATCTTTTTTTCGATTCAGAGCACTTTTTGCAGATCTCGATATTATTTTTGGTCAGTTAATGGCCCACTTCGGGGCCAACTTTGACAATAGTTTTCAAAACGACGCGGCTATTTTGGACAGGTAGATGTACCCACCGACGTTGTAGACATAGAAAAACTGAGACGCAACCTAGAGATGTTCTGAATCATAAATATGAGGCGAATAGAGTAGAATTGACTTTATTTATAAATATAAGGATTACAATAATTTTTGGTTAGCAAGACTTTTAACAGGGTGCAATTCTGTAAGGCGATTTGCGATAGTTGATAGTCGCAATCACATTTTTTGCTCTACGTAAGGTGATTATCACAGTGACTATCGTTTTTTTGCGATCGTTTTCGTGTGACACATATTTATGTATCATTTTCAGATTTTTGTTGATTTCGGTTTCACCAAAAGTGAATATGTTTACTTCGCTACAATTATTTACTCATTCAAGAGATAATGAAGAAGACAGGAATTATTGCAATTGACACTAGACCCAAGGCCCAACTATGATAAAATTTGTACCTTTGGAATCAACCAAAGAATTTTTCTTCCAAGAGGACAAAATACCTGGAAGTAATAGGTACAACGAACATTATAATGTGTTTACATTAAGGGTATTCACTTAAACGCGTAAAACCCTCATAAACTGCGTAAACTGCAGAAATTTACCACCTCGTAAACGAACTGTCAGATTTTGTATGGAGAATAGTTTACGCAGGCCGCGACCAATTAGGCTCGGAAATCGACTGCAGAAGGTTACGCAAATTTACAAATGTCAAACTGTGACAAACGGTTGTGTGAATTACTTTTCATGTTTTCAGAGTTGCAGCAATGACGGTAAAAATTGAATGAAATATATAGTTGTTCTTGTTTTATCGTTATTTGCAGTGAATTACGCAATGTCATTTCCGAGGGGCGTTCACTTAAAGCACCGCAGAAATTTACGAATTTACGAACTGCGTAAAATTATGAGTTTAAGTGAATACCCTTATTATGATAATTCAGCCGAACGAAAATGAACATATTTTTTTCAACCGAAAGGGCAGGCATAGCGCATAGCATACACTGTATGGTTGTAGGTTTTTTTTTCAAAATAACATTATTTTCCCAGGAAATTGTCAGTTATAATTCAAATAATAACTGACAGCAAAAATTCTGTTTCAAAACGATGAAGTGATGCCAAATTTTTATAGTAATTTTGCGATCACCTTACGTAGAAGCAGAATGATGTGACTGTCGTATTTGACTATCACAAAAGCGACTATCAACTATCACCTTACGGGATTCCACCCCTGGTGTTAAAACAGTCGGTCTTCTTTTTTTAAAAACAATACCGGAGGAAATACACCGGCCGTACACCACTAATCCTGACAGTTATGGTTCAGCAACGAATGAGCCTTTAAAAACCAAATTACATGGGTAAATTGATTTCGTCATAATACTCAGCACCAGTGTTATTAGGGCTCTCTCTTCATTTATCCCACGAAGCGTAGTTATTTTTCCCATTTCACTACTTAAATTTCCTCGATAATTTTTTGCGAAAAATTCAAACTTTTGGTATTACACAGAAAAAATAATAAAACCTTTAAAACTAAGTATCCTGCTCGCGCTAAATTTTATATCCCATACAAAAATGTCTACAAAGATAAAATTTAGCGAAGCAGTTTAGTAAAGCAGTATCCTGTTCGCACGCTAAATTCTTAACTTCATGTAGATAGGCCAATAATTTTTCCACGACGGTAAAGAGATTTTGGAAAATTTCTAGGGCTGGATACTAAATCCTAGCATCCAAGAATTATCGAAAATTCGTTTTTTTTTTAGTGTCAAATAATCTTAGATGGTATATGATATAACACAATAATATATGGTGTTTTACTGATCGGCCTTTTGTTTTTCTTTTTAGCAAATATGGATCTACGCGACACGAAGAAAGATTTGTCTTCTACTTGCTACTATAGAAATTGTTTCAGCTGATGCAGCAATGATAACATCTTCTTTAAATTTTGTTGTATGCATTGTTTTAAATATTGCGATGCTTTTGAAGTTTGAATTTAAGATAGCGTGTATAATTTGAATCAAGTTTACCGACATTCTGTCATGAACTTATGGCTTTTGTCCCATCTATATCTAATATAAAAATTTAGCTACCATTTATCGTTGCTGTGGAGAAACAGAGTGGAGACTAGGGAAGCTAAAATTTAGCGCGAGCAGGATACTTAGCTTAACTTCGTCGGCTGCTTCTGCATGAACGCCAACTGAAAAAGCTGCTCATGTGACCGATCTAAGTCATTAAAAATGGAGACGCATCAAGTTAGCCCGCAGTCAGTTTTACTATCCTAGATACTTGTCCCTCTTCATTATGTTTGATAGTCCTTAGTAAAAATAATCTTGCTAAATCACTTTCCTTTTTCTACAGTAAAAACGAATTGCCTGAAAAGTAACGTGAAATAAATAAGAAGGCATTTCTTGTACCTTGTAGCGGAACATCTGCAATAACTCCAAGTCGACGCTATTTATCAGCACTTCACATACCTGGGTCACTTTGTATTTTTTTTTTTAAATTCTGATACAAATTATAGGTTTTAAGAAAATACAAAATAAAACAATCTACAAAACGAGAAAAAACAAATTTATTAACAAATGATAAAAAATTAAATAGAAACAAATTATTTTCAACTAACTACAGACGGACTTAAGCCGTCGGTGTTTTTGTCCCGTCTAAAGGAAACACCACTGAATCGTCAAGTTCTGTGAAATAACCGTACTTACCCTAAAAGTTTACTTCTCACAAAAGCAGTAATATAATAAGCGCCCCCAATAAATCTTACAATTTAGCAATATCCTTGTATAAAATAGAGCACACTATACATAGATACATTATGTTTGTCATTTTGTCATCCAGTTACAAAATTTACATACACGACTTAGGGTTTAGCTCTCTCTACGACTTTTGTTTGTTTGTGTTCCTATACTCTTGAGCTTATTTAAAATATACATTACACTTATACATTACCAATATACATATCTAATATTTATAATTTTGTGTTTACTATATAATATTTACTATTACATTTTGTAATTTGTTTATATTTTTTTTTGTCATTTCTAGTAAGGCTCTGTGATTTGGTTTCTTTTGTTTTCAAAAAAATATTTGTTTTCTCTTTTTCCTTGTTCTCCCGCTTAAAAATAAAGGTTTAGGTCATGTCTTCACTTCCACTAGAGGATGTATCTCCACCACGTGTGTAGTCGGATCTGTAGTTATAGTAGTATCGATGAAAGAAGCTTTTTTTGGTTTTCTCTTTTTTTTAGTTCGCATAGTAGGTTGTAGCTTGCGTGGCAAAAGTGGCATATAAGAGGCGGAACTGCTGTGACGACGACGGCGGCGATGGCCGTTGTACCGGAATTCACATGTAGAACTCCTGTTCGATGAGTAGAAATTCCCGAGTATAAGCCGAATGCTAGCACTTCGGGATGAATGACTTGCGGCTGGGCAGGAGGCAGAGAATGCTGAGCGCCATCACGATGTGCCATATTGAGTGGACGATGTGATAGTTTTGTTTTGTTTGTAGAAAAGCGTAGCACACTAGGCCCACCATGACGAGGACCGCTCCGAGTGGCATGAACACGCTAAGGTACCTCTTGGCGGGGAATAGCTTGCGCGATTTGTGACAGCGGAGTCCCCAGCTGGCCGAGATGATGCAGATACCGGTGAGCGCAGGAGCGAGGAACACCCAGAGGCTCTGCTTGTTGAGTTCCGTGCCGAAGGCGAGTAGGATGGCGCCGAGCATGTGCAGCAGTGAGACGAACTGCGGTCGGATGTGCGCCATGGCGACCAGTGTCACCCAGATGGCTAGCAGGCCGCAGTAGAAGTCACAGAACTGAAGTACACCGATCTTCACCAGGCAGAAGCTGTACTCGTCCTCTCCCGAATCGCAGGCATGGTAGAACGTCGAGAAGAACATCGCGAAGAAGTATATCACAGACTCGGTGTAGTACTTGCGCCGCACTCCCATGTAGATACTGGGTATGAACAGGAGGTTGCTGAGAGTAAGGAGCAGCGATGCCACGAGGATGGATATGCTCGACGGGACTTGAGTGTCTTCGGTGCAGTCCCAGCCGCGATAGCCCTTCATGCAGACGCAGGTAGAGAAGACAAAACCACCGGACATGTAGTGATAGCATCGTCCGAATCGGCCACAGCGACCTGCCACGCAGGGACTCGAGGAGATCGTAAACACCACCGAGGTGTTGCAGTTGTCCAACGCGAAGTGCTGCTCGGTGGCAAACTTGTGATGGCTCTCAAACTTCTTGGTCATGTCGACAGAGTCGTCCGAGCATTTCGAGTCCATCATGCATTCCTTGATCTTGAGGGTTTCGGTTTCGTTCATTTGCGCCAGACACTTCCTGTCGTTCACACAGATTTGGTAGAACTTTGCCGCGTTGGCACAGGCGCATGGCGATCGCATTGTCTCCAGCATGCCCGAGTACTTCTTCACAAACTCCTTGACACTGTCTATGATGGTGACGCGGGCGGCAGTCTCGGCGCCGTGGCAGTACAAGCCCATCGTCACATACCACTGGCCACTCTCTGGGAAGGGCACGTGAATCAATCCCGTACTGGTGTTCGAATCGGTGTTGTTCACAATGCTTGAGGCAGGTAACACTTTCCTCCCGTAGCGACATTTATCCGGCCAGGTAGGCTCACCCGGCTCGCCCATACGCATGCAAACGATTATGGTCTGATTACTGCGCGGCAACGCCTGATCGTCCTCATCCTTTTCATTGTCGTTGGAATCCTTGCCAACCGGAGGCCTACCAATTAGTTTCTCTGCCAAAATACCACTACGCTCGGTCGACGGCAGTGGAGTGCCCTTCAGATCCAAGCCTTTGAGGCCGTGCTTCATGGAAACGGCAAAACTCAGCGTTCCACCGATGTCGTAAACATCGCCAACCCCAAAGCTGAAGCCAGCTGGGGTGCCTGCGGTCAGATTCAGCACAAGTGGCACCGTCCCATTGGAGTCCGGTATCAGATCATAGTCGAACATGAAGAACTCCCTGTAGGTCTGCCGCAGCACTGGATAAAACTCCATGTCACGGTAGGTTATTGGTTTCCAGGAGCCACCTTCGGCGCCAGACTCCTCGTCGTCGTCATGGGGATTATGAAAATCAATTTGCAGCGAGTACTCCAACTCGAACCATGTGCTGTTGGGGTTGTCCTCTTCGGTGGATTCGGGCGTGACGGTGGTTGCCACTCCACTGCCACTGTCCACCCACCGCAGGTACTCATCACCGGCATACAGATGTCGAATCCTGTGATTATTGCTATAACCCTCAAGATTCATTTGTGCTGATGCTCTTGACGATCTGCTAACCGATGATGCGGCAGCAGTATATGCAGAAGCCGTTGACATTGTTCCCTCTCCACCTGGTGCCGCTCTTGGTCCGCCTGACGTTGACGTCGACAATTCCGGGTACTGTTCGAATCTCAGCCGGATAAAGTGCCATGCACTCGAATGCACATAGAACTCGATGGATATCTCGCCGGTTTGGTTGGGTTTTATGATTGTGCTCTGGATGTAATTGGTGTCAGTGGGCAGTGCATTTGCCTGTGCATAGAAACCGACATCCGGACATGTCAGGCAGCCATTGCCAATTGTTATTCTTGCGGTGGCAACACCAACATTTTCGGGCACATAGAATTTATAAATGATTTCACTGTTTGTGGCGAGTGTGGCATTTGTTGTCGTTGTCGTTGTCGTTGTCGGTGCTGTCGTCGTTGTCGACGTTGATGTAGGTGCGGACGAGTTCGGTGGCTCTGTTGATGATGATGCTGATGCTGATGCTGATGATAATGTTGGTGGTGGTGGTTGTGTGCTTGATGATGTGGCATTCGGTCGGTTGGGAGCCGCCGCTGAGCTTGTGGCAGGGCCACTGCCATTGGCCGATGTTCCATTGTTATTGTTTTGATCGGTACTCGTTAGGGTACCATTATGCACTTGTCCACTATTTAAAATGATTGGATGAAAACGTGACACGGACATTTCGGCCAACAGGAGGGTATCACATGAAGCAGCCAAACCTGGGAATGACATTAAAAACGTTTCGGGTTAAAAGGACGCACATAAATAAATACATTTGTATACAGGGCTTAGGCGGAATGGCGGGGGAAGCGATAAGGTCGGGCCGGGTAACTATACTGTTCTGGTGATAGGTGTACTTTAGGATGCGTTTGTCAGGATTTATTTGCGGAAATTCAAATAGTCAGTGATAACACTGTGTGCTCAAATTGTAGTAGAGTTTCGAAACGAAATGCATTGTTGCCATGCCGAAGGGGAGCGACAAACAAAATCCACAAATCGGTGGTTATACCTTATACCAAATCGGTCTTCTATTGCATGGGCCGGTTGGCAAAATTTATTTGATTTAATTAGCCGGGGGTTGGATGTACGAAGGGTAAAGAGGGAACCGAATCGCAAGAATTAGAGGTGGTTGAGGGACTTTGATTACTTTGCCCCTTCGAGTGTTGCCAAAGGCTGTCAAAACCTTGACGTCTGAAGATCGAAACCGTTGATTTATACTTGCAACAGTTCGACTGTCTTCGCATGTTAAAATTACCCTCGACACGTTATCAATTAAAATACCTAGCGCATACAAAAAGATCCCCGAACGTATCTGTCTACGGATTTGGATTTAAGAAAGAGGCCGTGTTGTTGTCTTTTAAAGCGAAAGTAAATAAATCCAACAACTGTCCGAGTCAGTGGAAACGTGAATATCTGAAAAAGGAGTCTCAAGCAGAAGACTGAAAATATTCGCATTGCCACAGTGAAGGCACCACCAAATTTCTGGAGTTCTATGCTAAAATTGATTGCTTCGATCTTTTTACAAAATCCCAATACGAGGAATTTTCACAGAAGCATTTTTCAGAATTTTTGTTTTAAAAGTGATTTAAAATAAATGAATAATTCGAGTAACGGACCGTATAGAGCTCTAGGCGTAGTTTCTCTGAACCATTGGTTTGCGTGAGTCTTAGCTTTAATCTTTGAGCCGATTAGAGTTAGAGGGAAAGGACCTAAAATTGTATTCTGATTTGGAACGGCTGAATTGAGAAGCTTTTTGAGGACAGCTTTACAGGGGTTTGTCAGACATTCGCGAGAGACCAGCGCAATGAAAAAAAACAGTGTTCATAGAATGTAGGTATGAAGCAAAATTAAAAAAAAATTGTTTCGCCTTTAACACAACCGAAGTAGACCGATTTTGAAGTAATTGCTACCAAAATAACTTCTGTACGCCCTTTGCGAAGCATACACGCAGGCTTTATAGAGGGATATGAAAATAAGTTTCGTTAAGATCTCTGTTAGACGACTGAAAATGAAGTTTCCCTAGAGCTTCTGACAGGAGGCATTATAATTGTCAAGCAATCAACGACTTGCGATTGGAAGTCTTAACGAAACTGTGAAATGCATCAAGTAGTTCATATATACCGCTGCTACATCATTATGACGAATTAGCCTAGGGGTCAAAAATACGAAATTGTATGGTTGTGGAGCGGCAGAGCTTTCAATCCTGGGGTCGAATCGACACTTCCGTGAACGAACTGTACGTTCACGGAATTATGTTGATTTTACGTGTGAAACAAAAACAAATTCCGTCTCGTAATGCTCGTTCACGGACGACGCGATTCGACCCCTGTTCTATTATTTTAGTGCAGTGCTGAGCGGCAAATAGCAAAAATTATCACTGAAACTGAACTGAAGTTCAAAGCCGGCCTGCATTATGACAGGACTGACAAACTGTGGAGTGAAGTTTGAGATAAATGTTCAGTTGAGTTTTCAGCTTTATATTATTTATTTTAGCGTTATTCCATTTACAAATTTAATTTTGGTTTAATGTCAAAAATAACATAAATATTTCGTGAGTTCTGCTCTGATATTTAATGCATGTACTTGGTTCTTGCTCGGTCAGAATATCTCTATAGACAGATATAAATTTGAGGTGGTAAAGGACTTTGTCTACCTAGGCTCCGCTATGAACTCAGACAATGAGACCACCGCTGAGATTAAAAGAAGAATAACTCTTGCCAATCGCTGTTTCTTTCTGCTAAGAAAGCAATTGGGTATCAAAGCCCTCTCTCGAACAACTAAAATGACCCTCTATAAGACCTTAATCATCCCAGTCCTGCTTAATGGTGCAGAGGCATGGGCTCTATCAAAAGCGGATGAGGTTACTCTTGGTTGCTTCGAGAGGAAAATTCTTCGAGTAATTCGGTCCCGGAAGATCTTCGAATCCACACCCGAGGGACGGCGCAATAGAGGAAGACCGCGACTCAGGTGGCGCACGCAAGTGGAAAGGGACCTTAACCAACTTAGCGTACGAAACTGGAGACAGCTGGCCAAAGATCGTGCTGGCTGGAGACGCTTGTTGGTTGAGGCCCAGGTCCACCCCGGACTGTAGCACCACCTTAAGTAAGTAAGTAAGTACTTGGTTCTTGGTTAAATGGATTTTCTACTGTTTCGTCATTTTTCAGTTGCATTGTGATCTGAATGTAGTCAAGATCACTATCGCCACTTCGCTCTTAAATGCTTAATAAATGGCCACTTGCCGCTTAAGATTTTTGGCCTCTCTGCCGCTTAACGCTTGCCGCCCTGCCGCGATTTTTCGATTTATTAAAAACAATAAAAAAAATGTATTTTCTCGGGAACATTAAATACACCAAAAAATGAGGGGAACACAAATTGCACATTAATATTAGGTACTAAAGCTTAGAACACTGCTCAAGCTAAACTAAATTTTATCTGGTCTCCAACTTTTCTCTCCAAACATGAGCTAAAGTCCTAGCCAAATTTTGACATAGAGAGCGCTGTGGATAAATGTCACGAAAAATATGTTCTTTGAAAATAACTTACTTAAAAAATTCAACTCTCTCTAATTTAAACCATTTTCGATTCTAGGTACTCCTAGTCGAGGAATTTATTAAAAAAAAAAAACCTCATCCTTGCTTACTTCTACCGTTGTCCGCAATACAAAAACGCAACAAAACAACAGAACACAACGATCTGTCAAGATTTAGTTTGAGAAAATCGGTTCGTTCGGGTACTTATTTAAAATTTGCTAAGAAACTGTGCAAATGCGATCACGTACTGATAAAATTTAAAAAAATGAGGGAGAAATCCATTTCCCCTCTTTTCATTTTTTCGTATTTTTCTACTCGCCGAATTTCGACTTTCTGAAAATGAAAACTGCCAACTAAGTGACAGCTCAAAAGTTTGACATGTAAAACTAGTTATTTTCGTTTTCAACGACGTCAGAGGAACAAGTTATAACTGAATGTTCTCCTAGAATATATCAGCGCATTCAAATGGAAAGTTTAATAGGTATTTAGTTTGAAAAAAATTCAATTCCAACTTATTTTGTAGGTGCTGCATTTTACAATTATGCCAAACATGACATTTCTTAAACTTTTTGTAAGAAAACCGATCAGGTAGGTACTTCTCTTGAAATTGAGAGAATTCTCTCAATTTTAGAGATTTGACATTTTTCATTTTTCTATGCTTAAAGTACACGAACGGACCTAATGTGCCGCCCCATTAAATGTGCACTCAAAATTTTGACCGATAGGTACACGATGTATACATTTTGAAACAAAAGTTTGATTTATTAGCTCGAGCAGCGTACCACTTATTTCGATCGAGATTGCTTTTCATGTTCGTTTTGTCACACAAATCTGAAATCTCAGATCAAAATCTGAAAAGCCAAATCGAAAACGACATTAGCTAAATGGGTTCGCTTAAATTTAGCTCAGCAAAATTTTGGAGAAAATTTTGTATGGGAGTGAAAGTTCATCTCGAGCAGCGTACTAATCTTTAGCATTAAAATACACCAGAATGGCTTCACATAATTTCGCTATACCCTGTGCTTCTGGGACAGAGTGTATGCCGTACAACATTCTACGTTCCGAAGACCATTTGTGCTTGCATAGAGCAGGCGAATGCGTTTGCCGAATTTTTAACCAGCCCCAGATTTGTAAGCAACACTTGTTATCACTTTGTGTGAATATGCGTAAGCCTCGAGTATTCTTTCATATATCACGAAAAAGTGTAAATTCAAGTAGTGTTCACACAGCCGCTTTAAGTGAAATTCCCATTACAGAAATTAAAATTTCCCTCTTCTATATATTCAGACATTAACAATAGTATTTGAAGGTTAAAGTCCTCATGTTTGTCGATAAAAAATTTACTTTTTTCTTACATTTCAGTTACTACAGAAAAAAAAAAGAAATTAGATTTGAATTCGGAAATAGGAATATTCCTTCAAAATCTTTCGTTTCTGTAACTTCCTTCTACAAATATTGGACTATCAAGTGCTGCATTTTTATAGTTTTTAGTTCCTCCATTTCCCCGTTCATACAGTTTTGTATTGAGATCTTCCCGGTAAAAAGGAGAATTCCCCACCCATTGCCAACACTTATTTTTTTTAAGTTTAAGTCGAACTCAATCGCATGCGCTGTGCAATCTGTACACTTTTTTTTATAAAAAATTACAGAAAAATAGGAATTTAGCAAAATAATGAGTGACGAACTCTCTTGGCTCGAAACAGCTCAAAAAATGTCAACCTTCAAGTAGATACTGATAAATTTATGTTAAATGCACAAAGTTCACACGAAATAAATTTAAAATCCGTCTTAAAAATCAGTTGCACTAACAAAATCTTATCTTATATATATAAAAATGGATCTTGGTTTGTTCGGATGCTTAAAACTCGAAAACGACTGGACCAAATTGGATACTTCCTTCTGCGGATTTGTTCGTAATTGCTCCGCGAAGGTTTAGGAAAAAAGAAAAATTGAAAAATTCTCAACAGGTGGCGTTGAAGGCACACATTTCGTTTTTCATGGGGAAAAGCACTTTGAAAAAAAATAAACTGGATAGAAATCGAGTAGTGACACTTCAAATACAAAAAAAAAAATATTTTATATTTTCAAAGCAATTGTTGTTGTCAATTATTTTAATTATTTTCCAAGCAAATTGTTGTTGTCAACAATTTTGACATTTTTTTTTTAAATATAACCAATATAAGTTTGTTTATGTTTACTATGTTACATTAAGTAACTTTTTGAAATGGAGTAGATACTTTTTTATTTCATGGTTTTTGAATCCATCATTTTTGTTTGACATGTATTTTCTTTTCAGGATCCTTGCATAAGTATGTGTGAGTAAGTTGAAATGTAGGGGTGATTAAGATGACGTGGACAATGATGACAGACAACAGGAGTTGTGGAGCGTTTTGAGTTTGCACTTAGGGGTTGTTACGAAAAATGAGCGTGTAACAATTGTGGTATTCTGCTGATTAGTGAATAGGGTTATGGGGAACGCAACTCAAAGGTACCATAACACCTTCGGTACCGGTGTAGAGAGAGAAGGGAAAAGGCTTACAATTTACCAACCAAGTTGATAGGTGCGGTTAGTTTTCTTCATTTCTGTTAAAGTTACAAATATTTCGTCGGTCGCTGATGAACTATATTGTTAAGCATCGTGTCTTTGGTTTTAATACTCGATGTTGGATGTATTCGATTGAATGGCAAAAAAGAGGCTTGCCTCATGCTTACATTCTCATTTGGTTAGTCGAAAGAATGCAACCAGACCAAGATGATGACATCTTATGTGCCGAGGTTCCAGATCCCGAAACCGATATAGACCTGCATGATGTCATAATTACAAACATGATTCATGGGAAGATTTGAAAATGGTATCAGTATTTTTATTTCACATTTTCTGTTTCGTGCGAACCAACTTACAAACACATGAAAACCAATTTAACAGTCACAAGTCATTCCCAAATACATTACACACTGGGACTTACTAATAATCATTTTTAACCTTCACACTAAATATTTCCTAGGTCACAATATACAAGTTTGTATGGAAATTTTTCCATTGAGAGCTGGAAAAGTGTAGTCTGGACGTTAAAAATATTATTAGTACCACGGACTGTTATATACTGTTACGGAAATATGTCTGAAATGTAGGACACTATAACCATCAACTTTTACTTGGGTTCTGGACCCGATAGGTGGCGCTGAAGGATAGGATACCACACTATAGGTGGTACTTTGCAAAACATAAGCGGTATAGGAAAACGATTTGTGGCACCTCCGATTTAAAAATGAAATCAAGCGCTATTTCTAAAGTTGCATAATTAAAATTATAATGGACATTGTCCAAATAAAGCACTTTGCAAACCTCTGCTGATTCCGCTTATTCAGAACGGCTTGCCATTGGTATTTAAGCGTCTACATAAAATAGCATGTGCATTGGGCATTCTCGAAATTATTACTTTCATTACATTAACAAATTTGGGCGGAACGAAGTTCGCGGGGTCAGCTAGTAAAATCTATAAAAATAAAGAAAATTCGGTAGTGGTCGAATATTCTCCCAGAGTTATTTATACTGATTTATGATATGGATTAGATGCTGCTAAGCTGAACTTGTACTTTGTTATATTCGTAAACATGACGAGATGTTGCGAAAAGCAAAGTAGATCTACTCCGAAAGGAGTAAAGTCCGAACCTTTCTTTGAGTATATTTTCAGGGGGCAGATTCCGTATATCAATGATCGTCTTAGCGATATCGTTTTCGAAACTTTAATCACCATTTAAAGTTATATTCTGCTCGAATTTTGTTGAATGTTGTCAGCATTCATTACATTTGTGGGAAATGATCTGGATTAAGCCCTCGAACTTGTAATTTTAGCACTTAGTTGCCAGTTTTGGGGCGCTATCGTTTCGACGATAATCGTCTGAAAAGTTACGGAATGAGTGCCCAGCTCTCTCAGAGAGTTTCGAAAATTTTTTTTCAGCTTGAAAAATTTTGTATTATGTGAAATGTCAACTTGGAACTCAGTCAAGAAGTTCTTCATGAGATTTGTTGCTACCCTTCCATAAATGTCAAATGAAAATAACTGTTGGTATGGCAAATCTAAGCCAATAAAAACTAATAAAAACTGAAACACATTAGGTCTGTTGGTTTACTTATAAATCTTACGAATTTTTACTCAATGTCGTTCCTTAACTCTAAAAATTCGTTAAAGAGTAAAGTCGTTCAGATAATTCCTAATCACGCGAGATGAATCAACTAATATTGTAATAAATTAAAATTGGCCATCTCTTCGCGTTTATTAGAATTGTGTGTCTGGCATTTTTCATATATTACTAAAAAAAAAAAAGGCGTTGCGTAACTTTTTTGTAAGTGTCTCTCTCTGTGAGAGAACTTATCCCCACTACCCCCATTTTGACATTCTTTTCTATTCTTACTAAAAAAGTAAAAAAACAAACCTAAAAAGTCAAACAGCTGTCAAACTAAATTAACTAATTTCTTGAACGTCCCTCTGATCACGAGAACCGTTTTTTTGTTTTTATTTTTTCATTTGACGTTTGTAGGTATTGCCGACAAACTTAGTCAAAACCATTTTGATTGACTAGTAAGTTGAAATTTCGATTGTAGGGCAGATGTAGTAAATTTGACATAACCGACCTTTACAGTTTTTATGTTCAGGGTACCTTCCTTAACAACATAAATCTAGTCGACTTAATATGACTGCCTACGAGCTACGAGTGCAGTTATGCAATTTCCTCTCTTACTGTACGTGTGCGAAATACGAAACCTCAAACAAATTGGCTTGAACTACCTCATATCCATTTCGAATCACTACGACTTTCTATTTCGATCGAGTTAATGTTAATCTTTTGAGGGAATTTCAATTTTCCTGTAGAGTTTCTTTGAACTTACATTATCCCCATCTTCCTGCCGAGTGACTGATGCCAGTATCATATATGTGGCGACGCAACCAATTTGTAACCTTTTCTCGAACGTAAAACAAGTCAAACTTCCACAATTGCAGTCGAGCACCTCAACACCCAACAGTACAACTGCAGAGATAACCCCAGACACGAAAGACCTCCGCCTCGGTGTCAGGATATCCCCTTACGTTTGGATCTAAAATTCAATTTGCTTGCAAATTAACACCTTCACAGGATGCATTAAATGCGAATTGCAATTTCAATTTAGAATAAATGAATTCCGCTCTTGAAATGGGATCTTGCAGCTCGTCATACAGCTCCAGTATTCAGTTTTCAGTGTCTCCTGGACTTTAGACATCCGAATACCTCATCTCAAAGGAGAGTGTGCAAAGCACCAAAACAAATCCAATTTGAATCGGCAAGCACAAGACGATATAACTCCCTTTCGGTGCGAATGTGTGATATAGAAACCTAAGAGATCCAATTCTATTTCATGATTTGCATCCGATAACGAAATCTCTGCATATAGGACAACACTACACATACGAGCGGATGCATGGACGAAATATTATATCCTTGGATGGGATTGAGAGTACCTATATCTAAGAGCGGGTGCTGGTGGGGAGCATCTGCAATAACTCTTAATAATATAAGTAGTAATCCCTGGGAGGCCCCATACCCTCCCAGGCTAAATTCAGTCCCACAGTTCTTGAAAGGGTCCTTTTTTGTGTTGGCAGTGCAGAGGCCGGCACACATCGCCGTTTCGAGTAGTTGCTTAGTCCCTGAAACCGCATGAGGAGTGTGTATATGTTCGGCTAAATGGATGTTCTGTTGGGTGGTTACTTGCTTGACTAAGTGCAACTACTACACAAAGTACAAGTGTGTAATTTGCATTTCCCCCTTCTCTAGTGCATACATACTGAGGTGACACTTATGTCTGTATTGATTCTTTTCAGTGCGCTAGTGTACGCATCTACACATCCTTAGGAGGACATCCTTATGGCCATGGGTGCTACTTCATTTGTATCTGAGGGCATAGATGCGGTGGCCTGCTGCGCCTTGGTCATGTGCTTGATATGCAAATTGAGTAATATTGTTGACTTGTGTGTCTGATGGGCCTATGGGGTAGGGTAGCATGCCTGTTAAAGGGACTCTTTTGCCGGAACAAAATTTGCAATTCTACAAAGGCAAGATGTAACTCCTCTTTTTGCATTGCAATTTAATGAGATATTCAAAGGAATTTAAATATTCACTATGTGATACACAAAACATGCAGGCGATGCTGTATTGGGGATACCTATGCGTACTGTCGGAAGAAAAATATTTGGCATTCTAACCAAGGGTAACGATAGCAGCTCATCACAATCGAAGTGTTGCACTCACATAATTATATTTAGTTTATGCGCATACATATTGTGCATATTAGGGAGGCGAATATTATTTAAGGAAATTTCTCATCTTTTGGTATTAGCCTTCGGATATTGTGTAACGAACAATTTCATAGGTATATAGGTGAATATTTACATCGTCCGCATCAAAGAACACTGGTACGTTTGTCTGTGCTTTGTGAACGGTTAGACCTTCAGTCTAGTGAGATGTGAGTTTAAAAGAATAAAAAAGGGTTGCTCATTAGACGAAATGGAGCAGAAATAGACCCCCGAGCTTTGCCATGCCCACGATAATAGAGAAGCTAAAGTTTAATAGCTCGCCCCTATACAAATATCCTGTCGACAATGCGAACGTCGATCCACATTGTGCGGAGAGATTATTCGAAGTAGGCGATAGTAAAACCCTCCGATTCGATAGCATCTATAATCAAAAGAAGCCGGAGGATTCTTACCTTTGCTTAAAATACACCAAATGCAAAGCTACCACCTGAAGAACCATTTTCTGTATCGGCCTAGGCATAATATGTTTGCTATAGATAAAATGGGAAACGTCGTAGAACGATAAAACAGCAGTAAGAAGTATGCCTGGAGATTCATTCTGTTAAACCTTCGATACCATAACAGCAAATAGGTAAGAACCACTTTTACGACCTTAAACACAACATATTTGCTGGATTCTCTTTTTCTCTTTTTGTTGGGAAGATTGTGTGGAGATGTAATGCTGTGTTCAAGTTGTTTTTCAATATAGTATATGTTGTGTATAAGCCAGGTCACTAGAACCGTAGAATTTCTACAGTAGCGCGAGGTCTAGTTAAAAATCATATTATCGACGGATGCAGTGCCGGATCAAGCCAGCGCGGGGCCTGTAGCAAAATCTATCAAGAAGTACTTGGGCTCCTTAAAATTATCAAGTATGGTAGTTAATAAAAGCAAAACTGTTACAAACAAACCTTGGTTAGATGAAATGTTTTACCTACCCAGAATTGAACTCAGACGCCGCAGGCAGGATCACTGACAGCTCCGCCATTCATTTCATTCACGTGAAAATTCCGACCGTTAGTTTTAAAACCACATAAACCCAAAAAAAATAATTCAACTTAACAAACAAGTTAATATCCCAATTTGTATTGAATTTTATTTTTTCACATTAAGTTGAACATTTTTTGTGGAAATTTGACGGATTTAAGTTTATGTATTGTTGAATGAAGATTTGTAATATTTTATAACTGAATAACTTACACCAATTAAATAAAAAAAAAAAAAAAATTAGAACAACTAACACGTTATAATTGAGTGGCGGATAGTGGTTTTTTACGTAAGTAGGAGGTACGAGAAACACCAGTAGTACCTAACAATTTTCCATGCTAATTTTAAAAGTTGATATAATTATTTCGTTATTATTGTCTTTACATTTATAACGTTGAATCTTTCAGATGAACCCAGCCATTGCTCAGAGTTAGTGAAAATTAACAATAAGGGCATAGATTTTTCAATAGTCTGATAAATCACCTGATTGCTAAAGCTAAGATTAGACTGTATGCCAATCATGCATATGAATGCTAAAAGACAAATGACCAGATGAACAAAATGTCACAATTATCAAAACTCTATAATATATCGCCTCGATGGTCATTTAAGGCATTTGTTATTAGTGGTCACAAGGCATAACCGCCTAAGTCTGTTTTGCACTTTTTTCAGGAGAGAAGTTTTAAGTTTCAAATCAGCGTCAGTAATCGAGGAAACGTCCGATTTTTACAATTCTTTTACAAAAAAAAAATATATTTTTGTAGACTTTCATCAATACCAAAATAAACTTAATTAGTTTTTTGGTTCGCCTAAAAACAATCAAATAAACACATAGGCGCTTATGCTTTAATTGTCTTATAAAGTTTAGATAACATAACTTGAGTTAGGTGGTTATGGCTTGTTGGACTTATTTTTCTAAAGTCGACAATATTAACTTAGGCTGTTATGCCGTGCGGCTTTTAAATTATTTGTTTGATATCTCAAGTTAGGTGATTAATCTTTATTGTTTTAGCGATTTTGTTTTCAGTTAAGCTTTTATTTTCACCTATAATCCATTTAAAAGCAGTGTTATGTTAATGATATAAAATCGAGTGGAAATCAATTTTTTTCGTTTCAAGTGACAACAAATATAATCTGAGCTTACCTTAACTCCGTGTTTTGCTTGGTTAACCAAATTTCCATTATTTAGTTTCACAATCTATGTAGATTCAATAGAAAAAGAGACATAAAAAACCAAAGTTAAAATCAAAATTATTTTTATTTGAGGCACTAGTAACTGAAGACATAAAATTTTCGAGGAGATAACACCCGTGTTCATCATTCATCGTCGTAATTTTCACCTTCTGCCAGGTCAGGATGAGTATTTATTTCACTTGCGCAGGTACGCAAGTTATTATAAAAATTATGGAACTCCGGATTGATGAATTGCATCAAATGCTCCAAGTCCTTTTTCTTTTCCACAGATATGAATGGAATATCCATAACCACTTTAATATCACTTTCTTGAATTGTGGTCGTACCTCGTTTTCCGACTCTTAACTCTTTAAAAGGTTCATCGTCTTTTAATGTATTTTTGTAAGAGATGGTGTTAGGCTCACCCGAGTACCGAATCCACCGTACTGTATTCCAAACAAATTTTTCTCCCTGATCATTCAACCGCTTCCAAATAAATTTAGTTTTTGAGATATCGCAAAAATCAAAAATGTATTTTTCCTTCATTTCCACCACTTTTATTTGAGGACTAATCGTGTTGATAAATTGATACCAATCCCTCGGCGTGTGAATTTCGACATTCGATTTCTTTTTCTTCCTCTCAATCAAGGCATGATCACAGTCGCACTCCATGTGAGTATGGCCAGGCTCTAAAAATTTGTGGTCAATTATTTTCACTGTTGGATTATTTTTCAAAAATGTCAAAAACATGGAAGCGACATATGAATTTTTGTTCTGCCCTGAGCACGAGTCACTATAAAATATCATGCTCTTTGTAGTTGGCTTAATCATTTTAAGTTGTTTAAATAGACAGGAAGCTATTTCATTGCCACCTCTGCGAGCAACACCCTCGTGCCACATAAAGCAGTTTGCCTCATTTGTTTGGAGGTCATGGACAGTTAAGTTAAATGTCCACAACTGTCTTTTGTAAAAACTCACCGAATTCCGAAGATATGGAGTGGGCAGGCACTGCTGCAGGTCAAAAGTAAAAACTTGGAGGCTTTCAATTTTCCTTGCACTCTCTTTATCCTGCTTTTTCTGCGCGTAACCCATGTCAGCCTTTTCCATGTGAATTGTTTTTTGCTCAGATAAAAAGTTTTTTTCCTCTTCAGTTGATGCTATTTTTAATTTTGATGTTAATGAATCACAAGTTGAGCAAGTATCGAGTTTAGGCGCCTTAAACTTTAAATTCATTGTCTTGAAAATTCTGGAATATTTTGACAGACTGACCGGTTCTTCAGCTATATCGTTATATAGGCGGTGCATTATCGAAAGGTTTAAGCTGCCATGCAAATATTTTTGAGTAGTGTCTCTTCTGGTGTAATGGCTATCGTAAGCTGGAAACTGGTTGATATGGTTTCGGACTTCTTGTTGCCGATCTACGGATATTTTATTTGCGGGGGAGTGTTTTCCCCGATGATTTTTAAATAAAGTGCTGGGAGATTTATTTTTTTTATGCACGACACTTTTAATGAAGCTGTCAGTTTCATCAAAGCAATACATAAAGTGCTTTCTACATACTTTCACTACCTGACCATCAAATTCCAAAGTATATTCGACACTAATTTCTCGATTTCTTTTGCGGTTGCTGGAATTCACAAGGGTGTTAAATTTTTTGCCGGAAATTTTTATAAGTCCGCCAATGTACAAAATCCTTTGATCGTAAGAGCCCAAGGCCCAATATTGATTGAAAATCGATTTTATGTTTTGTGGGGAAATTTTTGTTTGACAATTATTCCGACACTTATCGAAAGTCTTAAACATCCTTTTCTTTCTTGTTTTACCAGACTGTGTCTCATAAGATTTCCCACTGTTTCGAGACTCCTTTCGAAATTTTCTTTGATTTTTTTCTTTTGAAGTTAATGCGTTTTCGATTTGTTTACCTAGCAAGACCATTTCCTGATCTTCAGATGATGACTGATTGTCAGAATCGATTGTCATATTGAAATCTGGATCTTTAATTGAATCGTCGGAGTTTTCCCATTCTGGTTTCGGATTAGAGGCGCTATCATTTGAAGAACTGTTTGAAGCTTCCAAATTGTTTTCGATTGCTATTGCTTCGTCATTGGAAATTGAATTTTGAATTTTGCCACTAAACCCAGCCAAGTCTAAATCAAAAATTTTGAAATATAAGTTTTGGAAAAATAAAACCATTACGGAATGCCTTACTTTGCAAATCATATTCCATCCCGTGCATTGAAGACTTTGTTTCAAATGAGAATGGAGTGAAATTTGTCATTCCATCGTTTTTATATTCCGGATCTTTTCTACATTCGAAAGGAAAAGTACGGAATACTCTTTCAGGCCATTGGTCTATCTGGCAAGATGGCTGGGAAGGTTTTAGTGCAGAAGTCTTAGTGTTGCCTTTAGGATTATAATTAAGTATATGTTTATGTGTTGGTAGGAAGTCTGGATAAAATAATAACAAAGGTTACCTTGTTTATTTTTGCTATCAAAATAGACATTAGACATTACGTTCGGGTTTCAGATTTATTCCTATGAAAAATAAGGAATTCATATTTCAAATTAACGGCCTTCTGGCTTTTATAATTTCAAATAATAATATCTAATATGAATTGTCTATAGCATTAAAATTGTATCTATCTATTGCTATGAAAGTTATACACTACCAATCGACTACTACAATCGACGAAATCGCACGCGACGAAATAGCTATGTATTGTCGGCACCCTATCAAATTAACTAAGAAACCCAATTGCACCTTTGAGTCACAGCATAAACTGTCTTCATCGACATTCAAAAACTACATTAACACTGCATGTTGGCAGGCCAAAGCCACTTAAACCTATTTATTTTTTGAAAATGGCACGAGGCTCTTAAAAGGTTCGCAATTCCTGGGACGGACTATTGACGTGCTCGATCGTGTTGGTTAGGCTGTTATGATTTTCGAAGTTGTGTATGTATATAGGTTTCTGCCTATCGGTTTTCGGTTTTATTTAAAACTTTTATATGAGTAGGGAGCGATAGGGGGATAATAAAGATTCGTTTTATAGGTACCTACCTATAAAAGTTAAAACTAAATTAAAAACCTATAGGTATTGACTATTCTTGCGTAGATCGTTTTACTCGTCTTGTGATCCCACTGATGGGGAAGAAGATAAATATAGCTAGGTACCTATGTATGTATATATGTAAAAAAAAAAATAATAACACAGGAGATTTTCCAAAATAAACAAAACTTAAATAGGTTAGGTACCTACCTACTACAATAAAAACCTGCAATAAACAAGCTTAAAATGCTTACCTTGCTGTTTTTTTTCTCTCTGTCCATCCTTATCATATCTAACATTTTTTGAGCTCGGTGAAACATTTTTTTTTACTTTTTAACACTAACTTAACGAATTTTATTGGCCGCACTTCACTTTCACTATACACACCAAACTAACACTGAACAATAACGCCAAACTCAACTTATGCTACTATTTATACAAATTTATATTATTTCCTGATTTGGAAAAATAGCCAAAGTTAAGATTTTCCCTTTATTTTCTAGAACATCAATAAGGCATAACCGCCAAACTCGAGAAAAGAATCCTTGTTGCTTTAAGTTTCGTTAGGCATAATCGCCTAAGTCGAGATAAGAAGTTGACCGAGCAAAATTTTCGTAAGGAATAACCGACTAAGTTGAGTTAGGAGATACGTTATTGCTTGCATTTTTGAGTCTAACCAACTAACTTTACTTAGGTTGTTATGCCAAAAGAAAATTTGAAAATTATCAGATCTTAGTAAAATTACTTATCTCAATATTGGTCTTTATTCCAAATCAAAAGAATTAAAAAAATAAAAATATTGCGATGTATAATAGCTTATCTTAAATTAGTTTATTAATGCAAAATGGCAAGGAAAACTTATATCGAGTTAAGAAATTAACTTTTGACGAATTTTAAAATCACGCAACTTAGGCGGTTATGCTTGACTCATAAGTGCAAAAACTCAGTTAGGCGGTTAGGTTTTCAGGGCATAACTTCCAAAGTAACTAAGCTACAGATCTAAAAAAAATAATGAAGATAGAGCAGAAAAATGCTTTTAAAATACCATTAAAAGCTCTATTTCGTCATAACTCGACTTAGGCGGTTATGCCTTGTGACCACAGTTTATTACCTAATGTTGTAGAAGGGTAATGCTGTAGAGAAAAATAAAGCAAAAAAGTTGAAGTTGGAAATTTATAAGTAGAACAAAACAAATAGAAAGCAAATAATTTATATACAAACAAAATTTCACAACAGGAAAAGTGTAGGTATATACACAACCACACATTACTGGAAAGGCCCAAGAACAAGACCAATGATATTTTTATTTCCATAGATAAAGGCTTTTTTTTTTTTTTTACAATTTTTGCTTGCTCAGAGATTTGATATTTAAATAATATCTTACAACTGAACAATTTTATAAACATATTAAAATAATTTTTGAATTTTTAGAATACTTTTGAAGGAAAAAACTATTATTAAAACCTTCATTTAATTTGATTTATATAGGATTTTATATAAAAGAAAGGAAAACAAAAAAAAAAAATGACTAGATACAATTATACTACTTAAAATATAAGGGAACTGCCAGGGGGACATAATATTTGTTTAATTAAGTAATAATGATTTTAATAACTGAATAAATAAATTGTGTGTACAAAATGTTTAGATAAATAAATAAATAAATTAATTAATAATTAACTTAATAAATAAATAAATAAATAAATATCCAGAAAAAAAAAATACATAAATTAATAAATAAATTAACATACATACATCATTAATACAAAAATAAATAATGGGAACATTACAAAAAACTTGTCAGAATTAAAGAATAAAGGAACATTTTTATTGATCTGTTAGATTTTGTATTAATACATTCTTGGAATGTCTACATCTTAAATTAAATCTTTCGTTGAGAATTTCAATTTTTCTTGCAACTTGGTGTACACCGGTTTGCTCATGTAGGAGTTGAGTTGAAAAAAGCCACGGTAGATTTGTCATCATTTTCAAAGTTTTGTTTTGTGAAACTTGTAATTTTGTAATGTGTGATTTAGCACAAGTTCCCCATACTGGACATGCAAACACGATTATGGCTTGAAAAATTACTTTACATATTATAATCTTATTAAATTTACCCAGGGGTGATTTCCTACATATAAGGGGGTATAGCATTTTAGTAGCATTGCTTAAATAAATTACAAAGAAAAGACAATTAAATAACTGACGCAAATAATAGATTCAATAATCCACAAAAAAAAAAGAGAAAGAAAATGAAAACAAATCCCAATCCTACGAACTCATCAAACTGCGCATCAAACACCGATGACAACAAACAATACTTGTTCCATTAAAAATGCCAGCAATGCCATAACGAAATTTCAAGAAAGTTCATATGGGCATATAATGCATATTGTCCCATTTCACTTTATGCTATTTGGGCATTTTTATTTGTCAAAATCAGCCTGGTCATTATGTGGCATTCAGGTCATTAGAGCATATGATTTATGCCCATTACACTGTATGACCATATTTTGACAAGAGAACTGTCAGAAATTGTCATTTTATGACCACTTGGCATACAGTCTAATCTTACCCTAACTAACGATCAAATTTATTTCACTCTTTATCTGCTAGATATAAGCTTTAACAGTTTTATTTTCAGTGGCTAGAATATTAAATTTGCAATGGAAAACGCTAATATTATATTTGCTAAAAACCAGGAGAGGTCTGTTAATTTTCCTTCTTCAGAAATGCGAGTGTTAATGCCACTGCTAAGACATCAGCTTGGAAGATGCTGCTACGGTAGGGTAGGTGTATCGATGATGAAATACCATGCGATTCAGAGGAGAAGCCTGGCCCTACTTCTCCGGTACCGATCATCCGTTATTGTATAGGAATGGTTCAAAAATCTGGCTACGCGAAATAAAGCCTCAGGGAATAAGACCCTAAATTAAAAATTATATAAAACCGCAAAAATGCGAATATAAAACACCAACATCAAAAATTGTCTAAATTTGGGTGGCAGTTTAAATTTTCGGACTTTATTTCATTTTTGCCAATTGCGTCTAATTTCGTTTTGAAATAAGGGTCCAATGTATTTAGACACCAACATTATTTTTGGGGCCCATTTTAATTTTATTTAAAAAATAACACACGACTGAAAAAAGTTTGGTAAAAGAACAGCTGCAAAACGCGAACAGATCGGGTGATTTATTTAAATTGTAAGCTTCGCGTTGAAAACCATCAGCGAGTAACAGAATTCATGAACTAATTTATTGTCTCCAGTCTCCAACATAGCTGTTCAACGGCAATGATCAAAGTTCTTGACGACATAAGAATAGAGTATGATAAGGGCCATCTTACGATTCTATGCTTGCTTGACTCTTCAAAAGCCTTTGACACGGTAAATCATGACATTTTATGTACGAAATTAAAGCTGTTAAGTGGGTTAAGTGAACATGCAGTGCATCTAATCAGAAGTTATCTTTCGAATTGTTTTCAAAAGGTTTTTGCTGAGCAAAAATCTTCTCGGCCTGAGCGTAGATATCCTTGCCGGGGTGCCTCAGTGTTCAATTATTGGCCCAACCCTGTTCTGCCTTTATATTAATGACCTACCACAAGTATGCTGCAATGCATCTATACATCTATATGCTGATGATGCACAGATATATCTTTCTCGATCAATTGGATTGGTGGAAGATCTTATGGCTATATTCAATTCAGATCTCTCCTCAATAGTAAAATGGTCCCAAAATAATGGTCTGATTTTAAATCCGGTTAAAACTAAATTAATTTGGATTTCAAAAAAGCTGTATGAAACTGAAGAGATGCCGCATGTTTATCTTACTTCCAGCACACTTAAGTTTGACGACACAGTTGTAAGCCTTGTGTACAAGCTGAATCGATCCCTTTCCGCAATTGACCATGCAAATTTGATCGTGGCGCGTGTTTATGCAGGATTACGAAAACTCTAGTTGTATTCTAGTCTTACACCTGTGGATACAAGACTTAGGTTGATTAAGTCTTTGCTTATGCCAAACTTTGATTACGCTATAGTGGTATACCCAAAATTTGATTTTAAATCCCAGCACAAATTACTTGCTGCTTTTAATGATATGGGTGCGATATGTCTTTGGAATTAGAAGACGTGGCCATGCAATTTGTCCCGTCACCGCGAACATTCAACCTCATAACGCCTTCATCTAATTTTTGAAATACATCACATCTCTTTCTTATCCATACTGAAAGACTTTGGAACCGTCAAGCAACTAATTCGAGACGAAAAATGCACTATTTGCACATTTTGCACAATAATGCAATCTACGTCTCTCTTCCTTTACCTTTTTACTCTTCTTCTATCCTAATTTTCTCCCTTCTTGTGCTTTTTCTATTAGACCAATCCCAACACCCGTCCATCCCGTCTTAAATTTTACTTTTTGTTTAAGCGCATTTAATAAATTTTCAATTAATATTTCTATTTATTTTTACTTCGCTCGCTATATAATCTCATGTAATTTTAATGTATATTTGCTGAGTTTTAATGAACTATAAAATACTACTGTACTAGCTGACCCCGCGAACTTCGTTCCGCCCAAATTCGTTAATGTAATGAAAGTAATAATTTCGAGAATGTACAATGCACATATTATGCTACTTTATGTAGACGCTTAAATACCTCTTTCGTTAAGACAAAATTCCAAAAATTCCGCGGCAACTAAATCAGTCCATTTGATGCGTCGACAGGAACATGACCATTATCGATAGTTAGCAGTTGATTGGCGAAGACTTCGGCAGATGGATCATTCTGATGTTTCTTCACATAACACCACAATATCGATGATTTGAGGCAAAGTCTTGATCTCATCGGAATAACCATGAAATAAATCAAATCTACTCCATTTCAAAAACTTACTTAATGTAACATAGTAAACATAAACAAACTTATTAGTTAGGTTACATTTAAAAAAAAAAAATTTCAAAATTGTTGACAACAACAATTTGCTTGGAAAATAATTAAAATAATTGACAACAACAATTGCTTTGAAAATTTTAAATATTTTTTTTTTTTGTATTTGAAGTGTCACTACTCGATTTCTATCCAGTTTATTTTTTTTCAAAGTGCTTTTCCCCATGAAAAACGAAATGTGTGCCTACAACGCCACCTGTTGAGAATTTTCCGACTTTTCTGGTTTCATAAATCATACCCGATTCATTTTATATAAATATAGATTCTTATTTGTACTTTGCCAAATAAATTAAATTAAACTGAAATCGCGTGATCTTCAACGCGATGCTCAAATTTTACATGTAAGCGAGTATTAGAACAACTGAAAAAATCTAAAGTTGAAAACCATTAATTAAAAATATAAGCCTTAATTAACTGGGGCCTAATTTCCATTTTAAAAATGGGGTATAATTTCATTTTAATTTTCTCGGTTTTTGGATTCTTTCATTTATTTATTTCATGTCATTTAAGCTTATGCATTTTAAAAATATGGCATAATTTAAATATGAAAATTTATCACAATTTTTGGCCCTTATTTCATTTTCACTTTTGGGGCATATTTTCAGGGATCTTATTTCGCGGAACCTGCGATTAGGCTATGTACCCAGGGCATGGCGCATGGAGAGAAGTACGAGTGGTATTTATACCCAAAGCGGGTAAACCAAGTCATACTTCAGCGAAAGACTTCAGACCTATTAGTCTGTCGTCATTTCTCCTGAAGACACTTGAAAGGCTTATCGATATTTATATAAGAAGCAAGTGTTGCAACGGAACTCTATGTAATGCTCAGCATGCATACTTGAAAGGTAAATCGGTAGAGACGGCTCTACACGAGGTTATAGGCAAAATTGAAGGCAGCCTTCACCAGAAAGAGTTTGCATTAGCTGCCTTTTTGGATATTGAGGGTGCCTTTAATAACGTCAGGAAAGATGCAATCAAAAGCGCCTTGGAAAAGATAAATGTCGAGCAACGCATCACCAATTGGCTCTGGCAGTGGCAATTCCACTCTCGAAGACAGTTCGATAAGAAAATCTGTTACTAGAGGCACCCCGCAAGGAGGGGTTATCTCTCCCCTTCTCTGGGTGCTGGTCATAGATGACATACTTAAAGAACTAATCAATGCAGGTTTCAAAGTCATCGCATATGCTGATGACGTAGTCATCATTGTTCAAGGAAAATTCCTGAACACGATGAGTGAACTTATGGAAACAGCCCTCAATAGGCTTAGATTATGGGCCGAAGGGTGTGGACTACGAGTCAACCCGGAGAAAACCGAACTCGTTCTATTTAGTACAATAATACAAGATACCACCCTTCAACCTGCCCAGACTTGATGGAGTGGAGCTCTCTCGAGCAAAATATCTTGGCATGGTATTTGACAGGAAACTAAATTGGAAACTTAACGTACAGGAAAGAGTCCGCAAGGCATATAATGCTCTCTTCATATGCAGGAGAACAGCAGGAAAGAAATGGGGCATGAAGCCGTCAATCTTATATTGGCTATACAAAATGGTAATAAGACCCATAATTACATATGGGGCTCTTGTCTGGTGGAAAGCCACAAACAAGAAGTATGTACGGGATATATGTTGTCCAGGGTACAAAGAACGGGTGCCTTACGTACCACACCAACGGCTGCACTGGAAGCGTTCATGCATCTTTTACCACTGGACTTACAAATAAAATCAATTGCAGGTAACAGTGCGCTACGGCTCACTAATATTGGGCTCTTCAAGAACAATAGGATAGGACATAGTACTATTTTGAAGGAATCATTCTCCGAAATACCGGAAAAAGCGGATGGAAGTCTTGGTACGCTAGATTTTGACACATCCTATGATGTGTTGTACCGCGACAGAGAGGATTGGTATAGGAACTTGGTCTCGAGTGTTAATGAGACTTCGATATATACTGACGGCTCCAAAACCAGTGAGGGCACAGGGTGTGGTGTATTCTCCAGTGAACTGGAGATACATCTAGCCCTGAGACTTCCGGACACATGCAGTGTGTTCCAGGCAGAGATTCTGGCCGTACTCAAAGCTGCGGAGGAACTTGAGATGAGATCGATAAATAATAAGAATATCGCCATCTACATTGATAGCCAGGCTGCGCTTAAAGCGCTAGAGTCACACACCACTAAATCTGAACTAGTAAGAAACTGCCGCACAATGCTCAAGGCATTATGCTCTCAGAACCGTGTCAGATTATGTTGGGTACCTGGGCATTGTATTATTGAAGGTAATGAAAAGGCCTACGCTCTGGCCAAGGAAGGAGCAGAGCTCTCACCTAACACCATGATTGAGGGCATAGGACCACCAATGTCCGTGGCTAGAAGGGTTGTTTTCGAAAAAAACTTCCCATTTAGCAGCCACAAGATGGTCACAGCTAGATGGTCACAGGGTCTCAAAGGCACTGTGGCCCATTTTAAACCGGAAGAAGTCTGAAGAATTACTCAACTTCAGTAGAACCAAACTAAGGTTAACGGTAGGAATACTCTCTGGACATTGCCTTCTAAGGAAGCATGCCATGAGACTAGGACTAGCTAACTCGGACATATGCAGGTATTGTGCGGACCTACAAGTCACGGAAGACATCTTCCACATTCTATGTGAGTGTCAAGCAATCGCTCGGAGTAGAAGGAATCACATTGGCCGGTACTTCTTGAATCACTTAGAGGAGGTTGGTTCCTCAAACAATATTGGGACCATTATTGAATTCTGCAGGGAAATTGATTGCTTGGGCGATTTGGTTTAGGTTTTTAACCGTAACGGTTCCCTGGGGATGGCGATGGGCCC
This sequence comes from Cheilosia vernalis, assembly GCA_949126925.1. Taxonomy (NCBI): domain Eukaryota; kingdom Metazoa; phylum Arthropoda; class Insecta; order Diptera; family Syrphidae; genus Cheilosia; species Cheilosia vernalis. The sequence continues at coordinate 86,884,081 of OX421358.1, read as the reverse complement.
ACTATGGTGCCTGGTCTTTTTGTGATGAACTCACAACCCCACTCAACCTAACCTAACCTAACCTAACCTATTTCGCGGAGCCCAAAAATCGTAGTGTCGTTATTGCAAAGTCGTAACAACATCACGACTTCTACGATCACCTGACAACTTGACACAGTTCGCTTAGCTGATAAGTGAAACGTATACTCAGTCTGGGCCCAAGTTTTACCTTTACACAACTCTTTTTTGAACAGCTATATGTAGATGAATGTGCCAGCCGCATGTAAATTTAGCTTTTGGCCCAATTACTCAGTACCGTTTAGTGTACCCAGAAACAAATTTTTCATTCTTATAAACACAGCTAATGACTTGCCATTAAAAACATGGCCATGGAAAGTAGTGCCGCCACGAAAATAAACGAAAAATACGCCCGCAGAGATAGCAGGTACAATATTTTTTATATTAAATGCACTTAGCTAATAACTTTTAGGTATAAAGTAAAAACAAAAACTCATCACGACTAAAAGCTGCACAAGGCCTGTGCTACCATCTTCACTCTTCCTAGCTGAAGGACACATTTCATTGTAACATGAAAACAAATATGCACCACAAATGCCAAAAGCGATTTTCGTCCTTGGTGTATAATCCGGCATCAGGCAGCACCGACGATAGCCACCAACTCCCACCGCTCATCTGACAAATGAGCCCTATGTAGATATGGCCCAAGAACTATGGAATCAGCAGAATGCTCCTAGATTGTGTGCATGTGCATGTATGTGGTGTATGCAACAAAATTCTACTTATTTTCCGCTCATGAGTAAATAGAATGTGGAGACTCCAGAACATAGCCATACTGACGTTTGCTATAACCGCCGCCAGTGCCTACCTCGCTTTAGTCCATTTGTATCCTAGCGTATAGCATGGTGTTCCACATTTCGCACACTTGGCTCAGTACCAATAATAATGCCTTCTACATCTCCATATTAACTCAGGGCTTCGGTGCGGCATTATGTTTTAAGATTATTATTCCGAAATGACATTTGTACAATGTACACAGAGAGAGAGAGAGAGAGAACGACACGACGTAGCTTCATGAATTACATCATACCCATACACGTGCTATTATGATGCTGATGCACTGTCGCCAGTTGCAGTTGCATTACCATTATCCTCTGCAAAAGGACATCATGAACGCAATTTGAAGACAAAGTGCTGTGGCTTTCCTGTTTTGCATAATTGTATTTATGACGCAGTGTGTCAATGGCTGAGGCATTCGCATTGAATACATGAATGCGATTGCGAATGGGCAAGAGGCACGGCTGGGAAAATCAACACCGAACGTGGCCTGAGGGCGGACCAGTATGGATTATTATTGAGTGACCTCGGTTGGTCGGCAAAGATGGAAGCTGTATTAAGGAATACCAACAAGGATCTTGATGATTACCGAACACTAATGAGCTTATATTTCAATTAAATATGGTTGCGCCCATCTCAGTGCTGGAACGGAACACAAATCTGATTTATGTGGTCAGATGCGAAATTGAAGAGGACATATGTGTGATAACAAAATCGAGGACAGAGGATATGCATATTAGAATAATAGGCCGGTATGTGGTCGTCTATAATGAGTCTTGGTTTGTGCTAGATATTGAACTAGAGGGGGAAAGTGTCATAGGGTTTGCAACCGAATATAATACTGAGGCGTTGAAGGACATCTTTCGTTGGGTTTCACATTGAGAGAAATCATGAAAGCAGGCGACATATAAGTCATGCTGTCAGCCGACTGTTACAGGAAGAGCCGGAATTCAGATTGGCGGGAGAGCATCCTTACAGTGGGCTGGAGTATAGGTTCAATAAAATTTTAGTCACTGCGCCATCTTCAGTGAACCGCAAACATCCAAACATATCGGACAGGTAAATTTATTGCAAAGAAGAAGCTCGTCAGAGGTATAAGAAATTGGAATAAAATTGTATTTCAATCGAGAAGTTAGACCTGCCATCTCTATAGACTATAGGGTTCCTATGAACCTATTACATTATCTTTTTGTTTTTTTTTTCAAAACAACTGTCCTTGATAACAACTAAAACAAACATCTATATAGGAGACTGGCCACTGGCAAAAGGGATACCAATCCCAAAGTAAAATTTTGCCAGACTGAAGGAGGAGAGCTTCGAAGCCGTGATCAAGTAAAGATTCGACCGTCGAAATTAAAGTGACGACTGACGAGTGCAGCTGTTGGTTGAAGCTATGATGTGTCTCACGTGTTAAATGCATTAATGGCTCGAGTCAAAAACTCAAATTGATAGAAAAAGGTGTCTTCAACTCTTACCATGGAAAGCAGGGAAGACATTGAGCGACCATCAATGCGAATATTTTTTTTTACTTCTTATGGTACCTACCTATATCTATAAGGTAGTAAGTAAAGACTCTTTTCCGAACTATTTGACTGAGTTTTGTGTCGATAAACTCTATTTCCATAAGATGGTAGCTGTTTGACATTTTTCTTACCATTACGCGTCAAGATACAAATATCTTTTACTGTAACATTTCAAGCCCACAATAACTGCGAGGTTGTTATTTAATGTTTCCACTTTCCACCAGACATAATACTGAAACCCCCAACTCACAATCCTCTTGCCGCTGGCCCCCTCAATTTATTTTCCAACTTCGCCATTTTCTTTTCCTATCGGTGTGCATAAACATACAAAAAAATATACAATAAATGCTGGCAACCGCTGCCAACCTTGGGGAAATGTATCAGAGTTCGGGAATACACTACTGAATGCTATTGGTTAGTTACTATATATTTTTAAAATGCGATTAACTTAATTTGTTTGGTTGATAAAATTATCTAAAGGAGATATTTTACATACTAGACAGAGAAACATATTGGGAAAAACATGGTTGTGGCATCTGCGCCTTTGAATATCATTAACTTCGATTTCATAACTAAATGTTTCTTATTTTAATGAAATAAAAATTGCTTAAAATGTTTTTATTTTGCGTACAAAAATCGACACTGTTCGTTTTTCATAAAAAATTTAAGCAAAAGTAAAACTTATTCCTAAACAAAATACTGTACACACGTAACGAATAATTTAAAATTTAACGGATAAAGTTCTAAGAACGCCGACAGCACAACTTTGCCGACAGCGGAATTGGCATACGCATACGCAAGGTTCGAGAATGTTGGTGAGCCGGAGTTTTTTAAGTTTTTCTATGCAACAATACTAAGGCACTAAAACATACAAAAATTAGAGGCAAGTAACCGAAACTCGGCCGAAGTTGGGGGTCGAGAAATGTTAGGGCAAAGTAAAACTAGATCAATCGAAAATAATTAAAAAAATTCGAGTACAGTTCGACGACAGTTTGGAAGTAAAAAGTGCTGCTAAATTTTCTTTAAATTTAAAGTGAATTCAATTTATTAAGGTTGAAGTAACACTTTGCTAAAAGTGTAAGATATATTAGGTCTTTAAAAAAAAATGTGGTCTCAAAAGGTCGAAACCAGAAACATAAACTAAGCAACCAACCACAAATGACCTTGGTTTTTTTTTTTTTAAAGAAGGCCACTAAAAACGGGCACTATTTTATAGGAAGAGGATCAGGGCTGCCGTTTCATAATTTCGTTGGGGAGAATAGTGGTATATTTTTGGGGAGTACTGGGAAGTACGGAATAAAATCAAAGAAATATATTTTTACCCGACTGTACACAGGGAGGGTTATGTGTTTCGCGCGTATCCTATGCATGTTCCTACGAAACACCCTGTAGCCCAAACGGCTCGACCGATTTTGAATTGGTATTCTTCCCCGGAGTGTCATATAAACATAATTATAAAAATATTATTTAAAAAAAAAAAAAACATTTTTTTCACACAAATTTCTGAGAGAAATGTCAAGATATTCAATACACTGCAACTGTGAAATAAATTTCTTTCTTATGTATTCACAATTGCGGTCTTATGGACTGTCTGCATTTAGTCATGAATTCATTTATTTTAAATGAAATATTATTATTTTTATTACATAAGCATATCGAACACTACATTTGCGATCGACATGAAATAGAAGTGCTTTAATGATTTTGGTAAAGTGCTCCAGCCATACTCCTAAAACGCTGACAAATAAATATAATGCACTCCATTCACAAAAGACACGGTTTAATACTTTTTTTTTGTAAATCTACAGACATTTTACACATTCCATACAATTTTTAATTGTTTTATAGAAATTTAACTTTGTACATATTTTTAGTTATTTGAAAAACTTGTAGTTTGTGTCGTACTTACTAATAAGAAATTTTAAACTTTAAATCTTACAGAAGCTTACAATTGCGGAATTTGTATGGAAATATATTTTCTCCAAAAACTTATTTAAATAAAAAAGTTAATTTACAAAAACCAAAAAAAAAAACCGACTGACTGTAAACAAGATTTAAAAAGATTAAAACAAGACACTTTCAAATATAACCAATTGGCAGTCGGAGTCTGCGCATATTTTTGTCAGATTGTGTAGGTAGTCCTACAAAGCCGGCTATATGCACTACAAGCTCATAAGCTTGCAGATGTTTGCTGTAGTCTTTCGACCATTTATGCATGAACTGCAATGTTGATTGTACGGCACAATAAGGTCTAACGAATTTGATGTGTTCGTATTCCATAAGTGACTTCTTTAACAAATAATTGATCAATCATTTTATTTAACGCCTTTTCATCATCAACCCGTCTTTATTGAAAAAAACTTAAATAGTGGCAGAAGAAAAGTAATTTCCAGGATCCGCAAGTGTATGTTCGACACGAATGTAACAACATCACAAATGAAAAAAAAAAATCTTAACAAAACATCCAGAAAGTAAAATTTGTTTTGCATTTACTGATGGGTACCTAGGTAGAGAAATGTCGAGGCATGTGAAAATAGTTAAATCCGAAATTAAAAATAGGAGTACAATTTGTCTTTGAGGAGTACGGGAGTACGGCGGACTAAAAAGGAGTACAATACTCCTATTGTAGTACGTTCGGCAGAGCTGAAGAGGATTCTCTTTAGGCTGGCGATCATATATTCGGCCCTAGCGAGGTATCCGTCGGAACGGAAAATTCTCCGATTTTATACGATTCGGTGGATTTTTGCTGCGAGGTATTCTTCGGAACAACTGTTCGGAGAATTGTTCCGACATTTTGCAACGTATATCGGGGAATTACGTTGAAGTGCGATGAAGTGCATTTCCTTGTTAAATTTTTGACAGCTAGGCTCCGATATCCTCCGAGAGAAATCGGTTGCGGAATTTGTTTACGATATCCTCCGAGTACAATGAGTGGCGGAATTTATTCACGATTTGCGGTAAAGTGTTAAATAAATTAATAATAAACAATATAGCAACGAATTTGGTTATATTTATTGACTAAATTTGTGTTGCCAGTGCAAAATCTAGCGAAAAACCAAGCACCAAACAATACGAGGATGTGAAGTCAATGCGTCATCGCATTTCAATTATATTTTCCGAGAACGGATACCTCGAATGCGATTTGCTGTTCCGACAGAGTATGCGCTGCGGAGAATTTTCCGTTCCGACGGATACCTCGCTAGGGCCGATTGTGTTAAAAAAAAAAAAATTATCGGTTTGCTTACATGTACAGCGATGTAAAGCATTCATCCCTAGCGAGTAGCGAGGTATCCGTCGGCACGGAAAATTCTACTTAGCGCATATACTTTCGGAAGCTTGAATCACATACGAGGTATCCGTTTTCGGGAAAGATAATTTAAATGCAATGACTTATTTTTTCGCATGATTTTGCACTTGAAATACAAATAAATATAAAAATTCGGAAAAAAAACCTCGCAGCAAAAATCCTACGAATCGTACAAAATCGGAGAATTTGGTTTCGATAAAAAAACCAAGGCTTCCCCATTGATGCCTAGCTTTTTTATGTTCTTTATGATGCTTTTACAAAATAAGAGATATTTGAAAACAGAACAAGCGTTAAAACAAAAACCAAGACTGTTCGCATTGCTAGAAACGAAAGAAATCTTAAACTCCATTTAGTCGAAGAAGCTTGATATCCTTAGCCATACAAAGGATGAATGAATTGTGTATAAAATGAAAGGGTCGCCCAGGCTTTTGAACAGAAACGAAAGAGAAGGCTCTCTTCCCGGTAAGTTATATTTTTAAAAGGCTACAGTCGAATGTAGCCCTCACCATCCTCTGGGTAAGATGACTGATGCTGCGCCATTTGATGTTTCTAGTACCTACAGCTTTAAAAGTTATGAATATTCCATTTTAAGTTTCTCTGAAATTGACCTAGAATTGAGTAGGTACATAAAGATCCATTTGGCTGGACTTGCCCTTTTTATGGTTGGCGTAGCGTGTCCTTGATAGATAGCTATAGAAAACTAATGAATAATATTCATGATATAGAATTCGCTTGTAGATATTCTGAAGATCGTTAGAAATGAACGATAGGAGACCGATTGCTTTGAAATCCATGGGGAGCATGTTCCAAGTCAACATTGACCTACACCTAGGATGAGGAGGCTATTCGTGATATCAGCCCCTCTTTACCAGCAGCTGCTACCCGACCATTGCATATATGAACCAAACCCCCGGAAAAAGCACATCAACATATACCTGTGTGGATGTATGCTAGACAAATAATGAGCCTTGGACTGCTGTGCCCACTCATTTATTCACTAATCGCATTCCACAGCCTACCCGCCCCATTCACGGATTAACAGATTCAATTGGGACTCGGAAATGTACTACACCAAGTGCACAAGGGAAAGGGACGACTGTATGCAAAATTCCATCCTTACCTTGCTGTTCGATGCGATCGTTATTCGGATCAGTCCAACTGAGAAACGACACCGCAAACCAATTGCCCATTTGTGGTCCGTCGACAGTAATACGCTGCTGTTTGCCATCCGATTTGAATTGCAGATCGTATATCTTGAATCTGAGAATAAAAAAAAAGAACAATAAGAAAATGGGAGAGACAGAGAATTCAAAGCAAATAAGATTGAATATAAATTACTATCGTTGACGGAACTGTGGCGGGAAGAAGGATGAGAAATAACAAAATCGGCTTAGAGCAAATACGGACTTATAATACCCAAGCCCAAGCCCAACCGCTTCCATGCGGACATTCCTTTCCGGTTTTGCATTTTTCTCATTCCTTTTAACTTTATTCATTCTGTTCATTTTGTGCCATTGGCCACTCTGCTGTGCTGCATTGTGGGTCTGGGGCTGTATAAAGGGCCCCCATCGAAAGGACAAACTTTTCCAAAGGTAATTTCAATTTTCTCGAATTAAAAATGCATTTGTAGTCCTTCGTTTGTTGTTCGAAGGATATTTCCCTTAAACGGATTTATTTATATTTGATCGTTGCGCCTTGGCAGGGCACACAGCACAAACAAATACGGTACGGAGTAGCTGGGGAAAGGCACGCGCGCCACCAATGCACAGGCTCTCGGGGAGGCAGAGTTTGAGCAGGACGAAAATATTGAAAAGTTTTTTTTAAGTCTTTTGAATTGTTTGAACTTTTATGCTGTTGCTTCGTCGTCTTTGGGGGTAGGGGACAAGGACAGGGGTGTTTTGCGCGCGTTTAAAGTTTCCTTTTATTTGATTTTTTTCTTTCTATTCATTCACACTTTTGACCTTGTGTATACACTCTGCTTAAGGATACTTTGTGACTGTTGGGGTGTAGTAGAATGTTGCTGCTGCTAAGTGACTGTGAAGCTGAAGAAATCGGAATCGGGATATATATGTTTTGTGTTGTGGAAAAAGTTGGCGGGGTGTTCGAGCTTCGAGGCGAGAAATGGTTTCAGGCGGAAGTGTATGTTAATGGGAAATACATTTCCTGCACTTTGGCTTGGGGATATGTTGGTGTCGCACAAGAGAGAACCGAATGGGGTATGGGTGAAAATTCGACGAGTGCAATTGTGTTTGGGTGTTGTAAAAAGGATGCTATCGAGTTAGACACCTGAGGCGTTAAGTAGATTGCGCGGTGCACGAGGGTTCACCGTGAGGACTTTTATACAAGGGTCTGTGGTGTGTCAAAGTAAAGTGGAAAGTTTTTCGTTTTTCGTTTTTCGCTCAAGGTAATGACAGGGGTGCACGGAACTTTCGCGTTAAAGCTAAGTAATTACGAGTAGCAGATTAGATGAAATTTCAGCAGAATTTGAAAGTTTGTAGAAAAGGGGCGGAGAGCGTTAATTATGTCGCAATTAGTTCTGTAAGCTTCACGCATGTGGTAAGGTGTTTGTAAGGATTGGCTTGTAATTACTCAATGGTTCTAAAACAGTAAAAGTCTATTCCTCGCACACTGCAGCCTTGCGTCCTTTTAGGCAAGGAATTCTTAAGCCCGTGCTGCACCCAACTGCATTGCTAAAAGGAAGAAGCAGTTGTTCTTCAGGGTAATTCTTCGCCGGTTCATGGTAGGAGTTTCATTCGTAAAAATTATGTCCGAGGTAGATGAACAGTGATATTTTGTAAGAAACGATGAACAGGTGTTTTGTAGTTGAAAGTATAGAAGTTGGTCTATTTCAGGAAAATCACATCTTGACGATAAAAGTGGCCGATGATTAAAACATCATCCGTAGTTGACCATAGTTGACTCGATCCGGTCTTATATTATCTCAAGAGACAGATCTCTCATTCCCGAAATATGGTCCATTTTTGAAATCGCTTAGAAGAGTTAAGAACTCCTGACGATGAAAGCTATTTTTTGATGTCTTAAAGTCAATAAAAGAATGGTCAGTCTTTTCCTTTTCACTTATTTCCATATCAAAATCTTAGAAATTTGTGCCAGAACTGCTTGAGCTGCTCACGGACTGTTTGGTAGAAGTGATCTTGTATGGGACACCCCAGCAAAGATGTAGCTCGATAGTTATTAAAAGAATTGAATGGGACCAATTTTCTTGTAGGTGGGTTAAATCGATAGTTAGGTCCTCGAGCAGACTTTCTTTTACACAGAAGAAGGGGTTTTTATTTTTTTATATTTTTGTGGCTATAAGCTCTATATTGGGTGCGTTGTTTCGGGACTGGTTATTCTAGACATGGATCCTGTTCTTCTCTTCATGATACCCATGTAGCAGCTTCAAAACTACGTACCCACAGTATTTCCGTGAACAGAACACTTTTGCTGTTTTGAAAAGCCTGATTTCTGCTCGTGAAACCATCACCAGGCAATTGTCTTCTGAAACCTCCGAATGTGGTTAATCATGTCGCCACACTGGTACAAAGTTTATCACTCTCGAGTGTTTCTGGCTGCTGCATGAAACTAAAAGTCCAATTTCTTCTTCTCGACAGTTTGCAGCTACTTTTCGTTTGACAGTTGATCTCTCTCGGCGAGAAGGACATTCAGTCAACATTATAGTCATAGCGATTAATTTCAGCTTTGGTGTGGCCCGAGTTTTGTTAAAAAAAATTAATAGAAGTCACTTTTGTTACTCTGTTAAGTATGTTTAGCTTCAGCAACCGGGAAACCCTCCTGCTCAAAGTGTAGGACTGCACAATGCAATTCGTCAAGTGAGTTAAGAGACGTATTGAGTTAAGATCGCAGTTCGTATCTGGCGTTCTAGGGCGCTTGACGAATTCGCGCAAAGCAACCTCAAGTTGGGTTTATACTTTTATTAACTGCATTTAAAATAGTTTTTGAACACCAGCTTCATTATTGGACAATGACTAGTAGGTAGGGGGAAAGCGGGAGACTTGAGCCACTTTTTGTTAGATCGTTAATAAAAATTTGTTTATCAATCACAGCCGCCTGTTAAATGGATTTTTTTATTGCTACATTTATCTATTTTAAGAGCGGTCTCTTAAACTTATAATAAACGCAAGAAATTTTTGCCAAATGCCAAATGTTTGAAAACAGATTTTCGGCTCAAGTCTCCCGCACCACCGGGAGACTTGAACACCCCTTCGGGGAGAGTTGAACATACTCAAATCCTACGAGAAAAACAATAAAACGAATAATTTATCCACTTCCAATGTGATTATAATTTATTTTTATTGTTTTAGTGGTTTAGGTACTTCAGTTTCTTAGCATATACAAAGTAAAAAAAGGTAAACAAAAACTAAACTTCAGAAACATAACGAAAACAAATCAATATCTTAAATAACCTATTACAAGGTTTATTTCTTTGAGTTTTTTAATTAAATTATTTTTTTTTATTATTAAAATTAAATACAAGGCTTTAAAACACTTACATAACATTACATCAGAGCAAATGGAGATTTGAGCCACTGATCAACTCTCCCTTTAGAAACTGTCTCAAGTCTCCCGTTCGCATTTTTTAACAAATTTATATTCATAATTTTTGTTATATACAAACTAGAATGGTATCGTACTAATATTTACAATGTAGAATATCAATATTGTTAGGTAACATCAAATTGATTTATTTAACGCTTTACAGATCAATTTTATAGAGAAAAAAGAAAAAAAAAAATTTTTTACTTTTGGCACTGCAAAACACTTTTTCTCTTCCACCAACCAGAGACAGCTAATGATTTAGAATTCTTTTTGTGTGCAATTAGCTCGTCACTGTCTGCATCGCATACACTTACACTTGTTGGATTTCAATGGAATTTGAGCAAATTATTGAGAGTGGCTCAAGTCTCCCATATGTTCGAGTCTCCCGCTTTCCCCCTATACATAATTAGCAAGAGAAAGAATGTCTTGTATATATATTGTTGAACAGAAATGAAAAACATTTAAGTGGTCCGCACTATTAGTTAGAAATAACATATCTGACTGGGGAAAGTGACATCAGGGGCTGAGAATGTACCTTTTTTCATGCTCGCGATCCACAAAAAATAATCACGATGTTGGTAGGTATATAGAGAATTTCTTAGGAATAGTATTCGTACAAAATTTCGAACTCGAGATGTTTATCAATTCCGACATTATGATGATAGAGGAACTCAAAAGAGTGGGTCACAAAATTCTGTCCGTCTGTCTGTCTGAGGCCTAAAAAGCTTCCCGGATATGGTTCAAACTTAGGATCCGGAGTTTGCCCGTCAATATTTATGCTACTGTTTTTGTTGCGTAATTTTACAAAAACCGTTCTAACGATTAAGATCAAAATACACATTTAGTACCTGCTTAGTTTTTCTCAAAAAATTCGAATAGATAAATCCATTTTTTAATTATTTCCCAAAAATGACTACCCAAATCCCGATTTGTCTTTATATATTTTTGAACAACTCGATACTGTATGGAAAATAAAAATGCAATTACAGCTCCGAAAAACTTCATTCTAGCAAATATTTCCCCCTGCTTCTTTTTTTCAACTTCCAACCACTTGGAGCTTCAGCAACACCCTCCTCATTTGCATCGCAACCACGCCCATCGGCATAATTCAGTTTACAACTACTAATGCCAGTTCAAAAACAAATCTCTGAACTCTTACGTATGTATCTATGTTACATAATATATCGGCGTATTACGAACCCTACTCTCTAATCATAGACCCCAAAACTAGCGTTACTAATATTCCAGTAAAAAAAAACCATGCCCTAACAGAGGGATGTTTTTATTTCACAAAAATAGAAGAAAAAGATGTTGTAAGAGCTGTCCTTGATATAAAATCAAAAATCAACCTATTTTTGTAAAAATAATTTTGCCACACTTGCAGTTATAACCCATATTTTTAACACATCATTTTAACAAGTTCTTTTCCTCTACTATGGAAGGTTGCGAAAGTAATACAGATTCTAAAGAAAGCAGGTACTCGACTTGCAAATCCCGAATACCAACCTATTTCGATACTTCCATTTCTGTCAAAAGTTTTGGAAAAGATCTTGCATTAACAAATATCGCTTTTTCTTAACAATAACAAAATCTTAAGTAAATTTCAGTCTGGTTTCAGGGTGAAGCATATAGTTGTGTTTCAGTTGAACTAAAAGTCACTGACGACCTAAGGTATTCTTTGAACAAAGACCTTGTATCTTTTCTCGGATAGCTGGACTTTTCTAAAGTGTTTGATACAGTAATCATAAAATACTTGTATCCAAGATTAAGAACTATTTTCGGTTTTCAAACTCTGCCGCCAATCTGATGCACTCATACCTCACAAATAGAAGACAGTCTTAAATAGGAACGTTTTTTTTTTTTTTATCAGAGGGTAGGTGAAAATCTTCCAAAGACAACCTTCTAAAGATTGTTAGATACTGCAACTAAGATATAACTTATCAAGCAATTTTTCTATCATTAAATAACAACTTTTGACAGGTTACTTTCCAATGAAAGATCCTGCGTGTTCCGCAAATTAGACGCGGTTAATCTTATCTTGCCAAGTCTAACGGTTTCGTTCTTTGTAGTCGGCGCAATAAATTGCCCTCGTCCAAGATTTGTCGGACTATATTGTTGATATGTCCGATTAGTCGGTTTATAGGAACGTGTCTAACTTCTTAGAACTTTGCTCTGGTATGCCGCAGGGATCAATACTTGGCCCATTGTTGTTTACAATGTTTATTAATGACCTTCCGCTTGTAGTCGAAAATTCTTCCCTCACCATGTATACGCTGATGATGCACAAATCTATTTAAGTTGCAAGATTGGAATGATCGAAGATTGTGCTGATAAATTAAATAGAGATCTAAAAAATATTACGTCTTGGTCAGAAGAAAATTGTCTCCAAATTATATAGATATCTAAAAAATATTACATCTTGGTCAAAAGAGAATTGTCTCCAACTTAATCCAAACAAATTTAAGTGTTTGATTGTTTTCAATTATAAGCCTGACCATATCAAAGATCAGAAAACAGAAACTACTGATGCTATACTTTTCCGTGTATACTCAAAAATCGTGTATAATCTTAAAATAGAACCGAAGGCGCTTTATTTAACTCTATTCATCGGTTCTCACATTTTTACCTACCTACCTATCTATAAAATAAGAAAACAACCAACCAAACCTTTGATGAACGAGAAAGTTTCTTTCGACCCAACTTTGTAGCTGAGGGAAAAGCTGTATGAACAAATAATTAAAAGCTTAAGCCATCTATTTTTGGACGAAAACATTAAGTCAGAAACGTTTTTCGAAAAGAAGGGCAATCCAGTTGTCAGGTGCATACATTCTATACCGTTGTCACCTCCAATGACCGCATTTTCACTCATGTAAATACGTGTGAACTGCGCGGAAAAGGTGAAGATAAAGCTGTTTATATCCTTCGCCACTAATCTGTAACGCTATATTATCAATTGATGATTTAAAGAGACTACTCATTGGGGCTGCAGTAATAAGAATCATCATATTTCATAGCCATACAAACGTATTGGCCCGGACACTGTAACCCTCCTTTCGTGGGGGTTTGGGTCTGACACTGTTTATAGAACAAAATTAAGAACCTGTTGAAATTAGTCGTTTCAGAGTATATTTTATAGCCCCTTTATTGTTCATACATCCTTTGAGTGTTTAAAATTTCAGAATTCTTCAATTAAGTGTGATACCTGCATGATTTGTTTCAGCCTATATAGTTCTATGTCTATATCGCCCTTTTTTGTTCCCAAATGAACAAGAGAAAGCCTACGGATTTGAGTTATCGACAAATGCACACTCAAACTTAAGCCCTTTAGAAAGTTCATACACCTTACAAATAGGCTTCAAGAGGTGGTTACCCTCTTCCCTATGCACACATTTTGCTATCAATTAGGTCCAATTCAAGCTAAAGGGCAAACAATGGTCCACACCTGATAGTCGATATCACATACCCAGAAAGGCTCAGATGGACAACAAATAGAATCGAATCTCAGCCATGCATGGGCAGCTATGAGTCAAAAGTTAATCTAATCCCACCCAACAGCACCGTCACACTATTATCTTCCGAGTATTTATCGTTCAAACAACCCTTTTATGCGAAACAAATTGATTTTGATTACATTAATTGCACAGGAAATCACCGCTCACTGAGCTGTCTTCCTTCATCTTCATCATCATCATATCATCGCCTGATGTCTACCTATGGTGGACTCTTATTTTTGGGGGCATTACACCAACACCAACACACTCATCCCCCGTCCATCTTCTAATCTATTACGAGTTATAATTAAAATCCTTTAGATAAACATTCTCGCTTCGTAGTATCTCGATGATTTGCCGTAGCTACCCAGCTTGTGGATGATCGTTCGTCAGACCATCTTATCCTTAAGGGGAAACACAAGCAACTACTATATACCTACTGACTCAACATCTAATGCAAGGGCAGACAAATGTTTTCCATCATCCGCATCCTTGCTTGTTTGTTTGTTGTTTTCAGTGCGGCGGAAGAAGGATAAGGAAATATTTATAATTACTAAAAGTTCACCTTCACGTCAATGCTGAAATATTTAATTCATCAAGGATAATACACAATGTTAAATGTGGGTGTGTGTGCACGAGTAGATACGTGCCCTAACAAATATGGACGTACATAGCTTAGGGGCAAATACAGTATGTGTATACAATGTAGCAGAACCATCAGGAAGGGCACACTGCCACTCAAATGTTTTCCATCACTTTGCGAAAAATATACTGAATGTCTTCGGGGACTACGTCCATGACGAAAATCATGGTTGAATTTGAGTGCATATCAGCAGCAGCTGTTATTAGGGTAATATTTCTGTCTGTACAAATATGTAATAGAATTCTCTGTTTGTTTGAGTTTCGGTTTGTACACCTATCATGGTTAGGCTGTCTTATTGTTATTGAAAAAAAAAATTGTCCTGTAGCTTTTTGAAAAAATATGTAATTTTTCGTTTTACGGAATTTTCCGATACCACAAAACTGGAACAAAATTTATTTCAACACTAATTTAGAAATTGCCTGCATCTGGTGTGAGCACGACCAAAAATATATTTGTAACCCAACTCATTTCCTTTTGAAGACAACACAATTTTTTTTTTTTAACAACCGTCTGAACATACCCATTTATGTGTTTTGTTTGTTTTAATGAATTAAGTAAAATGTAGGTATATATTTATTGCTATTTGGTTGTCTTCAATTTTAAATTTTTGAAGGTGTCCTCTTTTTTCTGAGCGTGGGTCTGGTCTAGTCACAGTCGGTGCTGAGGACATGGAAAAACCATTTTTGAGACTGCTAAACGGCGAAGATGACACAAATTCCGCTGTCAGGCAGAACGAACAATTCAACCTGGACGATGGAAGCCGAGATTACCGTCCACCTGACCAAAATGAAGTAAGGATAGCAATATCTAAGCTTAAATCCAACAAGGCTGCTGTACCGGACGGCTTAACTGCCGAGCTGTTTAAGGCAGCGGGAGATGACCTGGTAGAGAGATTTGGTCAGACGAAAGTATGCCTTATGAATGGAACCTCAGCATCGTTTGCCCGATCCACAAGAAATGAGACTCTCTAAACTGCGCCAACTATAGAGGCATCTGTCTCCTGAACACTGCGTACCTATAAGATCATGTCTGCTGTACTGTGTGAACGCCTGAAACCATTCGTCAACGATCTGATAGGTCCCTATCAGTGCTTACTACCACTTTGGATTGGGACTTATTTCAATTTGCTTTAGGACTTGTTTCATTAAAAAAGTTTGGAGTTATTGCATTTATTATTAGAAGTTCCTTCGTTAGGAAATATTTCATTTGGAGTTAATTCCTTTGCAGTTAATTCATAGAGCCTTTACGTCTATTGATAGAGTCAGCACGGCCGACACCCAAGCAAGAAAGGGATCATCAGAAACTTTTATAGGTTCTGAACCATTCTGCAGAATAGGGGATCGCACCCTTAAAGAAAAATTCTGGAAACTATAGAGAAAGAAAACAGCCCAAAAACCTGACATAACACTCAGGGCATGAGGCAAGCGAAGAAACTTCTGAGACAATACAACCGGAAAAGATTCCCAGCTTGCATCGGCACGAGCAAAAATAACCTCGGTATCCTAACAGGCTTCCTAACGGGGCACTGTAGACTCAAGGAATACCTTATGAAACTGGGTATATCTGAAGAAGGTCTTCCTGCAGATTCTGCGATGAGTCCAGTGAAATCCCAGAACACTTACTGGGATCATGTGGGGCACTGACTCACAAAAGACTGAAGTATGATGAGGAAATACTGTCACTGGAGCCAGCTCTCGTCCTTAAATTCTTAAAGGAAACGTCTGGAGAGAGTGTTATAGGACGAATTTCTTCCGCCAAGGAGAAAGAAGAGTACAAGAACCTCTAAAATGATTCCGAAAGGAATTATACTATGAGGGGAACTCTTTTTGAGGGAATAGACCTCTCTGGGCCGGTGAGGTCGCAGTGGCTTAGTGGTTAGTGTGTTGGACTACTAAGCGAGGGGTCCAGGTTCGAATCCAGCAAAAACCCAAATTCCAACTCAGGGTTTTTTTCACTGCGCCACCTCTCGCGAACGTCTGACAAACATCCGAGAGTATAACTGTCATGAAAGAGCTCTTCAATCGGCCCGTTTGGAACCGGCATAAAATTGTAGATCCCTTCCATTCGTTCCAAAAATTAAAAACTCACACAAAACGAATGGTTGCCAGAAGCAAGGCCCTGGGTCCCTACAGACCTGTTGCGCCAACTATTATTATTATAGACCTCTCTGGGCCGTAAGCGGGGGGTACCCACAATAAACCAAAAGGTCGCAGTATAAAAACCCCTTTCACATAATAATAACAATAGAGTCAGCACTTATTTCGCTTTGTCTTGGGCGACTTCTCTTTCTAATTGTTACAAAGAGGGTCCGCAACCGCAGTGGTCCGCCGGGACACGGGTAATATTTTATTGGCATTGAAACTCGGACTTGGTTATTTTTTGAGCCCAGCACCAGAACAGGGAAATCCCTTCTGCTCTATTAGACAGCATAGAGTAGGCTACGAAACGCAGCTTGGTGGATGTGGCAAATTGAGTTCATATCACTTTTTGTTTCGGTAAAAGGGTTCGTTCAGTGAGTTTTACAATATGAACTGATACTGATGGTCCTCCCCACATATGAGAGCAAAACAACATTTTCAAAGTGCAGGCCACTGGATTTCCCTGCTCAAATGAGGACTATGATGAGGGAACAGGGAGCACAAAGTGAGCACCCCTTTGACTATTTAAAAAACCCACATCCATTTGAAGAAAAACTGTCCGTTCTGGTTTTTCTAGCTCATAGAGTGTCAACTCCATCCCACCATTGCACCCCTGACTCACACACCCACTCATTGAATAAGCTGACATCACATGCCTCTATCCCCTTTCCATTCGCATTCTTTTACAACAATTAACAAAGTACCCCTGCCGACCACAATAAGGGAAACATTCGAAACGTGCCAGCCTATCCGACCGTCCACAACTATTCAGAGAAAGTCAAGATATTTTTGGCACACACTTCAACATGATACAACAACAAGAGGCATCAGCAGCACCACCCCCACCAGTCAAATAGTGTTTAAAAGGGGATACAATATTCGACAGGGAGCTTTCATGTTACATGCTCGTAAAACAATGAAACATTTGCACTGCCAGCAGGACATGCTAATAAATTATGAACTCTCCACTGCCATTTGAAACTCGGACAAAAGAAAACAACTGCCAGGAGTTACCGAAAATTCTATTAACATTAGACAAACTTTGCTGTGTGTGTGTGTGTGTGTGTGCTATTTTGTTTGTTTATGCGAAGGATTCTCCTTGCTGCTGTTGTTTGTGCAAAAGACGAGGATTGTCCGGTCAAGGTAGCTGGCTAGGTAGATTATAAACATGACTCTAAGGACAACTTTTTTGCCTGCGTGTCCTGTCTTACAATGTGAATATAAGCCAAGTTGGACAGACGGAGAACAACAATGACCAAATTGAAGGGTATCTGTGTGTGTGTAGGAAAAGTTGTAAAGCTTCAATGACGTGTCGTGTTATTAATTTGGCCAACAGGACCAAATGAATTGTTTAATTAAACTCAATTGTCTATTAAGCATGTACAATGCACGCACATGTGGACATGGTATGCTGCGTATGTGTGTCTTCATCTACTAGCAAGTGTTTATCCTCTCTAAATTGTTGTTGGATAATGGTGTATTGCACAATTGCGTCATTTGTGTTGACATGCAGGACATTTAGAGGCTGTGCATGTTGTGTCGTACTTGTATATCAATTTGGGATGTGGGTTTACACAGCAAAGGACCCTATACGGGAAATTCGAATAAATTTGAAGCACTGTTAAAAATAAAAGTGCAATTTTCAAACACATCTGGGTTATAAAAATCTGTGCAGGGCAGCTAACAGTCATCGTTTTAGAGGTGGGGGGTTATTCTTTAAGCTCGCCCAGTGGTCCTAATCCCTGAATCCTAGTGCCGGACAAGCGCATAAATAGTGGATGCAATTCTCTTTTCGGGATGCGTGATTATATAAAACTGACAGCGGGTCGTTTGAATAAAAACTTTTTTGTTTGTTTGTTGATGTTTCATATCTTCTTCAGTGGTGCCGGGAACTGTATCCGATCATCGGATAGTTGAAACACTAGCCAATCAGTTAAAGAGAAACTATGAATTACTGAAATGTTTTAAATAGGTATGCAACTTAAAAGTTTGGATGCCCTAGCTACAGGAATAATTTTGTTTAAGCATCTTCATCTACAAAAATATCAGGTATAAGTAGTCAAAGAGCACACTTCGGATGATCAGTGCTAATGCTGCTGTTTTTTTGAAATAACAAACATTTTTTTCAATATTTTTTAAAAATACAAAACACAATATTTAATCCACAATGTGAACGATACGAGTATGGTGCATTCATTTCATGTATTGAATCGAGCTCAATTTGGGCAATGGCGACGTCCGGATTCCTAGTTTAGCGAGTCTGACAGATGACTGACTAAGTGTATTTCAGTTTTCATTGGCCCAGAGTGGTCATGTGAATTGTTTTTGCATTTGACATTTATGGAGGGGATGCCGACAAATCTAGTCAATAAAATCCTTCTTGAATACTCCGTTGACGTTCCGAAGAGTCAAATTTGAAATAAACAGAGCGGCCGTTGCAGAACTCTGAAGAGTCGAAAAAGGACAGGTAATAGATAAAGGTGGCATTCTACTACTTGCTACTCTGCAATTTGGAATTTTCGTACTGTACTTAAAAACCATTAGTTTGCATTACACTTAAAAAGTGATAGCCAGCCGTGTTACATTTAAAACGTACTTTGTTTAGAAATAACAATTTTTCAAAAATGTCCTAATAAATAAGTACAAAAAAGGTAACAAAAACAATTATTCAAGTTGCCTAGTCAACGCGTTCGGAGAAGATAACTAGTCCCGACAAATCGAGTTGAAGTTTTACATAAACATCCGAGCATCCGAACGTCGCCAATTTATCACTTAGATAAACAAAACAAATATTATTTTTCCTTTATAGTTGATAGAAACGTTAGTAAAACAGAATTTGTGCATGTGCATGGGCTCTTTTCGACACACATCATACAATTTAATGGAATTAATAAAAAAATACGTTTTTCATCAACAGAAATAGTTGTTTTAATTTTTTAGGACTTAGGACGATCTTGAAAAAAAAGATATACTTACATTCTTATCTGATATCACTGCTCGTGAGACGAAACACTTGTCAATTTTTTCACGAAAGTCATGTCTACTTTTTTGGTTTTCCTACATAAATAAAATTTAACTTAACTACATACACACGAAACATCAAAAGGTCCCAACGCTTAGTTTGTTTCATGTAACAAATGTGCGAGCAAGATATTTAACACTGCGCGGCGGCACTGAGTATGAATAAAACTTATCAGACAAAGCCAATGCTATGCTAGTTCTGAGTTTGCTATTTGGTTAACTCCGACCTTTTGCTAAATAATTTGCACGCACATTTTTAACATAAAACAATATAAGAGTTATGAATAATTGTCATTGGGCCTTACCAATAATAATATTTAACCTTCAGCTTAGGAATATATGCGACCTACACAATATGCAATTTTGTACGGAAAATCCCGCAATTGTTAGCTCGAAAAATTTAGCCTGGACACTAAAAATGATTCATACGACCCAGTGTGTCAGTCTATTAAAGAGACGACCTGTCTGACTGGCCCATAGTATCACTGCTGGCTACTGGCCAATTAATTGATTTTATTCTTGTGTTATTTTTTCGCGTTTTGCTACGTAGGTAATTCTTTTCGTAGCGTAAATTGACCACATTCTTCCAGGGGCCCTACTATGAAACTCGATTCTCCTATTGGTTCTATTCGAAAGATATTTGCGATTATACTTTCAAATGGTATACTCTCTATGAAAGTAGAATCGAATGCCGGTAATGCCAAACAAATTTGCGATTTTCGAACGATTCTCGCGTTATGTTTGACATAACCCAAATGAGTCTCGCATTTTCTTTGGAATATCGCAACAAATTTATCATGAAACAATCAAATAATAATAAATAAACATGGGCAGTGTCGCAATTTGGTAGGAGTCTGAAGGAAATCCGGAAAAAAATTAACAAGTTAAACGAAGGCGGATAAGAGATAAATCTAACATAATGGAGCTAAGCGAAAAAAGGTTTTTCTGTTGAGTATTTATTTTAAGGTATTTTGAATCCAATAAAATAACTTTATATCAGCTTTGTTAAAAACTACTGCCTTTCGAAAGACGCCTTCATGCAGGTACTTGTTGAATAATAATTTAACAGAACCGGACAAATGAATTTAATTTTTTCTCAACTTACTTTAAAATCAGCCAAAATCTAATGACACAAAAATAAAATACAAGAATTTGTCAGTGTTGGATATTTGTATACCTTTTCCATCCCGCTGCACCGTGCTGCGGTGGACCTTCAGCATTCAAATCTTTAGACAAATAAGTCCACATATTTTCCGATTTTTGAATGAAAATTAATAACAATGAAATGATTTCCTGGTACAAAATAACAAACATTATAGTTACATACATGTTACTTACATTCTGAGAAAAGAAAACTTCTTAAATCGATCTTCTCGCAAACACATTTGATGCAGAGTGCGATTATTTGGGAATTCGAACGAATTTGACATGAACTTTCGGAAAAGGTAGTACCGATTTTGTACCAAGAAAACAAAAAAATGGTTGGCAGTACTAACGATGTTCGATTTTCGTTTCCATAACATACTTATAGAATTACAGAGTAGCGATTATGCGAATTCGAACAGTTTTACTTTAGAATCGAGTTCCATAGTAGGGCCCCAGATATGGATCAACGACGTCAAAGTAGCTTAAGAAGTGGTTCCGCAGGGCTGCATCGTTAGTCGAACACTTTTTGTTCTGTTCATTGATGAAATTTGTGATATTATATCTCTGACGACTTGATGTCGATGGTGACAAACCGTTTTGCTCATCAGCTTTGCAAACATACTGCCAAATCTTGGGTCCAATGTTTAATGCTGACAAAGCCAAACAAACCAGAGTTATGATTTTTAAAGCCACAAGTGTGAGACTCGTTGAAGGAAATTTGCGCCTTCTTGTATCAATTAGCACACAAAAAAATGTAATGTCCAATCTGGCAGACGACAGAATTACCATTGTCCATGTTTAAAATATTTATTGTTCTAGGTACATTTAATAACAATAACAGTTGCATTTCAAAAAAAAAAAATTTTCTGTGTAAATTCGTATTCACAATAATGGACAACAGTTTATCATAATTTTAAATACTAATGGGATTGCTGGTGGATGCGCCTCCGGAATGAGTTTACTTTGGACATGCCCACATGCCACAAGCTAATGAAGTACACACTAAACTCACTGAAGCACACTAGGAGCTAGGACTGTGACTGTGATGCTTGGTGGAAATTTGCATTCCAAGTAGGCGTGTGTATGTGTGAGCGCTTTCCGTTTTAACAACTGATTGGAGTTTAGAAATTGGGTATAGGAAGGGGGTCCTGGGTTTGCTTTAATTGCCTGGCGAAGACTGCCGTTCAACTGGGAATATTGTGTGCGAAAGTGTCTAAAACCGCATGACGTGTTGGTGATTGCCATATTAATTATGTGGCTTGGGGAATCCTTGTAAAATAGTTGCTCTAATAATTATCGTAGATGCAAACGGCTGTGGGAATTTACACAACAACTCCTTGGTGGAGATGTCACTTAATTCCATCCTGGGAATTATGTGTGCAGTGTCGGTGAAAGTTTTCCTCGAGTCTCTGCTAGGGGTGTGTGAATGACTCATGCTGGGATGGCGCCATGGTGTAGAACGAATTAACGTGAATTGAATTTCGGTATAAATTAGGTTATTATAACCGAGGTGGCAAAGGGAGTAAGAGAGAATTTGCGATTGAATTGAATGGTGACGATTTGATTTCTTACTGCCAGTACTTTATGTGATTAGGTATGTAAAGGATTCGCGAACAATTGGAGTAATGCAGGATTCCATTTGTAATTGAAGTTAGTTGTGCGATGAAACATACGATGTTGAATGGATATTTAATCCCGCCAGGCATGGTCGTCGTCGTTTCTTCATGTGCAAGGTGGGCGAAATAAGTCTCCCGATGTTGTTAGGCTCTCTTTATTTTTCTAAATGAAAAACTTCTATTATGTTTATTTGAACCTTTAGAATTTTATTGGTCAAGTCGAGAAGATGATATCGGCCAAATGGGGGCCGTCACAATTGATTGCCATACCCCATACGGGCTCGTTTTATGGCATTTTTCATCACTTCGGCGAGAACTTCGGGCGACAGATTCTCGCACTCGTGTCGAATGTTGTCCTTTTGAGGGCTTCTAGGGTCTCGGGCGTGTTCACGTAAACACTGGACTTTAAAAAACCCCACAAAAAAATGTTTCGAACGGTTAAATCGGACGATCTTGCGGGCCAGTGCAAATCGCCAAAACGAAAGATGAGGGATCCCGGGAACGCCGCCTTCAGAATATCCATTGTGGCTCGCGCAGTGTGTGCCGTACGAGTAGCTCCGTCCTGTTGGAAACACATGTCCTCCAGTCCTAATTCGTCCAATTGCGGCAGAAAAAACTCGGTTAACATGGCCCTATAGTGCGCACCGTCCACTGTTGTCGTTAGAGCAGCGGCGTTTTCGAAAAAAAATGGCCCGATGACTCCTTCAGCGTGAACAACGCACCATGCAGTAACTTTGAGCGGGTGTAATGGCTCCTCGTGCATTACTCGTGGATTTTCGGTGCCCCAGAAGCGATAGTTTTGTTTCTTCACGTACCCGCTGAGGTGGGAATGAGCCACATCGCACATTATGATTTTGGTCGAAAAATCGTCCACTTCGTCCTCGAGAATGAGAATGGCTTGGGCGTAGGTTACACGCGTTTGGCGGTCGACAGGTAGCATGCACGGACTGGACTTTGTACGGGAACATGCGGAAGTCTTTGATGGCTAATTGCACGGCACGGCGTCTGGTCGATGTTTCCGGCAACAGCTCGACATCCTCGTCAACATCGGCGATATTCTCGGCACAACGGGAGCTCCGAGGCCGGCCACTCTTGGCAACGTCTCGTGTGGTCCCATACTTTTCCGCAGTCGGTGTTGGACGGCTGTGGAATCGGCGACGGAATTCGCGCTGCGCCAACTACAGACGAATTGTTACGCAAAAAAATAGACACGATTATTCCCCGTTCTTGGGGAGTGTATCGCTCCATGGCTTGTTCACTTGTATTCTACATCTGTCTAGTCAAAACAGATTTGACATTGGCGGCCATTTGCAAAAATAAGAGCATCTTCCCTCTCGTGACTTTTCAAATCTAAATTTCAGTATATACACAGTGGCGCCGTGTCTAGTTTGTTGCACTACTAAGCGAGGTGTCGGGGAAAACAGAAATTACATCTCAAGGCTTTTTCCACTGCGCCACCTTTCGCGAAGGTCTGATACGCATTTTTGAGAGTACGACTGTCAAGAAAGAGCTTCTCGATTAGCCGCTAGGACTTGAACCGCTCCTTAGCTAATGTTGTATTTGGTCAGCTAGTTTTTGTCCATTGGTAGAGATCCAGGGGGGATCCCGGACTGTAGCACCACCTACGCAAGTAAGTAATTTTGGTCTCAAAAACCCAACTACATTTGTCAAACGCTTTCACATGCCATATACGGTATTTAATTTCCACTCTCTCAGTACACATTCAAATTCATCATAGCAAAGGTCGCTCATTAGTCATTTCCAATCTTATGACAAATGTGAGTAACTACCACATAAGTAGGTACCCCATTCTCTCGGAAAGTAGGTAGCAAATAAAAACCAAAAGATATCTGCAGAAATGACACTTGCTGAGTTATAAGAACATAAGGCATCTGAAGTGCGAACATGTGGCACTAGATATGTCACAACAATCACTCATGTCTCCGGCGTAATAATTAATTGATGACACCCTCCCAAACTATACAATAGCTGCCCCAGCAGATAGAACGCGAGGGTGGGAACCTAATAAATTCCCTGCAGCCACTGTACGCTCCACATATTCCCGACACACTTCCTAACCCATGTCACAAAAAAGGGGACAAAGGGCCGACCGGGATATGTGTCATCTATCGACTTTCATTAACATCAAACACATACACATTCAGATAATAACACATACACATGCCAAACCGAAGATAAATAGCCTTCTGCTGCTTGACAACACCCACACTATAATTTTTCGATGACAAATTGTCGAACTATAGACGAAAGCGAGCCCATGTTTCTTCCCTTTCAACTTTCGAGATCCCCGCCGTAATACCAACATCCTCCAGCTCATCGAGGACATTTACTATAACCCATTTGTGTTCATTAGAACCATTGAGGAAATTTTATTACCCCATAAGACTGAAGCATCCTTGCAAAAGTCGACAAAAAAAATAAACATATCCTTACAATATCAGGATGTTTTTCGTTGTGAAGCGAAAAATGTTATTTACTCAATACGGCTGTGTTTTTTTTTTTCCCTCAAAAAGTAAACATCCTTTTCGTTGTGGTTCTTGTTCCGTAGACTGTGTTTAGATAGAGCATCCAAGCTTCCCGTTGTTATTACAGAATAATATTTGGCCAATTTATTTCATCATGCAACATACATAGTACACGTGCCGAGCCATAAGAACAGCTATTACAACAACAACGATGTAATAATATGTTTTCTTCCTGGCAAAAAAAAAAAAAAAAAAAAAAACAGAACAACGAACCTGAAAAACAAAAGGACCAACAGAAAATATAAGACTAAGTGGATTATTATACAAAATATAACCGTTTCAGGTTTATTTTTCGTCCTCATATGACCTGTACCTACACCCAATGGCCATCCCTCTGCAGTTCCTTTTCGCATCGTTATTCCTGTCAATTTACGAGGAAAAATGTTTTCAGTTTCTAGCTATAACGAAGCCAGTTGGGTCAGTTTATCTTGATGCACTGCTTTAAGGCTGAAAGCAGTGCAAAATGAAACGTAGCCCTGGCAAAGAGATACTCTTTCTGCTGCTGCTGCTGCTAATGGCGAATGTGTGTCGGACGGTGTAGGTTAGGTACTGGGTACACAGAGTTCGTTTTTTTGACTTACGAAATTGGAATATTCCATGCAGACTAGTTCTGCACTTAGCAGGAATACCCAAACCCATCCATTTATAATCAACGATGTACAAACAAGGAAACAAGTAGAGCGCGATAGAGACAGAGACAGACAGAGACTGCAAGCATGCATGAGTGTAGTAAATTTTAATAATTTATTAGCCAAGATGCACTCAGAAGACCCGCTATAGGAACATACAAAAACATACAAAAAATGTAGGTTTAGGTTAAGAAAACCAAACATGTTATATGCACAGGACCTATAGCAATCATGCACTTGTTTGACAGTTTACCCCTTTGCTTGGGGTATAATGTCAATGTTTGATATGGCACATTTTGAAAGGCACATATTATATCAGCAGTTTGGTATCTTATTTGTTTGTATATGCACAAGATTTTGTTTGTCGTTAGCATACGCAAGGGATAGAGAGGAGGAATGAGGTTCCACTGGGACTTAATCTACAGCTGAATTACTTACCTTTGGTCGGCGTTGAGGAAATTTCTGGGGAATGTTATGTTCTCCGGGCTTATCACAGGATAGCTACCAGCTTTTAAATGAAGTGTTACATCACGAGGTTTACATACTCTATCTGTAAAGAAATGGAAATGAGAGAAATCAGTTTGACGAATTATAAAGCTTTTAAATTTTAAGGAGTCTCGATTGTTTCAAAAAAAATATATAGGTAGGTAGGTAATAATAAAAAACGTACCACAATTTTCGATATTTGTGTTCTATTTTTATAAGCGAAAAAGCGACACTTAGACATCGAAAAAAAGCCCCTTTTTAAAAAAATAATGGTACTCATGATTCACATATTAGTACGTCACCAAGAATATTTAGAGCAACAAATTTATGTCGAAAAATATTCTTTTCCATAGTAACATAAATGAAACGAAAGTGGCTCGTCAACACCGCGGAGATAGTGACACTATATATGCGATATGCCCCTGATTTCTAGGTAGAAGTAGTATTCCTTTATGGGCAAATGAGGGGCTCCGTCGAAAATATTTTCTAATCAAATGAGGTATCCGAATAGGCTTCTTTAGACTCGCTCTCAGATCTCAGATTTCGTGTGTCTAATCGAACATAAAAACGTGATTTTCTCTTTGTTTTTTGTTGATACTCGTGCGATGTCTAGCCTTCGACAATTTTTTAAGCATTTTCCATTCACTGGTTAGATTTTATTTTAAAACATTCAAATTTGGGGCCAGATTGATTTTTGAACATTTGCAGGTATATCAATATTTACCAAAAATGTAGGTATCCGCCCGATGCAATTGAAAATAAAAACCGGCCAAGTGCGAGTGTCACTCGCGCACCGAAGGTTCCTTATTTGGCTAAAGTCCAACCCATCAGATATTATTTCAAATCGATAATATCATTCAATCTTTCCCCTGTTCATGAATTCATCACAATTTAGTTTAATTTACTTACTTAATATTTTTTCTCTCAAAAATTACTCACACATGAATCTCATTGTGTGATTACCGCAGAAAAAAACCCAATTGCAGATTTTGATTCTTTAATTGCTACCTACACCTACACAATCCTCACCAATTTCCCATTCAGTGATTCAGTATCTGTGTCCCTTAATTCGGTAACTCTCTCTCAGTAATGTGCTGTATTTTCTCTTTCCTTACCTTCTTAATGTGAGTCTCGAAAATTCGGCGAAATCATAGCACATAATATTATAATATAGTGTTAGTGTACCTACCTATACCAGTGCTACCGAAAGTACTACAATAGGAGTATTGTATGTACTCCTTTTTCGTCTGCTGTACTCCCGAACTCCTCAAAGACAAATTGTACTCCTATTATTAATTTCGGATTTAACTATGTATTTTCACATGCCTTGACATTTCCCTATCCAGTAAATTGCAAGACTAATTTTACTTTCTGGATGTTTTATTAAGCTTTTTTTATTGCCTTTGTTGATTTTGTTACATTCGTGTCGTTACAAACAATTGCGGATCCTGTAAATTCATTAAGGATAGGTAGATGTTGAAACGGTGAAACAAACTAATTGTTGATTGCACTGACGAACACTCATTTTGATAATAAAGTCTTATGGCGTGGTGTTTCGGCATCAGTGACTGAAATAAACACCAGATTAGACAGTCGCCACCAAAACAACATAGCCGCCATAGGCTGTCTAAAGCGACCTGTCCCAATTGAAAAACTATTGACTAAAAATATATTACTTTTATTTTGTTCTGTACTCCCCAAGAAAATGTATTATACGAAATTATGAAGCGGCAGCCCTGGTGACTCTCTTCTGTCTTTGATGGGGTCAATTGTACACAACCAGCCAGTTGCCAAGTCATTTTGGCGTTTGAGCACCGTTTTTTTAATTTTCAGCGTTAATTTTGACCTCTTGGGCACCAAAACAGCTCGAAAGCTGATAAAAAAATAGAAGTAAAAAAACAACAACAACAAAATCATATTCATATTCAGCCATAGCGAGTGCGATGTAAAATAAAAAAAATATTTCAATAAAACATAAAAAATAATAGGCACGCCACATACATCCATTAAATTTGTTTCTTAAATTGACCCTGTGCAAAAGTAGACAAAAAGGCGGCGTGCAGCGGCAGCGTTGAAAAAACACTAAAATATTTGTTTTAGGTACTGAAAAAACGCCCAAGCGCTAAGTCTACTTTTTCGGCACTGAAGAAAAAATTTTGGGCACAAGATTTAACGCTGAAAGCACTGACTTGGCAACGCTATGCACAACTGCGTTGCGTATAGTAGACATTAGAACATCAGAGCAACGTATTTTACATGGTAAAATTATCTTTTTTGAAAATATCTTGTAAACTGTTAACTTTTCGGCAAAACAGAATTCAGCACATATGTATATAGCTAAGAATATGATCTACAAAAAAGGAAGTTTTGTATTTTTTTGTGAATCAAGAAATAAACCTTTTTTTGGGCGAATGCAAATATTTTTTTCACCAGATTACTAATTACTCGAAAACCAATCGATGTATCGCTTCCATTGGTATTTGTCGTTTAACTAGAGGTTATACCGGATGTTGTGTGTAAATTTTAGCCTTCTATGTCAATCGGTTCTTGTGATAGACTTGGTAACAAAATTGGCTTAGTGGGTTCGGACAGACGGAGAGACATCCGAGCGAAACTAATTCCGTTTTTCCCTTTGGGTACGGAACCTTAAAAATCACGAAAACGTAAACAAACTCCACTACTATTGTCAAAATCAAGCGCATTGTATAGGTCAATGGTCAATCTGAAACAACTAACTCAAAAGTGCTCTGAAATCGGAAAAAAGTCTGAGAGAGCCCAATCGAATACCAGATAAGAGATTACAAATTAACCTCCTCTTCGATTTTTTTAACCAATATGGCTCGAACTTCAGTGGAATGGCTCGAAAAATGGCTCAACTCTAAAATTTCTTCGGAAGAACGCTGATTGTTTTTGAAATTGATATTCTCTGTACTCTGTGCATGAGCCGATCTTCTTTCTTTCCCACAAAAGGTGACATCAATACCATAAACCTTAAACTAAGTATTAAATAGACCCTCGGCTCCGGCCACTAAGGCCCATTTTATTCACTCGAAGTTGAACACAACTCGGGGAGCTTTCCATATAAAAATCCCCAAGTTGTGTTGTTTTCCGTATTTCTATGTGCGAAAGTGTGCGTGCCTTGTTAAAGTAAAGTAGCTGCACGAATACACTTCCTCATAGGAACCTGACAGAAAATTAATACGAAAATTCCCGAAAGGAGTGAGTGCTTACACACACCAATCTAATTAATGTAGAGATGTCAAAAAATATGCATTGAAAATATATTCAATTTATATTTTTAAGTTGCTGGCAATTTTTTTGTTGTTGACATTTCAACATTATATGGCATTTGCTTCCCGTCACTTTGAAGTTTGTGGTTATAAATTCGTTTGAAAATTTGTGGTTTGCTTTGCAAAACAATTGATACCCCATTCCTAATACACACGTTGTCTCTTTTATACGAAGCTGACATTCCAACATAATTTAATGAAATAAAAATGAGGAAAAAATTAATTGTCATACGGGCTTAAGAATTTTTCAAAATTAGTTTGCTATGTCCTATCCTGTCGCGTCCTATGAAGGTTGTGAATCATTTTGGAAGGTAACATTTCGAAAAGTAATGACATTATTAATATATGACCTATCTATTAAAAGTAATTTATGAAGCCTGCATAAAGTAGTAAATTACTAATGCAATCGAAGGACACTGATCTTTTTATTTAACTATACATAAAATGATTATTTTTTGGTACTAGAAATTTTGTTTTAAAAGTTTAATCATTTTTGATGGAAATTTAGTGTGTTGCAATGTAGTTCGAAGGTTTTTTCGTCAGATTCCTGATATTTTCACATGTTGGTTACTGCTTCACACGAATTCACAGATAGGAAATATAAATATGCAGGGGGAATCGGTAAGCTGCGCGGGAGTAGGTGGTCTATTTAATACTTAGTTTATGGTCAATACAAACTTTTTATATATAAACGGTCTCCATATTAGGATTGGTTCATAAGTGAGCATAGGTACCTGTATTGTGCATATAATGGTGGTTGTCGATCTCCGAAATCACTCAACCGATTTCAATGAAATTTGGTGGATGTGAATTGTTGTTCGAAATAAACATTTATTTAATTCTTGCAACTTAATTATCTAACTGAATACTTCTATGTTTACTTTAGAACTGGAGAGTGAGCTGGTGAATGTGTTACGAAAATTGTGATCTGGTGAGGCAACGGAAGTAAGTTGTCTCGAATTTAGAACCATAGAATCAAAACAACTTCAGTTTAAGCCAGGAATTGAACCAGATACTATGAAATTTATAAGGTATGTCTTACACAGACACTAGACTACTGAATCAGCTGATTAAATTAAATCTAAGTGGTAACCACTTGAAAATAAAATGCAAACAAAAAATGTGTACTTGTAAATAATTTAAATTTTAACGCCTAGTACAGTAAAGGTCCGCTACTAAATACTTAAAAAGTACACGGAAACTTTGGACGTATCAATATAAGGTGTGTTTTTTTTAGCGCGCTGAAAATCCTACTTTACTTTGCTTTGCAGAGATTGAAGCTGAAAAAAAGGCCTACCTAGTGATAATGATTCTGTTATTTTTATATATGACAGCAAAACTGCACAGTCGTACTTGTTTTCTTCATAACAATAATTTACGGCATACCATCAAATTCGACATTTTTAGCAAAAAGTCATGTGGGGCGATTCGACAGTTTTTTTTTTTTTTTTGGGAGAAACATTATTTATTGCAATATAAATATGAAGAATTTTGTTTCACTTCATACTCTATAGCGGGCGTAGTTGTTTGTGTGTTGGGACAACGACGCGAGGAGTCTCAGATTCAATCCGCAGAAAGCCACAAATAACACAGATAAAACCACAGTTTCCATAGCGATACTTCTCGCGAAAGTCTAACAAGCATTTGAGTGTCTATCCTGGGCTGTTTTCATTTAGAGTCTAGGTCCCCTTTATTCGTCCTAAAATAAAAATAAAAACTCACATAAAACGAATGGTTGCGAGAGCTAGAGTTTCTACGGAACTGTTGCTCCAATTATTTACTTATTATTTTTTTAAACTCATATAATGCTTTGCGTTCACAATTTTCGCATTTAACAACAATAATTGTTGATGGGGGATTGGAAAAGGAAATAATAGGTATGTCACTCGGGTTGGTACGAAAACAAATCCAAAATACTTAATCATTCAAACTATGAAATCTGTATGGGGGGGCATGCTGCCCCCTGCAACCCCCCTGTTTGGGTTAACTGTTGGATTTCGGGGCGGGTGCAATGTTGGTCTTATTACTAAAACTTGTACATGTATGTACAATCGTCGTCTGTGTACAATCGGTATGTTGTATGTACAATAATCGTCATCTACTGTGGGGATTTTGCGTTTGCAAAACGTTTGGGGATTTTCTTGGGGATAGTCAATTCGGGTGTTTTTCAAAAGGTGGGGATTTTAGGGTTTGGGGATTTTGCACTTGTGTATTATGTAGGTATCGCATGCCACTCAGCCGAATTACCTATGGAAGGGTTTTGTGAATATTTTGTTTAAAGTAGAACTCTGGTAAATATCAAATTTATTCGTGATCATTCGATGTCGAAATTTATTCTCTTAAGGAAGAAGTGGCACAGCAAGTTTATCCATCAAACAGCAAATACCTCTTTTCAATTAACATCCCTTTGTCGAGTATTTGCCCTGATCCCTGAATTCGATTAATTAAATGGAAAAAGAGAAGCATCTACAGATATAAATTCCTCGCTCGTGTTACATTTGCCCTGGCAGTAAATTTAATTATAACGCAAAGAGCTTCCATCTCAATTTTATAGTTCAGCGTTATCCCACTGACTCAATATTCGCCTTAGAACTTCATTTTATGGGTATATACTGTAAATTAAGAATAAGCACATAATGTATCTGTCGGTGTAAATCGCAGCTCAATAACTTTTTGGTGGATGGCTATGGTGATGGTAATAAAAGTAACGAAAAGGGTGCAAACGGAAGCGAGCGACACGAGTCTAATCAAATATTCTGAAAATGAGGACACCACCATCGTCTATATATTGAGGTAGACCACCTGAGATGTCCTTGTGCTGAATGAAATGAACAATGATGGGATTTTCTGCGCACTCCGACCATTGACTGCAAAGCAGTGAAGTTTATAACCGAAACGAAATATGATTTTATCACCACTGCCATCGGCGAGTGAGGAGGAAAGGGTGATTGGAAAGGTATGGACGGCTTCTTTTCGAGCAACTGAAAGATGTGACGTGATAAAAACAATTGAATCCTTAGAGGCCGGATCAGGTATTTGATCCCCCTATGGTGGTCATATATGTATATGGCAAAGGTTTCATAAGGCCATCGAGTCGATGTCAGCGTCAGCGATTGTTTTTGTCGATGGTGTTGATAACCATAGGTATTTTAAAAAGGTTTCGTTGGATTTATGTGGAATGCTGAGAGGACAGTTGCATTGCATGGACTCTAAATAAAGAAGTGATGAGACATTAATGGGGGAAAGTACAAACTCAGGAAAATGTCAACAACATTTATTTATATACTGTAGAATAGGTTTTGAGATCGAAGTGCAAGAATTATTCATGATGAGAGATAGGATATATCAGCGTTGCCAGACGGTCAACATATTTCCCCCCGGGTAAATCTGAAATATCCCCAGACTTGGCTTTTTGTCACTATTTTTTTTTTACCATATTCTACGTTCGACATAAAAGTAGGAATTGCGAATTTGCAATGCAACGCAAAGTGTGCGGCAAATAAATACAACCGATGAAAATGTCAACGCAGGTTGGTATTTGTAACCATTTTGTTGAAATCTAAACAGTCAGCTTAAAAGATCGATAAGAGTATTTAAAAATGGGTCTCTTAAGAATTACCTCACAAATCTTACGAGTGATGCTTACCTACTCACTTTGGAAGGCAAGAAAGAAGATGAAAAGGCCAATTGCACACATTCCACCAGTTAAAAACAGTGAAGGTAACTGGACAAAAAACAACCAAGAAAAAGCTAATTTATTTGCCGATTATCTTGAAGGCGTCTTTCAGCCAGACTGTTAAGTGTCAAGAAAGTGAAGAATTGTGCGAAGAGGGAATACACATTCAACCGGTAACGGCAAAAGAAATGCCAATGAATTGTTATTACTATTTAAACTATTAAAAAATAATGAATTAAAAGTTAATACTAAAGAGACTTATAGCGCTAGCTACCGGAGCTTTCGGCTAAGCCAATGAATTAAAAAAGGGCATCAGCACTAACAAACCCCGGGATTTGATTTAATATCAGGGGAAATCCTAAAACAACTCCCAAAAAAAGGGCTTAAAGAAACTAGCACAGATCATAAAATCTGCATTCAGGATACGGTATGTACCTAGCACGTGGAAATTTGTAAAGGTGATTATTATACCAAAACCAGGCAAACCGCCTAGTGAAGTATAGCACAAGCTTTCGGTAAAGTATGGGACAAAGGACTAGTCTAGTCTAAGGGGTGTTTTTTTTTTTTTAGAGGTAGGTATAGAACTTTTAAATGGAATTTTTTTTTAAATTGACATGAAATTTACTTTATTCGAAAGATATTCTTCTGACATTTTACATAATTTAATTATGATTTCTGGCATATGTCCGTCTAATATGGAGGTCCAATTTTCGATGACTTTTTCCAATTTTTGTGGCCGTATATCGGCAACAACGCGGCGAATGTTGTAGTCTAAATGGTCATTCGTTTCGGGCTTAGACTATCGACTTCACATATCCCCACAGAAAATAATCAAGCGGCGTTAAATCGCACGATCTTGGAGGCCAATTCACGGGTCCGCAACGTGAAACTATGCGGTTACCAAACTTTCCCTTCAATAAATCAATTGTGGCACGAGCTGTGTGACATGTTGCGCCGTCTTGTTGAGACCACAGCTCCTGCACATCATGGTTGTTCAATTGTTGAACGAAAAAGTCAGTAATGATGGGTCTATAGCGGTCACCATTCACTGTAGCCTTCTGGCCAGCAGTTTTTTTAAAGAAGTACGGACCAATTATTCCACCAAAAACAAAATGTTTTTTCCTAAAATTTACATCTGAAAAAATATTTAAGGAAGGTATACTATTCTGAAAAAAAATATTATACAAAAAACTAGATTGGATTATTGTTTCGTTTTTTTTTTTAGAAAATGTATGAAATGTATAGTATTTAGAAAACGCCAGAGTTTTACCTAAACAATTTCTCGTCCAAGTTTCCCCTTTTGCAAAAAAAAAAAAAAGAATCTGGGGGGAAATCTCCAAAACTGGCAGTATATAGATTTGAAATAGCCCCCAATGATTTAGGCAAAAGTTGCCAGCAAACTTTACGGTGCTCTGAGAAATACCTAGAAATTAACTGGCTGAAAGGAACTTCCTTTTCAGATATAATTATGTAGGTACATTAATATATCTGTATATAGAATGGTGCTCACGATTTACTATCCGATATATGGAACGTATACAAAAGTTGGTTTAAGACCCTGACAGTATTTAAATGGTAAGACCATCATCTATTCAGTTTTAAACCAAATAAAACCTTTCAAAATTAACTTATTTTTCGGCTTCTTGTTTTAAAAATAACATAAAAAGTCAATCGATATAACGAACGCGCTCAATATAGTGAATGACATTATATCATTCGTTATACTGGACGTCCACTTTAGCATTAAAAAAATTGTTAAAACATTTAAAAGATGGAAGACGATTTAAAGGATGTTGATTATATTTTAATGACCTCCTCATAAAATATGCAACACACCAAAATCCCATGGAAATTCGTTTGACAACTCGTCATACCTACTCATACAAGGACACTTTCTTTTTGGCCTTGCAATGTGCATGTGCACCTCACCCTGTCATTTCATCATTAGTTCGAAATTATTGCCCAACGAACCACAACAAGCATTAACTTCAAAAATATTTTCAACCAAGAAGGTTCATTCAAATTGTAAGCAAACCACTCAAACATTATCTACAGTGATGGTGACACTGATCAAAGTGAGTCTTTTCAATCGTAGGTAGGTATCGCAGCGTTGCCACTTACAAAAAAGAGGAGCGCAGTAGAATATTACAAAAAATGCAGTAAATTGGATTTTTCCGCAGTAGATTTTTTTATAATTTATATTAAAATTTTGAAAATATTCTGAAAGCCCAGGAGAGTCTGAGGGTGATCAGCAACAGAGAGCACAAACGGTACATGTGCCTACAAGCTGCCTGTCCTGTATAGGATTTCCGAAGTATTAATGAATGTACAAATCAAAGGTTGCTGACGCACGCATCCTTAGAAAATCGTTTGCAGGGACTGGATGTGAATCGGGAGGCCATTTCACTTGGTTTTAACTTGCATGTTACTAACTACCCCAGGGTAGTTGTATAAAATCTGCTGTCCAAAATCTTATTCATATAAAGAAAATTATAAAAACATGAAACGTGCACGGATAGAGAACAAATAAGGCTATTTAAAAAAAACCATACTCAACATTTTTTGTAATAAAAAAGGGATACCCGGGACGAATAATAGCACGAATTCACAGACATGAAAAAAAAGAGCGCGAGAGAAGGCTGTCATCAAAAATTTTGTTTTGATCGGGTAGGTAAACGGAAGTTGACCGTGTAGTTTGGATAGTCTTTGGTTTAAAATAAGTGCCGTAGATTGGATTTGGTGGCAGCAGATTTATTTTTTGCGAAAAGTGCAGTAGATTCACTGCAACGCTTGCAGCCTTCTAAAATTAGGAAGAAACTACCACATACATATTTCTAAGTAATAAAAACCACATTAGTACTTACTAAAGGCACTCTTGGACTCCTCCAATGCTTTGAATGTAAAGTAAGCTGTACGTGAATCTGGCGGTATACGAAAATGCAAAATCGACACATCCTTGTAGGCGGTATACTTGAGCAGCGTATTCGACGGCAATCGCACTATCAGCGTCTGGTCCTTGGGCAATGGTGTTTCATCCATTTTATCCACGGGAATGTCATTCGTCAGATGTTGCGACTGATGGTTCACCTGAACGCTGGCATAGCTGTCGCTGGTGATTATTACTAAGAGTATTCCAAAAGTGACTACAACTTGTCTGTTCATAGTGGTAGTGATTTGATGTGCAAACGAAAAAAGGACAAACAAAAAAACCGCTTCCTTGTACTAATGCAGTTGGTCGTCTAAAATCCTCCCAGAGTTGAGCGGCTCGAAACACCCGATGTTGGCTAGATCATTATTTTGTACGTTACGCTGTCCATAAATTTCTGTTACGGCGTCATATATCTGAAACGAGACAGGCGAAAAGGACGACAATTAGTTTCTGGATAATATTTCATACGATTGGGTGATAATGTTCTATAAGTCAACTTCAGCACAAAATTCAAAACATGAACTGTGCCATCAACTTCACATGACGTGGATAACAAATCACCCATCGAGACGAGCTAATTTACCGACGCCGGAGGTTTATAAATGTGCAGGGGAAGCGGAACGAAATTGATTTTGATAAATTAACCAGCCATCATAACCATCACGTTATGTGCATTTCAATCGACCTAATGAGATAGAAATTGGTTTTTCACATCAGTCGAAAATAAAAATATAAATGAATACAAACCACTAGGTACTGTTGATGATGGGTAATATTTGCCCTGTTTCCCGTGCAGTTATGATGTGAATGTGAACGACTGACTAATTTCAGATGTGAGAATTTGCAAACGGATGAGGTGAGTCATTTCGTTTTACTTGATTTGATGTCGATGCTAACTTTGGGGGCGCACTTTCACGCAATTGGAAATCGGCATTGAAATTAAATTATTTTGCTGACTTTGTATACAGCCGAAGTGCAATCGTTTATGATTTACCCTCATGTGGGATATGAATTGAAAACTAATTGCGTTGAGTTGAATTGCTGATTGGATTCTATTTGGGAATTATGGTAAATTGATTGTGGTGACAGTTTTCCATGCCACCAGGGGGTGGATGTTGGCCGTGTGTGAATATGTAAGCCGTCGCTATTGAACAACATTCGCATTCGATTGGAATCGCAGCCCCGACATTGTTGTTCTTCCAGGAATGACAATGTGGATTGAACTGGTATAAGACTTGCAGAGGCACTAGCGATTGAAATTTGAAAGCGACTATCGATAGATAGTTAGCAATTCAATGATTTGAACTATTGTATGATTTTATACATTCAGTTATTCAGTTAAAAAAATTAAACTGGTCGTCACGAAAAAAAAATAAAGTGCACGACTGGGTCGCACGAAACTTTCTCGTTTAGTGTGAGTCTCACTGACTTTCAGAGTTTTCAACAAATCGAAAATTGAGGACACAATAGTTTTGACCATTTGACTCTTAGTTTGCATTTTGGTCGAAATCGTTATCGGCTTTTTCCGGTAAACTGAAAAAAAAAACTTTTTTCAAAAATCTATTGTACGGTAATATAGAGAAAAATGAGAAAAACTGAGTTTGCTATTAAGCTTTAAATGAGCACAATACCTTAGAAATTAATTTTTGTAACAATCGTATAGACCGTTTTCGAGATATGTCGAAATTTCCATTCTTCGAATTTTTAGCCAAGAACTGGGTGCGCAGTCATGGTAACCTCACCTACTTAAGCTTAAATATCAATTTTGGTTGAAATCGTTAAAGCCGTTTTCGATCAAATCAATCTTGTACGAAAATTTTATATGGGAAGTAGGTACCATTAATATTGAGGTTACCTTGCAAAAAAAAAAAAAACACCTCCCGAACTGTAGGCTTAAAAACTCCAAAATCCGAGGTTTGAACGTAATCCGGGAAGCCGATTAGGCTATAGGCCCGTGGAAGGACGGACAGACTGGACAGAATTTTGCGACCCACTTTTTTGAGTTCCTCTATCATCGTAA
Organism: Cheilosia vernalis; assembly: GCA_949126925.1. NCBI lineage: Eukaryota > Metazoa > Arthropoda > Insecta > Diptera > Syrphidae > Cheilosia > Cheilosia vernalis. The sequence continues at coordinate 86,846,226 of OX421358.1, read as the reverse complement.
TATCAGAATTGATTAATATCTCGAGTTCGAAATTTTGTACGAAAACAATATCCTTCTCTTAGTACGTAATGGAGAAAGTTAAAAATTCTAAACTGGAAGTTGGTAGAAGCTTCTTATAACAAGAAAATAAAGTACGGTTTTGGTCCAAGCGATTTATTTCTTCTTTTTAACATTTTCTGCGAATGATTTAAAAATGAGAGAAAAAAGGAAAATTTATCAAATTATTATTAAGAAAAGAATTTGTTAATATTCTCAAGAATTGTTTTCTTCCAACTAGTTTCCAAGACACTGATCGCTTAATGAGTGACATATGTGACATAAACAAATTATTTCTTAAATCGATAACTTTGGTCTTTGATCATGCAGAATTTTTCTTAATTCCAGAGCCGGTTCGTTCGAATTAAACTATGGTAGCATAAATTCATATTTGCTGGAAAAGTTTTAATGAAATTACTGGAATTATTTTCTTGAAATTAGAAAATCTGTATTGCTTGCAAATAAAGTACAGACTCCATAGTATCAAATAATTACTTCTTGATTTCAGAATACCTATATTTTTTAAGTTTGCTATGCAAAATTCGTATCTTAAATCAAGAAATATTTAATCGTTTAATCAAACACTGTTAGCACACATCGAAAGTTTCGTGAATCTACCTACTATAATTGTTTTAAGTGAGATTTGGATTTACCAAAATGAGTTAGATTTTTATAATATTCCGGGTTATATACTTTATGGAAAATGTAATGATTCTTATGCAGCCGGTGGTGTAGCAGTTTATGTCAAGTTTGGTTTTAGGTGTGATTGTTCATTGATCAACATTCCCAGTGCCGATATAGTGAAGTTGGCTATTGCATATGCTAATGAAACCTATGTGTTACTTTGCATTTACAGATTGCATGAATATTGTAAAAGTGTCTTCATCGAAGAACTCAATTCAATTTTGTGTGAAACAAAAGCAAAAAACTTAATTGTGCTAGGTGATATTAATATTGACATTTTAAATGAGTCTGATAGAGACACTGAGAGCTATTTGTTATTAATGGCTTCATATGGTCTCAAAAGTATTATCAATGAACCAACTCGGGTAACTAGTTCAACGACGACCTGCATTGATCATATTTCCATGCGAATGCATAAAAATAATCAAGTTTGTTTTCATGGAAATGTTTATGACTATAGACTGACTGATCATCATATGGTTACTCTAAACATTGAAAGCACAGTAATACCTGCTAATATTTCCCCATCCTTAGGTGACAGACTTCGTATAAATTATAGCATGTTAAATGAGTGTTTAAAATATGAGTTTTGGGAACCAGTCTTCTCTGAAGACGATCCTTCGGTTGCATATGACATTTTTTTATCTATTTTAAGGAAACACGTCGATGACTGCACTTCTGTTTCCATGCCTGATACAAATGGTAAAAATTTCAAAAAAATTAAACCATGGATGACAACAGTTTTATTAAAAAAAATAGAAAAGAAAAAGAAAATAGGAATTCAGTGCGCTAAGCAATCTTCAAACTTGAGACTAAAGGAATACTATAAAAAAATGTGTAAGGCCTTAAACAAAGAAATCATTGATACACGCGATTGTTTTTATATCAATAAGATGAATTGTGCCAAAGGTAATAGTAAGGAAGAATGGAGAATTGTTGACAATATTTTAGGAAAAAATCGACAGCCAAAACCAATTGATGCTTTGGAAGTAGATGAAGTTATTTTATCTGATTCAGGCAGCATAGCAAAAAAATTTAACGAATACTTCATTGAAGTTTCAGAGAGCCTCAAGCCCTCTACTGAGTCTAATTACTCTTGCCAGTGCAACAATATTTCTCCAATCAATGTAGATAGCAGGTCAATGAACAGTTTTGTTTTTAATACAATCTCTTCGGAAGAAATATTTAAACTTATAATGTACTTAAAAAATAAAAGTTCGTGTACTAGCGATGAAGTTACAAATATGCTTTTAAAAAAAAATTGCTTTCAATATAAGTGACATTCTGTGTTACTTGTATAACAATTGTATAAGCAAGGGATGCTTTCCACAGGCATTAAAATGTGCAGAAGTTATACCGCTATATAAAAAAGGAAATCGTAAAGATGTTCAAAACTATAGACCTATTTCTCTACTTCCGACTTTTTCGAAACTTTTTGAAAAACTTGTGAAATGTCGAATGATTTCGTTTTTGGATGGTCAGAATTTTTTCTCCAACAATCAGTTTGGCTTTCGATCTGGTAAGTCTACAGAAGATGCTATACTTAAGTTATGTACCACATTATATGAAGGGTTTAATAACTCAAAATCTACCATGGCGCTTTTCATAGACATGTCAAAAGCATTTGATTTAGTAGATCACAATTTGCTACTAGATAAACTGTATAACTCTGGCTTCAGAGGTGATGTTCATAAATGGTTCTGCTCTTATCTCAAAGGTAGGAAGCAAATTGTTAAAATCAACGGAAATTTTAGCAGTTCACTGACAATATTGAATGGTGTTCCACAAGGTTCTGTCCTTGGTCCACTTTTGTTTTTAATTTATATTAACTCACTCTTTGATCAAACCTTCAATGGACTACCCACAGCATTTGCGGATGATATAGCTTTTGCATATAATGAAAAAACTTTGGTAGACTGCAAAGTTAAAATCGAGGAAGATCTGCAGAAACTAAGGCAATGGTTTGCTTTTCACAAGCTGATTATTAGTGAGAAAACTAAATTAATGGCTTTCAAAATGAAGGGAAGTGATCTAATTGATTTTAACATAATTTTTCATTCTCACGACTGTGATAGATTTTGTTTACCTGTACATACCTGTGGAATCAAAAACTTTGATGATAATTATCAATGCTCGAATAAATGTTTTAATATTGATTCAGTAAAGGAATTTAAATATTTGGGGGTAACAATTGATTTTAATTTGAATTGGATCTCTCATGTACAAACAATTAAATCTGGTCTGTTACTGGTCGCAAGAAAAATGTTCCTTCTCAGACTGTATTGTTCTCGTAAGGTACTATCTATGTTTTACTACGCACTTGCTAACTCCAAGCTGCAGTATGGAATAACTGCTTGGGGAGGTTCTTATGAGAATACTTTTGATTCCTTATTCAAAGCTCAAAAATTTTTAATAAGAATCATTTGTGGTAGAAATCGCCTTGCACACTGTTGGCCGCTTTTTAGAGAATTGAGAATTCTTCCATTAAGGCATCTCTATATTTTTAAAGTTCTTAGAGAATTCTTCAAACAAAGTGGAAACACTATAAATAGGAACTCCGTTTGTTATAACTTACGTGTAAATAATCAAGCGTTAGTTAATGTCCCAGTTGCTCATAAAACCAAATTTTGTCGTTTTTTTACCATCACTGGTCCTAAATGTTTTAATAAACTACCGATTGCTGTAAGACAAACTTCCAATTTGCATTCATTTCTCAATAAGGTCAGACAATGGTTATTTAATATCGACTATATAAGTATTGAATCAATTTTTCGATGTGTGTCTTAAAATTATTTTCTCGAGTAGCTTCTTATTCTTATTCTAAATGATGTAATCTTTTTCTAATTGCTTTTTCTCTCTTATTTCTTTTCTATATAAATTTTTCTACCCCACTACAGTCCCGTGAATTCTTAAAATTGTAAACTTTATGAATCATTCAACACTAACTTTAAATAGTTACTGAATGATTATTTCTTCCACTCAATGAACTCAATTATTTATTACTAATATTAAATTGTTAAGCTTTAACTTAAAGTTGGAATGAATAAAATGAAATGAAAAATGAATTAGTTAATTTTAAAAGTTTCTGGATTCAAGGAACGAAATTTCTATGTGTAGAAAATAATTTTGTTTCCGTGTGGTTAAAACGTGTCCAATTAATTTTTAAACCCAATTAGAGAGTAAGGTCGCTCGCTATAGTCATTGCTAAGGAAGATATAGTTGTTAAAAAAAATACCTAGGTACCTTCATGAAGGGTCTTTCATTAAAGATTTGACGACATATTTTTTAAATAATATGGAAACCACTTGAGATATCTCAAAAGGAAAATTTATTGGCTTAAATTACTATCAAAACATTTATGAATTGAATTCGAATTAGTTCGTATGTCCACCACGGGAACGTATACAGCAGTCGATACGTTGAACCCAATTTTCAATGACCCGACCGCACATTTCGACCGTTACGGCAGATTTTGGATCTGAGTTCCTATAACGCTGCCGACTTGTTGGCATTAAATCACACGATGTCGGAGGCCAATAGGTGGGTCCGTTTCTCTAGATACCACATTCAGCGAACAGAGACTACAAAAGCTCGATTGTTGTACCAGCTGTGTGGTTTGTGCCACCGTCTTTCTGCAACCACATATAACCGATGTCCAATTAATGCAATTTGCTCCAAAAAATAACGAGCGACGAAAAAAAAAAAACGGCCCAACGACGCCAACGGCATGAAAACCTCATTGACTTTTTGGGGAGGAAGTGTTATTTCATGAATCACATGAGGGTTCTCACCTGTATAGTAACGCATATTTTGTTTATTGACGAATCCGTTTAACCGAAAACGCACTTTATCGCAGAAAATGGAAAATATGCGTTAACGCTCTTAAAGTTGCGACCACCGATTCGGAGTTTCGGTAGTAACCGCGGTTCGGTAATCGCTTTAAGGTTGCGTTCACGCTGAAAGTTTGAAATTGTCAAATGGCGAATGAAAGACCCTTTTCGTTTAATAGTTTACCTCTCCAACGGCTCATGAGTTAGATTATGAAAGTCCCTCTTAAAAAAGGTTAGTGGTCAATGTACAAAAAATACGATAATCAATAAACGATAAAAGTGTCTCAATCCGTGGTTAGTGGTTTGGCCTGTGTGTAGGGTTGCCAGTTCGAAATCTGTAAATATCTGAACATTATGTTTAAATTCCGGGACTCGTCTGGACATTTCGAATTTCGACTATTTTGTTTTTGTTTATTTATAAAAAAAAAGGGGCAAAAATTGTTTTATTAGGTAATGTGCAAATAAGCGCATTTATTTCAATAAAAAAAAAAAAAACAAAAAAGAATCACAAAAACAAAAACAAAAACAAACAAAGATTTCAGTCACATTTCTCTTCATATTCATATATTGTTCAGTCAAACATCGAAGTGCAGTCGCTCCGAGGGTCTAAAAATACATCAGCCAAAGGCCGAAATAAAACCCACCAATTTCGACCTTTGACTGAAGTATTTTTAATCAAGTATTTTAATCAGGAGCGCCTGAGCTTCGGCCTTTGGCAACAACATATAATACAATAAATTACAAGCGTGTTTATGTTTAGAGATGATTATTGGCAATGACTTAAAACTTAGACAGCTTTCGTCAAAATTTAACCGAATTAATAACTCGGCCTTTCTTTCTTTAGTATATAGGTCGTTCAGTAAACTGAAAACTCGCAAAACGCATTACTAGTGATTGAATTTTTTTTTATTTGATGAAATTGGAAATACATACACTTTTTTCAATAAATGATGGAATTTGAAAAATAAGTTTCGCCGGGACTTTTGACTGGACAATTTATTTTTCACCGGGACTCTGGACACCCCTTTGAATATCTGGACAATCCCGGGGAGTCCTGGTCGTCTGGCAACCTTACCTGTGTGGTGTCTGAATTTTTATGTATGTATAAAGATAATACCATTGAAAAACCAAAGTAAAGTCAAAAAGTGGCTAAGTAAAAATGTGATCTAAAACTACACAGTTCAAAAAGCCATCCCCAAGGACTGACACGCTAATACTCGTACTATGAGCAGGTTCTTTTTTTTTATTTCATTATTGGCATGTTTCTTCTTTTTTTTTTAAGATAAAATTGAATCCGACAGGTGTGATCTCTCTATTGGCACAACAAATAACTTATCGTATTGCATTTCTGAAACTTTTTTTGTTTTCATTTGTGCATACATATTTTAGCGTATCCATATTATCCATACACTTTTTCTGCTTTTTTTTTTTCTTGCTGAGATTTTATTCATCTGATCAGGATGGGTACTTCTGACTTTTACAGCGATCTTATGAACGTAACGTGGGATTTTCAGACGGCCGGGATCCTTTCTTTATTTTGTGAAATTCCAAAGACTTTGAAATGTATTTAACGCAAAAAGGTAAGAACTCATCCACTTAACAAAACTTGAATTCAATTTAATTTTTTTTCGAGGTTTGTTCCTCCAAATACATACTAGACAAATAACAAAAACCAATTCACATAAACGTATGAGTATTCTAGATGGTTATCGTTTCCTCTGGAATTGCAGCTCTTAGTATACGTTAGCTTTGGATTATAGCATCAGTGTTACCGCTGAAAAATTTCAGAAAGGGGAATAAAAAGGGACCCGAGTCGAAAAAAAGGGCCAACATATAAAAAAAAAGAAATCAAATCAACAAGGTTATTTATTTTTAACAAAAAACTAATTTATTCATCCTGAAGTGTTTCTTTTCATAATATGTTTGTACTCTTTTTCGTTCAATAAAGAATCAAATTTTACACCGAAAAAGGGGCTATTTTGATAATTTTTCAAAAAGTGGAGGCCAAGGGTGCGCGGAGCCATAAAAACGGGCCATTTGGACACTAAAGCGTGGGGAGGATTCTTATTTCAGTATCGAGTGGTTCGAGGAATAGTGGTTTTTCTTAGTACCATTTGCAAATTATTCGCAACATTTTTAGGTATAGAAATAGTTGTTCGATTTTCTTATTTTGTTGTATGGGGTAATTATTGAAATTGAAGTACATTGAACGTGCAAATTGTACGATATAAAGAAAAGGAATATATTTTAAGTCTTTTTCACAATGAATTTCTAGATTTTTATACATAGATTTTTATGATATCGATATTTTTAAAAGGCTGTTGTTATTTAAAACTTGAAACATAAATTCCTATCTACGCATTAGAATGAACAAAATAGTCTCCCTTTTTTTATAGTCGAACTTTGTAATGTCCAGACGAAATGTCAACAACATAATGTCCAGGCATGTTTTCATATCGAACTGACAAACCTAAGCGGGAAACTCACTTCCCAGGATGCACAGATGTGTCGGCGAGTTACGATGCAGTAACACCAGGCACGAGGGAGGGAATGGAGCAGGAAAAAATCGCCGAAATTATAGACGAGAAGAAAATAGCCTGGGCAATCAACACATTTGCCCCCTTCAAGGCACCAGGAATAGATAATATTCGACCAATAATGCTGCAGAAGTCAGAGGAAGCTATTATTCCATGGCTGAAAAGCATTTACACGGGCTGTCTAAGGCTATGCTACGTTCCTAGGGCATGGCGCGAGGTAAGAGTGATTTTCATTCCAAAGGCAGGGAAAGCTAGTCACACCACAGCCAAGGACTACAGACCTATCAGTCTGTCGTCATTCATGCTGAAAACACTAATTGACTAATTGACCTGCACGTACGGCAAGCGATCGGCGATAACTACCTATCAAAATCGCAACATGCGTACATGAAAAGCAGATCTGTCGACACGGCGCTACATAGAGTAGTATCGGTAGTGGAGGAATCTCTACACCACAAAGAATACACACTGAGTGCGTTCCTAGACATTGAGGGGGCCTTCAACAACATCGAAGCAGACGCAATTTTAAGCAGCTTGCGTAGAGCCCACATAAATAGCAGCCTATGTGACTGGATTGGACTCATGCTAGGCACACCCAGTATCAAGCCACAGCTAGGCGACGTGAGCATTGAACGGAAGGTCAGTAGGGGAACACCTCAAGGTGGAGTCCTCTCACCGCTCATATGGCTCCTCGTAGTTGATGAACTGCTAAAAATACTGGAAGCGGAAGGCTTCATAGTGAGCGCATACGCAGACGATGTCGTTATTCTGGTTCCAGGTAAATTCACTCCAGTTCTCAGCGAAAGACTTAGTTACGCACTTTTACTAGTCAATAACTGGGTCACGGGCCGCGGACTCGGAGTGAACCCATCGAAGACGGAAATCCTCCTGTTTACGAGGAAAAGGGCGATCCCCGCCTTCAATCCCCCAAGGATGGGCGGGGTAGAGCTTGAAATTTCTAAAACAGCAAGATATCTGGGAGTAATCTTAGATTCCAAGCTCAGCTGGAAGGAAAACATAGAGGATCGCGTCAAAAAGGCATACGTGGCACTTATGCCTGCAGAAGAGCATTCGGCAACACATGGGGATTCAGGGCACACGTGGTGCACTGGCTATACACAGCTATAGTGCGGCCCATCCTAACATACGGTACAGCAGTGTGGTGGAAGGCTATTGAGAAGAAATACAATCTTGCAAGCCTAACCAAAATACAAAGGGCAGAATGCATTGGGATAACGGGTTCCCTAGGAACCACCCCCACCGCAGCTATGGAGGTGATGCTAAACCTCATCCCTCTGGATATTTACTGCAGCAACAAGGCGGTGAAAACCGCAATCAGACTAAGAGAGTCTGGACTATGGTCATCTAAACCCTACGGGCACGCATCCATCGAATCCCAATGGAGCGCGGCGAAAGAGAAGGTGTCCACAGACTATCTACCCCCCACTCTCGTTTTTGACAGGAGATTCAATACTAGAATTCCAAACAGAAGCGAATGGGTGAACAAAGAGGTAATAGTAGAAGATGAGCTAGCCCTATACACCGACGGTTCTAAGATGGATATCGGTACAGGCGCGGGCATCTTCAGCGAAGCACTGGGCCTACGAGAATCATTCAGAATTAGCGATGATTGCAGTGTCTTCCAAGCGGAGGTAGCCGCTATCTCCCAAGCGGCAAAAGACCTTAAAAGAAGACACATTGTCGGTAAACAAATCACCATCTACTCTGACAGCCAAGCGGCAATAAAAGCCATGGAGTCAGTCGTGGTGAAGTCAAGGGCAGTATGTCACTGCAAGAAAAATCTGGACGCAATATCACAAGCCAATGCGGTGACCTTATGCTGGGTGCCGGGGCATATGGATATTCCAGGTAACGAACAGGCGGACGAGCTTGCAAGAAACGGGTCGGAAATGCATGCATCTCTGGCCCTAAAATCAGTAAGAACTCCGCTCAGCACGCTTGCAAGGAAGATTGACATTGAATCCTGGAGTAGAACTAACCTACGCTGGACCAATCTCATTACCTGCAGGCACACAAAACAACTGTGGCCAGAGTTGAGTGAAAAGAGATCTAAATGCATGATCGGACTAGCCGCAAGGATATTCGCATACTCACGGGGGTCATTACCGGACACTGTGCAATAGGCGTACATGCGGAACGGCTGGGAATACTGCATAATGACTTTTGCAGGAGCTGCAGGGACGTCGAAGAAATAGAATCTGTTCGTCACCTACTCTGCGAATGCACAGCCCTTAAAAACAGCAGACAGAAGATTCTCAACAGTTACTTCTTCGATGACCTAGATGATTTGAAGAATGTTGATCTCAAAGTACTCCTGAGATTCATACTCAAATCTAGGTGGTTCTAGTAGATAAACATATTCAGATCATTTGCTATTCGTAAGACGCACTAGAGGATCAGGTCACAACAGAGTTTTAAGAACCCATGAGATTCATACTAAATCTATGCGGCTCCAATATGTAAAGCGGTTTATTTCTTGTCTTTCAGCAGGTTGCACTGGACGGGTCCCGTAAACTGGACACAATGGACCCAACTGATGGTCTAAGTGAAGCTGTGGCTACCGCCACAAGAGCACCCGTTTTACCTACCTACCTACCTACCTAACCTAAGCGTGAGTCTGGTAATAGGAACCTAACCTAAGGGAAACAAGAGCTTTCAAATATACTAACAGTCACTTGTAATTGAAGTGGGTTTAAAACTTTGTGGATGTATTTTCATAGGTCGGGACTATCTTGACTTAAAAGTTACCCGAATAATTGACAACACATCGAAATGGAAATAAATGTCAAAACTGGATGCATGTGATTGCATTATAAGTCTAAACGCAGAAAAACCACTTATTAAAAATCAGCCAATTTTTATTTTAAATCTTTCAAGTACCTAAATGCTGGTAAATTGTTTGTGGATTAAAAATAATCACGTCAAATTGTCAAATTCGGTTAAAAATAAACGATTTCTAAACAGGTATCATTTAAACTTTCTCAGTCGTAAATAATAATATAACTCTGTAGTTTAACCCAACTGGTTGATATTAATCTAGGAACATGGTTGATCAAAGTTGTTTTTTTTTAACTTTTCTTCTCGCTAGTTTTTAAAAACAATTTATTATTTATTATTTTACCCTATTTATATTTTTAACCGAGCAAAAATCGCACTCGGTTGGAACCAACTTTTCAGTGTGTGCCTTGCCTGCATTTTGATCAGCTTCGTATTTCTTTAAATGATAAGAAAAAATTTTAAAAGTCAAAATCGGCTATGTATTACTAAATGCTCTCCTTTCCTATTATAGCGTTTCAACGCAATTTTACGACAAATAATATAATCGTTTTTTTTTTTAAACAAACTACAAAGTGAGTGCAGCAATGCAGTAATTGATTGAAGAGCAGGAAGCAGTCGAACTAGTATTTCAACTAAAACCATCTGAACAAAAGTCCTTAATTTAAATGAACCAATGAATCTTCCCAGGTTTCACTCTAAGCCGTATCATCCGATGGAAAACGGTTTCAAAATGATTTCTCAATTCATAAAGACTGCATATCGCTACTACGATTAACAACATCTCAAATCCACTGTCGACAACCAAGATCACATTATCCTGCACACAAATTATGTAATCAGCAAATGCCACTGTCTCTGGTTTAATAGGGAAATAGCTCTTTAGAGGAAGACACCATGCCATGCCGTTCCAGACTAACAATGCTAAAAAGTTTTTCTTTATCTTTCTTCAGTGGCCGTTGCCGCCATCGCTCATTTACTATTCGCCAAAAGTTTTCATTTATTTTTCCTCAAGTCAAAATTACATTATGACTTCGCCCTTGCAAACACGCCTTACAACTCTCCAAAACGGTCAAAAACTATGATAAGTATTCTTTTAAAGATAACAACTGAACAAAAAATGAAAAGCTGTGTTTGTATCTGGGTTGGGGGCTTACTGACTTCTTTTGTTTTCCTTCATAATTGTGGTTGCACTTGCTGATGAAAATTGTTTAACATTTTCCATCCTACATATAATTTTGTTTGTGGAAATTACACGGTAAAAAAATTTGCGCTTATATTTAGATATTTGGTTTTTTTCTGTGGTCCTGTTTGTTCACAATTTCAGTGCCGAATCGCATGATACTAAACTCTGAGTGGGAAATACTTAATTTCGGCGGAAGCTAGGCTAGAAAATATTATTTTGTGTGGTCAATTTCTTCGTACTTAGTTTAGAGAAGTTGGCTATTGTCTAGAAACGAGTTCGGTTAGATATTTGATCATATTAAGTCTATTGTAGAATTCCTTAGCTGGAATTTACAACCAGAAATACTTAGTAATTTGGAAGAGGCATTCGATCGAGTCCCTCAAGGAAAAGTCTGGCGTGGCGATCCTGTAAGCAATTAAAATTTTTTGACACTTCTTTTGGGGTTTTGACACTTGTTTTCATTTCTGTAATGGGCAAGATGCTACAGAACAGAAGTATGGCCAGGAACTTTTCGAACAGAATTACTCACTTTTATAGCTGGCTATCGTTGGGGCCACCCAAACTCAACTTGAAATGCTTGTAGCATATACTGTTGCCACAAGGAAAAGTAGAATTTGATAGTTTTTCAGGAGATGGAGAACATATTACAATTTTGCTAAAAAAGTTCAAAATCACAAATGATGGTTCTAGAATCAGTCAATTAAAAGTCGGCTTTGGTGTTCCAATTTTAAAGATAAATACCTGGAAATAATTTGTCTCGAAGACTTGGGCATGCGAAATTTAAGTGGTGGCGTGAAATAAGGCCAAGTGAAATAAGACCAACTTCTAAAAATTGGCCTTGTTTAGCTTTTAAATAGTGTAATAAGGCCAACTTCCAAAGTGCAATAACGGCAAATTTGTCGGAGTATAATAAGACCAACTGTTGAAAGTTGGCACATTTTGGCACACGCTTTAATTGACGCGGCAAAAATACTAATTAAGACTAACTCCGTATTTCTCATCTGTCAAATGATTTTTTTTTTTGTAAAGTAGCTGTAGCTGTGAGCGAGTTATGAAAAATCTAATTTGTTTTAGTGAAAACAAATGCAGAAATATTCCAGGTGACGTTTCGAATAAAGTGGTTTAAACTGATATATCTATTGCTTATCCTGGCTTTTGCGTTGAACTAAAGTTCGCTTAGTATCCGCTAGGATCTTAAGAAAGGTGCCAACATGAGCTGAACTTGAAAGGTACTTCTTCTTAGGTTAAATGAAAGTACCTATTGTGCCACTCAGAAGTGTCAATTAGATGTAGAGTGTAGTTTTTGTTATTGTGTGTTGAAGACATATAACCATAGTTGACTTTGAAAAATGTTCATTAAGCCCGGCCTCCCTTTATAATATACGTGCTATCAAGAGGTGATGCTGCTGTTGCTGTAAGCTACCTCTATGAGATTGTAGCTCAGGAAAAGAAAAGAGTTTCACTTCCTTCTATCTCTTGTTTCCAGAAACTATCCCGCAAATTTGGAGTTTTTTTTAATGAAAAGGGGAAAAAAGGGACAAGCTGTGAAAATGCAAAAAAAAAAAAAATGTGTGAAACGTTAAAAGTGTAAAAATTAAATTAAAACGTATGTTCATTACGAATAAATTTAAAGAAGGAATATTGTTCATATTAAACATGAAAGAAAACAGCCCATCGCACATCCATGCATTATGTAAGACTTTTTGTGCATTCATTCATTTTGACATTAAATAATAATAATAGTTGGCGCAACAGGTCTGTAGGGACCCAGGGCCTAGCTTCTCGCAACAATTCGTTTTGTGTGAGTTTTTAATTTTTTGGAACGAATGGAAGGGATCTACAATATTATGCCGGTTCCAAACGGGCCGATTGAGAAGCTCTTTCATGACAGTTATACTCTCGGATGTTTGTCAGACGTTCGCGAGAGGTGGCGCAGTGAAAAAAACCCTGAGTTGGAATTTGGGTTTTTGCGGGATTCGAACCTGAACCCCTCGCTTAGTAGTCCAACACACTAACCACCAACCCACCGCGACCACATTAGGCCTTTTTTATTATGCCCACATGATCTATATAGCAACGCCATTGATTTTCATGGTTTACAGCAACCGTTGGATTGGATCACGTATTAGAAATAAATGATCTATACAGATCATGTGGGTATAATAAAAAAGGCCTATATAATATCAAAATGAGTGAATGCAAAAAAAGTAGAGAATTTAGGAGCGTCCAGGTTCCAATTGAAGTGATTACGTATGAAATGGTTAACCAAATCCATGACATTGTATTGGCAGGCCGGCAAGCGAAGATGAGATAATTATAGTGTTGAGACCGTAGGCATCTCATTTGAACGTGTGCAAAATTATATTACATCATACCATTTGGGCATGATGGGTGCCGCATTTCACCGTCGACAACAAGCGGGCTCGAATGACCACTTCACACCAGAATTTCGACCTTTTTAAGCGCAATCCGAAATAGTCAATACAGTGGGCGAAAACAGTTGAATCGGCTGGAGAGGTCATGGCCACCGTTTTTCGGGATTTTCAGGGCATAGAGATTCACAACAAACGAGGAGGTCATTGTCGAAACTGGGGCATATTTTGCAGAGCTCGACAAAAAACCTATTTTTTGGAGGGTGTAAAAAAGTTAGAATATCGTTGGACTAAGTGTGTCAATGTCGAAGAAGACTATGCCGAAAAATAAAATAAAATTGTCTAAAAAAATGTTTTTTCTTGACAAACACAGGTAGGTACTTATCAATCACCAATCAGCAGTAGGACAATCGAGTAACAATATAGAATACGGAAGAGGGAGGTCATTTTCAAAAATTCCGAAGCACCTTTTATCAAATTTCAGACCAATAAAGTCCTTGGACTTTGTAGGTGCCCCCTTCAACGGTAGGGTGACCTTGCACATACTTGCTGATCTACGAGTTTCGTCATGAATGTTATCAACTTCTAAGTTTCAAAGAAATACGACCATCAGAATAGCTTACATGCCCATGTGCAACCCAATTGCGAATGCCCCTCTGATGAAATATTTGTCCAACTATTTTCTATTTCCAATTATCAATTATCAGCTCTCTAATCCAGCGCTTTACAAGCTATAGTCCTTTACACAAGTGCTTATAGTTTTAATATTTTACCCCCCAATAAGAGGGGTCACTTTGAAATATGGCGAAACATCTGTCTAATAACTTTCGATTCTTCACCGATATGCAAGGATTGATTAATCTAACTCATGGATGGTGAGCTATAGTTTTTTAACCATTGGAATACCATCCTTAAATCGCAAGGAGTGTGTATTACATCCAAAAACCCTTTTTTAGCTCCTACAAACGTGATTACAAGTTAAGCGACAAGTGTGTCTCCTCTCACTCGTTGTCTTTCGTCTATTATTATAGTCCCCCGAAATGCTCAGTTTGACCTCTCACTCAAATCAGGAGAAGAAGGTATTTTTTATAATTATATGTTTTACCAATAATTTTTCACAGTGCACAACTCACACACACAGCTAAGGCCATTGTAAAGCCAAAAGTTTTCCGCAAAAGTTGACAATTTATTATGTGCGCACACCATATTCGTCCGCTGGGTCGTTGTCATCTTTTCCTTCTCCACCTTTGTGTAGTAGTTGTCCTGCATAGAAGGACACCCACTATTCTGTATAATTATGTGTGTTGACTTTGCTAGTATTTTTTCTACTTTGTTTGTTCTCTTATCACGCTTGGGGAGCGATTGCTTTGGCTTCAGCTATGGAAGCAGAAGGGCTTTGCTGGTTCAGTGGAGATTTGGAGCTTCACATCATTCCGCCAGTTGTGTTGTGTATAAGAAGGACTAGACGAGACCCAAAAAGAGACGCCAGCATGAACACTATGGCCTGCTGGTGCTCCCTTTGTGCGATTGTTCACAAACGTTGGGGGTATAATTAGTTCAGTCAAGAGTTGGGGATGATGGGATTGGTGTCTATAGATGGCGAGATAACTATTTGGTTGTTGGTATGTCTCGCACTCCTTTGAAGCGTATACACCGCTAAGCGAGTTAACTTGCTCGGACGAAATTCAATTAATTGCACTTGCCTTGGAAGTTGCTAAGTACTTTGGCTGAAGGGGAATGCGAGAGGAATACTTTTCTTGGCCGTATTTTCGTTGAAGATAGTTTTTCTCTTGTTTTTTTTTTTCGAGCTAAGGAAATGGCGATATAAATGGTTCTTCTGGACGGGACAATTAAGTATTCCGGTGCTGAAAGGGATACTATAGGTCTGCGACTGGCTGTATTCAAATTTGCGAATAGCAATAGCTATGAAGTTCTTTATTAAGCAATTACCTTTGTATGGCATAAACTTGATAAGTAAAGCGAGGGGTGACTCGCTAATTACTACAAAGTTTATACAATTGTGATAAGTTGACGTTGGTGACTTGAACGTTTTTTTAAATTTACAATGGAATAGTAGATAATTGAATTAGTTGCCTGTGAGGAAACTATTTTTTGTGTTGTATTGATAGATCAATAACTTGCTAACAACCACTTGTTGCTATATTTTGAACCAACCACTGAGGTAGCTGTATGTCAGTGATTATTTGAGCAGTTGAATTCTGGCAGTCGACTCTCCAGATATGTTGGAAATGGAAGACCTTGCTGCTTTTCTACTGTCAGGAATGGAACCTATTCTCCACTTCATCGTCAATTGACAAAGAGCATATATATACAGTTTGTTCTTATTGAGCGATGCGCACTATTCAAACGCCTATTGAATATAACTGAGGCGGTGACAACCGTAATGCGTTTGCGGTTGCTTTGACAAGTTGGTGCTCTTAGCTCAGAAGTGCTGCATTTTTTTTTGTATTTTGCATCTGAATGTCAGTATATTCTCCAACATGTCATCATTCGAAAGTGGTTAGAAAGCCCATAGGTCTTCTTTGTTGAGATTAGGAAAACTTTCAGAGTTACTAAGAGCTGGTCTCATAAATATAGCTTCGCCTGCATCCGAAACTTGCAACTGAACCATTATTTGGCAAGGTTTATGATCTATCATTCAATAATTCAATTCTTCGTGACTCCAAGGTAAACACCTAAACACAGTTCAGGGCCGATGAGCAGGAGGGAACCATTAAAAACGAAGACCAAGATTCATTGACCCCGTTTTTTTTGTAAATCTTCGTTGTTGCAGTTGAGGAAAAAGCAGGAAAAATCAGACTCAGAGGATTAGAAGGAAGATCGTAACCTATACAAAACCGTTCCACGTCGCAGACGACATAAATCCGCTGTTTGACAAAAAAAAAAAACGTTTTTCCATATACCTACTACCAAAATGAAGAAAGATCAGCAAGAATAAGTACTAGTTACTGAAGACACATCTTCCAGAAAGTTTCCAATGGCTGTGAAAAAAAAATTACAAATGTAAAATGTATGTAAAGCATTGTTGATTGAAAATAATGCGGTTTCATCTTAGTTTATTCATTTCACTATACCTAGTTTTAAAATGATTTTCATTTTGAATTAATATTTTAAACGTTGACTTTAAAAGAAAAAAGGTTAATTCAATAATAAAGAACAGATGGAAAAAGTAACAACGTTGACGCCAGAGATTCAAATTTTGTCTGGTGAAAGCTTTTAATACATCATCCATGCATTCACTCCAGGTGTAAAGCCGTACACCCAGACGATAGCCGTGTGTAATGACCACTTGCCAATACAATTAGCAAGCAAAATTGAAAAAAAAAAAAAAAAATATAGGTACCAAATCTAATTTTAAGACACAAAGAGAACAAATTACATACACTCATGAGCCAATATGAACTTGCATTAAAAACATCCTTAGATTTTACTCTGATATACGAACTTAATATAAAAAAACTGCTAAAAAATGACAATTTGCTTAGTCTTTAAAGAAACTTAAAGGAAAGCGTATCACTTTATTTCAAAACGTCGGTTTTCTAAGCCCAATGAGGAACGTAATGCGAGTAGGAATAGGAACTTAGACAGTTTTTAATAAATCTATCTCATCGTTTAAATTATTATTTAAATATCATTACATCTTCCAATCGATTACTACATTTTCAGGATCGCCATCTACCAAGTTTTCAAATGCATCTCCATCTATTAAGGGTTACATGGATACTTCCGAAACCGAAGAACTAATATTTGTAAATTTATTCTTATGTAATATTTTATTTCGTATTTTTGTTGTTTCTGCTCAAAAAGTTAGATAAATAAGATATAAATTACTAAAAATCCTACCAGGCAAAAAAAAATACCAAATGTTGTCAAATGGTACCAAAGTGGCAACCTGCATGCCAGGCGAACGAGAATACACGGTTAAAAACAAAACTGTCTCCTTTAAATTCAACATCAAGACGTGTTAAAATGAAATCGGACATTGTAAATTCTATCAAAAAAGCTATACCACGTTCTACAGTTATTTTCCGAATTACCACTTTAAGCGTCTGTGTGTTAACATTTATTTGGAGTTAAAGCAACATTAATTCCTGTAAAATACATGTAAGTTGGTAGGTTTTACTCCACCAAAACTTTCATTTATTAACTTCGTCGCATCGATCGGTAGGAGTAGAACAAAGTCGAAAAAGTTAAAAGTGCAAAGTGAAAAAGAATTGTAAATTAAATTATTATTAAATTATATTTCAAAACAATAACAACGCTGATTTTTTTAGTGCGACATTTTTCAACAAGTGACTGTATAAACTATGGAAGTGACGAACATGGAAATATGATATTTAACATACCCGTTCTTGTAAGCAATGACAGCGAGTTAGATAAACTTTTGCAAAAGCTTGATTTAATTGAATATAAATTTTATTCAATAAGTAGGTAGTGGTACTGTTAATTTGTATCTTTCTCGTATTATTTATAATATGTTCCTGGAAAGTGATATTTGTATCTACATCTATCTAATATTATAAAAAGAATTGTATTTTTGCTTCTAGAGGCCTTATAGCGGCCTCTTTTGAAAGTTTAAAGTATTTGTCGAAGGAAGATATCCGAGAAGCCATCCCACCTATTGGGCTTCGTGCGAGTTTTAGCGAAAAATTATTTATTTGGAGAAAAAGTGAGGTATGTGTGTACAAAGGGCCTTAGCAATAAACATTTTTAGTTCCGACTTTAAATTTACGGAACAACGGCGAAATTTGTATAGAAAATATACCCACTGTAAACTACTTAAATTTAGAGTCGAAACTAAAAATCTTTATTGCTAAGGCCCAAAATGTTCGTAAGTTGTTATATTATTTTTATTATTACAACTTCATTGTTACATAAATAAATTAAACTAGCTGGATGTACCCGCTTTGCTGGGTCCATTAATAAATGCATACATGTGAACATGAAGTAAGGATACTAAAAACCATCCTATGTAATACCGCTACTCACGGAAAATCGATTGCTATATATATTATTGAGGTATCGTTACGTACCTACTCCCTACTCGCGGACAAACAGAAAAATGTGTTCTCTTTTATAGAGGTAGAGAAGAGAGGGGGCGGGTTTCCAATATGCGCACTAAGCAAACATTTTTTTTTATTTTTTTATAGCTTAAAATGGGCTAAAAAACATAGATATAATATTTTTTTTTGAGGAAATGAATTTTTTTTTTTAATTTTTTTATTCATTTTTTTACTTTTTTTTATATTAAATTTAATTTTTTTTTTTTAATGAAACCTTGTTTATGTGATTTATGCACAAAGATTTAAAACCTTTTTTTCCGAAATCTCAATACACATGCACAACTGCTCCGCTAAGGGTATGTCAACAACTATCAGGCAGGCGCCTTTAAGAAAGTCTGGTGTATTTAAAGTATGGGGTGCGTGGCTCGCTTCGCTCGCTAACAGGATTTTAACCCTTTTTTTCGCAGGGTTTAGACGCTCCGCTAAGGGTATGCCAACAACTGTCAGGCAGGCGCCTGGAGCTAAAGTTTATATATCTATATTTAGCAGTATAATATATTCAGTAAAAAAAAATCGAAAAAGGCAAAATTGTTTTGACTTTTTGACATATGGCAGTACCTACCTCTAATATTTTCCAAAATTGCACATATACAAAGTTTCATTGAGATCGGTTGAGTTTCTCAAAAAAATCAACAACAGCGCCACCTATCGGGTCCGGAACTATCCTTTCTTTCTAGCTGCATACAAACATGCACACATACAAAGTTTCATTGAGATCGGTTGAGTTTCTCAGAAAATCGACAACAGCGCCACCTATCGGGTGTCGGTTTCTCGGTGACGATGACGCGGTGTCGTTTTAAAGGTAACGCGAATTCATTAATTTCTTCCCATCTTAAAGTGCCCAACGCTAAAGAAGTAATAACTTCAAAAAACTAAAAAAAATATTAACCAGACACTCACACTATAGGTACCTACACAATAGCTAGTAGTCTAGCACAAAGAAAGAAGAGAGAAGAAAAAAAAATTGATAAACGTGTCCGCACAGCGATGCCAACCTATGCATTTTCATGCCTTTTAGGCATTATTTCATTAGCTAAGGCTTTAAGGCTTTTTTATTTCCACTGACTTTTTATTTTTTTAAATATTCATAAAAAATCTTGGCAAAAAGAAGACCTCGGTGCTCGGTCTTAAAGAATGTGTTTCCAAACGAAAAAAAAGTTTTTGTTATGTTTTTTATATTTGTGTTTAATATTTGATTTATTGTTCCAATTTACATAAAAAAATATTTTATGCACTATTTTATTGAAAAAGGCATCTTTTTTTTCAAGATAGGCTTTTTTTTCGACAAAATTGGTTGGCAACGCTGTCCGCACTCCACTGGTAGGCTGTTGATTGGAATGACCTACGCATATCTGTGAAATATGTAAGTCTCAAATAATTACATTTTTGCTTATAACTTCTGTTGTACAATTCAGAGAATAATGATTGATACATCAATCTCTTCACCGGGAAGTGTACTAATCGAAGAATAAATTCATATTCAAATTTGTTTTGGCCATTTCGTAGTAATATATGTTTAAACCGTAAAAAATGGTATTTTTTTAGTTAAAAACTCATATAAAATGGGTTTGAAGGACCAATAACGGACTTTAGGATACTAAAAACCATCCTATGTAATACCGCTACTCACGACAAATCGATTAATATATATATTGTTGAGGTTTCGTTACGAACCTACTCCCTCTTCGCGGACAAACAGAAAAATGTGTTCTCTTTTATAGAGGTAGAGAAGAGATAACAATAGAAACCGAGTATAGTTTATTCCTTTAAACAAAAAACTATACGAAAAATAAAATAGAATTTTGTAAAACAAACCTGCAGTTTTTATTAAAATAGATTTTCATGTTTTATCAACATGTGCATAATTATGGTTTAACAGGAATGGTCGTTCTGTTTTAACATGAAAATCATTTCGATTCAACAGTATTCGTCATGCTGTTTTAACATGAAGATCGATATGATTTTTACGGGAATCGCCGTGTTGTTTCAAAATGAGGATATGTTTACCTAATTCAAATACATTTCTTCGTATTTTCACATGACAATTCCTTACGTTTGAGATACAGAAAAACCTTTTCAAAATAACAAGAAGCAAAATCATTGGTAAAAAATGTTGAATTATGTTTGTTTTTCTTAATTTTACATGTTTTTTTTTTCTGTGTATGTATTGTCACTTCTACTGGGTACTGGGGATAAATCACAGTGCGAGTCTCCGAAGTTTCAAGTAGATAATAATTGCTTGCTGACCACACAACTTTCGTTTGCTTGGATAAAGCTAGAATGCTAGATGCTCAATGAAACAAGCATTTATATCGAAACTCTTCTAGCCCATCAAATCTATTTGTAAGAACGGCTTACAGTCGTAATGAATATGGCATATATTTTTTTTGGGTAGTTTGAAATATCCACACGAAACACAGATTTCTATAAGCTGCTGTAACTTTAGTGAAATAAATCTCTTTAGCCATACTTGTCTGCCATTCTGTTTAGACAACGCCTGATGATTAATCAACATGATAGGCCAACGTATTGCACAATAATAATGTATGACGAGATCGATGGCGCAAAAAACATCAAAAGCTCCACCGTATACAGTAACAGGTCGCTGAGTTCAAACCCACCTCCAACATGCTAAAGCTGTCAAAATGAAGACACTAAATATAAATAACTTCTCAATTTGTGGCTCGTTTTCACATTTCACTTTCAATTAAATCACCCAGCTTAGTCCCACTTACTCTAAGCCGAAAACGTTTTTCCAGTTCATTGAGGTGTGTACACATTTAGGTCATAGAATTCCAAAAAATGCATCGTCCGATCAGAGTCACACGCAACCCGAAAGGACATCAATTAAAAAGAACAACATGAAAAGAATAATAGAAAAAAAAACACCCTGTGACCAATGATGATTATTTTTGGCTTTGAATAAAAAAACAATAACCAGAAACCAGAGACTATTATAAACAAATACAATTTTAAAGTCCCGAATTCTTCTCTTCATCAATCACCAGTTGAAAGTAGTCAGCTACCTAAGTTATTCAAAAGCAAACAAAAAAAAAAACACCTCCTCCAACAACGACAAATTGAAATTACTACCCACTAAGAACAACCAACTAGAACAACATTGTTATTTCCAGCCCCAAGGACACATTCAACAGAATCGAATCCTGCGTTCATATAGCTTGTTCCACTTTTTATTTATGCTTCAAAATAAAAACCCCGCAGCCATAACTATAAGGGGAGGCAAAGCAGAAAGGACAAACAAAAAAATTAAGTGACTTGCCGGGTCCGCAAAAACCTCGAAGAGCCTTCGGCTGTTTCAATTTAAAGCGGAGACAAAAACAAAATCAAAATCAACTGCCGTTCAACCAAACAAGCTACCGAACAATCCGACCGGCAATAAATTGTAATTTTCTCCATTTTCCGAACCGATGAACTTATGGCAAACACACCCGCACTTCATCCGTTGCCTCAGTATATATACAGAAAGTAGACACGGCCCGGAAGCTGATGTCCTTGCCAATGAAATTGGAACCACCTATCATCACCATTTTCCACAATGAGTTAACGATGTAGCGCGCGCACAGCAAGGACACTGACTATCATTTCAATTTATTTTCCACACAGGACACTGTTAATCTGGGTTCGTTTATATATAGAAATTTTTCTATTGTCCTTAGGGGTTTCCATTTAAATTTATTCCATCACCAACTCCGGTTGAGAGCTACAAAAAAAGGAACAAATAAAAAAGGGCACAAGTGGCAAGGAAATGATTTGGTTTTCTCCAGAAACAATCATGATGACCTCTTGGTGACGGTGATTGTGTCGGGGCTAAATGGCTAAAAGACTGTACAGTGTACACAGTGTTCACTGATGAAAAATTGTTGCAAAAACTGAAATTAAAACAGCAAGACTCCTTAAGTATTCATGATGGAGGGAGTTTTCGTGTAAACAATGTGCACTGTGTGTGTTCCGTTTTGTCCTTTTTTTTTTTTTTTTTTGTTGGTAAACTTAGTTGTAAATGCCGGACTTGCCTGGAAGCTTCTTCACCGAACGGCACTAAGACGGATGGCGGCAAATGATGCGCAGCGTAAAAGCCTCTGTGGACAAGAAAAAATTCTCCCGGCTCCGAGCTTAATGGGTATCTGCCGTATATTTCATATTTCCACCGGAAGACTATAAAAAGAGTGAGGCACAAACCATGGTAGCACGACTGTACAGTTAGATCATATTTTTGTCTACTCTTGCTTGGTCCTTTCCTTAAGTAGCTGAGAAGTTAAGAACTTTGTTCTGTGGCGCATTCTGTTGTTCTTTGCAAAAAAAAATCCTGCAGTCGTTCATTTGGCTTTCTTTTATTTTGTTTCGCCATGGCGTAGCCATTAAGGACACAAATGGACGGAACCGAGAGTGAGTGAAAAAAACTAACGGACGCCCAGACAAAAGGGTTAGAAAATTGTAATTAATGCCTTAAATGAAGGATGAGACTTAAAAGTATCTTTGGGGAAAGTGGAAAAGGATGGTACATTCAAGATCGCACTCTAATTTGGTCCGCTTTTTTTTTTCTCGTAAGTCCATTTTCAGTAAACTGTTGCAGATGGGTTTAAGTTGTGAGGGAGAAATTACTTATGGTCTCTGTTGATAATACTTTTTCGTTGGCTTTTGCTGTTCTACGATTTGGACGTGTTCCAGCTGGTCCTTTACGCTGTTAAATGGGTGGTGAATAACTAATTTAGCTGCAAAAGGATTTCATTCTCATTTAGCAGCACATCGTGGGCCTGTTGTGGTTATGTTGCTTTGGGTGTAGCTCACGAGCTTCATTTGGTAGGCGAACTCGGTGGTAGCGGCCCAGGAACATTCTTGGGAAAAGTCAATGGGAATTACAAATAACCATTTTTTACCTTAACACTAAATATTTTGTAGGTTACAATGGTGAATTTTCGGTAAATCTAGCCTGGACAGACAGTGGACACTAAATATACCATTTACTAGGTTAACCATTTCGGTAGCACAATTGTTTGATTGCTTGATTCCACAAAATGACACTTCAAACAACAGCGCGACTACAAAGTCATTCGAAATAAAAATGTTGCGATGAAGCGATGCTGGATAAAAGGAACGATTTGTGAAATATACGAATATTGAATAGTGTTAAATAAAATCCACTTTTGGATTATTCATCTGATACGGTAGTTTTACATCAAACCACAATGTGAGTTTTTATGAGTTGAAGCTCTCAGTAACATTCAATTGTCGCATGTTCTGGATAGAGAGTCATAAGCGCCCACTATACTTTTTAGAAGCTCTTATACGCTTTATAGCACTTTTGAGTACAAGGCAGGACGTGTGTGTTGATGCAAATGAAGTGGGATTATCTGATTGTGTAAACTCCAAATAGTTTGAATTATCTTAAGGTAGATAGGTACATGTTTAACATGGCTGAAAAAAAGAAGAATCCTTAAAATAAGTTTTGTCGTAGGGTAGTGAGCTTTAAGAACATAAATGAACACAGATCGGGAGAAATTTTTCAACAATAATTAAAAAAACTGGTTTATTATTTTTAGCTGTATTTATGAATTGAGAACTGCTATTTGTTTTACCACAAAAGCGTTATATTTAATTAATCTAATATCTGATTTAAAAGGAACATGTGTCTCAATTGATTTAAATAGCTAAATTTAGAATTATAGTCATTTTTCCGCTGGCACACACTTTATTCACAATCCACATAAAAAAGCCGCGATCCACAAACCCACGAATGAAAAATGCATTTGAACTTAACCATCAACAATAAAACTGAATCGCGGGTATCTGCGACTAAACAAAAGTTTTCATGTAAATGAAATGTCAGAATCTACGAATGTTCGCTTTTCCGCGGTTCAAAATCGTTATAGCGGTTTTTGCAAAATTATACAGACAAAACGGTAACAAATATTCTGGCCTATTCGGCAAAATCTTTTATCAATTTGTTCTGTTATGAATTTTCATACAAAAGTTCGAACTGTCAAAAAATCTTTTACGAGCTCTAAAATTGGTATTCTGTTAGGAAAATTCTTTTATGAATTCTGTTAAGAACCATAACAGAATAAAAGATAGAATTTTGTGACTTTTATGATAAAATATTTTTATTAAATATGAAGGGATTGAAATGTTTCCTAGGCAACGAAATGCTTACAAATGGAAACAAAATGTAATAAACGTGTATAAAAAAATATAATAATTGAATATTGTTTCTACACTTATATTTTTGTTTAGCCGAATACACTCATTACTTTTGCTGGAACTAAGATTTAATATAGTAACCCATTTGATCTTCCTGATGTGAGTAATAATTCAAAACTTACTCCTTTCACCGACAATTTAATGCTATTTTGCAAAAAAAATATCAGGTGCCCACTTAGTAGGTATTTACAAAAAAAAAAAAAAAAAAACCTGTTTGTTTTGAAGGTTTGTAACAGATTTCAATTCTAGAAGTTCTATAACAGAGTTTCATAGAAGTTCGAAACCCAGAACACGATTCATAAAAGATCTGTTATGGTCGAGACTTCTTAGGATTCATAACAAAATAAAAGACTTCGCAGAATAGGTCGAATTGCAACGTTTAGTTTTAAAAATAGGTACTATTGCTTAACTATTTAGCTCAAAACTGATTATAAGTTATTGTTCAGGATGTAAGCATTACTACGTTTTTAATGTTTTTTTGAAATCGAAGATGGAGTTTTCGAGATATGAGCAGTTTCAAAAATTGGCATTTTCGGTGCTTCGTATTGAAAATTTAGGACACAATAGTTTTGAAAACATCCATTTAACTCTAAGTTTTCATTTTGGTCAAAATCGTTATCGCCGTTTTCCGGTTAACTGAAAAAAACTATAGAGAAAAACTGAGTTTGCTATTAAGTTATAAATGACCACATTACCTTAGAAATTAATTTTTGTTACAATCGTATAGAACGTTTTCGAGATATGTCGAAATTTCAAAAGTACCGTTTTTCGAATGGGTACGCAGTCATGGTAACCTTACCTACTTGAGCTTAAATATCAATTTGGGTTGAAATCGTTAGAGCCCACTGCAGGCCCAAAAACTCCAAATCCGAGGTTTTAACGTAATCTGGGAATCCGTTTAGGCTGAAGGCCTGTGGAAGGACGGACAGACCGGACAGAATTTTGCGACCCACTTTTAAAAAATGGGTGCCATATTTCCCGATGATAGACCTACATTCATAGTTTAAAAAGTGTATTTTTGCTTAAGTATACGTCAAACGGCGACGAACTATTATCAGAGCTGGAAATCATAGCACAAATCTTTTGATTGACATAGAGATTCTTAAGACTTTTATCTTTCGCACTTTATCGGAAGGTTTAGGATCTAAATTTAGTTTCTAAAATATGCTTAACTGAATCAGATCTTTTTGTGGGTGGTGAAGTCATAAGGCTAAGTCATTTCTGGTCTTGAGGTAATCCCATACGCACTTCTTCTAGGTGACAAGCTGATGATTCAATTCATTAAGTTCGTCACAGTAGTCGGTGTGAATGGGTTGGAAAAGCTTAACTCTTTATCGGAGTTTTAGACGAAGCAAACCGCTGTCGGACCGAAAATATAATTCAATTTAGCTATAAACAGAGTTCGATCTAGTTCTGCTTCTGATGCTAAATTCGTTTTTCTGATGGTGTCTGATGTAAGAAAGCCCAAGAAAGGATATATCAAACAGATTGAATGTTCTAAATGTTTAAAATTCGAAAGAAAAATCTAAAAAAATATATATCGCGGTTTCTTTTCCATTAGCAAAACGACCGAAAATTTTGCACATCGTTTTCCAACTCGCCTAAGCTTGCCTTGTTGCTCGGATTTTGTTCTTTCGCTTCCGTATCGCCTGGGACGCTCAGATGAACTCGCCGGCGAACAAAATATATTTCCGTGTACCTGGAGGCAAAACGAAATGCGAATTGCATGGTTTGTTGGGATCTTTTATAACTAACAAACACCAGGCCACACTATCCAGATAATGTTGCCAAAGCTTTGCATCCACTTAATCGCATTACAAGACACCCTCACCACCCAAGCACGGGAAAACTATCAACTTAATACCTACGGCATCCCGCCTTTCATTACGCTAATGCACTCGGAGCAAGTAATCAACAAATTTCTGCAATCACCATAACAACTGCCTTTGTGCCAATCCATCGTACGACCTCATTTTTCAGCAGAAAAACAAAGGAAGTCCTTACAGAGTAATACACCTAAACAATGCCGCTATACCTACCTATCTTCTGCTGGATGGAGTTGGTAACATGAATGTGTGTGCTCCTTGTCACCTGCCGTCTCACCACCTCCATCAACAAAGCAAAAAAAAAAAAAATATCTATATTATGAAGTGTGTTCAAAATCAAAGCCCATGCAGATAGCACGAGGTATAAATATTCATGGAGGAATGCATAAATTAACTTGTACACCGCACACATTGTCTCCCAACTCCAAATGAAACTATAATCCTTCAGTTGTTAGATCCTCGTTGAGATGTGTATAAAGTACCCACACAGCACCTCTCTGTCTCTCGAGTATTTTCCTTCACAATAGCGGTAATCGGAAAATTATACAATACAATTCCAATGCATACGAATGTCGTCTTATGTATAAAACATTGAATGCACAGGATGAGCTCCTGCTACCTATACAAAGGTGTCACGCCATTTCGATATTGTTTCATGGTAGTACAATCACACAAATTATCACTTATGACGAGCGTCCTGGTCTCTTGTGTACGCAATCACTTTCTCAAACTGTAAACAAGGTGAATCGAAGCAGTCTTTGTTTCGTTTCCTTTTATTTAATCAGGATAATGGCCCCCCCCGATACAGCCCTATGAGAAAGTTCTTGTGACCTAAGCGAGCTGCCGTTGATACGCCCCACTGCCTGCGGCTGTATATAACTATATACACAGTTTGGTTTACTTTTGCAATGAAAATTTCATGAGTATAGACAGCAGTGAGGACTTTAAGCAGACGGAATAGCAAAAACAAGCCGACAAACAACGACAGCCCGTATAATATTTGAATATATTCGAAACGGTCGTAAAGCATTCATACAGTCTACGTCTACGGAGACCGTTCCCATTCGCCTATCGGACCAACAACATCGCCTCGCCATACGCAGGGCATAGCTTCTGTTATGGTATTTATATAGCTTCGTCCTTATTGTCGTTTTATACTTTTGAAACATGCGAGAACTATTTTTCTTGTTTGCCTCCTCCTCCTCCTACTGCTTGTGGAATTTTGTCCCCGAAACGGTACTATGAACATAATAGCTAATGGAGGTAGGGGTGCGCCCTACATACTCTCGAAACTGGGCTGTACTTTTTCGACGGGGCACCAGCGATGCCAGATGTGGGGATTTTTCCCCATTTTGGGGAATTTTTGACTCAATGGGGAAAATGGGGAAAAATGCTCTTAAAATGGGGAAAAACGGAAATCCATCCATGTTTATTAATTTTGCATAATTTAAAAATAAAACTCGTGTAGTTGACTTTCGAATATCTCCCGAACATAAAAACATCACCGCGTTTATAGAATCTAAGCGACTTAGCTCGAAACTGAAACACTTTGCGAAATTTTACAGACGAAATTATTCTGCAAAAATGATCAAAAAGTTGCTTTGATCTTTGCATCGATAAAAATGCTTGGTTTTGCACAACAAAAATATGTACCAGTCCAATGACGATTAGTGTATCTATATTTAATATCTTGTATTAATATAATTTATAACCTAAATACCTGATATATTTTTTTATTTATAATTTGTTTGAACTTATGTACCTTTCAAAACTATAATTTACTTTCAACCTGCCTCGTTATTTGTGAATTACCTAAACCTATGCCTTTTAAATCTATTCAACATACCTGCAATATTTTACTTATTTTGTATTAGTTTAAACTGCAAGACTTTGCATATTATTTGTTTTTTTTTTTATTTTTGTATTACCTTTTTTAAAAAAAAGTGGCTAAAGAAAAGACAACAAATTTTTATTATATTAAAAATGCGTATTTCTTCAATGAATTGAAATGGGGAAAAAAGTGGGGAAAAAACGGATATGGAATGGGGAAAATTTTCCAAAAATTCCCCAAAAATGGGGAATTCAGGCAAAAAAAATCTGGCATCACTGCGGGGCACTGCATAAATTATTCACGTTTAAGCGCTGCGCTCGTATGGGAATTATGAACGAATTTCGCAGTAGAACACATTACTGTGGTACACGGATATTTGCACTTAATTTGCAAAACGAAAACAAAAATATTCACGGTGGAGGGGTTTTACACCGTACTAAGTTTCTGGTTGGAGAACTGAAGTAAATTATGCTACTACTGCCCGACAGAGGAAGTCCACTGGCCACGAGTGATGTGATGACTGCTGCTTCAGTTCAAACAAATTAATGCAATACTTTCGGTAAATTATGCGGTTAATGGAAAAGGCATTGGCAACTTACAAATATGTGCCATTATTGGCGCAAGGATTTGTTATGTATTCCCTTGCAAAGGTATAATTTGATGAAACCTAAATAGGTCTAATTCAACTTTAATTAGGTAAAAGTTTTGAATAAGGCTGTGCGTATAATATGTCGCCATTAAGACTGGTGAAAGTTACTAATAATTCCCCATACAAAATGCTTATTAGTTGTTAAATAAAAGTATTTATGTGAATTAAACTTATCGCCGCCATATTACCATAGTAGGAAACGTATTCAAACATAAATTATTTTAGATGTAAAAAAAAAATACAATACGCTCCACTTTCAAGAAATCATCAATAAAAGACAAAAAAATAAAAGAAAATCACAAATCTTTTATTGCATATAAATAAAATACTCTCTTTTCGTGACTTTGGCATTTGAAATTTTTATAAAATTGTTTAATTATTATTTCCTATATTTCAAAAAAAAAATAGTTTAGGTGAGGCGTTTTGTAAATAGGTTGCTGGGTAAAAAGCCCCATTTTATTATGACAAAACGCCCTTAAGAAAAGTACCTATGAAAAATAAATTATTTAGTTGAATTGTCCGAATTTTCGTCAAAATTCATGTAACCAGCCCTGACACAATATACACCGAATCCAATCTTCTAAATAAGCAGTCTTGTAATAATTTTCAGTACTTACTCTTGATACACCTTTCACAATCTTCGTCTGAAATTTCGTCTTATGGTTGTGTTTTTCAGACCATGATGCCCGCAGTGTACCTAGTCCTTTTGTAATTCCACTTCGTTTCCATTGAAAATAAGTAGGGTAAAGGTGTCAACAGTGGATCAGTGTACACAGTGAATAACTTGCTCTCATAACGTCTCTTTTTATTTTAAAATAAATCTGAAAAAGAGAAAAGAACACATTTTCACTTCCCCTCGCAACAGACTATCAGTCTGCGCGATTGCGATGTCGAAGATGGCTATAATCGTGTATTTGTGTTTTCTGCATAGGCAAGTAATTTTTTTTTTCTGTTTTATTTTTGATCTTATTCAAAAAGTGTGTATTGTAACTTCATTTGAGTATATTATTTGCACTTTTGCTTATATATCCTTACCAATTCTTTTCGATTTGATTACTTTGGTAAAATATTTTATAAATTATTAGCATGTTTTTGTGAAATGAGAGCAGTGTACACAGTGAACCAGTTGGAAGTGTTACACAGTAAATCCTTCGATGCTTAAAAATTTTGCATTCTATGTTAATTTTTCAAATACGGATGTTCGATAGAAGCTTATAGCAATCATTTTTAGCAACTTTTAAGTTTTTTTTATTTATTTTTATATTATATTTGAAGAGTTTTTATTTTCGTACATATGTTATGAACAAAACTTGTGTTTTTACTGAATAAATTGATTTTAAATATCCCTGTTTCACTGTGTACTATGCACTGATTCACTGTGTACACCCATGTGTACACAGTGGATCACATGCGAAGGGTAATTTCAAATATTTTTTTTATTACCTCAGCATAAATAAAGCATCGAGTTCTTATGACTAAAATGAGGATAAAACATTGAAAAAGCTGTGGAAAAAAATTAATAGCTGTACTACTATAAATGCGAGCTCTACGGCGCAAGAAGTAAAAAATGATCCACTGTTGACACCTTTACCCTACGGAAAGAAGCTCTAATATGCATGTTTTTGTTTATCCACTAGGGCATTTTGTAAATTTCGCAATGCAAAACGCCCTCACTAAAATTATGGACATCACATCCCTTTCTAAGAGAAAGGCGAAACTGTACTGAAACTATAATTTAACTTACTTTATAAGTAGATAAAGAACTTTGGTGCAATGTTTTTTTTTTCTGAATAAATACAATTTTTATTGTAGGTACGTACCGCAATATGATTGGGCGCCGAAAATTGTTTTCACAAAATATTTCGTAAAGTGACAAAAAAAAAAACACAACCGCCCGCTACCGCAATTCATCAGTGAATGAAACTGGGTCGAACAAGCTTAGTGCGAGTCATATAACCACACTGATGTAGGTACGTCCCAGACTCATGGGGCGTTTTGTCGAGTGGGGCGTTTTGTATAGTTTTACCCTAGAACCTATTTTCGAACGAATGCAGAAGTAAGCATTAAGCAACTGTATAATTTCGTTTCAATATTTTTCGACATTAGTTAGTTGCTCTAAATTTTCAGACTTATTAAAGTCTAATTCATGAGTGTAACTTATTTTCAAATGGGCGTATTTTTTCGATATTTAGATGTTGATTTTTTGTTTAAAAAAATAACATATATATGGAATATTGTTGTACGTTTTTAGTACAACCTACTTATAAAAGGTTTGGCCGATTTTCGACCACAAGCGAGCAGTGCCGTAGCCAGGATTTTGTTTCCATTGGGGCTTGCTTCCAAATCTTGCGATGTATTTCTTAAACAAAAAACATAATAAATATTCGCTTCATTTTGTTTTCAAAAAGTTGAGAACTTTAGCTAAATTCAAAAGAAATATAAAAACCTGGATAGTCTCCATGTTTTTAGAGATTTGAATTTATATTAGAAAGTTTTAGTTTAGGAGGTTGGCTGAACCCCCCCTCAAGTCCCCCCCCCCCCCTCCCCTCATGGCTACTTGCCATCAAGCTAGGCTAGTACAAATAACTGAAAAAAAAATATTTCCTTTTTTTGTTTTATACAACAGTTTAAAAATTGTTTTATTTGTGACAAGACCAAAACTAAAACTGGTCCACCATTAACTTCTACACGAAAGCTGGAATGTTTTCTCCTCTATGAATTCGCACAAACTACCTACCTACCAGTTATTTTTCCACAAGTTCAATAATTTGTTATTTCACATGTATTTTGCTAACGACTAACGATACTTATATGTTTCCACTTTTCGCGACGTCAACCTTTTAACGCCAACGATTGCTTTATTCGAGATTATTTTCTCACGCTCAGCGAACAAAATCCCTTTTCAAAGAGCTTGATACTGGCTTCGTTGAAGCCGTATATATTTCTACTACTCGTTCAGTAGTCCAACACACACAGCGTTGCCAGACGGTCAAAATATTTCCCCACAGAACAATCTAAAAAAAAAACGATATGGCAATTTTTTCCAAAAAAAAAAAAAACTTTTTGTCATCAAGTTCGGTCTTCCGAATGTGAAAATGCGCAGCAAATAAATACACCCGATTAAAATGTCAACGCGTGTTGCTCTCTGAAACCATGGAATTCACACAGTCCTTATGTAACTTTTATCAAATTGTTGTCTTAAAAGTGTACAAATGTACATGGCTTACTGCCGCAAAAATATTTACTGAACTTTATTACAAAAATCTATAACTTTTTCCTAAAGACACTGGCGTTAGATTTTTGTTGAAGACTTGTCTTGTAACCGAACATTAACAACCAATTTTCACTAGCAAATATAATAGCTTCGGAGAATCGATATATTATTTTACAAATTTGAAGATGGCAAAAAGAATATTACAATGAAACAGGAATGAAATAGAATTTAAAATAACCCCATAAATAATTTCTCCACCATCGACCAACAAAATACCTATAAATAAGGCGGGGAAACCCAAAAACTGGTAGCCCTGACACTGACCACTAAGCCACTGCGCACACTTAAAAACCTTTTACATTGTTGTATTCCAACGAATTAAATCAGGAAACGTTTACAATGCACTAAAATTAATTTGTAGCTATAAGTGCTCAGGCAGGGTAAAACTTTCATTTTGGATGGTTGGGCAAGGCTGACGTTAAGGGAGGATCAATTTAACTTCCGGCCGAGATAAACACGGCTTTCTCAACAAACACATTTTAGATTTCACGCTACAGTTAGCGATACTCTTGCAACTAAATTTGTTTATTGGTATAGAGTTGGTTTTTGCTAGGACCAAACCAGAACAAGTGCTGCTGGTTATTAATTTTCGCATTGAATGAAAAAAATATCCCCGACAAAATTGAAAGCGGTTTCCTTTCGTACAGCTCCACCCTCTACCGAGTTATAAGTATGATATCATCGCATGAATTCAGTCAGATTCTACAACCTAGTCATTAAGGAGTTGAAATAAAAGCAAAGAAACAAGCTTAACATCTTTTCGTTGGAGACGATACATTAACCAATTTGTTAATGCGCCTATTTGCTAACCACTTCATTAACTCATTACCTCACGGATAAACGCATCTAAATGTACTAACTACCTCATTCATAAACATTGCCTGGTGCTCAATAAAACCCACCGTAAAAATAGACAGTGTTAACCGTCCTTCCTCGAGCAGCGTTCCACGTCCAATACGGACATTATTTTATTTTGCACTTTCTTCTTACTAATAACAACAATTTATTCACTACTCCTACATAGGGACACTCATTTATCGCTGCAAAGGATTTCATCCTACCTACAACGATTTGCCCTGATCGCACTTGTATACAATACCGCTTGAAGCCAAAGTGGGACGAAGGAAATACGAACAAAAAAAAAACACAACGAAATTAAATAGCTTCTTGATTAATGACTGCAATTTGTTATCACAGGATACTTTGCCGTTCTGAAGAGGACAACACACATCTTTCTCTATATACACGCTGTTTGTTCTCTTCTTTTGTCTGCTTGCGCGCTGTCAACTCGCCCTTCTCAGGCATGCTGGCCGGGACTATCAAGATAACAAGCTATCCTTTGATCGAATGTACTCGTAGGGTCATGGCAAAAACAAAAACTCAAGAACCCCCAACGAAATCATTTGAATACGGCTAACGTTAAGAAAAAAAAACGGAAATGCAATTTGGGACATCACTTGGAGAAACATTAAAACGAAATTACGCTTGTTCTGACTGTTTCTCGTCCATTCGCTTATGGGGACGATGAAAAATTACCGCTAACTTGGTCGGACACAAGAAAAAATAAATCGAGACCTAAAAAAATGCTAAATGCTAGGACGTCAGTTCAGTGTTGCTTTTATTTTTCTTGTGCGCCAATGTGATTACGGTCCTTTAACTGCTTGGTGTCGTGGATAAATGGCCGCTTAAAATTAAAGTTATGCCAGTCTACCTAATGGCAAGGCAAGTTCCTTTGCCCAGGAATTGTTCCACAAATTGCTTTATAAGTTTTCAATTAATTAGAAAATTCACTTTCTAACACCGCGATTCACTCATGCCACGGCTGAGAGGGTTCGCTTTGATTAATTATACGCAAGTGTAACACCAGTTCGGTGTATCTTTTCATATCAGAGCTACACAAAACCATGAAACACATACCTCAAAGGGAAGCCTTCCTAGAAATAATGAAACGAGCATTTTATGCAAATGTAAATTATATTGCATTTTAAAAAACATGCTGTAGTGTAGACACACAGCACACACATGTCGGTATACTCCCGCAGGAGCACACTATCACCATGGTTGTATTTCCTAAATTAGACCCATTCATACAGAAACAAAGTCGAGTAGTTCAGTAGTCCTTCGGAGGATAGAGCAGAACGGAAAATAAAATACACAAGTAAATGCATGAGTACTACAAGTTTCAAAAGAGCAGAAACAGGAACAAGCACTTGGCTCACCCATCAAGAATATAATAATATCGCACCACATATCCTTGAGAAAGTAGTGGAGTAGAGTACTGCTAAGGCTGCACAGAAATCTCTCGACATACACCAAGGTTGTGAATTAGCAAAACGCTCTTCTCACCGCATTCTTCGTCCGTCATTGCGGGGGCTTATCACCCACGAACTCAAAATGGTGTTCTCCTGTGTCCCCTTTTCATAAAGCAAACATTACACGCGAAACGTGGCAAGAGGCGTAACAATTTCGAAAATGTTACCCTTACCATCAGTAGGTACTCGTATATATAGAAGGGAAAGCCCTATGGCTGATTTCGGTCTGTGTATAGTGAATCTAAAATACCCTGTACTCTTAAGTTGTTAAGAAACGACTTGTGTCGTTCTTAAGTGTTCGCGAAATGTACAGTGGGGTATTTGGAAAGTCTGGCAAATGGGCGCCAGTAACACGAAAGGGCGGCCGGAAAAGGTAGAGCCTTTTTAAGCAGAAACTTAAGGATGAGTGTTGAATTTTTCGCGACCAGGGCTTATAGAAACCATTTTTGTCAGCCCTCACAATGCGAATCATAACAACCGTCTGTTGAAAGACATTCGACTTTGGAGTTTACATTAATTTATCAACTTCAAAAACATCTAAAAATCTTATAAAAAGAAACAAACGGAAGCGTTCTTTAAAAGAAGAAATCGGTGAAGTAAACTCTCAGAGGAGGAAATTCAACAAAATGCGTGTAGCTCCAGAAGTAGGAAATTCTGTCAAAGTTGGCTCAGCGACTTGAGCTGGCTGGAGAAAGAAATTGGTCCGAATAACAACACAAGACCTTTCTGCAAGCTTTACAAAATACACCTACCAAACCTAAAGCCACATTTGACAAGACATCAAAATTCTCAGCATCAGTTTAACACCAAGAATCCCTAAGAAACCAGCCACTTATCGATAACCAACAGGCAACAGCGTTCAAAAATATTTAAAACTAAGATAAATGAAATTAAAATAGGTAGCTGAACTACGAATTTATAGTAGGAAGGTGGAAATGTTGCATGAGACACCGATGGTCCGACGTCCATTGATAGTGCCGGATTCCTACCGGCTAAAACCACCTCCCTTCTCGAACAGGCCGATTTGTTTCCCCCGCGGAACCGCCGTAAGGTATTACTTCGCGATGGTCGATAGAAAGACTTAGCTTGTTGCTCAATTGTTAGAACTACCTTACCTATACTATTAGCTTTCCGTTGGCGTTCTAAGCGTCTAAGGTCGCTGAGTATACGCACCGTCACGTTACTTACAATGGTCCAGTTATCGTCATTCTGAAGCATATAGTTTACGATGTTATCTCCGTGGTCTCTCTCCGAAAACGCGGAGACCACAGACGTGAGTACAAGCAAATGTCTGGTGTTTTGATTTTTAATGATAATGTTAGAGATAAGTTTCTTGGCTTAATGAAAGTTGACAATTATGACAGTTTTGCTATTTATACCACAATAACTAACTTTTTTTTTTTACAAAAAATGACGTTTCTTTAAAAAATATTGTTGGTTTTCCATCGGACAATGCATCTGTAATGATGGGAAGCAAGTCAGGAGTCAAAGCACTTTTGCGGAAAGATTCTGCCTCATTTATACATATGTGATGGGCTGCATCTGCAACTCTTTACATTTATGCTCTTCTGCAGCTTCTAAAAAACTGCCTTCCTATCTAGAAGCATTGACTAGAAATATTTATGCTTTTTTTGCACACAGTCCGAAGCGACAAAATGAACTCAAGTAGTTCCAAAAATATTTTTCGTTCGAAGCTCATAAAATTCTTAGGGCTGCATCCTTTCAACAAGATGGCTTTCCTTGGAACAAGTTATTTCCAGAACTCTTAAACAGTAGGTCCATCTTCAGGATTTTTTTGTATCTTATACTCTAGATAGAAACGCAGATTTGGTATACAATATTTGTTCCGAAATGACAGAAATAAATAAAACTTACTTTTGCTTCTTGGCATATATTTTAAATTTGACTAAAAAATGAACATCGAATTTCAAGCTGAAACTCCAAGAATCCATATCTTGCTCCCGATCTTCAAAACGTATTTTAAGGCAATAGTTCAAAACTTTTTAAAACCGGAATTTATTGAAAAAGCATTGTATAACGATATTGATTTTAATAGTGAAGATATCTTTTTAAGCGTTGACGATATATACATTGGTGCAAAAGCAGCAATTTGTATAACTGATTCAACAATTTCTCATGGTGAAATTAAAGATATTAAAAAAAACTGTCGTGGATATTATATACAGAAATCTGTAAACAGATACTGTTTCGAATTAATTTTAAACACGATATTTTATAAATGCAATACAAGGCATTGATCGCAAAAACCTTTCTCCAAGTTTAGTGCCATTGATATCTAATACAGTTTTCCAATTTAGTTAACGAATCCGAATTCGAGTCGCTAGATGAAGAATGGCGATAATTTCGAAACCAAAAGTTTGTTTGCAATGATTTGAATTTTGAAGAACTCTACGTAAACACATTTAGAGCTAAAAAAAAGTGTAATTTTGGATACTTTTTTTTTCGAAATGATACCCAAATATGTAGGCTTGGAATACTAATCAAATTTGGAAAACGACAGAAGTGCCCCAACTCGCAATTCTCCTGCCGCTGGCCCCCTGACATTTTTTTTTCAAATTCGCCATTTTGTTTTTCTATCGGTGTAATGGCAATTAAGAATCCGTTTAACATACAAAAACATACAAAAAAATATAAAATCAATGCTGCCAACCGTGAGGGATTGTGGTTGAGTTCGAAAATACCAATTTTTTACCTTAGGTACTGTATCCTATTGGTAAGTTATTAAATATCTTTAAAAGTCAAATAATAAAATGTGTTTGCTTAATAAAACTACCTAAATGAGATGTTTTATATTAAATAATATGGATGTGAATTTTCCGTTTTTTTGAATATTATTAACTTCAATTTCGTGAGTACATTTTTCTTAAATAACTGAAGACAGATTGCTCAAAATGTTTTTATTTTCCCTCAAACAATTTACATTATTGTAACATACAGTGCGGTTCACTTGATTAGAGGCACCAACATTTTGTTTTTAAACGCAATTTTTTTCGTTCGTGTTTGTCTTAATTAAAAAGCAATTGAATTTATAAGAAAGATTATTTAGTTCTTAATGGAAAAAACAGAAATTTATGGTTGGTGAGAGCCAGTTAACCGTTACTTTGTTCTCTTTCTTCTCAATCATGTAAAAACAAGAGCAATTTTTTGGTTCACTTGATTAGAGGCATTGATGAATTTAGTAAGTTGGCAATTATTACCTGTTACGCGAATTTGACTCTATTGCAAATTTGACGCTTCAACAAGTTTGTGCCTCTCATTTTAAGTGGAAATGGGTAAAAAAAAATTCTTAACTGTCGAAGAAAGGTTAACCATTGACGCTTGCCACTCGGAAGGTCTTTCAATGCGTTATATTGCAAGAAAAATTGGACGGAGTGATCATTGAGTTCGAAATTATATTAAAGATACTGCCCCATATGGAAAAAACCGCAGAGGACGGACCAAGACAGCTTTGTCACCACAGGAAAAGCGAAAAGCAATTAGAATGGCATCAAATTCTGCTCAATCCACGAGCAAAATTAAGGAATTAGCAGCGGTTAGTGAAAGCAAATCAACTGTTCGTCGAGTGATTTTAAGTGCTCAACACTTGAAATTAAAAAAATTAAAAAAATTGCAAAAAAAAACCCACTTAACGGCGCAAGAAAGCAACATCGCTTGGAATTCGTACGTGCTCATATCACATGGGCTACACAAGTTGGAAGTGCAGTTAATTGGCGAAAAGTAGTGTTTTCGGTAAAAAAAAAGTTTAATTTGGATGGCCCTGATGGGTATAACTGTTATTACCACGATCTGCGAAAAGAAGAATGCTTTTTGAACCGTCATCATTCGAGGCAAGGAGGAGTAATGGTGTGGGGGCGATTTCGTACTATGGTGCATTTGAACTAGTTTTCGTGTCGAATAAAATGACGGCAATTACTTATAAAGCTCTTTTGCAATCCGCTTTTCCCTTAATAAGAGAGCTGTTTGGACCTATCGAGTGGATTTTCCAACAAGATAATGCACCGATTCACAACGCCCGGGCCCGGGTGGTAAAAACTTTTCCTGCGGGTGAAAATGTGTAATTATTTCCGTGGCCATCATATTCACCCGATCTCAACATTATTGAAAATGTTTGGGGATGGCTGACCCGTCAAATTTATGAAGGAGTTAAGCAGTATGAAAGCTGTGAGGAACTGATTGGAGCAATCAAAGCTGCCTGGTGGAATACTCCGTTGGATTATTTGGATTTAGGTATATAACTCCTTAAAAAGTAGAATTTTCGACGCAATTTTAAATCGTGGAGGTTGTGCAAAATATTGAAAATACGAGAAATTGCGAAAAAATAACAATAAAAAGTAACGGTTAACTGGCTCTCACCAACCATAAATTTCTGTTTTTTCCATTAAGAACTAAATAATCTTTCTTATAAATTCAATTGCTTTTTAATTAAGACAAACACGAACGAAAAAAATTGCGTTTAAAAACAAAATGTTGGTGCCTCTAATCAAGTGAACCGCACGTATTTCAGAACACTTATTCAAAAAAAAAAATACTATCCACACGTAACAAATAGTTTCAAATTTAACGGATAACATTCTACGAACGCTGCCAGCAACATTGCCCACAGCGGAAGCCAGAGTGGAAGCAGCGGAAGTTGTGCTCTTTTTTTGAGAGTGTGTTGGTGAGCCGGAATTTTTAAAGTTTCGTGGCATTAGTCAATACGAATTTCTATGTATCAATACTAGCGTAAAAAACGTCACAACCCCATGGTAATACAGCTTGTAGGCAAGTAACGGACAATCGGCCGGAGTTGGGAGTCCCAGTCTTCCAGTATTGTCTCTACTTTTTTACGTTTGAAATTTTCCCTCCATTCGCTGACAAATGAAAATCACTCAACACGCCCGGAAGCCGAAAAGCAAAAAGCAGAAAGCATTGCCTTATACAATTTTCAATCATAAATAACACTCCAAATAAATTGACTTTACTTGTTATCAGCTTATCACTGGTGAAGTTTTCTCAATCATGTCCAACCGGCTTCCGAATGATAATGGGAAAAAAATGATAAATCAGTTTTGCGCACCAACAATGGTCCGTTGCCCTTCCAGTTAACAAATGCATCATCCTTTCATCGTCATTAATCGTTCACATTCGCGTTGGTTATCCTTAAATCGAACATGCACTCATGCAGCGAATGCATATAGACTACACATGCACCACGGCCTCATGAACTTCGCTAATCAGGACATTTGTTTGCACTGTGGAACACTCTCAACATTTATCTTCCATTAAGTGAGCGCTCGCACTCAAGTTAACGCAGACGACTGCTTGGCTCCAAGCCTGGTGGTGGCAAGCCACTAACTGGGGGAATGTGTGCGGGGGATGCCATGTTGGCGGCAATAGTGGTGGCGGTGGCGGGCGTCGCCAGTGCACCATAAATTCTCGCCATTATCTTTTCCTGATTTTCAAACTCCCTCATGAGCGGCTGTGCAGTTCCTATATCGACACACACACACATATATAGAGTAGATCTTCTTCTACCCGAGAACCATTATTCCTCATTCAAGTTAAATGTTATCCTGAAATTCCTTCTAGCTTCCATAATTCATTCATCCTTGCTAGTGCCGTCGTCGGTCTGGCTGCCTTCCGCCCTTTGCCGTCACTCAACTGAAGAGTTACCTAAAACTACTTGTGCATTTTTATTTTCTACCCCCAAAGTGAATCGTGTGAGTGTTTTCCTTGCACCGCGAACGCCAGCGGGAAATCCTAGTCTAAATCATGGGGTTGAATGTCGAAATTTAAAAATAAAACGAAAGAGACCGAGAATGGCGAAAAAAAAAATTACCAAACATATGTTCGCTCCTTTAAATCCTGTGTACATTTTTCTTTCAACTGGAATACGCGACCCACATAGCCGGATAGTTACAAGCAAGCAATTTCGCGATACCGACTGCGGTGGTGCGGTCCTAGTCTCAATGAGAATCCTCCGACTGTGTGTTCTGGGTGCTCTCATGTGGATTATTTATGCCGAATAGTTGTTTTTCGTGCCGTTTTTCAGCGGGGGTGCGATATGGGCACAGGGGTGGATCTAGTAGTAATAAGCTGGTTTAGGGCCTGACGAGGCAATAGTGTTTCACTAAGTCGTACAAATTGCAGCGATTCACGGGTGGTATAGGCAGCTATCTGCTTACTGGATGTACACATTTCTAAATAGCTGTAGTGCAAAAGGGCAGTAACCACACATTGAACAAAAAATATAAAAATAAATAACAGCAGGATAAGGATAACCTGCATCAGTTTATCACATTTGGGTTTCAACTCCCTCCGACACATATTTCGTCGAAAACGATTCGAAAAGTTGATTAAGGAACAACTCTGCGCAATCGATCAGTTCAATGCGTAACTGACCGGATCGAGTGTGGAAGATTTTAGAGTTGCCTCTTGCGATAAAAATTTAGCGCACAAATGAGCTACAAATTCACACTAGTGTTGCCAAAAGTACGGGATTTAATTTTTTTACCCTGGTCAAGTAAGATTAAAGTGCACGACTGGGTCGAACGAAACTTTCTCGATACTAGACAAAAGAAAACAAAATCCGCTTTTGGATATCTATCTCATATGGCGGTTATATCAAATAACAATATAAGTTTTGAAAAGTTAAACCTCTCAGTAACAGGCACTTGTCACAAGTTTTAAGCGCTTACTGTAATATTATATAAGGTCTTACACCTCACAAGATTTTTGAGTACAGAACAAGCGTACCTACCTTAGAAGTTTCTGTTTTTAATTTTAGTAGAATTAGGATACGTTTTTAATTTTTACTGGAATATGATTAAAGTTTTCATTGATTGGATGGACCGATATCTTTACCTGTATGCAATATAATTCAGACATTTGTGAATTTGCATTAGGACTTAGGAGTTACCTACAAATTCAATATCCCGATGCTCGTGTGTATGGTGCAAATGAAGCTAAAACTAAGTTTAGCGTAGCTATGGGGCATTAAGTCTACTTCGAAAATATACCGTAAATAAGTGAAAATACATTGATCGTAATTTTTGTAGTATTTTTTTGCGAAATAATTAAAAAAACTGACGTCTTCGAATTGTTTAAGAAAAACTAAGTACGGGATCTTATTTAGAATACTTAGGTATGTTATCTTCATCATGTATTTTGCTCAAAATCATTAGAGCGGTTTTTTTAAGATTGTGCAGACAAAAAAGTATACCAAATATTGCGATGTTTATAGTTTAAGAAATACAATTGCTCAACTTTAGTGCTGCAAACCGATTATAAGTCATTTTTCGGATTTATTACTTCGTTTTCAAAATTTTAATGTTTTGTCGAAATCGAAGATGGGGTTTTCGAGATATGTGCAGTTTTTAAAATTAGCATTTTCGGTGCATCGAATTGAATATTAAGGACACAAATCAATTTGACTATAAGATTGCGTTTTGGTCAA
Organism: Cheilosia vernalis; assembly: GCA_949126925.1. Classification (NCBI taxonomy): domain Eukaryota; kingdom Metazoa; phylum Arthropoda; class Insecta; order Diptera; family Syrphidae; genus Cheilosia; species Cheilosia vernalis. Next base: position 86,804,137 of record OX421358.1, on the reverse strand, counting down.
AATCGTTATTACCGTTTTCAGGTAAACTAAAAAAAATTAATAATATGGCTTTTTTCAAAAATCAATTGTACCTACGATAACATAGACAAAAACTGAGTTTGCCATTAAGTTATAATTTTTAAATGACCACATTACCTTAGAAATTAATTATTATTTTCATTTATTAATTTTTACAATCGTAGGGACCGTTTTCGGGACATGTCGAATTTCAAAAGTACCGTTTCCTTATTTTTAGCCAAAAATTGGCTACGCAGTCATGATAATCTCACCAACTTAAGCTTAAATATCAATTTTGGTTGAAATCGTTATAGCCGTTTTCAATCAAATCAAACTGGAACGAAAATGTTATATGGAAAGTACCATTAATATTGAGGTAACCTTGCAACAAAAAAAAAAAGAGTCCAACCATGAACAGTTCCATGAAGTTAAATGTAGTTAAATGTTTTTAATGCCAGAAAACAATACAAATTTAAAAGCGTATCCCATTCAATCGATGTTACAGGTCTAAATACAATAGTAATTGGTTAAATTTTGTCAAATATCAGAAACACTATTAATTTCATTAAAAATTACATTTATATTTCAGCATATCGTTCTTTCAAGATTAATAATAATCTATATATATAAAAGGCAAAAGGATTGTTGGATGTTAACGATTTTGGGTTTGACGGGTTCGTTTTGGACCAAGGAATGACATAGGCTACTTTTTCTTGCGAAAATAAAACTTTGAGGTGATAAGAGAGGTTATGGAAGTTTGTATGGGGAAATGCACTTTGAAAAAGAAAAAAAAAAAAAAAAATAAGCGGGGTACAAATCGAGTAGTAACCCTTCAAATACAAAAAAAATATATTTTAAATTTTGAAAGCAATTGTTGTTGTCAATTATTTTCAATTATTTTCCAAGCTTAGCTACGGCAACTTTTTGAAGAAGAAGTTCAAGCGGCGGAAAAAAGGTGACGTAGTTCCCGGATTCCGTGGTGTTTATGCAAGTGATGCACTTGGTTCACACGAAAAACGACGAATGCTTTTATTTGACAATGCTTTTGTTAATGTTTATGGCCCTACTTCGTTCGAAGCGCTGCGGACTGTTGACGGTGTGTTGTATGCTAAATATCGAGAAGCCTGCCAACGCCAACGCAGGCAATTGCTTGGAAACGTCACTCATTGGGATATCACACTGGCCGATGCCACTGCCCCTGCGAATCAAGCTGTTCGAACAATGTGCCAATGATGAATCAAGAACAAAAGAAAGTGTACGATGAATATCGTAACGAAATTGGGGGAATTTTCTTCCTTGATGTGCTCGGTGGAACTGGAGAAACTAGTTCCTGATTCTGAGATTGCTTTGGCCCTCGAATCTTCTGGAATAGCAGGTACTTTGTTGGAAGGCGGTCGAACAACTCACTCTGAATTGAAGTTGCCATTGAATCTGCAAGTGGATGAAGAACCTTCATGCAACATTTCAAAGAACACTACGATGGCGAAAGTACTGCAGCAATGCAAAATTATCATATGGGACGAATGCGCAATGGCTCACAAACGCGCATTGGAGGCCCTGAATCGTATTTTGAAAGATTTGCCTGAAGGCGTCTGTTGCTTTGCGAGTTGCTTTACAAAATGACCATTCCGCTGCAATGGGCAATGGCGAGATTCCAGTAGACTTAATCACCGGCCTGATTGAGTTTCCACAACATTTTTGCAACTTTCGACGACACCGGAAGAACTACATAATGTTGACCACGATTGGCTGAGTGTAAGAGCGACTTTGGCTGCGAAGAACAAGAATGTCGATCATTTGAATTTCGTCATTCAAAATCAAATCGCTGGTGAGTTACATTCATACAAATCAGTTGACTCCGTGATGGATGAAAACGAAGCCACCAACTATCCCACGGTATTTTGGAATTTTTTGGATGTTTCAGACTTGCGTCCACACAATTTGAAATTTAAATTCGGCTCTGTAATAATTTTGCTGAGCAACCTCAATTCACCAAAACTTTGCAACGGAACGCGTTTGATTGTGAAGAACATAAAATCAAATATTATTCAAGCAACGATTTTAATTGGAAAATTCAAAGGCGAAGATGTTCTTATTCCGGTGATTCCACTTATTCAGAATGATTTGCCATTCGTATTTAAACTTCTTCAATTTCCCGTACGTCTCCCTTTTGCTATGACAGTTAATTATTTGGAAGGACAATCGCTGTACGTGTGTGGCATAAGTCTTGAATTTCGATGTTTCTCACATTGTATGTGGCGTGTTTACGTGTCTGTATTTAATTTTAATATAACTTTTGAATAAAGAATTTTAATTGGCCGGATTACATGAGGCGAAAGCTCGGAATTATTAATATCATTACCTTAATTAACAAATTGAGTAACGAAGTCCGCCGGGTCAGCTAGTTTGTATAAGTGTATATTGTGATATTATACAATTAAATCGGTAAGCTCCGTCTATTGTGTAAATGCAGCGTAAACTAAAGCACCCATTCTGTGAATTTCCAAATAAGGTAGGTTTTTTTAACGAAATTATAAATATAATATAAAAATAAGTACATACTTATGAAATTAAATTAAATTTCCAGTTTGACTTTTGAAGAATTTAAATTTGTATTGATATATCTGAAAAATGAGTGGTTTTTAAAGTCGCATAAGAATATAGGTATCCATATCGCCGTCCATGACTAAGTTTAAGATTTTCTTTTTTTTCAAAATAAATTCTTGTCAAAAGATACAAGAAGGTGCACACCCTGTAGAACGATTTTGTATAAATAAAAACAATAGAAAATATTGATTTAGGTAAGTTTTCTCTTTAAATGAATTCGGCACTAGGATTAAAATTATCTTTATTTAAACATATTTTATTTGAGCTTGAAACGTAAAGCTCCTTGGTAGTCATATCAACAAGTAGGTACATGTGACCCTGTCGTGGATCTCGTTTTTTTTACTCAACAACCATATTGCCGAATTTAATGCGATACACTATTAGTCTAGTATTGATGCTATAGCTTATTTTTCTTAACTAGATGTAATATAGTAATAATACTAAGAGTATATAGAGCCTATAGGCTCTTTAAGAACATTTAAGCAAAACTCTAGCCTCGTAAAATCGGCTGTCTGCGTAGAAGGTTGTTTCTAAAGCTTCAATCGCACAGAAAAAGTACTTGGGAAGGTACGGGCTCTGTGAAACTCTCTGCTGGCGATGACAGGTTTGCCAGATTGGGCAATTTATCAGAAGTTGGTCTATCTTTTTCGTAAAATTCCTATGATAGCGCAATTCTAATTGAGCTATAAGTCTGAGCATTTTTCATCATTTTCGAGAGCTTTTTGCCGTAGCCCCTATATGCATATACCCTTAACGATAATTTACAACTTGCCACTACTTTTTATTTACAGATTTCACTCTTCTTGTTTGTCATTTCAATGTTAACATTGTGGCTGCGATTTTGGGCTACACACATTTTTAAATTGGGCTATCGTATTAGTTGAAGTTCTACAACCCTGGTCTATTTTCTTAGGCGATAGTAAAGGCGGTACATATTTTTAACTAACTTTTAACTGAGCAGAAACTTTTCACTGATACAACGATACTATGCCCATTAATTTACAGACTCGGATAAGCACAGAAAGCACAGTCATCGTTTGTTTTCCTATAATTTTGCAAGCAAACATTCTCGGCAAACAATTTCCCATTAAAACGCGCCACAAGTGGACCCCACTTGATTGCTTATTATGTCCTTAAATTTATTGATTCCCATGCACAGTCTTTGTTAGGGTAGCTCATCAGAACATCTTGCCCCTATGCATCAGAGATTATTTATCCCACCCAGAACAAATGCCACATCGTCCCTTATATCGAACACTAATTTCAATTGCATCGTCTATTATTTGCCTTTCATCAGAAACCTCTTCGAATCGAGTAAACCTCGACCAACCCCAATCACAGTGTATATGGGGATTTAAAGTCAAACAAACACAGCATTTCCGTTTGCTGCCATAAATAAGGAATCCTTTCTATTAAGCTCGAATCATCGTTGGGTTTTTATTGCACTTCTTGACCCAATTCGTCATCATGTCAGATGAATATCATATGCTGGAGCTGTGTCTCCCTTTCGCATTCGGGAGACCAATCGAGTTCGAAATTGATGTTTCAACTTCAACGGCAATCAGTCTTATCCTTCGGGGGGCAGTGGGTCGGATACAGCAAAGCAAACAACAATTTTTTGGGCCATCGAGTGGCATATTTTTTTTTTTTGCCTCATACAGCGATAAAATCCACTGACTGCAGTTTAATGTCTGCCTGGGTTAAACCACCCTACAAATTTACCAACCGCTTTTGCATCGTTACATAGACTTTCACGTATAGAGAAACTATTCGAAAGTTAGCTTTATTAGCTTTCAAGTGGTAGGAGTTTACTACCAAAAGCAACACAAAAAAAAAAAAAATATTCCGCTATACATCCTGAGTTCGGCGAAAATGGAATTGGTTTGGAAAAAACACTCCAAGTTACAAGGTCGAACTTGTAGTGGGGTGTAGATTTATTGTTTTAACCCCGACAAAAATATTGGATTAGTGGGAAAAGAATTCAATTGAAATTCATACACTGCGCGGGTATGGAGAACTGGAATCATTGTTCACAATGGCTTCCGAATATAGCATGAGGGAAAGTAAATCACGACCGTACAAGAACCCGGCGCGCAATGCTAGGAAGCGGTGGAGCAAATGGAGCCAGCTCTGTATTAGAGATGATGTGGGGTGCATTACATCCGCCCATTCGTTGTGGAAAAACCACAGCGGGTGCGGGGACAAAACGAGAAACAAATTTATTGCAATAAAATCAATTTCGAATAATATACTACACGAACGTATCCTTCTTTTCATTTTTATTCCCATCATATTGCTCGAATGGCAATTGGCTTTTGTTCGGGGAAATCTGGGTCGACAGCCGACACTTGAGCTGGAGTCAATATCGGAGTGAGGTTGTACACCCGCAGCAGAATTTGTATCGAATGGAGACATCGTTATGTATGAGCGGTTTGACATTTCTTCTGAGTTGTGACTTGTGAGTTCCGTCTGTTTCTTTTCTGTTGGTTGATATTGATTATTTAGTGCGATACTGTTTGCGGCTCTCACAGACGCCAGGAGGTATTTAAGGGATTATTTTGAATCGTATTTCTATTAATTAACTTAAGGAAAAAATAAAATGCGGTAGATATCTCTTTTTAAAAAGCAGTTGTTAATTTTTTGAAGTCTCATTCCGCACCAAAATGATCCAACACTGATCTAACCGTGCCAAAATCTTAAATGGGAATTTAAAATTTAATACCAACTCTCGCTAACGCCTGAGAAACATGCGAGATTTTAACAGTCTTGAAAGAGTTTCTCATTAGCCGTTTGGACTCGTCATAAAGTTGTAGATCGCTTCCATTCGTCCCAAAAATAAAAAAAAAAAGCAGAAAACGAATGGTTGTGAGAAGCTAGGCTAATAGCCTTTTCACACACAAGGCCGAAAATCGGGTTTTCGCGAAAACACTCGAAAACTTCTACGAAAACAGAAGTTTTCCCATACATACAATCAGTTTTAAAGTAGGTAGTTTTCGTTTAAAGTCGTTTTCCAAGAAAACACCACGAAACCTCTTCCAATCGTTGGGTTGTTGGAACAAACCTTTTGCAATATTCAACAGAATGGCTAACCGAACTAATGTCACAACTCACAACTTAAAATCATTTTCCACAATTAATTGATGGGTTAATATTGTTTTGAAATGAACTAAATTCATTTTGTTTGTTAATTAATGCGATCGAAATTTTTAGGCGCCGGGTCATAAGTCCACAGGGCAAAAGTCCACAATGGACTTTTGACCCATCTATGTGGGTTATAAATCCACAAATCAATTGTGCACTTATAACCCACCCAGATGAGCCAAAAGTTCACAATAATTTGGGCCATAGGTTCAAAATGGAAGTAGGCCATAAGTCCACAATTATCCATATGACAAAAAGAGTTGTTCTAACAACTCAAAAAGTATGGGAATGTTTGATAGATGCCGTGAAATAAGACCAACTTCTAAAAATGTACCTTATTTCGCTCTTAAATAGTGTAATAAGGATAACTTCAAACAGTTGGTCTTATTTCACTCCCACAAAATGAAATAACGCCAACAAAATTTGTGTAATAAGAAGAACCCTGCACCCACCCCGTAATCCATCAGTAAACCTAAGCAGGGGGGTTGCAGGGGAGCAGCATGCACCCCCATACAGAATTCATAGTTTCAAAGCGCAATCTTAAAATGATTGCAATGCTGGAGAAGTGTGTCTTGTGGGTTTTGGAGGCAAACACCGCAAATGAGGTCATCACTAGAATTTTTAGCTTCGCTTTCAAGCTCGTTGTCCTCTTCTTCACCTTTTTCGTCCGTGAGCCATAAGACCACAATCAGTGAGTCAAAAATTCACAAGAACTTTGTGTGAACTTTTGGCTCACCTGGGTGGGTTATCAATTGTGGACTTATAACCCACCTAAGTGGGTAAAAAGTCCATTGTGGACTTTTGGCCTGTGGACTTATGACCCTGCGCCAAATTTGTAACCACCAGAGTTTGCACCGAAGTTTAACGACAAGTGTCGTTGTAAATGCATCGACGAGTTTTCGAGTGTGAAAAGCCTATTACAGTCGCTAAGGACATTTAGCGCCAACTATTTGTTTATTTTATTCACGTTATTAAAAAATTGAGAGCTTACTGATCGAAGTATAATGAAAATTTAGGTTATTTTTCCGCAAAGATTTTAGCACAAAAATCCTTCTGAACATAGTGATTGTAAGGACACTGGAGATACACATTGGTTTCATATCTGTGAGTTGGTAAATAAATGAAAATTTCTGTTTGCAAACTTTTGCTAAACTTTGCTGTCTGTTTTAAATATAAAATAAATGCAAGCACTTATGATTTCCAAAACTGCTCATATTTGTAAAACATCTCTTACCTTAACGAACCGAATCATAAATTCTGATAATATGCGAATTGGAATACTCAACGACAGTCTGCCGCGCTGCAGAGATTTGAATAGTCGAAAGGAAGACGGACAATGAGAAAAAACAGTGCCACTTCTAAAACTATTCCTCAAATCTAGAATTTTTGAACCATACATAACAAGCATTGTCTCCATTACACTATATCAGTGTTTTGATAGGCAACTGCAGTACGTTTTAAAGGTTTCTATCTGGACATAACGGCAATTTGTAAATTTTTCGGTGCGACTTTTCCAACTAAAAAAATGCCAAAGTAGTAAACAATTGTGCCGGGCTCTTAACGAGCCAAACGAACGGCCAAAGTTTCTACCGCGGGAAAAAAACATATTACTCCTTGAGTCTTTTTCACTCCACTACACCAACTGTCTTGAGGAAGTTTCTTAATTCGGCCCCTTGTTCTCGTCATACTTTGCAAAAACAATCTCGCGGGGCAATAACAACAATCCTCTGAAATTATAAGTTCAATGGGCTATGAATTTATTTTTTGTATGGAAGACGCACACCGCACACCCGTTTGTCCAATTTTAACCAACAATGATTATATTTTGATTCAGGTCATAGACTAGTACACAAGCACTATGCCAAATTTTTCTACAATTGGTTTAGGGATTTAGTCGTGAAAAGGCTTACCTAGTTATATTTTCACAGATAAATAAAGATTTGAATTTGTCGCCATTTGGGCGGTAAGTTTGAAAGATTGACGGCCATAGTCAAAGGTTATCCAAACTAGACTTTCAGTGCAAATTTTGACCGAAAAACCCCTCTCGCACGCTCTCTTTTTTCCTGTCTATTTCAATAATAAAAAACAATTTGTAAATGAATTTACAGCAATAAATTTAAAAACCATAAATGGGGAGCATAGTTTTTAAAATTCTCTATCCATCTTCTTAGGCAAAGCATGTTCTGTTCATCCATTCACGTTTCAGTAAGGTATTTTTTATTTAATTTTATTTGCATGAATTCAATTTTTGACAGCAGAAATTATACAGCTGAATTAATGCAAGCCTTGGGGGTGGTTCCAAAAATATGTTAACAACATGCAAGTTAAAACCAAGACTTCACTAGGAAAAACATGAGTCTTAGAAAATAATCTCGAGCATTGCATAAATTTCTATTAGGCTTGGTATTGGTATGATTGTAAATTCTGTAGTTTAATAACACGGAACAGTGAAAATGCAAGTGCTATATTCATATTTAAAAAAGGACATAGTACGAGGGCGGTTTGATAGGTCAGTAACAGTTAATTTTTATTTTACTATCGTCCCCTGTCATCTCTTATTAGACTACTGTGAAATTTTGAGTTGCCGGCGTCATTTACTTTGTGTTTGAGAGCTAGTTAAAGCAATAAACCTCTACAATTTTAATAAAAATGGAAAAAAAAACTTCTTTTTGTGTGAAAAAAGAGAATTTTGTCAATACCTCACACACAGTTTGTTTTATTCCATTTGCTCATTGAGCTGTCCCTATTGAAAACCCCCTTACAACACGTGGAAATTGGAGTGTTGGTCTTGCTTCTGGCTTAAAGGCGTTCGTGAAAACTGTGTTAACTAACGAAAGAGACCACAGTTGTGGTGCCGTATTCTTTTAAAAGGGCTAACGATTAATGAATGACTGTGATATCAGCCCCATGGTGACCCCACGCCATGGCAGAAATCCCGGCGCATATTCCTATTAAATGACACACCCGCGACTTTAGCCAGCATATTCGACTCTCTCGACAAAATTATCGAGCAACTAAACACATGGATTTTACAATGAAATTACAATTACTCTTCCTCGTTCAACAAACATGCGCCCAAATTGATTTGCATTAGCATCTATCACTTGAAGCCTTTACATATTCAAAAGGATTATACCTACATGCTCAATGCTCTCGGCCGATAATTGCATTTTAACTCCTTGTTTTACTAAAGAATATTCAATTTCCATTTGCAAAACATTTCGAAAACACTTTGAAAATCTATCCTCAAAGGATGCATACCGAATTATTTTGCAACCCCACATTCATATGGACGAACTGTACAGGTAGGTACACCCACTGCCCGTTCTCTCAATCATCCGAACTTCACTCAACACAGATGCATGAAAATGTTTATGATTTTTTTACTCCACTATATGCAAAGCAAGTGGATTTAAAAATTTCCAAATCTCGCCTAATTGAATGTTTTAATTGAAATTCCCCAATATCCATAGATTCCAACTTCGGATTTCATACTCACATCCGCACCCAATCGGAAAGTCCAACTCATTTTTCAACAGGGAAGATTCAAATCAAAATCCCATAGCCACCATATGATGCCACTCCATATCCATGCCCAGGATGACCACGTGCAAAAACCCAGAAAAAAAAAGAACGAAAATGTCATGAGATTTGCTAAATCTCTCTCATCCATCAAATCGTCCATTCAGGTGGGATGTATACCATTTTTGAACATCATTGTTTGTGCGTCACTCTCCCGTTCGGGAAGTCCCAAATTGCTGTGCAGACACTCATACATTCGTCGGAAGAGCAGAGGAAACATCAAAATCGTTGAACCCGACGTTATACTTTATAAGTACCTACGCTAAATGCCATATGCACGTTATAGTAGCACCAAAAAGGGACTTTTATCTCGCTCATCCCTTATCCCTGGCTGGCTTACAACTCTGGCTCTGCTGTGTGGAAAATTTGCATACAAAGCACCTTTGGAAAAATTCTCAAAAAATAAGCGGAATATTATCCGGAAGGGGGGAAAAAAAGTAGGGAAGTGGTTGGGAAATTTCTCAGCTCTACGGTTCTACCATTAAATTGGAATTTCTCTCATGATTTATGATGGAAGGACATTGGCTTTGTCCTCGTATTCATATTAGAAAATGCCAGCAATTTCTTTGATTTGTGGACCACAAAGCAGTGGTTCGGCTATATCCACTGTGGAGTGATCTTTTGGTCGGAATCACACAGGAAGTGTTCGTTGACGTGCGCTTCTACTTCAGTTTAGTCCTGGGATATAAATCAACTTCCGCTCTGGTCTGTCTGCCGTAAATTGCAGTATGCAGTTGTCTGTCATTTAAGCAGGAATTCATCGAAATTGGTTTTCCTTAAAAGAGATGCCGTAACTTATCCTCGGTTTACAATAATGGAAATCATATACCCACCATCCTGAGTGCCTCAATTCTGTTTACATAGGGTTTTTTTTTAAAGAAACTTTACCTATATAAATGCAATGAGTTGGTCAAGGTAGGAGAATAGAAATAGAGTCGTCGCATTGGATAGGTTTTTTGATTTTAGGGAGCACACAGCTAGCTAGTTATGTATAGATACGGTCCACCACGGATGTAATAAACCTTTTGAAATCTAGAAAATTTGTTTCGAATTATTCTTATATACCAACCCCACTGATATAAGAAACGAAGTTTTTTATATGAAAAGATCCATATAATAAAAATAATTTATTGGCACAAACGAGAATTCATGTAGGAATTTATTAGCTGGTGATTTCCTTTAGAATAGTATTTTGTGAATAAAGGTTTTGTTTGAAGTTTTTGTATAAGCGCTTTTCATATTTATATTAGTTAATTTTAATATGAAAATAAAGATAAAGAAAAGACACTTGGGACTCTTGGATGTTTAGATAAGGTAGCCCAAAATTCGGAAAAAAAATTTCAAACGAAATAATGCCATATTTTTAAAATAGATCTAAATGACACGAAATAAGGCCTCAAAACTAAATCAAAGAATCAAAAATCGAAATGAAACTATACCCCATTTTTTAAACGGAATTGAGGCTTACATTTTTATTTAATGGTTTTCAATGTTCGAATTTTTCAGTTATGCTACTACTCACTTACATTAATGTAAAATATGAACCCGAAGCTTACAATTTAAATAAAGCGCTCGATCTTTTCGCTTACAATTACGTAAAATGTAAGCCTCACTTTGAAAGCCATTAGCGCTGAAAAAATCGAATTTTGCAGCTATTCTGCTACGCGATTTTTTTCAGTCGTGTGCTATTTCAAATAAAATGAAACTCTGCCCCAAAAATAACGTGGTGGTCTTAATTCATTGTACCCTTATTTCAATACGACATTTTACCCAAATGAAAAAAATGCAATAAGGCCACAAAACTTACATCAATTGACACCCAAATTTAGACAATTTTTGATGTTGGTGTCTTATATTTTATATATATTTTTCGAGAGATATTCGAATCAGACCACCATTGACGGGTCTCTTTTCGTCTCTCTACCACTGTAAATCTTACCCACCTAGACTCTCTGGATTTCTCCAGAGTTCTTCCCTGGGTTCGATTCCTAGTGTTACCGCTAGCATCTGTAAAAATTCTGTTTCATCGACTGGGTCTCCACCCAGTGAATGTCCCAAGATCTTCATTCTCCTGCCGGCCAATCCCAGTGCTAATGATGTTGTAATGTTTTCATGCGTCTGATCACCGCCTGATTGTCCATTGCAAGGATATTTCTTCCTCCACCTGACCCTCAAAGCAAGCAGTCCAACGCATGCAGCACAATGCAATCATCTCAGCCTGGTGTAACGCCAACGACCCGCGGTGTTCCCAAAGTGGTCCTCCATCTAAGTACTAACCGCACCCAACTCTGCTTGATTTCGGTGATCTGGCGAGAACCGATTTTCCAGCTTGGTATGGTCGTTGGTGTCTTATGTTCGAATATATATAATTTTTACTTTGGTGTCTTATTTCCAAAGGCTTTATTTCGCAGAGTCCGATTTTTGAATCATTCCTATACACTAACGGATGAAACATCGATACCGCAGAAGTAGTACCCGACCGTAGCAGCATCTTCCAAGCTGATGTCTTAGCAGTGACAAGAGTGGTAAATGAGCCTGCGGTAAGGCAAGCTTCCTTAACGACAGCAGCAATCGAAGCTTGTAAAGTGCTGCCGCAAACCCCTCAGGGCTGTTGAATAGAGCACAGGGTACTGCTTTAATGAGTTGCTGATATGAATAAGTCATCCCAAGCAATGACAAAGCGGACAAGATTCGTCAAATGTCTTAGAACAAGCTTATCCCCCTGTGGATATCCCGACCTGAACGCTAAATCACGAAGCTGTTAAAAGAGCCAGAAAAGATTCGAATGGCTATCCCTCTGCGAAGGCCAGAGTATTTTCTAGGCCGGACATACTGGTGGGCATTATTGCCGTCTTGTGCGTGTGACTTTTGTCTTCGTCTGTCCTCCTACGTCTCATAGAGAGAATCCGGGCAGTTTATCCTAGGATAAGGGAAGGGAGACCGAAACAGTTTTCCCTCTTCCCTCCGCATGTAATCCTCAGACAACTCCTTGAAGAAGTGAGACTGGGGATAACTATTGGAATATGTCTTCGGATGTACGGCGGGTGACCGAAACAGTGTACCCCTCGCTTATAATCTCTCTGACATCTTGTCGAAATGATGTGAACCGATATACGCCATCGGTGATCATTAAAGATCAGCCCTTACGTTATGTTCCTTACTAGAATTTTAATAAGGTTGGCCAAGGGGATGACCGGTCGACAGTATGCCTTCAGATATGCGGGTGGTGACCGTATCGGTTAAACCCTAGATTTTGTCCTCTGTCAACTTATCAAAATAGGTCGGATGTTGCAAAGAGCATGGTACTAGTTGTGCTTGGAGCAATCGACCTGTTTACTACGCATAATTGGGGGGTGTTTCAACTTGGTAAAAAAAGGTGAGTTTGACCATGTGACGGTTTGTTTGGATATACAAAACAGCCCGTCTAAGAGATGCGGGTGGTGCGGCCAGTGGTCAGCTGACGCTGAGTATTTGTTGTAGATCATTCAAGTCATTTGGCCTTTGTTATGTATTTGTTGATACAGAGTATGTACGAGACAAAGTCCCTGAGGTCCCTTAAAAAAGTATTCCCCTAAGTTGGTTTTTGGCAACTTTGCAAGAACAGGGCATGTACAAAGTAGATGAAGAACTTTTTCTTCTTCTTCCTCATCCAATGCACCCACTACGGGACTGATTTTGTTTCTAATTATAGAGCGAAGTCTCTGAGTCCTTTTAGTATCTAATTTTGGCCAGATTTGGCTGGATGTGACGCAGGTATTTATGATGTCCCACATATTATTTGCGACCACTATTGCTTCTTTGAATAAGGAGGATTTGACCGAATGCATAGGACCGTATACGGTTCACTGTTGTTGGTTGAGTGAAGGCCGCTTCATTGTCTGGCTAGTTCGTCCGCTTTACAGTTGCCCGGAATGTCGCCGTGACCTGGAACCCGCCACAGGTTTACTGAACATCTGTCCGCAATCTCGTTAAGTGATTCGCGGCATTGTTTTACCAACTTTGATCTGGTTGTTGGTGTATTTATGGCTTTTATGGCTGCCTGACTGTCTTTGTAGATGGCGATAACTTTCCCGTCCGCAAGTCTGTCGGCTGCCTCTCTTATAGCCATCATTTCAGTTTGAAAAACGCTACAGTGGTTTGGGAGGCGTAATGCAATAATGATTTCGGGGAATTGAGAATATACTCCCGCTCCGTTAATGTTTAATTTCGAACAAATTTTTCATTTGTAAGTTTGTGGATCGCGGCTGTATTTTGTGGATCGTCCATAAAGACAGAAAAGAATTTTCAATTCCGGGGATATTGTTGTTTTTATTGTAAATTTCGGTATTTTAATCAATTGAAACTCTATATAACTAATTTTCGGTGCTGAACAAATAACAAACTTCAATTCATAAATTTGTTCGAAATTTCGACTTTTGGCAATTGGCGCTCATGTGAATAGTCCTTAATAGGTGCAAGTAATGGAAAATTAGTTCAAAAATAAATCTCCATTAAATTTTTCTTGGTTCTCCTGTTATGTTTCGAAAAAAAAAGAAAATGCTCTTTAGTTAAATAAATTTGATGAGTTAAATGCGATTTCAACAAAGTGGAAACACTTATTGTGACACAAATTGCAGTTGGCAAAGCGATGTTTGTCATAAATAATGTTGTTACTTCGGTTGTGAAAACAATTGCTGCGTAACTCAAATGATCGTGGTGATAATAAATTATGGCTGCTGTAAGAAATTTACTAAACCAACTGGAATAGTAGGTTCCCACCTACAAATCAGTTCCACACTTATTGCACTGAAACGTCATGTAAATATGGTGACAAATATTTAAACATGAGTTTGAAAACTACTGCCAGTTATTTAACTGGCTTATCTCTCGCGGATTATATACCTAACCTACCTATACTTGGGTACAAAACCGGCAGTAGTTTTCAAACTCATGTTCAACTATTTGCCGCCATAAATTTCGGACGCGTATCTTCTTTGTAGGTAAAAACTTCTGTTCTGCTTTATCTTGACGTTGTGAACGTTTTCACGCGAAAGATTATTAAATAGACGTGTGAAACATGCGGAACCATATCTGACAGTGAGATATAAATACAGCTATCTCTGCGATTAAGGTCAATTGGACTTTACTCTAAAGCAAAATTTCTTGTGAAAGTTTAAGTGCCTAAACCGAACTACAGTATGCTTGCTTACACTTGTTGGAGTACTTCTACTACCTCCCTTTGTGAAGTTTCATCTTTGTAAACGGTTTACAGGGCTCTTCTAAGAAATACCCACAAAACTGAAATAACCCAGTTTTGATTCGGAAATTCCAATCGAAAAAAAAAAGAATCCTATGCAGAAACACTCTGTCTTCTAACCCCACCTCCGAGCCTGTGGGAAACATAAATATTTGACTCGCTATCGCTATACATCGCTCTCTCTCTCTATCTGGTTCACTCTCATCTCTCATGAATTACCATAGATAACAAAATCCAGTTAAGCATTTACTTTGCATTAATTACACAGCTAAAGTACTCGTTGACATGGTCTTGCGTTCGGGTCCTTATTCTTCAATGGCGGCGGCGGCGGCGATGCCTCCAGGATCTGATCCTCTTGCACTTCAACATCGCTGGGTGCATTAATTAAGATTAAACATCCGTGAATTCTTGTGAAATACTTTATTATTCTGTCGAATGACTTGAATTCGGAAGACAGGGGGATCAAACTGCTGGCGTTTCCCTCTTGTCTTACCGAAGTGAATTTTGATTTAGGGGTAAATAAAGGGCTGATATCAAGTTCATAGTAGATACACCATGCAGAGATTCGTGCAGAGATGAAAGTTTCCACGCAAGGTGATTTATTATTTAAATTTCGCACGCTAAATTTCCCCAGGAAACAGAAAGAATCACGAGGCAAGAAGTTGCCATCATTATTCTGTAAGCCACGGTAGAAGTTAGCACATCTTTTTAGCTTCGGGGGGAGCTGAACTTTCCCAGGCAAAGTATAGAAATATATTCGCGGAGGTGGAGGAGTCGCTAAAAATTTAAATCCGTTAAAATACGTCGAGGCGGTGAAAATTTATGGCAAACGAAGCACCAGGTTGTCTGCTCGGAGGGTTGGGTTTCTATGAGTGTAGGCTGAAGGGTGCTTGCAACCCTCTTTTCTGTAATACTTTTTTTTTTTCTGTTCATCTTTACTGTGAGTTTTCACATAAAATGTGGGGTACATTTCGGGAGGCTGTGCTAGTGTATACATTACCATCACTGGAAGCGACCGTAAGTCAAATAGCTCCCAAGTTGGTACACATAACACGAATTGGTATGTAGTATACCCGCATGCATGGGGTTAATTCCCCAGGAGAGGATTTTGAAACGTTTCATTTCGCAGGAAACTCACACTGAATGTGGGACAGCTAAGGCATCGGAAATCGTTGAAGGCTTACGTTTATGGTAACTATGTACTTCGTAAGACTAGCCAGTAAAAAGAGTAACTGCAGTTGCATGTTGGTCTTGGTATTTAAGCTGAGTTGGGTTGACTGATGTAGAAAGGACGCAAAATCGTCAGCCATATAGTTCATCTTGTACCAGTGGATTATCGTCATCGTTACGGCTTTAATCACACAAACACAAAAATAGCTTCTAAGGCTACCATAAAAATATAGCCTCCATCGAACTGACTATACTTCGCAGAGTAATTGTGCGCTAGTAGTTGCAAACCTTTTTTTTTTTTTTTAACACACGAGTATCCTTATAGGTACAACTTCCTGGTCACTGTAGCATTTTTCGAATGTGGGGACGCCAGCAAAATTGACTTGTACTCGACAGACTAGCTCTGTCGTTATATTTACTTTGCCAAGAGATTGAAGACCAGGCTTTGATGGATGGTAAATAGTGAACCCCGTATCTAACTAAAATCAGTTATGAACCGTCTCCTTCTCACTGAGGGTTTAAAAGCAACAAACCGCATCTGGAATCGATATCGTTTCTTACAAAGTTTGACTCCAAAAGATTGAGTGGACTTCATTACATAAATGTGAAAGTTTCCTTGTGGGGGCGATGATGAATCACTATTTGACAGGCATACATCGCATGGGTGTTAATTCAAATGATCTGTGGAGTGGGTACGGGGCTTATGATGAAACGGTTGTCCATCTTATTTTCATCAGTTCAGTTCAGAGTTCAGTTCTCTCTTGATTGTCGTGGGGTGCGCATCACTAAGAACCTATTTGAACTACTGATTTCACCAAGATGAATTGTTCGGTGTGTTTACAAAAAATTGATCGAAGTTGTCTGACCAAAATAAACTGCAAAGACTGCAAACATTTTTTTCACTACGCTTGTGTAAACATTTCTGAAGAAGACGCTGATTATTTTAAATCCAGTGCTACACCTTTCCGTTGTGATAAATGTGCGGTATTGCGACGTCGCTCTCTTCATTTACAAGACCCGAACCCGATCCCGGTGGTATCCAACCCGCTTAGTAAAAGTGCGCTGACCTCTAACAGTGCAAAAATTAGGCAAGAGATCAGTAGTAACTCTCTTTCTAAAGTTGATGAGTCTCTACATAACAACAATGGCAATGGCAATGGCATTGAGGAGCAATGCACTCTTCAGATGGTCTATGCAAAACTTACTAAGCTAGAGGAAATGAACCAACGGTTCCTACTTCAACTAAATGAGTTGCAAACTGAAAATGTAGCGATCAAATCGAGAGTCAATATTTTGGAAAGCAAGCTAAACTGGCAACAACAACACCTTCTCGGTAACTCTATAGAAATTGTCGGAGCATCAAATGTCAACGACGCAAATGCTATCCGGACGGCACAGCAAATTTTCTCTAAAGCCTTGTCCGTCGATGTTCACGACAGTGAAATTGAGAATTGTTATGTAAAGAAGATACCAACAAAAACAAAATCCGATTCTTCTACCTTAAAATCGATCATCTGTTTAAGATTCGCAAGTCTAACAACAAAGCAGCGAATAATGTACGCAAAGAGGAATAACAAAAATAATCTCAATACGCTTGCGACTGGCATTGATCCTCTCGTCAACAGCATAAACTAAGTATTAAATAGACCGTCAGCTCCCGCGCACCTACCCGATTCCCCCCGCAAATTTTGAAAGAAAAATTCTCTCTTAAATTTCGTATCGGTGAATACGTGTGAGGCAACAAAACAAAAAAAAAAGCGAATGGAGGGGGTATAATGAAATACTGACACTCAGCAGTCATCCTACATCGTGGAATTTCTACCTTTTGTGGACATTTTGTTGCCCGAAAAAACGATTCGTACAAAACAAAAATAAAGCATCAAAATGGTTTAAATATCATGAATTTGACGAAAAAACATTCGAACTACAATGGAACACACTTAATGCCTATAAAAAGAGATTCGTCTTTTAGCAAAAGATTTCTAGTACCAAGTATTAACCATTATAATGTTAACAAACTGCGATTTTTATACTCAAGGTTAATTTAATGTGAATTTCTTTCCGAATAATACCAGCTTTACTTTTAGAAGAAATATTTTTTCATAAGCAAATCTAGGGTATTTGAGTACGGCGAAAAGGGAAAAATGCCCTCGCTTCGTGGGAAAAATAAAAAGAGAATGCAAAGAACACTGACTGAGTTTATTGTATTTAGTGATTTCGATCAGCTGATGGATGCGTTCCCACAGTTAAGATTGTTTGTTTTACTTCACCACGAAAACGTGTTTTGCAGAATGGTAGAAATATTCATTCGTGGAAATAAAATAAAACATTTTTGTTTTCACAATTATAATTGTGTTTGTTTTCGTTTGTTGCGAATGTCGACAGAAAAAAGGCAACGGATTCAAAGCGAAGAACTAAGGAATATTAAGACATAATATGTGTTTGGGTTCTGAGGAGAGATATGAACATTTCTGATTGGGTATAATTTATGAGTTATAATATTTTCATGAAGTAACCGTGTAATAACCGAAAACAAAAAGGGGAAAAAAAAATTATATTTTGAACAAAGTTTGCAACAATTTAATAAACAAACGAATTTCAAATTAACGTAATTAATGAAAACAATCAAAATAATAAGGTTGCAACGTTAACAGCCCTCAAAAAAATAATAGGAAATCAAATAATTTTTTTTTAAATTCTGATGATCAACCAATATGTAGATGAAAATCAATTATTTATGAATTAATTTTCTTTAAACTGTAAGTCAAAATCGAAACTACAATATATAGTAAAATATATATAAAATATTTAATAAAATTCCAAATAATTATTTGTAGATAGGTACTGATTTTATTACATTTTTGCAAATGGTAAATATTTCCATTGTTTGCAACCACAATGTAAACATCCCGTAATTTATCTAGGTAAAATAAGAAAATCGTAATAATATCCGTGGTTTTTTAGCTTCGATCTCAACAAAGCAACGTAAAGTAGGATTTTCAGCACGCAATTACAACAACTGTTACGAGTCTCGAAGTTTCAAGTCTAACGCAGTTGTTGTAATTGTGTGCTGCAAAAGAAAATCCTAATTTACTTTGCTTTGCTGAGCGAAACTCAAAAAAAAAGGCCTGATATATTCGTTTTAATGAAATGTATGTAGGTACTAAATTCACCACACCAGACCCTCCGTTTTGTTAACACGTCCCGATAACTGCCAATTATTTGAATTATTTGAATTTTTCCCAATGTCACCACAGAATGAAGTGTCAGTCATCTGTCAGGTTGCTATGTGCCAGCGTATGCGTGCGTCTTATGGACTTTAACATGGCACACATACTTTCGCACATAGTAACACGGAAAACAGCTTGTAGGCAAATTCTCTTAAGTGGGCGGAGCTGACGGTCTATTTAATACTTAGTTTATGGTCAACAGCAGTGGCAGTGGCAGTGGCAGCAGCGGTAGCAGAAGCAGCAGAAAAGGGAGTGGCAGCGGAATTTACATTAATGATTCTCTTACGAAATTTACCCAAGCTCTCTTAATGAAAACGAAAGAAGCAATGAAACAGAAAGGAGGAAAATATGTATGGTTTAATAATAATCAAATTCTTATAAGAAAGGTTGAAGGCGGAAAAGTCATTTCTATCAAATCTTTTAACGATATTGCACTCATTTAGTGCTATTCAATTTCTGATCAACCAATGAGTTTTGATACAGATTTATTTGATGACTTTTCCTCCTCTAATTTAAGTAATTCAAACTGTGATAATGTCTTTAAGAATAGTTCCTTCTATAATGATAAATTTATTATTGTACACCAGAACATTAGAAGTTTGAGAGAAAATTTTTCGTGTCTTATCACACACCTTGATTCGTTTACTTGCATTCCTGATATTGTGTTCGTGTCTGAAATTTGGATATACGACGTTGAAAACAATGATTACCTTTTGCCAGGTTTCAACTTTGTTGCTAAAACAAATGAAAATTACGCTGCAGGTGGAGTTGGATGTTTTGTGAAAGACAACCACTTGATTCTTGATGTGGTGCGCTTTGATTTATCAAGTGCCGATGTTTTAAAGGTTTCCCTTGAAATTGATCATGTTATGTTTGTGTTCTTATGTGTCTATAGACTGCATATGTTTAATGTTTTGTCGTTTATAAATGATTTCTCCGACCTTTTGACTAGGGAAAAATCTAAAAATTTAATTATTGTAGGTGATTTCAATATAAACATTTTGGAAAATAATGATACTGTTTCGAGCTTCTCGGCTTTAGTTGCTTCGCATGGTCTAGCTTGCTTCATTAATGAGCCTACTAGGCCGTCTTCCGGGAGTTGTCTGGATCATATTTATGGGCGTCTCAGTAATGTTGCGCTCAATGGATGTGAACAGTGTGTTTTGGATTTGAAAATTACTGACCACTGTATGACGGGACTTATTGTAAAAATTACCAAAACCAGATGCGGTATATCTTCAAATTCCTTTCAAAGAAAAGCGAAAATTGATTTCAGTCGACTAAAAAATGATTTATGCTATGAGTTGTGGGATGATGTTTATGCCTGTAGTGATCCTTCTACTGCTTTTACAGTCTTTATTGACTGTCTTAATAAGCATATTTTATCTCACTCTTCATATATGTCCTCTAAAAAAATGGTTAAACGACTTAAACCCTGGATTTCCAGTCTATTATTAAATAAAGTGATTGGCAAAAATAAACTTAGAATAAAGTGTAAAAAGAATCCTGAGAACCTGAGTCTAAAAAGAAAGTACAAAAAATTGTGTAATGAAATTAAAAAAGAAATTCCTATGTGCCGAGATAATTATTACCGTGCTCAATTTAGTTCAGCTCAAGGAAATTTAAAAAATGAATGGCGTGTAGTAAATAGCTTACTGAATAAATGCACTGCTTTTAAAAAACCTACTGTGTTGCGTGTTGGTAACTCTGAAGTTAATGACAATATTTCTATTGCTAATGCT
This sequence comes from Cheilosia vernalis, assembly GCA_949126925.1. Lineage (NCBI taxonomy): Eukaryota > Metazoa > Arthropoda > Insecta > Diptera > Syrphidae > Cheilosia > Cheilosia vernalis. The sequence goes on along the minus strand of OX421358.1, from coordinate 86,783,432 downwards.
TTTAATTCTTATTTTACCAATGTTGGCTGCAGTCTACAACCAAGTCCGATCAATTCTAATTGTTGTATTTGTCCTTCCAGTGGATGTTCTGAAATGTTTAGTAGTAGTAGTTTTGTTTTTGAACCCATAACTTCGATTGAAATATTAAAAGTTATTGGTACTCTACCAAGTTCGACTTCGTGCGGAGCTGATGGTATATCTAATTGTGTACTTAAAAAAATTGTGTTTTATATAGTGGATGTCTTGGCATATGTCTTTAATCGTTGTGTGTTTGAAGGTGTCTTTCCCGAACGTCTAAAATGTGCTGATGTAATTCCTTTATTCAAAAAGGGTTCAGCTACTGATATCGGTAATTATAGGCCCATTTCACTTCTTTCTGTCTTTAGCAAAATATTTGAAAAACTAATGAAAAGTAGAATAATGTCATTTTTAAACAAAACTAGGTTCTTCAATCCAAATCAATTTGGATTTTTAAAAGGCAAATCAGCGGAAGATGCGCTTCTACAGTTTTGTTCCCTTGTAATGTCACACCTCGATAAGAAAAAATGTACGGCTGGTTTATATATTGATATAACCAAAGCTTTCGACATGGTTAACCACAATCTTCTGTTGAAAAAACTAGAGAAAGCTGGATTTCGTGGTTTCATGCTAAACTGGTTTACGTCATATCTTGAAAATAGATCGCAGAGAGTTAAGTTGGATGATATAAGGAGTGAATTATTGTTCCTTAACATGGGTGTTCCTCAAGGCTCCGTTTTAGGTCCAATTCTGTTTTTGATCTACATCAACTCACTCTTTGCTCTTAGTTTCAAGGGCAAACCAACTGCTTTTGCTGATGACATTGGTATCACTTATGGCTTAAACAGTCCTTTGGACCTAGTTTCTGATATAAATTGGGATCTTAGTTTGTTGAGACATTGGTTTGCTGAGCATCAACTAGTGATAAGTTCTAAAACAAAGATAATGTTCTTCTGCTTATCTTCTACTCATACTTTGGATGCTGATGTGTACTTTCATGCACCTGAATGTCTTAGATATAAACTGTCTAGTTGTAATTGTGATTCTGGCTCTTCGTGTCCCTCTTTTTGTTATAATGTTTCCTGTAGTGATAAATGTTTCCAAATTGAGACGGTAAATGAATTTAAATATTTGGGGCTTACTCTTGACTCTAAAATGAATTTTGCGAATCACACTAACACGTTGAAAAATTATTTCCGATGCACTCTTCGACATTTTTTCTATTTGCGGAACGTCTGCTCTACTAAGCTTTTGCTGTCAATTTATTATGGTGTCTTTCATTCCAAGTTACAATATGGAATTGCTTGTTGGGGTGGTGTTTATCGAAACAAAATACATCCTCTGTTGGTTCTTCAAAAATACGTTATAAGGACAATTTGTCGAAAACCTCGTAGGCATTCCAGCTTTCCTTTGTTCTGTGCCCTGAAAATTCTTCCTGTCCGTCATTTGTATTGTTTTAAGGTGTTAAAAATATTCTTTATGAAGTCTGGTAATCTTAATTTTCGTTTAATTTCTTGTTACAATCTTCGTGGAAACCTTTCGAACACGTTATCTGTTCCCAATTTTCGCACTACTGCTTATCGTAATTTTTTTACTGTTTTATCTTACCGATTATTTAATGAACTTCCTCTATCCATCAGAACAATAGCAATTCCAGGAATATTTTTAAAATGCGTTAAAATGTGGCTCTTCAGTTTTGACTATGCAGCTCTAGAATCTCTTACTTATAATATAATGGTTTAACTTTATTTTAAATTTTTTTTATATTAATAATTCCTTTTCTGTTTATAATTTCTCTGTGTATAAAATTTTGTTCTCTTTTTTTACTTTTTTTTTTGGTTTTTTTTTACTGGGTCACCCCACCCAAATTTTAGTTTATATAATTTATCCAATTGAAGTGACATTCTACACTATTTTATCCTTTGTATATAAATACTGAATGTCACCAACCTTTCTTATACTTTTTCGTCTATTTTGTATTTTGTATTTTGTATTATGTATCATTTGTATGTATCTTGAAGGTATAAGAATAAATCTAATCTAAATCTAAAAAAAAAAAAAAAAAAAAAAAAAAATCTAAAATCTAAATCATCTGCCCACGCTTTTCAACGTTGTGAAAGGAGATCTTAGGCAGGAACGTTAGCAAAGGGGGATGATCGCTTCGTAAGCAAAATTACTCCGGAGGTTCGCAGCTGTAAAGAAGGAAAGAAAAGTACGCATCGGTCGTGCAAGAAAAGATGTTTACTATAAGCTATGTACAGCGAAAAGTCACCAATGCGCCGCACGAAAAGTCTTCGACTTTAGCCCGAAGGGCCAACCCAGTACAGCAAGACCTGGCCTCAAGCGAAAGTCAAACATGCCTATCAATGTATGACTAGTGATTTTTCAGTATTTTTTAACGGCAGACCTCTAGGTAATTGGATAATGGCTCTCCTAGTTCGAAATAATGAAAACTTAACACTGTCAACCTGTTTGCAGTCAGAAACTTCGAAAACAAAACTCGATACGAATTCGTAAGATCTGTATTCGATGTTGGTAGTAATCTAGATACGTAGATGCGCTGTTTAATGAATAAATAAATAGTCAGCGCAACAGGTCCATAGGGATCCTATGAATAGCTTCTCACAACCATTCGTTTTTGAATGAGTTCTTCATTTTTGGAACAAATGGAAGGGACCTACAACATTATGCCGATACCAAACGACTAATTGAGAAGCTCTTTCAAGACAGTTATAGTCTGGGATATGTTTGTCAGACTTTCGCGACAGGTGGCGCAGTGGAAAAAAATTCTAAGTTGGAGTTAGGATTTTTACGGGATTCGAACCGGGGACTCCTCGCTCAGTAGCCAACACACTAACCACTAAGCCACTGAACTACTGTTTGGTATTTCCAATATTCTAAAAAAGTCTTCACGGCTTTTATAAAAGTGAACGCTGTAATACGGCGTAAGCTGGTAAAATACTCTGCTTTAATTGAAAATCATATTCGAAAATTGGCTGATCTCGATTAGTTATTTTAATTTATTTACTAAACTCGTTGGTCGTGAAAATCTTATTAAGCACTCCACTTAGCAGCCGATTTTGAAAAACCAACCAATCAAAAATTAATCATCCTACACCCACGAACCTTTTAATCGATAAGCAGCACATTAAAAGTGATTGAATGTTTCACCCGATTGTGCTTGGTTGTGACACTATTTTGCACATCTCAAAGAAATGTTTTGAAAGTGTTGAAGATGAGTTAATATATGAATTTGAAAAGTTGTTAAATACATCTTTAAAACATATTATTGCATTTTATTTTGCACTGCAAGTGCTTGCACGAAAGAGGATTTTTCAGTCACCTTTCCATCTTACCGCTTATATGAGGAGAATAGCTACCTGTTTTCCTATAAGTGGCTTTGCTCCAAACCCATTTTTAGTGAGGGCAGTAACTTACAGTCAGAGTTACAACACTGTTACTACATTTCTGTCCAATTACAACGATAGTGACATAGTCAATCGGCCTTACCAATAATCAACTTTAGTCTGGCAGCTAACGAAAAGACTCCACAGTCCACACTCTCCAAAATCTCTTTACCAATAAATAAATATAGTTGCCAGAATATCGCTAACTGTAGGGTCAAATGTTAATGTTGAGAAAGCCATATTTATCTCGGGCATTAGCTAAACAAATCATCCCTTGATGTCATTTTGAAGACAAGTGTTACCCAACCTCCAAAATCATTAAATTTCGTAATAGGAGTGAATTTAATACGCTCTTGGTCATCCTGTGCGTTTACAATTATAAATTAATTTTAGTTAATTGCAAATGTTTTCTAATTTTATTCGTTGCAAAACAACAACGTAAATGATTTTTAAGTCTAACAAACGAAAAATTTGTTCAAATGTATGCAAAGAATTTAAAAATATTGTATTTTTGTTTTGTTTATAGCTATTTCAGTTTTTCTCTGTTGTTTTATCTTGTTTAACCGCTAGTTCATACTTTTTGATAGGTTTTCCTTTTTAAAAAGTTTTCAAGCAACGATTGGATGCTTGCTAAAAAATACATTTTATACAAGTTTGGGGTATTTCCAAGATTTTCCAGCTCATACCTTTTTTCAACAATTCTCAGTACCTATGGCTACACAGGTAGATATTGGCTGCAACCAAACCATTATGCCCAAAACACATGTGCAAAACTCACTGCGCAGCAAGATTAGAATACACACGTTGATATGGTTATAGACACACGTAAATTCTGCACTCACTGCAGTACTGCAACATGTCTCTATTTCTAAATTTGCTGCAAAATTCAAACATACCACAACACAAAAGAAAATATATTGCAATATCAAGTATTTGGCATCATCGGCTTTTGACACTGCTGGTTGTGTTTGTTTTTGTTTTGGTTGTAAACACATCAGCTGCTTAGTCGGCGAAAGACAGTTGCCATATTAGCCGACGCAATGGATGTCGAACAATTTTCTGCACATCTGTTTTACTTGCAGCACTGCACTCTGCGCTGCGTACAGAATTTCTGCACATGTGTTTTGGGCATTATCAAACTCTTTGCAAAAGGAGTTTGCTTACCGAGAATCAGGATCTCTAACACGGTGTCTCCACCTGCAAATTTTCTTTCATGAAATCTCTCACATTTGGTCGCGTTGAAAGAACGACAATATGAAATGAAATGAAGGGTGGGCATTTCATATCATGAAATTTCATTCGTTGAAATGTCGTTGAGCAGAGCACATCGTTGCGTTCTCGCATTAAAGGCCATGAAGGAATTAGAAGAATTGCGGAAACGAGCTGAGAAAAGAAAACGAAGGTTTTGGGTAAATCCATTTCTGGAAAAAAGGGAAATGCACAATTTAGAGGAACATTTGTTGAAAGATGTTCTGTGGGAAGATGACGAGTTTCGGAATTTTTGCAGAATGCATATTGACAAGTTTCTTCTACAAGGAACTGTGAATGTTTACGATCCATATTAATTACTCTTTGTTTCGTCATTTGTGTTCTTCTAAAAGGATCTATAAATGTTTATGATCCTTTCTTATCCCTTTTCGTTGTAGCTATGCATATTTTCCATTTTCTGTTTTATGATGCTTGTAAAACTATCTGGAAATGTTTTTTTCCTTGTTTAAATTTTCGCACATCTGGCAATCGTGTAAACATAGCTTTAAAAAAATTGGTAAAAGGTTCGATGACCCAAAAATAAACTCATACAACACGAACTCATTCCCACTCAGCCATCGCTGGAAAAAAACAAGTAATAATAACCAGCTATTTCCAAGAGCAAAATCTGTCTTGATCGACATGCAAAACTATAATGCCCATGTGACTACATCCTAGATCCTACCTACATCCATTCTCTGTTCCCATTTACCATATCCTTGTAATGACTATACTTGTCTCGTTTTTATTCAAATACCTAGTTTAAGCGCTACAACCTACAAGCGACCATTCGCCACTCAGCCATCGTGAAAATGAAAAACAAGTGTCAAACTGCACAGAAATTTCAGTCCCTCTCATGAAATCAATACCATGAAAGGAGCTGTGAAATACTTTTCATGAAACTGGTTTTTTCATGAAATTTGTGGTCTCCACGTGCAATCTGTCCTCTCATGAAAATTTTCATGCTAAGAAAATTGCAGGTGGAGACACCGTGTAATGAAAGAATGGTAGTTGTGAAAAGGTTCACTTCGCGGAAAATGTAGTTCTAAGAATTGAACTATCAGCACTCAGCTAAATACACTTGAGGAATGACAGGTATGTAGTGCGAGAATATTTTGTTTGAATTCATAGAAGAGGTAACGTGACAGCATTCATAATTCATATGCATAAAAATGTGCGCTTTATAATTTTCAGTTAGAATTTAAACTTTTGTCGGGTTCTAACTTCTAAGTTTCCCGAACTAGGTAAGATAAAAGGCATACAATTTTTAATAGATCAAATTGTATTTATTTTTAAAACCGGAAGCGATAAGTTCTTAACACGTGTATCGTAGCTCAGCGAAATTGTACGCACAAGAAGTATTACCCGTCACAATCCGAGGAAAACAAATTTAAACCATCAGAAAATAAAACACAAGACAATTATAGTGGAAAAATGTTATAAAAAACCACTTTGTTTATTAATCTCATACAACCTTCTCGGTTGGTTCCTGCTGAAAGACTGACTCTCGTCATACAAATCTCAGAACCTTCTAGGTCTTTCGTTAAGTTTATATACATATTTGCTTAATACATCGACTGCAGAGTTCCAATACTCATGCAGTTCGATACAGTCCCGGCGAAAACCTACGGTTTTCTACCCTTTCGCTTTTTATTTAAACATATTTCTGCTAAAGATAAATATAAATTATAGTAATTAGATAAATCATTTCAGCTCTTCGATTGGCAGGATACAGATCTTTTGTACTGGCCTCGTAAGTTGATTGGTTGCTGGTCGCAGTATAACGCTCCTAACTAGTCCATCTCTGCTTAGTTCTAATCTCAATATCCGCCCAATCGCCCATGTCGATGGTGGGTAATTCTCGCTGCTTATTACGCACAACTGTCCTTCTCTCAAGCCGTATTTCACCATTTCTTTCTCTCATACAGAGTAGATAGGTACTCTTCTTTTCACCTGCTCCAGAAATGCGCAAGCACAATTTTACGCTCCTTCCATAATGTTGTTATACCTTTTGTATTTGGGATCTCATTCGTTACGAATGGCAACAGTAACACGAGTGCCTCACCAACCAAAAAATGTCCCGGCGTTAACGCCTATAGATCATTTGGATCATTGCTCAATGGATAAAGCGGTCTTGAATTCAATATGGCTTCCATCCCAAGTAGTAGTGTCAAACCCTGCTCACTCCAACAATTCTCGTCAAATGATTCATTCATTCATTGACTTTACCGCCGCACCTTGATGTAGTGCTGCAGGAGCCATACATCTCCATCCCGTCCCTTTCGAACTTAAGTGTTCAAAAGTATCCTTCACTAGCCAAAGCTCTTTTGCCTTCTGAAATCCTTCACTGCACCGACAAATGCTGTCCCATTGTCGCTATACAACCTTTCACACCTGCCCCTTCTCGCTTTGAATTGTTCGAAACAAGCAATAAACGCCACTGACGTATGATCTGATATCAAATCAATATACTCTGCTCTTATTTAAGACAAACAAAGACAGAAACCCAACATTTCTGCTTTATTATTTGCTCACCTGCTCTGTCGATCATTTTGATCTCAAACGGACCTGCGTAATCTACCCCTGAAAAGCTTTTCCTGCTGTAACTCTCTCTGGTGGCAAATCAGCCATCAATTGCGTCTCAAAGCGACGGTTATGTCGCACACAAATCAAGCACTTATGTAGATAATCCCTCTGCTCAATTCGGAGCTTTGGATTATGTCCTGCCCTGCTCCATGCGTAGTTGCTTAATGAGCGCTATCCATGATTAACCAAGCTAATCGAGAACCATTTGGCATGATTGCTGGATGCCTTCTCTCATATTCCATCTCTGCTCTCTCTGACCTTCCCTAAACTCTCAGAATCTTTTCACCATCCAGAATTGGTTTCAAGGATTCTATCCTGCTCTTGTCAGGTAAATACCTGTGCTTCTCTATACAAATAATTTCCTTCTCAAAATAATTTTCCTGCTCTTTTCTTAGTAAGTGATCAATTGATTCCATCTTCTCTTGGGAAGACGGTTGTTCAAGTACTCCTGCTATATTCTCTGCTCTATTTTGTGCTATGTTTCCTGCCCTTTCTCTCCTTTTCACATGACGTACTGAACGTCTCCGTCTCTTGCCATATCTCTTCTCATCATCCTTCCATCATTTTATCTTTGCTCTAGTTGCATTGACAAAGTGAAGTACATAGCTGATTATTTTTATAGCCTTCTCTAATGTAGACGTGTATTCGATAAATGGAATACTCCTTCTCCAGCACCTCATATAAATAGATAAATTGGCTGTGAATTTCGTGATCACAAAAACCTTATTCTCATCCCTCCCCCCATCTGAAACATTTGGCACAAACTTTTCAGATGACCAGCTCGACCGAGGTTTTTTCAACCATTCCTGCCCATGTCGCCACAACTTGCTTTCGACCAATGCTGATGAGTTTACTCCTCTACTTAGGAGATCAGCAGGGTTATCCTTCGCTCCAACATGTCTCCACAGTTTTTCAGTTAGACGAGACTCCATTCGCTACAAATGTTCTCAAATTGAATGGTAATTTTTTTTTATCCAATGCCTACTCGATACCTTCACATTCCATTGTTTTGATGACGCTAACAATTAGTCGTCCCAATAGCTCCGCTGCGGCAAGCTCAAATCGCGGTGTTAGTATTGTCACTGTTTTAAGTGGCGCAACCCGTGTTATTGCTGTGAGAAGAGTGGCTTAAATACAGCCATTTGGCTTTCTTTATTCGCTGCTCCATATGCTCTTTCGGAAGCATCCGAAAAACCATGAATTTCCTTCTGTACCTTTCCCGAGGTACCTATCCATCTCTGAATTCTTACATTCTCTAAGAATGTTATTTCCTGCCAAAAATCTCTCCATCTCTCATATATCTCTCTTGGTGATTTCTCATCCCAGTCAACGTTTAAACGCCATATGTCTTGGGTAAGAATCTTCCCTACAATCATAACGGGAGCTATGAACCCATTAGGATCGTAAAATTGCACAACGCAGCTCACTACCTTTCTCTTCGTAATTGCCTGCATAGTCATTGGTGTTTTCACTGCAAGTGTGAATTGGTCCTTCTCTTAAGACCAAAAATCGACGCCTTTTCATCATCTTGAAACAAGATTGACTCCTGCTCTTCATAGTCCATGTCCTTCACTAGAGCCTTGGAATTAGATTTCCATTTTCTAAGCTCAAAACTTGCGCCTTTTAAAACACGATCGATATCTTTCGATAATTCGATCGCCTTCTCTTTGGAATCCGCACGCGTGGTACAGTCATCCATATAAAAGTCTTCCATAATTGCCTTAGCAGCTTTTGGAAACTCCTGCTCTGCTTCTCTGTATTAATGCTCTTACAGTGTTGTAAGCTGATGAAGTCATACCAAAGGTGACCCCCGTCAGCCAATACTCTCTCAAATTATTCTGCGGGCTTATCTCCAGAATATACGCTGCAAATCCCACTGCTCCTTCACAACCTTCACATCATTTTAATATCCGCACTAAAAATAGCAACTCGATGCCTGCGGAAACGCATTAAAGTTTCGTGCAGATCTCTCTGTAGTTTTTCACTTAGCATTTGCACTTCATTTAATGAAATGCCCTTATTTGTCCTGCAGCTCGCATCGAATACGACTCTAAACTTTTTAGTGATGCAATGATGTGGCATGTGGTATATAAGCCTGCCATGCGCTGTACCAGTTACTGGTGTCATGTGCTCTGCTCTTTCATACGCTCTTATGAATTCTGTTTTAGTTCAGAATCTCCTGCTAGCGTTCTCTCTATAGCAAAGAAATAATGTCTCACTGTAAGCTCCAAGCTTCCTTCTCTGATTCCTTCAAAGGAATCGTCACAAACAAACCTGCAAGAATTATCACGTGAAAACGTATTGATGAAATTCTGTTCCACATTCTCCTGCTCCTTTGACCTGCTTGATGACATTTCAATGCCATCCAACTGCCATAAACGCTTAAGCGATTCATGATGTTGATTGTCTTCGATGTACACAACATGTGACACCTGCTCAAGCTCAATGCCCATGCTATCCTTCTCGTTATCATACTTTCCGAGTATGATCCTGCTAAAAATAGCTTCCATCTCTAGAACATCATCAGGCTGATGCTCTTAAAAAGAAATAAATGTCTCTGCTATAAACCTTGGCAATAAATCTACGGGACCTGCTTTCCAAAATTCTAGATCCGCAAGTGGCAACCCCGTAGACATGTCCATCCGTGGCGATCCCAAATTGTGTGTAGGCACAATTGGCTCCCATTTACTTTCTTTGGGCAGTACCCAGAAATCCTGCTCTACTGAAACCTGCGAATTGAACCATGGACCTACAGGAAGTGTGGTTCGCCTTTCACACCAATCACTCTCTTCGCTATTTGCCCCTTTGGTAAGCCCAATCTCTGGGAAAGCTGATAACTTGCTAGGTCAGATTGTTCCCTTATTGGCCCATACTTCCTGCCATCCATCTCGATTATTACCTGTGCCGTAGGCATCAAAGTAAATTTTCGCTGCTCTTGCTCATTATAATTAAAATATGTTAAATAAATGCTACTTATAGCTTTATTTACCCTATGACTCACTCTCTGCTTCCTTCACTCCTGCTGTACTTGCTATTGCTTTTGTCCTGGTTTTGTCAAAATGAGGGCGTTTCTCGGAAGGGACAAACTAGTCAATCTCTCCTCTGCTTGTTTCCGCCTTCCTAATAGCTCCTTCTCTTCCTTCCCTTTTCCTGCACATGGAAGATCATTGCTTCAACCTTCTTAAGCTCGCTCATAGAGTACAGATTACACTATTGTATTTGCTTCCCGGCGCACTGTACGCACGGTCCCTGGAAGCACTCCTTCGGTGCATGTCTTACATCAGACAATTCAAGACGAGTGTTTTCTCCTTCACGAAGTCCTGCTTGGCCCGCAAGTTCGACACCGCAAACACCGGGCAACGCCATATTGGATGACTCAAAGATTTGCACGAGTGGCTAGGTAATGGTTTTTTGTCAGCTTCTGCTTCCTCTCTCCGGGCATTGCTGCCACCTGCTCGCACATTCTCGCATTTGCTTAGAGCTGACTGCGCCTGATGTATGGACGACACGGCTGCTCAATGTTCCTGCTTGCTGCTCCACCCAATGCGATGCCTTTGGATACGAAAATATGTAGGCGGGCGGAAAATATGTCATAGATCGCTGCCACAAATCAATCTCAAAACCCTGCCATTTTATAATATCACCATTGAACGATCGTCAGGTGTTCTACACATCGTGTTGGCGAATGGAAGACTAACCTGGACTTCAATGGGATGTCCTCCTGCTCTGCCTGCTGCTCCTGATCTTGGAGTTCTTTCTGCTACCTTCTCCTTTAATGCTGCATAGGAGGCAAATATTTTGCCTCTGCTTCAGCAACCCTGCGTTGCATCTCAACGTTGATCAACAAATCGTTGGCCAACCCAATCCTGCTCTCAGTCACCTTCACCTGCGACCAAGCATCCTGCTAGGCTTCAAAGCTGACCTGTGCTGTTGCCATCGTGGAAATCCCAAAGGTTGGAGATTCCCCAAAGGCCAGCATCCTGCTCACCGAAAACATTCCGGCAACGTATATAATTATCGTTGTGTGCATGCTCTTTTTCCATCTCTTTCACCTGCTTGCCTGCACCTTTTTTATTATCAATAAAAAATGCCTGCTTGCCTTTCTTTTCCTAAAAAGTGTATTGCATTAGAAATTGAATTTCAATAATGCTTTATCCTGGAATAAAAATAAATAAATAAATAATAGTTCGCAGTAGGTACTTAGCAATTTGCAATTTCCCAGTATGCGATTGTTGAAATAAACAAAACAAAAATATTTCGCAGTAGGTACTAAGCACTTTGCTTTTTCCCAATATGCGATAGCTGAAATAAACAAAAACAAAAATATTTCGCAGTAGGTACTAAGCACTTTGCCTTTTCCCAATATGCGATAGCTGAAATAAACAAAACAAAAATTTCGCAGTAGGTACTAAGCACTTTGCTTTTTCCCAATATGCGATAGCTGAAATAAACAAAACAAAAATTTCGCAGTAGGTACTAAGCACTTTGCTTTTTCCCAATATGCGAAAATAAATAAATAAGAAATATTCCGCAGTAGGTACTAAGCAATTGGCTTTTCCCAGTATGCGAAAGTAAATAAATAAGAAATGTTCCGCAGTAGGTACTAAGCAATTGGCTTTTCCCAGTATGCGAAAGTAAATAAATAAGAAATATTCCGCAGTAGGTACTAAGCAATTGGCTTTCCCCATTATGCGGAACTAACTAAATGAAATAATCAAATTAATGGGGTGGAAAATTGTTGCTGCTTTTATAGTTGTTGTTGTTTTATGTTCTTGTTTTATAATTCAAGTTTCTCACAACAATTTTATATTGTTTGTTGCTTTTCAGAACTCAATTGAGCATATTCTGAAATATTTGCTCCTGCTGCTTGCAAGCTCCTTCTCTTAAAAAACTAGCACCGTCGTGCTTTGAGTTTTTTCCTTCTTCTGCTATGTCTCCTTTTTTTTTTTATTTACCTATATAAAAATCAACTAACATCTTGATCTACAGCAACCGGTGCATTTGCACTCAAGTTCCTCCTTCACTCTTTCTCTTTTATTTTCTGGTAACTCGCACTCAAGTGCTCTGAGTTCCACCTGCTTCGCTGCTCATTGTTTGTCTCGACCATATTTCTCGCTTTGTAAAATTAATGGCGACTGGCACATTTGTGCTCAAGCCCCTCCTTCCCCTTCTCTTTCAATGTCTCGACAAACTAATAACTTGGCCAGAAAAAAAAGGTGACAACAAAAAAAACTTAACTCAAGTAACCTGAAAAAAAATAAATCTTAACCCAGCAGCAACAACAACCACCATAATCCGATATTTAGGTTTTGATAAATATAATTATGTATAATAATAATAATTACTCCCATCACACAAAAGTAGAATCAGAATATCTAATTCTTGTAATTCCCCTATCACACAAGCACAAAACAAAACATGGAATTATTGTTGTTTCCCTTCACACAAGCACACAAAAAAAAGGAATACGCACACTCGCTTCACTCATTCGAATATTTTCCTTCTGCATCTGAAACGTAAATGAACCAGACACCCTGCCCCTGCACCCTCGTTGTCGACACCAGCGCACATTCACTGAAAAACTAAGAAATTTTATAGTACCGCAACCATCACCTTTCACTTGCAAACAACAAATTTTACAATATCTAAGAAATGTTAATTGTCCTGCTATCAATGTGGACTGTATTTTAGGCTTATCTTAGAAATTTTATAAAAGAATTATTGTTAGGTATCTATCTCTAAAAAATTTAACATTGTTTCGGTTTGAATTTTTCTGCCTTGCAAAACTCGACCGCTCGTTGCCCTTTTTCTTTTCGTTTTTGACGAAACCTTCCCATTTCTCCTTCTCCTAGCTGCTGCGAGTGCGCGGCAGAATATTTTTTGTAAATATTTTTCTCGATTCTCGCTCGCTGCTCGTGGTGTCTGGTGTGTCTGTGTGTGTGTATTTTCGCCGTGGCGCGAGAACACAAACACTCCTGCCTGCTCCTGCTCTTAATTCTTGATGAAGAATTTGTATGGGTCGCTTCTGCTTGCAAAAGGGGTAAACAACGAAACAATGTCTATTTACTTACTTACATGCTGGTAGGTACAAAATGATGTACAGTGCTATTTTTTCGCACTACCTGCTGATGATACGCCACTTCCTGTACGCATCATGTATTAATTTCCCGCGCACATTTATTTTGCGACTGCGTGATTTTCATCGTAGCGCAATTTCACCATCACCATTTTAGTTTTTCAATAAAACGAGACCTGCTCACTCACAATGCACTTATTTTTTTTTTTTCAAACAAAAACCTGCACCATCACGTCACTGGCACCTTATCCGGCTCGACACGGACCAAAATGTATCGTAGCTCAGCGAAATTGTACGCACAAGAAGTATTACCCGTCACAATCCGAGGAAAACAAATTTAAACCATCAGAAAATAAAACACAAGACAATTATAGTGGAAAAATGTTATAAAAAACCACTTTGTTTATTAATCTCATACAACCTTCTCGGTTGGTTCCTGCTGAAAGACTGACTCTCGTCATACAAATCTCAGAACCTTCTAGGTCTTTCGTTAAGTTTATATACATATTTGCTTAATACATCGACTGCAGAGTTCCAATACTCATGCAGTTCGATACAACACGCTTCCTACGTGCAATTACGAAATCTGAATTCTGCAATGACAACAAAAAAGTGATAGTTTCAAAGAAAGTTGTCGCACTAGTAAATGTGGGGGTGTAATTGTTTATTGGTACCGTTTCGCAAATACTGTACATTTTTACTAAAGCTGGCATCCAACTAATTACAAGTAAGGCTGAATTGAATATGTGTTTAGGTTATCACAGATTGTAACCATCTCCGTTAACACACCACTGGGCTCGGATAGTCGAGTCGCCTTAGGGTGACAACACACCGGATCAAACAAAACGTTTTTGATTCAGAAGTTAAAAACTGCTCAGCTATCTTTACTATGTTTTTCATATGGTGCCTCGTTTCATAATAGGAAAGAATCCAATTATCGACAACGACGATTGTTCGAAATAGTTTGGTTGCTTCAGTGTCTTTTCAGCTCTAGTGTTTCTTACAAGGTCTTACCAATTAGACCAATGAAACATCTATTGGCAAGTTAACAACCTCGAACCTACTTTTGGCAACCCAATGGTGAAGATTGTTGGACATAAGTGCCACCAATGGGAACTGTACCTACTCTTTAACTAACATTAGAAGATCTCAAGTCTCAACATATAATTGTAATTTTTTGTAGATGAATTTATTACCAAATCTCGTTAAAACCGCTCATCCAATCTGTATGGATTTAGACATATGTATTATGTCAATTGTCAAAAGTGGACGACTTATGATGGTTGCGTTCTGCTCACGGCGAGCAATTTTCGCTTATCTCTAATTCTTATTCTTATTATTTGAATCGAACAATTTTCGAATTTGGTTCCTCCTCTACACACAACTTAAATTTTGGTCTTTTTTTTTTCAAAATGAATGTTTCCAGGATATTAATTTTTTTAAGACCTTGAAATGTTTAAATATGTTAGGCTTTTACGAAAAACAAAAAAAAAATATAAAAGACTAGAGCAAGTAATATGAGAGATTTTGATGACGAATAGTTTCATTCGCTAAAAATAAAGTGCTGTACTGTGCAGTAGAAAAGACAAAGTGCAGCAGGAGATTCTGTTTTCTGATCTATAAAGGCATGTTTTTATTTTTGAGTGTAATATGCTTTTCACACCAAGCCCAAAACCGCGTTTTCATCGAAAATTCGTCGATACATTCACACCGACCACCAACTCGTTTTCGTTTGACATTTCAATCAGCTGTGAGACACTTGTCGTTAAACTTCGGTGCAAACTTTTGCGGTAACAAATTTCGATCGCATTAATTAACAAACAAAATGAATTTAGTGCATTTAAAAACAATATTAGCCCATCAATTAATTGTGGAAAATGATTTTAATTTGTGAGTTGTGACATTTTTTCTGTCAGCCATTTTGCTGGATATTGCAAAAAGTGTGTTTATTCCAACAACCCAACGATTGGAAGTCGTTTTCAAGGTGTTTTCGTGGAAAACGAGTGCAAACGACTCGTTTTGAAAACTGAAATATGTAGGTATGGGAAAACTTCTGTTTTCGATGAAGTTTTCGTGTGTTTTGGCGAAAACCCGGTTTTGGGCTTGGTGTGGAAAGCATATAAGAGATAAGTGACGCTGGTTTAAGGTGTGTGTAATAGTTGCTAAGACAAAAAGTTATGCGTAGCTGTTCTTGCGTTTTTATTGGAAGTGGGGCATTCGGATTCTTTCAAAAATGTACCGTAGATATGAAAATAGATCGTTAAATATATACAGTAAAAGCTAGTTAATTCGGAATGATTGGGGGAAGGTCAGTCCGAATAAACGAATTTTCCGAATTAATAAAAGAATTATTGTATGCACTACAACGCGTTCCCATTGATGAAAAAATGCAAGGACTTAAACCGAAAAATTATTTTATTCATCTCATTCATTTTTATAACCAAAAATTGCAGGGAAATTGCCCGGACTCCCCCAAAAAAAAATTTGTATGATTTGTTCAGACTTCTACATATTTGAGATCTATTTGGTACCTATATGTCGATACCTTCCCGGAAGAATGTATTAAGCGACAATTTTTCAGAAAATTACTTTTTGGCATGCCTACAAATTGTGCGAAGCGCCACGGTTTGATCTTGTCTTGACGTCTCTACCATTGATACACTCGATAGAGTATTTTTTTTCGTAAAAAGATTCCATAATTGATTAGATTTAATTTGATACCAAATAAAGCCAATATTATTTGATTAATGGTCTTAAAATCGTAAATCAAAATTTTCAATGATGCATTTCAATGAAAGCTATAACTGGGGCCTTATAACATAGTGCCACCGAAAAGTTGTTCCATTTGCAGTCGCTTGAAACATTTTTGTCTAGACATTATTACCGTTATTTGGAAATAAAAATAACAAAAGATGATTTTCGTGACTGGAAAAAAAGAATTTTTTAAATATTTTCCAACGCAGGGAGTTAAAACTATTGCTTGCGAGAAGGAAAACATTTTACCAGAGACTGACGAAGAAGACAACTTATCGGAAAAGTATGTGTGTTTATTTGAAGATTTTCTCAAATACTTTTTTGATAAAAAAACTGTTTTAACTTTGTTTATAGTAAAAACTGAATAAACAAAAATTAATTCAACGACAATTTTTTTGGCATCTTGTATTAAATCCCACCATGTCAATGATTTAAGCGCCCTTTACTTCTGTATCAAGCGACAATCTTTAGACCCAAAAAATATTCTAAGCGACAAAATCTCTTTATCTAGTTAATATTTCGTTCATAGAATAATTTAAAATAATTCGTGGTGCAAATCCCAATCGAAATATGCTTATTACTACAAAATACGCAAGTAATTACCTTGACAGTAAGTTTTATTTGTCTCCTGTAAAATTTAAAAAATGTCGCTTAATACATTCTTCCGGGAAGGTATCGAATTGTGTTCAATCAATAATTAATTATAATTTAATAATACATTTAATTTAATTTTTAGATAAAAAATTTAAAACCGACTATCATTTATTAGGAAAAATCTCTTTTATTCAGAAAAATGTTTTTTTTTTTCGAATTAAAGGGCTCGTACTGTATATGTACCTAATTAAAAAAAAAAAATTTTCGAATCTTTTGAGCAGAATTAAGTACGAGATCTTATTAAGCAAACTTATATTTTATGTTTAATATGTATTTTAATCCAAATCAATAGAGCCGTCTTTCTAAAATCATGCAGGCAAAACACTAATAAATTTTCTCAATATTAAGCTTGAAAATAACTAAGTATTGCTTAACTATTTAGGTGATAACTGAGCATTAGATATTTTTCTGGATATAAGCATTACTTGGTTTTTAAAGTTTTATCTAAATCGAAAATGGGGTTTTTGATATATGAGCTGTTTTAAAAATTGGCGTTTTTGGTGATTCAAATTTAGGGTTGATACGGAGCTTCGACTCCGAATCCGATATGTCGGAATCTCCGGTTTAAATTACACCTCCGAATCCGGCTTCGGTTCCGATATAATCACATCGGAGGTTTTTCGTTCGGAATCGGTGACGACCGATAAACATGAACGACAAAGAATTATCGAAGTTTGACTATTAGTCTGTAATTTTATTAAGTGACAATACAATTTTGTTTTGTATTTTTTTTTTTTTTTTGTTAATTTTCTAATAAAAATTGATTTTTCAAATTTTATATTTTAATAATTAATTTGTGTCTGTGTGCGACCTCCGCCTCCGACTCCGATTCAACTCCGACTCCGCGGAGGTCGGTATGAGGCTTCCGACTCCGACTCCGACTCCGGTAAAACCACCTCCGTAACATCCCTATTCAAATTGAAAATTAAGGACGCACGAATTTTTAAAACATCAATTTTACTCTAACTATGGATTTTGGTCTTAATCATTGGTACAGTGTTGGGTAAAGTCACAAAAAGGACAATATTATTTAAAGGACAATATTATTTAACTGCCTGAAGATTATAAGCAAAAATCTGTGTATGTGTTCTTACAGAAGTGTTGTCATTGGTGTGTTTTAAAACGTTGTTCCATTTTTTTTAAGTAATTTTAAACGCATTGACACCAGAAAGAAATCGACCCAGTTTGATATTCTTCCATCAATAAGTTTTCACAGCCACAAAACAAAATGAAAAATCGACTTTAATGCAAATGAAATCCCCACCTTCCGCGAAAGGCTCTATCTAGAGCTAGACACAACATTCGTCCCTGGCAGACAACACGTACAACGTACATACATACCTATATCACCCTACAGGCTGCGCACCATCAATATATCCACTAGGTATATTCTACGATATTGGCGGCAGTCGATCTTCATTTGCACACATTATAGTCCCAGCCCCTTGGTTAGGACTTTAATTTTGAATTTATCGGCTTGTTTATATTCTACCAGCAGCCTCCTGCTCCTATACGTCAAACAACCCTTGGTGTTTTGTGTAAGTTGAACTCCGCATGTAATAACCTTTTAGAACACAAGGATGTATTGTTTGAACATCGGGCGTAGAAAATAGAAAATATTTGCTTATCTCTCGCATAGGAATGGTGAAGGTGAGCCACGACGTGAAAACACAACACCTAAGAGAAGCCCCCTTTCGAACGTTCACCCACAGTGTTTAAGCAGGGCCAGGGTAAATGCGATGGAGTGTGTGGCGTGTAGTCGGAGGATTTGAAATTGCCTCAATATAGTCTCCCCACTGTAGGTACTGTATTGGTGTGAAAAATGATCCACTTTCGCGTGGTGTGGTGGTGCTTGGGGAATATACACTCTCATCTAGGTATACATCCGTCCTTTATGTCACATTTGAGTTTTTCCCTCTTGAATATTACCCCTGTGAGCGAGAGGAAGCGACAAAGAGGATGTGTTGCTATAAATATTACACACAGGTGAATAGGACGAGGTCGACAAGCGTTTAGTTTCACCTGCTCCTTTAATTAAAGTCACTTAAAATGGGATCCACTTAATTCCGTGTTTTTTTTTATTTCATTTTTCCACCATCTATTCCGCTTTTGAGGAGTACGCAATGGTTTGGAGAAATTCTAACTGTTGAAGGACACTTCACGCACTTGTTCCCTTGTGGGGTTTATTTTCATCATTTACGGTTGATGTGTGCGTGTGACAGGATGCGTAAAGTGTGCGCTTGAGAAAGACGCTCTGACAAAACGGGTGTAGCTGTAGACGGTAGGGGTTCACTATTATTTTACTCGGATTCCCTGTGTTAGATTGTTGCAATTAAATTTTTATCGCATTCCCGATTCAGTGAACGAAATAAGTGAAATTTCCGAAGCATAATTTTTTTTGATGAAATGATGTGAGAAATGTACAATGTCTGTACACCCGTGCGACTAGCTGCGCTACTTGAGGGAGTTGGGGAATTGAAATGTTGAAATTATAATGCCGGGGGGCTGACAGGCTTAGGCTTTTAATTTAAGTGGAAATTATGTCTTTCCATATCATTGGGCAGGTAGGTCAAGGAGAGTGCTGGTTGGAAAGCCTTTCAATTAGTGAATTAGTAATCGTCTATTCACAACGCACTCAGCGCATATTAGCAAAGTTGACTTTGTCAGATTGCTGCCGATTGTGAATGGCAAAAAAGCAACAATGCGAATAGCAATAGGCGGAAGACTTGTTGTAAGAACAGATGACCTTCAAAAATTGTTAGTCAATGAATCGTAGTTCTACTTCTCTTTTCGAAAGGTTGCTTTCATATCCTGGATTTGTTTTGGTATCCTTAAGCCATTCATTCCTACTTCGAACCACTTTAGTTGCTTTCCTCCCAACTGTGTAACAATTGACTTCTTTTGTATTATTTGTTCCCGCATTTCTTATTTTATCCCTTTCTTGCTACAACTCTAATAAGTTTTATCCCGGTGATTCTAAAAGGACTCGGGAGATCATAGAGAATTGATGGGACTTGACTCAGAAGAAAAAATACTTCGCAGACTTGTATAAATACCGTTCATAAAAAAAATCAATTGTCATCTTTGTACATAACTTTTAGTATACCCAAGTTGGCTTTAAGCTCTCCTGACATTTAAAAATTAAAACCTATTAGGAAATGATTTAAAAAAAAAAGTTTTGTATGTAAATTGGCCTGCTTAACACGAAAATTAAGTTTATTTTGCAAGCAAGCTATTATTACTACATTACAAAAATATCGATGGAAAAAATCTAAGAAAAAACAGCTTCCAAGATTTTTTTTTTAAAGTCGAGACTAAAAGTGTTTATTGCTAAGGCCCTATGTGTATTATAGATTTATAATTAATACAAATCGTTTAAATTTGTTCACATAACATTTTTTAAATTCGGATTTATTTGATAAACTTTCGTGGTCTCAGAATTTAATCAGAAGATTGACGCGAGTAAAACCCCTTGATTTTAAAGAGTTAGCCCAGGCCAAGATATTATGTAGGTAATATCCTCAAACAAAAAAGTTTCGAAACCCGACAAACGGCGGATTCTTCTTATGAATTTTTCCAATTATTTAAAAATAAATTTCCGATTAGTCGAACAACTAGGTGCAATCCCATTCGGGATGACGACAGTCAGTCCCTCCCGGGAGGTTTTTTAGAGGTTGTTCGAGTCCCTCACTATTGCAGAAGCATCCCTCTCGCGTACTTGCTCTGCAATAACTTTCGATGATTTTTCCTTCCAGCGAACTCCCAACAAAATAAAACAAAAAATAATAATTCGAAAATTTCTTTTTGAAATGATTTAAGCTGGTTTTTAGGTAGTTGCCTCTAATTGGTTATCAGCGGGTGTGATGTAATCATCATTAAATTATAAACATATTCAATACATTTTCTGCGGGAGCATTTCCTTGAAAAGCTCTGGCGATAATTTTTTGAGTCTTTGTTCCTGGCTTCCTGCTCGTCTTCAGAGGGTCTATTGGAAGAAGTGCAGCAGAAATCATATCTGGACAATGGATTAATAGATTATGTACAATTGGAGACATTTAATATCAAGTATTGAGAAATTTTGGTATGGAGAACTTTGATATGAAAAATGTGGGGGACTTCAACTTGTTCCTCCCGGTTCGTTCATGGAGGTTAAGCAATTCCATCCTTGTAAGAGAACCCAACACGAATGCGAACCTAAACAGAAATAAGAGTTTTAATAATTTGTTTGAATCTATGAACCAGATTTGTTGAACTAGTCGATTGGGAAAAAACTGAATGAAAAAAGCAGCACCAGTTTTTTTTTTTCAACTGTATACCTACACAAGATGTCAAGCCATATTAACAAAAAAAATTCTCAGTGTGGAAACACTCCCTTATAATTTCTCCGAAAATGTAATGTAGGGGAGACCGGGGCTAATTGTCTAAAAATTTACATTTTTTTCTTTTTCTCTTGAACTAAGCCTGATGTCAAACAGTTCAAATATCATTTAAAAAAAAAAGCATCCTTTAAACGAAGTTATTAAAATAATTAAAAATAACGTAAGCACAATGTTTTTGTAATTTTACTAGATCACCTCGATTGTGTCAACTAACCCCGATATTTGGTTGACCATCTGCCAAATAGCAAGATTTTTCAGAAACAGAAAATAACTCAAAATAAAAGACTTGTATGCACAACTAATACACTGTATTCCAAAAAACGCTCAAAGCGGCCGGAAAGAGTAGAATAAGAGAAAAGAAAAAAGTTACTTACGGTAGCAAAAAATCGTTTTTCCTTAACATTTATTGAATGACATGCACTCGCGACGAGATACAAAAGTAGACTTAAGGTATATTTAATGTAAAAACAGGAATGGACATACAATTCATCTCTTCTCTTTAAAGTAAATAGCAGCGAGTCAACTTGTCCCTGAAGCCAACTAGCCCCGGTCTCACCTATATATTAAAAAGATCGTAAAAAATATTTTTAATATACGTAAGACTAAATTGAAAATGTAAGTACACACTCAAAGCTATCGATTCCAGTTTAGTTTTTAGCTTTCATGTGATTAAAAAAGATATTACAGCTACAAGAGCACACTCCTTTGTAAAGAAGTAAAAAATAAAACGGTTTTCGCAAATGATGTATTAAACGGAAAAATAACTTTGTATAGGTACTCATTACTCTCAATTCATTTTTTGAATTTATTCCGCCTCCGTCATAAGCCACCCCAATGTGCGCAGGTCAAAAACAGCCCTAAATCTGAGGGGAAAACCACCAAACTGGCAATCCGGTTGTGAGGCCATCTGCAACTAAAGGTATGTTATGCTATACACCCGACCCCAGTGTCTAGACGGTACACAAGGATAAAATAATAAACATACATAGCTATCTGTGAAGGTTTTATGCTTTCGGGACAGCTTTGCGACGACGACGTATGTATGGGAATAGGACATTTGTGGGGCATGAGCTGTTGGACGGTGAATAATAAAGCAATATTTTAAGAATTAATTATCCTGTAGTTTTAATTAAGCTATAATAGGTACCTTTTTCTACCAAACACACTAAACCAATGACCGTTGACACAGATCAGTTCGTGTCTCATGTAAGTCTTCCAACAAAAAGGCGTCACTAAACCTAATATTTCATTTACCAGCACGAAACTTCTTATGTAGTAAACAACAACAATCGCTTTATGAATGTCAACTGGTCAACTGGAAGTCACTACCGCACGTCTGAAATTTCACCAACCTAGGATTGAGCACCGGCTACCGTCAAAACCCTATTAGACGACAAACGAAACCAAACTCATGAGGCTATAAAAATTAAATCACCACATTTAATCGCTTACAATTTGCATGCCCCCACCAAATGTCCCTGCACGACATTTATATTCCATTTAAAAATTAATGTAAGCTAAGAATTTAATTAAAATTTTAATTAGTTACCACATGAATACCTTTAACATTAAATATAAATTATAACGCATTAATTAAAACGAAAAAAAAAAAAAATAATTAAAACTGACTTGCTCTTAATTTTTTGTTCTTTATGGATTTTTTTTTTTATTGAAACCAACCATGAATCCACCCAAACCTTCATCATCGTCACCGCACCAACCGTCAGCCATCACCCCATTTTGTAGAACAGAATACAAATGATGGCGGGGGCTGGCTCACAATGCCATCCTGAGAGTTCTTTGAAATGGAAATATGCTTGTTTAAACATTCGACAGACATGCGACACATAACGCTTGACATAATTTAATAAAGGACATGTAGACATGCTCGAGTTGTATACATATTTGCATAGACAGATCCACTCGCGTATGTGCTATACTCTGTAATATGGGCAGAGAGGACGACACATATTTTTATATTCAAGGCGAAGGATCTTGGTTGTATACTTTTGTGTTTCCCTTGCCCGACATAATTCCACAGCATGTTGTCAAGTTTAATTCCATGCGAAACGACAAATGAAATATGGTCCTTGACAGTTTGTTGACGGAATTTCAAGATGGTATTGCCTTTGCCAAGGAAAGAGGATAATGTTCGCATTTGACTGTATACGATTGTAGATGGTTTTCACATCACACGCGATCCAAACAAGGATTTTAAACGTGTCGAAGCACATTGTGGGTATATCTACGCGTCTATAGATTAGCTCAATCAATCTCGCTATACAATCGCTGGCTGTCAGGTTTGTTTTTCATACTCTAATCGAATATAAACAAAAAGATACAACACGAAGTTGGCGCACATAAATAATAAGCGATAAGGGAAATTTGATTGCAAAACGAAAAAGTGAGCTTACATTTTTATTTATATCGATTGGTTTAGGTATTGGATGGATCAATCTTGAAGATAACACTTGATAAAGAACTAGAGGCGAAAGCACTTTGGTTTAATTTACACTTTATTGTTTTTATCTTAAATACGAATTAACGATGAAGTTCGCTTTGGAGAGCAATCAAATAAATGCCGGCTTGTACCAGTAGGTGTTTGCGTTCGATGAGTAACAGCGCACTACTAACTCAGAAATCTGTGAATGAAGCGGTTCTATTGTCTGCGTCAGTACTGAGTACTCTTATCTACAGTACATAGGTACATGGCCGCAGCCATGTATGAAAGTGCTGATTAGAAATGTTTTGGGGAGCACATTTTGTATAGCCTCTGCTTTGGGAATCACCTTCAGCGTTAGGGCGCGTAAGAAAATTGTAGCGTGGTTTTAAAAACATTATAGCATATGGTAATTAGGTAAGAGTATGTTATATGCATGTGTGACTAGGAAGCAATGGGTAGTACATTTTTGCACTAAAGTTGGGTGCTCTTTAGTTGTGATTAGCTTAAAATATAATATAGGAAGCCACCTGCCACCCGTATTAACAATAAGCCTCGACAGCTGAGTGAGAAATTGCTGGCAAAGGGGCCCTACCCAAATTTATAAAAATCCCATTATAGACACATACACATGGACATAAGTCCACGAGACATAAACCCATTATGGACTCATTTCCCACTGAAGTGAGACGGAATTATGTCCTACCGACGTGCTATTTGGGACATAAGTCCATACAGAAAAACATTTATGGAATTATGTCTCTTGTATGATGTTTGTTTTTTAGGAAAAGCTGTACCTGTTTCTTGTGGTCGCAGTGGCTTAGTGGTTAGTGTGTTGGAGGACTACTAAGCGAGGGGTCCAGGTTCGAATCCCGCAAAAACCCAAATTCCAACTCAGGGTTTTTTTTCACTGCGCCACCTCTCGCGAACGTCTGACAAACATCCGAGAGTATAACTGTCATGAAGGAGCTTCTCAATCGGCCCGTTTGGAACCGGCATAAAATTGTAGATCCCTTCCATTCGTTCCAAAAATTAAAAACTCACACAAAACGAATGGTTGCGAGAAGCTAGGCCCTGGGTCCCTACTGACCTGTTGCGCCAACTATTATTATTATTGTACCTGTTTCTTATAAGTGAAATTGAATTATCAGTATAGATCTGCCAGGCTCTTAAGTCTCCAGCGGTGCCCATTGTAGTCTGGCCGATGGTTCGTTGGACTATTTTTTTTCTTTACATAGATAATAGACCAAACTTTAAAAAAAAAGGTAATCAAACCAAAATATTATTATGGGCGATCGTAAGTTTTTTACTTTTCTTTTCTAAGATTTTCTGAAGCTAAAACAAAAAGTTATTTGACAATATAAATAGAAAATAATCTACCTATATACATTATATAAAAATGGTGTGAAAAATGAATAGTAATTTTCACTACTGACTCCGAAAACGGTGTAGTAATTGAGAGTAGTCATCTTCTCTCTAAACTTGACAATCATCACCCTCCCTTATTCTTATCTTTTATGTATGACAACGCAAATTTTAAGATCGACCCCTTGACGCACCGCAAATTTAACTTCCGCAAAGCTAATTTCGACAAACTTTCCGATCTTATCGGAAATGCCCATTTTGACTTTATCAACGACAAGACGGTTGATGTTAATGTTGCTACCACCACATTCTACTTACAAATGCATGAATGTTTCCTTAAATCTGTTCCTGTCACATCCCAAAAAAATATTACCTCTTCTCCACCCTGGTATAACCGTGAACTGCGTTCTCTTCGGAACAAACGAAACAAACTTTGGCAAACATACCTCAGATGCAGATCTGCGTCTAATCTTTCAAGTTATCTGATAGTTTATAACAACTTTTCCGCTATGTGCGAACGTCTTTACTCCGAATACCTTGTCCGTATACAGCATGACCTTATTGCTAACCCCAAATGCTTCTTTCAATTCATTAACTCCAAAAGGAAATCGGATGGGTATCCTTCTACCTTAAAACTCGATAATTATTCGTCTGCCGATTCTAAAATAATCTCCAACCTTTTCGCTGACTTCTTCAGTCAGGCATTTGTGTATGACGACGTCGAACCCGACCCTAACTTTTTCAGTTACATGGATGGCCTTGCTCAAACCTCTTTCACATACATGAATCTAAGCTTATCTTCAGTTGTTGAAAAAATCAACCTTCTCAAGGACGACTACTCCTCCGGTCCAGATGGTCTCCCTGCCATAGTTTTAAAGAAATGTGGTAATAAACTAGCACTGCCCCTTTATGCTCTCTTCCAGCTTTCAATTTCACAAGGTGTTTTTCCCAAATTGTGGAAGGACTCATTTATCATTCCCATCCACAAAAAGGGCTGCAAAAGTGATATCTCTAACTATAGACCCATTGCTAAGCTCTCTTCTATACCTAAACTTTTTGAGAGCATAGTATACGATTCAATGTTCTTCCATTGTAAATCAATTCTCTCCTTTAAGCAACATGGGATTTTTAAAGGTAGATCCACAACCACAAACCTAACGAATTTTGTCTCTAACACACTTTGTGCCCTGGAAGATGGTAAGGAAGTGGACGTTGTAGCAACCGATTTCAGCAAAGCATTCGACAAGATCTCTCACAAAGTCATACTTTTCAAACTAAAAGCAATCGGTTTTCCACCGCGGTTTACGTCATGGATTAAGTCTTATTTAGAAGATCGCCAGTATAGTGTCCTTTTTAGATCTTCCGTCTCTAAACCTATCTTAGCGTCCTCTGGTGTACCACAGGGTAGTCATCTCGGACCCTTAATTTTTAACTTGACAATAAATGATGTAGTACGTGTCATTTTACTCTCTGACCTAGAGATTTACGCAGATGATATGAGATTCTCCAAACAAATATCTTGCATCGCTGACTCTCTCTCACTACAATCTGACCTTAACCACTTCTACACCTGGTGTCAACAGAATCGTTTAGAACTTAACGTGAAAAAATGTCAAGCTATTAGTTTCTCCCGCAAACGCCATCCCCTGAATCAAAGGTCTTATTTCATCAACAATGAGTCTGTCTCCGCTGTTTCGTCTATTCGTGATCTCGGCATTATCTGTGACACCCAACTTAACTTTCGTTCTCACATCGACAACATTATTAGCAGAGCTAACTCTGCACTCGGCTTCGTTAAACGTTGGTCGTCGAAGGAGTTCTGTAACCCCTATGTCACTAAATCCCTTTATATGACGTTTGTGAGACCACTTCTTGAATATGCCAGCCAAGTCTGGTCTCCTTACCACCAAGTACATATTTTGAGAATCGAAGCTGTCCAGCGTAGATTCATTCGTTTCGCTTTACGTGGGCTTGACTGGGATGACCCTCACGATCTACCTCCATATGAGAATCGACTGAAGTTGCTCAATCTACAGGCTCTTAGGACTCGTCGCGATATCGCTGATATTATTTTTATTCATCAGTTACTATCGGGGCAAACAGATTCCCCTCATCTATTGCATCAGATCTCATTAAACACTAATCCTCGTCGTTTACGTTCAATTCCCCTTTTCCGCCTTCCCCATCACCGTACTGACTATGGCCAACACGAGCCCTTAACAAGAATGCTTTGCAAAGCAAATATGTTTCCCAACTTATTTGACTTAAACTGCACCAAAGCAACTCTTAAAAAGGCGCTCCACAATTTACTTTAACCATTCTCATTTCCTTCTTACTAATGAGTGTTTTCATTTATAAATATGTTATGTTTGCAATTCAATATTTTTATAATTTGTTATTAGTCTTAAGTTTACTCGTTTGTCTGTTTTTTTTGTTTTTTTTTTTATATATACGCTTGTATTAAGCAATAAATAAATAAATAAATAAATTCATCAATAGAGAACGGCTTGACCGATTTGGCTTAATTTTTTGTTCAGTTCGTAATTTTCAGGAGAAGGTTCTTATGAAAGAACATTTTGGGAAAACCCTTCGGAGAAGTCGGGTAATTTAATAATCGAAAATGGATTTTTTGTACGTAAAATGTTGAAAAAAAGTTGTGCAATTGTTTAGTGGAAAACTCGGAAAATTCTGGAAAAACGCAAAAGATTTGAATTTTCCGACAAATTTTTTTGCATTTTATCGCATGATTGGATGTAAAGGTGGAAAGTTCGTTATAAAGCTTGGAAAATTACGTCCATAAATATTTATAGAAGCTCCTCGACTCAACGAAGCAAAATATATACAGGGGAAGTCGACCAGTCGCTTATAACGTCCACTTTCCTATCATTTGGTAAGTTTCATTATATTTTAAGCTATTCTACCGTCGGATATAACGTCGTCGTATATAACGACACGTCTGATATAACGACCAATTTTGGGCAAAATACCAATTATTGTCGTCGGTTACAACAACAGAATGAGAGAAAATGAAAAAAAAAAAACCCACGTGTATCTGAATATTGCTTGTTAATTCTTGTAATTTTACAAAGGAGCAGGTTTGTTGGGTCTTGTCGCCGACGATCAGTCTACATTGTGCAACTGTGTCCCTATACATTATGTTTCTGTTGAATATTATGGCAGTTTATCTGTTTAACGCGTCTTCAGTAAAAAGGTTTGCATTTTTTGTTTTATTTTGCAGCCAAGTTAGGTATGAGTTGTGCAAAACGGATGAATTTTTCTGTAGAGGAAAAGGCAGCAATTATCTTCCGTTTTGGAGGCAGGTGAAAAAAATAGTGTAATTGCACAGGAGTTTGGTGTTTCGCACTAAACCGTATCCGCAATATGGAAAAATCGTGAAAAAAGAACCAAAAATTGTTTTTTTTTCAAAACTCTTAAACAAAATAAAAATGTATGTGAATCAATTTAATTTAAAAAAAAAAATAAATTGCTTTCGTTCCTAAATGTTTTCTTTTTAAGGTTCCGTACCCAAAGGGAAAAAACGTAACCTTATTAGTTTCGCTCGGATGTCTCTCCGTCTGTCTGTCTGTCTGTCTGTCTGTCTGTCTGTCTGTCCGAACCCACTAAGCCAATTTTGTTACCAGGTCTATCTCAAGAACCGATTGACATAGGAGGCTAAAATTTACACACAACATCCGGTATAACATCTAGTTAAACGACAAATAGGTACCAATGGAAGGAATACATCGATTGGTTTTGGATTAATTAGTAATCTGGTGAAAAAAATATTTTCATTCGCCCAAAAAACGGTTTATTTCTTGATTCACAAAAAAATACATAAATTCCTTTTTTGTAGATCATGTTCTTATCTATATATGTGCTGAATACTGTTTTGCCGAAAAGTTTATAGTTTACAAGATATTTCCAAAAAAAATAATTTTACCATGTAAAAAACGTTGCTCTCATAAGTTTTAATCTCTACTACGCAGTTGTGCACAATTGACCCCATCAAAGACAGAAGAGAGTCACCAGGGTTCCCGCTTGCTAATTTCGTTGGGGAGTATAATAAATTTTTTTGGGGAGTACAGAACGAAATAAAAGTAATATATTTTTTGTCAATAGTTTTCAATTGGGACAGGTCGCATACAGAATGGAAAATTGGCGTGGGTTGGGTACTAGGTAATAATTAGAAAATGAGTTTCATGTGCGAGTAATTTTTGAGAGAAAAAATATTAAGTAATTAAATTAAACTAAACTGTGATGAATTCATGAAGAGGGGAAAGATTGAATGATATTATAGATTTCAAATAATATCTGATGTGTTGAACTTTAGCCAAATACGGAACCTTCGGTCTGCGAGTGACACTCGCACTTGGCCGGTTTTTTTTTATATTTTTCCTGGATATTTTTACTCCGTCGGTCCCTTCACCGTCGTTTATAACCGACTTCTACTAGTTTCCAGTAGCAGGCTGGGTACCGCTAGTTTTAAATAGAAATCAAATTTTCCGAAGCTAAAACAAAAATTTGAGTAAATTAATTAACTTTTAGCCCGAGAAATTTTGAAATACCCGTACATAATGATCATCATACAATTTGTCGAAGCTAAGTTATCTTACAACACGTAAACTTTTAAGTTTTGAATGTAAGGTCGCGCAGGATTTCGCAATACTTGGTGGTAACGTCGAGAGCGTTCCTTAAATTAGTATGTTTGACCATTATTTCTCTTGAAATTACCTCCAAAAGGCACCCTATTGCAATGCAAGGTTTGGCCCTAATAGCTATGCGACTGGTCAAAAACAGTGAGACAAAAACAAGTCATACGACTAGTAAGCGAAAATGTCCTGAAAATGCATACAAGCATTATTTTTAAGGACACCGACATCATTTAACTACTCAAGTAGAAATAGCTATCCACATGTGTTCATGTTGGTGCAAAATTAACCAAATTCAAGAGCAAAACTCCAAGCGAATTGACTTCTCCATCTGTGAAACCGACAGACCCAAAGGACAATGCGCGGGAACCTTTGACGAACGCAACCAGGAGATTATTCAAGAAAATGTTCATATATCTGTCCTTGCGAATATCTTAACAGCACGCCCTGAATGAGACACAGGAATTCCTGTTAGTAAGCCGAACACAGCAGAAAAGACGCTACAAATCGGAAGCTATGACAATGACAACCCCATTAGCGCACCAGTGACTATTGCAATAAATATAAGATGCAAAATATGAAAAGTAACGATGTTGGAAATTATGTCTTTTTTACTCCTATACACATTTGTACCATTTCGAAATCTGCCATAGCTTAGCGATCAGACTAGCGTTTTCAAAGTTAAGTCACTTATTTGAGTTATTTATTGCTTCAGCCAGAAGCAACCTTTCCTTTTTAAACCTCGAACATTGACTAGCAGTTTGATTAATAAGAAATCCTACAATAACAGCAAATTTTAAACACCTCTAGCTCACAAAATGCTATAGTCGCTGATCTATTCCATACCTACCACTAGCCACTAACATCGTGTTCCCATATTTTCCGAAATGTTACATCTACCCTGAGAGACGTACATCCACTTGAATTCAACGAGGACATCACTTTTTGAAACCATTTTCTCGATTCCTGGAGAAAGCTACAACTTGGGATACTAACGACATAGGGATCTCAAAGCCGAAGACGGCCTCCTAGTTCAGTTTTTCGGAGAAAATTATTAAAAAGGAAATTATGAAGCTAAAATTATTTCGCATAACAATGTATTGATCGCATCAATTCTAGCTAAATGAGAGAGCTCTACACCAGCGGTTCCAAAACTGGGAAATGCTGCTCTGCAACAATCGAAAATGACAGTTGTATTTGAATATTTGAAAATTAAATCAACTATCCAATACTTTTCGTTTTTAACTGAAACTTTCGTGTATTGGGTGGGGTATTTTTAGCATGACTATGAAAATGAGGTATTTAATAATCAGTTGTGTTCGCCAAGTGGTAGAAATTATACCATTAAAGTAACCAGAGTTATACACACTATATTGGAAAACAAATTGCACACATCATTACATCTCTGCACAATCTTCTTAACAAAAAAAGATATAAAGCGAATTATGTTGTGTTGAAGGCAGTGATGGCGGTTCTTATAACTATTTATTTTTATAAGAACACAATTATGCCTTCGCTATATATTCCTGAGGAATCCTTACGTTGAGCGTGCACGAACCCATATACAAACAGAGAACAGACAGACATTACTATTTGTTTAGCTACGTCAAAGGCGCAATATAATGGATTGCCAAGTTTCATTCATTCATTCGTATTATCAGAATGTCTAGAAAAGACTCTTCGCGCAATCGCTTAATGTCCTTAATTTTTAACTTCAAAGGAACTTCTCCGTACGAGCACTTCTGCTACTGCTATAAGATCAAAAGTTATTCCGCTGTAGTTATTTCACTTTGAACTCGTCGATGGCCCCGATAAAATTCATTGCTTTTGCATTTTACCATCACGTATCCGTATCCGTGCTGTACGTAGCAAGTAAGGAGAATCGTAAAATCCTAAAGTTGAAGTTAACACACATACGGGTAAGTATATTATTTCAAGCCCTCACTCGTATAGCAAATCAACCGTCTGCTTTGCTATTCACAAAGTGTATAGTATTGCTGTTATTTGGGATATCACAAATTCACAGCAATCCTGACGGGATGACACACATGCCACACCAAGGAGATGTGCCCCTAAAATAATGCCAAAGGTCCCCCGGAAAAGAAAATCGACAAATAAATGCCTAATCGAAATAAATCAGAAAGCAATATTATGGCTTTCATCTTCGTCGTCCTTCGTGTGTCTGCTGTGTGATAATATTTCAAGTCCTGTTTACATATGCGTGTTCTCGTTTTATAAATAATTCAATGTGGATAGAGTATATGTGCACACTTACAAAGCTTCCTGATTTATTTCCTTCTCTGCTTAGTGACAGTAATCAGCTTCATCATTCTTGGCATGTGTCTGTAAGAAAATAAGAATAAAAAAAAAATATAAAAATATCTCACAATGTATAGTATTAAAAAGAAAAAGCATATAGCAGACAAACACTTAGGGCAGGCACTGACAAGGGTTCAGCATCATTGAAATCGAAGGACTATAAATAAGACGCCAAATTTAATGCAAGAAAATATTAACAATCTCGAATTTCATTTAATTTTTATTTTTTTGTTTCTTATGATCGATTGCCTTGCAGGAGAGCCGGAATCAGAGTGTATGCTTGAAATCAGAAATGCGCTTAAAGTTTACCTAATTCTATGTTTTTCCATCCTTCATTTGGTTTCGTCCTCGCTGAACAAGAAGAATGAACCAATCAATCAAGAAACTGACACAGACTCGACGAAAAATACCCCGAAAAACATCCACAAAAACCATGGGGGCGAAGGAAAGATGGATTCTTTACGAACAAATTTTAGAGAATGAAAAAGAAGTATTCAAGTCCAAGTGAGGAAAAACTTTGAGCCACAAAGGAAATAACACCAGAAACACACAAAATGGTATAGAGACAGCGCAATGACGATGAGATATAAGACTGAAATGATTGAGATGCAAAGATCCTGAAGGACTGCAATCATTTGTGTGAGCCCGCACATGTTTTGCCAGCATAAATTTGTTGCATCGAGAAACAGCAACAAGGGAATTCCACACTGATACGAGTATGTCTGTGCAGAGTGTCCTTTTTGATGGAAAAGGGAAGACTCTCTATTTTCACTGTAACGATTTTTTGTTGCGTGGGAGGGAAAAGGGAATATAGATGTGGGATTTGAAAGATTCGCCAGCATTAAGCATGTCTCGCAGTTTTAGTTTATTTTGATTTTTTTTTATTCAAGGGAGGATATGCATCCTGTTGCTTCGCTGGGAATAGCTTTGTGTTTGATGTCTCATTTTTCTACTGACTTTTCAGTCAGTTGGATTCATTTCGAGTAGGAAAACGAAACAAATTGCACTGTTGTCGAGGGATTACCCATGCATAAGCAGGAGTAGTGTGAATAATGAAGATAGTTTGTAATGAAGACCAGACTTTTTAATACTCTTCTTCACCAAAGCTATGGGATAACAAAATATTTAGCAAAGCGTTTTCAGATGAGTATAGTTTTAGAGCTGTAATTTGTCCTTGTTGGGTAACGAGTTGTCTGTTAAATGGAGGAACCGCCTCTGTTTTAAGGGGTGCGGTTCTGTAAGCTGAAAGCGTTCAATCGTGTTCGTTTAGATGGACGTTTTTATCATGTGGCTTTGAAAACGAAAGGTGGTTTCTCTGCCTCTTTGGTGAAACTCATTTATTTTGATGGAAAAGGGAAGCAACGACAGCTTTTGGTTTCTTTAACTATTTTTACATTATAAAGAAAGATTCAAGGAGCAGTAACGATTTGCAATGCATAATAGGCATTTGTCTTCAATATGGCGGTGTAGCTTTACCAACTCTATTTGGAATGGTACAGAGTAACCAATAAATGTGAACATAACGTTTGTGATAAAATATCATTCATTTCGGTTTGGAAAGAAAAGTAAAATAAAACACACACAGCGATACATTTTTGATGAAAATTTTATTTCACTCTAAGGATTGGACTTTGCCTTAAGTGTGAAAAACAATATTACTCAAATGGCCGCCTCGGGAGGATTCACAATATGCAATTATTTTGAGGTAATTTTTAACCAGTTTTTGGCACATTTTGTGCGGTATCTCGGCCATAACTTGAGTAATGATAGTTAATGCATCTAGAGTTCGGGGATTATTCGCGAAAGCACGATCTTTTGCGTAACCCCACAGAAAAAAATCTGACGGTGCGAAATCGCAAGATCTTGGTTGCCAATTGACATTGCCAAAACGTGAAATTACGCGACCACGAAACTTTTCATAAACTTTTAAATAAAGTCATAATTGGACGTGTTGTGTGGCTTGTTGTCCCGTCTTGTTGGAACCACATATCGTCCAAGGCATGATCTTCAATCGCTGACCAAAAAAAAAATCGTTCGACCATGTCGCTCCGAATGATGCATGATGCCAAGAAACACGGACTTATGACACCTGCCGACCATTACGTGCATTACGATGATGCACAGGCCTTACGATATCAGTTGCGCTTCCACTCTCTTCAAATTTCTTCACAATTGAAGATTGCTTGTAAATATGAAGACCATAATAATCGCTCAATGCGGAAAAAATTGCCTGCGTTTGAATCACTACCTTTGTAGTAAGTTTCAATAATTTTAACGCGTTGTTCGATTGTTAACCGATCCGTTATCGTAAATCGCAAACAGTCTTCTAATATTATGACACTTCAGATGACAGCTGAGTTTGATAGGTGTCAAATGCCAGCGCCACTTACTTGAAATCCCGAAATGAATGACCCTGTATATTGAAGCAAGTTAATTTAAAAATTTCAAGGTCGTCTTTGAGTGAAATTGTGACGTCGGTTCCTTTGCATGGTGAATCGCTTAAGGAAAAGAGGAAGTCGATCGATTTAATTTGAGGGAAATCGAAGGTTGCCGTGACCAAAAAGCGGTTTCATAGAAAAGCTAGACAACTATAGCTGCCATCGATTTTGGTGGTCTGCAAGTATGGAGGTGATGTTTTGATGGGCAAATTTCTTTAAATTACCCCCAAAGTTGTGGGATAGAAACAATGACCAAGGCCCTGAGTATATCAGATCAGTTTATGTAATGGATATCCTATCCAAAACCCAGTGCTTATATGCCTTATTTCCCACTGATGCAAACCCTCGAAAAGTCTCTCAAAGGTATGGACAGTATAGCATTCATCGTCAAAGATCACAATTGTCCATGACCTTGATAACTGCTCCTGGTTTTGTTTCTGTTTCGCGAATTGCTCAGACGTTCGTTTGTTCGCCTATATGGTATCGTCTAAGTAATTCGTGAAACAATGACTTAATTGGTTTCTGATGCATTGTTGGGATAGCGTCCATATTTCAGGGCTACCCACAAAAAAAAAAAAAAGCCAACCGGAGTCAAATCACTGCTCTAAAGTCATTTCATTTCATTTTATATTGCAAAGTTGGCGAACAATTTTGGAATAAGTTTGCAGTACTTTTCAAGCGTAATTGATTCATTTTCTTCAGTGGAGAAATTTTATACTAAATAAAAGATAAAGCGAGGGAAAGAGCTGTCAGTATTTAAATAACATTTCAGTTAATAAAAAAATCTGTATTTGGACCACAAACAAACAGTCGTCTGTCTACCGCGTCAATCAAACTCCCTCGATTGAATTTATCAATTTTGAGGTGTTCCTAGTTAAGGAAGACTACGAGGATAAAATGTACGACAGACTTTTATTCTGTGAGCTTAGCTTTATGGTGCCGAGTGCTGCGGTAGAAAGGGTGACCTGGTAAAAAATTCGTGGACTTATTTTCGTTCTTTTCATGAAGAAGATTAATTGCGAATTTTTAACCGGAAACTATGGACCGTACTGCAGTGTAGTTAAAATAACCTCATTAATCGAATGAACTATAAATCTCCAACCAAGCCCAGCCCTATCAAGCTCAAAGCGATATCTGTCTATTTCTAGTTTTTGTACAAATGATTGCGGTTTTTAATTTGGAGGTGGAGCTTGTTGATTATTTCCAGCATTTGCTTCAATCGTTTAAACCAAGCTGAGACAAACGAATCAGGTTTACAAAGAGTTCCAGCAAAGACAAAATTAGTTAGATGTAGATGTAGATGTGCTGCCCATATAGTGAAGGGATATATATTCGTGTTGTTGCCTAGTAAAAAACGATTCATTCGAACAACTCTTGGAAATGAAATATAGCATGCTCTCTTTGCTAAGAAAAAACGCCCTCGCCCTCCAGGCCATACAGATATGCGAAGACTGCTATAGTCCGTTCAAACTCAAATACCTCTGCCAATGTCAAATATCCAAGAAAGATTCCTTCAATTTGGCTCGAAAATCAAGAAAGGCCTTGGGTCCTACCTATTCTCTTGTAACCAGATTTCTACTTCAATTCTTGTCCATACCTACTTAAGGTTTACAAATTACTAGATTAGTACTGCTTTCAATCGTCGGTAGATGTCGCTTGATAACACATTTCCCTCAAGCTCAATCGCAGCTCAACTCATGCTATCTGCCTTGATTTTCCATTCTGATTAACTTTCTGGTTTTTGTAGTTTTTTAGAGACAAAACCTTGACAGGTCGGTCGTTAATATACCAAATCGGCCACTTAGGTTGCTGGGGATCGATACCTGATGTTACTACCACCCCGCAATAACTTGTAATAACCGAAAATGTCACAACTATTTGGTTGCCTCCTCGCAGCACTACCGCACTCTAAACTATCCTCTAAAAGTACAAAATAAAGCATGGTAAGCAAAACTTTGTAGCCATTCCCACTACCAAAGTACGTGATCAATTTAAACAAAAAATTCTTCTAATTTATAATTTTTTTAAGCCGTTTCGAAGTACATCCTTTGATTAAGGGATAATCAAAGTTTTGAATTCGCCACCACTACCATGCTGCGACTCCGAGTTGGTAAGCTAACTCATGCGAAGTGGGTCCCCAAACGTGGTGTTGCAAACAAATTGCAAAAGTTCTTCACTCACGCCTACTGCGTCATAATGGATAAACGACGCAAACAACAACAAAAACAATGATAACAATAACCGCTCACTTAAATTCTCTGAATCACCTGCTCCCAGAGCGGGAATAATTGCTGGGCCCTCCTGTTTCATAAATTTAATTAAATTGCAGAAATTTTATTACGCCAATGGGAAAACTACCAACGTGACCGGGAACAGGAGAGTTGGCTATGGCGGGGGATTGTACGAGTAAAAGTGTCGCTCTAATTATGTGTACCAAAAAAAAAAAAATAACCTAACTCCTAAAAGTAGGGGATGGAAATAAAAATAAAAGGATTTGTCACAGCCCTGATCTACCTTCAGGCGATGGAACTGCAAGGACGAAATAGCGACATCGGATTTGTGGTTGAAACAGTTGAGGACACACACAACAGTAATTTGGTTTAAGTGATTATTTGGTGAGTGGCCGAAGTGGGGATGGACGTGAGAAGGAATGAAAGAAGCGAACGCTTGAGGGAGGCTGGCATTTTGAAAAATCCTGTCTTCATTGTGTGCGCTCACACTCACACGTATTATGGAATTTGTCCCATGTTGATGACATCAGGAGTGGGTGTCGTGAGTTTTTCCATAACAACCTAATAAGGTTTTGGTTTTAGTGGGTGGGGTCCATTATGCGAAAATTAGAACATCAACGGCGATTTGAGGAAGTTTCGAATAACATTTTCGGATATGGAATGGAACAAGTTTTGGGCCGTAGATATTTTTATATCAGAAGGATTAGGTTAAAGCTGCGGTGACTGAAGGTTCCGTTTTATTATCTTGTTGATGGGGTTTTCAGTTGTCAGCGAGATTTCGGAACTTTTGTCTCAACTTTTACTATTAAAGGAAATATTGGACCGGGCAACCCAAGACCACAAAGTGTGCATGCGAATAAATAGCAAAACAAAGTAAATTTTACCATTTGCGTGTACCTACAGACCAATAATTCAGTCACTGAGTAGGAGGGGTTTTAGATAAGTTTCAGACTTTCCCGAATATTTCTCAGAGGACATTCAAATATTTCCCCGGGTAGATATCATCCATGCGAAGTCTAAATTTCTCCTTTTGTATGAAAATTCATTAAAAAAGCTTAGAATCTTACGTAGATATCTATCGGTGTAAGGATTTCGGTCTATCATGAACCTTACCTACTTGAAACCATAGTCAAGAGAACCAGGATCAAAAATCTATTTGAGTCGAAGAAAAAAACTTGTTCAAACAGATCAGAAACTACTGCTACGCTTGTCCTTCTAGATACATACTCAAATATCGTGTAAGATGTAAGAGCATCTGACTGAACAGAACTGGCTTTTTACTGGAAGCTTAAGCCTGACATTATTACTGAATGCACTGCCATATGAAATAAATATATGTTTAAGCCAGAAGTAAGTATATTCTTCTTTTTCCTGTGCTGTTTGTTTATCTCGATCAGGAGTGTCAAACTCACACTCCTTAAGTGTCATTATTTTGTCTCAAGCATGACAGCGGGCTATATTAAAATTGAAATTTACATTTATTATTATATATAAGTACCTAATAAGTACAATTCTTTATTTAAGAATAGGCTGAAATATTATTTTTATGATCCAGACATACACTAGGTAAATTGTTTTAACAAAATTATCTTTAGCTTGGGGTAAAGGTGTCAACAGTGGATCATTTTTTACTTCTTGCGCCGTTGAGCTCGCATTTTTAGTAGTAGGTATAGCTATTCATTTTTTTTCACAGCTTTTTCAATGTTTTATCCTCATTTCAATCATAAGAACTCGAAGCTTTATTTATGCTGAGATAATAAAATTTTTAAATTACCCTCCGCATGCGATCCCTTGTGTACCATGCACTCATTCACTGTGTACACCCATGGTACACAGTGAAACAGGGATATTTAAAATCAATTTATTCACTAAAAACACAAGTTTTTTTCATAACATATGTACGAAAATAAAAACTCTTCAAATATAATATAAAAATAAATAAAAAAAACTTAACAGTTGCTAAATATTATTGCTATAAGCTTCTATCGAACATCACTACTTGAAAAATTAACATGAAATGCAAAATTTTGAAGCATCGAAGGATTTACTGTGTAACCATTCCATTCACTGTGTACACTGCTCTCATTTCACAAAAACATGTTAATCGCTTTCTATATATAAAATTGTTGCAAGTGCGTTGTGACTTGTGACTTTATAACTCACGAACGGCTCAACCGATTTCAATGATTTTTGGTGTGTTTTATTCGTCTTGAATCAGGGATGGTTTATGAAAAAAGAAAAGTTGGAAAATCCTCAACAGGTGGCATTGAAGGCACACATTTTGCTTTTCATAGGGAAAAGCACTCTGAAAAAAAAAAAAAAAAAAATAATAAACTGGATAGAAATTGAGTAGTGACACTTCAAATACAAAAAAAAATATTTTATATTTTAAAAGCAATTGTTGTCAATTATTTTAATTATTTTCCAAGCTAATTTTTGTTGTCAACAATTTTGAGATTTTTTTTTTAATATTATAACCAATAAGTTTGTTTATGTTTACTATGTTACATTAAGTAACTTTTTGAAATGAAGTAGATACTTTTTTTATTTCATGGTTTTTGAATCCATCCATTTTTGCATGTTCAGGATCCTTGCATAAATATGTGTGAGTAAGTTGAAATGTAGGGGTGATTAAGATGACGTGGGCAATGATGACAGGTAACAGGAGTTGTGGAGTATTTTGAGTTTGCACGTAGGGGTTGTTACGAAAAATGAGCGATCCAGACCTGCATTATCCATGATGTCATAATTACAAACATGATTCATGGTATCAGTATTTTTATTTCACTAAAATTCGATCACATTTCGGTTACAAGTCATTCCCAAATACATTATACACACTGTTACTGTTACGGAAATTATGTCTGAAATGTAGGAACAGCGCTTACACTACAACCATCAAATTCTACTTGAGTTCTGGACCCGATAGGTGGTACCTACTTTGCAAAATATAAGCGGTATAGGAAAACGAATTGTGGCACCTCCCATTCAAAAATAAATTCAAGCGCTATTTCTAAAGTTGCATAATTAAAATTATAATGGACATTGTCCAAATAAAGCACTTTGCAAACCTATGCGGATTCCGCTTATTCAGAACGGCTTGCCATTGGTATTTAAGCGTCTACATAAAATAGCATGTTCATTGTGCATGCTCGAAATTATTACTTTCGTTCATCGCGGGGTCAGCTAGTAATTTATAAAATGTTTCACCAAAGTAGTCAAATCGAAAAGAATTGGTAATGATATATAACCAAAAGTACAAATAATATACTCAAATGAAGTTACAATACACACTTTTTGAATGAGATCAAAAATAAAACAGAAAAAAAATTACTTACCTATATGCAGAAAACACAAAAATACACGAGTATAGTAGGGTTGCCAGATTTTTTCCGAAGCTTAGCGGGACAATTGACAGAAATATTGAAAAACTCCGGGATTTCAAAATTTTATCCAGGACAAATTAAAAACTCAATAAATCAAAAAACTGTATAATTATTTCATTAACAAGTAAATAGTTAGTTGTTATTTTAATCAGTCCATATAATGACATTGTCATAACAAGCTTTTTTTAATGTTTATAAAAACAAGTATACATGTGTATTTTAAAAGAAAACAGACAGTCTATTCGTGACAATATTAATGTATCTATTAAATAAATAATAATATCTATCATTTTAAATATAAAAAATGAGAAAACAAAAACAGTCTTTCTGTGACTAAGTTTATGAACAATGAAATAAGAAAATAAGAAAATGAACAGTCTTTTCGTAACTTCGTGTATCAAAAATCTTGTTTTGATATTAAAATTATTTTGTATATTTAGTGGAACTCTTATTATATCCTTCGGCTTTAATTAAATCCGGTTGGCATTTATTTCGCACATCCGTCAATTTTAACACCATTTGCAAAAAAAACTCTCTCTGAAAAACAATTAGAACTTAAGATACTAAAGATAAATGAAATTAATTTGAAAATGTTGGGTATTTCCTCAATTGAGATACTTCCCAATATCTCATTCCATATCTCACTCATTTTGGCTACAATTACCTACATAT
This sequence comes from Cheilosia vernalis, assembly GCA_949126925.1. NCBI lineage: Eukaryota > Metazoa > Arthropoda > Insecta > Diptera > Syrphidae > Cheilosia > Cheilosia vernalis. Next base: position 86,742,810 of record OX421358.1, on the reverse strand, counting down.
TAAAAAAATTTCTAGGTGTAAGCACGCAGAGTTAAAAGAGACCCTTACATACCTATCTACTTCCAAAGTCCAATGTCACGGCTCCAAGATAACAAATTTGTAGTTGTTGTTATTTTGATAATATTATGCGAATTTAATGACAGCTGTCAGGTTGACAACATGACGTTCAACAAAATAAGGTGCGTTTGATTAAAATTTCAATGAAAACTCGTTAAGGTTGAACCACAATGCAGTAGTTGTTTTGCGAATATTAAAGAAATTTTTTCACTGAATATTTTTCTCTGAGTTTCATTGAAAAACCGGGAAATAAGCTGTCCCGGCGGGACAGTTGAATTTATGTTTGGAATCCGGGACGTCCCGGGTAAACCGGGACATCTGGCAACGCTAGAGTATAGCCACCTTCGACATCGCAATCGCGCAGTGTGAAAATGTGTTCTTATCTCTTTTTCAGATTTATTTTAAAATAAAAAGAGACGTTATGAGAGCAAGTGATTCACTGTGTAAACTGATTCACTTTTGACACCTTTACCCTACATGAAATACCTACTAATATTTTCTTGAGTATTAATTTTATTATAAATTTTTAATGACTGTCTCGAATTATTTTAAAATGAATACTATTCCTGAGCAGGTGTTAATGTTTTTAAATAGATATAAAAATGCAGATTTTGTTTCTACATTAAATTAGAAGATAATTGAACTGATGCAGCGGGCCGCAGCCCGCAGGTTATTGTCTCGACGGCCGGTCATGGCCCGCGGGTCGTATCTATGACATGCATGATTTAGATCTAGACTCTGGAATCGATTCTGAGTTTTGTACCTACATACTTATTCATACTTCATAAAACAAAATGCAATCAACTACACTATTGATATGAACGGGAAAGTTTCGTGCGACCCAGTCGTGCACTTTATTTTCTTTTATTACACCACCATTAAGTTATTCTTTTTTTTTTTTTGCTGTTTCACATGTATTCAGATATTGGAAATTTAAGAGAGGGTTTTATTTTAAAAATTTTGCTGGATTAAAAGGAAGCTAACAGTATAAAAAAGAAACCCTTTATAATAAATCCCAATTCGTAGACACGAACAAATCCGATCCTTTTCAGCGAACAAATAATAATCCCCTTTCAGCCACTAGCATTTATAATTCCCATCATTTGGAAATATAAACAAATAATCTCCATATATTTCCCATCGATTTTGTTAAGTATCAAATATTTTTGTTGGATGAATTTTTTATTTTCCAGTTAAAAATAAAACACCCTCGTCAGTCAATCACAGAACCACACAGCAACACAGAAACCTTCGAAACTTTCCGCCCAACAGGAAATAGACTTTTAATTGGTTTATGTGGACGTATATGTCGTGTCCTGTACCCCATATAACCTCTACACCAGTCATCCATCTATACTCTGTTGAATGTTCTCAATTATCTCAACAACACAATTTAAACTTTTCAAAGTTTACCCGCGAATGGATGTTTCTGAAAAGAGTTTTTCTTTTCTCTTCCTATCTTGTTTTATTTTTGACTTTTTGTGTTAATCTTGTTGCGAGGAACATTTGCGCTTATAAAACTCATTGTGGAGAGAACCCCTTTCGACAGATTTCAACGTGCCGTATTTAATTGAGAAACTCTTGCGCCAAGCCATCACTGGCACTTATGAGAATTTTCTTGCAAACTATACTATTCAAGTGGTGCTTATGCCTTTAACTCACTTTGGCAGCGGATTGCTATTGAAAAGTGTTTTTAAGTTTGATTTCGAGTTCGAGCTCGATAATTTCTTCGAATATCCGAATGGAATTTGTAAATGAAATCTAATTTTGCAAATAGATGCGATGGCCGCATGCAAAAGGGACGCACTGTTGGCCTTTTCCTTGCAGTTAGACTGGGGTGGTGGTGGTGGGTATTGTTGGGCTAATACCTAATACCCGTAAGCAGAAGCGGTACAAATATGGCAGGCAGAGTTAGGAGGAGGTTTATTTTGTTGCGAAAGTTTGGCAGAGTGGGGTATTAGTGCATGAACTTTTAGGCTCTGTGCTTGGACAAATTAGTCTTGCAGTGGCCAAATACCCGGAAGGGGTATTCAGTAATGAAAATGGATTAAATTCTTGGGTACCGAGGAAGTCGCCTTTGTGTGGCTTTTCCTCTTTGAAAGTTAAGGGATACACTACCATCCATGCGTGTATCTCTTGTGCTCTCGGGGGGTAGTAATTAAATTGGTTTTCGGTTACCAGTGGTAACATGGGGAATATTGCTTTACATTGGGGGTGCAGGAAGTGTTAAAGAAGACTCGGATCTATGGAACGATAAAGTTGTAAGTGCTGGGGCCACCTGTTGTGCTTAAGATGTATGGCATTAAATTGCACGGTACCTATTTCTAGTGGATTGTTCAAAATGGCTTAAGTGCTGGTTAGTGAAACTTTTTCCTGGTAAAAGGGCCTAGGGATTATCGTAAAGCCAGGAGTTCAGTTATTTATGTCAGGTTTTCAGGTTAACTTTTAATGTCAATTCGGAGACTTAAGAGGCCCATAGTCAGTACCCTGTTAAAAAACAGAGTGGCAAAAAAGAACAAACCAAAAAACACATCATTTACTTTCAATAATTTGGTAGCCGGAGAAAACCTGACTCCTATATAAAAGTGTGCGGTGGTTGCAAAATTCGGGCATAGAATTTGTGGCAGTGTTTCTTCCAAAACGTACAGTTTCATATAAGATGCCGTCGGACTTTATCCTCAATATATGTGGCAATTGAGCGCGACTGAAATAACGCAGTCTGCTGTGATTGTTCCAAGTATAAGGCGAATAAAAGAAGGAAAACCCTTTGTAAGACTCTCAGTTTCTTCTTTGTTTTTGTATTATTTTCCCTATAGATAAATAGTCCGGGTTGGGACCTTATGCTTTTATGCCGACGATTACGCTGCACTTTGTTTTATTAAATGCTCATTTCTGACCCCTGCTTTTGAAATACACAGGAGTAAAAAGTTGAGCTATCAATGAAGACAGTGGTCAACCTGGTATTTAACTACACTCTTGGACTCCCATAGCAGAACTGATAACTGCTCCTCAATGATGAGGAGTTTAGAGTCCAAATTTTATCAGACACAGAGTATAGGGAACAATCCTTTGTCTCTTTGTCCTTTTAATAGATTTTTCCTCGCTAGATAAATTGAAGTCATATAGCTTTGGTAGTGCAAAAGCAGGTTTCAGATCTCCTATTACTGAACTGAACGAGCCCAGTTTTAAACCCAAACCGTTTTGTTTCGTTCGTTTAAATAGCTTTTTGAGGGGGCATTGCATTAGTTCTTTGGTTTAAGCTTGTCACATTACCTCCCGTACGTATTATTTTAATGATAGATTAGGGTCTACTATACCTTACGGCCATATAATTCACTCACTTTAATCAGGGTTAAGGATTACAACCGAATTAAGAGGTGTCCTCGGTTCGATTCCCGAAAAAAAACCCAAAATACATCTTTAGGATTTTTTTTTTTCACTGCACCCTAGCGAACTTCTGACAAACGTCCGAGAGTAGTACTGTCATGAAAGACTTCTCAATAATGGATGTCAGTTTGTCCTCGGCATAGAATTGTAGATCCTTTCCGTTCGTTCCATAAATACAAAACTAAACAAACCAAACGGACCTGCCACTCCGACTTTTTTTTTTGTTGCAGGTTATGCGCTGTAGTGTGACTTTTAAAACGTCATACTTGGCAAAGTTGTGGTAAACTGGAAAGCCAACACTAGAGGCACAATTTTTTTAAAAAGTCGGCGTAACTATTTGTACCGGTTGATGGCTTTGACAGAAGAAAAACACGCAGAAAAAATGGCTTGATTTGCTGTAGGCATTTTTTCTAACAGAATGAAGGGAGTTATGTCCACAGTTATTCCAGGTACATGCCTTTTTTGTATTATAATATCCAATTGTAATGTAATGTAATAAAATGTAATTGTATATCTAATGCAGACCGTGAGACATTTTAATCTCACCTGCTTCCGCTAGACTGTGGGAACAGACGCTACGTCTGCTTTTCCTTATCTAAGAGTAATTGCATCTCTCACCTGAACACATTCCGATTAAATTTTTGTTTGTTTGTTTAGAATTTTAGATACTCAATAAAGCGCAATTGAAGTTTGGAAGTAAAATAGATCGGTCGTTTTGATTCTAAATTTTGCTGAAATCCGTCTGCCATAGATTGGGTTTAATCTAAATTAACAATAATTAGCTAAGCAAAGTTAGTTACAATATTTAATATATTATAGTAGATATAATATAATATAGAAGAACAAGTCTAGACCACTACGTAACAGAATTTTAAATAATAATCAGGCCTATTAGGCAAAATCTTTTATCCATTCATTCTGCTATTCTGTAATGAATTTCCATACAAAAGTTTGAGCTGTCAAAAATCTTTTACGGGCTCTAGAATTGGTATTCTGTTTGGAAAAATCTTTAACGAATTCTGATCAAAATCATAAGAGAACAAAAGATAGAATTTTGTGACTTTTTTATAAAAGATTGTTATTAAATAGGAAGTTTGGGATTGAAATGGATCTAATTATAATTCTTCGTCAACGAATTTCTTGCAAATGGAGACAAATAAAAATAATTGAGAAGCTCTTCCATGACAGTTATACTCTCGGATGTTTGTCAGACGTTCGCGAGAGGTGGCGCAGTGAAAAAACCCTGAGTTGGAAATTGGGTTTTTGCGGGATTCGAACCTGAACCCCTCGCTTAGTAGTCCAACACACTAACCACTAAGCCACTGCGCCTACAAAAAAGTATAGTAATTGAAAATAATGCCTACATTTATATTTTTCTTTAGCCGAAAACACAGACAACTTTTGCTGGAACTAAAATTTAACAATAGCCCATTTAATCTTTCTGATCTGCGTAATAATTCAAAACTTACTCTTTTCAGCCGGCATTTTTATGTTAACTTGCAAAAATTTGAACAGGTGCAAACTTACTATTTACAAAAAATAAAAACAAAGCTTATTGTTTTAAAAAGTTCGTTACAGATTTCAATTTTCGAAGTTTCATAACAGAGTTCCATAAAAGTTCGAAAACCGAAATGCCTACAATTTATAAAAGATCTTTTATGGTTGAAACCTTTCATGATTCATAACTGAAACTTGAAGTCGACCTTTCACAGACTTCAATTTGGCGAATTTTGCATTGGACGTGGACCTACACCAATAGGTATACCGTATACACAAAATCGAACTGACTGACCAGCTTAAAAGTAACGACCATTATAGACAACGCCGTTTGTTTGCTGACTGTGTTTTGGAGGTTTTGGAAGAGAGGCGCACTTTTGGATGTTTCGGATGATTGGTTATGTTATAGGAAAATTGTTGTACATATGGGACAACGCTAAATCACACGATGTTCAACAGGTGGCAATGCATCAACAAAAAATTGGACCACTCGTTGAAGACTGCAGCACGTTTAGAGATAGCATCTAAAGCTTCGGTTTCGCTCGTTTTAACTTTTATTTCAAAACTCTTACTGAAGCAACATATGCGAAGCAATACAATAAATAGGTATGACCGTTGATGCTATTTCAAAAACCGACCGCAAGTAGCATTCGTGCACATGCACAGAGTTGTATCATCAGATGTGTTTTCTAATTTGCTGTTATTAAAGTGAGCGATATGTTCATTTGTTGGGGCTTAAATAGACGGAAATACAAATATGTAACAATTTATGGCCTTTTCCACTACGCAAACTCTAGCGATCGTCTAAAAAAACATCCGAGATTATAACCGAAATGAATAAGCTTATCCATTCAGCCGCTCGGACTCGGCCAAAATCTGTAGGTCGTCCCTTTCGCCCCAAAGAAATAAAAGTTCGCACAAATGAATGGTTATGAGAAGCTGGGCCTATGGCCTTACGGACCTCCTGCGCAAAAGATTTTTTATTTAAATTTTTTAGTTTAACTTCGCTTTTGCACAAAACCCAGTTATTCTAATTGCGGATTGAAGCAGCTGCTTTTGAATTGACCCAGCCTGGCCAATGATACATGAAAACTTCTGCTTCTATCCACGTTCTCAAAAATATGTATCATCGCTACAATCCAAAGTCTAACATAATCGCTCCACATGATAGCTTAATCAGTTTCCACATGCACTTGTATAGTTTCAGGAAACTCTCTGTAATTAAATAATAAAATTCAACCAGCAGGTCCCACTCAAAAATCACTTATCCTGGATAATAACTGCTCTAATGCTTTCGTGTTACCATAACACAAGGCTCTCATCCATCGCGCCTAGCTAGGCACTTCTGTTTATGCTCTGCGAAAACTGTGAGAACTTTACAAACATAAACTGATTTCATAAAATTAAAGGTTTTCACGAAGAGCACTACACATTTTTGTCGTAGGTTACGAGAACTTTCCCCCTGAGCACTAACACGCAATAACAAAACTCAACTTAACGCTAATGATGGTACGGCTCCGTGTGGTATCGTGAGATACAAAAAAGCCAACCTGCAAACAGTAAGAACCTGCAAATATGGAAAACTTTTGCGAAATTAAGTCATAAGTTATGTATAGGGGGTTGGAATTGAAATTACCTACTATGAGGTACTACCTATAGGTGTGGGGAGAAGACAAAAAAAGAAGAGAAACACTCCCCCAGCAAGCCCCTTTTATGACAACTCCAAGGACGAATGCTCGGCTTTACTGCAGGTGTGCATCCCTCTTACCACACTCGCACTGCATGGCAGCAATTTTATTGTTAACATATCAAAGAAAGATGGAAATTATATTCCCGTGCAATAAGGATGGCGAGAATGGGGATTATTATGGTTCCCTCTGTGCTCGTGTTGGTAGATTGGGCGATTGCGCTGCACCCCATTGGGTTTTATTTATTTTCGGGGTCTTTCTTTTGCATGCACTCAAATCCCACGCTCGACTGCGGTATTATTATAGAGCCAGACACAAATATGGCCAACAAGAAAGCGGGGACGTAAATATTCCCAAAAGGATGCATGTGGTGGGGTGGCATGAGAGTGTCGGTTGTGTTGCTGTCCTCAGCGGCATTTCTAAAATTCGAGGGCAGGATTGCAGCTCATTAATTTTTCAAAGAATATGCTAAAAAGTTGGGCGGATAAAGTTTCTCCTTGTCGTCGTCGTTGTCGGTTTTGCTGGCAAAACTTTTCGCTATTCAATTCAGTATGCACCACCACTAGCACTACAAAAATATATATACGAACGAAAGCGATGGCGATGTCAACAACGTGGTGCCTTAACTCGGCGCACAGGATATGTGCCCTAAGGGTATGCGGTGTTCATAAGCAAATATTTAACTTGGTTGCAGGTTGCTTTATTTATTACACTGCTTGTATCAGCGTTGAATGGGAAATGAGAAAATTGTGGATGAGCATGAGTTTGCTTACCTGTCTTCAGTTGTTGGCAGTAAGAGCGGATTTAAAATTACTTAACAGAAGTGAATACAAGACGCAGTTAGAGACAATACCGATGAGCAATTTCAAAGGCAAGTTTTAATTCGGAATCTTAATCTTAGCAAATATCTTTTGATTGAGGAAGGGAGCTTGGTTTACCCACGTTCATCGGTGGACAATTTTAATGGTGGTCCAAAAGTTTGACGGTGACTTCAAGGTCTGGACAACAATCGGAATAGAGAAGGATGTTGCACTTAAGTTGATAAGGGTGGAAGTGGTCTGTTCCATTAAACTAAACCTCGCCTTTCGAATTTTAATCTTTTATTCATTTGCAAAGGCCTCGTTTACCTAATGCAGAGGTTGGGGTGTAGCACAACCTGTTTTTTGTAGCTCACTCATTCACAGACAAGGATTGAAATTACAAAAAATAAATTGCACGACTGGGTCGAACGAAACTTTATCGATACTAGACAAAAGAAAACAAAATCCTCTTTTGGATATTCATCTCATATGGGCATATGGCAGAGTTATATAAAATAACAATATAAGTTTTTAAAGGTTAAAGCTCTCAGTAACTGGCAATGTCGCAAGCGTCTACTGTACCTACTATTTTATAAGGTCTTACTCCTCACTTGATTTTTGAGTACAGGACAAGCGTACCTAGTAGCAGTTTCTGTTTTTGACCTAAGGATATGTTTTTAATTTTGATTGGAATATGTTTTAAGTTTTCAATATCCCGACCGACATCTTAAGATAGATTATGTAATAATTCAGGTATTTGTGGATTTGCATTATTAGTTATAAATTGAATATCCCGATGCTCGTGTGTGCGGTGCAAATGAAGTTTTTGTTTTTCTAAAATTATCCAGACATAACAGTTGCAAATATTGCAATGTTTAGTTGGAAAATTACTATTGCGTAACTTTTAAGTTGACTGTATGATATTGTTCCGGATAAAAGAAATACTTCGTTTTTGACATTTTATCGAAATCGAAGATGGGGTTTTCGAGATATGAACAGTTTTTAAAATTAGTTTTGAAAACATCCATTTGACTCTAAGTTTGCATTTTGGTCAAAATCGTTATTGTAATTTTAATTTAACTAGACAAAACTATATTTTGAAAAAATTACTATTTTCATAAATCCATTGTACAATATTATAGAGAAAAACTTAGCTTGCTATTAAGTTATAACATAACCTTTGAAATTAATTTTTGCTACAATCGTATAGACCATTTTCAAGATATGTCGAAATTTCAAGAGTATACCGTTGTTCGAATTTGTAGCCAAAAAATGGGTATGCAGTCATGGTAACCTCACCTACTTAAGCTGAAATATCAATTTTGGTTGAAATCGTTAGAGCCGTTTTCGATCAAATCAAACTGGTACGAAAATTTTATATGGGAGTACTATTAATATTGAGGTTACCTTGAAAAAAAAAAACACCTCCCGAACTGTAAGCCCAAAAACTCCAAATCCGAGGTTTGAACGTAATCCGGGAAGCCGTTTAGGCTTTAGGCCTGTGGATGGATGGACAGACGGACAGACCGGACAGAATTTTGCGACCCACTTTTTTGAGTTCCTCTATCATCGTAATATCAGAATTGATTAAAATCTCAAGTTCGAAATTTTGAACGAAACCAATATCTTTCTCTTACTACGTAATGGAGAAAGTTAAAAATACCGACTGTAGCTAAAAATGACCTAAATAATTTAAGTCAGAAATGTTTGTGACCACAAATTTCAACTACGCGTCATGTGCACAGATAACATATTATTATTGATTTATGATTTAATTATTAATAATATATCATTTTGTAAAAAATTATCAAATATCTGTGGGAATCAACTTCAGCTGAGAAGTAAAATTCTCAACACACAATCGGGAAAAGCTCAGTCCATTCCATATCCAGTTATCAAATTCAACTCAGGCGATTCAACTTGCTGTACAAAGGCAGTCGATTACCAGCAGCAAAGCAGCCAAGACGTTGGGTACCAGTCGCATATAGTTGTCGTGATCGCTACCGCTTTCTCAATTTGTCGCTAATTAGTAGAATTGTAATAACTTAACCTGAATTATGAACTAAAAACCTATTTAATTATTTAATCGCAATAAATTACATAAACCACATATCTATGGAATAAAAAATGACCATGTGACCAAGAGAAAAAGTAATGACCAAATTTGGTCGCAAATGACCGGCCACCATTTTATAGGGATATCGCTGTTTTGTGTCGTATTGAATTTAGTTTGGTTTTTGTTGAGGCTTTGATTAAATTTACGACAACAATAGTAAAATACACATTACGGAATACCGATAAAGTCCATTTTCTAAACTCACATGTACTAAAGGGCGTTTTTTTAGAGGTTTAGATTGCAACATGTCACACAGCTCGTTAAAAAATTGATTTATTGAAGAAAAGAAGAAAATGTTTGGTAACCGCATAGTTTCACGTTGAGGACCCGTGAATGGCTCGCTGAAATTCCGTCAAAAGAAATTACGCCAAAAAGTGTTTTGGAAAAAAGACCAACATAATTGGGGCGTAATAATTTTGGAAAAAACGCCAAAAACTAAAAATGAACATTCGCCAGAAAGCCAGGCCATGTTTTTGGAAAAAATAGCTAGAAATAAGACGAAAAAAGCTGTACGACGCGTCAGGCGGCTGCTGCGTAGCATCGCGCGGTCGCGTTGCCCCCCGCGCGCCGCCGCGTTTAATAACACCTTGTAGCATTTAATATATTTAAGAACTTCGCGATTTGGAACCTAAGACATTGAAACTTTCCATTTTATTCACTTATTTTAAGATTCCACTTAAACGCTACTAACCCGCTTACTTATATATATTGATTACGCGTGATCGTACGTGCTGCATCAATGCTCTTGAAACTTAACGGCAAACAATTTTACGGCAAAACAACATAAACACTAAGCCAAGCAATGCAACTTTATGGTGTTTTTTTCTAAAAAAAAATGTTTGCCGTATTTTCCTTTTTTATTTGGAAAAAAGACCAAAAACTTTTCTGGCGTTTTTTCTAAAATATTTTTCTTGGGCTTTTTTCCCGTTTTTCTTTAATGGAAAAAACGCCCAAACCATTTATGAAAAAAGCCAAATTTCGCGGCACTTGCGCCAAAATATTTGGGCGTTTTTTTCTAGGAAAAACCACCACAACTTTGTATGGAGATTTTTGGCCTTTTTTTCCATTTTATTTTTTTGGCGTAATTTCAGGGAGTCCCCGTGAGTTGGCCACCAATGTCCAATATCGTGCGATTTAACGCCGCTTGACTATTGCCTGTGTGGATATGTGAAGTCGCTGGTCTACGCCGATAAGCCCGAAACGAATGACCACTTGGACTATTGCCGATATACGGCCACAAATGTTGGAAAAAGTCATCGAAAATTGGACCTCCAGATTAGACTACGTCTGAGCCCGCCGTGGCGGTCATAGGCCAGAAATCGTATTTAAATTATAATGCCAGAAGATTATCTTTCGAATAAAGAAAATTTCATTTCAATTTAAAAAAGCATCTTTGTTTTATTCCATTTCAAAGTTCTATTCATATGTACCTACCTCTAAAAAACACCCTTAACAAAATAAATGAGCAGTTTGCGTGACTTAATAAATTTTTCGGGGGAAACAGCCGTCGCTCCACTTGAAAGTTATATATCTCTGTAGTTCCATTATATTTGGTTATAAAAGTTACTTCCGCTTTTGTCTTTCCAGCTTCTCATAATGTGCGCCTAAAGTTAGACTCATATTTTAATAACACTATCGCAGTTGCCTATGGTTGGTTCAAATACAGCCCAAAGTTAAGTATAAGGACATGTGGTATAGAGGTCCTTTTTTTATGGGCTCATGTCATGTAACTTCAGCCTGATTGTTATAGAATTTTCTATTTTTAACCCGAAAATTTGTTCCCTCGGTTTAGATTCGGCATCAGCTGTCGGAACACTATACGAATATGGAAAAGATGTCGTTGTCTACTTACTCTACTATCTGGAACAGTTAGTCTTGTCTTCAGCGGCTGAGCAAAGTAAGTCACTTCAGTTGAAATTTGTGTCTCGAATATTATTTATCTAGAACGCTATTAATCACACTATGCACCGAGTTGATGTGTATACGCCGCGCCGGTACACGCACGACACTAAACTGCGAATGACTGAATTAAGGCCCCCCCGTAATGATGTTGGCAAGTATAAACAATAGAGATACATCGGCTCAACGCTCAAGCAAGGCGAGGGATAATTGCAAAGTAGCTGCTGCTGCTGGCACTGCCATCCGTTGTATACCAGATACCACCCTCGCGGAGACACGTATACACTTTTGTTTAAGACTACACTAGACAGAACTGTGTGTACATTAGAGCAGCTCGCAACTGGAAGCATTGAACTCGCTGTCACTGATGGAGTAAGTGGCACGTTCGTTAAGTGGATGATGGCACAGAATATCACGACAGTGTGCGGTTCCACTGCAGTGCCACCGCCGCCACAGACGCGACACGCAGTGACACCCAAATTAAATGATTAATCAACCAGTGCATTGATATTATTTTCGGGGACTATCAGATTTTCTTTTCCTAGATTATGCTCTGCTCTATGTGACTGTTCGTCAGATACAACCACACATGAGAGAATGATGTTTCCACTTTTCAATTCCTTTTTTAATTATTGCAATTTACAATTCCACTAATGCGCAACATATGCGCCTGACAAGAGCTTCTTGCGATACAGTATTCTGCGCGAATTACTGCGATTTGTTGGAGCAATGATGATTATTATTTTGAAATGCTGGCATGGCGATGCATATAGCGTAACATGTACAGCATTTGACGAAATGTGTATTACGAATGTGATTAGTGCAATGTGTGGGTAGGTACTACACATGAAATGACGTCATTACTCATTCTGAATGACGGTGCAGAACGTATTTTAAATGGAACGATGTTTCAGAAATGCAGATGTTTTGTATTTAGCTCAGCCCACGAACGTTGTTGGTTATTTATGCTGATGTAGATACATGGAGATGGAAGGCCGCGGCAGCGGCGGTGTCTCAGGCAGCACCTTTTAAGTAGAGTAAATTAAGTGAGTATGGAGATGGAGATTATTGATTGCATAGCCTCGTGTCTGGTTGGGACTATGGAATGCAACTGAAATGTTGACTTATCGTTGTTGTATAGTGCACTGACCGCCGTGATCGATACTGCAATGAAATCGAAAGACAGCCAACTTTCCAAAATCCAAGACTGAGAGTTCCAGTCCAAATGATCTGAAGCTGAGGTCTAGGTTATAAGCCGCGATTGCTATCTGAAAAGCACGCTCGAAAAGCGGTGTAGGTATAGGATAGACAACGACGATAACGAATGCCAACCCAATTGAGTAAACGGCATTGCTATAGTAAAATAGTCCACTTTAAAAAATGATCTTGCGATCAAATAAATAGTCACAGCTTCGCTTTCTTGTTTTATTGCGTTGGAGTTGTGGGGACCTACTTTTCGAACGACTGTTCGAGCCTTCTGAAATCGCTTCAATGTGGCCCCATCGGGGACTCTCCGGGACCGGAAAAAAAATTATCATCTGGGTCACTATACGTCCAGATAAAGATCGATGATACGACGCAGAACTGCAGTCTCTCGGGCAATCCGATAACTTGAGAACATAAAGACAGTGTAGAGCTTTAGTCTTGCAATCCTCAGGTCACACATGAGACTACATACGGATCTCTTTACCCACGATAAAAATTGGACTTAGGGGACATTTAGTTCCAACATGACGGGGCAAGAGCTCAAATTTCAAGGGTAGGAATGACTGTTTTGATGGAACACTGAATGAGCAGTCAGCTCCACGATTTTCGGTCATTTATTTCTGACGTAGGTATACTAGACCTGAGTGCCGACATTAAGTCAGAAATTTCTATGCTTGTGAAGGGTCATGACAGACGCCAGAAGCCGTCTTATTCAGTTTTATTTCACTATGCTTTGATGTTCGGTTTCGATTGACGTACATTTATATATCCATCACAGATTAGCGGACGAATCTAGTCAGGAATTTCGTAACTGAGTATTAAGTTGACATTTTTATAATGTTGGCGACATGAGAAAAGTGACCTTGCCCACCAAATTCTTGCATGCAACGTGAATCTACTCCAGATCAATCTATTTTTGAATATACCCTCTTTTTAATTTAGTTAATTCACTTTCACTTTATAAAGCAAAATCAAGCAAAAAGACAACGAACTAACTACAACAACAAAATACAGGAAATGCACTTCTGAAATCCGTCCGAATCGGATTCAAAATCCTTTAGTGCGTCTGCAACGAACGCAGAAAATATCTAGCGTTCAGCTGTATCGACGTACGGTTGGGCGATTACACTCCAATCACCCCTTATGATGCCTTAAACCAGGGGTGGAACCGCGACCTCCGTGAACGAGTAACGCGTTTTCGTAAAATGTGGATTTGGCATTATTGCCTACGTGAACGTATATCCGTAAACGTAATTCGGCATCACCACCTGATGAAGCTTAGTACGCTGCTCGAGCTAAATTTTCGCTGCCATACAAAATTCTCTCCAAAATTTAGCTCAGCTAAATTTTAGCGAACCCATTTAGCTGAGTGGTACGCTGCTCGAGCTAAATAATCAAACTTTTGTTTCAGAATGTACTTCATGTATCTGTCAAAATTTAGTGCGCCTATTTAATGGGTCGGGACATTTTTTCGAGCTAAATTTTGACAGATCTCTGTGCTCTGGTGTTTTGTTGCGTTTTTGTATTGCGGAGAGCGGTAGAAGTAAGCAAGGATGAGTTTTCTTAATAAATTCCTCGACGAGGAATACCTAAAATCGAAAATGGTTTAAATTAGAGAGAGTTGAATTTTTAAAGTAGGTATAAGTTATTTTCAAAAAACAGCTGTTTTTTGTGGCATTTATCCACAGCGCTCTCTATTTCAAAATTTAGCTAGGACTTTAGCTGATGTTTGGAGAGAAAAGTTGGAGACCAGATAAAATTTAGTTTAGCTCGAGCAGCGTACTAAGCTTGAATGGCTAAACGTATACGTTCAATCCTAAAGCCGTTCGATTGGTTTTTGTGTTCGTAATTTGTGTTGTAGGAAAAATAGTAAAGGAAAATTTAAGTTTAATTACAATCAATCTATTTAAATGTTAATTCATAAATATACACTTAAAAAAAAACATATTCTATTTTTATATTTTATTTATTTGTTTATTTTTCACTAGTTGTAAATATAAACAATTCAGAGTGGGTATACTATAAATGAACAATACGTAATTTCAACTATTTATATTTCTTTAGCAGAAATAATATTATGCGTCATTTACATTGTTTTATTAAATATATAAAAGTAAATGGTTGGGGTGACCCTTAATAGTAATAATAGTAAGTACATTACATTTTAACGAGAGTTAAATGTACAAATTATTAAGAACAAAATGTTGTTGAGAAAAAAAGAAACATTATACAAATTTCAATTAAGAGAACCAAATTTAGTATATAGAATAAACTTTAATAAGAAAAACCAAAAAAATGCAAGTACAAAACACCAAAACGTCAAGTTTCGTCCGGAAACAAAAAAAAAAAAACCGGCCAAGTGCGAGTGTCACTCGCGCACCGAAGGTTCCGTATTTGGCTAAAGTCCAACCCATCAGATATTATTTCAAATCGATAATATCTTTCAATTTTTCCCCTGTTCATGAATTCATCACAATTTAGTTTAATTTACTTACTTAATATTTTTACTCTCAAAAATTACTCACACATGAATCTCATTTTCTAATTATTACCTAGTACCCAACCCACACCAATTTTCCATTCTGTATGCGACCTGTCCCAATTGAAAAACTATTGACTAAAAATATATTACTTTTATTTTGTTCTGTACTCCCCAAAAAATGTATTATACTCCCCAACGAAATTATGAAGCGACAGCCCTGGTGTCTTTGATGGGGTCAATTGTGCACAACTGCGTAGTAGATTAGAACATAAATGAGAGCAACGTATTTTACGTGGTAAAATTATCTTTTTTGAAAATATCTTGTAAACTATTAACTTTTCGGCAAAACAGTATTCAGCACATATATAGATAAGAACATGATCTACAAAAAAGGAATTTATGTATTTTTTTGTGAATCAAGAAATAAACCGTTTTTTGGGCGAATGAAAATATTTTTTTCACCAGATTACTAATTAATCGAAAACCAATCGATGTATTCCTTCCATTGATATTTGTCGTTTAACTAGAGGTTATACCGGATGTTGTGTGTAATTTTTAGCCTCCTATGTCAATCGGTTCTTGAGATAGACCTGGTAACAAAATTGGCTTAGTGGGTTCGGACAGACAGACAGACAGACAGACAGACAGACAGACAGACAGACAGACGGAGAGACATCCGAGCGAAACTAATAAGGTTACGTTTTTTCCCTTTGGGTACGGAACCTTAAAAATACTACGACTCTACACAGAAAATCGCTTTGGCACAGTACATGCTAATTGCAAAACAGGGGGTACTGCCGGTGATTAAATAGGGCACAGAAGTTCAGTTTCATGGACAAAATATTGAAGTTGAAATGTTTTTTTATTTAAATCTATATATAAAATACACCGTGTACACAAATTCACAATTAGTTTTCAATGCAATTCACGCTTTGCTTTGTAAGGAAAGCGGATTGTTTCTATAAATTTTTGTCATAGTTGTCACTACATTCAGCTGAAGAACTTAAGTAAAATAACAACGTCGAGTCCATTGAAGGAACTAAAATTATCTCTTTGAAATATAAACTTTTTGCGGAATTTTACTTCTGAATGAATTTATTTGACGTTTCAACTATTATCATTCTAATTTTAATCTATTACAACTACTACGTCCAATTAAAAAATTACGTTCCGTGAGCATTCGTGTGACATATACTCACTCTCCCGAACATAAAAACGTCACCGCGTTTATAGAATCTAAGCGATTTAGCTCGAAACTGAAACACTTTGCGGTATTTTACAGACGAAATACATGCTGCAAAAAATGATCAAAAAGTTGCGTTGATCTTTGCACCGCTAAAAAAAGCTTGGTTTTGCACAACAAAAATATGTACCTGTCTAATGACGATTAGTGTATTGATATTTAATGACTTGAATTAATATAATTTATAGCTGAAGTACCTGAAATATTTTCTTATTTATATATTTTTTTTATTTGTATACCTTTTAAATTTAAAATTTACTTTCAACCTGCCTCGTTAATTATGAACTACCTATGGTGCCTTTTAAATCTATTTTGTTTTACGACACGTGCACGATCATTTTTGATAGACAAGGGTAGCAAGCAGCAAGATCCCACGACACCGCCGAGCAAACGCCGTGCAACCACAAGCGTGCCAATAGCTGCTTCGTGTCGACTGTAGAGTATCATACCACCGATTTTCACTCGTAATTGTTATGAGCAATTAATTCAAACCGAATAAAAGTCAAAAAGTTTCATCAGTAGATACCTATCAATTTCTTTTACACTATTTCAAAATGCAGAAGCATATTATGCTAAATGTTATGGATGTAGGAAACAAATTTTCGAGTTTGGTATCCATAGTTTCAAATTTTGTTTTCCCAGCGCGGGTTTAAGATGACGAAATCATTAAAGACGTGGGGATCAGTTCCAAGAAATTGAGTATACCAACAGCTATTCCTCACATCCCATTTCCATGTCATTTCATTTCGAATTTGTAGGCTCTCCTCCGTCCTGTCTAGATCCATTAATTATTGGCGTATAAAAAGTTCTAGCTGTTTGTGCCGATCGTAAAAGGAATTGGTAGCTACTTTTTTGCAGACACGGCCAAAGAACATTTAAGGAAACCATGCATGTATTTGAAAGCCTGCCAGATATTTTCAAACATCAGCTGGACACCCGGAAACCGCAATTGATTACATCCGAGCATAGATACCTATGTCCTTTCTCTAGGTTTTGAGGACATTTCAATCCCCAATCAGGTGTGAACTGAAGCAGTTCCAAATTTTCTCGAACCTCCTGTTCCGCTGCAGGAGACACACATTACCACCTTTTGATTTAATCATATTATGGCCAGAACAGTTGATTAAAATTATTACCACGCTTATCCTTCGGAATGAACATCTAAACTTCAACCACACTCTACACATATCTAATATTGATCCCGTGCTATACCCATTCCATATAGGTAGGTACACTGTGCCATACACAATAAAAAGAAAAACTGTTAAAGCATCCATAATCTAAGCCGTAAACACCCTTAAATCCAACAGTCACATGGCAGCAGGAAGCATAATACAAACAAAACGAGCGGCCGACCAAACGACCTTATCTGCGGAATTCGCAATCATCTTTCTTGTTTATGTGGAACACGTAACAAATAACAAATCCACCACCACCCTCCCAAGGATTACACCAAAAGGGATACAATGCCATTCATTACAATTTCAGTTTCCACCACATCGAATGTCGTCATCTCGCAAACGACCGCAAAATTTGTACAGCACGACGAGCGCTTAAGCGCCAGCCGCCACGGCCACCGCCATCCATCTACTGCGACCCCTCCAAGAGCGTAAGCACTTTATCTTTCCACTTTGTAGCCATTATGAGACGTTTCGCCCAAATGTCCTTCGATTTGTTGCTTGTACTGCTTAGATGGCTATACAAGTATAGCAGCGGAAATTTATTATTGAAAACGAAATGCTGTCTATGATTGCACGCATGTCCTTTTCGCCAAAATGACTGGTGCTCGTTGTGCCATTAAATTAACCTCAACTATACACAACACCAGGCAAATGTGCGCCGCATCGGTGTGCACTTTTCACCCTATCCCCGAACGACAGTTTATAGCTCCTATTCGGCTGCTCAACATTGGCATAAATAAACCCCTAAACCACTATCTACCACGAATTCCATAATATTGCATTAAATACATCGCGGTACGGTATAGTAGTCGGGTAAATGCACTAAAGAGCGTGTACTATGGCTTGTCACAACATGTGTTCGGATACACCAACGCCAACGCTGTCGTCGTCGTTGCAAAGGCCATTATCAAGTCGCCCACGGGCACCGAAAAGCACCAACATCAGCAACAGCATCTAGCTACATCTAATGCCGGCTCTTTACACGCCAGCACTTGGAAGCTTATATAGATAGAAAATCTCCAACCAAAGTGCCCCTGTGGCGTAGTCGTCGTCGTCATTGTTTCCCAGGTATACCGTATACCCTACCCCTTTGCTTGGGCAAATTAGGTGTAAATTGTTACGCGCCCATACACACGTTTCAAGGATGCACGATGCACCCATCATCTCTTACCGATTATTATAGTTGGCAGCGAAGCCCGCAGCAGCAGCTGTTTCAAGTGGATTCATTTGTATCGTTGAGTGTCATTTCGTAAATTGAAGTTTAATTAAATTTTATTTCCACACTCACAGGAGATACACTATACACATACGAGCACGAGGACGAGGAAGTATCTTCTTCCCAACTTACACAAGACTGAACAAACAGAAATTAGTTATATAGAACACTAAAGAATGTAGCAGTAGCAGTAGCAGTGCGTGCCAACGACGGACGACCCGAAACAAAGCAACCATACGCGAAGACCGCACAAGAAACTGACTCATAGGGTGCGGGGAACGGCTGTGAGCAAGCCATTGGCCTGGCTTGGCATGGTAGCCAGCGCTAGCGCTATGGATATGTATGCATATGGTTGCCGTTGCAGACACTTTTGTTTGTGTTCGCTATCGTTACGCTAGTTGTAAAGACAAAAGCTCTCATTGTATATAGAAGCTTTTTATTGGACTGTGGTGACTGTGACTGTGACATCAACACCATATAAGGGGGGGTGGGGGCACTGCGAATTGAAATGAGTAACAATAACAAGAGAACGAACCAAGTGATAGATATACTACTGCAAGTTAATTAACCCAATGACGTCAGAGCTATTATGCTCCACTTGGTATAGGTATATAGTTGAAAGACCGGCAGGTGCAAGAAAAACTTTTTCAGGGCCATTTGACAAAAGCGGCTAAATATTTTACACAAAAATCCATCCCCAGCTTTTGTCAAATTGCCGGGGAAAAAAAAATTCTATATTTTGATATGTTGTAGGTATACTTCATTTTTCGGCTTTAAGCCACTTAATAAAAATAACCGAAAATTGAATAACATTTTAAGGTAATCACATATCATGAACCTATCTTAATTCGATTTAAAAGGTCTGGCTTAAGAATAAAATTACAACAGTTGCTCAGTTGCCATGCATAAAATCATTAAGGCTCATTAACGAGTGAATAATTTCTTACAATAACCTATTTCAGTTATCCCTTTTTATATTGTTCAGAGACAATAAAAAACGATCAAGAGATGCACTGCTATTTGTGGAGGACTTAGGCCTATGTTATTCACTCGAAGTTGAACATATAAAAATCCCCAAGTTGTATTCAACTTCGAGTAAATAAAATGGGGCTTAATAACTTAATCTGCAAACTGCGAAAGAAGAAATATTTTTAAGCAAAGGATCACAAGGAAAATTTTTCATTTCGTTGAACGGAACCCACTATTTAACAGCGACAATAGATATCATTATCTTGCTTATTACTTTGGAAAACAATAGCCGTGTTTTTTTGAGCTTCGGTCCTAGCAAAGCAAAGTAAAGTAGAATTTTCAGCACGCAAATTACAACAACTACGCTCTACTTGACACTTTGAGACTAGCAATAGTTGTTGTAACTGAGTGATGAAAATCCTACTTGACTTTGCTTTGCTGAGATTGAAGTTCAAAAAGCTGAAAATACAACGGCTGAGATGGCTGGGGCACATGGAGCGTATGGACAACAAAGCTCCAGCCCGACGAGCCTTCGAATCCACCCCTGAGGGACAACGAAGCAGAGGAAGACCCCAGGTGGCGCGCAAAATTGGAGTACGACCTCAGCCAACTTGGTGTGCGTAACTTTAGGCAGCTAGCGAGGGACCGAGCTGGCTGGAGGGGCTTGTTAGTTGAGGCCGTGGTCCACCCCGGACTGTAAGTGCCACCAAAAGTGAAGTAAAGTAAAGCCTCTCAAATTTCGTTCACTTGACTGTTGATCTCTATTTAATGGAAATAAGGTAGGGGAGAGTGGGTATGTATGGGTTACTTTTCCTGGAAGCAGGAGGAATGGGTCAGCTATGTGGTGGAATGGGACACCTTACATTACATATGTGTTTTTTATCTTAAAACCACTTTGCGGCAACAGAAAACTAGAGGTTGACGTCCACGAGCAAAATGTCAAAATACATCGTTACCAGATAAAACGTATAAAATTATTTGCAATAGATTGAAAGGAAATGGTTACCATGGGAGGGAAAGGGTAAGAAGCTTTCTTTCTCGTTTTCCTTAAAATGTTCAAATACCTAGGTCGTCAAATTCAAGAATTGATGTCAAAAATATCCAGCGATTGCTCTTGCGACTTTTTATTTTTTTATAGTGAAAGTGATTCGCATGGGAAATTGAAGACGCTTAAAAACAAAATCAAATCATTCTGAATAAGCGGAATCTGCGGAATTATAATGTTCGCCTTGAATATTCCAGTCAAAATCGTTGCTTCCATGACATTTGTTTTCAGATTTACACAATCAAATCAAACGAGATCAGCAACAAAGTTTCGGTGGATTGGGCGGTTGCTCAGCAAAATTATAACTAAGCCGACCTTCAATTTCAAATTGTGTAGCGGTAAGCCCGGAACACCCAAAGAATTTAAAAATTAAACAATCCGGTTTTCATATCATGTCTTTTTTTTTCAAAGTGCGGTTCCCCATTTCATCCCCTTAAACTTATATTTTCACGGCAAAAAGTAGCAGAGTCCTTCCTTAGGCGAAAACGAATCCACCAAGCCCAAAATTGTAAAATTCGAACGATCCATTCTGGAGTTATGAGTGCATCACAGATGTCAGTCTCTTGTATATATTTATATAGCTGCTGTCACTCGGTTTTGCATCTTTCGTTTGGACCTTTCGGGTCGAAAACTAGGTATCTTATCTGGAACTTACAATACCGATACGATTTTTTTTTAAGAAAAGTGTAATTAACCCTATCAAATGTTAAATAATTACTGAAAAAAAGAGTTCCGAAACGTATTTGGTAGGAAATTCATTTCATGTAGCTCTTACAAGCAACTGTGGGCTTCATGTACTGTGTATATATTTATAGATTTAACATAAATATATTAGTTATGCATTTTCACAATTACATAATGAAGGAAGACTCAACACTCAAGCGGGGTACATGCGATGATGCCTGTTATTTACTGCTAAGTACCATTTCACCCTGAAGATCAAACCATTCATTCAAGTTGATATAATTCAGACAAGTACAAAGGCCAAGGAAAGACAAAAAAAGAAAACACGCCTGTAAATAAACAAACGGCAAACGTCAAAACTGGAAACAACTTTTTGTTTACCAACTCCGACTTGGCTTCCACATTCCACTGCAACACCATGTTGATCGTTCTCTCAGTACCACTCTTCTGCTTCTACCAATACCATCCACATTCAGCTAAAGTTCACTGCTAAGTTGCTCACCAGTTCGCTGATAAACTCTTTCGTTTTCTGCTCAGTTCAGAGTCAGACTTTATAGGTGTATAGCTTTTGCGTGTTGATCTGCGCTCCACCGCTAACGTCAACGTCAGTTGTCAGATACTCGAGCGGGAGTGTTGAGCGGATCGTGGTTATCTTTTCTCTGGCTCACATTTTTTTTTGTTTAATAAAAATATTTTAATTTTTGCACGATATTTGGAATACTACAGCTGCATTTATGCAGTTCTTAGACAAAAATCAGTTGAGATTCACCAACAAGGAAAAATCTGTGAGATACAGTGATTTAAACACCACATCACGGATGTGTAAAACCCCACGATTCTAAAGTCGCATGTCGCAATCGCAGGTCGCATACCAGCGTGAGAGTCGTTAAAATTTACTTAGACTGGGTTTGCACTAGTGCGAGTGTACGGTGTATGGTGTGTATCGTATACATTCTTATCCAACAAATAAGGTCTTTGTACAGTTTTATCATCATCATGGCAAAGACTGATGATCAATTTACTTGATTTGATATTTTTCCTGTTGTTCGTGTATTGTATATCCCCACTTGTGTTGTCTGGCTGTGTGTTAACTGTTAAGGTGAAAAAAGAGAAATCGCTTTCGTAGTTCATTTCATACGACGAGTCGTTTCGCTGGACGGTGCCACTGTCTATGTCGTTGTGTGCGTTCTTGTATTTCGGTTTCTGCAATCGGGTGCAAGTGTAGTTCAAAGTGATTAGAGAAGGGCAAAGGGAATTTTTTTTTTTCAAATCAAATTACAGATACAAGTTTCGGTCTTGTTGTGAAGTTCGTTAGCAAAAATTGTTTCATCTGGTGGATGATTCTTTTTGTTTCTTGTGTATGAATCAATTAGTGTCTATTCCGAAAAATGCTACGGTCTACTTACTGCACAAATGACATCGCGAAATAGTAGTTAAAGGAAAAGACCGGAAACGTGTTTTCTTCGTGTTCTTTCCGTTTTTTAAGTGAAATTTAGGCAGTTGCTAAAAAGAAACCACACCTGATAACAAAAAAATCCCTCACCTGGCCAATAAAAAAAGAAAATAATTTCTATACCCTAAAATCAACATCAGCACACTGTGAAGGGGCCTTAACCACAGCGCCATCAGACCATCACACATACCTACTTCAGTCGACCGCGAGTGTAAATTAAATTTTCAGCGCTGCGATCAAAAGTGATAACAAGTCATCCAGATAGCGATTTGTTTTTATTTTTTTTGGCGGCTTGACCAAAAGTGTCAACAATTTATTAAATCACGTGTGCTTGTTGACCTGCGTCCGTCAATTGAAAAGTGTAATTTAGAAAATTTATTTAAACCGCACTGGTGATTGTGTATGCAGCTGAATTTGGGATAGCCCTGTTAATTGCAATTCCATGGTGTTTTTTTTTTTTTGTTGGTCAAGTGAAAGTTTTGGGTGTTGAAGAGGTGTGTGGCTGCGGCTACACAACCATAAATTGTGTTTTTATTTTCTGCTGTGTTGTTGTTCGGAGAACGACACATGACACCGCTCATGACATCTAATTAATTTAAATTTAATTTTATTTTCCAGTCAAAACACTTGTCTGTGCATGATATACAGTGAACGCGGTCAAGTGCATATGTGCCATCGTTATAAGCGTAGGGCGAGATGCGCATCAATTAAATGTGATTATTACCACAAATGATATACCGATAAAAAAAAACATAATATCCTGCGTTTGTTACTCGCGTAATTAATTAGATTTGTACGCGCGAACCGTGTTACACAATTCAATTTAGTGCAGGATAAGCACACTCCACAGCAGAGGATTCCGCAGCATATGTTGCGTCCGCGAGCGAGAGAGAGGCAAAATCAAAATTTTAAATTATATCGCCAACTTTTATTCGGAAGTTTATTCTAAAAATTAAATTTCATCATGACTACGAGTACCATGGATACGAAAGGTAGAACTAAATGGCATTTATTTGCGATTACAATTGCGGCGCTGGTATTCGCAGATGTGGTCAAACCAGGTGAGTGCTGTTATAAAATGACTTTCCCTCGGATATTCCTACTTAATTTGTTATTTACCGCCGACCAGTACCTGTGTATAGGAGTTTAATGGCTCCTCTGGGCTTTGGCAGAGCATTTTGTTTGTTTTTCAATTAACTGATTTAGAGGCGCATTAGATAATTATCCCTTGTGGCCTTGTTGGAAGCCGGTTTCAATTATGCCCAAAAATTGATAATACCTATAGGTATAGGCGGCTAGCTGGTTTGATAAAATATTTGGCGGAATTACGTATAAGGTGTCGTAATGGTTGGGCAGATAAATGAAATGAAATTCCCTAACAGAGCTTTTAATGCTTTGTCCGCAGTTAGAGGATTTGTCCTGTAACATTCAACCACATTAAATGCCTGCGGGACAAAATTAGAGGAAGGCAAGCTTATTATTAACTACACTACTTTAAAAGGTTTCTCACCCATAGATGAAACTCATGTGAATCGGTGGAATAATGAACCGTAACTTAGAAATACTGCAGATGCTATGGAAAAAAATCTGACGGCAATGTCACAGTAAAATATTGCTATGGCTATACCTACTTGTATAATTCGATATATTTTTTTAAAGGGGATTCCAAATCAGACTCGATATCGGTCCATTATACTACCAAGCAGAAACCCCTTTTTTTGGAGTAGTGGTAGAGAAACTCAGATGTTATCGTTTCTCTTTATGGTCACAGTCGCAGTGTTTTTGCTGTTCCCCGCTGGGGCTCGAACCTCGAACACTCAACCACCACACCATGGCCACCGTCAAAAATTCGATATTAATATTATTAAACTTAATTTCATGTAAGAACTTAAGGCTAAAATAGGTTTCTTATTACTAATAAAACAAAAAACATCAAAACGTGCCTTCAAGTTCAATGAAATACATAGGTAGGAACATTCAATTGTCAAAAAACAAGAGGTGAATGTGCCCTTATATTTCAAATCATTATGCAGCTGAGTTTATACTGCTGGGAATCAATGCAGACTTATAGTTGTTGTTACAATATTGTGACAGATTATATACCTACACGTAAATTATAGGTCATAAAATCTGGAAGCAGAATTTCCGGAATGTTCAAAAAATGTTTTCAAAACTCTATAAAAATGTAGATGCTTATAGTGAGTTCATCAATGTTTCTGAATAACACACAGCTGTGAGTTCTGCGGTTAGCTAACTCTGCATAAAATACTTTTGTTTAGTAAGCAAAGGTTGGGTTTTAATGGAATGAGTACCACCCCAACATGTTAAAACATATTGCAGCTTAGGTTTAAATAAACCATTGTAAACTTCTTTTAAAATATATGCTGACTACAATAAAGGCTGAGATGATAAATCTGTCTTAAAACGTTATTTAAGTATCGTTTCAAATTAGAAGTATGATCTTTCCATGTTAATGCATATCATATCATATTGTATTGGAACTGTAAGAAGGCTTGCCAATATAATGTGTGCACACATTTGACAGATTATATTTGGGACAACTAGGTGAATGATAGGTCAACATATCTTCACAGATAGAGCCCAAAATGTTAAAATCAGTTTATGGTTAAAACCATTTGCGCAGAATTTCCACGTCATTATTGACAGCAATAAATCGGAGTAGTACAGCAAAAGCTGTTATTTTGCTTATAAAACATTGAATGAAAAGTAAATTAAAAAAAAAAAAACTAAAAACAGAATAGGGCCAAAACAGAACCTTGAGTCTATTATAAAGCTCACCACAAAGTTTTGAAACAGCTTCTTCTGTTGATCTAGCTTTTAAAAAACCAAATTGCGAATCACTAAAAAAATTATATTTATCGAAACACGACAACATTCTAGATTCTAGATTTTAGAAAAGACAGATAAAAGCGAATAATAATACGCCCTTTTAAGCAAACTGGTTTTGCCCACAGAACTAGGTACGCGAAGCACATTCATTCTCCCCGAACGAGATTTACTTCTTCGTCGCATTCTAGGAAAGCATATTTTCCCACCTTCGCCAGTCTGTTAATGAGAGAACTCAGAAATCAAGAAAAATCAAAAAAATAATTTATCCGCCCTATTCTGGCATAACGCAAACCTGGGGTTAATGTAGAGGCTCCTCTTTTGGACAACGATTGACTGCTCAGTTTTATTCTTAGGTATAGAGGAAACAGTGACTCAGGGTCAGGGTTGGCCCCTTTTTGAGGCTCTGGACCCTTCGCCCCCACTTTTTGAAAAATTATCAAAATTACTCCTTTTTCAGTAAGTAAGATTTTATTCTTTATTGAACGAAAAAGAACGCAAACAAATGAAAAGAAGTGTTTCGTGCTGAATAAATTCGTTTTTTGTTAAAATTAAATGGTTTGCTTTTTTTTAATTTTTCAGCGGCAACGCTGCTCAGGGTGACCGCACTGCAGAATTCTGAAAATCAGAAAAAATGTGTCAGTTCTGAAAATTTGTTATTTTCGAAGGAAATTAATAATTTAAAGGATTTATTTCGAATTATTTTGGGAAGCGCTTTTGGCAACTAAAAATAATACCCTAAAATAGCAAGAAAGTTGTGGTAGGTTCCCGAAAAATTCTGTAGTATGGGAACTTAAAATCAATAAATATGGTAACGGATCTCTGCTTCTTGGTTAGTTGTGCCAGTTGATAACTTTTTTGGTACCTAACACTGCGCAGGCTATAGGGTCTAATCAGGTCGCTGACAATATGTTTCTGACGTTGGCCCAGTATGATAGATCAGGATATTCAATATATTGTTTGGAAGTCTTGTACCTCTTTATTTTTTGCAGGTTTTTTAAGGCCATCTTTCTTAAGGATCGTTCCAACTATTCTAATAATGTATTTATAAGGCCTGTTTACCCTGTCAAAACTTAGGAAATGAATTGGTTAACGCTCTGCATAGAGTCGTTTACCGGAAATAGCTAAACAGAGAATCAGTCTGGTTTAGCAGCCTATTTGGACTTAAGCTTAGAAATTGCTATTCGTGATTAGAAGTTTTGTTGTCAGCATTTTAAATGAGAGAGCCCTTGAGTTTTGCATTGAAACTTAAGACATCTATGCAGAAATGAAACTTAAAAATGAGCTCAAGGTCGACTAGGTATAAAAAGGTTTCTTGTTTTCCCCCTAAACGTACCTCTGTTTTGGTCTTGTTGCGACGACGCTTAAGTCGTACATTTACCTTTATCCTAAAGTACCTAACACGTGTCTAGATGTCTAGCTTGATAGAACCTTTTCTAACAAAAAAGCCGTTGTTCATTTTCATCACTCCGCCATTACTCGTAAAGGTTTTAAGCCGATTTGTAGAGGCTTCGCTTTTTTCTTCGGTTTGCAATTGAAATACTGTAGCTTTTATTGGTAGGTTATACAGTTTGCTAAGAATCGAAGCTTTAACAAAACAGTACGACACTGCAAACTCTGCGGTTTGATGACGAAAAATTACGTTTGAAACTTTTTTTTTCTGTCACAACTCTATGGCGAACGGGCGGCTATCAACGAACTGTAGACGCACTTAAACCAAAGCTTCAGTCTGTTGTAATTCTTCCTAATCAATACCTAAAACAGTTGCAAACGACGAATGTCTGTGGTTGACCATTCGCCGATATTGTCAAATGTCAAGGAAGAAATATCCGAAGTCGAGAACTCTTCTTCAGTAAAACTGTATTGATCAATCTTTTTTAGACAGATATGGCATACAATTGTACTTTCCGTTCATTCGTCTCAAACATAACCTATTATCTAAAGGCTAGCGAAATTCGACGCCTGGATGGGGTCGATTCAATACGGACGTCCTTTGAACAAGGGGATCTTTTATTAGAAGAACGTCATCAGAAATATGTATAACATTGGGCCATATCCCATATACCTAGATTCCTTCCCAAAAAAAAACTTAAGACTTGTGCGTACTATACCAGCAAATCCATAGTTCAAAACCTCAATTGAAACGTTCAAGCTTAAAAAAAAGAAAATACATTGTTGGTCTTCATACTTCGCAGTCTATAAGTATGGAACCAACGCCTTCTAATCATATTATTTTCGAGAGCTAAATTTCCTTACATGGCTCTCCTTGTCGACTCTTCCTCTCGTGTCCCTTTGGGAAATAGCCTTAGTAATTAGAGGTATGCCACTCAAACTGAACAACTACCTAAATATATGTAACAAGTGGAAAATCAATCTTCATAATCCCAGGCGCCCATTCACCCATGTTGTGCGTCCTTTATTATTGGAAAAAATCTACTTAGGTGGTCCTTTTTTCAGGACTCTATTCCCCTGGCACGCATTCTCATCAATGAAGTAGTCATCGAACGCTCGCACTGTCCTAACATCTTAGCAGGAATAGACATTTTCAATAACCGCACTGCCAATATCAAACAACTCCTTAAGGTGTTCCTAAATGATTTCCCAAATGTCTGTCAACAATTGGGCTTCCGTTTTCCGCCAATGCGACCCGGTGTGTTGCCTTCCTTTCTAAGCCACAAAAATGGACGAGGACATAATAAAAAGGTTCTTCACTTTGTGTCTATTTTGCATACGCTACGCATACGTGTGTATTCATCTGTCATCTTTTATTCATGACTTTGGTGTGTTATAGTTTTTTTGTTTTTGTTTTTTTCTCGCATTTTTTAGCGTCCTTGTCATGCCGAATGGCTTCTGTTAGAAGGTAATGTTTGTTTCAGTTTGGTGTATCCCTTTGGGAGCAATTCTTGTGGAAGTACACTAACAGAAATGGGCACACCATAATCTCACCCCATAAAGATATACACACGTTTGTTGTCATCGGTAGTCGTCGACTTGGGATGGATGGGAAGCAAAAGGACAACCCAACGGTTATAAACATAAAAATGTTATTCAAGCGGTTTCCACAGTTCTTTTTTTTTTCCTTTTCTTTTATTTACGGATCTTTTTACGGCCTTTTAAGTTTTTCATATGTGCTTTTCATTGCGCGCTCCTGTGTGTATGTGGGTGAAATTAAATAAAAATGTTATAGATACCTATGTGGCGGTGTGTTGAGATAAAAGACATAAAGTCAGCTAGCTAGATGTATTTATTTTTGGGGCCATTTGGGACTGCAATGTCGGGGGGACACTGTTTGGGGTCGATTCAGCCAGTTGTTGAGGTTGGAAAAGGTGATTTGGCCAAAGTGTAGCTAGAATGTTAGTTGTACGATATGAGTACGTTATGGGTGTTAGACTTTCGAGCAGGTCGACAAGAAATTGAAGGGTACAAATAAGCTGGACTTTACATGTAAATAAAATATTTTTTGCATATACACAAATGTAACAGTCGAATTGGTTACTTAACTTTTTACAGATTAGTATTGGTATAGGGAACTTATTTTGTAAGGCCGACCTCTGGGAGAACGCACTACAACGAGCGAGGGATACCATCAGGTAAAATGGTTTATTGCAGGTCCTTAAAGTAGAAGATGCTAAAAGAAAACGTAGCGGGTAGTAAACCTCAATTAGATATTAACGCTGAAAATCGTATACTATATGGAAAATACTCCATCATTGGTAACGGCATCCATATTGGCCTATTAGATTATTGCTGCCCCTTGTTTCTTGAATTACCCAAGGGCGTACTGTTTTAAAATATTAACTTGTGTGGAAGAAAAAATACAACCAGCTCCACACTTAGCCATAAGATTTGAAGACCCGATGCTGGGTCATTACCTTTTACCTCGCACCTAAATTAAGACTCTTTTTTGGCAAATTTGGAACTTTTCCAAATATCTTCTGTTATTTGAAAGGAAGGGCTGACATGCAAGCTAAGGAAAAAAAGAGAGATTTTGTATTTTCTTATGAGCTTCTGAGAGACTAAATAAAATATAAATTTTTTTGTTAAAAGTTTCAGAAAATGTAGCTAGTAGAGCCTTTATTGTCCGAATATGGCTGATGTTTTCAGCAAATGATTTCCTCAATCCTTATGGCCTTAAAACTTCTCCGAAGAAATACTTCTTTCTAATTTATGGCATGTAATATGCTCAGGACTTTCGTCTGCCTCGAGTCATAGTCGGCACACCCTGGTGTTGACTTGGTTCATTTTATTAGAGTGATAAAATGAGCCGTGATGACCTATAAGCCTCCTAAGTTTATGACATCGTGCCTTCGAAGATTTCGAATTTTCATAACATTGTTCTGGAATGGCTGAATTGCCATTACCCTTTTTGCTTCTTTCGGTATTCCCTTCCAATAAGAAATACACATGTTCCGTGTCCATTTGTTTAAAGCCGAGTTTATATCTGATTTATGAACTGCATGGTACGGTTCTGGTCGTTACAATAGTTTTTTGAACCTTTTCTGGTCAGTTCGTCAGCTCTTTCCTTTCCCTTCGTATCATTATGCCCGGGAACCCAGCATATCTTGATTCTATGTCTGCAACCGGGTGTCTGAAAAAAAATATTCTCCACCGCCAACGTCTGACGAAAATCCGGAAGTATAACCCTTTTTCTCAATTAAGCTTTTGGGCTCGGCAAAAAATTTTAGATCCCTTCCATTCGTCCCAAAAATTGCAAAACTCACACAAACGAATGGTTTTTGAGAAGGTATAATCTTAGGGTTCTTACGGACCTGTTTCGTATTCTATTTAAGGCAGTTTTGGCGGTGAACCAACTAATGCGTCAGGTCACATCAAGTTCCGGGAGTTCAGAGTTAAGAGTCATTAGTTTGAATGGTCGCCGAAGTTTATCTCTTCCCCTCGTTCAAGATGTGAAGGGATGCTAATCATAAGCCTTTTAAAGCAGATTTAGGACAGGTTTCTATTGCTTCGAATATGAAGTTATGTACAAGCTTTGCTATGGTTTTTTTTTAGGTGACTATGTTGTTCTGTACTAGAAACAGACCAACTTCTTCTGTGGTCGATTTCAACAGCAGTCCTTGCCGGTTCAGGAAATGCTTGCAGAGTGAAACAAATATAGTGAATGTTGGTAGCTATTGACAGATCCGCCTCATTGAGCATGCGGGAAAAAAGTAGCATACCGCGAAAAGTTGTCAAGGCAATCAAGTTGTAGATGCTATTGAAGATTGAAGTTGGAAAACTGGATAATGCCGCAGTTCTCTTTACAAGAAAGGTTTACATAGTTCCAGTTAGCTCTCTGCTAAGATTTTTCTAAAAACAGTCGATTAAAAGGGAGCGGAACTCGCGTTAAATTACAAAAACCTTATGAACTTTTGGCTTTTGTTTCGTTTTCAAAAAACTTCTTTTTTGGGAGACAGTTTTATACATTCTCTATACCTATATTCGATTGTCTCGACCGCATTACATTTTGCTAGTTATTTCGACGACTTTATTCTATAGTGTTGCAGACTAATACATTGGCAAAAGAGGAGTACCGAGCAGACAAATTAAAACCCCAACATAAATCCCAAAAGACAAATCAAGAAAAATCGGATAAAAATCTAACCTAACTAACCATAAATTGGTCGCACATGCCACAATCAGCTCACTTCAGTTTTAGTCTACTTTTTTAATCTAATTTGACAATGAAGAGCCTACCAGTAGGTAGGTAGGTGGTTGCCACACTCATACCCAGCATCCGTACGACATTATTAAGCCGATGACGGAAATGAATAAAGTGAGAACTGATGCTCCAGTGCTACGACGGCTGTTTGAATATTCACCATCCGTCAGGAGTATGGTATTGAAATTGTTGAATGAGCTTATATGCATCAGTTGAGCTAAATACTCGTACATGTGAAGGGAATTAGGGACTCCTCTTTGCAATGTAACGAATTCTTAATGAATCTCCCAGTTTTTGTTCCTTCCTACATATTTTAACTCTCTGGTATTTGCATAGGTATTTACTCGAAGTATAAACTGAGTCCTATCGCACAATGGGGAACTTTTCCGCACTGTAATGGCTTCTCAATTGTTGCGGTGTGGCTAAAAATATGAGAATTAGTAACATGAGCCGAGAACCGAACAATAGATTATGCAAGTTGTTATTGTTTTCAAGTTGCGTATGTTTTTTACTGGGCAAATGGGGATATTCCGGATAGCCTTGGCAGGCAAATTGAAGGATGAAATTGGTTTAGTTGGAATTGTAAAATTACAACTTGTGTGTTGCTGCCAAAGTGGTTGCGGTTAAACTTTAAACTTTCTGTATAGCAATGCCAGGAATAAACAACAAGGCTTAGAGTAATCGTTAGTGGGGCATTTGAGTATTTTTTTCTTAACATTTTTACGAATTGCTTTGCTCTTTTTAACTTTCTTGATTGGTTGGTTTAATTGGCTGTGTATTCCTGTTTCCTGACGATAGAAAAAGTCAATTAACGCATTAAGCGCGGTTTAAAGAGCACGACTAACGGAACCTGAAGGTAAAGGGCAGAAGAACGTTGAGGGAGATCAAAACCAACTTGTGGAGTTGAGAAATTTGGTGATCCTGTTGAAATGGATACTTCAGCTGGCCAAAAGGTCATCATAAAACCGATTATCTAGTGCACTTTTTGCTAAAGCCGGACACTCACAAAGAAGATGAAACGGTTTCACTGTTGTTTGTGTCAGCGCAGCTACGGCAGTGGCCAGTGGGTGTTATGGGGGATGCCAAACTAGAGGTCAATGGCCCGTACTGATTGTCATTAGGTTAGGTTAGTTTGAAGTGGCTAGCCGACACACTTACACGGAAAGAATTGAAAATCACCAATTGCAACATTTTGAGTTGTAATTCACGAATCGTATATTTTTCGCAAATCACAACGATTTTTTCTTGAATTGATATAAAAATTTGTAATTTGTCAGTGAAAACGGCGAAAAATATCAAATTTTGTTTGTTGCATTTTGCGATTAAAAGTATTAATTCGAGCTTCTGTAATTTGTAGTGATTTGCGAGATTGTTTGGAGCAATTTACCACTTCGATAGGCAAATTTCTTAAACACCACTTTTCAATCTCAAATTGCGAAAAATATTTGGTGATTTACCACCACTGAATGATGAATCAATAAACTCTTATAATAATTTACCACATTTAAATCGAAAACGTAAATTGACGTACAGAAGTCGTAAATTGCAAAATATTTTTTGTAATTTCCATGGAAACTAACTACATAACGTGTGAAATTTTTTTATGCACAGGTAGTCGACAGTAACGATATAGTCCATGGGTCGAAATCCTTTCTTTATATGGATCAATATACATACATAATATGTTTGTGGTGTTGCTGCTTGCAATCATGGGCAGCGACAGCGAAAGACAGTCGGTATTTAATCTTTGCTTAAGGCAGTCGTTTTTTAAGTATAACTAGTTCTCAGTGATAGTGAGTGTACTAACCATTATAAAGCATTCTGGAATAAATATCATGTAAGTACCTATTTAATAATGGAAAAAAATTAAACTAAAGTAGGTAGGTATTTAAATCTGTATTTTTATTTTTTTCAGAATGAAGATATGTCTCGCTATTAGAAAAGAAATAAATTGGCGGGGATTTTAAAATGTGCAATCGAAAAGGTCTTTTAAGGTTCGTATCAATACAAGTTCTTCTAAACAATTTGCGTGTATTAACAATTTCAGCATAGACAGAAAAACCA
Source organism: Cheilosia vernalis (assembly GCA_949126925.1). Classification (NCBI taxonomy): domain Eukaryota; kingdom Metazoa; phylum Arthropoda; class Insecta; order Diptera; family Syrphidae; genus Cheilosia; species Cheilosia vernalis. Next base: position 86,709,317 of record OX421358.1, on the reverse strand, counting down.
CCCCAGACAAATCCCGTTGTCTCCGGACGATATGGCGTCATATGATTCTCAAGGATATCAAGAGGAAACAAAAATATAAAATACGACTATGAATTCTGATTGTAAATCACAAGATATAAGTTGTAAATTGAAAATAAAGTTTTCTAATTTCACGATAAAACGTTTTTAATTTAAGACGGTTATGCCTCAAATCACTACTCAAGAATCGTAAATTGCAAAATATGAATTGCAAATTGCAAAATATGAATTGCAAATTGATAAAAAGAAGTTGTAATTTACGATTAAGAATTTGTAAATTGCAACTACACAAGTAGCAAATCAGCACTAATGAGTTGCAATTCAAGACTAAATGGTTGCAATTCGGTAAGGGATGAAATCAAATTTACTACAGAGAAGTGGTAAATTGCGAAATGTTTTTGCAATTCACAACCATAGTAATATCAAATTTAGAACTACTTGTTTAAAATTGCGATCGGTTATGGCAATATGTATTTCTCGTTTGATCATTATTGACAATGAGAAGTGTTGATTCACGATTTTTGGGGGTCAATATCTTCACTTTTTACAATTTCTAAAATTGCGAATAAGGTGTCGTGAATCAGTAAATCCTGAGCTAAGCTCTAAAACTAGACAAACTTTTCGTGATTCTGCGCTCATTTTTCTTGATTTGATCTCAAAATTTTTTCCGTGTAGACCATAATTGGAGCTTCTGATGAAGCGAAGGAGATTACGATTATCTGTGTTTTTTAGATCGTTCAGATCATTATAGTGGAACGCTCCTAAATGGAGTTTTCGTCTTTGTGAGAGAGCCGGACAGGTACAGAGGAGATGGAGTATGGTTTTTTCCTACCCCTCGTCAAGGCATCTTCCGCAAAAATCGTTTGAAAATACGGCAAGCCTTGCTGCATGCCTGCCTATAGGACAGTGTCCTGTGATGACACCTATTGTAGCACTGATATGCTTATTATCAAAGGAGATCAAGTATCTAGATCGTTTTAGATCGACCTTTGGCCAGATCCGCTTTATCGCTAGACATGTTGATCCGGCTGTCCACCTAAGATTTGTTCTATTAGTAGCATCCAGCTTTATTATGAGTTTACAAGAAGCGATCGAAATACCGAATGGAATCCGTAAATGGAAGCATTGGTAGTGCGAGTTCATCAGATTTACAATTACCAGGGATGTCCCTGTGCCCCGGCACCCAGCAGAGGTGAATATTAGTAGTAGTACGAAGAGCCCCGCCAATGCACAAACAAGCCGTTCTTTGGACTTTGCTTAGCTTATCGCGATTGATCGCTTTGTCCAAAGCAGTCCACCAGACAACCACACCGTACGTGAGTATCGGTCTTATGACGGAGACGTATAGCCAGTGAGTGATACGAGGCTGTAAATCCCATTTGTTTCCTATGGCTTTTTTGCAAGAGAAAAGTGCCACAGTGGCTTTTTTAACTCTTTCTTGGATGTTAGGCTTCCAAGTTAACTTTCTATCAAAAATGAGGCCCAAGTATTTAGCTTCATTTGAGAATGTTAGCCTAGTACCATTTATAGATGGAGGGTCAATGTGTGGAATCTTGTATTTCCTAGAAAAAAGGACAAGTTCCGTTTTGTGAGGGTTTACACCCAACCCACATTTGTTCGCCCATTTTATTAGCTTATTGAGAGCGTGTTGTAGGAGTTCTTTTAGAGTATTTAGGTACCTTCCTGACACAGCAATAGCAACGTCATCCGCATAGGCAATCACATTGTGACCCCCCGCTTCCAGGCATATCAGTAGTTCATTCACCACTAAATTCCAAAGAAGGGGAGATAGGACACCACCTTGCGGGGTTCCTCTGCTGACAGATCTTCTTGTAGACATCTCACCCAGACTTGAGTTGATAATTCGGCTATTGAGCATCAAATTGATCAGCTCGCCAAGTGAGGCATCCACGTTCAGAGCTGCCAGGGCACCGGCGATCGCAGATGAGTCGACGTTGTTGAAAGCGCCTTCTATGTCTAGGAATGCAACCATTGTGTACTCCTTATGGCGGAAGGACTCCTCTATAGAGCGCGAGTTAAGTATCCATAGCAAGACATATTGAGAAAAAAGATAACATTATTTGTATTCAATGATATCTTTAGTCTCTAGTACAGTCTTGCACACAACGCTACAATGATAACATATGTAAAAGAGATAATATCGTTTGTATACAATGTTGGAATATTATCTCTTCTTCATTATCAAGCAAGACGATTGTACGCTTGGGTCTCCTTGTAGATAGATAAGAAAAGTATATAAATACGACTGTATGATGAATTTATCAACAGTCTTATTGTAACTACATAGTAGCCTTAAGCTCCTTTTAGAATTAGTAAAAAGTATTTCAATAATAAAGGACATAGTTCCAAATAAATATTGTTTAATTTTAAAAGTAAGAAACAAGTGTTTTAATTGGCGATCCTGCCAGGAGGTTAAATATACTTTTTAACTTCAATCGAGCGGACCTCGGGAACAAGTAGTGAAATCTAGTATAAACAGAACACTCGCGTTACCGGTTACAAGAATTACCTAGCATAGCAGGTACAAATATAGCTTCTTCGTACGAAGCAGCAAAGCAATTCAGTGAAAGTGTATATGTGGAGAAAAAAAACACACAAATTCGACGACAACAGACACGAGTTCAAAATGGAACAACTCGCAGTATTAATGGCAAGATTAGAAGCTTTAGAAACCAGGAGCAACACAGTAACACAAACCCTAGAGCACACACGCACAGAGAATGCAAGGTTAGCAGCAATAATAACTAACCAAAATCAAATAAACACTAATTTAGAAACAAAACTAAATGAAGTAAAATCTGGATTAGGCATAGTACCAAACATACCTGTGCTAGAGGAAATAAGAACCACATATACAGATGGTAGTGAAATACAGTTAGACGCATTTAAAAGCCTACCTATTTTCAACGGCGATCAATCAAATTATCGGTCGTGGCGCGAAGAAGCATCCAGATTAATGGACAGCATTAAAAACTTCAAAACACACAGTAAGTACGCAGCAGCATTGACTATAGTGAAAAGTAAAATACAGGGTGCAGCCGCGAATGTGTTAACCAATTATAACACAATTTTTAATTTTGAGGCGATACGTAACAGATTAGATTATACGTACTCTAATCAAGAACCTCTATACGTGCTACAAGACATGATGAAAGCCATCACGCAAAAAAGAAGCACACTGTCTGAATACCACGACGAGATAAATAAAAATCTCAATTTAATAATATCAAAAATCACTATGTCAGGTGATCCGCCGAATATAATCGACAGACTAATTAAAAATGCTAACGACGACGCAGTTCGTATATTCATTGATGGTATGAGTGACAACTTTACAAGAGGATCATTATATTCAGCTACAATAAATGATCTAGAACACGCATTCGCAATTGCTCGCAGAATAGAACATGATAATGTGCACAGGCATTTACATCTCACTCAAGATAAGCACCACAAAAATATGCCACATGAACGCAGAAACGAAAGAAGACCAAATTATTCGAGCCAAACAACGAATTATCAACCCCAGAAGCAATACGATAATATGCAGCAACACAATCAAGGACCACAGCCGATGGAGATAAACTCGAGACAAATTGTACATGCACAGCGACAAAATTGGAATCAATACAAACCCGATGTATATAATCCACCAGCGAAACGTGAACACAGCGGGAGTTTCAACACACACAACAGACCGCAACGATCTTATCAGCAGAACTTCAAGCAGCAGAGAGTAAATAACTCCCGACAACAACGCAGAGACGATGTCAGCAGTACATATGCAGAAGCAGATGAAACGGAATGTATGGTAAATAATAACATAAGAATAGATCATTTAAACTAGTAGACGGGTTGCCCTGCTTAAATTTAACTAGTACTATTTCTAAGGAAATTTATAAAATTCTTATTGATACTGGTGCAACCCATAATTACATTAATAGAAAATGCGATTCTAGCGAAAAAATTAAAATTAAACCTATAAAAATAAAAACAATGCATGGTTATTCTATGGTAGATACAAAGAAAGTAGTTAGGATATTAAAGAAAAATATAACATTTTTTGAATTAGAGGATATTCAGTCTTTTGATATGATATTAGGATATGAAGGACTTAAAGTTCTAAACGCGGAAATAAATTTCAGTAATATGACTCTAACTACCATAAGCAGTGTCGAATCTATTCAGAAAATTAATTACATAATTGGGGAAAATAATATTTATAAAGCAGACATAGATAGACTGATGAAGATTAATAACAGCATAGGACCGTTACCCTTTACAGATACTATAGAAGCAAGCATTAGGACGACCAATGATAATCCGGTTTATGTTAAACAATATCCATATCCCATAGCAGATAACGAATTCGTAAACAAAGAAATACAGAAACTCTTACATGACGATATAATAGAAAAAAGCCATAGTCCTTATAACAGTCCCATATGGACAGTACCTAAAAAAGGTTTGGACGAAAAAGGAAAACCAAAACGGCGCATGGTTGTTGATTTCCAAAAACTTAACGTTCACACTGTAACAGACAGATACCCCATTCCGGATGTCAACATGACAATTCAAAATTTAGGTAAAGCCAAGTACTTTACAACATTAGATTTGGAGTCAGGTTTCCACCAAATTAAAATCAAAACAGATGATAAAGAAAAAACAGCTTTTGCTATAAATGGCGCAAAATATCATTTTAAACGAATGCCTTTCGGGCTCAAAAATGCACCAAGCATATTTCAGAGATGCGTGGACGACATTTTGAGAGACTTTGTAGGTAAATTCGTACACGTTTACATTGATGACGTATTGATATATTCTTCATCTGAGGAAGAACATATACAGCACATAAGTCAAGTATTCGACGTACTCAATAAAGTCACATTAAAAATATCTGATGAGAAAAGTAAGTTTTTTCAAGAAGAAGTAGAATACTTAGGTCACATAATCAGACATGGTAGAATCACTACGAACCCTGAGAAAATAGCAGCTATAGAAAATTTTCCAGTCCCACAAACGGTAAAGGATTTGAGAGGATTTTTAGGTCTTACAGGTTACTATCGTAAGTTTATAAAAGGATACGCAAGCATAGCCAAGCCCCTGACATTATATTTACGAGGAGATAACGGTAAAGTAAACAAAAAACAAAGTAAAAATATTAAGTTAAATCTGAATGATTCAGCATTAGAAGCGATTAGAATTTTAAAAAATTATTTGAAAGAACAAGTCGAACTTTTTCAACCGGATTATAGTAAACCATTCGAGCTTACTACTGATGCATCCAACATAGCTATTGGAGCCGTACTAAGTCAGAATAAGCAACCTATACACTTCTTGTCAAGAACACTGAGTAAGACAGAAGAGAACTATAGCACAAACGAGAAAGAGCTATTAGCGATCATATGGTCCTTACAAAAACTCAGAAACTACATATATGGTATAGCAGACTTAACCATATATACCGATCACCAGAGCCTTATATATTCTGTATCAGAAAAAAATCCCAACACAAAGCTGAAACGTTGGAAGGGAATCATTGAAGACTTTGGAGCAAAATTAGTTTATAAACCAGGAAACCTAAATCTTGTAGCTGACGCATTATCACGTCAACGCATAAATACTTCTACCATAGAAACAGCACATTCAGCTGAAAGTTCTTCTAATGATATAATAAAAACTGTGAATCAGCCTTTTAATGCATACACTGCACAGTTCGAACTTATTGAAGATATAACAAATAATATCGAAACACAAATCTATTTTAGTAACAAAATAAGACTCATAATAAAGTTTAAGGACAAAGACTCTTTACTAAGGCAGATGAAAGAAGTTATACAACCCCAAAAGATTGTAGCTTTGCATACGAAATTTGAAAACATATACAAATATGGTGAAAACATAAAAAAAGAATTCCCACTAGTAAGATTTATATTCACACCAAGAAAACTTCAAGACGTGACAAATTTGGAGGAACAACTAAAACTTGTAAGGGTAACTCACGAAAGAGCACACCGAGGGTTACGTAACAATATACAAGAAATCTCAGAGAAATATTACTGGCCCGATCTAAATAAACAAGCAAAGAGTTTCAACAGAAAATGCATAGCATGTCTATTTGGAAAATATGAAAGAAAACCTATCAGAGAACCTCTGAATAATTCAGAAATACCAACACATGTGGGAACACACATTCATATGGACATATACTTCAACGACAAGTATACTTTCCTTGTAACAGTAGATAAGTATTCTAAATATACAATCCTTCGGGAAATCGAAACTCGAAACAGACTGTACGACGTTATGGAAGAGGTCTTATCTAATTATTTCCCAAAATGTGAACGACTCATGACAGATAACGAGAAGGGATTCAAAACAGAAATGGTGAACCAAATGTGTTTGAAATACAACATAACTAAAGTAGAAACTCCAGTATACAGATCGACAGCGAACGGTCAGGTAGAACGTGTAAACGGTACAATAACTGAACTGTCTAGAATATTCACAATTCAGAATAAAACAAGACTTATCGAAGAAATATTTAGAACAGTGCGTGAATTAAATAATTCTATACACTCAGTTACCGGTTTGAAACCTAGAGACATTTTCTTTAATCAAAATAAATATAGCAATAGTGAAATTATAATAAATAAACTAAACTCAGCATCCAAAAAAGTGATCGAACGTCTAAATAAAGGAACTCGACACAGAGAGTATAAAAAAGGAGATAAGATAATGGTAAGAATCACAGGTCTTAGAAAGAAATCTAACGCCAGATACATAACAAGAATAGTAGAAGAAGATAAAGGAGACACTGTAATCTCTAAAGAAGGAATAAAAATTCACAAGGATAACATAAAGAATTATCATTTTTCAGATGACGAAAATATTAATATTCCTAACATTACTAGGAATTGTACAGAGTCAAGAAGGGCAAGGAAACGTTCAAATAACTGAGTTACTAAACAAGAAGTTTATACTTACGCAAACAGATGACGTGTATTTATTCAAAGAACAAACTTATTTGTTACATGCCACCAACCTGACTTCGATATTTCAACCTTACGTAAATATCGTAACTAGTAAATATCAACCTACACAAGAAGAAAAAATTTGGTTAAGTAAAATTAAGAATTTAGCAGACCAATTACAAGAACATACTAGGCATACTAGATCAATTAACTTTTTAGGAACAGCTTTCAAATATGTGTTTGGTAATCCTGACCATTATGACTTAGTTAACATAGAAACGAGTATAAATAATCTCATAGAAAACAATAATAAACAAAAAACTATAAATTCTAGATTTGAACAAATTTTGCAACAATTCGAAGGTCAGAGCCTTAAAGAACATTTAGTAATAGAACAAGTGTACGAACAATTATTATTATTGACCAGAACAATTAATGCAGCAAAAAATAATGAATATTTATCAGAAAGCCTAGACTTAGATGACATTAAAAATATTATTCAACATGAAATAATTCAAGTACCCATAATAAATATACTTGAGTACTCTAAAATATTATTAGCTAGAACTGATGAATTCTTCATCACAATATATAAATATCCAGTTCTAATTAAATCATGTAAATTGTATAAAGTAGGGGAAAGTGGTCACCCTTCGTACACTTTTTGAATTTTTATTATTTACTTAAAAATTAACTCACCTTTGTATGTAGTTAATGCATTTATATGGTCTATATATATCGTAGCTTATAACAAAAAAGTATGAAACCATTATGTCAAAGATTTACAGAGTTATAGAAAATATTCTAGGATTAGATTTTTGTACGAATGCACCCCACCTGTGGGGTACTTTCGTACAGCAGATGGGGTACCTTCGTACGACATGGGGAAGACTCATACAGGGTATTTAAAAAGTTTATTTAACTTGCTAATTTTTATAAACAGCAAAAAAAAACTTATTAAATATCAAAATAACTAAATAATATTCAAATTGACTTAAAGTTCACTTAAAATCTTATTCCCATTTCGCTGGATACTTTAAATTAAATGTTTTTGCGTATTCACTGAGAATACTATATGGGTACCAAACACGAAAATTTGTTTCCTATACCCAATGTTGCTATAAGTGCAGATTTGTCTGCGTTTTGCAGATTTCCAACCGAGCTACGGACTTTAAACAATCAGATTTCTCCATAAATCTGCACTTCTGATTTTGTCTGCATTTAAAATAATATACTTTGGTCCTTAAAAAAACATGTCAATATTTTTTGTACACTTGCTTTCGTTGTATGCTGTCATTTTCCTATTCAACTCTTCTTTTTTTTGTATTGTTATTTAAATAAAAAAAACATTTTGTGAAGTAATATCTTTACATAGAAGTCTGCATTTCAGATTTATTTTATGTCATAACTGCAGATTTATCCAAATATTTTTATGGCAACACTGCCTATACCCCTAACTTGGCAAACTTAACCATATCTTGGATGTTCATAGTTACCATACCATAGCTCTTTAAGGCGCGATTGTTAACAAACCTAATTTGGGTAGGGTGTGAACATCGTTGATCAATGTCCTGTTAGCTGTTACCCGTTAATAATGCTATGCTTGTTTACAAGAGCCTTTTATCTACTACGTTACCTAGTCGTATGACAGCTCTTTGCTGTGCAGTTCTGCTTAGGGTAAGGTTGTTCTGGCTTGTAGAGTAAGTGAGAACTGAGTCGTTTCTAGGTATAACAACGGATATGAAGCTATGACAGCTCTGTGATGGACTAACGAATCCTCTTTCTTCGTTTCTACTGCTATTAGTGCCGAAGAAGTCGTGCTGTAGAGACGTGTTATTAATTTGACCAGGTAACAGTTTTAATTTTTTTTAACTTGGTCTAAACCTTTTTGTGCATTTTAGAAAAAACGATAGGTACCTATTCATTCATTTCGAATTTTATTTTTATATTTTTTATATTGCCTAGATAACTGTAAAGGCTACAACAGATAAAGACATTGCCATTTCTAATAAACCTCATAGAATGCGTAAAACAAGTTTTAAAGAGGTCTATATAATTTTGTGTCATTAAAACCGATATTATTGATCTTTCGCTTGTAATTTTCGTAAATAACATTTGAAGGGGAGCATTCGTACGCGTACGAATGTGCCCCCTGTATTACTGTCCGAATGTACCCCAGGCTGTGCACAAAATAAAAATTACAACTTTTTAATAAATTAAAATTTAGTAGGGAAATATTAGTAATTTAAAAACAAAATAAACATTGTAAACATAAATTCGTCATCCCTATTTTGCAAGAAACGTAAAAAACTTACTTGCAATGCGATCGCGAACTTCGGTAAAAATATTACTCACAGCGCTGGAAAACACGTTACGCTTGTCAGCTATCATACCTTTTGCCCGACTGTTTCGAAGTTCGTTGAGCGAAATGCTACCTGGTATGTCTATGCACACGAGCAAACACGTGTTTTAGCGAAGCTTAGTTTTTCTTATATACTTACTGTACGAATGTGCCCCACGTACGAAGGGTGACCACTTTCCCCTAACACCTTTAAATTCAAAACATGGAAAAATCATTACAGATAAAACAATTGCCTTATGTAACCAAACTTATTTAAGAACAAGAAATTGTCAAAATCATCTAAGTAAAAACATTTGTGAAATTAACTTTGAAGAAGAAAATTGTCTTATTCCACTTTTAAAGAATATAACTTCAAAATGCAACATTAAACAAGAATACGATTACGACTTAGAAATTGAATCCGGTGTTATGTTATTAAGCGGTAAGCATAAGTTAAATAATCAAACAATTAATGGTATAAACTTAGTTACTTATGAAAATACTATAAATCTAGACGATAAAATATACAAAAACATGCATAAGCAAATTAAAGAAGTTATATTAAGAAATCATAATTCAGAGTCTTACATCGACCAAATAATTAAAGAAGATACAATGTACAAATTCGATAACATAGATACTTTAAAAAAACTAATTATTCCTTTTGAAGAAAAACCGATATTATCAACTATATACACAATTGTAACACTGATTGTTATTCTAGCATTTACGTACGTAATGATAAAAACTATACAATGTATAACAGATCGTCAAAAACAAAAAAAGATTGACGCATATAACAAAACTTATGAAAGAGAAATGTTAAAAATAGCGTCGAAAAATCGGGACGATTTCGTTTAACAAGGGGGGGAGTTAAGTATCCATAGCAAGACATATTGAGAAAAAAGATAACATTATTTGTATTCAATGATATCTTTAGTCTCTAGTACAGTCTTGCACACAACGCTACAATGATAACATATGTAAAAGAGATAATATCGTTTGTATACAATGTTGGAATATTATCTCTTCTTCATTATCAAGCAAGACGATTGTACGCTTGGGTCTCCTTGTAGATAGATAAGAAAAGTATATAAATACGACTGTATGATGAATTTATCAACAGTCTTATTGTAACTACATAGTAGCCTTAAGCTCCTTTTAGAATTAGTAAAAAGTATTTCAATAATAAAGGACATAGTTCCAAATAAATATTGTTTAATTTTAAAAGTAAGAAACAAGTGTTTTAATTCGCGTTAGCGTGTGTAGAGCCGTTTCTACTGATTTTCCCTTAGAATAGGCATGTTGCGCCGTTGACAGAAGTTTTTGGTCAATGCTTTTGCGTAGATGGATTTCAATCAGTCGTTCTAAAGTTTTTAGAAGAAATGATGAAAGACTAATAGGTCTGAGATCTTTCGCACTTACATGAGAACACTTGCCTGCTTTGGGTATGGAAACCACTTTCACTTCTCCCCATAGCAATGCGATGTAGGTACACCAGTTCCAAACAGCTTCTTAGGATTATCATTAGCACTGGCAAGATGATATATCCGAGGTGTTTTGTAGCTCGGCTGGTATTATACCGTCAGGTCCCGATATTAGTCTGGCGACATCTACACGCGTTCTGGCTAAGAGATTGGTTGTTCTGGCATCATCGTAGGTTGGCCAGATCTTCCTTGGTTGCTTAATATGGGATTTTTTTTTGTATACTGTTTTCTTTAATTTACCTGAGAACCGTTCCAACGATTTTGACCAAAACGCCAACTTTGAGTAAAATTGATGTCTCCAAGATTATTGTGTCCTTAATTCATATTGGCAAGTCGAATCACCGAAAACGTTAATTTTAAAAACTGCTCATATCTCGGAAATGTCATTTTTGATTTCGCTGAAACTCTAAAAAACAGTTAATGCTTATATATCCGTAACAATACCTAAGTTGCACTCAGTTCTCAGATAAATAGTTAAAAACTATTTAAACATTGCAATATTTGGTACTGTTTTGTCTGCGTAGCTAGTTAAAAAAAAACGGTCTAACGATTTGATCAAAATACATACAAAGATAAGATTAGTATTACAAATAAGATTCCCAACACAGTTTTTCTCAAAAAAATCTAACAAATCAGTTTTTAATTATTTCTCAAATATTACTACCTAAAAGCCGATAATTTTTTTAAAACTCAATACCGCACTTCCATAAAAAATTCAATGACAGTGAGGTTAAACTTATTTTTAGCAAATATTAAACCCACTTCTTCCTTTTTTAAACTTTGTTGAATATACGCACCATAAAAGTCCAACTTGTAACCTACACAATTGGAAACTCCCACTTCATTTGCACCCCACGTCTTTCGGCATATTCAGTTAAGAACTAGGTATTAATGCAATTTAAAATCTATGTTAAGATAATCCTTCTAATTCCATAGAAACCAAACTTTTGATAAACAAGAAAGTTTCGTGCGACCCAGTCATGCACTTCATTCAAAATTCCAGACGAATTTCTCAGCTGGAAATTTATACGAATATTCGTTTTAAAAAATTTCTAACCTAACCTCGGAGAAAGATATCAATCCTTATGCATCCAGCAGTAGATACAATTCCCTCACATGCTACCAGTTCTGAAGGTTTTGCGAATATAATTCCACTTTTTTTCAGAAACGATCAGATCAATATAATGTAACTTCCACCTGGAGTATACGAATCGGAAAGGAATAACTTCGCAAAAGTATTCATCACTGCAGTCGCTTAGGAATTGGGATATTCCCAAACGGACGGCACTATAAATCTGCTGTGACAACTATACGAAAGCTACCTGTTCATATTTATAACAAAGGTATTACACATAACCCTTTAGATATCATCTATCGAACACACTTCCGGTGGCAGTCGTCACCGCGCCCCATCTCATCAACATGAGCTATACCTAGCGCGGATATGACTTTTTGAACTTTTGACACGAAATGTCACGTTCGTGCGTGACGTACGGAAGTAGTTGGGTAAAGCATTCCCCATTAAAGTCTAATGCCACAAACAGCCGTTCCAGCACTAACGATGTTGTTAGGATAAACTTTCGTAATTATGTATTACGCGCACTGGCAGGATGCTCTTGAGGAGTCACTTTCAAAAAAAAAAAAAAGGAACAAAACGCACCACTGGTGGCTATGTTTGGGGCTCCAGTCCCACATGCTACACATAACACAACACTGACGTTATAATAAAACTTTCATCAGATGAAGTTTTGCCCGACTCGGTGGCACGGCGCTTCTGATGCTGCCAAAAGTGTTGCCTTTTGATATATACCTACTATAAAATTTTGTCATCTGTGTTCGTATTCCTATTCATTGGCACCGCCGACGACGACGGCATCATCATCATCATCGGAACGACAAACGTCAAGTGATTTCACAAAGTAGCAAAACATTCCCAAAAATTTTAAATAATTTGCATATTAAGTGCTTTATGAAATTATGATTATGAAACTTCCGCGAGTTAACTAAACAAATATCAAGAAAGCGTGGTATGCTTGGAGAAGACTGCTGATGATGTGAGTTTCACTCCTGCATGTGCTCGTCTTTTTAACTATGCATAAACTAATCTGGCTTTTGTGTTCCTGTGACAAGGAGTTGGCTCTCGGTGAAGCCTTATGAGGAAACGTGCGCTAAGACTATGCTCGATGATTTGTTTTTTCGGGACTCACCTTATTATGAGTGCAGTTTGAAAATATTATGAGCACCTGTATATATATCGCAAATGCTGTGTTAGCTTTTTTTCACACCCAAAACCGGTTTTTCGCCAAAACACTAAAAATTTCCCCGAAAACAGAAGTTTTCCCATACATATTTCAGTTTTCAAAACAAACACACCTTTTGCAATGTTCAGCAAAATGGCTGACCGAACAAATGTCACAACTCACATCTTAAAATAATTTTCCACAATTAACTGATGGGCTGATATTGTTTTTAAATGCACTAAATTCATTTTGTTTGTTAATTAATGCGATCGAAATTTTTAACCACAAAAGTTTGCACCGAAGTTTCACAGCTGATTGAAATGTCAAACGAAAACGAGTTGGTGGTCGGTGTGAATGCATCGACGAGTTTTTGAGGAAAACGCGGTTTTGTGCTTGGTGTGAAAAGCATATAACTCTGTGGTGAAAAGGAGGCAATTTTCAAGGTTAATGGATTTTCTTGAATGTTGGCACATTTATTTTTGCATGGAAAAGCCTCTATAGCTATCCTCACTTCTTTATAACGCGCCATTAGATGGCGCTGTTGCATGTCAACCAGTTAAACAGTAAGCCCTTTCACTTAACCAAATAAACCGATTGTTTGGATTTGCATTGTCCTTGGCTTTGGTCCGATAGGTTTTTTTGTTAAATTTTGATGTGTAAATATCTAAGCGTGCGTTGTTGGAATCTGATGGAGTAATTCCACACATATAACTTGCGGGGACGGAAATGCTTCCCGGTGTTTCATCATTGCATACGTTTTTATCATTGCATACATTTATGAGCTGGGGCATATTAAATTTAACTTTTTGTTGATGTGAAATAAAGCATGTTTTTCATATATGATGGTCTCACATTTCTTCCCTGTGACGGACATCTCGAGGAAATTCAGTGCCAAATCTTTCGTGAATTATCAGGCACGCAGAAATCACAGCTGGACTACAACTAACAAAATTGTCGTAGACCAGCACCTCTTCAATATGCAATGCAATGGGGCGTGGCAACTCCCATTATATTATACAAGCGCTATTTCTCGATATTCACGGGAACTATTTATGTCAGATTTGTGACTTCAGTGTCCACTGTCTGAGCAGAGGACTTTGCGAAAAAAAAAATCTGTAAAGGAAAACGTGCAGTGCCTTGAAGTTTAAAAAATTAAGGCTTCTATTGCATGTGGCATGTTTATCATAACGTGGTCGATAAGGGAAAAAGGGCTGGGCCCTTCCCTTACAAAAAAAAAAAAAAAACATTCAAGGTTCTAAAATTTTAGACATTGATGTGCATAAGCACTTTATATGTGGGCGGGATTCAAAAGATTTGAAAGATAAGTCATTTTGTAAGATGTTGACAGACAAGACCATATTTCACCAAAAAGTTCTTGATGGTGTCACTCAAACTGGGCGGGAACAACTAGTGTTAGGACATAACTATATATCAATTTTTGTTCGCAGTAAATTCGGCAACTTCTAAACGGACTTAGGTAAAAATCTTAACTATAATATTTTTTGAGTATTTTTTGCAGTTGGCTATTTATTTTCCGCGCCTCATTCCTTTCACTATACTAAAAACTACGTTTTCTATACGGTGGTTCAACTTGCCATAGAATTCATAAATCTAGTTCAATACTGAAGAGCTTGAAATGCAATCGCATTTTAGAACGGTTCAAAATCAGTCATAATGCAACTCCCGGTCAAACTAGATCGATACTTAACATAATTATGTCAACCTTGGCTGATTATCGGGAGTAGGTACATATTTTTCACCGTAATTTGCAAAAAGCTTCGTTAAATCAAATTCGATGAAAATTGCACTTGTCGGTCTAGAGAAGAAATCACTCTTTGACGTGGTCTTTTTTGAATTTGGACATATTGACGGTATCGACGGACCATTTTTTCGGATGTGGAAAAATCTAAGTCATTTCGATTGTCCCGTTTATCCATAAATTTTCGACCATTTGCCAAAGACTTTAAAGAAACATGAAGACAATCTCCATACGTATGAATGATAGAGGCCTTATGTTATTCTGTAGCTATCTCATCCTTGGTCTTCCTTAAAGGTGTCTACCTGGGGGCCCAGATTCCGTTGCACGTCTTGAAATCGGAGTTGAGGAGCCACCAGAGATGGACAGCTAAATTGGAAGAAGTTCTAGCAGAGAATTTTTCTTGAGAAAAAAAAATTACTGTTCTCTCCTCGTAGGGAGTAAAACTGCACCTGCACTTATGGAAACCCTTATCAATCACTTTCGCTAACTGACAGTAAGACACCAATTATTGCATATAAGAGAGAGGTTGACAAACACTTTATTGTTCGTTTCGATTCGACACTCTCTCGCGTGTCCTTCTCATCGGCAATACAAACTGTCATCTATCTACTCTTTTCATGCGGAGAAGGGATGTTCTTTCTTGTTCAGTTGAATGGCAGAAGTTGCTTGATACAATTTGGGATTATATTCGGACAGCGCCCTACTAATAAATTTAAGTCTCGACTCTTTATTTACGGAAGCTAACAATTGTGAAATTTGTATAGAAAATTTAGCCACTGTGAAGTGTGAACTACCAAAATTCCAAGTCGGCACTAAACATGTTTATTGGTAAGATATACGGTCCCAAGGACGGAAGGTCTTCATCTCGCATTAGGTATAAAAAAAAATAAAAACTGCCGCTACAGGTCTGTGGGGACCTTAGGCCTAGCTTCTCGCAACCATTCGTTTTGTGTGAGTTTTTAATTTTTTAACGAATGGAAGGGATCTACAATTTTATGCCGATTCCAAACGGCCGATTGAGAAGCTCTTTCAAGACAGCTATACTCTCGGATGTTTGTCAGACGTTCGCGAAAAGTGGCGCAGTGAAAAAACTCTGAGTTGGAATTTGGGTTTTTCTGGGATTTGAACCTGAGACCCTTCGCTTAGTAGGTAGTCCAACACACTACCCCTAAGCCACTGCGCCTACCTTCATCTCTCATTACTTACCTAATTATATATGTACAGAATTGGGTCATTGTGAATTAACCATTCAACTTACTTTTTTTCACATCAGAGACCATCCCTCTGGATATCCGACACTTATTCGAAAGCTCCCTATTTAAACAGACTCCTTTAAGATCACCTTACAGTGAACTTATTAGTCGTTAGGCCAATGACGATAGCGTAGTTTTGGAAAGGTTTCAAGTTTAAAGCGGCCGAACTTATCTCCCCAGAAATTTAAATCCATATCTCTACCACCGAGACAGTTTCAGCCTTGTGAGTCCTGCTCCGGCATCCACCAAGAAAGAAACAAACACATCAACTTGAGCAGCGACACCATTCGTGTCAAATTGCAAAAGCACTCTACTCATCAGCCTCTTGCCACCAAAACTGACAGTGACAAAGGTGGCATAGTTTCATGCCTGCCAACAAATGCAAATGTCGACTCCAGCGCACCTATATATAAATTATTATTCGCAAACGTAGAAGCCTTCCTCCCAACTCTGCCCATTCCTTTACACACCTACAGCCTACTGACGGTTATCCTGAAAATTACTTTTCATCCTACTTTGGCACACCAAATCGAGGTAGGTATATCCTTGCTTCATCCCAGCAATCAGCATGACTTGTAGATATTCAACTTTTCTTCCAAAGTGTCAACCGATGAAAATGCCAAAAATGTCAAAGTGTTTCCAAATGTCGCACCTCACTCTGGTGGGTTGGGTGCTCGTGACATATACAGACATCACCTCCGTAAGGACGAGCCATCACAATCTTGGGCCACCGTCTTACAGATTTATTTTTAAGAATACAGAGTTTTCGCCCATAAAGAGATTATCGTAAATTTATTAGATATGGCAATCTACCTTTTTGATTTCTTTGTCCCACTTCACGGCCGACTTTTTCTTTCCCTCGTCGCGTCGTGACAGGAGTAACTTTCGTCTGGCACAAACATCGACCCATGTGAGGGTACTTTTGCCTTTCTTGCGAGCTAGTGTCGAGATTCTTTATTGCCCTTTAAATGAAGTGACTTTTGGTTCTTCTTCTTTTTAGTTTTTTTCTCTCCATCGAATCGGAGTTGGAGCTACCAGGAGAAGTGGAGAAAAAACGAATAATAATAATAACGAAATGTTCTTACCAATTCGTCGTCTCAGAGACCGGCGACCAGTGGCGACGTGTGCGGGTGATGAAGGAGAAAAAAATGACCCCCGTTTTACTTTAACTCAGAGAATTCGATTCGAGCTCGAAGAAGGCGAAAGTATGAGGTGAACAGGGAGATGGGGTAAAACTTTTCCAATTCTTCTTGATGGAATTTAAGAAATGAAAGTGAAAAGTGATTCGGTTTTGCGAGAAAGTCAGGTGGGGTCGGAGGAAGTTCCCTGGTTGGTTGGCGTCCAGACATTGACTGGTCATTTTGTTAACAATATACCTATAAGATCTTTCGCCGATAAAGTGGATGGGGTGCAATTAATCTTTCTTAAAGTGGTTGGCCTTAAGTGGAGTTTGGCCTTAGTTGTGATTGAAAAGAGAGGATAAAAAAGACCGTAAGGACTGGCGGAAGGTTGTGTAATACGCGTACCTGCAAACATCGATTTCGATTTAAAATAAAACATATTCAACGTTACATTGGAATGAAAAAGTAAAAGTAGCTGTATGAATTCGAAGGAGTGAAAGCAGTGGTGCAAACAATTTGACAATATATTGGTTCTTAATCCTTGAAAACACTTATTGAACGTGCTTGGTAAAATTTACAATTGCTCTCCTGAAAATGTCGCAACACAAAAGTATCTTTATATCTGGTTTGTGTATAACAAAGGCTATTTGAAACTACATCCGGATGAACCTGTTGAGTGATGCAAAAGAAAGATGCCAAAAATTGGTCCCGTTTCAACGATAAAATATACCTGGCCAAGAAACTGCACATCAGTCGCCCACAATGGTTAGTTCATGTAGAGCAAATGACCGCAAATTCTCCGACTCGTAGGGTATTTGAACCTAGCCAGGTCAAACAATACAACAGAGGAAGTCCTCACCTCAGGCTCAAGTAGTAGTAGTGCGCAACCGGAGCGAGTTAACTAGGGACCGAGTATATTGGAGGGGTTTATTAACTGAGGACACCATAGACCCGACTAATCACATAAGTGTGGCTTGAGGGACTGCAGTTTTCGAAGAAATTCGTACCCATTTTTTTAAGTTCCTCTATCATCGTAGAGGAGAAAGTTAAAAAATGATCCAAAAGATTTTATTAGAATTTCCTTCAATCGAATACATATTTTGGACCCGGTGAACTGCTTACACCATCACTAACTTTCAGCAAGCGGATACAACCTATATACGGTTCAAAAATGGAAGATGATGCCACCGGTGCTGGGGTCAATGTGGGCCTAGGTTCCAAAGAGCTATAGCACTGCAAAAATCACCAGACATCTTTCAGGCGGATGAGGAATGTGTCCGATAATGTTTACGAAGGCGCACTAGAGGTGCTCGCATCGACATCCTCTCAGACAGCCAGGCATACTCTGCAAATACCCTGCTGTGGCAGGGAGCAGATCGATCCATATGCAACCGTCGTTTTTAAGTCCTGCAGATATAGGAAACACGGAACCTAAAAGGGTACTGAGGTTTATAAAGAGCCTCAACAGCTCCCTGGGTTAAATAATAGAGGCCAACACAATAGATCTCTTCTGGTCACAGTTTACAGGGCAACATCTAACGACATCTACATCTCAACTCTACAACTGGCCACTTACCTTCTTACTGCTCACCCTTATCGTTCGAGTTGTAGTCTATGGTATTTCATGTGAGAAATAAATGTTACCATATTACAAGTTAATTTGTCATTCCAAGTTTGGAGGTGGCTAACAGTTTTTGTAAACCATTTTGTCAATTTAAGTAGGTGCTACAAAGGCAGGTTATATTCACTTATGAATGCGGACACACATGGATGGTGTCATTTTTGTGAACATTTGTCTTTTATTCTCTCAAATTCTCAAAAGTTACTTTATTTTTTTTTAAAAAATGTTGTTTAAGGTTTATAAAAATTATTTACCCAAATATTTACCGTCTTGAAATCGTATATCTCAATTCCAGGTACAACACACATAAAACTTACTTAGCATTAGCATTACATAAATTTGGAACCTAGGTACCTCCTTCCCCCAAATTCCAAATTCCACAAATATATTTATCTACTGGTAGTTGCAGAGTTGAGGTGTAGATGGCGCTAGGTGGACAATTTTGTTGGGGACGAACTGTGCGGGGATGAGTTGTACCCGACCCTAAAGGGTCATTAACTTTTCGGTTTCAAAAGTAAAGCAAAATAAAACACACACATCGATACATTTTTGATGAACATTTTGTTTTTCATTATAAAGTTTGGACTTTGCCCTTAAGTGTGAAAAACATTACCATTCAAATGATTGAGGAATGTTAGTCTAGAGTTCGGGGATTGTTCGCCTAAACATGCGTAGTGCCCGAAGAGTGGCTACGTTTGAATTACTTCTGTAGTAAGTTCTTATAATTTTAACGCGTTGTACGATTGGGACGAGTCGATGTTGGCAGGCTGTATGGGCCATGTTGTTTTGGTGTTGTGTGTCTAATCTGATGTTTATTCAGTTACTGAGGCCAAATCACCATGGAAAGCTACACTATCGATCAGCACGTCAAAATGATAAAACCTTACTGTCACAAACAGTCAAATACATAAAGAAATGTCAAGTGTCAAAACAAGAAAAAGTAGTTAAATCCGAAATTTAAAAAAAAAAAAGTACAATTTGTCTTTGGGGAGTACGGCCAACAAAAAGGAGTAAAATAACTCCAGTTGTAGTACCTACTTTCGGCACCGCTGGTTATAGAGAATTTTATTTATGAAAAAAATTTCAAACTCTTTCTTTGGTATTAAATTTCGGACAAATTTAAATGAACTGTTTTTTGTAATTTTTCTTAAGACTGAGAAAAAGGTATACGGCTACATCGCCCATGTGGACCACGATGTATCGCCTTCAATCTACTACTTAACCCTAATACATTTTAATCAATACCCAAAAAATAATACTAAGCAGGACTTGCATAAATATTTGAAGCCACCATCATCATCATCATCATCATACATCAATAAGTAGCACCGTAGCTTGTTCAATTTTTGGGTCTACAGTTGATAAATTGGAAAAATATTCAGGAATTTTGGGCCACATTGGGCTAGGAGTGATAATACTTGTATTTAATTTAATATTGAAAAAAAAAAAACACTCAATTTATTGCGAGAAAGAAGTTCTGTGGAAAGAAAACTTCTGACTTGGTATCTTGTTTTCATATGTAAGGGTGGTTAGATGCTTACCTGCCTAATCGCACTCCAATCTTTATGTACAATATTGTGCTACGTCTGTTTAAAAGGTTCAAAAAGTTATTACAAGATATTCAGAAAACTTTCCTATAGTGCTAGCAACACCCACAGAAAACCCATGGATGTTCGACAGTTTGTTGATATCAGATTTGACAAGGACTTCATGCTTAGTTGAATTTTTTGTAATTTATGTCTTGCCTGAGAGAACAACAACTTCCGTTGAAATTTTAGGCCATTTCGAACCGGATCACTAATTTATCAATCACCTGATTTGCCTAAACAATTTAATTCTAAAAGTCAATTCACCTGCACATGTCCAAGTGAATACGACTTGGCCCGAACTGAACGATGAGGCCATCAATTCCTGAGTACTTAAAAGAGTTTGAAAATAGTAAAGCATTTCTGCTGTTGCTTTTAAAAAGTTTTGTATTACCTATATAATAAATAAATAAGTAAACAGTTGACGCAACAGGTCCGTAGGGACCCTAGGCCTAGCTTCTGGCAACCATTTGTTTTGTGTGAGTTTTAAATTTTTGGACCAAATAGAAGGGATCTATAATTTTACGCCGAGTCCAAACGGCTAATTGAGAACCTCTTTCAAGACAGTTACACTCTCGGATTTTTGTCAGACGTTCGCGAGAGGTGGTGCACACAGCGCCAACTTTTATATTGTATGGGAAGGAAAAAAACATTTGGCTCCTCCATTTACAACCTGAAATATAATTGGCCTTATCTCAAAAAAAAAAAAAACTTTAAGCTAAATCCAGCCAAAAAAAGGTTTTAAGATTTAGTTGGGTTACTTGGTCTGTCAATCACTTATTTGACCTTTCCGGAAATGCTTTTGTCCTGTTTCCAAATGTCATCTGAATTTCCTTTTCTACTCTATGGCCTCTTGAAAATTTTTGATCAACGTTAAAGTACATGCACTCGCACTTAAGAACTTTGACAGTTTATTACCTATATACGTGACAATCGGATTTTTTTTTTAAATATTCACAGGTAGACAAATGTATTGTTTTTGGGGATGGTTTAGTTTTTAAGCTGGGGGGGAAAAATGGGTAGGAAGTCAGCGGTCTATATATAAGTGCGTGCATTTGAAATTACGATTTAGGTACTGAAAAGTTGACAAGAGGTGAAAAGTTATCCTATGTAAAGAACTCTGACAGAACACTAACGTAGTCTGACCAAGAATTGCTTCAGTTCCAGTCAAAATCCCAACATACGAGTACCTATTGCAAAGGAAGGTCGTTGGCGACAGCTGTGCATTTCATTGTTGGCACGGTAGGCAATTCACCTTCAACAATATAGAACCGTTTGTTGTCACTAAAGCACTCGAAAATCTGAAGGTTGACGCAGGGTTATTAATTCAGAAGCAAGCTGAGAATGCCAGTTAAATGCGGCTACCCGCAGGTTGGGATACTTTCACCACGCCTTTAGCTACTAGCAGTGAATGAAATATTGGTGACTATGGAAAACCAGCCCGACGTCATTATGATCTGATCTGACTGTTCAGCGTGCCATCCAGGATGTTGGAAAACCTTGCGGCATTTAATTAAATCATCACTAAGAGCGAGAGAAACCCCATACACAAGCATGCTGCCTTTGTGAGGAGTTCGACATTTTATCATTTTTAATTGAGTTAGAGAAACAAACAACAATTCCATTAGCATATGGCCAACAAGTTTGAATTGGTTTTTGTTTTTGCTCCTTCGTTTGTTTGAAGCTATCTCTTCCCATGATGCGTGCCCAATTCAACCGACACCGGTCGTTTGCAAGGGTGTTCCGCGTTCTACTTCCACAGCCAATCCCCTCCCCAGCCCCATAGCCGCAGGGGTCCATTCGAGTATACAATGAGCGAATGCAAACAACAAATTAATATCCACAAAATTGGCACAGTACGAAAACCAAACAATGGAAACCCCATCACGCTTTATACACGACCCACCCCACCACCGAGAAAAATAAAACAAACAAGGCAAAACAATACCATGAGCACAATGAAAGAAATCCTTGGTCTTCCCTGGGGAGCAATAGCACAGCACACCAGCACCGAGCACCATATGTGCTATCTTATACAAAATAATTATTGGTGTATGTGTAGCCGGCTCTATATATATAGTAGTTGGTTGCCGCACAACACAGTCGGATGATGGTATCAAAATCACTCGAGGGTTGAATATGTTTTGGGAAATTAATAGAACCATAATGTCAAGTAGAACCATTACCACATAATAATAATATCGCGTTATGTTCTCCAGCGCATTCAACTCGGCAACAATGCACTAGCGAGAAGAAGGACATCGCCGGTTTGTTGCTGCTTGAAGAAAAACCAAACGAGCAGACATTTCCGTCGCCTTATTTCCGTTGTCTTATTTATATTTCGCGCCATAATTTCGATGCACTGCCAAAAAAGGACAAAGACAATGGCTCTGTGTCTTATTGTTAATTTCTGATAGAGACAGTGCTCCGAACTCGAATCGCAGCGGAGCCGCCATCATTCTGTCTCTTGGCATCACATCGCTGAAAGTTCCTCGCCCTTTCATCGACTCGGCGCAACGCCAAGCCAAAAATTGCGCTTCCTAATTCTTCGTCTATAGATGTACCATCTACCATGTGTCGTTCCTTACTTGAACGTCTAACCTAACCACCAAGCAGACATTTTATGAGCGATTCGGGTCGCTGGAAGCGCCTCTTGGCTGCTGATTCTGGCCGAAAGGACTATAAAGATTCACTCCGTTGCATGTTATATCGGCTTTTTTCGTGTTTGGTTATTTGTTTTCCCTTGATCCCTTTTGTTATAGTCTCTGGAATTGGCATTCGAATTCGTTAATTTCGCTTCGTTTGTCGTGTCGGCAGCTCAACTGCCTACGAGGACATTCTCACCAAGACGTTTTCCGCTTACGATCTGGCTGATGGCTATGTACACATGGGTTCACTTTCAGTGCGGGGTTAGAGTTTTTCTTTGCTCATCATCTCCACGCGAAGGACACTAGAGCAGTAGAGTGCTCTCTGGTGTGTGTGCTGCCGTCATTTCATGGATATCCCTTTGCACAGTCGAATGCATTTTAATGGAGGCCAACTCTCGGATTCGCTATCGCATCCCTTTGCCAACACTATCCCCCCTTTATAATAATTCTTTATATTCCTTTCATCCTTATTACGAAGGGAGTATTCCTGGCTGCAATTTCCATACGAGCATTGTGATGATGTCCGCCGTTTGGTGTGCTAAATGAAAATTTCCACTCATGCATGAAAACGATCCGAACTTTAATGCAGGATAGAGCTGGAAAAAAAAATAAAAAATAAAAAACCGTAAAAGTTTTTCATCTTGAAACTTTGTTAGCATTGCTCTGTAGCTACGTACGTAGTACTGGCCGTTTAGTGGCGTTGCCGCGCGCCATAACTATCACGACTAGCTACCACTACTATTACAGGCATGAAAAATTAATGTTCGGCACAGGACGGCGAAGGCGACGACGACGACGACGACGACGACAAGGATGCAAAGAAACGTCGAGTACGCCAGCCAAGTGCATTATGAATGACTCATGGGGGGGCAGCCGGCTTGGCGAAAATCCTTGCATTAGGGGGCAAAGTTGATCCTAAAGTTAAACGCATACACGTTAATATATGTATATGAAGCGGAAAATATGAATTTATTCCCCGTGGTAGGGGGGGAGGTTCGGGAATAAAATTGACTGAAGGATGGAATGAGATTTTTTTTCCTGGCGAACGACAATGACACTTGGCTTGGCTTGGCTCTGTATATACTGTTCAGATTTCCATCGAGAGATTGCAAGTAAGCTTAGCGAGTCGTTCAATATGAGAAGGCGATTAATATTTAGCAAAATGGAAGTGCAGAATGACGCGTGGGGAATCGTTGAAAGAAGTCCGTCCGCCCTTTTATCCTTGCACTTATTGGTGCCACACCATGATTGGGTTCTCTCTTTTGGGCTAATCTTTGGAAGTTTAATTTGAATTTTTTTGCGAAAAAAAAGGATTTTTTTTTATTTGCTTCCAAAAAGTTTCAATATTGATTAGGTGAACTTTGGATATTTGTAACTGAAGACGTAATCTGGCAAGTTAGGTTAAAAGCTGGAGCGTAAGTGATTTCTCATTTCAAAGTAATTTATTTTGATGAAAGAACTCTTTATCATGGTAGATATTTTTTCATAATGTCAGCTGGCAAAACTTGGCCCAAACGATTGATTGTTGATGGTAGCGCACGATGACTGGGAGTCGATACTCATCTGAAGTAAGTGGTGATTTTGGAAATTTTGACAAAGAAGAAGATGGACTGTAGTAGATAATTTTTGAATTTTTTTTCTTAGGTTTGACAGCTTGAAGCTACTTCCTTTGAAGGTTGGGAATACCTCCAGAGGTATCTATATTTATTAAACTAAATGTAGGTTCCTACCTACATAAGTTTGACGCCTATATGGAAGGCAATCTTCGGTGTATTGTCCGTATGTAACGGGTGATTTTTTAGCTGGTTTGGTTTTGGCAACACTGGTTTTGACAGCTGACGTGTGTTTAGTACCTTGTGTCACTATCAAACAGCTTCAGTTTGGTTTGCAATTTAACCATGGATCGTCTTACAAATGAACAACGCTTGCAAATTATTGAATTTTACTATCAAAATTCGTGCTCGGTTCGAAATGTTCATTTTCGCTTTTTTATCGAAAAATTGTGTTCAGCGATGAGGCTCATTTTTGGTTGAATGGGTACGTAAATAAGCGAAATTGCCGCATTTGGAGTGAAGATCAGCCAGAAGCATTGCAACAGCTACCAATGCATCCCGAAAAAGCCACTGTTTGGTGCAGTTTATGGGCCGGCGGCATTATTGGGCCATATTTCTTCAAAGATGATGCGAATCGCAGCGTTACTGTCAATGGTGAACGCTACCGAGCGATGATAACAAACTTTTTTTTGCCGAAATGGAAGTTCTTGACTTGCATGATATGTGGTTTCAACAAGACGGTGCCACATGCCACACAGCACGCGAAACAATGGCGCAATTGCGAGGCGAGTTTGGTAAACAGTTAATTTCACGTTTCGGGCCGGTCAAAAAAAAAAAAAAAAAAAAAATTGGCCGCCTAGATCGTGCGATTTGACACCATTAGATTATTTTTTGTGGGGGTATGTCAAGGCTAATGTGTATAGGGACAAGTCCGCTTCGATTGACGCACTGGAAGCCAACATCCATGCATTCATTCGTGAGATACCGGCCGATATGTGTGAAAGAGTATGCCAAAATTGGACTCAGCGGATGGGCTACCTGAGACGCAGCCGCGGTCAACATTTGCATGAAATTATCTTTAAACATTAATTTGCAAGGTTCAAACTATCGATTCAAATAAATATTTCATTCATTTTTAAGGTTCCGTACCCAAAGGGAAAAAACGTAACCTTATTAGTTTCGCTCGGATGTCTCTCCGTCTGTCTGTCTGTCTGTCTGTCTGTCTGTCTGTCTGTCTGTCTGTCTGTCCGAACCCACTAAGCCAATTTTGTTACCAGGTCTATCTCAAGAACCGATTGACATAGGAGGCTAAAATTTACACACAACATCCGGTATAACCTCTAGTTAAACGACAAATATCAATGGAAGGAATACATCGATTGGTTTTCGATTAATTAGTAATCTGGTGAAAAAAATATTTTCATTCGCCCAAAAAACGGTTTATTTCTTGATTCACAAAAAAAAACATAAATTCCTTTTTTGTAGATCATGTTCTTATCTATATATGTGCTGAATACTGTTTTGCCGAAAAGTTAATAGTTTACAAGATATTTTCAAAAAAGATAATTTTACCATGTAAAATACGTTGCTCTCATAAGTTTTAATCTCTACTACGCAGCTGTGCATAATTGACCCCATCAAAGACAGAAGAGAGAGAGGTTCCCGCTTGCTAATTTCGTTGGGGAGTATAATACATTTTTTGGGGAGTAGGTACAGAACAAAATAAAAGTAATATATTTTTACAGAATGGAAAATTGGCGTGGGTTGGGTACTAGGTAATAATTAGAAAATGAGATTCATGTGCGAGTAATTTTTGAGAGTAAAAATATTAAGTAATTAAATTAAACTAAATTGTGATGAATTCATGAAGAGGGGAAAGATTGAATGATATAGATTTCAAATAATATCTGATGTGTTGGACTTTAGCCAAATACGGAACCTTCGGTGCGCGAGTGACACTCGCACTTGGCCGGTTTTTTCGATTTTTTTTGTGTTTTTTTTTTTAAAAAAAGTTCTAAACCTCTTAAAAAATCACCCGTTATATGTGAATTTCAGTCAAAATCTGGGTACCCGCTTCATTTTTCTAATGACAAACTATTTTTATTGATATAAATGACTTGTTGGTCTTAACTTCAAGTATATTGTTTATGAAAAACAAAATAAACCCGTTCTCGGGTCCATAAAATATGTTTGAATCAATTAAAAGTGTAATGAACATTTTTTGTTGGTTTCATGTAAACAATTTTTTGTTTGGATTAGACTTTTTTTTAACTAAAGTGCTTTAAATTGTTGTTAATATTATGTTTACTGTGCAGCAAAGCGAAATTTATCTCAGAATGTCTCGATAACCACATGCAAATATTGGGAGTTTTTCGCTAGGAAATTATCCTCTGACCAAATGCGTACAGTATCTTTTGTTATCGCTTGCAATAGGCTTTAATAAATATATCGCCTTCTTTAAAATGTAGACTACATATTTTAAAGAATATCGGAAAAGGAATCGAGAGTTTAAAACTTCTTTTGGTATTTTGTACATGGTTATACCATTTTGTCTATATGAGTTGAACTGGGGTACACCACAATGAGACGTTCGATCCAAAACTTTTTATCTATTTTCCATTATTGTAAACTATTTATAAATTTATTTGTATGTTTTAACTAACAAATGTATTAATTTTCTGCAATATTTAAATATTTAATATCACTTAGTTTCTTTTACTCATATTTTTTTTTCGATGATCTGTCAAACTTGTATGTCTAGTTTCTAGTAGGGTTCAAATTACAGCAGCTAGGGTACACCCTCCATTTCTCAATTGCTAAAATTTGTGATCAAACAGCCAGGGTTAGTCTTTTTCTTACCTACTCAATTTTGATGAAATTTTTTTTAATGCCAGACATCATCACTAGTTGAGTTTTTACCACATTCAGCCTAATCGAAACATATTGCTCCATCAAAGGTCATTCCTTCTTAGTCCAAACCTTGCTGTCCTATAACCACATGCACGCAGAAATTTTAACCTTAACCGAGTGGAATATTTGCTCGATTAAAAAAAAATGGATTAAGATTAACTAAGTCTCTGTAGAAAATAAACGAGTTCTTGTAATTGAAAACTAGCGAGTTGAAAAGATTAAATCAGTTAATGTAACTCTGTTGTTATTAGTTAGTTTGTTACTTACGACCGAGAAAATTTGGACAGGAAAATGATAAATCTGTTATTTTAACCGAGTTTCGTTATTTTTAATCCACTAACTCTGTAAGAGCTATATTAACAATATCATACTTGGTAGTTTCAACCGAAAGTTGGTTGATTTTAAATAAATGATTTTTCTGCGTGTGGTAATGTTCGTATCCTATGACGCCAGCTGAGAAACTACTCCAGTCAAAAATTGGACTGTTTGCTATGTACTTTTAGGCCCATTTTATTCACACAACTCGGGGAGTTTTCCATATAAAAATCCCCAAGTTGTGTTCACCTTCGGGTGAATAAAATGGGCCTTAGTCTTTATAGAGCTATTTGACACGAATCCGAGAGGTGGTGCTTTTCTTCTTACAGTGGGTTAAATTTTAGTGCTTCTTCCCTTCTTCCCGTGTAACTGCGGCTATATCGAGAACAACTGCACATATTTGCAAGTGTTGTCACTGTTTTGACTTGCAGAAATATATATGCGACAGTAATTCAAATTTTTGTAATTTCATTCTCCCTTTGTAGCAATTTACCTTCTAAGAAATAAAATCAGAAGCCTCAAGTCAGTAAGAAACAGTTTACAAAATTAGGCCCAATGCAATGGAAATAAATCCAAATAAATGCGCATATGGAATGCAATAAAATTTTAAATAAAACCGGCAAACAAATAATTTTCAGTTCCATTAACATTCTTTATTATCTATTATATTACAGACAAAAATGTTTTATCGATTTTAAGTGATTTTCCACTTAATTGAGGATTTGCAGTACTTTAATAATTTCACAGATCAAAGGATAATGTTCTCCATAGCCCACATAATGATCGTTAAAAAAAGTTCCAGAGTAATATTTTATTATTTGCAAAATTATGAGTAAAATTCCTCATTAACAATTCATTACATCCCAAGCCACTTCCATACTTCATTGCATCAGCCTTTGCAACTTTCAAACGGGTGATTTTTCACGCATCAAGGATAATATATATTTTTTTTTTCGACACAGGTAGGTACTCACTATGGTATTTCGTCGATTTATGTGGATTTTGCAAACAGCCCCGCCAATACAAAAATTAAGCAGGATAAGCCAAAATAAAAATAGGCACCTGTATTACACGCTGTTGCAAGTGGATAATAACCATCAAGTGTAAAAATAAATCAATTACATAAATAATTGATCAAACTAATGGGGGTGGGAATATCGCAGAATGTAGGGTGTACTTCAGACCCCACGTACAAATAAGTTGAGCCAACTGAATACCTGAATATTGCTTGTTAATAGTCAGTTATAATAATTCTTAGTACATATTCATTAATTTTTTTTATGCATCAACCGGATGCTTGGGGCAATATTCCTTTTAAGAATTTTTATTATTTTTCCCAATCGTTGTTTGCGATTAGGTCTTCCCATTCCCATACGATATTGATTTGCTTTGTTCAACCAAACTAGGTACTCAAATTGGATTTTCAATTAGAAGAATTTTTCTTTGAAATATACGGGAAAAAAAAGGAGGAACACCCAAAAAGCTAAAGGAAAATGAAAACGAGAAAAGAAACTCCAGCCGAACACATTGGTTTTGGTATACAGGTACGAGGAAGTACCTACATTGAAAATTCGATTAGCAATCACAATTTCGCAGGAAAGGCCACGTTACCCGGGCGGGAAACTGAATGCGATTGCCAGGGAGCAAATAATAAAAACAGAAAGAAGCCAAATGGTGGTTGGTAAGGTTCGGGATTTTTTGTCTGTAGCTTATCCCGTAGGGTGTGTTTTACATGGTCCATTTTGTTTGTTAGCTATAGAAACTAGAAGCTATTTTAAAATCTAGTATGAGGACATGAAATCAACTAGTACTCACATTAGAAACTGAATGAAAGTAAGGAAATGAAAAGCAAATTTGTTGCAAATGTAGTTCATAATATTGTCAGTATGTACGTCTAATAGGTTTGAGTTTGAGCTGTTAACTCGTATCTTTCTGAGATTTTTTTGCAACGTAAAAATACACGTGCTTATAAGTAATGGCTGTGTTGGGAATGATCGCATTTGCAGATCACAAAGTTAGTTACTCTCCTCGACATAAACTAGATCACTGTTGCTTGCTTTAATTTTTGTCAATCTCGAGATGTTCTTTACAAATAGGTAAAAGCTATTCCTTGATTTAGTTGATCAGACGTAAAAAATAACACTTTTTGTTTCTACAATAAAAAAAGTAATTTAAAAAAACCAAAAAACCCGACTGACTGAAAAAAAAAAAATACGAACAAAATACTATATGAACCTAACTAATTGACAAATGGATACTATACCTACACAGTTAAACAAAAATCTGAGTAGCCTCCGACTGCCAAATAGTTAGGTATAGTTAGTATCTTGTTCGTAATTTTTTAGATTTTTTCTTTAGTCAGTCGGGTTTTTTGGCTTTTCAAACTACCTTTTTAAGGTTCCGTACCCAAAGAGAAAAAACGTAACCTTATTAGTTTCGCTCGGATGTCTCTCCGTCTGTCTGTCTGTCTGTCTGTCTGTCTGTCCGAACCCACTAAGCCAATTTTGTTACCAGGTCTATCTCAAGAACCGATTGACATAGGAGGCTAAAATTTACACACAACATCCGGTATAACCTCTAGTTAAACGACAAATACCAATGGAAGGAATACATCGATTGGTTTTGGATTTATTAGTAATCTGGTGAAAAAAATATTTTCATTCGCTCAAAAAACGGTTTATTTCTTGATTCACAAAAAAATACATAAATTCCTTTTTTGTAGATCATGTTCTTATCTATATATGTGCTCAATACTGTTTTGCCGAAAAGTTAATAGTTTACAAGATGTTTTCAAAAAAGATAATTTTACCATGTAAAATACGTTGCTCTCATAAGTTTTAATCTCTACTACGCAGTTGTGCACAATTGACCCCATTCCCGCTTGCTAATTTCGTTGGAGAGTATAATACATTTTTTTGGGGAGTACAGAACAAAATAAAAGTAACATATTTTTAGTCAATAGTGTAACATCCACAACTATTTTTGTAATACTCTATCTATACCATTAAAGTAGCATATTTTAACTTACAATATTTGAAATACGAATAAAGAATTTCATTGTGTAAAAAGCTCAAATTAAAATACAAAAGCTTCCATTTAACGTAAATTGCAAAAGCTTTCAGAAGCTTCCAAATACTTTCATTTGTAAATTAAATATTATACTTAACCCATAAAGTTCACACTCTCTTCTGTGTAAAATTCAATAAGAGTGATGTAGATTTTAATATGAAAAAACACACACTACCTTTTAAATGTTAAATTTTATATGAAATTAATGAATGTTTCGCCTTTACCATTTAAATTACACTAATTTACTTAAATAAAATTGCATGGACTAACATACCTATTTTGTTGCGTTTAAATTGCCGTCGGTCACACAAACAATACGACAATACAATACGACAGGCGTTCCGCCAGTCTGCAGTACTCAAAGACGAAGAACGCGTAGGTGTAGTCGTACACTTGCAAAAGGACTCTGCAACAACTCCAACAGAGAAAACGTTAAGCGTCCCGCTAGACTTTTCTCATTGAGAGGTAGTTCCTTGCCAATTGCCTCGTGCGGCTGCGCTATAAACTTTCATTTTATCCTAAGGGGAAAATCAGGCCACGTACAACTGAGCAGAATATTACGACTGCTCATCAACACGTCCACCTCCTTACAATAGTTTTTAATTGGGACAGGTCGCATACAGAATGGAAAACTGGCGTGGGTTGGGTACTAGGTAATAATTAGAAAATGAGATTCATGTGCGAGTAATTTTTGAGAGTAAAAATATTAAGTAATTAAAATAAACTAAATTGTGATGAATTCATGAAGAGGGGAAAGATTGAATGATATAGATTTCAAATAATATCTGATGTGTTGGACTTTAGCCAAATACGGAACCTTCGGTGCGCGAGTGACACTCGCACTTGGCCGGTTTTTTTTATTGTTATTTTTAAGCCTTTGACACTCCGGAGTAGAATGCGAATCTAATGACACCTCACTCTTCAAAATCGGTCAAGCCGTTTGGGCTACAGGGCGTCACATAGGAACGTACATAGGATACGCGCGAAATACAACCCTCCCTGTGCCCAGTCGGTTAAAAAGGTTTTCAGTCAAATTGCAGTCACAAGTAAATAAGAACTTAGCCAAGTCCGCTGAAAAACGAGTATTTTGCTATTGTAAATAAATAAAATCATTTATAGGCATAAATTTATAAATTTTTGGATATGAGACTGAGTCTGGCTTCATAATAATAATAATAGTTGACGCAACAGGTCTGTAGGGACCCTGGGCGTAGCATCTTGCAACCATTCGTTTTGTGTGAGTTTTTAATTTTTGGAACGAATGGAAGCGATCTACAATTTTACGCCGATTCCGAACGGCCGATTGAGAAGCTCTTTCAAGACAGTTATACTCTTGGATGTTTGTCAGACGTTCGGGAGAGGTGACGCAGTGAAAAAAAAACCCTGAGTTGGAATTAGAGATTTTGCGGGATTCAAAACCTGGGACCCCTCACTTAGTAGTCCATAACCACTAAGCCACTGCGCCTATGAATATGGCTTCAGCTCCGCTAAAAAAAAATCTACTCATTTAAGCTCATAAACTATGAAATCGTAGTGACTTTTGAGCCCGCTACAAAATAAACAAAATTAAGTAGGCCTTTTAACGCCGAATTATATTTAAACAACAATCCGCAATACTTTATACATTTAAATAGGGTATTCCATGATCACATGTGACCAAAACTTGTTCTGACGTTTCTGTATGTTTTGCTGACCGTTATAGAGGACGCCTTTTCGATTTCCATTTTACAAGCACTCGATATTCCCCCTCGTTTACTGATTGAACGCACGCAGGATATGGCATGTTATACCTACAGACCTTTATCCCACACATGTGGATTGAAAATACTGCTGGGAAAAAGATTATTTCTTTTCAATTAAGTTCAGAGGCGATTTTTCCACCGATTTAGGTGAGTTTCTTCAATCTGGTAACAATAAACTATGTAGTATCCAACATTTTTTGGAACGTAAATTTGGAATATGATGAATGTGTTACAAAAAGTATGGGTCTGGCGAGACATCAGAAGTGAAGTAAATTATCCAAATGAGCATCCACTTTTTATCCATTAGCTTTATGAAGCAATTCAGTTTTTTTTATTTAAAAAAATGTAATTCTGACATTAAATGCTTCACTAGGAATTGAACGTGAGACTGCGTGTGAAATTAATAAGCTATTATTACCTCTGGTGTGTTGTCACAAGCACACTCTCCTTTTTTTTAAATTACTCTGAAGCAGATAATGGCTCACACTGATGAAAGGACTCTTTACAAGAAATAAGACATTTGTAAGCCGCTTTGGTTTCGTTTAAAAATTCCATTTCAAGTTGCAGGGTACAAACGAGTAAGTCCCAACTTGTTCAACATTTATGGTTACCTACCCAAGTAGCATTAATTTAAAAGGGTATTACTTTAGATAATTTTTGGCTCTATGACAAATAAAATTCATTATTGACAATTTTTAAGTTCTATGAATTTGGTTTGTTGGGGTGCTGGACTACGGAGCCAGGGATCTTAGGTTCGATTACCGGAAAAGTACAAATTAAATCTTTAAGTTCTTATCACTGCGCAACCCTCTCACGAAAGTAAGCTCCTCTTCTCTAGCCGTTCGGACTCGGCATACAATTTTATGTCCCTTAAATTTGCCCCAGAATTAATTTTTATAAAATTTGGCAGACAAAACAGTGCCAACTATTGCAATGTTTAGTTTGAAAAATACTATTGCTCGCAACTATTTAGTTGAAAACCGATTATAAAACATTGTTCGGGATGTAAGCATTACTTCATTTTTAAAGTTTTATCGAAATCGAAGATGGGGTTTTCGAGATGTGAGCAGCTTTTAAAATTTGTGTTTTCGGTGCTTCGAATTGAAAATTAAGGACACAATAATTTTGAAAACATCAATTTTCCTCTAAGTTTGCATTTTTATCAAAATCATTATTGCCTTTTTTTGGGTAGGTTAACTTACCAAAACTAAGTTTTAAAAAATTACTATTTTCAAAAATCCATTGTACGATAAAATAGAGAAAAACTGAGTTTGCTACTAAGTTATAAGTTACCACGTTATGTTAGAAATTAATTTTTGTTACAATCGTAACCGTTTTCGAGATATGTCTAAATTTCAAAAACTGATAATGCAGTTATGGTAACCTCACCTACTTAAGCTTAAGTAGCAATTTGGGTTAAGATCGTTAGAGCCCTTTTTGGTCAAATCAAACTGGTACGAAAATTTTATATGGGAAGTACCAGAAATATTGAGGTTAGGTACCTTGCAAAAAAAAACGTTCCCGAACTGTAAGCCCACAAACTCCAAATCCGAAGTTTGAACGAAATCCAGGCAGCCGTTTAGGCTGTAGGCCTGTGGAAAGAAGGACAAACAGACAGACGGACGGATCGGACAGAATTTTGAGACCCACTTTTTTGAGTTGCTCTGTCATCGCAATGCCAGAATTGATTCACATCTCGAGTACGAAATTTTGCACGAAAACAATATATTTCTCTTACTACGTACGCAATGGAGAATGTTTAAAAAATAGAACAAGACCTCGTATCAAAGTCTCGGTTAAAGATAAAGGCCCGAACATACGTTGTTGTAGTCTGCTGAACTGCCCTCAATTAAACAATTACCTAAGCTAAACAAATTCAAAACAGCTTGCTTGGTGCACAGACGTAGCATTTTGGACTACAGTTCGCTGCAGTGGACACTCTATTTCATCCGACACCCATTGCCATTATTAGCAACAAACGGAAGTTTCCGAAGCTATTCCGAAAACCATTCCATTCCATAACCATTCTTTCAAGCTACTGATTGATAAAATGTTCCAAATATCTTTTCTCACTTTATCAAGCACTCTTGAACTGACTAACTTCTACATATAGATCGACTTTGGACCGGGTTGGTGATACGGTCTTTTCCCATAGTCAAAATCGTAGTCTCTTCTTCCGTATTCGTGATTAATGCCAGGCGAAAATAAGGGCGACGAAAGGAGATACCATGCAACTTTGGATTTGTTTGAAACAACTCTACTATAACAATTGACTAACTAGAGTCATTGGCTATGGTATTGGTTACGGTTCATTAAATGTTTAGACTGGTTCAATGAGTATACCCTAGGGAAAACAATTTCTAAAATTCATGTGCTATCACAATGGTCTAACTGTACAGCGTCTCTTTGGCCGACATCCACTCCCGAATTTTCATTGTTTTACTATGCGGAACAAAGGTATGCGCGAATATGGTTACAGTGCCTCAAGGCCATATACTCCGAAAAGCCTTCAATTTAACTCTATCAGCGAAAGACTCCCAATCAGCTTTTCCAAAGTGAGTCAGTCTACATCCAGTTGATTCTGAATTGTAGCGAGTATCATGCACTGACTTTGAACGGAATGTGGTCTATTTCATACCTGCCAAACAATATCGCTCATGATGGACATATCCATTAAAATATGTACGTCCTCTAGACACAATTTGTAATTATAGACGAATACCTACTACCACCCCGCCAGCACATTGATCCAGCTTTCGTTCGCTCACCTCTAATCATCTCCACTATTACGGCAAGTAAATGGAAAGCTGCTACTAAATTAACATGTACTTGCAAAATACACTCATGCAAATATGCAAACTCATATGAATTGCAAAGCATATCCATTGTGCCCTCTAGCTGAGCCTTTAACCCCTTATCCGAGCAATAACAACACAAACAAATCGACCAACCGGACCGACACCAAAATGACCAAAAGCTTCTCTAAGCTGCCACATGACTCCCAACTAAGATTTGAGATGCAAAATCCGTTTCCAGTTAGAACAATCGCAGGAGCTGCTGCTGCAAATCCTGTGCAATAGGGTTGCCTGCACCATTTACATATATATGTACAAACTATGTGCATGCGAATCATTTGAAAGGATGTCTCTATTAGAAACCAACACTTTCCCAATGAAGAGGGAAACAACCGACGCGACGGACGGGCGCCATCGTCAACACTGACTGTGAATAGGAGATGTATAAAACAGCCAACGGCTCTTCCAGTACGAGCACTGGCAATTGCAACCAGTTCAGTTAGTAAGTTAAGTTTGGTTGCTATGCTCCCACTATCTGTATCAGGCTAACCAACCGTCCACCTATATGGTAGCAATTTGCTTGATTAAGTTCCACGAACAGGATGGAGTTTCAAGTGCGAATATTGTGGAACAATTTATGGAGTAAAATGCGCATTGTTGCGAACTGCTACTGCTGCCGGCCGGCACCTATAAAGCTTGGTGGTAGCTATAGTTTCAGTGTCTGCTCTGTTGACTTGGTTCGTTTGGTCTAGAATTTTTGCCGATTTCTTTGGCCTGTATTGCACATAAGGACTTTGAAGGAAACAAGAAATGGATGCCGAGTATGTTGCGTACTCGTTGCGTTGGAGGAGGACATCGTTCGGAAGATAAAATCAAAACGTAGATTATGAATTAGTAAATTGGTATCCATTTTGTTTTTAATTTGTACACTTCTGCTCTAAACGCATTGGTCATATTGGATGGCAAAGTTGAGCTTGAAAAAAGGAAGTTACAGAAAAGACGAATTTTCAGCTTGACAACGTTTAGCAGAATATGATGACGTTCAGCAATGTAGGTATAACAATAAGAATGACGAAAGCGATATTTCCAACAGGTTTTTTGTTAAACGTACCGTAGGTAATGCGACAAAAACAATACAGCAACAATAAATCTGTGTGGGAATATGGTTAGGTACCACTCGTACCCTTTTCGAGGGTATATAGTACAACTCTCAAAAACTACTTTCTCCCCCGAAACTGATAATAGAGGGCAGAAAAGTCATACTTCTTTTATATGTTTCGATTTGCAAAGCCATAGCCAACACTTGGATTTCAAGTGTAGTATCTTAATAGATATCGAATTTACTCAATAAAAATATTTGAAAAATATTTCCTTAGGTATTCTTATTTGTTTAAATCCGAAACTAAAAATTAAGAGAATTTTGACATTCGATAACGTTTTTGACCGCAACTAATGTAAAAATCGTCCCATAAAAATGCATTTAGTCCCCTCCTTTTTCCTGTTTTTCAAACTGGTTACCCTGTGTGGGAGTGCTGGCACAAATTGGGTCTTCTGACTAGCCATAAGTTAGGTTAGGTTCGGTGTGGTTGACAATCAGCAAACTCCAAGACTCTCGATCCGTTTTCTACCATCTGGATCATATATTTCTCAATACCTAATGGTAAAACAAATTTGCACCGGGGAGATTAAGGACCTCTCGCTGCACACAGCTTCATTTGGGCTCCGCGAAAATAAAGCCCCAGAAAACCAGACCCCAAAATTATTTTTGCGGCGCAATTTAATTTAAATTCATTAATTTTTATTTAAATTGTATAAAGCCATTCAAAATAGATCAACAAATCTCCAGAGGATTATATTTTATATCAAGGTACCTAATACTAAAATAACTGCAAAATCAAGCGTTGAAAACTACTAATCACAAATCTAAGATTCATTTCATCGGGGCCTAGTTTCAATTTTAAAAATGTTGTAGTTTATGTTAGGCTGGGCTAGCGCAATCTTCCCTCAAACTATTCCTCTTTCTGACAGTTGTTGCTCTTCGCGAATTTGAGCAAATCCGATGTTTCTACTACGACCAGTTCCGATTTGGAAAAACCTGCACCCTAGTGATCGGAGTCGTCGTTCCTGAAGAGCGGAACAGAAAATGTTGGATCGCCTCCGTTTCCTTCTCATCTCAACAGCTTCTGCAAAGGTCTTTGGTTTTTCGATTCCATTTCCGAAACATGGATTTGGTTGCGCAGTGAATTAAGTTTTTGTCTAGAGAGATGAGATTTTTTATTCTGGCCATAGGGCTCATGCAGTTTTACAGTCTATTTTTGAGGGCCATGTTTAATTGGTTTCTTACAGTACAATATTCCATTCGGTGGCCTTATTTCCTGGGGCTTTATTTTCCCTAGTGGGGAGATCAGAATCCAGCTTGGGAAGTCTGTTTGGCCGCTAAACAAGTTGTTACTTAAAGATATACCAACCGCCAGTATATAGTATGTACAGTACAGTGATGCAGAGGGATTCGTGTGATATGAACCGCTTCTGAACCAACGACATGAACTTTGGAATAGGGTCAAACAAAATTAAATCGACTGTGCACTTTGCGAACTGTAGCCAGGGTAGGCATTCTGTAAGCCGAAACGCTCAAAAGTTTTCGTGTGCACGAAGAAATTTGCCTGTGTGACATTAGGGTAAATCATTCGCACGAAAACCTTCCGCCTTACAGAAACTGGCCCCAGGATTTGAAAAAGGGAAGTATGACACTCGCAATAAGACAACCAAATCATTAACCAAAAACCTAGGTGTGATCTTCAACCGGACCCTTACGTGGACCACCCATGTTAATGCCACTATTGGGAAAGTATACGGCGGACTACGCACTCTTTCGCCTACAAAATACTACATCCCTACAGCCTACACCACCAACAAAACTCCTTATGTCGAAAACTCTTCTTTTACCTATAGTACAGTACTATATTGCTGTGAGATCTTCTGCCGACCAGATTACAATTCTAGGAGAAAGCTTAATGTCGTGTATAATAACATTGCCCGATTCATATTTAATTTATAGAGATATGACCTGACCATGTCTCCCTGTATGAAAAACAAATAAGCGGTTGTACCTTCGACGGTCTGTTGCATGATGTTAAATGTTGCAAAGTAAACAGCTGAATACCTGTCAAATAAGCTCCGATTAGAGTAGTTGCGGGTTTTAGATTAATATGGCTACTAGTAAAAATATAAGTTTGCTCGCTCACTGTCTGTCGTGTTTTTAAAGAAACTGTTGCCGAAACTCTATTTTCATATGATCCGTATTGTGTTATTTTCGTGATCTGATCACATTACAATGATAGTAAAATACATCTTATTGTACGCCTCTAACGTACTTTCCCTGCTACCGATTCTATTCAGAAAGCAACGCTAGGCTACTCCTTCAACACGATTTTATCGTTTGCAATTTCATTAACAAAAGCTATTGCAAACTCTGTAAAACTTGCTCAACTGCAAATATGAAAGCACTCGCTGTTTATTACACAAATATGAAAATGTAATTTTAAAATGGACTCCCACATGTTGTAAAACTTGCAGCGATTTTTTTTTTTTTGGGTGTGGTTCCAAAGGTGGACAGGTTCCCTTTTCAGTGGCAGCTCAGTGGACCTATTTTGCTCTTAGTGCACCTCACCGGGGACCACCCTTCAAGAACCTTTCCATTTCATAGTTTTTAGATTTATTCAGGGTCCCTTTTTGACTTTCTGGCTGATTTAAATCATTTATCAGAAGTGCATTAAATTGCTCATTTCCGTTAACCGGAGAAACTTTCTGCAATTTTTGTGCTCCACTTGAGAGCGGTAACTTCCATAACAGAAATAATGAATATCACCTCGCTAATAGCTACCTACGTTGTGCCACTAAAAGGTGAAAAACCCCATGCAATTACCAAAAGAGTTATGAAATAAAAAACGGGCCAATACAGCTGTGACTCACTTCACTCCATTGATATTTAACCGTTGACGACGCGTTAATAATTTCAAAAGCAACCACATGACTTGCATCCGAAAGTGGTTGGATTAGGTGAGCAAAGTCGTAAATTATTCGACATAACTTATTTCATATCGAATTATGTTAAATTTCACTTGACTCAGTTAATCTTAATACAAATTTAAACTTACTTGTTATTCGCTGTTGTTCATTTCTGTTTTTGTCTGTAAAGAAAGTAAAAGATAGAGAAAGAATTTAGCTATCTGTCGAAATATGTTTTCTTTTCTACTTTAGTAGTGATGCCATTCTGGCATTTTTAATGCTAGATCTAACGTTTTCGACGACTTGAAATTATTTTTTTGTGTACTTATATATTTTTATTTTTGTTGATTTTTTACTGGAATTTTGGTCATTCGTGTACATGTAAATACAATAAAGCCGATATACAATGCATGGCAGTTTTAGATGTTGCCTACGCATCATATGGAATGTAGAATGTGAGCGGGCGGACTATCTCTTCATTTATCCCACGATGCGTATTATTTTTCCCCATTAAATTCCCTTAAAAATCCCTCTACACTTTATTGCGAAAAATTCAAATTTTTAAAGTAAAATTTGTAATTGTATAATAATTAAGTAACCTTTAATATTTAAATTGCAGATTGTTAATATTACTATTTTTAGAAAATTTACATAAGCAATTTTTTATGGACACTTTTTTGTGGTGTGCTATTTCCCTTTATACCACGGAAGGTTTTTTAGACATCGAAATTCCCACAAAAAGAGATAAGTCCCACGATATAACAACACTAGTGTGGAGATAAGTAGACACAGATATACGGTAAAGGATTTATACAATTTATGTTATGAATGCGAAGGATTTCAAAAACACCACTGAAAATTAAATGCATCGAGTTGGAAGTGTAATTTTTGTATTTGAGTACTTTTATTGATACTTTAATCTATTATATAACTAAAACTAGCTGACCCGGCAAACTTCGTTCCGCCCAAAATCGTTAATGTAATGAAAATAATAGCTCAAAGTATGCACAATGCACAACTTGCTCCTTTATGTAATTCGGTCAGTTACAACTGTTTATTCAAACGTTGTATTAAATGCAATGGCACATAGAAATAAAAAGAACAAAATAAGTTCGATTCCAAAGTCCACTATAGTGACCTCTAAATTCAACGACCTAAATTAACAAAAATCAACTTCTGCTATCTATTGTGACTCAATTTATTTTGTTGTTTCACCAGAGGACTGGATAGAAACCGAGTAGTGACACTTCAAATACAAAAAAAAATATTTTATATTTTGAAAGCAATTGTTGTTGTCAATTATTTGAATTATTTTCCAAGCAAATTGCAATTTTGACATTTTTTTAAAATATAACCAATAAGTTTGTTTATGTTTACTATGTTACATTAAGTAACTTTTTGAAATGTAGTTGATACTTTTTTTATTTCATGGTTTTTGAATCCATCATTTTTGTTTGACATGTGTTTTCAGGATCCTTCCATAAGTATGTGTGAGTAAGTTGAAATGTAGGGGTGATTAAGATGACGTGGACAATTATGACAGGCAACAGAAGTTGTGGAGCTTACCAACCAAGTTGATAGGAGCGGTTAGTTTTCTTCTTGGCTGTTAAAGTTACAAATATTTCGTCGATCGCTGATGGACTATATTGTTAAGCATCGTGCCTTTGGTTATACTATACATTATACTCGATGTTGGATGTATTCGATTGAATAGAAAAAAAGAGGCTTTCCTCATGCGCACATTTTCATTTGGTTAGTCGATAGAATGCAACCAGACCAAGTAGATTACATCATATGTGCCGAGGTTCCAGATCCCGAAACCGATCCAGACCTGCATGATGTCATAATTACAAACATGATTCATGGACCGTGTGGCGCCATTAACATAAAATCACCGTGTATGGTCGACGGCAAGTGTTCCAAGCGTTATCCGCGAAATTTGACTAATGAGACCATCACTGGCAACGATGATTACCCACTGTATCGGCGTCGATCAGCTGGTGATGGCGGTAGAACAATCACATTTAAAGTGAAAGGAAAAGATTTCGTGGTCGACAATTTATTATGTTACATTAAGTAGCTTTTTGGCGCATAACTCGAGACAGGATGGTTAGTTTTTAAAGATTTTGAACATTTTGGGTTAGATTGGCATTGGGCCTAAGGAAGGCCATAGGCTACTATATGTCTCGAAAACAAAACTTTTCGGCGATTCCAAGACAAATTTGATCATGTCGCCAGTGAGAAGGTCAAACGTTTTCACGTCGCAGAGAATCAGGACGGACAGTCAGAACGGAATATTAACAATCGAGAGAATATGTCGGAACTTCGGGAAAGAATATCATGCAGTCGTCCATACTGCAGACCGAGATAGACAACAACACAATCGTCATCAGCATAGCGTTCCATGTTTCTCCCATGGTCAATTGTATGTGGCGTGCTCACGTGTCGGCAAAACTCTCGCTTTGGACGTGTACGCATACGCACCCGTACATGGAACGAAAAATGCTATGTACCAT
This sequence comes from Cheilosia vernalis, assembly GCA_949126925.1. NCBI lineage: Eukaryota > Metazoa > Arthropoda > Insecta > Diptera > Syrphidae > Cheilosia > Cheilosia vernalis. The sequence goes on along the minus strand of OX421358.1, from coordinate 86,667,340 downwards.
AAAGCACTTCAGTGAAAAGCGGTAGGTTGGCCGACAAGTAAATCGCTGCGGTTATTGCAATTTTATTTGTTTTAATATAAATTTTGAATAAACAATTTAAATTGACCGGATGCGAAAGCTAGGAATTATTAATTTCATTAACTACATTAACGAATTTTTGCGGAACGAAGTTCGCCGGGCCAGCTAGTTTATTTATAATCCTTTTTCTTTTTCGGTATTTACGTATCGCGGCAATTAAAAGGTATTCTTCCGAGCAGCTCGAGAACTGTGCGTCATGCTTATTTTCCAATTCTCTACTTGACTTACTCACCAAACCAAAACCTCGGATTATAAAGATCAAAAAGGTAGAATTACCTATCGATCGAGCAACACCCAAGTAACAATTTTACTTCGGTAAGGCGCTATCGAAGCTATTTCCCCTCCCGCAATATTAACTGCATAAGACCTATAAGAAACAAATTTGGCGCACTTTATACAGGTAGGGCACTACCGAAACCTTATAGAGGCCTTATAGAAACTTTATAGAAACCTTATAGAAACCTTACAGAAGCTTTACAAAAGCACAAAATATGAAAAGAAAAATGATTTTTTTTTTATTCTTCAACTTTTTCAATTTCTTATTTTGTTTTTCGTATTAATAATTATCTATCTACTATAATTGACACATTGCAATTTTCGTTCAGTGAATACTCCCTGTATATAATTTATATTTAACTTACAACGGGTCGCACTGAGAATCGAACATGAGTCCTGCTGCGTAGTACTCCAATACACTACCCCTAGGCTAATTCGTCATAATAATGTAGCAGTGGTAAATCTCAAATACTTGATACATTTCAGAATTTCGTTAAGACTTCCAATCGCAAGTCGTTAATTGCATGACATTTCATTGCTTCTATAATGCCTTCTGTGAGAAGCTCTAACGAAGCTTCTACTTCCAACCACAAGCTTTGCCGAAGCAATACACTTTCCATCATCTCCTCACTCATTTTTAGAGGTCTTGTAGAGATCTTAACGAAACTTAATTTCATATCCCTCTATAAAGCCTGCGTGTATGCTTCGCAAAGGACGTAGAGAAGTTATTTTGGAAACAATTGCTTCGAAATCGGTCTACTTCGGTTAGCAAATCCTATAGAGACCCTATCGAAATGGTTGCCTACATAAATTACCAAATGGAACCTTACCGAAGTCAAATTGTTACTTGGGCATTCAGTTAACAAATCTTAATCACCTTGTAGGTAAGTTGCAGTTCCTTTGCATGATGTACAATTGTTACCTTTCTTACCAAAAAGGCATTTTTGGATCTTATTCATTCAGACTTCGATCCGGGTCCGCATCACAATAGCGGTGAGTCTAGTCTAACTATTTACTGACTTAAAGTCAAAATAAATCTTTCGTTTCTTCTAATTTAGACTAAGAGTTAATCTTTTGCCTAAAGTCGTATCTAAAATGTTTAATTGCTGAGGGCTAATAGAAATAACTGAAGTATAGCAATGTCGATATGTTTCAATCAAACCGCAATGATTGACGTGTCGGAAAACCTTCCGCTTTTTCACTAAAGTGCTTTTCGGTACAAAGCGGAAGGTTTGCTCACGCATGAGCTCGCCACACACAATTTACCATGTGAGAAACACGGAAATTAAAGATAGCCACTTGGACTCGGGATATAATTGTAGATCCCTTCCATTCGTCCCAAAAATTATAAACTTACACAACCAAAATGGTTGTGAGAAACTAGGCGTACGTTTTTTGCGTACCTACCTGTTGGGTCAACTATACCTAAACCTCTTTGTTACTGGTACAAAATCCAAGAATATAATCGCTTGTCGTGCTGCATTCGTCACTTAAATGGCGACTTTCTCACCTGTACTGTGGTCGTTACGGAAGTCAAGTTTAGCTTGAAGGCACCCCTGACTTAAGGTCCGCCCAGTGCTCGATTTATTAAGACTGCGCCACACCAAACAGGCTCATACACGTCTTGAACTATACTAGCTAATAGGTATCTCTTTGCCAGCTACGCATAAAACAATTGTCTCTTAACCAAAATTTGTGATTTTCCATTACTGCTGCAGCATCACTTGTATTCACATGCCCTTCTCGACAAAAGAAAAATAGGAACCTGATAAGTGAAGGTACCTACCTCTTTGGTTGCGTGTTCGTATTTTGAAGTCCACCCATACAACTAAAACGTTATCCCTTGCCCAAGGACAGTGAGCACTCAGCTACAATAGAGGCAGAGTTTCATTTTTCATGCCCCAACGTACAGCCTATATCCTCTTCACAAAGCAATTCGAAGTAAGCCCACGACAACAGCACAACTGTCGACCTTTACGTTTATCGGAACACCACACCACACTACAGACACACACACACGACAAAATGGCAGTAAAATCACAAAAGCTATCAATTTATGTTCACATTGCAAAGACGGAGTCGGAATCATCATCATTCCGGTACGACAAGTGGGCACTCTGCAAGTAGTACACCGAGCTTCAGATGTGTGTGACATGCATGCATGCACATTGTACTGCAGGCATCTCCAGCAAACAACTCTCTAGAGTCATTCGTTTTACGTTCGACTGCAATCTGCAAGTACCTACCACCGTAGAGCCCCTTGGGGCCCGGCGAGTAATTACGGCTTGTAGACAAGGCCAGAACCTTGAACCAATTTCAAGAAGCCATATCGTACCGCTCGGCCACCCAGTATGCTGATGCATTATATATGCAAGCAAAGAGCGAAATCAATTCCAAATAGAAGGTCGCTCTAACCGTTCAGAGTTCAGGTCAATTCAATTCGTCAAGGGCCTTGAGCACCTCTACATGTGTGCATACGATATATATATAGGATGTCTCTCCAAGCAGGTTCTGCTTTGCTAAATCCCTTGACTGGTTGCGATTGCGATTTTTGCTGCAAGTTGGCACAGAGGAAAATCACCGTATGTGGCGATGTCCTTCAAAATCCTATACTTTCTGAATTTGCAACCTTGATAGCGATTTGCCGTTCGTAATTACTATGTGGTTTGTACACTCCGTGAATGACAAACGAAAAACAGGACAATCTAGGTCAATGTCGTGTCAAACTCCTTGCGTGTCACAAACAAATTATGAACCACCAACATTTGATTGGTGTGGGCGCCGCTCAATTCACCTGTGAGATGTTCATCTATTTTCCCTCTTGTGCGAGTACAACACTTGGAAGTAGTTCAATTAATCATAATCTCATCATCGACAACATCATCATCGTCAGTAAAGGAAAGCGGTGGTCGTTGTCGCCGTCTTCATTGTTGACAGATCAGCAGCATTGTCATTGAACCATTACGCCACCTGCCTCTTGGAATTATATGGCAACTTGTTTACCAGACCCGACAACATTGTGCTCAGCTAACAATGACATTGAAATGTTTTGAGTAAGTGCGCGGCCCAAGGAGTGGGAGATACAGTAGTTGTTCAGCCCACATTCTAGGAAGTTTTTTTATTGCTAATACTATCAGATACTTGGCAACTACACTCATGTCAGAACACCCACTGTACAAATGGATGAAAAATAAAAATTAATTAGCCAAGTTGGAACATGAAACTGTTTTGAAATACTTTGGCAATAGATGTCAAGTTCATATTACGTAGTTCGTAGTTACGTAATGAGGTTTTACTTTTATAAGGATTAATAGAGTTTTTGGGGCAAGTCATGACGCACTTTGGTTTGTTTTTCGCAAAAGCAACTGGTTTTGACAAGGTCGGTGGAGAGTTTGCCAATATATTTAGACGTTTTGGAAATAGGGTTTTTGTAATGCCAGGTAGGCAAGCAAAAATGCCATAAATCGCGGGCGTTAGCATGGGAATGTTGACAAGCATGCGAGTGTCATTCCGCGGTACTAATAATCATTTTTAGTGTCCAGGCTATATTTTTCGAGCTCACAATGGCGAAAATTTCCATACAAAATTGCATATTATGACCTAGGAAATATTTAGTGTGAAGGTTAAAAATGAATATTGGTAAGGCCCATTAAAAAAAATCCCATCTCATTGACTCTACTTCTGTGGAGGTACATCCCTATAAATAAAATTTTAGGGATGTCATTTCAAGGCTTCGAACTTGGTTCACTTGTTTAGTGGAAGTTTCTATTACATGTACTCAAATAAGTGCAAGGAGTATCTCGGACAGCGCTATAGCCCGGAACGTAGCCGGGCCTCAAATACCTTGCAAGCACCTCCATTTAGCCCGTGATTTTTTCGACACAACCAGAAATGTTCCCAGTTTTTTTTATGTCAAATCTTGAAAGCTTTTTATAATGGGCCACCGGCTGTTGATAACCTTTGTACAACTCATCCATGGCGCATTTCATACTAAAACAATAAAATGTCTTGGATGGTGGCTCGCTTTGCTGGCACGAAAGGCTTTCTACAATTGGGACACAACTTTTGCGTTAAAAACCTATCCTTTTCCGGTTTTTAAAACTGCATTAAACTTTCATGGATGAGTTTTCTTTAGCTTATAAATACTTGGCTGATATGATCAACTCCAAGACGTCTCCTCTCCATCTTTCTCCAGAGTAGACGTTATAAATTTCAACCTTCTATACGCAGTTAGCGCGGTCCTTAGTCCACTATTTCCAGTTGCACACTCGAAATTGGACGAGTTTTTCAATATTTATTTTGTCCCAATGGCAGCCAACTTTGGAGCTCACTACATGCAGACACATTTGCAGAAAACTTTGGTAGGTAGGTATAGTTAGATAAGTTATAAGTATAGAAGATCATTGACTTGTTCTTTGTGGAATTACATGCATCTGTTTCGATGGTCGGCAATGCAACTCAAAACCTATACCAATTAGGGTTCGTAAAGGGAAAACATGGAACCAAAGAGAAACCTTTCCCTTTCATGTAACGCGGGGCAGTTACAGAGACACTGATGGAGATGTCATTTCAACTTTTGCCATACTTTTCTATGCTATGGGACAGTTTCTAGCCATGACACAGATAACAGTGCTGACGTAATATCTATATAAACGAAGGACTACAACCTTTACAATAGCATACTACAAACCAAATCTATCATCAAAGAATCTTTTGGAGAGTTGAATCTTTTGAAGTTGAGTGTGTCCTATTTTATTTTTTTTATTTTACTGCGTTGAGTTTCTAGCTGGGAGCTGGGTCGGGAGCAGCAACTTTTATCGATTCAAATCGTTCGGCGGCGCGCCATTGTCGTGATGGAACAAAACTTTGTGCGGGACATTCAACAAACGTGTTTGTCAGACGTTCGCGAGAGGTAGGTGCAGTGGAAAAAAGTCTGCTCTGGAAAACTTCTTCTTCTTTTAGTTCTTAATTCAGTAAAGGGTATATTATGCCGAATCCGATGTGAATTAAAAACCCTTGACATTGCAGTTGTCGACTTAGATGTTTGTCCGATGGTCACGAGAGGAGTCGCAGTGTATATAAAGCCTTAAAGTGGATTTTACGGGGGTGAGCCGGAGTACCCTCGCACAGTTTTGCATATTTGTCCTAGATCGAAGAAATCGTCTCTAGCCTTTATGCGTGTCAATCGTTGACTGAATCGTCATGCCAACGGATAAAATTAAACAGATAGACCATCAACAGATTTTTCCCCTCTTATGCAGGGTTTTTTTTTTTTTTTTGTAAACGGTGGCAAATCTGGGGGTGAAATATTATTATTAGTGGGAAATTTTGGGTTTTTGAAGTAATGTTTTATTTTTATTTTCTTATTATGTGTATCCTTTTCAGATATATTTCTCTAGAACGATTTTTGACTGTAAAAATGTTTTGTTCTAATAGTTTTGAGTCTTTAAAAATAATCGAATAGTAATAATAATTGTTTCACTAGGAAAAATCGTGTGTTGTTCCTTTTTTCCATTTTTAAGCACCCTTCATTAATTTGTAAGATCTATATGAGCTCGGTGAATACTCTTACAAATTTGCTTTAAAAAGAAAGCGTTAACATTTAAAAGAAAATATTTGCCGCTTATCAGACGGTCCAAAAACAAGATTTTTCATTCGAAATACTGCATTTACATGTTGTAGATGAAAACCAAAAATTCATATTTTTTAGTCGTACATAAAAGTTGTGAAAAAAAAAAATAATAATGAAAAGTTGGTGGTTTTTTTGGGGAAAAAATAGCCAAATCTGGTGGTTTTTCAGATTTTTTTTGGAAGGCCGTATTTTGACCGTTTGGTAACGCTGCATCTATTGACTTGACTATTTGCAGGCGGTCTATAATACTTAGCTGATGGGAACTGAAAAGAATTGATATTGGCGGATGTTTGTTTTATATTATATCTTCTGGGTTATTTTTATCTATATAATTACATAGCTCAGTTACCACAAAGCTGAACGTTTTTGAATTCCTTTTAAATTAGAACGGTCGGTAGTGGTTATTGACCTCGACCGAGGTTACCAATACTCAGATTACTCACTGCGCACGGCTCGGTTAACGTTACCTACTGCGTTGTTCATTTGGGATAGTTTGGAAGAATTTACAATCTCACGCTCTGTTCGCACATGTTTATTGTACAAGACATTAGTTGTATGCGAAAACATGACATTGTACTGCAGTGTTTCCAGCTTTTATATGAGTCCAATTTGAAAAAATGTTGGAGCCAAAAATACGCAAACTCAAATATGCACTTTAAAAAATGCGTTTTTGAGTAATTCATTCTGATTAAATTGTTTTCAATGGCGACAATATCAAATTAAATTAAAAACAACACAAACTCGTAAATGAGCGACTTTTCTAGTTTCCATTTCCCAACAAACATAAAAAATATTTTTTGTTGGAGGCTGGAAAATTGTGCACCCATTAATAATTGAACAATCTACTATCAACGCATTTTTTTTATAATTACCTAAGGAGCCTTAAAATCGCCAAACTTTAAAGTAAATAACTTAAATTATGATATTTTGATGGAACTCTCCACAAATTACTTTCCGCTGCCCTTTCGCAGACGCTTCGCTATCCATTTCGAGGCCACCGAAAAACTCCGTTCAGGAACAGCTGCGTGCTAGGCTTAAACCGTAGTTCAGATAATCCGAGTGGACTGTGCATGGTGTCGCCCTCGTGCGAGTACAACCGAGCCACTATTTTTGTCCCCAGTTGTCTACACTCAACTCAGTCTGTCGAAGTCTTTATTCAGCGAATGAGAGAGAAATGATCCCTTTTAGGATTATGTTAAGGAAATCACATGATCTTGCCAAAACTCTTATCGACATCAAACGTAAGGTGCGTTTTTAAAAGAAAAAGGAGTATATCTCCACCACCACCATTCTGCACTGGCAAACGAGTTTCCATAAATGGTATAGATTCCTAACTTTATATAGAACCTACAATTATTACTAGAACTGCTTGTGTGGAGCGTAGTCATCATCGATTCTGGACAAAGCCGGATTGCTCTTTGTTATTCAGGTTGTAGGTGGAACATTTTTCTTTCATTTGCATAATTTGGCCAGAAAAGATGATGCTCTCCATGATTTTAACTGCGCAGAAAGTTGTAATAAGCTGAGCTTAAGGTCCCATATCACCGTGTTACGCCACCAACTTATTTATTTCTTCATTTAGCGAAGTACCAGACCCACAAATGCTAATAACATCTAAAGAATCCATCCATCATTCACGCAAAACGATACTGCCATGGGTTTTTCCATCTAAACTCACTTAAATTGGCCAATCTTTACTCAAGCTCAAGTCGCTGGTCGACAATTTCATAACGCTTAAGCTGAGTCACTCAACATTTCACCCATTTCAATGTGGTCTTTTGTGAAAGCGACGACCAGGAAACTCTGACCATACGTGGTGTTGCGCAATATTCTCGCTGGTATCCGTCATTAATATGCGAAATGTATCTTCGGTGAAACTTTTCGCTCTTTTTTCCCACAAACAAACAGTATAAAATAAATCCGTTAAAATTCCAATTTAAGAACAACACCAATTCACAAAAACACTGGTACGCATTAAATATTCATTACCACCATCCCAAAGCGACGCCGACGTCCTACACGTTGAGGCACCTCTTTGTATACGTACATACGTGCGTACCACAACCACCAGCCACCACACCCATCAGCTTTTTTAAGTAAAAGTGAATCAAATAAAGATTAATGTATCCAATTCCATAGCTACAAATAGAATCAGCGCAAATGCGAACCAATATGGCGAAAGAAAACCGGAATATTGTGTGTTTGCTGGTAATGCTATTATATTTTTCACTCTTTAACAACCTTCAACTTTCGTTTGCCCTGGGTGTCGCGTCGCCCCCTTCCAATCAGCATACAATAGCATCTCGATACAGCGCGTAATCGCTGTGCCTTAGCTCGCATCAAGGAAACAGTATAAGCTCTGTCGCATGTCAAATTGACAGCCGAGCAGCATACTGTTACTGTGTTGCTTTTGTATAGTCGTAGCTCATGGGTTGTAGTATCGGGTTGGGCGGATAGGTAGGGATAGGTATGTACGGTAACTTCACGCGCAATCAATTTGATGGCGGCGCGCGAGAGAGGAAAATCCAAATCCCGTGAAATCGAATTAAGTGAGCTTTCGTGTTGTGCCACCTAAAGAGGCTTTCGCTCTGTCGATGATGCTGACTGGCTGACTGGCTGGCTGGCTGTCTGAATAGGATTTGCTTCAGAAATATGATGCAAATCCGGGCTTAAAGAGACAGATGGTAAAGAAGATGATGACGATTTTTCATCGTCTGCGAGTAAAACTGGTTTGATTTGCAGATTCCGCCGATTCCAGACCCATACCCAGACCTTAGTAGTAGAAAAGGGATGGAATATTTCAAAATTGGTGTAAGATTGTACTAAAATGGAACCAATTGTATTGAAAACTATTTTTGGTATTCTAAAAGTGAATCCAAAATATTTTATTTTCAAAACCACAAGCAAAAATAAACTAACTAAAATGTTAACATAAATAAAGATTAATGACTTTATAGGAAAACAAAAAAAATATTGTTTATAATATGTTAATCTATAAGCTCAGGCGTAATACTCTCATTTTACACATTGATGTTCAAAATATTGCCCCGAGCTTCAAACTCATAACAAGATGAGTGAAAAGTGGAATCCAGAATCCAGTCAACGGTCAACGCAAATAGTTCGTTTGTTGATTTGATTTTCTTTTTGGAAAAATACCAATTGCAAGATGCAGATTAAATTGTTTCGAATTACGGCAAATCGTAAATTTGTACTCGAGCAAACTCGTTTGTAACGAATTCGATACAATTGTATCGACTTTTTCGTCCCTGGTAGATACTCTTTGACATAATCTGTGTATTAATGTGTTTTGTTATTATCTCTTCTGACGAGTGTCGAAGGTCATCAGTATTTGAGAGTTTCAGGTGGGCTCAAAGTAGTTATGCTTAGGCTTATTTATCGGGTTTCTTTTTTGTTTACACACAAGATCACTAACGACTTTTGCGGTAAAGTATTGGAACTTTGAAATCGGTTATTGCACCAACGGAGGTTGAATTTATGTGGCGTTAGAAAAATCTTTTCCTCAGGAGACTCGTGGAACTTGTTGAAGTTGAACAAAATAATTATACAATATGGGCGCATACAATTTTGAGGCGCCAGATTTGAATTCTCCTCCTACAGAGTCTATTCATAAATACATATTGAATATACGCTAAAAATGGGCTTGGCCTTTGTGTTGTCCTTTTTTTATATAAGAAAAGCAAAAGTAAAACTTATAAGTGAACGAAATAAAAAAGAACTTATGAAGTTGAAAAATTTAAACTCAAAACCAGCCCCAAGAACAACAAAAAATTCAAAAATATACAATAAATAACTGAAATTAGACAAAAAATACTAATTTTCAATTAATATAATAAAAAATAATAATTAAAAAATTAAAGAACTTAAAACATAGATATGTAGATATTTAAAAAATAGACAAAAAACATAATTCCACAATCCTCGTAGGTAGGTACTACTTTCATCACAAAACGCATAACTTCACTCGAAGGCAAAAATCTGAGCGGCGAAAAAATGTAAAACATATAAAATTGTATGATTGTGGCTTGTTCGCTTGGGGCAAGCGTTGCCGTTGGCTTTTCGGAAAATGCATATTTTTTTTTTGCTTAAATGTCTCAAAAGGATTTACATTTGGTAAATTTGAGCCTCTAAAATGTACCAAATGTATCACAAGAAAATATCGGCTTTTTCAAATATAAATAATTATATTAAAGCAACAAAAATATAAATCCAAAATAACAAAATCCTTAAAACAAATATCGCCCTTCACGTCAATAATCAGTCAATTCATTTAGTACAAACAAATGCAGAGTTTATTGACAGAATTTTTCTGAGCTGCCTCTTGCCGCTCAGTGCGTGGCGTTAGCCTAAAACCGAAAATCATTCATTCGAACTACCAAAAAAAAAAAATTGTCCAGACTCAGACTTGCAACCAAAAATGGTATTTGAACGAAAAGTTGAACGAGTGAAATCATTCAAACCTACCTACTATCAAAGGAAAATATTTGTCGAACAAAAAACTCAACGAATGAAGTCGATAGTTTTTATTCGATAGTCCCCATCACTGATTATTACCTGCCAAGACGCATTTTTAAAGAACAAAATAGAATAATAAGCTCTGAGAAATAAATTCTTCCATTTCAGCGAAAAAAATGAAAATTAGCATCGTAAAGCTGTCAAACCCTTAATTATTTTTAAAATATTGCTCTGAAAAAAATGTACCTATTATTCGTGTAGCGCTTCATTTTCAATACGATTGTAATCCTAAACATTTTACCCCATATGTAAATGGCTCCAAATTTTACTCTTATATATGAATTTTAGGAAACCCTTTTTGTAATTTTGTTTAAAATCGTGGTCATTATTGTAAAGATGAAGCGAACATCACTTTCTATTACCGCTCTTGACATCTAACCTGTCCAGATATTTGAGTTCTTATGCTCATACTGTTCGTTTGTTGTTCGAAAAGTTGTTTTATGAGATTGTTGCTAAAGGCCGGCCACCTACCCTCAAATTGAGATCATTTAATGAATCTAGTACATATTATTCAAGGTAACTCTTACTGTCCGGTAACTAGGCATGGAAATGTGTTACATCCTGTAGCATTTCACAACAAACTCTGACGTTTGCCTGCATTCGATTTGACACAATTAAAGCCTTAATTCTTAATCAGTTCCCGCAAAACTTTATCTACCAACCGACATCCAACTTACGAAGAAAACTCATTTAAAACTCGCATGTGGAACTTTACTTTAAATTTCGGTTTAATTAAGCCCCTATATTTCGAAATAAATTGCAATAAAACAGTGACATGTACATTGCGCTGGCAGCTAACACGCGACCGGAATAAACTAGCTCACATTCTTAAGCAGCCATATTCTGGGCCATTCCAGAACACCCACGATACCAGCATTAACCAGAAATAAACTGTACCTATATACGGGTGCTAGTTGCAAGTGTAACTACTGTTCTTTTGGTTCACTTTCTTTTCCTTTTTTTTCGCGAAAATGCAAGAAACCCCACGAAGCACACACACGATACACTCATATCAACTCCTTTTGCAACTGAACAGCCCTAAAGTAAATATCGTAAATTCGCACTGCACTCTGCGCTGTTTGCAGCTAAATATCTCGCTTTTATTTTTTCCCATTCAATATCCCTTCACTTTGTAGAAACTATTACTCGCACATATCCGCACTGGGATCGCATAGCATGCAGCAACGAAAGAGAGTTGTGACTGACTTCATTCGGCGAAGAGAAAAGGATTTCTTTTCTCATATAGGTACGAAACATACACACTGTTTGCCGATGCAAGGCAGCGTAAAAATTCACATTTTGCTGCATGTACGACGCGACGTCATCGAGGATGTTGGCATTAAATTCGTGCACCCAGGTCAACAGGTTATTTCGCATACAGGTAATTCGCTCACGTATCTATATACTGCCATGATACACAGACAGGCAGGAATCTGCGCCATTAAAATGCACGCCAGGAGAGTACAAGTACAACCCTACTGACTAACATGCTTCCATATCATACATCATTTCTGGTCCCTATCCTTGCATACCTGCCCTGGTATTCGCTGTGTGTGTCTCAACTCCTTTGCTGGATATCTTTGCTCTGCATATAAGCTCCGTCGGGGAATAAGTTAAGCATGCAAAATCGCAATGAAACGTGATAGAGTATAACGGAGCATAAATAGTCACATAAAAAAGTGTAGATTTTTTTTTTCACTTTTGATTCGTCCTTACGATCGGTCACTGTTAGGTACCATGTGCATTTGAATTTGGAGAGGAACCTATCAAAAATGAATTTAGTTTTATGTTTCCTTATATGTTCAAGATCTTGAACATTTCGGTTGGCTAAAAATTCAACCATCAATAACAGAATTGATTCACCGAAGCTCAGGGCTAGTCCATACTACCCAAAAAACAGGGAGTTTAATTTTTTGCACGAAAGGAAGGGACCTTCAATTTTATGCCGAGCCCGAATTGCTGAGTTGAGGAGATCTTTGAAGGCAGTTCTACGCTCGAATCTTTGTCAGATGTTAGCATGGCGAAGTGGAAAAACCTTCAGATGTATAATTTGTATTCTTCGTGGGATCGAACCTGATACCCCTAGCTAAAGTATTCTAGCACACTAACCACTAATTCAGGGTAAATTTAATCCACTAACAATTCATTTATAAAAGAGAATACATTTTATTCTGTTTTTATGTACTGTCGAATGTTGAGAAACGTTTTCTGAAAGACTAATCTTAACAGATGGTGTGTCATAACGTCATAAGTAGGTTGACCATTCGTCATCTTTTTGAGAGGACAGTATATCGCACCAAGTCAATTCATTTAGTGAAAACTACAAATTTTCGACTGTATTTTTACTTAAAAAAATGTCCTGTCTTATGCGATTAAAAGAAATGTTCACCTTAGTCATACTCATAAGGCTTGTTTTAATGAACGTGCTTCTAAGTATAAAGCAACCTAAAGGTAAGTTTTCAGTAAGCAGCTATACAACAAATTGCGTGACATATTCCTAGCAAAAGAATATTAAAAGAGGTTTTTCTTGACACTTATTGGAGCTGTTGTTGTAAAATGTTGAACTTTTAGTGTGGACTGGCATAACTCTTTCTTTAAAATTTATTAAAACAACATATTAAATTTATGACAGCCTCAGCCTTAAAAAATGGTAAATTTGCGAGAACTCCACGTTAGACGCATTTTATGCAGTGTGGGTAGTAAATGAAAAAGGGGCGTGGCACTTGCTATACAAAAGAAAACATTTCAAATGTTATTTCTCGGCGCTAAAATTGTAAAATTTTCAATATTAATGCTCATTGTCGAAATAAACGACTGGAAAATTTGGGTTGAAGCTCAGATCAATAGTCGCAAGCCATTGAGAGTGTCATACCTATCCAATCCACCTAATCGTAGAGAGAAAGGACTTCGATAACGGATTGTTGGATTTTTAACGATTTTGGGCTTGACGGTTTCATTTTGGACCAAGGAAGGAAGGACATAGGCTACTTTTTTGTAGCAAAAACAAAACTTAGAGGTGATACAAGAGGTTATGAAAGTTTGGATGGAGAAATGCACCTTGAAAAAAATGAAAGGGGTAAGAATCGAGTAGTAAACATTCAGGAATGGAAAGAACATTTTTTTTTATTGAATCTGTAGCTAGAAGGCAATCTTCCTAATCGAAATCTTAAAAAGGATTAGCTCGGGTTTTATTTTGCTTTTCTTAGAAACACAAAATATTTAAACATTTCGAGATCTTAAAAAGTAGGTATAAATATCCTGGGAACATTTCTTTCAAAATTTTGCAAATTCAATAGAAATGACAGATGGGAGAGGATTGAGAGTCTATACTAAGGGATACCTAAAATGTACTTTTGTTGGTTTTAAACTTAATACCAGGTTATAACTATAAAGTGGGTATTTAGTCGACTATAATTAGAAAAATACTAATATGGACATTGTCACGTACTAAAATAGTCATAAAGTGGGCTTTATCCGACTACAATTTTGTGCCAATTATTTTAATTAATTTCAAAGCAAATTGCTGCTGTCAACAATTTTGACATTTTTTTTTAAATACACCTAATAAGTTTGCTTACTATGTCACAGTAAGTAGCTTTTTGAAATGAAGTAGATACTTATTGGTAGATATGATTTGTTTGATGGTGTTTGAAACCATCATTTTTTGTTGCCAAGTATTTTCTGGATCCTTGCATTAGTATGAGTGAGTAAGTTGAAATGTTTGAGATGACGATGATGACAGGCAACAGGAGTTGTTGAGCGTTTTGAGTTTCTACGCGCATAACTCGAGACAGGATGGTTAGTTTTTTAAAGATTTTGAGCTTTGTGGTTTCGATTGGGCCCGAGGAAGGCCATAGGCTACTTAATGTCGCGAAAACAAAGCTTTGACAAGATGATATAGGGGAAGAAAATTTGTGTGGGATTCGGCGATTCCAAGACAAATTTGATCATGCCGCCAGTGTGAAGATCAAACGTTTCACGTCGGTCGCAGAGAATCAGGACAGACAGTCAGATCGGAATATTAACAATCGAGAGAATATGTCGGAACTTCGGGAAAGAATATCATGCAGTCGTCCATACTGGATACCAAGATAGATAACAACACAATCGTCATCTCATCAGCATAGCGATCCATGTTTCTCACATGGTCAATTGTTGTGGCGTACCTACTCACGTGTCGGCAAACCTCTCGCTTTGTATGTGTATACGCACCTGTAAATGGAACGAAAAATGCTATGTACCATAAAGCACTTCAGTGAAAAAGCGGTAGGTTGGCCGACAAGTAAATCGCTGCGGTTATTGCAATTGCATTTATTTTTCACATAAATTTTGAATAAAGAATTTAAATTGAACGGAAGCGGAAGCTCGGAAATTTTAATTTCATACATTAACGAATTTTTGCGGAACGAAGTTCGCCGGGTCAGTTCGTTTATTATAAAACGTTATCTGGTGGACTGTTAAAAAATTCCCAAACAATACCAACCCCCTCAACAGACGCATAGAAAATAACTTCGTTTAATGGTTTTTCCCGTCAAGAAGTGCAACAAAAAAAAAAAAAAACTTACCGGCCTAGTGGGCAAAACTTTCCACCAAATTTTGTAATCTCCGAGAAATTCCACACCCGCCGACTAATTTCAGAATTTTTCTGTGTAGCAAAGGTAAATTATCGAAATTTTTAAAGTGGTTTCAGTCTATTATACAGTTCAACCAGAAAATACAAAAAAAAAACATCCAACTACCAGCGAAAAATTTAATCTCTATCCCCAGATACATTAACTTTTCGCCTTACATCTTCACGGAAGACTACCTACGAACAAAAGTCGGGTTCAGGAGCGATATCTTAATGGAAAGTGACAGATAAATGCATGTTCCTAATGAGTGCATCTTAAAAGTTTTCTCCATTTTTTGTTCGTTATTGTGTTGACAACAGAGGTGGATGAAGACAAGAAAGATACTCAGGTGCATATATGTGAATGTGATACGATACGACATGCGAATCTTATCCACTTACACTTATTTTTCGTTGTTGTCGACATCTTCGTTGTTGTTGGCGGCAATGTCGGCTACGTTGTCGTCGACGTCTTATTCTTTCAAGGAACTCCTTGGAACATAATGCACACACTTTCACTCTTTCATGTGAGATGAGGAACGGAGTCGTCTCTTAGCTTTGTGGCATTCACTCTTTTCTTCAATGACAAACAAAAATTGTTGGAGTAGGGAACCGGATGCAGTAAGGCATCAGCATCAGTGTCTTCTTGGAACATTTTAGTGGATCAGTCAGTCTGCTGACACAAATATCCCTTACACAATGTCGGATACATTTCGTGTTTCTTTTGTTTTTCCATAAACCATTCTCCTTCGGTTTGCGAAATTCAAGTTTGATTTGTTCATTCTCTAAGTCGCCGTAGGAGGGGGTAGAGTTGTCATATTTTCAGACCACAAAGTATCCATTAGCTGTGTGATTTATTGGAGTACCTGCGTTTTAAATCAAACCAGGCCAATCGAAAATGGAACAAGTAAGTTTATAATTCTTTGATAAAGTACTAGCAATGAACAGAACACGTCCACCACTGCCGCGTTGCCAGATCTTCTACTACGTTCAGCTCAGAAATTTATAGTTTTGTAAAGGCAGTTGGGAAATCTTAATCTCGAACATGTTACTACAGCCAGAGAGCCACGTAGCTCACATTTATTACCTTATCAGTTAAGGAGAGATGGGATTTTGCGATCAGAATCACGTGCGCACCAGAGACTCAATCTATGACAGGCTTCTTTTTTCATTAGGATTTGATAACTTTTCGTCGATAATTAAGGACCTTTAAGGAATTGGAGAAGGCTTCAGACATTGTGCATGAATGGAAGAGGATTTTGGTTTGTAGTCCTTTTCGATGTGGTGAAAACATAGACCGAAGTTACTCCATTGCGATGAGTCTTCGATTCCGACACGGAGGGACAACGCAGTAGAGAAAGACCTTGTCTTTGGTGGCATGCGCAAGTGCGGAGGACCTCAACCAACATGGAGTAAGCAAGTGGACGCAGTAAGCCAAAGATATTATCTATCTTTCGAAGAACAAAACAGAAATATGTTCTAAACATACCTATACTTACTTGGTCGAAGTGTACCACACCTCCAAAGAGCTAACCAACATCGACGATTTCTGACCGAAGGTCAAAGTCACTGTGCTGCACGAATAGTTCGCTATCGAAGTTCCCCTGTAGTTAGCTTATCAACTCAGACGGGACTGAAAGGTACTCCTAAAATATTGAATTTAGTAAGACGAAGGGTATTACAATTCGCTGGGATGGTTTATAGAATCTCATTAACCAATTGCCTCCTACGAGTAACACTTTTTAACTGGCGGCCATTTTGTCAGCTGTCAAGTGATTTATTTTTAGTTTGGCTTGGCATTTCAACATAAACTGAAGCCTGAACAACGCTTCCAAATTGTCGAAATTTATTTTGAAAATCATGGTTCCCTTTACTTTTGAAAAGTTTGGCAAAGCTGACAAAATTCCACAGTCCACACATTTCTCTTGTAGCGATACTAGACCTAGAATCTCACAACCGTACGTTTTGTGCAGTTTTTAATTTTTGGGCGGAACGGAAGGGATGTAAAATATTATGCCGAGTCAAAACGGGTGATTCAGAAACTCTTTCAATACAGTTATACTCTCGGATATTTGTCAGAAGTTCGCGAGAGGTGGCGGAGTGGAAGATCCCCGAAGTTATAACCTGTTTTTTTTTTTCGGGTTCGAACCTGGAACCCTCGCTTACTAGTCCAACACACTAACAACTAAGAAACGCCGACTGCTGTCGTATTATATTGGCTTTTAAATTGATAAATATTCAAAATCAATTGATTGGGTTTTTCCAGAATGGAATGTTTGATCAGCTGCAGACTGTAGTAACGGTCGAATATTTTCTGTCTAAGACAGCCTACCTTACTCTGTACCTAATAGATATTCGGGATAGCTTCGTTAAAAAACGAAGCCCTAATATCCCTCATATTTTCATTTAAATTTGTTTTTTTTTTTTATTTATGTTTTTGTTTTTTTTTGTTCGCTGTACAGTGTACATTGAGAATAATTTTATAGATTTTTGTTGTCTCAAACCTGGGAAATTCCTGAGTTGGATCTTCTCCTCCACTCGCCTTTCTCAAACACCTTTGTAGGTAGATGTAGACACAGTGGTCCCAAAAGAGCACTTACAGTAACAGGCTACTTCCAGTTTGTCACTAAATGATGGACAAAATTTATGGCACGGCAGACAATTCTGGAGCAATCGGACAGTCTCACAGTATCACAAAAAAATGTTCAGCTAAAATACGATGCGGCAGCGCCCCATCAAGGCTCCCATTTACAGAAGCAGTCTTCCCTTAAATAGCATTGGTTAAAGGTAATATTTTCCAACAATTTCTCTCAATGACCAACTTGACAGACTTCTTTCCAATAACTCATTTTGAGTCTGCTATAAATAGTTATGAAAACTGGAGACAGTTGTTATTTATACACACGCTGCCGTATCATGCCAACCTTTTAGCACCCAATGGCTCAGTTGCAAAACACCACCAGAAGAAAGCCGGACAATCTGTGAGTATGTGAAGGGATGATTCGTCACTCTCAAGACAGAGTCTGCAGATACGGTCTGGCGAGACGCCTATGCGGTGGAGTTGTTTTTTCACGTGACCATGGCCACTTACTATTCCTGTTAGGATTCTAAGGTTGTTTTTGCCCAGATTAATAAAGAAGGTCGATTCTCTGGGGGAGAATTTAGGGAAAATTTTCTGGTGCAGTTCTGACCAGTTGTGCTTCATAAGATCTCGTTAGACTCGATGCGAGAAAGTTTCCTAATATAGTTCCTTAAATGGTTTTTACTGACTCCGCAGAAGAGTTTAGGTCCGATAATTGGAGCGGTTGCTCCGATTTTAGCCTCAAATCGCCTGTGTACCAGATGATATCGAGTCCTGATGGATTGGGTTTTTATTTTTCCCATTCTTCCCTTAGGGGGGATAACTATGGAGAAGTTTTTGTAGAAGCAATATTCCGGTAGCATGTCGTCTAGAGTCATGCTGAATGGGCTTGAAGGCTCCAAACACCTTAGATTTTTTGTGGGCTAAAAAGGCGGACTTCTCGCTCAGTAGTTCAATGCACTGACCAATCAGGCCCATAGCAAGCTACAGAAAGAAAACTTAGCCCTAAAGGGGCTATAGAACAGAAGACTTATAGCCTAAGTGAGCTTAGATATAGCAAAACCCCACTGAGATAGACGTCAATTAAATTTTGGTAGCAGTAATTAAGCAAGTCCCTTATTTTTTATATAGCTCCAATCGAATGTTTCGTTGGCATCCGTTTTTGGAAGGTGGGAGTCAACTGACTCGGCCAGAAAAAAAAAAAAACTAGTTCATCGTAGACAAACAAAAAGAGCAGAGCACTCCCAGGCCTAAAGAGCAAAGACCACAAAAATGTAAATGAAATTCCTAAAGTCCCAAACTCCTATTCAGATACTCAGTTGCAAACCTCGAACTGTGCTCCCTCGAAAATTTAAATTTAATCGCAAGGTTTTCTTAAACCAAAATCACAAAATATACCGCAGATCCCTTCCCCTCGCGCAAGATCCAATTAAGTGTTTCTTCCATGCACACTCCAACCCTATGTACTCCTTAACAAGATTACAAATCAAAGCTCCCTTCAGTTCCCCCGCTACCCCCATTGCATGACAAATTCAAACCAATCTCTCCGAGGCGCACCAATCTAAGCCCCATTCCATCAACCCCAATGAATTTTGTAATCATCATACACGAAGCGACCGGCGAACCGCTTACGAAGCTAATTTTCATACAAAACAGGCCGTGGAGCTTCCTCACACAACTGACACTGTGCTTCCCCCTTAGGATGGACGACAAAAAAAAAACCCAGAAACTCGGGATAAAATAAAAACTAATCCACCCCTAAATTAGCCTGGGCACGTTCCAATTCATTCTGCCGACTCTCACTCATTAGAGGCGCAAAAAAAAGGACGAAATTATGTACACTTTTCTACATAATATGCGGTTTATTCACATTCCCTTTCCCCCTCGATGTCTGCAGCGAGGGAAAATTTGCAAAAGCAGCATAAAACATAGAAGGCAAACGAAAAGAAAGGGAGGCTCGCCACCTCATTCTTAAATTATAAATGCCTTTTGCCAGATTGTTGGAATGAATACGGATTAAAGGGCTTTACAAGGATTCTGGAATAGATTGAGGTGTTTTGTGTTCTGCTTATGCACTGTGCTTCTCATCTCTGTATTGTATTTTGTATCACCGGTCGCACTATACATAGTTATACTAGCTCCATAACTGAAGGCAGGCCACGGTCGCATCGGTTGTGTTGGGCTTAGGGAGAACGGAATAAAAAATCACCTTTAATCAGCATTTGTCTTTTTTCCTTCGTGGACCGAAGAACGGGAACTTCTGTTCCGGACACACGGTCCAAATTAACCAATTTCCGGAGTTCAACTTGCGCCAGCTGCAGCCACTTAAGCCACCCAAGGGCAACACTCGTTCTTAGTCCTGTGTGTAACTACACTGTACTGTACACTGCTGGTCAGCAATAAAAATGGACTAATTTTTATTTTTCGTCCTGTGCACGTATTTCATGAGTTCCTTTTCTTTTTTTCTTTGCAGCAACAAGTCAGAATTCATTATTGAACACACCTCCAGTTATGTACGTGGACCGGAACTGGCGCATCTCGGAGTCAGAACAAGTTGGCTCGGTGATAGCCAGGGTCCGGGCGGAGGATACGGAAAATGATCTGCTGCAATTTGGCCTGGAGCCACTTTTCCATGGCAACTATGCTAATCCGAGCGACGCTGGTACCACCAATGATAAATTACCATTTCGCATAGACCCGGACACTGGAGTTGTTTACCTTAACGAGAGTCTAGCTGGACGAGTGAGTATCCTTTGTGTGTGTGTGTTTTTTTTGTATGCACTACTGAAACCACCCATAGATTTATGCTAATTGCTTACCCCGTGTGGGTATAGTACACTCGTATGGTTCATATAAGGAATTTTTGGTTCACTTCTTTTCTTTATGCAGGGCGGTGAAAACTTCTTCCTTTACATCATCGTATCGGACGGGCAATTAACGGTGAAAAACGAAGTCTACGTCAATATTTACGCTCGGAATGATAATAAAATTTACGGCTCACGTCCGCCATCGATAACGCAGGCCGCGCGCAATATATCTCAATTTCTGCCACCCTTCCATATGTTGCCGGGAGTGCAATCAATTAGGGATCAGCCAGGGATTAGGTATCCGACAAACAACCTTCCACCCGGGTTTGGTATGAACAATGTTTACCAGCAAATGGCGCCACCTCGACCTCCGTATTTCGACGGAAGCGAACAGCAGAAACAACAGGAACAGCGGCCGAGTACTACCAGCGCAAAAGATGATGGTTCCGCATCAGCATCGAATCAACCAAATTCGGTGGACTCAAGTACAACGCGAACAAAACTGACGCCAGTTGGTGGTGGCAGCTCAAAGACGAATAGCAGCGATGTTGATGGTGGTGGTGGTGGTGGCCAGCGAAACAAGAACACTCACGCAGCGAAAAAGGATGGAAATGACAACATCAGGAACAGGGCGGAGGATAACGACAATGGCGAGTCGTCGACGTCCTCCTCCTCCTCCTCCTCGCATGCGATTAGAGCCATTATCCCTGTCATAATCACAGTTTGTGGAATGTTTGTGGCAGCTGGGCTCATCGTGCTATTTATTTATCGCAAACGTCTGTGCGCCATTAGCAAGACACTGAAGAAGAAGAGCAAAGAGGAAATGGCTAAGAAGTCGAATCAAAGTAATTTGAGCAGCAATCTGACTGATGACAGTCGAAACTCAATGGTGCTCCAGCATTGGAATGGACCAACGGCATTCGGCAATAGATACGTGCCCTGGGAGAGGGATCAGCAGCAGCAGCAGTTGGTAAGTTGAAAATAATTTGAAAACATTTCAGTTTGATTTTTTTTTTATTTCTTCCTGTTTTTTTTTTTGGCAATGGCGCATAGGGCAATTGCGGGGTTGGGTTCACTAATTCGCTGGATTTGATGAAGGCTGATGCTCAGCAGCCAGTGGTACGGTATAAATACGGTCTTGAGTGTAGGCTTTGGGCGGGTAGTTTTGATGAGCTATTAGGCATGTTTAAAGTGAATTTGCTTTTATACCCGACAGACATCAGCCGCTCGGCTGAGTAGCTTTTTTCGTTGAATATCGAGCATTCCAACATGCCCTCCAGGCTGCTATGTGCGGACCATTGACATTATCATTTGTTGAAGTTGATTACATAATTAACTGGTAATGTTGGACCACCCCGAAGACTCGAACTTATGCCGTAGTAATTTCGAGCTATTTCTAGTATTTTTAGGGTCAAAGAAGTTCGCCTCCACATAAATGTATGTTACGTAATTGTAATCGCGTTAAGACCGCTCACCGAATCACTCTGAGAAAACATACATAGGTCTTCGTCTTAGAGGAACTCAAAAGATATACGAATTTGAAGTTGTCTGAAAAGGGGGAACATTTTTTTGCGGTACATACATCGTAATCATTTCACCACATCTGTTCATCAATTTTCCAATAGTGGAGTACATTAACGCATCATGCCACGTATGCTTTTTTGATTCGATCCTCTGCGTTTTCCTTCCCATTCAGTTTAAAATCTAAAGCAGATCCTTACAGACATCTGTTATCAAATTCAAGGTACTGTCATAGCCATAAGTACAGCGCCTGCTTCATCTGCAAAACCAGTCAGCGGGAAAAGGCATATTAAACATGCATACAAAAGAAAAAATGGGTCCCAAGATACAACCTTTAGGTACCCCCAGATTAAAGAAATTAATTTCGCTCCCAGTTTCACTGATCTTGAGATCTATCTAATAGGTAAGACATAAACCTATCAAATAAAGACACTACATCTAGCTTTTTGAGTTATTCGCTAAGCTAGTTTGGTTAATCATATCAAACGCTTTTGTAATGCCAACAAATAACTTTAGAAAAAACGCTTCTGTCGATTTTTGCTTCCTAAAAAAACAGAATGCATACAGGGCAGTGAAAAAAGTCTTGTTTAAAAACTATATCATTTTTTGATAAACAATTTTTTTTGTGAAATAATTTACTGAATATATATAGAAGTGATATTGGGAGGTAATTACCTATAAGTCCTTAGCTGAAACTTCTTGAACAGTGGAACAAAATCTTAGGTCCTCAGGGAATACTCTTGAAAAAATACTACGTTTAAATAAATACAACTAAGGGGTGGGTTTTTTTTTTGGGGGTATAGAACTTTGAAATGGAATAAAACAAATATGATTTTTTTAAATTGACATGAAATGTATTTTATTCGAAAGATAGTCTTCTGGCTGGCTCAGACGTAGTCTAATCTGGAGGTCCAATTTTAATTTTAAATTTGCACAATTAAGAAGCGTTGTTCAGGCGTCAGTCTATTCATGTTGAAATACCAAACTAAAAATAAATCACTTGACAGCTGACAAAATGGTCGCCAGTTAAAATAGTGTGGCAAAAAAAAAACACTCTTTACAAAGCGGCGACACTTGAGATCTCATCAAAACAGCATGCAAACGAATTTTTCAAAGAACCAATAGATAGTAATGATTGAGGGGAAAAGCTCAAATATTCGTGCCTTCTGTCTCACTGAAGTGGGACATTATACATAAGTTTAAAATTTCATTATGTCGTTATGTCCTACCGAAATGCGTTTTATGGAATTATTTATATTATAACGTCATGTTTTGATTTTGAAGAAATGTTGTACCTGTTGCTTAAGTTAGTTGAAATTAATACCAGAGCTGCCATGCCAGACACTTAACCTTCTAGCTGCACCCATTGTAGTTTTGCCGATGGTTCAATTTTCAATTTGAGCTGTTTTTAAAATGTATTATTTTGGGCGATCTTTTATTTAAATTTGTTGAAGTCTATTTATTTTCTCCAACAATTTTTTGTCTTAGCTTCAGAAAATTTGAGAAAATAAAGTCTGGGACCACTGTTCTTGAGTATTTCAAGACCTGTTATAGTTCGAAGGCAAATACATATTCTGTAAAGGTTCGCTACAGTTACAGTATACGACGCATTATATAAAACCACTAAGACAAAAAAAAATATTGTTTTTTATATCCGAGGTGTTCTCATAAATGCGCTTCTGGGTTTTTCATAAATTAAGTTTTCTTATATGAGTGTATCTTATACAACGTCGTGGACTGAACTCGAATTCGAGCACAGCGTAGAACAGCTTTGTCGATCGGTAAACTCCTAGGAAAAGCATTGGAATGGAATAGAAATTTCATCAAAAATGTCACACTTGATTTCTCATTGTGTAAATATTGAGTAAATTATTGTTGCAAACCCTCCCTGGCTTTTAAGGTTTCATTTTGGTAAAAAAAAAATTTTGTGAAAGTTATTGTCGCGGAAAAGGTAGAATTTATTTTTTAAGCAGAGGACAACGTTTTTGTAGCAATTTTCCCCGGGGGATTGGGGTCTGAAGCCCCTAAAAAAAAACTAAAAACTAAAACCTTCTATAATATAAATTTAAATTTATAAAAATAAGGAGACTATCCAGTTAGGTATAGTTTATTGTGTTGGCCAATGTTATGACTTAAGTGGAGTACAGTGCAGGATTAGGCAATAGTATAGGTATAGATATACACTGTGCAAACCATCGCTTGAGGCTGGCTATGTCTAATGCCATGTCAACTCCAGCAATTCGCAATTGCCTTGGTGTATGGTTAGTGAAATAGCTAGTTTCTTCCGCAACCATTCAAATGCAAATGCAACTTTCAAAAATGTCATTAAAAAACACGCACCAGAGAGCCGAAAAATTCGACTTCTACGCCTTTGTGAAACAAGATTCATTGAAGGGCATGACAGTATTATTTCCTTGTAGAGCTCTTCAAACGCATCTCAATAAGTCCTGAAGAAAAACGAGCAGAACGTGGGCGATGTCTTCGAAAACATCAACACTTTTGGCAGCGGTCCAAAAAGTGATTTCCTTAAATTTCCGAAAAATTATGCAGTTTAACACTGCCCCTACAGAACTAATCTTTAGATTTCGTTTCAGCAATCGACCACACAAAAGAAGTTCTAAATTCTCTTTAGAACATCAGAGAAAATGCCGACGATTTCTTCAGAGATGCTTTTCAATCCGCATCCCAACTTGCCGAAGACCTATTTGAAGGTCAATTAAGAGCTCCAAGAACTTCATTGAAACCGACAATGACAGATTCATGGTCTACGAAGACGTTCTACCATCGTTTCAAGCTCTGCTTCCAGGTTTTGCTGTACTTAAGCGAGTGAACGAAATGGAAAAGCTAACATGTTACTTTGATAAAGCAATTTCGTTATACATCTGTAAAAGCTGAGTACATTCTTTGGTGCGAAGAAATATCGTCGAGTGATCCCTCTACCGAAGTTTTGAAATTGCTTGATACACGTGAAAAGGCTTACTTTAGAGGCATAGACTTTTTGGTGTCGGTTTTGGCCACGCTTCCAGTGACCACAGCTAGTGTTGAAATAAGCTTTTGGACTATGAAAAGGATTAAAACAGCGTCCCGAAGCGTTATGGGGAATGGCAGATTAAGCTCACTTGCTATAATATCTGTTCATTCGGATATTAATGTGGATCCAGATAAGGTGATTGATCTCATGTCAAACAAAACAAAATTAAGACTTTAATTTAAGTTTGTTTGTTTAAGTACATACGACTTAAAAACTAATAAAAATAAATTAATTCGAATGTACCTGAATAGTTTTGGGTTTAAGGAATTCCTCATAAGATTTGGAAGAATGTTGTTCTTGAGGGCTTCTGGGGTCTCGGGCTTGTTCACGTAAATACGGGACTTCAAAAAACCCCACAAAAAAAAAGTCTGGAACGGTTGAATCGGGCGATCTCGCG
The DNA here is from genome assembly GCA_949126925.1 of Cheilosia vernalis. NCBI lineage: Eukaryota > Metazoa > Arthropoda > Insecta > Diptera > Syrphidae > Cheilosia > Cheilosia vernalis. The sequence goes on along the minus strand of OX421358.1, from coordinate 86,641,875 downwards.
AGCCAGTGCAAATCGCCAAAACGTGCATTACTAGTGGATTTTCGGTGCCCCAGAAGCGATAGCTTTGCTTGTTCACGTACCCGCTGAGGTGGAAATGAGCCTCATCGCTCATTATGATTTTGGTCGAAAAATCGATAGACACAATTATTCAGCGTTGTTGGGGAGTGTATCGCTCGCTGGCTTATTCACTTGTATTCTACATCTTTCTGGTCCACAAATGTCAAAACTGATTTGACATTGGCGGCCATTTGCGAAAATAAGAGCATCTTTTAATAGGGTGATCTCTTTTGTATAAGGGGTACTGGGTCAACAAAACAAACAGTGACAGGTTCTTCCCACAAGCGCCGCAGAGTTAACAGCCTTTCAATGTCGGATTTTATTGTACGTCATTTGGAGCTCCAACTGGTTTCTAAGCCGATCAGTAGCTTGACAATGTTTTTTATAACTTACGTCTGTGAGATGACGTGATGAGCTTTCTTTCATAAAGCTTGCCTAACCTAGCCAAGAGCTTGATCCAATCATGAAATGTGCTTTCTTACTACTCTAAGAAACGGGATGTTGATGACTTACTCTTAAGTGGGGAGGGATCATTTGTGTGTGTACAACAAAAACCGTCAGAATGCAAAATATGCAAAAAAAATCACAAGGGCTCCTTGAAGCTTTCAGCTCAATACCCTTTTTTGTCTCTTAATAGACAAATGCGGTTAACAATCTGGGTTTACATCAGGTAACGATGTTTATGGTAGCCATACGATTTCATAAAGAGTTCTATCGTTTTCGAGTTTGAGAGTCAGAATATCAAAAAATAATTGAACTGTCAAAAATGCCATTTGTGATGTTTTTTTAGATCGGAAATCTTACACGATTAATTTCGGGTTGATATTCCAGTTTGACTTTTCAATTAAAATACATACAAACTCGTATTTCTTAAAATTGCAATTATCATTATTGCAAAATCAAATGTCCTCTTCAATCTACACCTCCAACAACAACTATGTATACTATACTATCAAGTGAAAATGAATTAACTTAATGGCTTTGAATGGCAGCGTTTATAAATTATCTACCGGGATTATCTCTGCTTTTTAGCTCTGTCTGCCAATTCCCAATTTATCCACATTTGACAATCTTTCGTTTGGAACTCCATTGTGGTCTCATGGAGGACTGTGGAGAGTGAGCTTTGAGCGACAGTGACATTAAAATCTTTTCAAGTAGATAAACCCCTGGTAACCACCTAAAAGAACTCTTAACCAGATCCACGTGTCAGGATTGAGGGATGTACCATAAGCTACCAATAATTTTATTAATTCCAAATTAAATCTCTTTCCTTTTATAGACGATAGTGTTGATTAATGTTGGGGAAATTTAGAACGGGTAAGCCATAAGAATGGAATTTGTTTTTAAAAAACATGTTCATTCCCTTTAAACTTATAGACGTATAGAGGATTGAATGGATCTCTGTGATCTCATTATTATTTAAAGATTTTGAATTCGTCATCGTTTTGAGTTCATAAAATATTTCGTCGAAAAGTTTTTGTGCTAAAGCTGTAACGTACGTTCACGTTACGGAACGCAAGCGACTCCTTCTGCCATGTCAGCAAACACGCAGGCAAGTATTAACCTATACCTACGCGCAACTGAGTTGACCAACAACCAAACAAGAACAAAAAGGAAAGTCGAAATTCCTACGCCCCGCTACGCGAACCATACCCCATCCATCACTTAAACTACCCATATACCGCAAGGTCACAGGACCCCTACGGCAGTCCGGGCAGCATGACGGATGGGGTTGTCCAAGCCTCCTGCAACCAGGCATGACCGCTTCCTCCCGCGCTAGCCCTCGGTGGGTGGGGATCTTGTTGCAGGCCCTGGACTGGGGTTACCTCTAGTTTTACATGCCTGTTAATTCAAAAAAAGATAGATCGTAAAAGATGTTGGACACGACCGGATTAAACCACTATCCCTAACAATAAAGATTGCGAGGCCCGAGTAGTGCGATCCGTTGAAATATTTACATCCACAGTGAAAAAGAAGAAAGTGGGGGAAGAAATAGGTGGAAGTAATCTTCCCCTGAGCTGACCCACCCCTACTTAGCACCAAGGCCAAGCTACCATGGCCGTCGTCACGCTCCTATTGAACGACGACCCCTAAAGTCCGAATATCCTACTAACTACTAAACTACAACCATGAACCGAACTGCGTAAAACCACCTCGGATCGTGTTCGCCCCCATGGCCGACATTCCCTTCAATACTTCCTTATCCGCACATCTGGCGGCTGCTTCCGAAACCTAAACCAAATTCCAAAGCCAATGAACACACATGATTGTTCTTCTTCGTGAAGTTCACAAGCTTATTTTTATTCAAAACCAAAAGATCTTAAAACTAGTACTTAATTAAGGGGGTGGACGTTACAACACAAGTCAGTACAAGTGCGGACATACAAATCTTACTGTTGCCGCTCGATTACGTTATCATTTACAGCCAGAACAAAATTAACGAAAAACAATAACCCTTCGATGTTAGACGTAGAGACCAGAGCATGTACCCGTGGCCTATCTACTCGCGTAATGCAGCGTTGTGGGACGTGACTCGTTATTGCGTCCGCGTGTATAATAAAAGAAAATCAAGTTGATGCTTCCACGACGAAGATTATACGCTCACTTTCTCATTGGTGAGATTCCTCACAGAGTGTCACAAATGCTAACGACTAAATCACTGGCGCACCGGTCCGAACCTAACCTTACGTTATTTAGCTTTACTTTACAATGTATAAGCGACGACAAGACTAAACTGGGTCAATCGACACGACCACTCTCTAATGCTATAGCCTATCACAACGGGGCCAATACTACTTTTAATACACTGTGTTTCTTCCAAATGAGATTAATTTATTCCAAACTTACCCCGTTCTTTATTCAGGGGATAGCTACCTGAACGCGATCCGTGGTGAGGGACTGCAGTGCACCGCCTTTCCTTCCAGGATGTTATGCATAAGCTCTTTGATATGCTTTAATTCGCGGATCTATACCTTAGTGGAAGATAAAATCATTTGGAGAAGTATAAATGTTTACAACAAGAAATTTTATTGGACCCAAACTACTTAACTTAAAGTATATCGGTAGGCGCAGTGTTGACGAAGAGGTGAATTTCGACGAGGTGACTATCGTTGAGGTTGGTGTCTCGTCTCAAGCGAAGTCCGAAGGTTGGTGTATTCGATGGGGTGATGGTCTGTGGTGATGCTCGCTCCACCTACTGGAGGATGGATGCACGACTGCGTCTTAACTCTGAGGTGTGGTGCTTCGCTAGTGCAACGACTGTGCTATGTGCTGCGCAATTTATATTATTTTCGTGGGACGTTGGGGAATTTTTCCCTTTCAATGTTCTAAACGTTTTAACTATTTTTTTTTCTTTTTGTATCACGATTTCAGCGCACTTAACTGGGTGTCGATGAGGTTAATTTTATGTTTTGGCGCGTCAGGAATTTTATTTCTTTGCGCGGGGTTGGATTTACGAAGAATTATTTTTGCCGAGTGGAATGGCGTAAAGCACACTACCGACTCTCGATTTTGTTTCTTTCCCTTTTTGTGGGGGTGGTTTTATGTATCCACGAGGTATGGTTCCACACACGCGGTCGAGAAGTTTTTCCTCGCGATATATATATATATCGTGGGTTTTTTTTTTTCTTTTATTCGCTTTTCTTAAAACAATGCGCGAAACGATTTGCGGGTATTTGATCGGCTTCACCGAACTCAAAATTCCCTCGCCGGCGAATCACAATCGCGATATTTAACTTTTAATTTGCGTTTTTGTTATTTTCGGTCGACACAATGGCCGCCTACTTATGATGCGCGAACAATGAAAACGTGGCAAAATGCCGAAATTAAAATGCGACCATGCGCTAGTGCCCTACCAACCATCCGAACCTGACTCTCGATACTGACTGACTAAAAATCCAAGCGAACCAACGCTGTACGTGGTTTACATCTAAGAGTTTTCGTGTGGGGTGGTGTTGTCGTCTCGCTCGCACTTATGCGCTCGACTATGGCGTAAATTTTCAAAACGATATTGTGACGAATGGTATGTTCAGAAAAATCTGAAAACGATGTTAAAGCACAGGGGCGATTTTTCTACGTGTTATATGTAGATAAAGATAGAGGTTTGAATTAGATTCAACCGAGCATAGGGTGTTAAAGAAAAACCCATAAACTAGGCGAAAAGTGGACGAAAAAATATGGCTGCCACTGGTAGTGCGGGTGCGTTTACACGTAAGCGTTTGCGAAAGATGCAGCGCTTCTCAAACGAGGTGTTCCTATAATTTTCTTCTGCACATGAGTGCAGCGTTTCCTACACAACTTGACATTTTCAGAGACTTGCGACTGCAAAAGGTCAAGAAAATGAAACCTGCTAAATCCTACCAAACGACCCACGCCCGAGACACAAGAATCTCATGTTCTACCGACTCTGAGCGGTCAACTGTTTCCTTACTACTTCACTATCCTACTGGGAATTCGTAACGTCTCACCTACCTTCCTGTAACTATCATTCAAAAATATCCTACGGCTATGTCTTACCGCCGAAGATCTTTGCTGTGGGTTACACCTAGACTAAGTCCAGTTGCATCGACTAACTCGTATAAGTTACTTCCGATAACCTTGCGAACTTTTGCCCGTATAAACTTCGGACAAAGCTTTGCGTTTCGAGACTTCGAGGCATTGCTAAGCACGAAATTACGCCGGTACACAACGTCGCCCACCTTGTATTTCACCGATGAACTACGGGTGTTATAGGCACGTTCATGCCCGAGGTGTGCTTTCTCTAGAGATTGCTTAATATAAGAATGCAGAATGTTCATCCTCGCAGCTTTCGGCAGGATGTCTACTTCGGAATTATTCAGACCACCTAGCTTCCTTAACAAGCGGTAGTCGCTTGCGTGTTCAATCATTCGCTGACCGAAGAGCGCTTCATACGGAGGCATACCTGTGGCTGAATGAGCGGCCGAGCGGAGTGCGCAACCAATATGAGGTAACTGGGCATCCCAATTGGATTGGTCCGCGTCGATGTACGACCGAATTGCGGACAGGATGGAACGGTTCACGCGCTCGCTGGCGTTCGCCTGCGGAGAATACACCGCGGTTTTCAGATGTTGGATGCCGAAGGATTTCATCAGGCTGCCAAACTCATGACTCACGAACTGCTTACCGTTGTCGGTGAGGATTGTCTCCGGTACACCGAAAATCAGAAAGACCTCGTCACGAAGAAACCTGATTGCCGTTTCTGCTGTGGCGCGTCTGAGGGCTTTAATCAACACGAACTTTGTGAGCTGGTCTAAGGCGACAATGATTTGTGTGTTTCCCGACTTAGAACGCGGGTACGGACCCAAAAAGTCTACGTAGACGTGCTGAAAAGGGCGATCTACAATAAATGCTTTTCCCATCGGAGCTCGCAGGGTGGAATTGGGAGCTTTGGTCGTTTTGCAAACTTCACACTGGGCGATGTATTGCTTGACCTGAGTTGCCATATTGGGCCAGAAGTACAGTTCTCGCAGTCGGAATAGAGTTTTGGCGATCCCGCCATGCGAGGCCTTCGGTGGACAGTGAGCTAAGACGATTAGCCCCTCTGTTAGCTCGGCTGGAACCCATAGCTTCCAAGACAATTCGTCTTGCAAAGGATGGCCAGAGCTATGCTTGGTCCTCTTATAAACGAAGCCTTCGGAGATCGTCAGATCGGGTAACTGCGACTCGTTCTCTTTGACATGACTCACAATCTGGGAGTACTCTTCCGACTGGAAAGCCGCGTCTGACAAGTCGACTTGTAGTGTGTCGGGGACGGTCTTGGCTTCCACCACGTCGGGTAGTAGTGACTCCACTTCGTAAGCGCGTGAAAGCGCATCTGGTACGACGTTTAAGCTACCTTTACGGTGCACGATTTCGAAACTGTAACCTTGAAGGTCTAGGCTCCATCGAGCTAGTCTGCCCTTCAGGTCCTTCAAACTCATTAGCCATTTCAGGCTCGCATGATCCGTAATCACCTTGAAGGTGTATCCCTCAATGTAAGGTCGGAATTTATGAATACCCATCACCGCTGCTAAACACTCCCGTTCGGTAACCGAGTAGTTCCGTTGGGCGTCGTTGAGCTTGTGTGAGTAAAAACAGATGGGACGTTCCTCCCCGTTGTCGTCCTCCTGACACAGGACTGCTCCAATGCCGGTGGAAGAGGCATCGCAGAGGATGACAAATGGTTTGTCGTAGTCTGGATTAACTAACACGGGTGCAGACGTTAGCCTGTCTTTTATAGCGTTGAACGCTTCTATAGCTTTTTCGCCGAAATTGAACTTGGTTCCTTTCTTCAACGTATCGGACAGGTGGGAGGCTAAGGAGGAGAAGTTATTAACGAAGCGCCGATACCAACCGGACATGCCCAAGAAACGTCTTACTTGACGGGCCGTTTTTGGTATGGGGAACTCTCTTATGGCTTCCACCTTCGACGGGTCTACCTTTAGTATGCCGTTGCCGACAATAAAGCCGAGATATCTTAGTTCTCTGTAGCAGAACTTCGACTTCTCGACATTGATCGAGAGGCCCGCGGCTTTGAGTTTGTTTGCCACCAGGGAAAGTACTTCCATGTGCTCCTCGAAACTTCTCGAGAAAATCAAAAGATCGTCCAGATAGACGAACACCCGCTGTCTCAGTTCGTGCGGGATGACTTTGTCCATCAGCCTGCAAAGACGCTGTGGCGCGTTGCAAAGACCGAAGGGCATCACCTTGAACTGATACAGCGGTCTGCCGGGGACGGTAAACGCTGTCTTCTCCCGTGAGCTTATCTCCAGCGGTATTTGCCAAAAGGCGTCCTTGAGGTCTACACTCGAAATGAAGTGGGTGTCCCCAAGGCGCCCTAGCAACCCCTCTATATGCGGCAGAGGGTACGCATCCTTTTTCGTGACTTGGTTTAGCTTTCGAACGTCCAAGCACATGCGGTTCTTCCCTGTCTTCCTAACTAGGACGACAGGAGAGCTCCACGAACTTGAGCTTTCCTCTATCACGCCTAAGGCAAGCATGCGGTCCAACTGCGCATACAGAAGGGACTGTACCGCTGGTGATACGGGGTAGTGCCTCTGCTTAATTGGCTCCGCGTCCCCGGTATCAATGGTGTGTTCCTCCATCTGGGTTTTCCCTAAACCGATCTTCGCAAAAGACGGGAAGCGATTAATGACTTCCTCAAGCCTCTGAGATTGACTTACAGATAACTCGTGGGCCATCGTAAGAACTTCCGATTTGTCGGTTCCATCGCTTGGAGTATCCAATATGGATGAAGGTTCACCTCTCGAGGGAAATGGAGACACTTCCGAGATTACATTGGGTGCTATCTGAAATAACTTCCAAAAATCGACTCCAAGGTACAAATCTTTGGTTAACGAAGGAACAACATAGAGGGTGATATCCTCAATCTGGTTTCTAAAGTGTATTTGGGTGTTTACCACGCCGATGATGTCTTGTTTGGTTCCGTCTGCAGTGGTAACAGCTGACGAAAACTTTCTGAGAGGGATTCCGTTGTTCTGCAAGAACGAAATGCCTCCTGCTCCTATACAACTAATGCACGCACCGCTGTCCAACAAGCCTAGCCACTCTCGGTCGAAAAGTTTGACCGTGACAAAAGGTCTTGGGTCCCCTGAGGATCCTAGCAACGTTGTTGCCGCAATTGCGCGGTATTGCCGTTTCTTTCCCGCAAAGCGTTTCCTGACTTTAGCTATTTTCGGAGACAGGATTGGTGATCCGAAGATACGTTCTCTCGCTTGACGGTAATACGTTAGACGTTGGTGGAAGGTCAACTTGGGCTCACTGGGTTTCTTGGCTGTTGAGGGTGTGCTAGCGGCTCCTTCAACCCTATGGACTTCCGGACGCTTTAGAATGGTTGGTGGGTTTGGATTTAGGCTGAGAGGTTTGCCGGGTTGACATCCCTCGAGCGAATCTCCCCGGTCGGCGGATTGCTCGGTTGGGCGTTTCCCGCGCATGTAGGACAACGAGGTGTCGTCGTGTTCTCACAACCGCATTTGTAACAGAACAGAGCTCTTTGAGGAATGGCACAATCGAAGAATGTGTGACCGAGTTCCTTGCAGTTCCAGCATTTCAGAACACTAGGGCTCCTTCGCCGGAAAGCAACTTCCTCAAGTTGTGCGGAAGAGACGGGTGTATCGTAACCTTCCTCGACCTGTTCTACTTCACTGATATTCCGACGGGGCAAATACGTTTGAGGTATCCGCTGCCGCGGTGGATCGTGTTCCTTTACGAACTTCTCAATCGTACGACACACATGAACCATTTCAGGGATGTTGTGTGTGCTGAAAGTTATGAGGTGTTCTCCTATCCTACGGTTGGCGTTCTGTTTCAGAAATTCAATTATCTCACGATTAGACTTAGGGACTCGCAGTTTTGCGTTGAGGCGCATAAGGTCAGTGAAAAACGCGTCGAACGGTTCGTACAAACCCTGCCTCCGATCGGACATTCTTCGCGATAATTCGAAGTCAGTCTCCAAGCTGCGATACTGTTCTATCAAGGCGAGACGAAGTGTGGACCAATTCACGCCGGGATTACTCTTAAGGTACATCCAATACCATGTCTCAACTTGACCAGCGACAAAATGATGGAAATTGGCGACGACGTCACACCAAGTCACGTTATGGGATTCCTTTAATCTTCCAAGCCGAAAGAGGAAATCATCCACTGACATATGGGTGTTATCGAACCTGATTCCCCACTTGTGATAGTTGGGAAATCGGTTGAAGGAAGACGAGGGTGAAGACGTCTGAGCCGGCGGTTCCGGAGATGGAGTTGGTCCGCACAGATTCATTCTGCTGATTTGCTCTAAAAAGTTTTCCACGTTGCTACTTCGTGGCATGTTCACGGGGTATACCACAGGATTACCTGTCGGGGGAATATTCGGGGGCTCACTCGCCTGAAGTGGAGCTACCTCGGGTCGCCGATTCACGTCATATTCTGCGTGAGCAGGTTGGGAGTTACGATCTGCGTTAGGTTCTTGGTGATCGTTGTTCGCTGCGGAAGCTGGAGGTCGCATAGCAGCAGATACGGCTGCTTGAACCAACGAAGCGAGTTCGCGTTGGAGAGCAACACGACTTCGGTCGAGCTCTTCTCGCATGAACCGACGCTCGTCTGTCCGATTGAGACCGACGGTTGCCGTTACGACATCCTGAACATATTGTTCGAATTGTGCGCTTTCGTTAGCGTCATGCGTTCCCGGTGCTGTTCGAGGTGCAGACGGGTTCGTGACTGTTTGGTTATCTTGGGGATTTCCCGCGACTGTTGGTTGGCCAACCTCTTCGCTGGTTCCAACCATGTTCGGAAGAAGGCTCGGCTCTTCCGTAGTGGCCGGGATGTGCTTGCGCCCACTGCGCAGTGTGTAATCACTCTGAACTTCCCTTCGACTACTTTGGCCGAGATTGGACATTTTTACCACACAGCTGACTTGAAAACAATAATAATAAAAATACCAAAAATAAAGGTGGTGAATTCTATGCGAATTCAGGGACTTATATCCTAATGTAACAACTAACTATACTATCGCTATACTGTTGAGTCGTATCGGGTAATATATGACTAAACTCAATACTAAAACTAAAGTGAATGTGTGGAAGGCTGGCTTAGCAATCGCTAGCACTGAATTTCCGACTAAATCTTACTCAAATCTAAACGTTGGAGTACGTTCAATGACTACACTTCAAAACGAAACTTCTCAAACTACACTGTCTCTAAACTTAACTCAAAACTTTCTCAATACTAAACTTCCTCAAACTAAGCTTTCTCAAAACTAAATCAAAACTAAACCAAAACTAAACTTAACATCAACCTGAAGGAATGTCGAACACATAGAGGACAAACACGAGAACAACGAGGATAGATTCACACTTTCTATTCCACTGTGGCTACTGAAGAAGCGAAAACGCTTCTAGATGGATTAATGCTTTACAATCACTGCAGAATCGCAAGTGACATTAGAGTTGCTAAATTTCTGTGCTTTGCTATGGAACATGGTGAAGACAGCCTGAAGCAACGGACGTAAATGGAGACAAAGGTCGATCCAAATACCGGACTTAACAGAACTAACTTACCAAAGAAAAGCGAACTACACACCAGCCCTGAGTGCAAGCAACGGACGTAAGTGAGGAACAACTTCACCCACTTACCGGACATGAACTCGAAGGCTCAAATGCTGAAGATGGAAATGTGAGGAACTTATAAGCCCGAGCAACGGACGTAAATGGGGAACAAAGTCTACCCATCTACCGGACAAGGGACTTAAAGAACACTAAAGGATTACAAACTCCTACACCTATTTCCGCAAAACTAGATCTCAGACTTCAGCGTACAACAGACATGAATGGGGATGAAAATACACCCAAACACCGGTTACGTGAAACGAAAAAGAGTAAAGTCGAAAATGGTGAAAAACAAAATTTTTGTGTAAATTTTTTTGTAAATACTTCTGAATCATATCACTACTTCGGGCCCCACGTTGGGCGCCACCTGTAACGTACGTTCACGTTACGGAACGCAAGCGACTCCTTCTGCCATGTCAGCAAACACGCAGGCAAGTATTAACCTATACCTACGCGCAACTGAGTTGACCAACAACCAAACAAGAACAAAAAGGAAAGTCGAAATTCCTACGCCCCGCTACGCGAACCATACCCCATCCATCACTTAAACTACCCATATACCGCAAGGTCACAGGACCCCTACGGCAGTCCGGGCAGCATGACGGATGGGGTTGTCCAAGCCTCCTGCAACCAGGCATGACCGCTTCCTCCCGCGCTAGCCCTCGGTGGGTGGGGATCTTGTTGCAGGCCCTGGACTGGGGTTACCTCTAGTTTTACATGCCTGTTAATTCAAAAAAAGATAGATCGTAAAAGATGTTGGACACGACCGGATTAAACCACTATCCCTAACAATAAAGATTGCGAGGCCCGAGTAGTGCGATCCGTTGAAATATTTACATCCACAGTGAAAAAGAAGAAAGTGGGGGAAGAAATAGGTGGAAGTAATCTTCCCCTGAGCTGACCCACCCCTACTTAGCACCAAGGCCAAGCTACCATGGCCGTCGTCACGCTCCTATTGAACGACGACCCCTAAAGTCCGAATATCCTACTAACTACTAAACTACAACCATGAACCGAACTGCGTAAAACCACCTCGGATCGTGTTCGCCCCCATGGCCGACATTCCCTTCAATACTTCCTTATCCGCACATCTGGCGGCTGCTTCCGAAACCTAAACCAAATTCCAAAGCCAATGAACACACATGATTGTTCTTCTTCGTGAAGTTCACAAGCTTATTTTTATTCAAAACCAAAAGATCTTAAAACTAGTACTTAATTAAGGGGGTGGACGTTACAACACAAGTCAGTACAAGTGCGGACATACAAATCTTACTGTTGCCGCTCGATTACGTTATCATTTACAGCCAGAACAAAATTAACGAAAAACAATAACCCTTCGATGTTAGACGTAGAGACCAGAGCATGTACCCGTGGCCTATCTACTCGCGTAATGCAGCGTTGTGGGACGTGACTCGTTATTGCGTCCGCGTGTATAATAAAAGAAAATCAAGTTGATGCTTCCACGACGAAGATTATACGCTCACTTTCTCATTGGTGAGATTCCTCACAGAGTGTCACAAATGCTAACGACTAAATCACTGGCGCACCGGTCCGAACCTAACCTTACGTTATTTAGCTTTACTTTACAATGTATAAGCGACGACAAGACTAAACTGGGTCAATCGACACGACCACTCTCTAATGCTATAGCCTATCACAACGGGGCCAATACTACTTTTAATACACTGTGTTTCTTCCAAATGAGATTAATTTATTCCAAACTTACCCCGTTCTTTATTCAGGGGATAGCTACCTGAACGCGATCCGTGGTGAGGGACTGCAGTGCACCGCCTTTCCTTCCAGGATGTTATGCATAAGCTCTTTGATATGCTTTAATTCGCGGATCTATACCTTAGTGGAAGATAAAATCATTTGGAGAAGTATAAATGTTTACAACAAGAAATTTTATTGGACCCAAACTACTTAACTTAAAGTATATCGGTAGGCGCAGTGTTGACGAAGAGGTGAATTTCGACGAGGTGACTATCGTTGAGGTTGGTGTCTCGTCTCAAGCGAAGTCCGAAGGTTGGTGTATTCGATGGGGTGATGGTCTGTGGTGATGCTCGCTCCACCTACTGGAGGATGGATGCACGACTGCGTCTTAACTCTGAGGTGTGGTGCTTCGCTAGTGCAACGACTGTGCTATGTGCTGCGCAATTTATATTATTTTCGTGGGACGTTGGGGAATTTTTCCCTTTCAATGTTCTAAACGTTTTAACTATTTTTTTTTCTTTTTGTATCACGATTTCAGCGCACTTAACTGGGTGTCGATGAGGTTAATTTTATGTTTTGGCGCGTCAGGAATTTTATTTCTTTGCGCGGGGTTGGATTTACGAAGAATTATTTTTGCCGAGTGGAATGGCGTAAAGCACACTACCGACTCTCGATTTTGTTTCTTTCCCTTTTTGTGGGGGTGGTTTTATGTATCCACGAGGTATGGTTCCACACACGCGGTCGAGAAGTTTTTCCTCGCGATATATATATATATCGTGGGTTTTTTTTTTTCTTTTATTCGCTTTTCTTAAAACAATGCGCGAAACGATTTGCGGGTATTTGATCGGCTTCACCGAACTCAAAATTCCCTCGCCGGCGAATCACAATCGCGATATTTAACTTTTAATTTGCGTTTTTGTTATTTTCGGTCGACACAATGGCCGCCTACTTATGATGCGCGAACAATGAAAACGTGGCAAAATGCCGAAATTAAAATGCGACCATGCGCTAGTGCCCTACCAACCATCCGAACCTGACTCTCGATACTGACTGACTAAAAATCCAAGCGAACCAACGCTGTACGTGGTTTACATCTAAGAGTTTTCGTGTGGGGTGGTGTTGTCGTCTCGCTCGCACTTATGCGCTCGACTATGGCGTAAATTTTCAAAACGATATTGTGACGAATGGTATGTTCAGAAAAATCTGAAAACGATGTTAAAGCACAGGGGCGATTTTTCTACGTGTTATATGTAGATAAAGATAGAGGTTTGAATTAGATTCAACCGAGCATAGGGTGTTAAAGAAAAACCCATAAACTAGGCGAAAAGTGGACGAAAAAATATGGCTGCCACTGGTAGTGCGGGTGCGTTTACACGTAAGCGTTTGCGAAAGATGCAGCGCTTCTCAAACGAGGTGTTCCTATAATTTTCTTCTGCACATGAGTGCAGCGTTTCCTACAAAGCTTACATCCGAAAGATAGTTGAACGTATGATATAGGTAGTTATCGTGCAATGGACGGTAGTATTTGACAGTTGAACTTGTTATGGAAAGCAAACACACATCCGGCATATCGTTTTGCGTACGTGAAGCATCAGAACTTCTCATCTAACTAAAGGTTAATTTAGGAAAGATATTCAAAATGAAACGCAGAAAACACAGAGGGCACTGCTAAGTCTAATGCGGCTTTCTGATGGAGAACCGAGAATGTCCAGATGGCTTTGTAAGATAACTAAATTAATAAGAACCTGAGGAAACCTTCACTTGGTTCAAGATGGGGTCGAACCGTGTCATATGCAAAACATGACGAAATTTGTTTTTGTTTGAATGCTCTATCAAGCTCTATCAATGCTCTTTCTTGGCCGAACGCCCAAGCCATACCTCGATCAACGTAAAAGGATTGACAGTCCTTAATCCTTACAGATAACTTATTTAAACATTGAACATTTAAGCTACCGTATTTCCAAGAAGTTTGTATTTGCAAACACAAACGGTGAAACGTGACTTTTTAAAAGGTTTTCTATAATTACGTTAACTTTCTGCTTCTCTGCGATGGACTAGGTCGGAGCAGGCAGAAGAATAGCTCCTTTGTCATAACGCTAATCTACACTTCGTATTCTAAAGAAATGGAAAATTCATGTATCTAGTTGTCGTAAATTACTACACGCACTATTTCGGAAAGCCAAAGGTCCTTTCGTTATTCCATAACCCTTTTGATTTGGTAATCAACCAAATGGACTCTGTCATTGTTTAAAGAGGTAAGACTGCTATAAAGTGTACAAAAACAATACTTGGCGCTACATGTCCATATATAGGTACCTAGGTGCTATTTCTAGCTACTCCTAACATCTCATTTGCTTAAGAAATGCAATTGTCCTTCGTTTTTATGCCGATTCAGAATAGATGGATTGAAACTTTTTCACCTTAAGATGTGGTTTCTGCTTTTTTGCCGGATTCAACCTAAGTTGCCACTCACTTAGCCATCGATGTGACTAAGCGTCTTTCTGTTATACAAAATTCTGCACCTAGCTAATTTAGGTATTCCCAGTAAATGCTGTCCGCTTTCATACAAATGCCAATACTAATGAGATCGAATAAAAGCTTTATCCAGCATTCCTTGTTTGCTCTTCTTAAGTCATCAGCACAATTTTTTTTCTGCTTTCTGAAATTATGCCAAAGGAAATAACGGCAAAAAAATTAAGCGGTGAAAAGCCCTCCAAACAAAGTTTTGGCATATTTTCTAGGAAAAATCGCCCAAATATTTGAAAAACAAATGCTGCCAATTTCGTCATTTTTGCCAAACTCTTTTGGGTATTTTTCCTGTCTTAAAAATTTGAGAAAATGCAAAAAAAAAAAATGATTTGGAAAAAAACACTAAGAAACTTTTCAGAAAATTAAAAACGAAGAAACCAATTTTGAAAAAACATCACACCAAATTTAGAAAGTATGCAAAAAAAAAAAAGAAGATTTTTTCGAATGTAGGTACCTACCTAATTTAATTTTTTCCTAAAATTTGACAGAGTTACTTTTTCAATTCTTGGCGCTTCTTGCCAAAAAGAATTACCCCGCCATTACTTTGGTATTTTCTCCTAAACACTATTTGGCGTGATATTAGGTAGCCTTTTTTGCGACCATATTCCAATTATAGATCCTCCCTACTTCACTTCCACGCAGTCAAGCCAGGCAATCACTTTAATTACCAATTAACCTGCTAACCTCAAATTTAATTCGTCCATTAAACCGTCCCGAATGTCACATCACCCCAAAGACCTCCCAATAATTAAAATCAACATACCCCTTAAACTTTGCTCGCACCTTTCCAATATCTAATTAAATTGCGCATAGAAAGCCCTCTCCCCCAACATCAAGCAACCATCCAATCCATCAATCTTTTTCTAGGAATTTTCCAATTTTCCACCATCGCATCGTGACATTTTAATTAGATTTTATCAACTATTGATTTTAACTAACACGGAGAATTTATATCACCTTTGAAAAGCAGGACACGACACTCTGCCTTCACCTCTAATTCAAAAACCTGGTTCCCTCGAAGCTGAAAAAGTAATTAGTAGAACATGGAACGAACACTTTAAATACACAGCACTAGTTTCACGCTAGTAGGATGAAGCGAGAGCGAGAGAGATTGTATCAGTCGCCCTTTTATATTCTCCATCTGCCTTCTCATATTTTCAAATGACTGTGACTATGATGCTGAAAAGCTTCATATAGCCTGCCTCTGTCAAAGGGATAACATAAAACCACGATAACTCAGCGTTCAGGATAGATTTCAACAAGAATATTACGCAAGAGTGTGTGTATAAGCTGACATGACGTGCAACTGATGAGGGCGACAAGCCATGCCATCCCAATAAAGATTGTAATTTGTCAACAAATCACAAAAAAAAAACGGAATAAAAAGAAATGGGAACCAGAAACGAGACCCAAAATATGACAGTAAAAGGAGAACCAACCAAAAAAATTCTACGAAATTTCATCCTTATGCATGTTCGGTGCTGAAACAGGATCTGATTCTGATGGGGATGCTGCTTCCTTAAATATCTCTTTTTTAAAAAGGACCTTATTTGAAGCGCCTGAACATCACTTGTTTTGACGTTGAGCAGTGCGGGCACGTGTCCAATGTCCATGTGGAATATTATACTCGTTGGAAGCATATGAAAATTATAATGGTTGTCTCATAACGCAAGCCCTATTTCAAACGTAATTGCTGGGAATTATGTAAATTAAACTTGGTGCCTTCATAAAATAAGAAATAAATGTAAAAATGTATTATTTTAATATTTGATGGAGTTGAATGAAAGTCGTCAAAATATTTTGATATTTCGGTAGGACAATCACCACAGCTACTTTCGATGAGAGGGCTGTCTGCTTTATTCAAAGAGTAGAGACTGATGTTTTCCATTGGGACCAAAAATCAATTTTTTTTTTTATCTAAATCACTTTTCATGTTTCATTGGGACCAAAAATCAATCTTTTTTTTCGATTCAGAGCACTTTTTGTAGATCTCGATATTTTTTCAGATCTACACACACTCTCACAATATTCACATACCTACTTTGCACAGCTGTTTTACGTCATTTTAAGAAGTTTGTTTTCAAGAAAATTGGCGAAGTTTCGTGAAAACCAATATAAGGAAATACCTTAAGAGTCAAGGATATAATTTTCCTCGTCGTCTGAAGACCACGAATCACCAAAAATACTCCATTTGTATGTACAATAGGGGAAACATTTTTCAAGTCTATGTACATATATCCATTTGTGATTTTTGCAAAAACAAATGCGATTTGAACAGCTGATATTGCTGTCAAATAACGCACAAAATCAGATCAATTTCGTTGCATGTTTCATTCGCCGCGTAAAATCTGAGATCTGAAAAAGATTTCTGGTGGTCCCAATGGAAAACGACATGAGTTATAAGTCATGATTTTCCAATCAAAAAATCGACTTTGACAGATCTTACCTATTTAAATTAAATTTTAATTGTGTATACTATAGGAAATGGGCTATAAGCCTGCTAATATTGGGCCTAAAATTGGCGCATTCAAAAATCTGGCCGCCTTTTAAGTCAACTAAATTTATGTGGACCCTAATGTAAAAAGTAGATTGGTCGGTAGCTCCACTTTTTCAACATCATCCATATTATACGAAAGTCAACATAGTACTTAGGTAAGAAATTCTTGACAAGATTTGTCGGCTCCCCGGCCATAAGTGCAACTCCAAAAAAAAAAAGGTTTAAGTGACCAGTCTAGGCCAATAAATAGGTACTGAATCACGTCATGTCAGCTAGCTATCAAAATTTGTAACGTCCCGATTAAGACTTCAAATCGTGCCTGAACCTTCAACATCGCCTTTAGCTCACAATGCACATGAATAAAGTCTAATCCAAATCAGTCCAATCAGACAGACTCAGTTTTAAAAGCCCACATACTGTCAACAATTGATGCCTTCAAAATACGTCGTACCAGGACTGGAAAATATTCTGTAAACTTTCAATGTTCAACTTGACGGTTTTGGTTGCAATCTTTCCGGTTTATTTTATAGCTGTCATTGAGGTTTAGACTTCTTTCAGAGGGTGAGCCACAATTGATTGAAACCAGATCCTATTCGACCAAAAAAAGAATCAATTGTTTTCTCAATTGACAGCCATGCTTTGGGTGGAATCACATTTTAGCCACACCATGCACGCACAATGCACATGCACACAGAGTGTTTCGTACGGTATGGCCATACATATAAAGCGGATGGATGTGTCGAGCATAAAAATACACAATATCGAGATTCTTATGCAGTTTTCTAAAAAGAATGAGCAGAGGATATCTGGCTAAGGGCCGACCTTGGCTGCGGCTCAGAAGTTGTGTCTTATGTGGATGAAAAAAAAATCCAATGGCATCATTAGATCCTTGCAAAGAAACCCACGGGCAGTGCGGGTTGTTAATAATTTGTTTAAACTCTCGCACTAAGTAAATATTAATATTATAGGTACAGCATAAATGAAAACAATTTGTTTAAGGCATCTAAAACAGAGTCCCAAGTGGACGAGGTCATGGTCAAAAGCTAGACAACTGTAAATAAATAGCGGCCTAGGACTACGTTGTCATAACAATTCGTTTTTGAAGGTTAAGACTTTGCGCTGAGTTAGGCCCATTTTATTCACTCGAAGTTGAACACAACTTGGGAAGTTTTCCATGTATAAAAATAAAAATTGGCCTTAGAGTATCTGAGCTTAGTAGCTTTCTCGGTACTGTTCGCCTCCAAATAACCTAGATTTTGCTTTTGCATGTTTGTCAGGCATTTGAAGAAGCAATTTATCCTTTATCCTGATACCGATCATTTGACGCCGCTTTGAAATCAGCATACTTACAACTGAGACACGCGGAATCAGATCAGTTATGGATGGTGGCTTTATCTGGCTGTTTCTCTAAAACTCTCTTTTCAGGCCATCACAACACTCAAAAGATTTGTAAGCCAGGGGAAGGGAATAAAAATGGGAGTGGTTGCTAAAACCAACCAAAGTTTCGCTTTCACATAGTGAAATAACGCCGCACTTTAGAATTCGGCGTTGTTTCGCTCGGCGTTATTTCACGGCACCTCAATTGCGTTCGTTCTGTAGCTTCGGTAGATGGTATGACGGGGGTTGCCAAATGCCACAATCTTGAGCTGCTTTTAAGTTGCCATTTTAGCCTTGTACATCACAGTCACATCGATACATATACCTACTAATAATCCTTTTTAGCGTTCGTGGATTTTTTGGACTCATATTGGTGAATTTTTCAATACAAAATTGCATACTGTGGCAGGATATTAAGTCTGAAGGCTAAAAATGATTTTTCGAAAGGCCCACAGACTTAGATGGAAAGATTGGTAAATGGTAAAACATGGTTAATGTGTTTAAACAGAACATTGTGAGTGCTTTTTGTCTGTTTTTGAGGAGAACATTCACTATAAGGACTCTACAAAACTCGTCACATATCCATAGAAACTTCGCCCAACCCAGGACTGCTTTCAATCTGACATATGGTGTCAGCATTTTCTCTCGTCTTATTTGAAGAAAGCAATTGCGTGGAATTAAGAATCCTCCCCAGGGGCCCTACTCCCTATATTTCGTTCCGAAAGTCAATCCTATTCAAAATTGCTTTCTATTACGCTTTTAAGTATATGTAGTCTGTTATACATTCGAAATGACAAAGGTAGGTATATAAATAAACATTAAACTTCGGAATCCTAAACCCGACCAAGGTAACACACACATCCCCCTTTCGAAATAAAGACTACAAAACGTTCGTTTTCGGCACAAGATACAGGCTATAGGGCTCCAGATCTACGTCTAATTTGGCAGATGCGGTGAATCAGCTCTCAGTATGTTGGACTACTCAGTGAGGGGTTTAAGGTCCAACCACAAAAAAGAAAACTACACCGAAGGATTTTTGCTCTCCTGCTGCAGAATTCTGAAAAGTCACAAGAAAAAGGACCAAAGAGGAAAAAGCAAAAGTGCCATTTCTGATGCTATTTTCTTAATTTAGTGTTTTTGAACAATATTTAACAAACATTTGCTACAAACACTATCCTCGTTTTGTGATTTTTAAATGTTATAACATTCTTCGTTTGAAAATAACAGCATTTGAAAAAGATCTGATAAAAGGTTCAGAGTAGGACCTTCGCTGGCTCTTAAAAAAAGTGTCAAATTTCAACTCGAGACACAACGGTCACAATGATCGCGGACATGTCCGGCAAACTCCCGAGAGTATATTGTACGACTGCTGGAATTAGACACATTATAGGTCCTTCGACACAAAAGATCGTTCACGTATCATTGTTAGAAGTGATCCACAAGTGTTCTACTCTTATGTCGACCTATGTAGGTGCGCCTTGTATTCCTTAACACCCTTCCTGACATCGATTTAAAAAAAAAAAACTATTTTTTTCTATTAGGTATATAGATACGTAAAAATAGAGCTGACGAAGTGCGTAACTGTAGTTCATCGTATAGTGTAGTACAGTGTTTTTCAAACTTTTTAAGTACGCGGCCCCTTTGTTAAGAAGCAAATTTTTGCCGACCCCCCCACATTATAATGTGTTAGCTATTTAAAAACCTTTTACACTGAAGCCTTTCCAAACCCGGTTTAATTACACAAAATTTAATACGTGATGAAATTTTTTCCCGTGTTGCCAAAAATAAAAAATAAAAAAAATTTTGCTGTTGTTGAGAATCTTATTTTGCCTGCGTCCTTGGATATGGTTGAAATTATTTTGGGTAAACAGGAGGCAGATGAGCTTAAAAATATACCACTTTCTGATAATACAATTGAGCGGAGAAAAAGTTTTGCAGAGTAATTAATCGAAAAATTAAAGAAGAGTCCGCATTTTGCGTTGCAACTAGATGAATCTAGTGATTTTGCAGACTGTGCACAGTTTGTGGCATTTGTTCATTTTGAAGAAGAAGAAAACATTGAAGAAGAAATTTTATTTTGCTAAGCTCTTCCTGATAATACTACTGGCCAGTGTTTGTACGAAGGCTGTCGCGACTACGAGATTGATTGGACGATGTTGTTTTGCTATTTGTAGCGATGGTGGTAATGCTTTGTGAACTCTATTAAAAGCAAGACCTTGCTAAGTCGGCTGTTTAGGATCATCATATCATATGAGATGAATGGGTTCACTCCATCAAAATCTCCTTTATCACACAGAGGTCAGATGGCTGTCAAAAGGAAAGGTATTGACACGAGTTCTGGAATTAAAAGCTGAATTATTGATGTTCTTATACAAGTTTCAAAATCGGGAAATTCGAATCATTTTTCTGACCCCACCTGGCTTTTAAACTTTCGATCATTTCTCGCAGATCTTTTTAACCACTTAAACATATTTAATAAAGGACTCCAAGGGAGGGATGAAACCATTATAACTGCAAAAGACAAAATCAGAGGATTCCACGCAAAACTTCCTTTGCGGTCAGACTTTTTACAACAAAAAAAAATCGATTATCATCAGATGAATCGATTTCAGTAAGCTCTCATATTCGTCTTATGGTATAGAGTTTACATAACTTAGAGAAGAGATTGTTAAGCTACTTTCCAGAACTGGATTCTGAATGTTGAAATGAACAAAGATAACTATTAAATCTATTTTTGACTATGTATGTCAGCCAAACTCGCCGATCTACCATCGTTAAAGATGAAAGAAAACCTTATGGTTTTAGCCGCAGATGGCATCCTAAGAATGAAATTATATTTAGAAACTATTGATAATTTCTGGATAAAGATAAGAGAAGAGTATCCTGAGCTGAGATAAATAGAAGAGGATTGTATCCTGAGCTGGTAAACGAGGCTTTGAGGTTGTTAATCCAACATTTCAACGTTTATTAAAAAACAAACAGGCACATGTCGCACGAAAAAAGTTTGTGTTTTATATTATTTTTTTAGCACAGGACTTTTGTTTATTAATCTTACCGGCTTTCGACCGCGACCCCCATTGGAACTCTTGGCGACCCCCTAGGGGGTCGCGACCCACAGTTTGAAAAACACTGGTATAGTAGATAGACCTTGCTTTTGATCTTAATGTATGTAGGGCGAACCTTTAAGTCAATCTTCGAGCGAAACACGCAGGTACCTATATAGAAAAAATCTAACAAATGGTAGAACTTCACATATTGATTTTATGTTTTTTTTTTTACAGAGCTATTTATATTTTTGCCTGCAATGCAAAGCTCAAACGCTCATCGCCTTCCTTCAAATATTTACAAGAACCCCCCATTCACATTGAAATTTTTTTATGCGATAACTACATGCAGCATTTGCATTCCTTACTTTGCTGCATCCGACACGTATCCAAACGTTTGACAGCTCTCCCTTTTTGCAGCACTATTCCTTTATATCCTATCTGATATATTCACTTGTTATCTTGCAACCGACACCGACACAATCCTTTGCCACATACGAAACAAAAACTCCTCATATCCGCATATACAAAACATATCGCTGAAGATTCAATTCACTTTTCACGTTGCTACTCTATTTTCGTCCTGTTGCTGTTTATCTTGCTGTGCCAATGCAGCTCATCGCTTTTATTATTCTCCTGTCGCCAGTTTAGCGAATGCCCGCAGAGAGCGAGTGCGGGTGGACAAAAAAAAAAAGAATATCCTTCTTTCGCATTCCTGTATATTCTTTGCCATTAGCCAAATATTTCGTATTCATTTCTATTGCACACAATGGACTGCGACAACAAGGTCCTTTTTTATTCCGCCATATATCTAAACTTGTGTACAATATTTCTAGGCAACATCACAGCTATCAACAAGTGCAGCAGGAGGTGGTGGTGGTCTGCCCGGCGACAATGGAGCCGTGGGCGGATTCACTGGCAATGGAGCTGGTGTTGGAGGTGCTGGCGGAATAGCCAACAAGAATGGCGTCAATGGCTCAGCAGGCGATCGATGGGAATTCCCAAGGCATCGATTGAAGTTCTTCAACATATTGGGCGAAGGCGCCTTCGGCCAGGTATGGCGTTGTGAAGCAACGGATGTTGATGGTAAGTCTAGGTTTAGTTGGGTGTTACAGGTTGGTCCATTGTGCCAAGGGGACGTACGTCGTACAGTCGTACATGTTAATAAACAAAATATGTTCGACTTGTTTGTATTCTTGTGGATCGATTTGAAGGGGTGATTATTGTTTATTAGCGTTGTGTTTGCCCGTCATGTGTTATTCTTTGTTTTTATCGTCACACACTTATCGTCATCGACGTTATGCGTCGACAGAGAGGGGGGCTACGCGCTGTGTATTAGGGATTACTAGCAGTGGTAAATATTTGAGGTATCCGCAGGAAAAAAAAGGATATAGTCACCAGAATGTCCGTATCGAATCTGTATTTTGTGTGGTATTTAATGATTATGGCCAAATGAAGATATCGCTTTCGGGAGGGCATGCCGCACCAGTGGTACTAACGCAAACATTTGTTTTTTTTATTATATATAGCTGGTGTATTTTGAACAGAGCTTACTGGTGGATTATGTCTTGTGGGCCTATATATTGAGGGTCAGTTTTGTGGGATAATAATAATTATCACCAGAATCTGGTGCTCGCTACCGCCTGCCGTTAAGAGAAGGAGATTCCTAGTATTTGCTTTTCTTTTTCTGTGTTCCTTATCCTTCGGTAGTGTATACGTTTAGGTATATAATATTTATACAATGAAAGGTGGATTTACGTAAGCCAGACACATACAATCTGGGAGATAAATGTTTATTTGCTGTCATGGAAGAGCTGTTAATTATGTAGATAGAGTTACTCGCTGCGTGCTTTTATTTTGCATTGCTAAATGGGATAATTAATTATGTTGATTTGAGTCCTGCCAAAGGGTTAATTTATTCTTTAATTGGTGGTTGGTTATTGGGGATAAATTAAGAAAGGGATGATTGGTTTCGACGACATGATCTACTTGTAATTGAATGACACGGTGTTATTGCGTATTACAATTCCCGGGAGGATAATGAACAGTTAAATGGATTTACTGGG
Organism: Cheilosia vernalis; assembly: GCA_949126925.1. NCBI lineage: Eukaryota > Metazoa > Arthropoda > Insecta > Diptera > Syrphidae > Cheilosia > Cheilosia vernalis. The sequence continues at coordinate 86,618,480 of OX421358.1, read as the reverse complement.
GGATTTAGAAAGCCCCTTGTATCGGACAATGTTCTTGCTGTGATTGCTATTAGATTAGAGCGATTGAAAGGAAACTGTTTTGGAATAATTAACGAACAAACAAGTGTTTGCAATGGGATTTTCTTTGATAAGGGTTGTATAATATTAGTGTTAAATTAAACGAACCCAAATTTGAAAAACAATCTTAGGGAACCCTATATCTAGACGAAACTAACAGAGACGCAATTCCTGATTTAAAAGTAAATCGCGATTCGAACTCATTTTGTCAACCCCATCAGGTAACTGTGTTTCACTGCCATCATTATACCAACAAAGGGGGACTTGTCAACCCTCATTCTCATGGCGGCCCATTTCTGTTTAGCACAGCGGGCATATATTTTCTATATCAAAAGTCAATCTTAAAAAACACCGATAGTTATTTAAGAGAAAATTTTGCACTACTGGGGCGCGTAAGTGTCTCCTATTGATATTTTCAATAACATTCGAAACAGCTATTGACATAATATATGTATGAATAGCAAACTTGATTGCTTGTCACTGCAAATGCAATTTGACGTCTCACAAGCCTTTGATAAGGTGTGGCACGACGGCTTGAGATTTAAAATTTAAATTACGACAATTTCTCCCCGCAAGCCTATATGATATTCTAGAATCATATCTCGGGAATAGACTCTTCCGTGTTAGAAATGGAAACGAATACTCGGAGCTAAAAGAAATTTCGCTTCTCAATTTGTTATTCTCGAGAAACTTGAAGAACAAAGCAAAATAAATAAAATTATTCTCGATCGCTTCGTTAAGCTCGAAAATAATTCACGGAAAACGCGTGCTCCAAAAATAACATGAATGAAAAACCAATGTTAAAAATATGCACTTGGAATGCAAACGGGCTTTTACAAAAACTCGGCGAATTGGAAATATTCATACGCGAGAAAGATATTGACATTTGCTTGATTTCTGAAACTCACGTGAAAAAGGGATCGAATTTAAAAATAAAAGGATATAATGATTTCCACGCTTGTCACCCATCGGGGAACGCCAGAGGTGGATCATCATTGCTTATTAAAGACTGCATTGAACAATACGAAGACCTCAAGATAGAGCTTGAAACTATGCAACTGTGCACGATTCGAGTTAAAAATAGTAAGCGTACTCTTAGAATTTCATCTATCTACTGTCCACCGCGTTCCGCGCTTGAAAAAAGTGATTTCACTAACCTGCTTAAATCGCTCAAACCCAACTTCATTATTGGCGGCGATTTTAATGCGAAGCACACGTTCTGGGGCTCCAGATACATCTCGCGAAAAGGTAGAATGCTCTATGGGGCAGGTATGGAATACAGTTGCGATTTCCTCTCGACGGGCAAACCGACCTACTGGCCAACTGATACTTCAAAACTACCTGACCTGATAGATTTTTTCGTTGTGAAAGGAATACCTACCAACCACATTAAAGTTGAAGAGAGCTTTGATCTATCATCTGACCACTCACCGGTTATATTAACATTGAGTGTAAAACTAGTCAATAACCTAGAGCCAGCGAGATTAACTGGTAGAAAAACTAACTGGGAAGGCTTTAGGAACGAAATAGAAGAGAATGTTGAACTGAGTGTTCCACTTACGACACCCTATGAACTTGAGGTTGAGGTTGATCGCTTCGTCGAGATCGTACAGATCGCCTCCTGGAATAATACGCCTAATCCAAGGAAAACGCCGGCCAAATACGGGCTACGATATCCTCCCGAAATAAAAGAATTGGTCAACGAAAAAAGGAAGGCGCGTAAGAAATGGCAACAGAGTCGCGCTCCGCAACATAAAGCACATTTGAATTATTTGTGCAATTTGTTGAAGACAGTTATTAAGGATTTTAAGAATCGTGCGATAGGTTCTTACCTTGAAAGCTTAACAGCGAAAAAAGATTCCAATTATTCACTTTGGAAAGCTGTAAAAGGCACCAAAAGGCCCAAAATCCCCGCGCCGCCAATTAGAATAAATCAAAATAAATGGGCAAGGGAAGATAAGCAAAAAGCGGACGTTTTTGCCGCTCATCTAGAAGAAACCTTTAAACCGTACGATGGCCAAGCGATCTACGACAATACTAATAGGACGGAATTACAACCTGACGATTCAACACTCACAAGAGCAACGCCAAGGGAACTAAAACGTGAAATCGAATCCCTAAAACCTAAGAAAGCTCCTGGTTATGATTTGATCACCGGAGAAGTTCTCAAAGCTCTCCCAAGGAAAGCATTAATTAAGCTCCTTCATATCATAAATGCTGCGCTCAGACTAAAACACGTGCCGAGTCAATGGAAAGTCGCGGAGGTCATAATGGTTTTAAAACCAGGAAAACCGCCAAATGAAGTAAAATCGTATAGACCGATTTCCCTTCTTCCGGTCATTTCCAAAGTCTTCGAAAGAATATTGCTTAGGCGCCTACAGCCGGTTATTGAAGACAATAATCTTATCCCTGACCACCAGTTTGGGTTCAGAACCAAGCATTCGACGATTGACCAAGTACATAGAACTACTGACGTAATCGAGAAAGCATTTGAAGAAAAAAAGATTTGCTCAAGCGTATTCCTTGACGTCTCACAAGCCTTTGATAAGGTGTGGCACGACGGCTTGAAATTTAAATTACGACAAGTTCTCCCCGCAAGCCTATATGATATACTAGAATCATATCTCGGGAATAGACTCTTCCGGGTTAGAAATGGAAACGAATACTCGGAGCTAAAAGAAATTTCGGCCGGGGTACCGCAAGGAAGCGTCCTTGGTCCGCTTCTCTATGTGTTATATACTCGCGATATACCAAGGGAAGATGGCACTACCCTTGCTACGTTCGCCGACGACACAGCTATCCTAGCTGTAGGTAATACAATCGAAGAAGCGACTACAAAACTGCAAGCCGCAGTGAATAAGGTAAATGAATGGACAAGGAACTGGCGGATCGCCCTCAACGAAACTAAATCTGTTCACGTGAATTTCACTTATAAGAAAACTAATGACTTGCCAATTTTTCTAAACTTGGCCCGAATACCCTTTGCAAACGAGGCCAAATACCTGGGAATGACACTCGACGCAAAGCTGAAATGGAGTTCGCACGTGAAAATGAAACGTAAAGAACTCGATATCAAATATAGAGAAATGTACTGGTTACTCGGAAAACATTCCCAGCTCAGTACTGAAAACAAATTGCTTTTATACAAGCAAGTGCTAAAGCCGGTATGGACCTACGGTATACAACTTTGGGGTTGTACCAAGAAAACAAATGTCAATATTCTACAAACTTTTCAAAATAAAGTGCTTAGAGAAATTGTACAAGCACCATGGTATATTAGAAACGACGATATCCATAGGGATCTCGGAATTTCAAGAATCGATGCTGAAACTAGAAGCTTCGCGAGAAAGCATAGAAACCGACTAATCGGACATATCAACAATACAGTCCGACAAATCTTGGACGAGAACAATTTATTGCGCCGACTACAAAGAACGAAACCGTTCGACTTGGCAAGATAAGATTAACCGCGTCTAATTTGCGGAACACGCAGGATCTTTCATTGGAAAGTAACATGTCAAAAGTTGTTATTTAATGATAGAAAAATTGCTTGATAAGTTATATCTTAGTTGCAGTATCTAACAATCTTTAGAAGGGTGGTGTTTTTAGTCAGTAAAAATCTGACACTACTATGAGAACAAGCTTGCAAGATTTTCAAGATTTTCACCTACCCTCGGATAAAACAAAAAATGTAATTTAAGTTATAACTTCTGTTAGGTTGTTGTGTAATGTGGTTATCATAAATGACACGGCTTGCCTTCCAAAACCCTGCAAATAACTCTTGTGAGCTCCTTCAGAGACTCACGGAGAGTAGGTACAAACAGACGAACGTGTTTAACAGAATTAAAAACAACTTATTCCACTTTTGCTATTTCTGAGATATTTAAAAAAATATTCCTTTCTAATTATAAAAATGGGTTTGCTTTTATAGATTTTTAAACTTTTCATGAAACCATTCATTTTGTAACCGCAAGTCATCTTGGAAAAATTTGCGAACGCATTTTCGAATATAAAGTTTTTTTGACAATTCTGGAAGTTTGAAAGTATTTTTTTTCCAAAACTATTAACAGATACTGACTTGATTTGAAAACAATATAATTTTTTTTTTTTTTTATCCGAGGGTAGGTGAAAATCTTCCAAAGACACTATGAGAATAGCAAGCGTGTTCTCATAGTAGTGTCAGATTTTTACTGACTAAAAACACCACCCTTCTAAAGATTGTTAGATACTGCAACTAAAATAACTTATCAAGCCATTTTTCTATCATGAAATAACAAATTTTGACAGGTTACTTTCCAGTGAAAGATCCTGCGTGTTCCGCAAATTAGACGAGGTTAATCTTATCTTGCCAAGTCGAACGGTTTCGTTCTTTGTAGGCGGCGCAATAAATTGCTCTCGTCCAAGATTTGTCGGACTGTATTGTTGATATGTCCGATTAGTCGGTTTCTATGCTTTCTCGCGAAGCTTCTAGTTTCAGCTTCGATTGTTGGAATTCCGAAGCTGAAACGATATAAATGAAAAGATTCCTGGCTTTCAAAAATGCTATAATCCTTAATTCTAAGTCGTTCGATTGTTTTAATTTATCTTGCATAAAATCAATAAATTTTTGAGCTTCTCGAGTTGCAAAATTGATATTGAAGTCTCCGCTTATGATCAGTGGTAACAATTTAAATGACATCAACTGTTATACAGTAAATGAAAGTGTCATTGGAATTTCATTCGGCTTGCATTGCATATTGTAGAGGTGCTGGTCTACGACATTTTTGTTAGTTGTTGTCCAGCTGTGATTTCTGCGTGCCTGGTTATTCACGAAAGATTTGGCACCGAATTTCCTCGAGATGTCTGTCACAGGGAAGAAATGTGAGACCATCGCATATGAAAAACATGGTTTATTTTACATCAACAAAAAGCTGAAATGAATAAGCCCCAGCTCATAAATGTATGCAATGATCAAAACGTATGCGATGATAAAATGTATACAATGATAAAACACCGTGACGCATTTCCGTTCCCGCAAGTTAAATTTATTAAAGTTGAACACAACTTGGGGATTTTTATAAGGAAAACTCCCCGAGTTGTGTTCAACTTCGAGTGAATAAAATGGGCCTTACTCCACCAGATTCCAATAACGCGCGCTTAGATGTTTACACATCAAAAATTATGTTTTATTTATAGTGAAACTGGTTATAGCTTTTTTTGAAAGACTTTTGTTTTATAAATGAAAATAGAACGAAAAAGTTTCTATGGGAAATATAGCTTTGCAGGATCGATCCATTATTCAACAGCATTTTAAAATAACTCAAACATTTATTTCATTCTCCAGGGTCATGCTCAATTTTAAATAATTTAGTCGAGAATCTCTACGCAAGGTACCTACCTCGTTCTTAAGTAAAAGTTATTCAGCATTTCTTACGTTCACAGAATGCTCATAAATTTAAATCTTCAGCGGATGCTCATTTTAAGGTTACCAAATAAAATAGAATTTAAAAACCCCAGATTTCCTCCTAAACAATATCTCCCCTTTGATTTCCCTAAATTGACCCTAGGACAGCAGGTCGGAAACTCCGTTGCCAGTAACCCACTTAGGGCTTCATCCACCACCATCTTAATCAACTTAGCTCCAAATATGTAGGAGTAGCTCACTGTTGACACCACCTTTGATCCAACCTCGAGGAGTCATTCGCTGTATGTCCTCTTTCGGAGGGGCTCATAAAAGACCTCTGGAACTCGTTCAGGGAGTCATTCCGACAGATCGTTATAGTTTTGTTATTTGTTTCGTGTTTTCAACACTCGCGCCTTTAAGTTTAGCAAAGTCATTCCGGGAAGGACAAGACCACTATACCAGGTGGCTACCAAGCAGAGATAAAATAAGTAACAACTGGGCAACGCCAAGTCGATCCCAATCAGTCCCTACTAATCCCAAGCACCTTACCTTCCAACCAACCAGTAAAATATTAATAACTTATTTGGAGGACGAAACAAATATCTCTCCCTCACCTTAAGCAAGCGCTAATGCGCATTATAGGTACGCGATGTAGAAAACTTGCAGCTGCCCGAAAAATCACTGGCTGAGAAAAAAATGTACAAACTTTGGGGTCGGAACAATGTTTAACGCATGTTAAAGGCTTACTTGCAGAAAATTTACTTGGCTTTTTAAAGGGGTTGGAACGCATTTTATGCTTTTACAAAAAGGATAATGTAGATTCCTCTCTCTCTGATGATGGTATTCAAAGTAGCACCCAGGCATTCAGAACTTGAAAATTGTTAAAGGAAGCGGAAAGAGGCAAACGATTTGCATATACGAAACCCGCTGGGTGGTTGTATCTACTCCATCACGCAAACATTTTGTTAAATCGCTTTAAAGTTTTCACAGCGAGGCACACGGAATAACTTTTTAGATAACCCGACGACAGGATAAATAAACGATTTCCACAATAGACCGTATATAGTACATCGTGAAAGGGGCACATCCAGTAAACAAAATACACGCAGCTGTATACGATATACACGAGTGTAGCCATTAAATCGAACCGTTTTGCGGATTTCCGCATAAAGGACTTATGACGATGATTATTCCCCGTTGATGCTGGGTGATTCGGATCATTGTTATGAGGGTCGTGGATTGCGAATGCGCCACCAACATAATATCCCGCAAAAATAATTGTTCTCCTGATTAAATTGGCTGGCGGATATTGTGTATTGTATTTGGACTTGGCTGGGCTGAGTGTTAGCCAACAAGTTTACGGGATGCAGTCGGTTACTATTTTTATGGTTTTGTATGGTAAATGAATTTATTTCTTGTTGACACGTTGTTTCATGATAATTTTATGTAAATATTATGGTACGTGATTTGAGTTTAGAAGTTTGTGCGGTGCATGGCGACAGATACGCCGACCACAGCCGGGCGACTGCTGGGCTTCGCCAATACGGACTCTGTATGTGGATGTTGACTTTTCAGCTAATCAGCGAATTGAATGAATAGTAATTAGTTGACTGTTGGCAGAGAGTGCAAACTATAAATGGATGGATGCAAATTCAGCAAAAGGTTATTGATTTGGAAGTTATTTTATTAGCTGCGTATGGGTTTTGAGTTTGCATGCTTCAGCACACTGGCGGTGCTGCATAAATGATCATGTGTAATTTAGTGTAGTGTGCCTTTGTGGTATGGGGTTAATCCCTGGGGTGGAATCTGTTCTCACTTCTTCATTGCGCTTTTCGGGTATAAGATCAACAGTTCCACTAGAACCTTGGCTACGAAATTTCTTGCTTTGCTCCATACAAGATGATCTCGCCAACTAGACGTGCTCCGTTGGTGTGGACAACACGTCCTCTCGGGGCTAGTTAAAATCTGTGTAATGTAGGAGTTTAAGTTCTCCGTCTTTCTTTTCAGGGTTCTATTGCATTGTTGAGTTTATGTGTCTCTCTATCTATAGCAGAGCTATGCCAGCAGTTCTTTTAAATCATAATTGGTTTTGCTCTTACGTTAGGCTAGCTTAGCTTGTGTGTGATTGTCAGATCATCACAAAAGACTGGGAAAAACAACGGAAATAAATCGTCATCCATACGCAGCCTCCACGGTAGAAACTTAAGCCAATACAATTCATTTATAGAATCTAGGTAGGGTCTCAATTTTGTTTGAGTAACCAATGTCGTCCAAGTTATCGAGAGGTATCCAAGTATTTGAGAGGTGCTTCCTTTCAGTCCGCGACGCATAACCTTCATTTATCTGTAACTGTTAAATTTTTTTTAACGTCAAAAGGCAATGGCCCGAGTACTCCCCTGCTGAGTTTTATCAGTTCTTCAGATATTTTGCCACTTATTTTGCAACCGCTCTAAATGCGCAGGTCGTCATTAAGGCACTAAACCTATAAAATATAATTTTTGCTTTTGACTTAATCAGTTTCCGGCCAGGCTTTGATTATGGAGATCGTTTCGTTTGCTGTCATCAAACTTTTGGATACGCTTTGCAATTGTTACGATGGCGATATATCGTCACTTTTAGAGGAATTTTCAGTCCAAGTACATATACCTACGCTTTTGTGCCAACCGCCGTGTTTCATCGAATGGCGTGAAATTCACAGCGTTAATTGAAAGGTTAAAAGGTTTAAACTTTAAGTTGTTTCAAGCATTGAAAAACGAAGATTTATGGGGGTGAAGCGATAGTTTTCTACTGTATGATGTTCTTACGCAGTTGTACCTATTGTATTTTTTTTTTTTTTTATTAAGTTTGATTAAACAATTTACATTTATAACAAGCCAGCTTTGTGTAACCTACTGAATATTTTCGCCGATCTTTGGTTCCCATCTCCGGCGGCTTTCTTAGATTTATACAGGGTGGCAACAAGGTAAAAACATCAGTAATCCCAGGCGCACTGTCAAGTATGAAGGTACATAGATAACTCATTTTCCGATCTCATTTATCTACTACTAGTCGGATTTTTAACCAAAAGCTGAGTGCATTATAGGTGTTGAGCAGTGAAAATTTATTTGTGGCGAGTAGAAAAATCTTCTCGAAAAAATGAAAAACTTTAACTGATATTTTGCGCAATATCTTTTTATTTAGTTAAAACGAATTGAATGGCTGGTACTCTGGTACCGATGATGGTCAATGATGGAATGTCAGAATTCAGTTGACAAAAATACCAGGAAAGATATGCAAGGAAAATTGTGAGCACGCAGCTTACATAAAAAGTACTAGATTATTGCTAAATGTACCAAATATAGCCTGAGGAGCTGTTCATAAATGTATGGTTTTATAGCAAGACTTGAGAAGCAAGTTTAGTTAGTTATTATTATGGCTGAACTTGGGAAACAAGTTCAGCTAAACAATACGCCTGAATATTTATGTTAGTTATTGTCTACTAGGCGGCACATTCAATCACCTCTTCTATGGAATTTGGCGGATAGAAACCTAAACCGGGCTTCATAGTAAACTTAATCCCAAAAAAAAAAACTCATTCAAAACATTTTATTTTATTTTTTTTTTTTTCTTAAACCTTTTTAGAAATATTTTCGGACCCATTTTTGCACAAGCTTTTCAATGGGTTTTTTGACAAGTTCTCCGATTTATTTTTGAAACCGCTTTTGGGTGCGTTTTTCGACGAGTTTACCGACTCTATTTTGGACACGTTCTTGAGCGTGTTTTTGGATGCATCTGTTGGACGTTTTTTGGACTCTCTTTTTGACGCGTTATTGGGATCGTTCTAGACGCCTTTTCCGCACCTTTTGTCGAAAGAGTCAACAGCTTTTGAACACTTTTTTTGATGCGTTGTTCTTCGTGCTTTAAAGACCGATTTTCGTTATTGAACCCTGTTTATTAGACCTAACGCTCTGTCAAGACTCCTTTGGGTAGACGAAAAGTTCAAGCTTTGGGACCCTTCTCCTTTTGTTTTTGTTTTCTTAAAAATACATACAACACCTTTCTAGTGTCTTACTCCTAATAAGTATTTTTCACTAGCCTCTCAAATAAAGAAAACGAGACTCCCAACCGTATATCATGTGAAGCCTTGTAGCCACCCGTAATCATAAAATATCACAGTGGACGAATAATTTTGTTTTGTCTATGTATTTCTTAAAAATTCCAAGCCAGTCATGTAATCTAACCAAGCATTGATGCCGATTGAGGATTGTAAGAATTCAATCACTTACGTATTGAAAGCTCAAGCCTTCTCGACGATATCTGATAGTTCTTAAAACAAATCTGAACCTACAGCACTACTTGCGTTCTCTGCAGAAATACCTCAAGTAAATGAATCATTTTTCCGTTCGTCTTTTGACCAGATGTTCCCACAGTACTTAAGGGGTTACTCTGTCCTTAATATCTGATTTATAGCCGTCTACTGCCCTCCATCTACCGCAGCCTGTTCAAAGTCTGCACGCCTCTCTCTTGAGGACTTGAAACGTTGTTGTAGCTCTTTTATTTAAAAAGTGAAAAGATGATTAGGCTTTCACCTCTTTCGGTAGTAATTCACCGTTTAAATAATTTAATTTCTTAACATTTATTTCTTCTTTCCAGACGTCAGAGCTGGAAATGCGCATTTTCGGCTCAAATCTTACTTGCTGTTGATTTTCCTTGAACGTGTTGCTTTCCCACATGCCATTGATTTTCTGACAGAACGTTACTTTCATGTACCTATATGCTTTTGTTTTTGTTCTTACAGGGCAACAAATCCCCATACTATTAATGTATTTTTAAGATTCCCGCATAATACAAGCCCAACATAACCACAAAAGCGAAGAAGAAAACTTAATCGGATTACGTACATAGCAGAACCCAAGGCCCACTGACAGTATCCACAAAATGGGTTAACAATTTTCTATTTTTTGTTTTGTTCTCCCATAAAAAAGGATGTGCAAAAAATATGCAAATCCGTTATGTTGCGATGGATATCTTTAGTGTTTCGGTTCCGTGTCGGGATCGGGACCGACAACAGTTGCCTTCCGACCAAAGCGCTGCACGCCCATTTCTCAATAATACGCGCCCCAACCATTCTTCATCCATATACAATCGGCTTCCGGCACGGCGCGGCGGCCGCCTATTCACTTCACTCCCGGCCAATTGAGTTGTGGCCAAACTAAAAGGATATATGTGTGGCTGGCTCTCAATTTTCCACTAATACGATGCGGTTTATTGGCTTTTCAGCTACGACAAGGCCATCGACGAGAAGCTTATATATATAGGCAGGCGACTGAGACTGAATGAATGTACAATCGACCATAAATCCATATTCACATCAACAATTTTTATGATGGCAATTTGTCAAGGATTTGCGTTAGGGTTTTATGTATGCATTTTGTCAAAGAAAAAAAAAAAAATCAGCTATTTGTATAATAAGGAGTACGAAAGAGAGAGAGAGGCTCTTTCGCATCCTGTTCCGGTGGGGCAGAGCCGGTTCGAACTTAACGACATTGATTTGCATTTCTGCAAGTCGTTGCATCCGAACGCCTTTCCTGATAGTCCCGCAGCACACTCGTTGTTGTTGCCATGTTATTTTATGGACGAGGATTATGTGGGTGTTAGATATTACGAGAATACAATGCACAAGTACAATATTGTTTCTTGTTTGGGCGTATGTTTGAGTCTCTGAAGACCTGCTGTGAAGGCGACATACATATACACGTATGTATTTGTCTTTCGGTTTGCCGTTCGAACTCGAAATAATCTCGCACACAACCCAACAATGTGTTATACGCCCTTGTACAGGAAATTGAGTGCAGATAATGTCCTTGTGGCCGGAAATACTCGTATTTTAGATCGATGGTCCGAGTGCATGCCCTCGTAGTAACATGCTTATTGAAGACATACGGGAATGGTGAAAGAATCCAAGGGTAAAATTAAGTGTTGTTCCATGAGGTGGAGTGTGATGTGTGTATACTGTGTAGCAGTGGCCATTGCAAGGATATATCGCATGTGACAGAGAGAAGATGGTCTGTGAATTCGATACAATGACTACCCAGCCAGATGGAATCCGATCGCCAAAACTGTAGTGGAAATCCATTGGCCAGAGAGGAAAGTTTACAGCAAACGATGGCCCGGCGAAGATGGCGATGGCGACATTCAACGAGTGGTAGTTGTATGTGACACTGACACTAGTGGTTTCGTCCACGATGGCTATCGCAGTTAATGGTAGCTGAATTTTGAGAAAACTACTGCTATGTCTGCATTCCGCATAGCCATTGTATGGACGGCACTGTCGAAAGGATTATAAAACGCTTCGATACGTAGATGGCTGTGCGGACAATGCAATCAAGTGCAAAGCTGAGATAAAAATATTTGCCGAAGAGTCACTGCGAGAAATTCTTTTAGTGGGAGCGTTTCCTTAGAATTCGTTCGGCTATGTTGGCAATGCGCTTTATTAAGTTCAAGGAATTTTATATTCAACGTGAAGCTTACTCGAGGCAAACGACAAAATGCCGGGTTGGTGTGTCTTTGCTTTTCTTTTTTTCTTTAACTTTATACAGGGCTCTAAAGGAACGTTGTAACCTCACTGGTTGTAAAAGGGAAATCTGTCAATGTGGCAATAAATAGCCGTAAAGATCTGGTATTTAAATTCGGATAAGGTTTTGTTGCGGTTGAATTTATTTCGGTTGCGTAAACGTTTTGTTTGAATTAGCTCCTAACGCGAAAGTGGTCACGTTTTTTTTTTGTTTCAAAAAAACCATATAATCTGTGGTATAAGAACAATAAGGAAGCGATTCGATTCTGCTCGAAAGAAATTCCAAAATCGAAGCATCTGCTAGGTTTCGGATAAATAAAAACTGATGCCAACTCTTCCTATGCTCGATGAATATGAGTAGGTGCAGGGAAATAACTTCACGGGCAATAACTTCACATGGGAAATAACTTCACCTCGAGTGGGAAATAAATTCACTTATTTTATGTGAAATTATTTCCCATTGAAAGTGAGCAAAAACTTTGTGGGAAATAATTTCTCTTAACATGCCGCGACATAGGTATGTCAGCATACAATTATTATTCATAAACAGTGGAAAATGTATGGGGGGGCATGCTGCCCCCCTGCAACCCCCCGGTTTGGAGTCGCTGTTTAGGGGTGGGAGTAGTTGCGAGTTAAATAAATTAGCTATACTACTTATAAATAATTTGATTTTGTTTTCCAGTTAGAATCAACAAATTCTCAAATTGTAGGTGGGAAATAATTTCACAAAATTTACGGTGGAGTTATTGCTCACTTTCAGTCTGCAACAACTTCACTTTTGGTGAGTGAAGTTATTTCCCACTCGAGGTGAAGTTATTTCCCATGTGAAGTTATTGCCCGTGAAGTTATTTCCCTGCACCATTACCTATAATGTGCCACAAAAAATTATTGTTACGAAAATTTTAAGTCTTTCTAAATTAGCTATTAGCAAAATAAATCAAATTTGAATGTAACATATCGTGTCACAATCGAACTGTCAGACACGCAACGTAACGCCATCTATTATCGATCAATCGAGAAGCCAATTTTGTTTCATGTGTGGTGGAGCTGTCCACGTCGACTGTGCCATTTGATTCAGTTGCGCAGTTTCTTCATTCGATGCTGTTTCAGCGTCCATATTGCACTTTGCGAATTCGGCCATTGCGCATTACAGATTCGGATTTCTTCATTGCGATTTTGTGAGTTTTTATAAATTAAAATTGATAATCTTGTAAGGAAATTGGTGTAGTTCTGTTCGACTGGGCCGATTTTGCTCAAATTTTTGTTCAGTTCGTAATTATAAGGGGAAGGTCTTTATGAAAGAAAATTTTGGAAAAACCATCACGAAAAGTCGGGGAATCGGAAAAAACGAAAATTGATTTTTTGTATGGAACTTTGTGTGCAATTGTTACGGAATGTCTTTACGAATGGAAAAATCTTAGTGGAAAACTCGGAAAATTCCGTCAAAACCCAGAAAATTTTATTTTTTTCGCCGAAATTTTGCATGTTATAGTACTAGATGATTTAGATTTTTTAATGATGTAAAGGTGGAAAATTCTTTTTGAATATTGGAGAATTTCGGATAATTCTGAAATTTGCATGCTCACGTGCGGCAGTCTGCTGTCGGAATCGGGAATGCCGGCGCCAAATCGTTCGATGCACGATGCATTCAAACGCGAATCGCAACGGGAGCAAGACTAGGATCGAGATGAGCCGGCCGAAAGAGTTCGTACAAATGCGCCGCTGTTGAGTGCATAACAGAACGCTGTTGAGTGAAGAACATGTAGGTACGATTCGTTGATGGAGGTTGTTGACAATGCAACGGGAGGCATTTACATTCTTCATTTCAAAGTGTTCCCCTCCATTGCTTAAATTTATAAAAATCTCGAATGGATTAGTGAACGTGGAATACCTACTATGAGCGAAGAATAAGGGCGTTGATAGTTTGACTTTCATTATTCAAAGATGAAAATGAAGCGACCAACTATCCGACGGAATTTTTGAACTTGCTTGATGTTTCAGGAACTCCGCCGCATAATTTACAGCTGAAGGTGCGATCGATCATAATCGTGTTGCGAAATCTGAATCATCCGAAATTGTGCAACGGTACGCGGTACAATGTGATTCAAGCGACGATCACCAAGGGCAAATTCAAAGGAGAGGAAGTCCTTATCGCACGAATTAAATTTGATATTCCATTCCAATTCAAGCAGATTCAATTCAATTCAAATTCATTCAGATTCGTTCGATTGGGTTTTGCGATGGCAGTCAATAAAGTTCTTGATTTTCGCACGGTCAGCTTTGGTTCCAGTACTACCTACTCTTTTTATTAAAACTAGAGTTATCCCATGGCAGAAATTCCACCATTATATTGACCGTGTTATATATAACAAATTGGAAAACTATTTACAGAGAGCATTGCAATTCTGCACGCTCTTCCCATTAGAAATAAAATCAAGCGAATATGTTATGGTTAAGGCTTAAGGCAGTGAAAGTGGTTCTAAGCGATTTTTCTTCCCCTATTTATACATCAGATCATTGGCACTTTTTGGAGACAAAGGATTTTAATCAATTTTAATCTTCACACAAAATATTTCCTAGGTCACAATATGCAATTTTGTATGGAAAATTTCTCCATTGTGAGTTCGAAAAACTTAACCTGGACAATAAAAATGATTATTAGTACCTATCGCGGAAAGTTTTTAAAAAAATTTGCAGCACATTCTCATCTGTTTGGAAAAATTCTTTTAGTTCCTATTTTTAAGCATGATAAAAGAAATTAAATTGAGAACTTTAGAGGAATAGCCATATTGTTAGCAATCTTCTATTCCAAAATTTTTCGACTCCTCATTTATACCAAAAGATTAAAATACTACTTTCTATCTACATTTTCCACTAGTCAACAAGACCTTGTGAAAAAGAGGTAAACTGTAACCAACCCTTAAGAATTCGCGAATTTCGTTATTTCTGAAATCGCAGTAAAGGTAGCCAGGTTGATGTGATCCATACCGATTTTAGCAGCGCATTTGACCAATTAAACACAAATTGGTTACATACAAACTTAAATACAATAAGGTTGGACTTTCCACTCTTCTTTCAACCCTGGATAACTAAACTTAATTTGAAATCCCGTTGTAACTAGCTAATCATTCGCCTTGAAGACAATGAAATGAAATACTAAAAATTTGTTTGAACATTTATTACAAATGTGTATTATCTGTTCTCCACAAATGACCTTGTTTCGCGTTTTCGTTTTCGTTAATAGATGACTTGAAGATTTATAAGTAGGGTTGCCAGTTCTTCCGATATTCCGGGAGTCTCCCGGGTTTTTTTCCTAATCTCACTGTCTCCCGAAAATTCTATGAAATCTCCCGAATTGAATGATACTCAATACAGAAACCTTTTACTGAAACTTGAAAAACATTTAAACTACACTGTTACTAAACTATTGATGGATTGATCCTACTTATTTTAAAGTGATATCCATCCTCTCCTCTAGTTGTGGGCGGTCTTACGGATGCGACTTTGTTTTATACATATATACATATGCTAGAAAATGGTGCCTAACCGTCCATTTTGAATAATAAACTCACATCTTCGGAAATTACTACGGTGCCCCAAAAACAAACATGAGTTTTCGATGTTTACATATGCTATCAAGACCTTGTTTGTCGAATTTGTGCGGTGTTTAATAGAACACGACTCTATTCCGTACTAAAGACTTCGACCAACTAGAATTGAATCTATACAGACAAGGTTTTTAAGATTCGCTTTTGGAGTCGGTCTCGGTTATCAGCTATATTAACTATTTAGTATGATTCAATCAAACTAAACATTGCAATATTTGGTACTGTCTTGTCTGGCAAATTTTACAAAAATCGGTACAACGATTTTGATCAAAATACATATTTAGGATGATTAAATAACACTTATTAAGATCATATACTTAGTTTTTGTCTAAGAAATCGAATAAATAAGTTTTGTAACTATTTCTCAAAAATTAATACCGAAATGCCGATCTCTGTTCATATCTACATCTATAAATATAATAAAACTGTAGCCGTTTTCTATGTTCGCGGTTGACGTGAAAACTACTGCACAGATTTTGATGAAACTTTTTTTGAAATGTTAGTTAAGATTTTGAGCAACACATAGGCTATTCCTTTCATTTTCAAGCCTATTTTTTGGGAGCGTTTTTGACCAAAATGTGTTTTTTTTACTAACTTTACTGCCTTCATCTCGCCATTACTCAAACAATTCTTAATCAATGCAAACAAAATAAAATCCTTATTAGAGCCAACACTTTCACAGTTATTTCAAGCCATCAATCAGCTTTCTATGTACTCTAGAAGCTGAGCTACAACCTAAAATCTAACACGAAAACAATAAATTTATTTTCTCAAATCGAACTTTATCAGCAGCCGCGGTTCTTGATCGTTGTTCTGCTTTGGGGTGGTTGGGTGGCGCACATCGCACAAGCACGTTCATGTAAAAAAAAAAAAACTGCGTGGTGTTTTCTCCGAATTAAGTGAAACGAAAGAGAAGTATGCGACATGAATGGGTATGTAAAATGTAATCAACAACGACAATGTGTTTCTGAGGAAATGCGCAGGTGGCTGATGACGTGCGCTGATGGACGTACAATCGTACATATGGTGGTGGTGGTGTATATAGAAATTGAGTTCAAGGTTTTTTTTTTTTGAAGTTATTACTTCTTTAGGCGCGTTGGACACTTTTAGATGGGAAGAAATCAATGAATTTGGGTTACTTCTAAAACGACACCGCGTCATCGACACCGAGAAACCGACACCCGATAGGTGGCGCTGTTGTCCATTTTCTGAGAAACTCAGCCGATCTCAATGAAACTTTGTATGTGTGCATGGTTGGATGCAGCAAGAAAGTTTGGATAGTTTTGGACCCGATAGGTGGCGCTGTTGTCGACTTTTTTTTTGAGAAACTCAACCGATCTCAATGAAAATCTGTTTGTGTGCATGGTTGTATGCAGCTAGATAGATAGGATAGTTTTGGACCCGATAGGTGGCGCAGTTGTCGCTTTTTTTGAGAAGCTCAACCGATTTCAATGAAACTTACTATGTGAGCATGGTTGGATGCAGCAAGAAAGTTAGGATAGTTTTGGACCCGATAGGTGGCGCTGTTGTCCATTTTCTGAGAAACTCAACCGATCTCAATGAAACTTTGTATGTGTGCATGGTTGGATGCAGCTAGAAAGATAGGATAGTTTTGGACCCGATAGGTGGCGCTGTTGTCGATTTTTTTGAGAAACTCTGCCGATCTCAATGAAAATTTGTTTGTGTGCATGGTTGTATGCAGCTAGAAAGATAGGATAGTTTTCGACCCGATAGGTGGCGCTGTTGTCGATTTTTTTTTGAGAAACTCAGCCGATCTCAATGAAACTTTGTTTGTGTGCATGGTTGTATGCAGCTAGAAAGATAGAATTGTTTTGGACCCGGTAGGTGGCGCTGTTGTCGATTTTTTGAGAAACTCAATCGATCTCAATGAAACTTTGTTTGTATGCATGGTTTAATGCAGCTAGAAAGATAGGATATTTTTGGATCCGATAGGTGGCGCTGTTGTCGATTTTTTTGTTAGCTGTTTTTACTCCCAAAACAGTTTCAAATATTTCCTGTGCAGTAAAATTCCTGACAATTGGAAAAATACACACGTAAATGTTCAAGTAATAACTTCTGTCTCCACTCCCGGAGTGCCTAATATTTTTTTTTTTGTTTTAACGGTTGTTATAGTACCTACGGTGAAGGTGATACCTACCTTACAGTAAAGAATTGAAGAATTCAAGAAGTAAAGACGATATAGGTGAATTATGTTGTTTGATTTATTGTTGGTGTGGGTACAAATTTGTGTATGATCCAGGCAACAGAACTTCAAATACATATTGTATTTCAAGAAGCTTTGTAAAAAAATTATCATAAAAAGTATAATTATCTCATGTAGGTATTGAAACTTAACTATTAGTATCTCTTTTATTGGAAATTACACAGTCTCACGTCGCGTACGAAGTTGCGGGCACAGCTAGTCCTTTTATAACTCAATACCGCACTTCCATTAAAAATGTAATAACAGCGACGCAAACCTTATTTTTTGCAAAATATCGAGCACTTCTTCTTTTGAACCATATTGAATAAACACCTTAAAATATTTAGTTCCAACTACTTGGTGCCTTACCCAATCAAAAACTCCCCACTACGTTTCCATTGGTACGACTTCTAATGCAAATTCAAAACAAACCTCTTAAATAGTAACATAAAAATCTTAATAGCAAAAACCAACCTGGATTTGCATCTAGAGTCCGCTTTATGAACACACTTTCTACAATTTCAGATGTCAAAAATGCACAACAGACAAATGACGTTCCAAGTTCGTCCGATTTTCCAACACCTAGTGTTTTTTTTTTTTTTTTTGTTTTTTTTTTTTTTTTTGCAAATAGCTAGCGAATTCTTCCCAGTTAAAATTTCATTCTGTTTGAAGAATAGAATTAATGATGAGATAATAATTTATTTATATAACAACTGTAACTCACATTTTGTTTTTACATTAAATTTCGAAATTGGTTAATTTCCTATCATTTGTTACATATTAAATGGTTGCTCGATTTGATAGTCAGCACCAGGTGAAACGTCAAATTAATCTCTTGGCGGAAACACTTCGGGACAATTTTTAAACCTCGGGTACTTAATCTCGGGATTTGTATCCATTGGAAGCGTAGCATTGGCATTTTCGTTTGCCTACTTCTATTGTATGAAAACGCAAATCAACAACTCTGTTTTGTTGTTCATCTTTCGTTTCAACTACAAAAAATACAAAACACGTAGCCTATTAATAATTCATGTAATGATCAAAGAAAAGTGACACTGTCATTAATAACTGGCAATAAATTTGTCAAAATGTTTATTCTTCAAAAAAAAAAAAAATGTTAACACTAATTCATTGGTTGTACGCGGCCGCTTATAATAAATACTTACACTATATTATAATATATACATGCGTTTTAAATATAACCATCAAACCCTTGCCGTTAGGGCCCTACTTTGATTTAGAAATAACCCTTTTTTGGTAAGTAAGATTTTATTCTGTATTTGTTTTTTTTTTTTTCTTGTTATAAAAATAAAAACTGCAGTTATTTTTGTCCTTATGCACAAGTATTTTATGTGGGGCCCCTTTTTGTCACCTTTAAAAGCTTTCAGCGGCGACGCTGCTTTAAAATGACTAAGAGTCCTTGCTCTGGTGCAAATTATCTTAACGAAAACCCAAACAGACCACAAATTAAAGTGCCCAAAACTTTGAAAAATTCCCTTACTCCTAGGACTTTCTCTCTATTTATATCCTTCTAACTAGTGAAATTTTCTTCCTTTCAGGTTGTGAAGGTGTTACTACTGTCGCGGTGAAAACACTCAAAGAGAACGCTGCCGAAATCGAAAAAAACGATCTCGTCTCAGAACTTCATGTAAGTAAACGTTTTAAATTTTCCACTAAAAATAGTTTACCATACATTTGTCCATACTTCTTAATTAAAAAACTCCACGTTACGTAAATGAATGCGATATTACATCATATGCATCGTGTTCGTCTTCTTATTTGTGCAAACGAAAAGTAAATGCATAAGTACAAGAATTTTCCCTCATTTGAATATTTATTCTTTGTCGACTGTTGCAAAATTGTGGTTGCACACTCAGATGCTATAAATACGCTGCTGAATGAGTTGTCCCAGTGTAAATTAGTTTGCAAATCGAAAATATTTCGAACTCTGTCTGACAGTTACTATTTCACCATCGACGCGATTTTTAAGGAAGAAAAGTGATTAAAAGAAATCTGAAAAGTGAGCATTTTGCATTTTGGTTGCCATGAACAAACCTTTCGAATCACTTTAAGGGTGTTTACGCCATTTCGGTGGGGAATATAGACGACTCACTCCTACCCACTCAGACTCGCAGTCACAGGCGATACAAAAGAAATCAGCAGCAGCAGTTTTGTATTTGAATTTGATCGAAAAGTTTTCCACTGATTTTCCTGTCTCAGTTTTTTTTTTTTTTTTGGGGAAAAGAACTTTTCATGGAAAATTTTGTTGCTTTTGGCATTTTTATTCAAAATTTTCGTGATAAAAAATCCTCCTCAATTGAAGAAATGTTGAGCTGATTTTTATACTTTTTCTTTGGCATGCTTAAGTTTCCCGCATTCAAGAAAAAAAACCCCTGAGCATCGTCATGAGAAGAGACTGTAAATTGTTGATTCCTTTAACTTGAGGAATTTTTGTTGATCTGCAATTTTCTTTGTGACTAAAGTTGATGGGGGGGAATTTCTGAAAACGGTGGATGAGAAAAGGAAAAATAAAACAGTGAAACTATCCGCCAGTCTGTCATTAGCACTTTCGTCTTAAAATTGGGGCCGACAAAATTCAAACGAAATTCAAGAACAGACTCCAAAGCTTAAGTATGTTTTTTTTTCGTCTCTCTTTTATCCTTAAAAGAATTACGGGGAAAAATTCAAATTAAGTTGAAGCATCTTCTTCTGACTTCTTAATCCCCTTCATTGTCCGAAAGTAAATGCCTATTGAGGACAAAATGCACAGCTAACAGATCAAAGGAGTGGGAACAGGACCGATTTAATTACAGATTATTAACAAATGGGTTTAATTTTTTTGTCCTTTGAAAGAAGGTATTGCGAATAGAGACAGCAGTTGCCAGATAAAATAGAGACCTCAGCTACTATACTAAAAGACATTGGAACGTTTTTAAGGTTCCGTACCCAAAGGGAAAAAACGTAACCTTATTAGTTTCGCTCGGATGTCTCTCCGTCTGTCTGTCTGTCTGTCTGTCTGTCTGTCCGAACCCACTAAGCCAATTTTGTTACCAGGTCTATCTCAAGAACCGATTGACATAGGAGGCTAACATTTACACACAACATTAGGTATAACCTCTAGTTAAACGACAAATACCAATGGAAGGAATACATCGATTGGTTTTCGATTAATTAGTAATCTGGTGAAAAAAATATTTTCATTCGCCCAAAAAACGGTTTATTTCTTGATTCACAAAAAAATACATAAATTCCTTTTTTGTAGATCATATTCTTATCTATATATGTGTTGAATACTGTTTTGCCGAAAAGTTAATAGTTTACAAGATATTTTCAAAAAAGATAATTTTACCATGTAAAATACGTTGCTCTCATAAGTTTTAATCTCTACTACGCAGTTGTGCACAATTGACCCCATCAAGGACAGAAGAGAGTCACTGGTGGTATACCACCAAGGTTCCCGCTTGCTAATTTCGTTGGGGAGTACAATACACTTTTTTGGGGAGTACAGAACAAAATAAAAGTAATATATTTTTAGTCAATAGTTTTTAATTGGGACATGTCGCATACAGAATGGAAAATTGGCGTGGGTTGGGTACTAGGTAATAATTAGAAAATGAGATTCATGTGCGAGTAATTTTTGAGAGTAAAATTATTAAGTAATTAAATTAAACTAAATTGTGATGAATTCATGAAGAGGGGAAAGATTGAATGATATTATAGATTTCAAATAATATCTGAGTGTTGGACTTTAGCCAAATACGGAATCTTCGGTGCGCGAGTGACACTCGCACTTGGCCGGTTTTTTTTTTCAAGTCGATTTCCCAATAGGTTTATGTTTTAATTTACAGTCCTTATTATATCCATATACCTAGGGAATAAAATACTCTCTCAAGGCTTACCCTCCTGCCAAGGACAGTGCCGGCAGTTACCTCATTTGTGGGGACGCATTTTCTCATTGGAAACTTTCTCTTCAGCCACATCGCAACCATGGCTTTTTCGCCTTGTACAATAATGCCTTCTGCTTATATCCCTTGAAGATGAAGACATCTGTTGTTTCTACCAGTGCCTTTTCACATTGTTGTTATTTTGGCAATAACATTTATGATGGTCTCGCAGAAATGCAACTGTCATCAGTACCTACATCATCTCTGTTTAGCCTCATGCCACGGCAATGATGAGATTTTGTGTATTACAATTGGTTTATGGGACATAAACAACATCCAACATGATGGATGGGACCGAAAGCTAGTAGTATTCATAGTTATGCATAGGTTAATGTGTGCTATTGTGTTAGTTGCCACAGCTTCACTTAGGCCATCAGTTAAGTCAATTATGTCCATTACCGGAAACAAAATTAAGCCGCCGTTTAATTTGAATCATTTATAGACATTCTACAAACAAGCTTCAGGAGGTCTGAAAGGGGTTTATGCAGTTCATCCCGAACCTGAGTGGATGACGACAGTTAATTATTTACAAAAACCAGGAAGATTTGAGTAAGAATCTCAGGATTTCCCTAAGGTCCACGCTGCGTCGATCCTCAAGTTCATCAAAGAAGTAACTATTGAGAATCCTTAATCTGTCTGTTTTCAATGATCAGCAGTTGGAAACAGATTCAGTTACTTCATAGTATGATTTGGATCTATTTTCGCTTATCTCTGCGATCAAAGTTCGACAGGGGGAAGTTTTGTTCTGTTCAAAGGTTCTATGCAAATGATTCCTGCAACCGTACTTTGCGAGGTTATAACACAATTGGGTCCAAAGATGCCCCAATTTTCGACCCATTTATTGCATGCTCAATGCTCATGTGGCAGTATATTCATATAAACTTCATTCTGCTCTGAGAGACAATACATTATTCACTGATTCCTGGATCTAGATGAATCGACGATATAGAGAGCTATCCCATGCCCTTCCTCTTCCCTTATGTAGTACTCTATTCTCCCATTCCAATAGCTTCAGATAGGACTTTTAGTTGTGAACAAAGATACAAAATTTACTTTTAGAACTGTATTCAAATCTGAGCTCAAATTGTATTGAAAATGTATTAGTCGAGAAATGATTCGAAAAACTCCTCTGTTAAAAAAGCGACACGCATTGAAAAACACGTCAAAAAGGGCCTCCAAAAACGTAATAAAAAATGTACCAAAAATATTGCTAAAAAACGCGTACAAACTAAATCGAAAAATGCATCCAAAAACGTGTCAAAAGAAAAATCAAAAAAAGTATTGCAAATTGGTGTCAAGGAGCGAGTCGAAAAAGTTATCAAACAAACGCTTTATAAAATGAGTCAATCAACGATTGAGGAAACACGCCAAAAACTACTTAGTCCAAAAATTCTTCTATAAACGCGTCTAAAAGGAATTGTCGAAGTTCGTATTTAGAACAAATTTCGTCTTAAAATTTGAGAGCTTGCGTATAGATTTGATGAAATGACGGGGAACAACACAATAAACTATAATATTATGTAGGCAGACTGTCTGTCGCGTATTAGATAAACAAAAGGAGAAAGGTTTTAATGTAGGTCTAGGTACATAATATTATGTGAATGTAAGGACTATGAATTAAGCTTCGAAAAATAGAGCGAAGAAGCAAAAAATAAAGCGCACAGCAGGACAATTTACGAACAAAAAAAGCGTTAGACTCAAACCGCATTGTTCGAGCTGTCATTTATGCCAACGACGTTTGAGTGGGTTCGATTAAACAAACTGGTGCGGCGTCAACACTGTCTAAATTAAAATAAATTCAGCAGCACAAATATTTCATTTTTGTAATAGAACTTTCAACCGACATACAAGCTTGGTTGTATGCACTACTAGACTTTTAAACGAGTAATGCGCAATTGCTGAACTATTTAAATCCATTTATATTTCTACTCCGAAGCCTGTCAATAAAAACGGAGTGTATAGTTTAATACCATGTTCCTTCACCAAACTGAAATCGCGAGGTTTCGATGAACTTTTACCGAAACATTTTAAGTCGTCCCCACCGAGTTGAAGTGAGTTCAAAAGTGAATTTTAAAGTGTCTGTCAAAACAACTGCTTGTTGACGCAAAATAATAAATGAGTTCTAAACAAATTAAGGAAATAATTGCAGCATTTATATAGGTGGTTTCGCAGTACAAAAAAATCAATTCATTACAATGCTAAATGTAAAAGTTCTTAAATCGAAAGAAATAAATAAATTTTTGTTTTGATTGCTGTGGCGTTAAATATTTTGACATCCACAAATGGACACAAAATAAACCCAAGTTCTGGAGATAGAGCTCAATCCAAGTTTGAGGGACGTTGTTACGAAATAATAATAACGCCTTTTAACAGGAATGTTTGTTTTAAGATTCGGACAAGCTTCAAAAAAACTGTTTGCCAGAACAGACGTAATATTAAGCCCCTTAAACGTGACAAGTGACAACATTCATGTACCTACAGAATGAGCTTTGGAAAGAAGGATGGCTGAACCCATGCTTAAGTTTCACAACCTTCAGAAAGCTGATCTTGGGACTGATGTCCCTTTCGGAGTCAGCCTCTTTACAGCCCTTTTTGCAGCAATTGCACCATTATACACAACATTATAACTAAATAGGTCTCCTGTATTCTACACTTGTATTTCATAGGTAAAGAACACAGTTGATGTAAGACACGGGAGCTAAGCCAACTTTGCATTCGTTCAGCTATAGAGAACCATTTAAGTTAAGACCCCAATTCACCACTGCCCATTACTTAACGAGATTTATTTCCCCTCAATAGCAGCAACCCCATTCAGCCTGATTTAATCACAATTAAGTATGTAGTTGAAATGATATGAACAAGAAAATCGCTTGCATTAGCTAAACACTTCTACGGCAGCTGTGGAGTGCTAGTGCAAACAAAAAAAAAACATGTTAATAAACGTAATCACTTTTCCTTTAATCTAAATCTCTCAACCAGTGAATACATGCAAACGTAAAGGCACTTTTAATTCCATTTAATTAGCAAATCCAATTTTCCCTTTACCGCATATACAGTGTACAGAGCCCATTCAATTGCATTCACCATTGAAACTATTCCCTCAGTCTAGCTGCTCTGAAACCTTTCCCCGATTGC
The DNA here is from genome assembly GCA_949126925.1 of Cheilosia vernalis. Lineage (NCBI taxonomy): Eukaryota > Metazoa > Arthropoda > Insecta > Diptera > Syrphidae > Cheilosia > Cheilosia vernalis. Next base: position 86,593,597 of record OX421358.1, on the reverse strand, counting down.
AAATGAATTAAACTGATTATCCTTTCAATAAGCACACCTGTTGAATCATTGACAAATAAAAAACAAAAAACGAATAGGTATGTACAGCAAAACTCAAAGAAAACGAACCCTTTCATTTGCCAAGTGAGAGAGAAAGAGATTTAGAGAGAGAGAGAGAGAGAGAGGAAAAAACACCAAATGAAACCTAAATAAAAAAGGGATCAACTTGAATGCAAACACAAAAGGAAAAGGAAATAAATAAAAGAATTCTATACGTGCCAACTGCCAACCCGTAGTCGACATCCTCCTTCTTAATTAGGTGAGTTCATAACGGAATTATACAGTTGGCAGGCCTCCCGCACCAACCAGCCACCAGTCACCGACCACAAGCGAAGAAAAATTAACAAAAACTCAGCATTAACTTGGGCAAAATGAAATTAGGGTAAACAAAGCCCCCTTCCATCATTTGGAAAACTTTTATAATTAAATTCCATTACAAAGAAAAGTAAGGAATATAATAAAACAAAAGAAAGTGGAAGAAGAAAATCCTTAAAGTTGATTTGTATACCCTTCAGCAAGGTACAGGACGACAATGGTCATAAATTTGCTCAACCAAAAGCTTATGATTTTTTAACCACCTCGGGTCTGGGTCTTGCAACCAGTGCTTTGGGAAAAGGCCAGTCCAGACGAAATTTTTTGTGAAGCCCTCCATCTGTCAGATACTTAAAGTAGCCCCAGAGTATATATATGAATTTACGGCAGGGGCGAAGGGAGTTTAATAACCTTTGTCGACGACGAGCTTTGCTGCTGCCTTCCGGTCAGGAGCCTTATCCCAGTCGATGTCGATTCTGTACAGAGCGAGGAGGGGTGTAATAATCGCAAATCGAATTGCCATTTATATTGGCATGGCAGTTCCTTTGGAATTGTCTTGAATTGAGGTCGATTTTGTGCCAACTTAACTGATCAACCCCTGCAAACACCCGGTGTATCGTGTATATATAGTTGCTAACCATCAGGCAAACAGCCAACCAACCATCCAGCTAACCGCAGTTTCTATTCGGTTGCCGTTATACTCGCAGTACCACCAGTACCACCGCCACGCCGCGCGCCGTCACTCCACTCTCGTCTGTATAATATATATTTGTATGGGTAAGAGACGATTAAATTACATATTTGCTTTACCATGTCGACGTTTAGTTTAGTCCGTATAGAGTAGATGTGTGTCACACTCACAGTTTGCTGGGCTAGTTATTACTACCAACTCGTAGACTCATGGGAGCAATGAGGGGCTTCCTTTCAGCAGGACACCTATATTGTGTGTATATAGGGGAGGTGGGGTTCTTTTGACCTTTTTCTCTTGATTAATGGAAAATGAGGGAAATGTACGACCAAATGAATGAAAGGCCAGGAAATGACCTCTCTTGCTGCTAGACCATTGTCGATGTGGACGGAAAATATTTCGCAATTCGGTTGTCATGTAATTTTTCACTTGACGTTGACATGGCCAAAATGATACGGTCAAACTGTGGATTTTATCTATAGAGTGGATCGTTGGACCCTTAATGGGATTACACTCGAAATAACTTACTTAAGGGCTGACCTGTTTTACAGAGAGGTATTAAATTTATTTTTTAAGGCTGCTTGTTGTGTAGGTATTGGTTTAATTATATGAAAAATAAACCTCTAATGGTTTCTCCGCTCATCGATCTTTCGATAACGACGATTGTTAGGAGCTTTCGCAATTGCCATAAAAATCCAATCAAGCTTACAAAAATAGCTCACTTATGATAATGGACTTACTGCGAAAATATTCATTTTTGGAATTTTTTGTACCGGCTTCTGTTGGGTGCAGCGTGACTTGCTAGTTAGTGTGCTGCACTGCTGAGCGAAGGGTCACTGGTTTGATACCCGCTACAACACAAAACACGTTTTAAGGTTTTATGCCACCACTCGCGAACGTCTGTCCAACATCCGAGAGAAAAATTGTAGGTCCCATAAATAAAAACGATTGGAACTTCCATAATAATCTCAAATTAAAAAAATTTTATTTACTGATCAGATTTGACAATTATTGCAAAGCCTACAGCGAAGTAAATGCTATGTTCGAATTTTCGAGCTCACTTTACCAATTACAAATTCCTTTACCTTGCTACAACCTTTTACCCAAAGTAAATGCTAGTTTTTTACTTACAACCCGCTATATAAACAGCCCTCCAATTTTTTTAATTTTATTCCATTTAAAATAATGTTTTTATTTTTTACATAATTTCAACAAACCTGAAGGAGGTAGTTATAATTATAAAAAAATAAGTTAGATGAAAGGTACAGAACCACAAACAGGCTTTATCGGACTTAGGAAAGTCCCCTTTTAAATAAAGTCAACTAAGCTTCATTTGTAGTTTTTACTGTTCTCGAAATGTAGCTTAGAGTAGCGTAGAGTTAATCCAAGAAAGGACTTTATCATTTGTTCATATACCTATGTTCTTATAAGCCATATCTTGAATTTAATGTAAATTGAACAACTCACTGAAAAGATGTAGCATTTGAGAGAAATGTTAATTTAATCTGGCTATTCATACCAGCGGAATTTTTTGAATTAATATACTATACAATACCAATATTCAAATGTTGTATTGTTTTCAATCTTCTGGATACAAAATCCAACACTAGTTGTATCTGCATAAAAATGCATAGTTAAATATTCAGAACAAACTAAAAATATACAATTATGTGCGCTTTTCAATAGTCCCTAATTGCAGTGCAATTTCCCTATGTAATCCTATTTCCGAATGCATTTTTAATAGGCTTTAAATTTACTACATAAAAACAAAAAAAATAAATTCTACAACACAAAGGTGTTTCTGTTTATGTATATGTACAATTGTACATGGAAAAATTTAATGGGATTAGATTCCATAAACAAAAAGGTCCTAAACTTTATCGTCGCGAGGGCTTACATTCAAATAACAATGGCTAACCTCCGGCACCTTTCCCATGCAAATGCACATACACCCTCAAAACTAATCAAAGTGAATTTTGTGGCACTCGTTTACAATATCAACGCTGACTACCAATTTGTAGAACATAAAGCCCAAACATATTTGATGCAACAGAGAGGTACCTATACCTACAGTAGAGATGAAAAGTTTTTATTGTTTTACCGAAGAAGTTCAACTGTTAATAATATACATACATATCTAAGATTAGAAAAAGGTTTAAAATATAATATATGGAAGCATATCGACCGGTCCCTTTATAAAAAAATTTCGCATCCTAGCACGGGGACAGAAAAATCAGCTCTTATTTTTCTGAATATTATATGGCCGTTTACTCCTCAAAATCATTCGTTTGTGTGGGATTTAAGTTGGAGGGAACCTCCAATTGGGCTCACGAAAAATACTCCACAAGAAATAACGAAAAATGTTTTTTTTGACGAAAATTCCAGAAAATGTTTTTTTTTCCAAATTTGGAAAAAATATAGCAGAATTCACCAACCAGAGAGGAAATTATTCCTTTGCAAAGTTGAAAATGTTCCCTCTTTGCAAAATTCGTTTCACCAAACACAAATTTTCAAATTGCAAGCATACTTTTGCAAAGTGCAAAGTTTTGTAAATTTGCAAAGAATTCGTCAATTTCGTTTCACCAAACAAATTAGATTTGAACTTTACATTTAAAATTGTGAAAAGTTTGTCAATAATATGCAAAGAAAAAAATCATTTGCAGTTGAGCTTTTGTTGTGATATAGTTGGTGATATATTTAACTAGGTATATAATGAACCGTTTCGAAGCACTCGAGGATACAAATAATGTACAAAGATTTGTAAAACTAGGGACAAATTTTGAAATTGGAGATCATTTTTCAATCCTGGAAAGCTTTCAACGAACGTGTTTTCTCAACAATTGGACATAGGCTAAGGTTTGACAGCGAACAAAATAATTGCTTAAGTACCTTGCAACAGATTCTATGCACACTTCGTTGGATTGGAAATGGAGGGCAATATCATGGAGTCTGCAGAGTAGTACAACGAGTTTCGGAAGCAATAATCGAGGAATTGCTTGCAACCACTATTTGCTGGCAACAAAATACTTCAGAAATAGGTATCCAATTTTTTGCTCAAGGTGGATTCCCTTGTGTAGCTGGATGCGTCGACGGTACGATGATAAACATTGATGCACCAGGGAAAATGAAGAGAAGTAATAGACATGGGAAGCATGCATTGAACGCAGTGATGGTATGTGGGCCGGACCGATCTTTCTATGCGATTAACGTAAGCTGGCCAGGAAGTGTGCACGATGCAAGGGTAATAAGCAATTCCCGTTTGGCTGCGAATTTCATTGCAGGATATCAACCATTTCAAGTGCAGTACTATATAAAGCAGCGCTTATTCTTTAAGTGAATGGTTAATAACACCACTTTGAATAAATCCGGACGTTCCAGTATAACAGCGTTTTAACCAATAAAGTTATTACCTAGTATTTATTTTTATACCTTGGACGTAGTAACTCACAATCATGTGTCTAACTTCTAACATTTTGCATATGACTTTTTTTTTTTTTATATAATAAACACGCGCTAAATAGGTTATGACTACTCTTATGGTGTAGTTTGAAGTAGGTACCTACACAGCGCTGGCGACTTGTATGCAGTGGAGGGTATCAAAGCATCGGTCAGGTCAGGCCGATGATACTTTTTTTTACTTGTTTTAATTGTTCTGAACTTGGACGCTTTATTTTAGGATATTATGTTATAATTGCTCAAATTTCAGTTTGAATCGAAATGCATTATACTATTTTTTTAAGGCCAGAAAACAATTTCACGACAATAAAACTTGCTCTATATTACGTGTTGGCTGCAATTAAATATACGAATATACACGCATAGGTATGTTTTTCACGTTGGTGAAACACTTCTACTTTTCACTTTTCAAAAAAGTCTGAAAAAGTGCAAAATGCAAAGTCGTGAGAACTTTGCATTTTTGGTGAAACACATCTCACTTTTACTTTGCAGGAATTATTTTTTTTGTAAAATTGAAAAGTGCAAGATGAAAAGTGTTGGTGAAATAGGGCCCAGAAAACAAACAATCTCCCGCATTATTTAAAAATACAACTCAGAATTAATTGCACACTCGATTTTACACAATGTGTACTCGTGTATTATTTTTACTATAATTTTCCTAATTGCATCTTCATTTATAACTTAAAGACAATTTTAGTCTATTGTAAATGATGTTGATAATAATTAATAAATAACTCACTAACTAAATATGGGTAAGCATAATAAAATAAATTTAAGATTGCTGCGATTTCCGAGAAGAAGACTTATCAAATAAAGCCAAAATAAATAACCAATAGAATTTTGCCAAATATTGTTTCTAATGCGTTTGCTTTATCTCAATTTATGAAAGCTATCATCGGTTAAATGTTGAAAATAATCCTTATTCGTATCTACGATATTTTGTTAGAAACCTGTACCCTAACCTTCAATTGAAAAGTCAACGATTCCGATGTGAAAAATTTTATTAGTGTGCTCCATCTTGCATTATATATTCGTTCATTCTATTATTTGTATTTTTCTTTTTGTTTTGCAAAATATTGTACAAACATTTTTGCGTGGCAGGTACGTAAAAATGAATATTTACCTACATAGTCCCTAAAAATTCTTGAACAAACGAAACAACAGAAAATCAGTGGTTAAATCTCATTAACCGGCCAAAACCGGCTGGCTATCGATTTCTCTGGTTAACTTACCAAACTCAGAGATATCGTTTCTGGCATTTTTCCGAACTTTTTGTAAAAAATACCCGTAATTTCGGAAAGATAGCCACAAAATTCTGGCTTTTATTCCTAGGGAAAAAGACCTGTATAGAAAATGTACTGACATTTTTTCAAAAAAAAAAATCTAAGCCCTCGGATTGTATGGCGAATCCGAACGACTGAATAGAGGAGATTTCTCCCTGAAATTACTGCAAAAAATTTATATGAAAACTAGCTGACCCGGCGAACTTTGTTCCGCCCAATTTCTTTAATATAATAAAAGTAATAATTTCGAGCGTGCACAATGCTAATGCTACTTTATGTAATTCGGTCAATTCAAATTCTTTTTTCAGAACTTAAAGTTATGCAATAGAAATAACTGAAGTATAGCAATGTCGAAGTGTTTCATTCGCAAACTTGCGGTGCATTAATGTTTCACAACAAAATTATTACTGGGCCGACTCACAATTTCAAATTGTGTAGCCGTAAGCACGGAATATCTAAAGAATTCAAAAATTTTAAATTGTACATATTTTTTGTTGTACCTATTGGAAGTGACAATATCCAGTAATTTTTTTCAAAATGCGATTCTCCATACTAAATTCTATCCCCAATCTAATATCCATAACGAATTTTGTTTTCTCGACAAAAAGTAGCACAATATGTTCTTTTTTGGGCCAATGAGAATTTAAACCAAAAATCATAAAAATCGAACGATTTGTTCCCGAGTTATGAGTGCACATACGGACGTCAGTCTTTTTTATATATAGCTGTACCCACCCGGCTTTGAACGTACATTTCGTTTTAAGTCTTGCTCAGATTTCTCAAAGTGCTTTATTTGGACCATGTCCATTTATGATTTTACCCAATTATACAACTTTAGAAAAAGCTTTTGATTTGGTTTTTGAATGAAAGGTGCCACAACCCGTTTTCCGCTTATGGTTTGCAAGGTATCATCAACCCGGAACCAGCCATAAACATGCACAATATTTCATTGAAAAAAGTTGTGTGTTTTCGGAGATCGACGACAACACCACCTATCGGGTCCATAACCCAAGAAATTGTTGGTTATAGTGTAAGCATCGTTCCTACATTTCTCACATGCTTCCGTAACAGTAGATAACAGTGTGAATAGTGTTTCAGAGTGCTTACTATTTCGAGTGCAAAATGGAACGTTGGCCAAAGTGAGAAAAAAGTTTTAGCTTATAACATTTAAATTACTATTTCGGGAAACACATATAATGGTATTTTGGATATGACTTGTTACCGGAATGTTCCCGAATTTTAGTGAGCTGTCAAATTAGTTTTCATGTGTTTGCAAGTTGGTTCGCACGAAAAAGAAAATGTGAAATAGAAATACTGGTACCAATATGAAACGTAAGCACACAACCTTCCCTCTTTAATGGGGATGCTAAAGTACCTAAACGAACATGAAAATGGTAATTTAGGTAATATAATGTGAATTTAATAATAGCATACCTATCTCCGTACCCGAGTGCAAAATACTTTAATGAAAATCTGTTTAACTACAAATACCACGCGCCAAAGAAATATTCAGGACTCAAATTCAGCTGGCCCGGCGAAATACAATAACCGCAGCGATTTACTTGTCGGCCAACCTACCGCTTTTTTACTGAAGTGCTTATGGTACATAGCATTTTTCGTTCCATTTACTGGTGCGTACACGTACAAAGCGAGAGGTTTGCCGAAACGTGAGCACGCCACATACAATTGACCATGTGAGAAACATGGAACGCTATGCTGTTGACGATTGTGTTGTTGTCTATTTCGGCCTCCAGTATGGACGACTGCATGGTATTCTTTCCTGAAGTTCCGAAATATTCTATCGATTGTTAATATTCCGATCCTGATTTTCTGCGACGTGAAACGTTTGACCTTCTTACTGGCAGCACGATCAAATTTGTCTTGGAATCGCCGAGTCCCACACAAACTTTCATCCCCTATATCATCCTGTCAAAGCTTTGTTTTCGAGACATAAAGAAGCATATGGCCTTCCTTGGGCCCAATCGAAACTATCCTGTCTCGAGTTATGCGCGTAAAAACTCAAAACGCTCAACAACTCCTGTTGACTGTCATCATCGCCATCTCAAACATTTCAACTTACTCACTCATACTAATGCAATGATCCTGAAACTACTTGGCAAACAAAAATGATGCATTCAAACACCATCAAACAAATCGAAGTATCTACTCCATTTCAAAAAGCTATACTTAATGTGACATAGTAACATAAGCAACCTTATTAGGTGTATTTAAAAAAAAGAAATTTCAAAATTGTTTGCAACAACAATTTGCTTGCAAAATAATTAAAATAATTGACAACAACAATTGCCATTAAAATTATTTTTTTTTTTGTATATGAAGTATCACTACTCGATTTCCACCCCGTTTATTTTTTTTCAAAGTGCATTTCCCCATACATAAAAAAAAATTTAAGAGTGGACCACCCTTAACATTTAGGGGAATGAAAAATAGATGTTGTTCGATTCTCCACCCTAGCCGATATCCTTGCAAAGATTCACGAAAATCGGTCGAGCCGTTTCGGAGGAGTTCAATTACGCACCCCGTGACACGAGAATTTTATATATTAGATAGAAAAACAAAATCCTCAGAACAAGGTTGTGGCATTTTTTCGTAAGTAAAAGATTTTTCTGGCGTGTCTAATTTTCATTTTACTTTTTGGCTAGTTTTTCAAAAAGTTGGCGTAGGTAATTTCCTTTAATTTAATTTTTCATTTTTGGCGTTGCGTTTTTGCCAAAATCATAATTTTACTTTTTGGCTAGTTTTCCAAAAATTTGTCGTAATTTCCTTTTAATTTTTCGCATTATTTCGCAATTATTTTTGCTTTTTTTCCAAAACACTTTTTGGCGTAGGAATACTTTTCACCAACAGTGTAAATACGATTTCTATCATCTAGTGCCATGTAAAATTGTCCTAACGCCCGCCAGTGGTTTTCCACTTTTTTCACTTTTCTAATATTTTTTTTTAAAGTTTCATTCTGGGGAGGAACTAATTTTTCATTTATTTTTCCTCTCTTTGGCTGCCACAGTTGTCATCAAGGGAAGTGGCATACCTACCTACCTCCAGTCTATATACATACCTACTCTGTGTACTGTAGATGACCCTTTCAACTATACGCCGCTGACACTGTCGTCTCCCTATCCAATCTCATTTAAAAATGGCACTCTCATGCCGTTTCCCACTTCTGGCTTTGCGTCCGGCAAACATTTCAAAACTTTATTTGCTGGGAAGAGGACAACAAAAAAAAAATCAAACATTATGCATCCAATTTGCTATATGCAGCCAAGGACATGGAGTTTTTTAATCTAAGTAAACCACCCATACGGTGTGGGGCTCTGTGACGACAATAATTTTTTATAAAACACGTTAATGAACATGCTGTCGCACTATTTTTGTTCACACACAACCCGCACGCAAAAGTACCAACTCGTAGAAGTTTAGCCGAATCGGATGTCCTCACACGAGTCACAGGCGATTTGTGACCGCAATTCGCCCTTGAGGCTTAATGCACCCCAGGGATGAGCGTAAGTGTTTTAGTTTTATCGTCCCGTGTCATATCATATAAGCGAACAAAGTTTACCCACACAATTAACGGTAATTGTCTCGTCACACACAACCATATAACCGAATGGAATGACCTACCACACACAAACCGGACACAGGGTTATTATACCCCCATATGCGGTGCAGTATATGGAATGCGCTTTGCTGGACGATCAATCCGTGTGTGATATTGCACGTAGCTTCGTACAAATGGTTTATTATACCGCGCGTAACGTTTTGACGATGGATTTTGTTTTGCTGTTTCAAGTGGGGCAGAGGAAATTATGCAGCTATCGCCCTCATTGTCCTGCAGTCGTGATGGTGAATTGGACACAAACAAACAAAAAAAAAACAAGAAAAAAACAATTTAATTTGAAAATGGAAAAACCTCAGAAATTGTTGTGGTTCATACCGAGAGATGGAAATGGTGGTTCCGATGGTAGAGGATAGCTGTGCGTGGTTTATGGTACCGTCGGTTGGAACCGAATAAACCAACAAATTGAGCGGGCGAATTTCGGTCAGTCTTAATGTTACCCTTAACCGATGTCTGACCCCCAGCAAAAAGAACAACAACAACAGCTGAATGGCGATTTTATTTGTTTTCCTGCATTGCAGTGCGACGGCGACGGTTTGTGGGTGGACTGGCAGTGGCACTGTATGGCAGCCGCTTCAAATCTGTTGGGTTGAATTTATTATATCTGCTGTATGCTGCACATGTATGAATTATAGTCGGTCGGAAACTGGTCGATAAACGTGACGCTGCGGTTCATACGCACTTCAGTATATGCAAATGATGGGGGGGTGCGTTGGGGTGTTTTAGAATCTCCAATTATTGGGTGTTTATGATTTATTTATTTTACTTACTGCCACTAATCAACACTTCATCGGAAATCAACACAATCAGGTGCCGAACTGCCGACCATTGGTTGCTGCTGATGATGACGGGTTGTCAATAGTTTTGGTCGATGGTGATGGACTTATTTTAATTTCGAATATATAAAATCATTTCAAGAGGACAATCAATACAACAGTGAAATGTTGGACCATGCCTTCGCGCTGACCGTTCTTGAGTTTATTTATTTCGGTTATAACGTGAGTGGCACTTACCGAGGTATGCTGTTTATCAGAGGCTTTCCACATGAAATCGATCTGCAATTACAAGAGATGAGGAAAAATATTTCAATTAGATACACTTCAATAAAAGTGGCGAGGAAAACATGGAACACATTTTTCATTACATTATTATTTAGTGTGGGAGTTCATGGCATGTTGGCGCAGGACCTTTCACCGCAGGGTATGCATATGGATATTTTCGAGTTTATTTGTTAAGTAAAACCAACTTTTAGACCAGTCGAAAACAAATGATTGGCTTCAAAGGTCCCTATCGGATTTAATTTTTTTTTAATCGATAAATCAATATTTGCCATCACACTCTCACCATCACTATTTTACATGATATGACTATTGAGCAAAATTTTCTTTTTAATTTAATTTCTTTCTGGCTCCAATAAAACCATAGATTAACTGTCAGGCTATACAAAAATCAATTTATATTATTACACTTTATTGTATTTTTGAGTAATTTAAAAAGAAGAATGTTCTCTTGTGTCTAGATGTGCCCCAGCCCGGGAGTAAATTCGTAACTGAAATGTGGTAGATATGGATATGAAACAAAGTTGAATTTACTGAGGAAGAAAATGTATATTATATAAATTAACGACCTTAGGTATCTAATTAGGTAATAAATTAAGAAATGATTATAGATAAAATCAACAGAACAGGAAATAAAACAATAGTGATCAAATATAATAACTTTTGGGTTAAACATACTCATCTAATATGTCAATACTTATCAGATAACAATATTAGGTGTCTACATTTGAATAACAATAGCAGCGGTTCTCAGTAATAGAGAGTTTTTCGAGTTCTGTAACCTCTTAGCAAGTATTAAGCGTAGTCGAAGTTGCTTTTTGTAGTGCTGCTTTCAGCTAGCTATGCTTGGGAGTAGGGTTCGTGATATACGGAAACATTTATAAAGATATACGCACGATATACGAACGAATTAAGTATTTTTTTGGTCGAATATTCCTTGACAGTTTAAACAGCAATAAAAGTGCATTGGTAGTTCTTAATCAGTTCAGCACTTAAGCCTAGTATGCTGCTCGCGCTTAAATTAAGGTCCCATACAAAAATTGCTCCAAATATAAAATTAAGCAAAGCAGTTAAGCCATCAAGCAGTACCTACGCAGTTCAAGCTAAATTTCTGAGCCGCTGTACGAAAACTCTCTACAGACTTTAAGTAAGCGTATTAATGCAAAATACATTTTTCCACAGATAAATTTGGACAGATCAGAGAAAATATCGGCATTCGCAACACAATTTAAAACGAAACAGTCCCATTGGAGTTCAACACAAAGAAATTCGTTGTTGTTAATTTAATTCCTTTTAAATTGTAGAAATTTCTTTAGAAAATACCAAGTGAATAAACAGAGCAAGTCAATCAGCTGTGCCAACACAGATTTTTTTTACGGAACTTACACTGTCAAAACTAAGCGAACGTTAAGCGAAGTGGTGGAGAGAAACATTGGAGAGACGCTTAATTGCAGCTCTCCTGGAACAGCATACTAGGCTTTACATGGTACAAAGTAAAGTTTCGTCTTCTAAGGGTGATTTTTTAGCTGGTTTGGTTTTGGCAACACTGGTTTTGACAGCTGACGTGTGTTTAGTACCTTGTGTCACTGTCAAACAGCTTCAGTTTGGTTTGCAATTTAACCATGGATCGTCTTACAAATGAACAACGCTTGCAAATTATTGAATTTTACTATCAAAATTCGTGCTCGGTTGGAAATGTTCATCGCGCGCTTTTTTATCGAAAAATTGTGTTCAGCGATGAGGCTCATTTTTGGTTGAATGGGTACGTAAATAAGCAAAATTGCCGCATTTGGAGTGAAGATCAGCCAGAAGCATTGCAACAGCTACCAATGCATCCCGAAAAAGCCACTGTTTGGTGCGATTTATGGGCCGGCGGCATTATTGGGCCATATTTCTTCAAAGATGATGCGAGTCAATGGTGAACGCTACCGAGCGATGATAACAAACTTTTTTTTGCCCGAAATGGAAGTTCTTGACTTGCATGATATGTGGTTTCAACAAGACGGTGCCACATGCCACACAGCACGCGAAACAATGGCGCAATTGCGAGGCGAGTTTGGTGAACAGTTAATTTCACTTTTCGGGCCGGTCAATTGGCCGCCTAGATCGTGCGATTTGACACCATTAGATTATTTTTTGTGGGGGTATGTCAAGGCTAATGTGTATAGGGATAAGCCCGCTTCGATTGACGCACTGGAAGCCAATATCCATGCATTCATTCGTGAGATACCGCTAGTTTTCAACAACAAATACTCGATTATTTTCTACAGAGACTTAGTTAATTTTAACCCATTTTTTTTTTAACCGAGCAAAAATTCCACTCGGTTAAGGTTATAATTTCTGCGTGGATATTTAATATTGAGATGCTTTTGAAGTTTGCATTTCAAATTTCGTGTGATATTAAAATCACGTTAACCGACATTCTGTCACGAACATAATGGTTTTTGTCCGATCTATATCATATTTAAAAATTTAGCGACCATTTATCTTTGAGGAGAAACAGAGTGGAGACTGGGGACGCTAAAATTTAGGGCGAGCAGGAAATTAAAAAAAAAATCCTTTATCATCTGAGGAAAATCGAAAAAGCTTAAGCAAGTCAGAGAAGACTGCAATGCCCTTAATAATTGCCAACAAATTTGTTTATGACCAAAATTTGGGGGCAAAGCTTTTAAGTGTAAAAGATTTCTTAAAATCATAAAGAATTCGGCCTCTATTCGAATCCCCCCATTTACGATGTTACTCATTCGATTAAGTTAATTTACTTGCAGTGCATTTCGTTGATAGCTCGATGCTCCTTAATTCGTTCAGCCCATCCGAATCTTCTTCTAAACCACCACCTACTGACCCATAGCAATTACATCCATTCTTTCTTGTAAATCGTCAGCTTATGAAATAATTTAAATCACAGAAGATGAAAAAGTGGCCTGACAAAAAATAGGAGAGTAGGTATAGCTGTCATGAAAGAGCTCCTGAATTAACCGTTCGAAGTCGGCATAAAATTGTAGATCCAGCAGCTACGGGCTACGCCTACTGACCTGTTGCGCAAACTATTTATTTTTTTTATTTTTTTGATTTAATCGCTTAGCTCACTGACAAAGTCGAAGCAATCTCTTAATCACTCCCGTGAGACGTAGATTGTCGCGCTTAATATTTCAAAGGCATTTGGCAGAGTTTGGCATCTTCTTTTGTCAAAAACGCGTGCTTATGGGAGCAATGCATCTCTTATTCAATGAATTAAGAACTACCTTTCAGGCTGTTTAGTTCAAGTTGTTTTGGATGGTTTCAAAAACTCACCATTTATAAATGCAATGTTCTGTTTTGGCTCCGACTCTCTTTCTAATCGCCTTAAAATATCTTCTGTCTACAACTTCTAATCCAATTCACTTCTTTGCTGATGACGACACTAAACTCAGCTTCTTATACTCGGTCGGTCCAGAACAGACGTCTTTGCCATAGAATTGGAACGGCAATTATGGTAATCTCATTAAATTGTGACCTCAACCAGCATTATAAAATAGGGTTCAGCTTATACCTATAAAGTGAAGCTTAATGCTACTAAAACATAATGCTGTGCTGTGTTCAAAGCGAAAACACAATCTATAGTCAATATTCATGAAATCCACATGCATCGCCGATACCGAGAGACTCTTCATTCTCGGCAACAACCTTCGTTGGAATGACCTAACAAACCAAGTCGCGCCAAAAACTATGCGTAGTGTCTTCAAACTTTGTACCTCTTTCCTCAAAACTTGAGTACGACTCTCATACCTGGTCTGGATAGACTTTCAAATGCTGCGAAAAAAACTAACCAGATTCATATTAAAATTTTGCTTGACCATTGAAGAAATGTTCACATCTCTATACCTAGTTCAACAAAGAGTTCCCAAATGAAGTTGCCAGGTGCCAGCAGCATTCCTCCATCTCACCAATTTAACCGCAGTACCTACTCGTCATCGCATAGGAATGTACATCAGTTCTTCCTTAAGCCTATTTTTGGTCGTACTGCAGATTCATTTCTAATCCGTACAAGCAACGTTGGAAGACGATCCCCCCAGATTAATCTGAAACCCCCCAAATCTGGCTATTTTTGCCAAGAAAACTCACAACTTTTAATCATTATTTTTTTTCCATGTTTTATGTACGAAGTACAAACTTCGTATTTAAAACTAGAACATGAAGTTTGGTTTTCCGAAAGCAAAAGCGTGTGGCAAATAAATACAACGTATTGTTGCACTTTAAGACCATCTTGTAAGAATTTACACAGCTATTACCCAACATTGAGGAAATTGTTGTTTATAAAATTTTCAGATGAAGTTGCTGCTTATATTCGGAAAAATATTAGAGGAAATTTTTTCAAAAACTATTCATTTTTACTAGTGAAACTGGCATTGGCTTTTGTGATATAGTATAGGTGTTTTGCAAACGATAATAGTCGAAAGATATTTAAACATAAAATTTCACTGGCAGTTTTTGAGGATCGATCGATTGTTTAACAACATTTTAAAATACGAAATGCCTACAGATATTCCATCCTGTTGTCATGCTCAATTTTGAATCATTTGATTGTGGACAGAACAGAAAGACGAATCTCTACTCTACCTCATTCTTTAAGTTAAAAATCGTTTATTACGTTGGCAGAATGCCTGTAAATATTATTTTTCTGTGCAAACACATTTTATATTAAAAAAAACCGGCCAAGTGCGAGTGTCACTCGCGCACCGAAGGTTCCGTATTTGGCTAAAGTCCAACACATCAGATATTATTTGAAATCTATTATATCATTCAATCTTTCCCCTCTTCATGAATTCATCACAATTTACTTTAACTTAATTACTTAATATTTTTACTCTCAAAAATTACTCGCACATGAATCTCATTTTCTAATTATTACCTAGTACCCAACCCACGCCAATTTTCCATTCTGTATGCGACCTGTTCCAATTAAAAACTATTGACTAAAAATATATTACTTTTATTTTGTTCTGTACTCCCCAAAAAAGTGTATTATACTCCCCAACGAAATTAGCAAGCGGGAACCCTGGTGGTATACCACCAGTGACTCTCTTCTGTCCTTGATGGGGTCAATTGTGCACAACTGCGTAGTAGATTAGAACACAAATGAGAGCAACGTATTTTACATGGTAAAATTATCTTTTTTGAAAATATCTTGTAAACTATTAACTTTTCGGCAAAACAGTATTCAGCACATATATAGATAAGAACATGATCTACAAAAAAGGAATTTATGTATTTTTTTGTGAATCAAGAAATAAACCGCTTTTTGGGCGAATGAAAATATTTTTTTTCACCAGATTACTAATTAATCGAAAACCAATCGATGTATTCCTTCCATTGGTATTTGTCGTTTAACTAGAGGTTATACCGGATGTTGTGTGTAAATTTTAGCCTCCTATGTCAATCGGTTCTTGAGATAGACCTGGTAACAAAATTGGCTTAGTGGGTTCGGACAGACAGACAGACAGACAGACAGACAGACGGAGAGACATCCGAGCGAAACTAATAAGGTTACGTTTTTTCCCTTTGGGTACGGAACCTTAAAAACGATAGGGGAAGGTCGTGTACCTTGGTCCGATTGTACCTTGGTCCGAGTGCCAATTTTCAGAAAAGTACAAACCACACAAGAACCGGTTCTTCTGTGAAATGTTACTCTTCTGTTAATTTCTCTTCTCAGTTTCTTTTCGATTGGGCGCTTTGTCGTATTTTGGGCTATCTTTTTACTTAAAAAACGATAGAAATTTCTTCCATGAGCGCCCAAGACAATTTTGGGCTACATATCGTTTTACAAATTGTGTGTAAATTTTGTTTGTTTCATTCTTTCACACAACTAAAAAAACAAATATTTTCGAACAAGCCCGCACTTTTAAAACTTGTCAGCACTCTTGCAGTCAAGTAACATCCAACTGGCCTTTTGATTTGACACATCGACATAAGCCTCAGAATGTCAATTGCAGAAGATCGAAAAAACGCGAACATCTTTACAAGGATTTTTGAGCTTCTTTCTGGGCAACGATATTGGGCTAAATTTTTTGCAGGTTTGGGCGCTTAAAGCGAACAAAATTCTGGCAACCCTGTGTACTAGTCGGCAAAAAAAAAATAAACATAGTTTTTAGTGAAAAAAATATTTTTTGCATCTATTTTCTGAAGTTGTGTAGTGCTTAATTTTATGTCTATTTTCCGATATAAGGCTGCCATTCTTTGCAATGAAGGACAATCTGCGGTCAAGAATTGTCGTTTTGAGACCAGAAAGTCAAGAAATTCTAAATAGGTACAACATTTTTATAATTTTAAGATAGGTAATTTTAAAGATGTAGGTACATATAAGTTTCGCAAATAAAGTTTTAATAAGTTTTCCATATATTTTTAAATCGTTTTTCATATACTTTCTATAAGTTTTCCCTGTTGCTGCTAAGAGGTTTTCACATACTTTTCAATAAGTTTTCGTATTGTTTCAAGGTGCCGTCATATCAACATTTAATAAGATATCATTTTAAAACAATGTGGCTTTCTTATAGAAAATCCACCATCATTTTAATAAGATTTTCTCTATTGTTTTAATATGACTTTCTTCTTGGATGAAAAACCATAGAGAAATCTTATAGTTTTTCTTCTATTTTATGTGGTCGTTTTCGCTCTGTGCATTTTGTCAAGCACACAAACTTTAAGACAATGGTTCGTTTTTTTGCCGCTTTCTTGAAATAAATTAAGAACGGTACCATTTTTACTATTTATTAAAAGAAAATAAAGTTTTCACCTTTAAACTATAGAACAACCTTCAATAATATTTTCGGTCCGAGGTACAATACTCTGTGGACCAAGGTACAATCACGTCTTGTACCTTGGACCGTTTGAGGCTAGCATCTAAAAGATAAGTTTTCTTTGGAATGGTAAGCAATATCCGTTTTGGTAGTTTCGCATTATCATAGATAAGACTTCAGGTAATAACTAAAAAAACAAATAAAAACAAATGAAAAAACGTTATACCTAAAATATCGGCAAAAGACTGAAATCCGGACCAAGGTACATGACCTTCCCCTACTGTAACAATAAACAAATAATAGAATAGAATTTTATGAATTCCTAAATTTCCCCTAAACATTTTCTGTCCCCCCTATTTCCCCGTCGAAAAAAACAGCAACCTAGATCTGTGGGGAAAACAACCCAAACTGGCAACCCTGCGTACAACATGATTGTGGACGAGAACGTAAAAATTTTTTTTGTGTAGTACATATTTCTTCATTTTTAAAGAAAAAATTTGTTAGCAAAACGATAGATGACATAATATAACACTAGCCCTACTATATTCAATTCTATACGTTTCGGTAAATTTTATTACGAGCTAAAATCGATAAAGTATGGGTTCTGTTTCGACTTTAATTACCAAATCACTAATCGCTGCTTTGCCACGTAATAATAGGTGCCAAGAATATTCTCTCTTGTAGACATTCAAAACGAGTAAAAAATACTTGCCACGTTATAATATACTATTGAAGCCTACAATTTTGAGTCTTTATTTTAAATGGAGTTCGCCCAGTGGTAGGTAGAAGTTCGACTACTAAATTGACTGGCTTATATGCATAATAATGGAAAACAGCATAAGATCTCTAAACAATTTCCCCAACAATAAAATCAAGCGAACATGTTGTGTTTAAGGCAGTGAAAGAGGTTCTCAACTATTTCAATTCGCCTATTCATATCATATATAACATTATTTTAACAAACTAAACTTAAACCCTAACCATGTCGGGTTTTCAGCTAGTAATGTGCCTACATATTTTCATTAACCAACAAGATTTGTTTGTATATCTCTATGCCTACCCAAATTCCAATCAACGACGTTCCCCAGTCCTACCATATATGTACCTATATATAGCAATCGATATAGGGAAACTCATTCACTATTGTTTGTCCTTAATAAAAATCCAATTAACGAAAACCGTAATCAACAATCAATCATGTATTTCCTAATGAACAAATTTCTGTTCCCATTTTATTGGTGCAATACGATTATGTGCTTGCATATCCTTATAAGTTCTTGCGTCAGCTGCCTAGGAGAGAAATAACTCACGTTACAGTATAAAATAAAAATTAATTTGTCGTTAATCCCACGACATAGCACCGCCAATCCTCTGATGCTATGCGAAACAAAATCACAACGAATTAAACGCGTTTGTATGCCTTAATCCTTATGAAACATGGCTTACGTAGCACACACTGCACACGCATATAGACTCACCAGTCACCAAACCAATCAGTATGATGGCGCACGCAAGGCGGTCGAGAGTAATTAAGCGCTGACTAGGTTAAAAATGCATTAAAAGCTGTTTGTGTCAATTAATTAATAAGCGTCAGCGTAGACTTTATGGCAGTTGCTACCTATATTTTTTTTTTTTTTTTTTGTGACACGAGATTTTAATATGAATTATTATTGGTTAAAGCCTATAAGTAGTGTATACAAATTTAAGAAAATAATTTAATTACGAGTTTAATTACGACTGCTATCCCCCATAAGATAGTTAGTGTGAGTGTACGGACTTAATGAAATCGATCAATTACCATAAGACGGTTGTTTATTTTATCCAATTATGTGAGCGCGCTATGTTAAGTGGATAAATTGACATGGGTATGCAAATAAGCAATTAGCTTTGGAAAGGACAATAAGTTTCGTGTGCTTGTATTCACTATGTATGCGTGTAGATGCAGATACACCGCGGAAAATGCCTTTGCGGTTTTGAAGTGCGTTGTGGTTGAAGTTGTACTTCTGCGGTCTATTTGGACCGGCAGCCAAATTGTTAGGTGTTGGATGAAAGCGATTTAATTGGTGGAGGTCAATTAAGGTGCTTGCTAAAAATTCAATATAACGACTGTGAAATTTAAATTGGCCAATTCTAATTTTACATTTTATCAAAAATTCTATGCCTCGACTTTGTTTCTTTTTTTTTATTTGAGAAATATACGTTTTTGGTATTTCTTATATTACCAGATTGTGATTGTGTCCATAGGTGAATCTTGGAAGAAGAACCAAAATAAAGTCTGACACCAAAATGACTTATAGATAGCGGTCTCAAAATTAAACATTTTTCTTCTATCGCTGTTGCAATAAAATGTTTACACGATAGCGTTCATTCTAGCGTTAAGACAGGCGGCAATATACCAGTAGAGTACACGCTGAATATTAGTCTGGGAAGACCGGAACCTCACCACCTCTCGCGAACGCCTGACAAACATCCGAGAGTATAACTATAAAAAACTAGCGATTTTTGTTCCGCCCAATTTCGTTAATGTAATGAAAGTAATAATTTCGAGCATGCACAATGCACTGCACATATCTAAAGTATTCAAAAATTTAAAATCTATATATATTAAAATGGTGTAAAAAATGTATGATAATTCATCAATTGAGAACGGCTGGGCGGATTTGATTCAAATTTTTTTTCAGCGGTTCGTAATTATAAGGAGAAGGTCTTTACGAAAGAAAATTTTGGAAAAACCATCCGGAAAAGTCGGGAAATAAGAACAAACGAAAATTAATTTTTTGTATGGAGTTTTGTGTGCAATTGTTCGGTAATGGCTTTTCAAATGGAAAAATAGAAAATTCTTAGTGGAAAACTCGGGAAGAATCAGATGTTTTTAAAACAAATTTTGCATTTTATCGCATGATTTGATCATTTCATTAAACGCTACCCGTCATCCCGAAATCTACTGCTGTCGATGAACTTAATGCGTGCCTGAAATCGCCGCCTTTGTGGTTGCATGTCAAGATGTTGAAATCGACCACGAACATGAGTCGCATTGCAGAACGACCCATCAGCTGCTGAATTCTCGGTACAAATGCTGGCGCTTAGGAATATCCATATTCCTGTTGATTTTTCGACTGGATTGATATCGTTCCCGGCATCGTTCAATTCATCGAAGGAGGAACTCATCACCATAGTGTCCCCGACGTTGCACAAAATTACAAAAATATCGATTTGATTAGGTAGTGAACGGGCGATACCACCAGCGAAAAATAAGGACTTGCATCCATAGCTTGCGTTTCATTATTCAAAGTCAATTCGCTGGAAAACTGCATTCGAACAAATCTGTTGACATGGGCTTAGGATGAAGAGACTAACTATCCGACGAAATTTGTTTAGCTCGCTTTATGTGTAAGGAACTATCCCGCTATTTGTTTTTGTGCAGGAAAACGAATCTAAAACATTGTTTATCAATTATCATATAAATAAATTGCATTGAAATTTGAACTAGGTATCTGTGTTTTATTATTATTCTGGAGTTTATCTGAAGGCGATAAATTGGGGCGAGACGAAGTTTGCTGGGTCCGCTAGTTTTACATATTTTTTGCTGTACATTGATACTATCCAGTAAATTTTTTTCAAAATGCGATTCTCCATACTAAATTCTATCCCCATAAGGTATTTTGTTTTCTCGACAAAAAGTAGCATAGATAAATGTTCTTTTTTGGGCCAATGAGAATTTAAACCAAAACTCATAAAAATCTAACGATTTGTTCCCGAGTTATGAGTGCACATACGGACGTCAGTCTCTTTTATATGTAGCTGTATCCACCCGGCTTTGACCGTACATTTCGTTTTAAGTCTTGCTCAGATTTCTCAAAGTGCTTTATTTGGACCATGTCCATTTATGATTTTACTCAATTATACAACTTTAGAAAAAAGCGTTTGATTTGATTTTTGATTTTTTCCGCTTATGATTTGCAATGTATCACCTTTAGGATGGTGTCCTATCTTTCAACCCGGAACCAGCCATAAACATGCACAATATTTCATTGAAAAGAGTTGTGTGGTTTCGGAGATCGACGACAGCACCACCTATCGGGTCCATAACCCAAGTGGAAATTGTTGGTTATAGTGTAAGCGGTGTTCCTACATTGCTGACATGCTTCCGTAACAGTAGATAACAGTGTGCATATAGTGTATAACAGATTGCTTACTATTTCCAGTGCAGAATGGAACGTTTACCAAAGTGGATAATAAGTTTTGGCTTATAAGATTACCTACTATTTCGGAAAACACATTAATGGTATTTTAGGTATGGGTTGTTACCGAAATGTTCCCAAATTTTAGTGAGCTGTCAAATTACTTTTCATGTGTTTTGGAAGTGTCACTACTTGATTTCTATCCAGTTTATTTTTTTCAAAGTGTTGTTCCTAATGAAAAACGAAATGTGTGCCTGCAACGCCACCTGTTGAGAATTTTCCGACTTTTCTTTTTTCCTAAACCATCCCTGATTCAAGACGAACAAAATAAAACAAAAACCATTCAAACCGGTTGAGCAGTTCTCGAGCCTTTACCCGACTAACGCACAGTAATAATTGATTTTTATATATGTACATTATAAAGATTATGGGTTACCATAGGTTCGGGCATTAGGTACATTTTTTTCACAGTGTAGGCATACACCTACCTAACATCTTCTCACACCCCGTTCAAATACAGCTTCTCACTCCCAACGTGTTAAGAACCCTTTTCATACATACGTCGTATAAATTTAAAGTGAAATCGCTTAATTACGTTATATTCTTTACATAGGTATATCAATCTCGAACTTTAATTACTCCAAATGCATATACTTGCGGTGATTATGAATTCACCGCAAGAAGCAATTTAATTGCGTTCAACTGGGGAACTTACCAAGGACCAATAAAATTCATCCCCCGTTCTTACACCTTATCGCTCCAGCAACGAGATAAGATTGTGCCTTGGCAGTTCTTACTCATTTAAGCCCACTTAATGATCTTCTATACCAGCTACCGACTGCTCCTTCGTGAGGCATCCCCCTCATACATATACAACTCGCTCACCCACCTAAATAGACACAAAGACAAAAACCACTTCGAAAAATGTTTTATTGCGTAATTTGATTGCGATTTATTCATTTCACTTTGGAAATTTAATAGCATCTGACATTTATTTTCATTTGCTACAAATGAAATCGTATCCACCGTCTCCACAAGCATACTTCCTTCCAGGGATGATGACTATATTGTTGTGGTGATATAGAGTGGTGCTGGTGTAACTGATGATGTAGAGGGTGCTGAATCTTTCGTCGTATTCAATGGTTTCGTTTTGTCTTCGGTTTTTTTGTTTCACAGATGTCGGCTATTCCTTCAACCTTTGCCAGTCCATGGTGATGGTGTGTACGCACTTGTTCACTTGACGGAAAAAGTTTTCCTCTCTAATAAAATTATACTACCCCCTTTGGCGTTTGTCCATAAATAATAACGAGAATTTTCTTTTCCTCGTCTCTTTCATCTTCATTTCTCTCGCTGCCCACTCACTCTTTCCTAGCCCAGGGGTGGCAATGAGAAAGTGAAACAAAGTAAATTTGGTAACTGATGATATGAGTGTGGCCTCTCCATCTTTAGTCGGGGATAAATTATAGCACTTGGTGCGGCGGTAGTGAATTCCTAGTACATCCTGTTTCCTTATGTTTACTACTCTTTGCTTTAGTTTCCCAGGCCACAACCCACAACAGATAACGGTAAGAAGATATATTTTCTCATCCCCCCAAGTGGATAAATTGAATTCATTTATTCCAATTTGCCCGCAAAGGAGATCATTAATTTTGAGACGAAAATAAAGAAAAAAAAAAAAAAAAAAAAAAAAATGCTACAACCTTCTTTGCTTCTCTTTTACGAAGTAGGTACAATAGTAATATAAAAATAATAAACCATTAGCTTTCTACATGAGCGCGGTGGTCGGAAGGAAATTCATTGGAAATCAGTAGGTACTGGGAAAATTATGTATATTCGAGGTTATCTTGCCGTGAAGGGAAATGGTAGTCCTATATAATGTAGTTTCCATCATGAGGATTCCTACTAACGGATAATAATTATGATCTCATTGATAAAGTACTGCCACAATTTGGAAGCGTCTCGTCAGCTCATTATAAATAAATTATAAGCACTTGAGGTAAGTGGAAACGATATTTGGCTTAATTGTAGACGGAGGGCTTGAGAAGGTTTGAAGTGTTATTAATGATTTGGAAGACCGACATAAGTCTTGCAAGGTTATTTCATATCGGCTAACAGAGGGACAGTGAATATCTGTATTCTAGATATGATATTATTTGTGAGTTAAAATACCAAACTTTGTACAGAGATTATCCACTACTGTCTTGCAAGTAACTTTTTCTCTTTTGGACTTTAGGGCTGTAGGTTCCTGGGGCGTTTTCCGTATTGCAACCTTGGCTAGATTCTGAGAGGAACTCTCAGCATGTGATGGGATTCCTACTTGATTTCCGTGAGGTAATATCAGACCAAAAACATAAATGTTAAAAAAAAGAGCCAAGTTCTTCTTTCATGAAGATTTTTAATACCATAAATACTTAAAGTAGAACAATACTGAAATAAATGCAAATTAAGAAAGAAATTTTGTTTAACGACTAAAATTTGATGGGTTCACTGGTCAAGTTCTTATAACCTTTCGAATTGGGTGTAAAAAAACGAAAACTTGCCAAGTACCTAAACCCACGGAATTAGTTTTTTTTTAAAGATAGGATGGCCCACTCTCGGACAAAGTCAGGATAACCCAATATAAATAAGAGCATTTTCGAGACTGAGCCCTTGGCTTTTATGTATTGTGATTGCATATACGATGCAGATAGGAAACTTTATCCTATATACGATTAAATGCTTCAA
Source organism: Cheilosia vernalis (assembly GCA_949126925.1). NCBI lineage: Eukaryota > Metazoa > Arthropoda > Insecta > Diptera > Syrphidae > Cheilosia > Cheilosia vernalis. Next base: position 86,569,446 of record OX421358.1, on the reverse strand, counting down.
ATTTGGTATTAACAAGCACTAAACCATAATAACAATTCCTTGACTAAATTAAATGGTTAGGTACCCCTTGGCTTTTTTCTTGTTATCAACATCCCGTGAAATGTTTTTTACTATTCCTAAGGATTCGTTGACCAACCCTGAGCTAACGTCTATTTTTCGACGTAGCATAAAAGTCGCACTCATTTTTTAAACTATTTTTATTTCTAGTACAGCAGTCATAAATAAATCATCTTCATATTTTACTAAGGCTTCTTAGACAAGTAGCGAGGACACGCTCTTATGTCAATAGCAATAAGTTTAGTTTCGGTACTCGAAATAGTGCTAAGGATGACAATATTAAGTTAATTACATACCTACTGTTGTTTCGGGTGGTTTGGCGAATAGAGAAGAAATTTCGTTCAACCTGTCGGTGGTAGAACTATAAGAAAGGCAAATAATGCGAGAGAACAGGGTATCCCGATTTAGTTTTGTTATTATCCGTACCTACTCTTATTGATTAAAAGTCATGAACTTTCAAGATGCGTGTATAATTTCAAAGTGACCTTAGAGAATCCTCAAATTTTTTTGCAGAAGCTGCAGGGACGTTGAAGAAATAGAATCTGTTCGTCACCTACTCTGCGAATGCCCAGCCCTTAAAAACAGCAGACAGAGGATTCTCAACAGTTACTTCTTCGATGACCTAGATGATTCGAAGAATGTTGATCTCAATGCACTCTTGAGATTCATACTCAAATCTGGGTGGTTCTAGCAGACTCACAAACTTCATATCATTGGTTACTCGTAGGACATACTTTAGGATCATGATACAACGGAGCTTTAGGAACCCATGAGATTCATACCAATCTATGTGGCTCAATATAAAAAGCGGTTTGTTTTTCTCTTTCGACAGGTCACGCTGGATGGTTCCCGTAACTGGACACAATGGACCCAACTGATGGTCTAAGTGAAGCTGTGGCAAATTGCCACAAGAGCACCCATTTACCTACCTACCTAATCCTCAAATTTTCGATTTATTCCTTTGCTTGCACCACAAGACCTACGGTTGTGCAAAATCACATGTTTTTCTCTGAAGCACTGCTCTAAGGTCGAGTAATTGTTCTAAAAAGTTTGTCGGTAGTCTACATAAAAATAACGTTTATTCTTCCACTAAAGATTTAATAAAATGCGGATACATGTCAAGCAAGCGATAATGAGCACTGCGGTCTTTGTTCGAACTGAGGCACTACCTATCTAGTATGTCATAGGTCATATACCCATCATTTTGATTTGAGAATGTAGATGAGAGAAGAAGTAAACCCTTAGCCGTTCTCAGTTGAGTTAAACTCCAATCCAGAGTGTTTAAGGAACTGACGGTCCTCTCCTGATTGGGCTTCTGTAGCTATACACAAACTGATCCGGGTGAACTTCGTTAAATTAAATCGTTTATTTACTTCGACAGGGGTGAGCTTTGTCTCCTCTTCTTTTCATTACTTACTTGGACGGGATGTTACAGCGCGCAGCTAAATGTAAACGATTTGCTGTTCCCCAATTCCCTTATACTCCCTATATCCTCATCGTTGTCGTATGTGCAAAATATTTTCTTTGTTTTTCCCTTTTGCGAGATATCTGTAAAACTTTTTTATATTACATTCCACCCAACTACCAACCACGTGCGACGTATTGCGCTCCAAGCCTTTTGCTTGTCGCACAAGTTGGCCAAGTGTTTGCAAATTGAAATCTAGTTCCATATCGCAAATGTTAGCAGATTTTTTTGTCCCAATACCCCAATCGACTATCACTTTATATTACTTTTACACCAAAAAAAGGATAATATCGAATGCAAAAAATAAAGCAAAAATAAATATAGACTCACACAACAAGTGCAGCAGTATCAAGCTGTCATTGTTGTTCTCTCTTGTGTTTGTGTCTGGCACAGTTTTCAATTTCAATAAGTGAATATTATTTACGTATATCACTTCTGAATGTCCTTGGCAACGTGTTGGCTGCTTTGTAGGTGGTTTTGTTTGAGACAAAGAATTCTTACAAGATCTGCACAGTCACTCCTTGTGTTGACTGTGTGGTTATTTTAGAACAATAGCTGATATGGGCTGTGGTGAAGCCCGCACAGTGTTTAAGGGATGACAAAGTTTTGCTGTCTCTGTTTTCCTATCCTCGGTGGAATATTTGAAAATTTATATTCGCAAGGATTCCAATCGAGATTCGTTCAATATTGTGATGTCGTTCGGCGCCCAGCAATGCTAACATAGGAAGGTGGGCGGCAGCAGCAGCAGGATGTTTGTTTCTGCCACATAGACCATACGAATATTTGCATTCGAAAATATTCAATATTGTATTATTTGTGTTTATTTTACGTTTTATTTGCGTGAAGTGTGCGTGACAATATCCGAGTGTCCTTACCCTGGTATTCTGTCTGTGTCATACTTTCTCTCTCGGTACATTCTGGCCTGCTATGGGCAGGAACTATGTATTTATAGAAATAATATTTTCCGTGCTTGCCATGTTTGTGTAGGTGTATTAAACTTTCACTGTAACTGGGGTTGTGGTATTCCAGGAAAATTGTCTTTAAATAAAGTCCCAGCTATAGGAGAGGGAATTGTCTTTGTTGGACTATTTTATGGAGCAATCATGTGTTATACCTTATAAAAGGTTTATTTCGTAGAAATCGTATTTGTCTAGAGAGTGGTCAGATAGCTACTTGTACACTCGTTTAGACTCCATTTAACATAAGTAGCTAGCTCGCATAATGCGTTATAACTTGGCAGGCCAAAGTTTAAGGGATATGCGTCGAATTAGATGCCTAGTTGGGGATGGATTGCTATACAATTTGGGAAAGAGGTTGTGGTTCATGATATTAAACAATGATTGGGGCTGGAAAGGTAACAAAAAGGCACCTCATGGTGCTACTTCGGTTTAAATGTTTGACAACAGTTGATTTCTAGCTCTAAATTCCAAGAAATAAGTCCAAAAATTTGACTTCACAATTTCAATAACTACATACAGTGGAGTCTGAATAATCTATCTCTGTGACAACCATAAAAATAGGATTAGTCATTTTTAACCACTTTTCAGGAGCGCAGGATAAAGGTAATTTGTAATTCGTAATTGTCAGGAGAAGGGATATTGTAAAAATCGAAAATTTATATTTTGTATGGATTTTATTGCATGATTTGATGTAAGGGTGGAAATGGAAAATTTCGTCCATAAACATTTATCTACTATTCAAAATCGAATAATTTTATGAGCTATGCATTTCTGTAGGTTAGTTCCCACATGTATGGTTTTGTCACGAAATTTTATTACGGGTAACATAGAGCGAAGGCGCGAACCTAGTTAAGAACAAAGTCCTCTGCAAAGAAAAAGGGCTGAACTTTTTCTTTTGAAAGTGACATTATAAATTATGAATAACTAGCTAACCCCGCGAATTACGTTCCGCCCTAAATTCGTTAATGTAATGAAAATAACAGTTCCGAGCTCCGAGCTACTTTATGATACTTCGGTCAATTCAAATTATTTATTCTACATAAACTCAAAATCGTCGCTCGCATGGCATTTGATTTGAGATCCGTTAAAAAGTTTTGGTGCATTGAGGTTGCGCAACAAAATCATAACAGAACCGACTTTCAATATAAAATTGTGTAGCGGTAAGCCCGGGAGCCGGGACGCATCCAAATAATTAAAAAGTTAAAAATTTCAAATAAATTTTGTTGTATTGGAAGTGACACTCTAGACTCTTCCAGCCTGATTTTTTTTTTTTTTTTTTTTTCAAAGTGATAGAACATTAGGTTTGAAAACAAATCTGCGATCGTCATAATTCATTTTCTACATCGTAGTCTTAAACATGGTAATGAAATTGTCGAATAAGGTTTTTTGTCACTCCTGTTTGCTCCCTGTCTCGCCTAGGACTTGATCATCCTCCAACGAAATTAAGTACACCTGTCGATATTTCAGTGCGTCTTTATTTAGTGGCTAGAATGCACCCATCCGATGAAAAATTTGTCTTGAATCTGTTAATCCGAATTGTGCAGTGTACACAAATAAAAAAGGCCATTGTTAGATGATGTAAAGGAATATTTTTCTGTTGGTTCATACCGAAATGGCAGTCGTTCGTATATCGGCAAAGATGCTCGTCTTCAACTTGAACTTGTTTGGTGTCTCCCAGTACGATTTGACGCAAATCTCATTACATGCACTCTCAAATTGCTTTGCTGTTGATCTGGTCCAGTGATGACGACTGGGCCACAATTATGCCTTTTAGGCATAGTTCCGATGCTTCAGGCATTGAAAAATAATTTTGAGTAAAAGCATACATTTTTGAGAAATGTTCTTACAATCAATCCATACAAATAAATTGAGTGTTTTGTAAATCTGTTACTTTGATCAAAGTTGCATCATTCATCTTCATTCGTAATTGCGCGTTATGCTTATTTTTCAATTCTTAACTTGACTTACCCGTATAATTATATTATATATATTATATATATTTAATGTCTTATTTTAGGTGGCACTACTAGACTTTCTCTACCGGGACAAGACTATATCTTGGCCACTACTTCTTCGATATACATAATTATGTAAATAAGAATCAGCTGCCTCCACTGTTTTATTTGAAGTTTCTGTTATTTTAACAGGCAGTTTTGAGAACAAAAATTGCTCGTGGCATCTTAATAGCGATTTAGCCGTGGCCTGCCATCTTATATCTAGGACTCTCAACAATGAAATGATTCATTGCAGTTTATAAAAGTTATACAATTATTTTTCGTTACATGCGTTTCGATGATATGAAACTCTAAACTGGACTTTGAGTTATTTAAAAACTATAAGTTTCTGTCTTGTTAATAATTTCTAGTTTCTAGTTGGGGGAAGGTCATGTACCTTGGTCCGGATTTCATTTTTTTGCCGATATTTTAGGTAACGTTTTTTCATTAGTTTTTTTTTTTTTTTTGTTTTTTTTAGTTATTACCTGAAGTCTTATCTATGATAATGCGAAACGACCAAAAGGATATTGCTTGCCATTCCAAAGAAAACTTATCTTTTATATGCTAACCTCAAACGGTCCAAGGTAGAAGACGTGATTGTACATTGGTCCACAGAGTATTGTACTTCGTACCTTGGACCGAAAATATTATTGAAGGTTTTTCTATAGTTTAAAGGTGAAAACTTTATTTGCTTTCAATAAATAGTAAAAATGATACCGTTCTTATTTTATTTCAAGAAAGCAGTAAGAAAACAAACCATTGTCTTAAAGTTTGTGTGCTTGACAGAATGTTTTTTGTTTTAAATAATAGTTTTAAATAAAAAATACTCTCGTTAACTAAAAAAATGAATAACACAGGACTTTAATATTATTTACCTAATTTGCTTCTCGGCATATTTTCCTGAAACACGCAAAACCAATTTTGTTTTAAAAAATCTATAACTTTGACCAAGGTACAAGCGCTATGATGGGTCCAAGGTACACGAACACCACTTTAACCAAAAAATAATAATTTTGACGTATTATTTAAAGCACATGCGTACATCAATTTGTTCCTACCAAAAGATAAATCAATATACCTACTTACCGAAATCGATAAAAGTATCGGAAAATAGACATAAAATTAAGCACTACACAACTTCAGAAAATAGATACAAAAAATACTTGTTTTCACTGAAAACTATGTTTATTTTTTTTGCCGACTAGACAGCTGTATAAGTTCAAAAAGAAACTGAGAAGAGTAACATTTCACAGAAGAACCGTTTTTTGCGTGGTTTGTACTTTTCTGAAAAATAGCATTCGGACCAAGGTACAATCGGACCAAAGTACACGACCTTCCCCTACCACAGAGCATGTTTATTTGCAAAAGTTGAAGGCTGGAATAACTTTTTTTAATATTTTGACTTAACTACTTGGTAAGGGTCTGTTTTTATTTTTTTAGTAGGTTGATTTATTAAATTGGCAGCACTGTTTCATGTGACAGCCAGTTTAAATTGTACCATGACAAATTGAAATCTGCTTCCGCCTTTTGGGAATGTAAGAATCGCTGATTAAGTTAAACTTAAAAACTAAGTAGTCTACGCTCTTAAAATTAAAAGTTTAGGAAGATGAAATAAATAAATCGATCCTCCAAAGCTTATCTAACAATAATAATTGTCAGTGAAAATTATTTGTTTAAATACCTAGGTAGGTATCTTTGGACTTTTTTCGTTTACAAATCAAGTCTTTCAAAAAAAGGTAAAGTCAGTTTTTTTTTTATTCGGATGACCGAACTTTCATATTCGCGTTTCTAATTCGAAATTTCTACTTGTACGTAAAAATAATGACAAAAAATTGGGTTTTTTTTGGAAAAAATAACCAAATCGAGGGAGTAGTCCTCCTAGAAACTAACATCTGAGACTGTAACTATCTTGAGAAATCTGGTCAATTTAGACAAACGAATGGTTGTGAAGAACAAAAATTCCTTAACGGACCAGTTGCCCCAACTTTTCATTTATTTGACTCCACAAGTTGCATTTATCGTGAAAACACATTTTGAAAGGAATAATTAATGTTATAGACGGAATACAATTTTTATAATTTTACTTAAAAAGCGTTTCGAGTTGAAGTATCATTCCCTTTCCCTCCCCGGACTCACAATTGTGAGTTTTCGAATTCTCTCTGCAAATTCAACTGAAGTTAGTTTACTGGGTTTACACCCGCGCCACACGATTGTGAATTTATGATAAATTCATTTTCTATCACATAGTAGGCCTTTGCGCTTTGTTTACGTTAGTTTTTCTTCTTTTGAAAAGTGTCAGTTGCAGGTGTTACGCTCTATTGCACAAAATTGTTAATATATTTTGATATAATCGGATTTTCAACATATATTTTGATTTTTATTCTTCTTTAAATGTAAGTTATTAGTTTAGTTTACTTTTATATTGAAATTATACAATAGATTAGAGTTTTTGGCATAGATCAATTCGATTTTCACAATTGTGAGCTCCAGTTTTAAATAATGCCGAAAATTGCTTTTTTTTATCTGTCAAATTTGAATTTTTTCCGTTTGTTTGAATAGAATGGCGCGAAGGTTTATCACAGAGCAAGATATTTTGGATATGCTTGTTACTGATGATGTGTTGCATATAGAAGAAGAGGAAGAAAATGAAGAGTATATTTGTGATGAATTAGGAATCGAGTCCGACCATTTTGATTCTGAAGATGAGGTTCCGTTAGCTCAGCATCCTGAACTTTCAGGCCACGAAGGTTCTACCAGTGCCATAGGTTCACGGAAAAGAACGTTTCAATGGGTCAAAAGGCCATTTAAGCCTGATATATCAATACCCTCTCATGTTCCAGAGGAGATACAGGTGAAATTGCTTTTTTCATTGGGTAGTGCTACTTTTACAGGGTTTATTATTTTTCAATAGGCTGTTAAAACACCATACGAATATTTTTCCCAATATTTCACGGCTGAATTGATAGAAAAGGCGGTTATCTATTCGTCACAATACTATCTATCAACAACTGGGCATGAGCTTAAGACTTCTTTCGAAGAAATGTCAGTGTTTTTCGGAATGCATGCAATAATAGGATGTATTAAATTCCCACGCATTCATATGTATTGGAATACAAAGTTTCGTTTCAATTTGATTGCCGAAGCGATGCCGCGTGATAGATTTTACTTACTGCGTGTAAATGTCCATTTTGTGGATGTGAACGCAGCATCCGAAGAAAACAAAAAGGCAAATTTGCTTTGGAAGGTTCAGCCAGTGATTGACTGTGTAAGAGGCAGATGTTTGCAAATTGATAGAAGCGTTTTCAAAGAATTTTCAATTGACGAGCAAATGATACCATTCTTAGGTCGATGTGCTGTCCGGCAATATGTAAAAAATAAGCCTCGTCCTGTGGGACTAAAGAACTTTGTGCTAACGTCATCTTGCGGAATTGTATTGGACTTTGAAATCTATCAGGGTGCAACAACGCCTCTTAGAGATAGAAGTCTTGGATTAGGACCGGCAGTTGTCTTACGGCTAACGGAAACAATGCCAAAAAATGCATGTGTATATTTTGACAGATATTTTACAACACTCCCGCTTATTCAAAAGTTAAAAGAAAATCATATCTATGCGACGGGAACTCTAATGAATAATCGGCAGAACAGCTATACTTTTACAAAAGATTCCAAGATGAAAAGGGGAGAATTTGAGGAAATATGCGTCAATGATAATTCTCTATGCATGGTGAAATGGAAGGACAACAAAAGCGTTTTAATGACTTCAAGTCTAACTGGCAGTCAGCCAGTTAATACCGTACAACGCTGGGACAAAACGGCAAAGGCTAGAATCGATGTTCCCTGTCCGGCTTGCGTTTCATCCTACAATGCTAATATGGGAGGTGTGGACACTTGCGACCAGCTAATTGAGTGCTACCGGACGTGGATAAAAACCAAAAAATGGACAGTGAAAACAATCCTTCATTTGTTCGACTTAGCTATTGTAAATAGCTTTTTAGAATACAAATACGACTGTAAACAAAACAAATACGTAAGGAAGGACAAAATGGACTTACTGGAGTTCAGGTTGGAAGTAGGAGAATATTTATTGGGTGGTGTCAGCAAGAAACCAATGAATTTTGAAAGTGAGTCCGAATCAGACGACGAAGCGGTTCAAACGAAAAGAAAAAGATTTTCTTCATTGCCTGGGAAAGATAAGCGCTTTGATGGTTTTAATCACTGGCCAGTTGTTGATAAGTTAAAAGCACCACTCAAATGCCGCTTACCTATTTGTACAAGCCGTTCGCGAACTAAGTGTGAGAAGTGTGATGTATATCTTTGCCTTACAAAAGACTCCAATTGTTTTAAATTGTTTCATACAAAAAACTAATATATTATTACTATCACCATAATATAATATTATTATACTTTTTTCGAAAAACGACAAAAAAATATTTATGAATTTCAAGTTTGAATAAAATCGCAGTTTTCGGTATTTAAAAATTATAAATTCCTTTCAAATTTTTTATTTTTAACTTTTATCTTTATTTGACAATATTGGTGTGAGTGCACTCCTGAAGCTCACAAATGTGAGTGTCCCATTTCAAGGACATCCAAAACCTTTTTTAATTTTTTTGTTTTTTGAATTTTTTTTTCAACCCATTCAAGTACAAAAAAAAGTATAATCACAAATAGACATCGCTTTGTTATTGTGCAGGAGGGAAAGGGTTATGGGTCGTTAGGCTTTATTTTAATATTCCGATGAAACGAAAAAGCGACATGAAACATGAGACTCGTGGTAGGAAATGCAAAGAGAGGGAGTAAGTGCAGAATAGAGACACTCCGGCTCGTGGTCATACTTATGATCTAGGGTTAGCATCCTTACGTGCATTACTATCGCCCAGCTTTCTAAGCTAACTTTTTTTATATTATGAGCGCTCGAGGAATTTTAGACTTGCTTTGCGGTTTCTAGATTTGTTGTAGACTTGGAGATTTTTTTTTAAATCTTGCAATTCTGTATTTCAACTAAAAATGGAAAACCTAATGAAGCAAAACTAAGTTAATTCCACAACACTGACCTTACCCATTCCGAAGGGTCAGAAACTTTTAATAATTTCAACTACTTAGCAGGACTATTTTGTACACATATCTACTATTAACATCCTGTCACTCTAGTCGTATAGACACGTTTCTTTAAACAACTCAAATCCGGCACCTTAACAAGAATACATTTTTTTTTAATATCTACCTATCATCCCCTACAAAGTATTCTTTTATCAGGTAATATCCTCAACAGACCAAATGAGTATTACAACCACATAATGCCATCGTATAAACCGCAAGCTACACCCCAATAAAGTCCCTGCTTAGACCGACAGAATTAAATGATTGTTGAAAAATTATGCAAACGGGACAGTGCTTACATGGTAGCTTCCCGATTAGTATTCAAACACCTTTCACAATCTCATTTGAAAAACATTGTCATCTTCATATCCGCCCATATATAGACCTATTGAAATACTCCTCGTATACACATCCTGTATATGGTATGCTGTATAAGCACTCTCGTAGGCGTATTAAAAATTCACCTACCTTCGTGTTGGGTTCCGGCTCCTTTTTTTTATTCAATAAAATTTGATGTTCGTAGTGAGGATACACACCAACCATACAAACTATACTATTTACGCCCGAAGGAAAAAAAAAAAAACACAACAAGTAGAGAGAGAGAGTGCATAGTCCTATCACTGTATACGGATTACTTTTGCAAAATACCTAACGTGCAATAAGGGTGTAATAATATGTTCAACAGCTATAAAACGCTTCGAGGATGTAATATCGGAAATTTGAATAAATTTTCATCCTCGCACTCACTCTGGTTATTATTCCCATCCAAACGATCCCTCCGTTCTTATTTTTTGTATGTATGCTTTCGTTCTGTGTTAATCCTTGAACTTTTTTTTTCTTCTGTCTATTTTCTCACCAATTCACATAGGTAATGAAGTCACTGGAGCCCCATATAAATGTTGTGCGCTTGCTGGGCTGTTGTACTGATAAGGATCCAATTTTCGTGATAATCGAATATGTAAATCGGGGCAAACTTCAAACGTACTTGCGGAATTCACGTGCGGAGAGGTAAGCATTTTATTGTTTGTTTTTGTTATTTTGCAGGAGTCTCACTTATAATCAATGAACAATAGCGGCAGGGATTTGCAATTGGGCTCGACTGTTGAAGCACGCGAATGAGTTCTGGGTCGGAATGACAGTACCTTTCACGCATATCGATCGATTATACAATTAAAATGAGTGTGATTGTGTGCCGTATACAGAGTAGACTTGTCATTTCAGACTAGTTCTTACACACTTACCGCTATGGTGAAGATCCAGGGAGAAATGTGTTTTCGTTCGTTTTCGCTTGTGTAAACGTTTTGCTTCATTTATTTAACTTGGAAAACGAAAGAAATTGTCATCTGCACGAACGAAAAAAAAACGAAAGCTGAGTCATCATTTTGTTAAACGAAAACGTTCAAACGTTTTCGTGTGCACGAACGATTTCCTTCTGTCACATAGAAAAAATCATTCGTGGACATAAAAACGTTTGAACGTTTTCGCCTTGTGTTATGCGAACCCAGGCATTCCGATATTTTTTTTTTTTTTTGCTTCATTTATCTCGAAAAACATTTTCGTTTCATACGATAGGGAAACACCGACGATATTTTTACAGATGTTCATCTTTTATTTTATTAAATAGCCCGAAAAGTAAAAGATACGAAAATTTACATTCGAGTGGTGCTGTTGAATACTAAATCTACGCATTTTAAACTACTCTGCTTTTTGAAATGGGAGACGAAACGATAGGGTTTCAATAGAATTTTCGCACAAATTCTTTCGTTTTCTAAAAAAATTCAGTTCTTTTCGTTTAATTTTTGTTTACGGAATCACACCTGATGTCGTAATATTATTTTATAGCTATTATATTTAACTGATCTTTTGATGTGAATGTTCGATTACAAACAGCATCCCCGTAGCTACGAAACTCGTTACTTCCAAAAAGAGCATCTAGAGAAAGGAGAATGCTCGAGCTTATGTTGTGGGAATTCTACCTCAACGAACATCCTTCTCCATTCGAGCATGAGAAACCGTGCGCCGAGACTTGAGCGAGGCCATAACCGTCAGTCTCAGTAGAGTCTCGGAAGCACTGTTCATGTTGGCCAGTGTAGTCCCTCCTGAAGACCCTCTACTCTAAACGGGAGAGCGTACCCACCCTGAACTGTTCATCAAGCCACCAAAATTCTTTCAACTGCTTTACCGTATCGACGATGATGGACGGATGGATGGATGAGCTAGATGCCAAGATATCGCACCACGTTTTTCACAGCCAATGGTCGCCCCTGCTGTCCAATAATTGCTAATTTCCTCCAGTTTTTTTCTGGTATCCCTGTAGAGTTCAGGATAGGACACCTCTTTGTTCTTCGCTTCCAGTCAGTTTATTCCGGCAGTATGTCAAACATTTTATTCGTATTCGAAATATATGAAAATATTGTTTTTCCTACATAAAAAAAATTTGTTTCAAAATTGTTTCCAAAATATGAAAAGACTAAAATATAAAATACAATTTCGAAGTACATACTTGAAATAAAAATTGTACCTATTTGTTTTTTCGACTCAAAAATTGTAGTAGCCATAAATAATTGTTATTGCTGTTTTAAAATTTTGGAACATGTAGGTATTTATTTGTACCTGCATACTTTTAATAAAAATAACTTAGAATTTCATTGCTATATCAAAATTAGAGCAATTCGCTTCATCAAAGCGCAACAAATCCTATGTAAAGATTAAAGTTTCAACAGTAGGTATTTGAAATATTTTTTTTCAATATTTGCAAAGCTATGTGGAAGTGATAAGATATTGAAACCAAAATCGATTGAGATTGTATGTACGAGTATACCTATGCGAAGTTTTCATCAACTGTTATGACTCATAACTAACTTATAACTTATAAGTCCTAAAATGTTTTTTTAAAAACGTATACATAACAACAGTTATTTCATCAAATTTGTTGAAGTTCTTGTTTCTTTGATGGAAACGTTAGTAAAACATAAATTAAAAGAAAACATTTTCGTCAATGGAAAAGCTTTTTTTTTAATTTGTTAGATCTTATAAAATCCGTGATATCAAAATCCTGAAATTTTAAGAGTTTGAGGTAAAAAGTATTGCACATGTCTTGGAGCTCAAAAATCTTGAAAAATAAGATATGTCTTGTGATTAGGAATTATAATTACAATAACGACGCGTACTACCAAATGTTCAATTCAAACCGTGAATTCAAATTTTATTGAATTGTTCAATTGAAGCTTTACAGGCAAAGATAAGACAAATAAATTACCACTGATGATGATGTTCTCGCTGCTGGGATATTCTTCGAAGTGAACGAGAATATGCCAGCAGTTAGCATACTTGTCGCTTAGCGAAAATGGCACCAAAAAGGAATTGATAAAAACCCCAAAATTAGGTACCGGTGCAAGTGCGCAAGCATATAGTGTGTGAGAGGTGCATCATGATCATTGGAGCATAACAATCAAAAAATACATAATTTAAGTAACATAGTTCAGATCAAGTACAGTGAGTAACAGCAATGAGTAACGAGAAGAAACATAAAAATTATATAAACGAAAGTAAAGTTAGGAAACAATTAATACAAATAAATTAGGATGATAAATACAGATAAGGTAGGATGATAAGTCCTGAACATCTTGTGATCTGCCATCACTGACTGTGGGCACTAGCTTCCACAAAAAATTACTCCTTTCGTTCCACTACTCCACTTGCAAAAGTCTGACATCGTTCTTAGTTTTGTCCCTCAGATGCGGCATTTCAAGCAGATCTCTCCAATCACGGCAAAGCTAAAACTTGAACGGTTGCAGAGGCAACCGACGAGGACTTGTCCGATACCCGTAAATACACCTACTTGATAATACAAAAATAACGATCAGAATTGGCACAGATTGATCTCAAAATTGAGTCAGGGCTAAAGCACCAGCACAACTATGTCCCTTTGATCCCATTAACCCCGTAAAAGGGAATTCCGAAAAAAAAACCTTTTAATCAGCACAGCTTAAATTTCCTCGAAGACACCCGGTGACCCAAATATTTACTTCAGCACAAGGAAATTTGTTCTCTATTTAGCCTGAGAAGAATTTTTAATAAAACTGCTGCAAGTCCACTTGACAAAAGCTTACTGACTCGTAGAGTCCTGGTATATTTACTTATTTTTATTTTCCTTAATATCACCCATAAAGCGGAGTCATGTTCAAACTGCCATGCTATTTGCGTTTACCATATTGAAGATACACTCGTGCTCTACTTGAAGCTCTTCATTGACTACGTCTCGTTGTCGTCGTCGTCGTCAACATCGTCCTCATTGCTGTCGTTTTACGTATGGCTTAACAGCGGCTCGGCAGTTTGCCGTGCACATACAGCTTGTTGCCGGTGCCGCTGTATCTGATAGTATGCATGACGCTAATACGCCCACCCGCCCACTACCTCTCATCATCATTCTCCATATTCCATATACCCACCATATGTGATGTGCATGTGTTGTACTCATAACCATTTTCCTTTATTGCAGGCATTATGGCAATACACACGGAAAATCGAATATCCTGACGTCAGGCGATTTAACATCATTCATGTATCAGGTTGCCAAGGGTATGGATTACCTAACATCCCGAGGGGTGAGTATAAACCAAGCACACGCTGCTTACACCACTTATATATGAAGCTATATCCTGTAGTTCCTCCTATCGCATAAGTGCATGAAAACTGGAAAGAACCTACCAAAAAAGATAAATAAACGCAGAAGGAAAAAAAAATATAAATATCGAGGACGAGCGCAGGCTAAAAAAAAAATCGAGTAACGCTCGTTGGGGTGGGGGGCTAAGGAAAGCTGAAACTGTGTGTTTACTTTTATGTTATATTGCGCACAGGTTGGGCGGAGATTTATTATTTCTTTTTTCGACAACGCCGACGACGAGGAGAGACAAAGTTTCAGGAATTCACCAGTTTTAAAGCAAACCGCCACCCACCGTCATCATCTGACTAAGTATGCAAACAGAGCGTGTATATCCTGCACAAAGGAAAAGTGCAAACTCAATTTTTCGGGATGCAGGCCTTCACTATGAGACAGACTGAAGAGCGGGTGCTGGTGCGGGACACTGTACTATACTCGAAACTCCACACGGCGCACACTGTCGTGAACCCACAGATAGCACGTTCTGCTGCTGCAGGTAGAGGAGCTTTTCGTTTGTGAAGCATGTACGTATTCAACCCCGGGGGTGCAATCCGTTATGGTTTGTGAAATGCATTTGAACGTTTTATTTTCAACAAGAGCTCACTTTTACTACATAGAACCATTGCTATGCTGCAGACGCATGGGGGAAGACTTGAGGATGCGATACTGCCACTGTTCCGACTTCTATGCTGGTGGGAAGTTGCCACTACCTGTTGAATCAATTTGCGCAAAAGGATAAACAACAAGCGGTCGGGGACTAACGATGATTTCTCTTCTCGTTTCGAGTAAATCGGATTAACTTGAAGTACATTAACCTTGCTACGAGTTTGTGTGAGAAACGCTCCGTATCTACCTAGATACCCTCAGTATATCACCTCCCCCCCTCCCCCAAGACCCGTTGTGCGAGTTATATCAAACAGATTTAAAAATGATAAATTTTCTTACGTCTGTCTCGGAGGATTGTTGCGGATTTAGAGAAAATTGCAAATAACTTGTGAAATCCTGAAAATTGAAAATGAAGGATGTGACAGAAGTTAAGAGTATAGGTATAGCTGCGTATACCGCCAAGATTTGGTTGTGAATGATGGGATGGAGGCATTCCGGTTCTCTCTGTGTCTTCTGTATTTGATGAGAACTGGAAAAAGTTCCTGGGGAAGCGAATCGGCATACTCAGGTGATGGATGCATTTGTTTACTTTTGCTGAGTGCATTTAAGGGAACTTTTGGCTTACGGGAAGTTGATTTTTAGTGATTACATTAAGTGAACTTAAAAAGGCACAGGCTTTTAGGTAAGTGGGCTTGAAGTTTTATTTGTCAGACCTATAAAGTAAGCTGTGTAAATAGGTTTAATATTTCGGTGGGGCGCATCCATACAACCATCAACCGAGAGTGGGTGGACGAAAGTAGTCCAAAAGCTGTACTGTAAGCTCCGAATGACCTATGTATAAAGTAGCAATCCTACGCTCAGAAAAGCTCTACCGAACCGAATTTTTGCTCGGTTAAAAAAAAAAAACAAATTCTCGAAATAATCAAAACACAGTTGTGTCTAAAAGCTGTCAAGCTGTATGATGAAATGCACTCGGCACAAAATATCACTTTAAATTATTGTCAATGCTGTGCTTTTTTGAAGTTTTGAAGCACATGCAGAAAGGGCGAGACAGTAGGTTCTGTGCCTCTTTGAAGGAAAAAATCCTCAATCGATTTGTTGTCCTTTGTTCGAGGAGGATTATTTTTATAAAGATAATATTACAGTGCTGAACCATGATGCGGGTTTCGTCAGGACTCCCCGAAACACATCAACGAAATTGTCGCAAAAAATAATACTTTAACTAAAAGAAATGTTGGTCTTCCAGGCTCCGGGTTAGAGTCGACAAAAAAAAGAAGTTCAATTTCAGCAAAAACGGCGCAGCTTCCGTAGTTGATATCATAAGGTCTATATCGACAGGCGCAAAATGGGAAGTCACTAATAGATATACCCACTGTGACCACATCGCAATCATGTTAGGAGTACAACCAAGGAAAATTAAACAGGAACATTTTCCACGAACGGCACAAAGAATAGTGTTTTTTTTTTAACACACACCAAGCGAAACATAATGTAACAACATAAAACGTTTTGATTTCTTGATTCCTATGGTGTGCGTTGAAATAAAACAAAATGGAAATTTATTGGCATCTTTCTATCATTATAATTGCAGATAGAACTTCTTATCTCAATTGATAAGTAAAAATTTGTCTTCATGCAGTAAAAATTTAGGCACGACTAAATACAGAAGCAAATAAAGAGCACGACTGGGCCGAACGACACTTTCTCGTTGATCAACAGTTTGATTGGTTGTTTTCTTATTGTATAAGGTACCAAGTGTGTGGTTGGAATTATTTTAAGGTGCATATTCAATATGGTTGGAAAGAAGAAGTACGTAATGATTGCACAAAATAAGTTTGGCCTCGCTGTTATTCCATTTTCAATGGAAGTGCGGTAAGGTTTTTTTGAAAGGATGAATGAACTTGAACACAGATCGGCAATTTTTTAGAATTAGTTACAAAGCTTGTTTATTGAATTTTTTTTAGAGAAAAACTAAGTATGGGATCTTAATTATTGTTATTTTAATATCTTAAATATGTGTTTGGCCCAAAATCGTAAGAACGGTTTTTGTAAAATTTGGCCAGACAAAATAATACCAAATATTGCAATGTTTAGTTTGAAAAATACTATTGCTTAACTGTTTAGCTGAAAACCGATTAAAAGCCATTATTCGGGATGGAAGTAATACTTCGTTCTTAAAGTTTTATCGAAATCCAAAACGGGTGTTTTCGAGATGTGAACAGTTTTTTTTAAATTGTCATATTCGGTGATTCCAATTCCAAATTAAAGACTCAATAATTTTGAAAACATCAATTTGACTGTAAGTATGCATTTGGGTCAAAATCGTTATTGCCGTTTTCAAGCAAACTGAACAAAACTAAATTTTTAAAAAAATTGTATTCTCAAAAATCCATTGTACGAATTACGTTAGAGATAAACTCAATTTTCTATAAAGTTATAAATGACCACATTCCCTTAGAAATTAATTTTTGTTACAATCGTATGGACCGTAGGAAGGACGTCCAAACAGACTGTCGCACAGAGCGGGCAGAAGTTTGGGACCCACTTTTTGAGTTCCTCTATCATCGTAATGTCAGAATTGATAAACAACTGGAGTTCGAAATTTTGTTCGAAAACAATATCAAACCTCTTACTACATAATGGAGAAAGTTAAAAAGGTTGAAAATTGAAACTAAAGAAGAAATTGTTTTGCAAAAAGAAACAGGTCAGCTACAGTCAACAAAACATGTTTTAAACGCCATATTTTTTTTATGCATTAGTTTCATGTATTTTCAAAAACTACTACCAAAACACTTCAAAACAAAAACGTATGTTTTGCTCCGGTTTGTTTTCAGCCTAAGATAGCAATCTTGTACTAGCTATTCAATTATACATTAGGACCTAGTCGAGTATTTGGACTATTTGCAATGCCACGTATAAAAAAATATGAAAACTGCCATCGAATAAAAGTTCTTATTGTTTTAAGAATGATGACTATGACACGGGTTTAATTACGATTCGAAATAGATAACAGATTTAACACAGAACGACACAGAAACAGAATACCGTTTTCTGAAGGTAATGGAGAAGAAACATAAGCCGTAAGTGCTATAGAGCCTGTATCAAGGATCCAGGGATTTGCGTTCCCGTGAGAACCTATACAGAGGCAGTACAATAACAGGCTTAGAGGGCTAAAATAATAGCCAATAGCAGAAAAGAAAGTAAGAAAAAGCATGCCTTAAGATAACGCCCACAGAGGAGTGGTGGCAAAATACATTGCCCATAGAGCACCTCATCCTCATTCCCTATTCTTATGTTTATTTCGTCTCTATAAATGCTTTCATATACGGCCGTAACACCGATGAAATGATTTTGAAAATCGGTCAAGCAAGACTTCTTTGGTTTTCTCCAGGATCTGCTGTTGTGTAAATATTTGATAGGTTCTGGACTTGTGCACCAATCAGGTCGTCGACGAAAGGTTTCAGACGTTCACAATGTTCAGCAGACAGGATCCCAATTTTACGAAAACTGATACCTATACAGTTGGCCCAGTTTACAGGGTCTACTTTCTTTTACTATTTGTTAGTCAATCCACTCAGATTCAGTAACAGAGTAACGCCACTTAATTTCTGAATTCTGTTAGTTCAACCAAAGTAGTCGTTTTGAAACAGGGTTATCCAAAGAAGAATTATTATATGAAAATCGACTATAATTACTCAACAATAAATGTCAACCTCGCAGCGCCAATCGCCCTCTAGTCCTCGCTTTTAATATAAAAATAAATAAATAGCTGGAGCAACAGGTTAACATAGGACACTAGGCCTCAACAGTATTCAATCTGTAAGGTTGAAAGCAAACGCAAGAGAAGATTTTTCCTGGAAATAAATAGGTCATATTTGTTTGCTTATGTTGGAAGATGAAAACGAGTAGGGCCGCGGGAAGGAAGCTTTAGGTGTAATCTGGATTCTCGCCCATAGTTTTATAAATAGTTTTTTTGTCCCACTTGTTTTCTGAAATAAAATATTTATTTCGCAATACAAAAAATACAAATGACAGAAAAATTTAATTCAAAAAATAATTCCACATCCACTTTCTGTATCTCTGTAGAGTAGATGCTCGTATATATGGGGGAATATTATGCATCTGATGTAATATCCAATTAAATGTGATTTGGATACAGACATTGTATATATGTATTTTTGGAAACAAAAAATATCCTACCATCGAGGATTCAAGTTGCAAAAATTATATCTATCAGCAGCAGTTTTAATTTAATTTTAAATTAGTAAGCAAAATAAACTCGGATAATAATAACTCACGAACAACTATGGGTTCTATATATTTTTTTATTAACAAATCCAATAATACAGATCGATATACAGCAGGGACGTATAATTCACAGAGATCTAGTTCTAATTAGCGTATTTAATGTGAGACTCGTTTAATTAATGACAGGTGCGATTAGTAGTTATTTTTGAATTTAGTTTTAGGGAAAAAGGAATAAAAAGTTAGCTTTTAAAGGAGACGTCTCTAAACTGAACATGCTAGTATCTACGATGGTTTTGTCTTTGAAAATAAGTTTTGTTCTTCCTTGTCGTCTCGAACGTGAGGGCTGGAATTTGAAGATCCTCTTATTATTTTCAATGTCCATTCGGTCGATGTAGCCAAGGTAGTCGACGTATTTTGTTTTTTATGGACTACAACCACATCTTGGGGAATAGGTCATAGAGAATCTACTCCTCCATTCGCCCTGCTCAAACACAGGATTCAAAACCCGTTCAAGAAGCGCAGTAGTGGTCCTTTCTTCTTAAAATAGAGCATGCGTATTTTGTAAAGCATATCCTTCGTTCTTCAAGTTAGAAGTTTTAAACTGTCTTGCCAAACCGAAGTAGCAGTGGTTTCCTAAGGCGGTATTCATGTTTACTCAGAGGTATATGTACTCCTTAACTACCTCGATATTGTTGTTGCGCTGTACATACATATATAATCATATTTAGTGTCTGGGCTAGATTTTACGAACTCACAATGGCGTACAAAATACAAAATTACCCAATGTGAAAATATTTAGGTTTATTAGAAAGGCCCGCTGTCAATAGTGGTCCCTAAACGGTGGACAGATGCTCGTTTGTTTGTGCTAAGCGTGTACATAGTCTTGTCTTCGTTTACTTCAAGGCGATACAATTTTTTCCTGTTCTTCAATTGCCGTGAAACTTCTTCCAAGGAAATTTTTGTAATACCGATGATGCCAATGCCAATATCATCCCGCGTACTTAACGGACTTTTAGAAGATAGCGCCTTCCGTGTTCACACCTGCACTGCGCACTATCTGTTACAGAACTTAATTGAAGTAGTCACATGACAGCGCATCTTCTTGCCGAAGACCGCTGCATGTTTGAAGTAGTTCGGAGTGCGGCTCGTGTTTTCCATTGGCATGAGGCACAGCTTTATTAGTTTTTCCGAGATTCCGAACTTGGCCATCTAAAATTTAGAGCTCCTGACGATGAATGCTATGTTATGTGCTAACGTCGATGAAGAGGTGGTTTATTGACTGTCTGAATGTAAAAGGAGCCACTCTCTGTTGAGCAATGCGGCTGCGATTATCATAGAAACGAAAGTGAACGAGCTATATGAAGCATATACGGGAGAAAAATAATCTGTCCATGAATTCCATGATTCGACCCATGAATTCGGATTTTGAACTTTAAAATTGTAGTTATCACAAGCATATCCGATTTCTATCTTTTGTCTTGTCTTGTTTTTAAATTTGGAGAACCATCGTTTGGGATACAGCTTTTGAATTACATTTCGGCTATTATTTTGTATTAATAAATCTTTCTTTGCTATTCTTTTTGAACGAATATGTAACTAAAACTGTAACCATATTCCACTACATATTATTTCTGTAATATAGATCTCTTTTGCGGTACTAACACACAAACAATCTTAGGTGAGGTTAGGTAAACGTGTAGGTAGAGCATGTCTAAGGTCCTCGTGAACACATTGTGATGCCCTTTTTTTGGGGTTAACCGCTTTTGTTACATCGGTGGTCTCCATCGTTTCTATTTTTGTGGTTACCTGACGCTGTCAAACCATCCCGATGTCCTCAGAAACCTGTAAAGAACGGACAGCGAGACATCAGAAGGTTCATGTACGCCATGAGAGTAATAGCTTCCACGTGTGCTGTTCCTCAAGTGACAGAAATTCGGACAAAGACGGAAGTGAGGTGTGTCCTGGTGGACCTACTCGATTTCGGAGCCTCTACATATTATCATCCATGAGATTTAGTACCGTTATTAAGTGGCTTCTTATAGGAAGCTATGTCCAGTCAGAGCTCCAACTAACTTATATAGAAAGACCTACCAAACTGTAGAAGTTTGTTATATTCTGGCCAAAGCTTCCGTGATATAACACAGGTCGGGAGCTATTTCCACCTGTTGTTGGGTTTCATTCGAATTTTGTTCTCCACTCGCTGTTTAACCAATCTTAAATAATGTGTCAAAAGAAAGAGATTTTTATGGAGCGTATCATTTTTACAAACATTTAGAATTGACAAAACAAATAATTTTATTAGGCATGAGCAGGAGCGCCCTACTGATTATTAAAATACGACCCGAGAAATTAGAAAAAATTAAACAAATACATTTTCTAGCGAAAGGTGGACGAAAAAAAAAACAATAAAAAAAAAACAATCACACTGAGGGATTTTGATCCCCAGATATATAACTTTATCTAATTAAATGATTTAAAATGTTTTTATATTTAAATCATTTCATCAAAATGTTTTAATGCACTTATGGGGTATATATTTTCCTATTGTACGAGTATGATAATAAGAGATGTAAACATGACTATTTGATTTGACTGAATCATTCTTATTTGTTTGCAGATAATCCATAGAGACTTGGCAGCGAGGAATATCCTTATAACAGATGATAATACCTGCAAGGTGGCTGATTTCGGATTTGCGCGAGATATTGTTACATCGAAAATATACGAAAGAAAAAGCGAAGGGAAACTGCCAATTAGGTGAGATATACTAGTAAATGAACAAACTAACTGTACAAGTGTACACGTCCGGCTTTGCCTTATCTTTCGTATTAAATCCCACTTGATCTTAACAACTTCAGCTCCGAGAAAATAACGATTGAAATGTTCTTGTTTGTTTTTTTTATGGGGGAGGTGCAACGCCCCTTTTTGTAGAATGTGAAATGAAATTTATCAAATTTCAAGCTTAAAACTGTCAAAAATGGAATTTTACAAATTGTAAATAATTTAATTGGAAATGGACACTCCCAGTTTTTCTATCCCGTTTTTTTTTTTTTTTTCAATGTGCATTGTTTATCAAAGTTACAAATTTTAAATCATTAGCTGAGCTCCCATGAGTGTCGAGAAATAAAGTTTTGAGTGTACACCCCTTTGTCTTGACCAAAATTTACAGGAACACTCCCGGGTCAATACCGGAAAATGGTTGCACAATTTAATGGCAATCGGTATTGAGTTTGAATGTTTTTGTAATTTTGGTGGCTATCACCTTTCAAACGTTAAAAAAAAATCAACAACTTAATTCGTTGAAATTAGAGGGAAGGTTGACATACTTTTAGTTTTACAATTTCTACATCTCATACATTTTTTACATGTTATTTGTTTTTATTTGCCAATTTTGATGTACAAAATTAAAAAAAGAAAACATTTATGGCTGTGGGCAAAAAAACGAAAAGTCTCTCTATTGTCTTTGTTTATCAAAAAGCTGTGGTAAGCGATTAGCAAGCGTGTGTGTATGTACATTATTTCTATTTTACAGCAAAAAGGGGGTAGAGGAGTCACTTTGAAAAATGCCTTAACACCTATCGAATTTTATATCTCTTCCAATGTGGAAAAGGTAGCTAATGGCTCGTGTATTCAAAAAAACGCTTCAAAAAAACGCTCTCCTAAGAGTCCAAGCTGAAGAAAATTAATTTTCATATACATTTTGTATGGAGCGATTTTGACTCTGGAAATTTCCCATGAGAGATGACGTTAATACCATGGTTTGTAAGTATATACGGTCTTTGTAGGTGTACTGGTTCATGAGTTATAGGGGCGTGGTAACATCCTATAAAAAAAATGCATTCAAAATCTTATATCTCGAAAACCACCGAATCGATTGAGTTTGAATTTACAGATAAATAATCATAGGTATTGTCCTGGGAGTGTTCCTGTAAAGATTGGCTATTCTTCTTCGACGGGCAAAGGCAAAGCGCAAAGTCCTGATACTCAAGAATATTATCTAGGCAATACGATTCCTGGAAAAACGAACCATTTCGCTCACAACAGAGCATTACCATTAAATTGTTTCTGATTTAAATGAATGAATTAAAATTAAATAGTTTTTTCTAATTTTATATTTACCGGGTATGTGCGGAGGTTCTTATCTACGGTCTTTGTATGTGGATTGTTAATGAGTTATAGGTATTTTAGTGAACATGCATGCATTTGTGTGTATATGGGGAAATATTTGCAAGTTAAGGTTGCAAATTGGAAACGAATGTAATATTGGAATGGCTTGAAAGGTATCCTTATTTTATTTTCTGGCTGCACCTGGAGGCACCAGAAAAACGATTTTAATTTCATTGTTGTTGACAACTATACGTTCCCAGAATAAAATTCCATTGGCATTGAATTACCAAGTCAATGAAACTCCAACATGTCAAATTTTAAGAACATTTGGAACGGCAAAATAATTGACATGTTGCGGTATCATTATTTGGGATGAATGCACAATGGCAAATAAGAAATCTGCTAAAGCTTTGGAAAGAACAATGAAAGATATTCGATATAATTCAGAGTTATTTGGTGGCGCATTGATTTGATCGTCAGGCGAATACAGACAAACATTGCCCGTAATTCCTAGATCGACAGCTGCTGATGAAATTAACGCTTCTTATTGGTTAAGTCATTGACACTTACTATCAACGTTCGTGTTCAGTTGCAGAATGATCAATCTGCTAAAAAAATTACCGAAGCAATTACTGAAAATTGGAAATGGTGGGATGCCAGTTGATGAAACTGGATTAATGACATTGTCAAATGATTTTTGTCGTTTTGTACTGTCAAAAGATAAATTTATTGAAAATGTTTTCTTTAACATAGCACAACAGTATTAATGCCATGTGTGGTTGAGTGATATGAATTAAACATGGCTATACAATCCAAGAGTCCTGGCGACTTGGTTTCGTACAAGTCTGTGGACAGAGTTACTAATGAAGAAGATGTTGTGTATTGTTACAAGACTTTCTGTTAAAAGATTGATGGCTTATGCAATTGAAGCTACTATTTGAACTGGAAAATTGAAAGCCGAAGATGTATTCATACCACGCATCCCAATGATTCCATCTGATATTCCATTTGAATTTAAACGACTTCAGTGTTCGCCTTGCGTTTGCGGTTACTATTAGTAAGGCGCAAGGGCAAACGTTAGGAATTTGTGGAGCAGTTATATTTAGCCTGTACGTATGTTGGCCAACCAATTGCAAAAAAAACAAAAATATTGTGCACCACAAAGCTTTACAATAAAAACTATTTATCACTGATTTAATTTAGATTTGATTTTTTTATATATCTATTTTGCACTACGAAGTGTGCAAGGGGTCCGCTAGTATCATCATTATATTAATACGTGAACATCGAAGCTTTCCGTACGCTTTTTTGGCATTTAATATGAAATGAGGAGAATGAAACTTATCTTATTTGAAAGGTGCTGTGCCATAGATGTGCACAAACACAAAATCGTGGGTATATGTCGCCATTAAGACTGGTAAAATTAAGTTAAGACTTCCCCATACAAAACAGGTACTAAAAGGATTTTGGTGACAATCAAGCTTTCGCTGTCATGTTTCCATAGTAACGTTTTTAATCATCTAAGATTAGAACCTGTTGAAGAGAATCATTTACCCATAAAGGTATGCAATTTACCTGCCCCTAAAAATAAGCAATAATTGTAAGAAATTTATTAAGGGGAATTATTTATTATTTGTCGCCACTATATTACCATAGTAACGTACCTATTAAAAACATAAACCATTTTAGATTAGAATCTGTTTCCGATGGAGCAGTTCATTTACGTATTTTTAACTTTTTTGAACTTTCTCCATTACGTAGATAGTAAGAGAAAGATATCTATTATTTTTGTGCAAAATTTCGGACTCGAGATATTAATCAATTCTGATATAACGATGATAGAGGAAATCAAAAAAGTGGATTGCAAAATTCTGTCCGGTCTGTCCGTCCTTCCACAGGCTTACAGCCTAAACGGCTTCCCGGATTACGTTCAAACCTCGGATTTGGAGTTTTTGGGCTTACAGTTAGGGAGGTGTTTTTTTTTTCAAGGTAACCTCAATATTAATGGTAGGTACTCCCCATACAACATTTTCGTACCAGTTTGATTTGATCGAAAACGGCTCCAACGATTTCAACTAAAATTGATATTTAAGCTTATGTAGGTGAGGTCACCATTACTGCGTACCCAGTTTTTGGCTAAAAAATCGAACAACGGTACTTTCGAAATTTCGACATATCTCGAAAACGCTACATGCGATTGTAACAAAAAATAATTTCTAAGGTAATGTGGTCATTTATAATTAATAGCAAACTCAGTTCTTCTCTACATTATAGTACAATGGATTTTTGAAAAAAGTATTTTGAAGTTATTACTTCTTTAGGCGCGTTAGGCACTTTTAGATGGGAAGAAATTAATAAATTCGCATTACCTTTATGTAAAACGACACCGCGTCATCGTCACCGAGAAACCGACACCCGATGGCGCTGTTGTCCATTTTCTGAGAAACTCAACCGATCTCAATGAAACTTTGTATGTATGCATGGTTGGATTCAGCTAGAAAGATACAATAGTTTTGGACCCGATAGGTGGCGCTGTTGTCCATTTTCTGAGAAACTCAGCCGATCTCAATGAAACTTTGTTTGTGTGCATGGTTGTATGCAGCAAGAAAGATAGGATAGTTTTGGATCCGATAGGTGGCGCTGTTGTCGGTTTTCTGAGAAACTCAACCGATCTCAATGAAACTTTGTTTGTGTGCATGGTTGTATGCAGCTAGAAAGATAGGATATCTCATTTACAAATTAAATGGAAATTGTAATATGTATGTATATTTTTTGTAGATGAAAATCCATAAATTTCATTGGTATTAATTTTATAGAATACCAATTAATTATTAAATTCAATATTTCATGTATGAATTTGTAAATGTACGTTTTAAGCAATAGATTGCAATATTTTTTGTAAAATAATATGCATTATTTTTATGTACAATGGCGCTGTAAATAAAAGTGAAAATTGTAATATAAGATTTGTATCTAGTAGTAGTTTATAATAATCAATAAAGAAACACTTCATTTGAAATTATTTCCTGGCGATTCGAAAAATGCACACATAATTATTCAAGTAATAACTTCTGTCGGCACTCCCGGAATGCCTGTCTTTTTTTTTTTTAATTTAGTTTCTTTATATTTACCTACCGTAAAACGGCGATAACGATTTTGACCAATATGCAAACTTGGATGTTTTCAAAACTCATATATCGAAAATCCCATCTTGACTTCGATAAAACTTAAAAAACGAAGCAATGCTTACATTCCGAACAATTACTTATAATCGGTTTTCAACTAAATAGTGACGCAATAGTATTTTTCAAATAAAACATTGCAATATTTGGTACTGTTTTGTCTGACAAATTTTACAAAAAACCGCTATAACCATTTTGACCAAAATACATTTAAAAGATAATAAGCATTCTTAATATGATTCTGTTAAAACTCTGGGGGCAAGAGTGGTGTTCTATCGCCCTGCTATGGTGCATCGTAGTAAATGAACTGCTAAACATACTCAGAAGTAAGGGATTCTATGTCCATATGGACACTCTTAACGAGAAAGTTTCGTTCGACCCAGTCGTGCACTTTATTTTTCCATGTTTTATAAATGTCGCTCTTTTATTTTCGTTTATAAAAAACATAAATAAATAACGAGAATAACGAGAATAACAGAAGTACGTTTTTTAGTATACATTCTTATAAAAGGTATGGTCGATGTTCGACCACAAGCGATACTAGTAGATATAAAAATGCTACATAACGAAATACGTCCCTCAGGATAATCGGTGTCGATGAAGATTCAGTAAGGGAATTCATTATTGTGGCATTATTCGATCTACTTGAACCCGGCACCTCATTTTTTGAAAAATACTTATCGCAAACTATTTTTAAGATAAGCAATGTGGACATGGTAGACAAAAAGTCCCAGAACTCTACTCAAAACAAAAAAAAAAAACTCCAATTCTAGAAAAGCTATACCTATGATTGAACTTTACCTCTATCCACCATTGACACTTTTTTTAACTCCACTATATAGAGATAAAGATATAAAAGTTACTCCTTCAACAATTTATTTGGCCTTTAACAAAGTACACGGATAAAAAATATGTATACCCCAAAAAATAAATTCAACCTTTACGTATGTATTATCATAATATTTTTTTTTTTTTAGAATACATACATTATATTTATATACCACTTCCTACCCACCAAAGCCGATAAAGAAAGTAATTTTTTTTCGAAAACTTCTATGTCCCTTGTCAGTGCTCTGAAAATTCACAAAATCTCATATACGCTGCGGATATCAAAGCAAAACCAAGTCTCATAACAAAAATCATTTTTTGAGATTCAATCCTAAAAGCTCAGAAATAGCTATAGAGGGCCAGCCATCCGAACCACTGATTAGCGTCACATACAGATCGGAAACTTTTGACGTAAAATATAAATCATTTCCATTTTCTACACCACATTAAGTTCCATATCCTTGGAAAAGTGAACTTTTAATACTCCTGAATGATTTCTTTGACTACGAGTCTAACTCTCCGCAACCTATAAAGATGGAAACTATACCTATATACTATACAACTTTAGTATACCTCCGTGGTAGGTATGTGCATGATGAAAAGATAGAAATATTGCCAGAGCATGTGAGCATAGGTTTTTCCAATTGAATCGCAACTGCAGTTCGCCTGAAAAGCAATTTTTTAACTCTCTTATAAACCAACAAGTCGCAGAGTTTCCTTTTGGCGTACTTTCCTATGCAGCTATATACTTTTGCCGACGTTATCAAATCAAGTAAATGGAAACTATAATGAGTACCCGGCATATGAAAAAGAGTTCAACCAGCAGGACAGGCAAATACAGTTTCATAAACACAATCATTCAGCTACGACTTTCATGGTGCAAAGGAAATAGATAAATCGATAGAATTCTTCGTTTGCTACAAGGAAAGTGGAGAGAAAAAAAAATCCATTCGCAGGACCTACACAAGTAATATAGAGTGTACTTATGAATATGAAATGAAACCAACGATATCGGAGTCGTGTGTCCCCGTCACGTTCAAAACGAGCACTAAGGTCGCCACTCGCAAAAAAAAATAAAACTAAGCCAAATGAAACATCGAATTTATTTGTGAATTTTTCATGACTTTGCCGCACCCTTATGAAAATCTAATTTAAATCCTGCAATTTGCTCGAAGAAGGCGCCAGATGAAAGTCAGTTACCAGTGCACGCTTATAATCCATTCCCTTATAGGGTGATTTAGAGTCACACCCGAGAGGGTGTTGACGATGGCTTCATTTTGCAGTGGCCACGGTAGGATATACCTTAGTTTTATGTAATTTAAATAGCTTTGTTCGGAAAAACAGAGAGGACTTCCTTCTCGATTCATATCACGGCTTTCAGGCTGTAGTTCAGAAATATATTTTTGAAGCGAATATAGCTTTTTTACGGACGGTCGCACACAGGCGGATTTTCCAAAAAACGTGGCCAAAATTATTTTTTTGTTTTTTATAGCTAATTATTGCATGAATTCATCAGAAAAACACATTTAGAAGAAAAATAATTTTTTTCAGTATGTAATTTTTTAAAATTTAATGATTTAAAAAAAAAAAACCAAAAAATCACAGAAAATAAAAATTTTAAATTCTATGGAAAGTAGGAAAAAGGTAAGAATATATAAAGAAAAACGTAGAATTTGATTTAAATAAATAATAAATAATAACAAAATTATTTCATCGCTAATAATGTATAAATACCTATAGTAAGATATTTTAACCAATGCAAAGGATATTATTATGAAACTGATACGAACTCAGTTTCATCGACTACTGGTTTAGTTTAATGTTTTTTTTAGAACATTAAAACTTCAGAAGGATACGCTTTAACATTTTTGGGATAAAGTTTTCTTATACTAACTAGTAATGTATGGATCAGAAGAAACCAACAGATTATGGAAAACATCATCCAAATTCTGTTGCCTTGAAAATTTTCTTGAAAAACTTTCTCGAAAAAGCTTCATATCTTTGTTTCGGTCTTCTTGGGCTTCCTCTTCAAGCTGTCCAATTCGAAGAATAGCATCCGACACAATTTCAGGGCCATGTATTAAAAGTTTATGCACTGTTGTTGACATATTGTAGGTACCTTGGATACAAGTGCACAAACTTCATTACCGTATCAATGCAGTACTCCTTAAATTAATTTATTTTTATCGGGTAGCCACTAGATATTGTTAGTAACACTATCCGAAGGCGATTTATAATGTCTTGATCTAAGCTGGTTATTTGCGATGAAGTGGCAGAGTCATAAAAAAATCGGCGACCAATCCCATTTGAGTTCGGAATGCTTCCTGAATCCTTTTTTTACATTTTTCAATTTTTTTTATTTTCTTCACCACGTGCTTGCCATTGTCCTATCACCAATTTATAGGACAGATGAATTATACATCCAAAAAAGCGGATTCACGCATGTAAGGATGATAACCCAAACCTCAATTTAGACTCTTATTTTCAGCGTTTTTGAAGTTTTACTTGCAAGATCGCAAAATATCGCAACTTCTTAAGGTGATTCCTTAATAAGCATATATTAAGGTAAATTTCAAGCTATTTTACATAACCGGAATACACCAGACAACAAAAATTTTTTCTTTATGAAACAAAAAAGTAAAATTTTTTTTTTGATTCAAAAGGTATTGATTTGGCCACCTTCCAAATATAAGTAAAACTCAAAATTATATAATAACTTTGCATTTTAAATATTCTACTTACTACTAGCAACAGATTACATAACAATTTATTTTATTTAGTTTACACAAAAAATTTAAAAACAGCAAAGAATGTAAACCACTTATCAAACACCAAACTTGGTATTGCACGCGCTTCACAAAACCTTCCAATTTAGAAGCATCAACTGACGAAACGGTTGCAACAAAAATAGCGATATTAATCATATTATATGCTCATGTAATATGTTAACAACTTGGCATGAAAAAAAAAACAAAACAATGGACTTTTTTTTTAATAGTTTTGGCCATGTTTTTTGGAAAATCCGCCTGTGTGGGTCGGTGGGTCACGCATATAAATTATTCAAAAAGATGGGGAGTAAACCGAAAAAAATCGTCACCGTAGCGTTAACTTCCCCCTCCATGGCGCACTTGGAAGATGAAAACTCGAGAACGGCTCCACCGATTTGGATGATTTTTGTTTTGTGTTGTTCGTCTTGATTCAGGGATGGTTTAGGAAAAAAGACAAGTCGGGAAATTCTCAAATATATGTGTGTAGAGAGCGAAAGAGGAACAGAGAGAGTAATCTAAACCAACTGGCACTATGAACCGAGAAAAGGTGAAAGCGGTAGCGTATATATCTTTTCTCTCTATAATATAGATAATGTAAATAACAGAAGATATATATAATATGTATGTGTATATATATGTATATATGTGTGTAGAGAGCGAAAGAGGAACAGAGAGAGTAATCTAAACTAACTGGCACTATGAAAAATTAAAATGAATTTCAAATAGGCCGCCACGTAACACGGGCGAATACTTTACGTCCAATGCTTCGCTTCATTCGGCCGTCCCACGACAGCTCGATTTTTTTTTTTTTGTCATGGGCCCACTGTGTGAGGAGCCAGTTTTTTTTAGATAGGTAGGTACTCGTAATTGGTATTTTAATCTTGGACCTAAATGGCCTTAATTTTCAAAGATTTCATTGCTTTTGTGTGGTTGATGGCGGCATATTATAATTCCGAGGTTGGGGATCGAAAGCAGATCGGGCTAGAGGAGAAAGCCGTTATAAATACTATACCACGGGGCGAGAAGTGGTTATCCAAAGTCGGGCAAATCCATCATGAAGGTTAAAAATCGACGATAAATCTGCAAATTTGTTACCACTTCATCCATTTCACTTGCCCCTTGTTCGGCTATTTTTCGTTTTAGTTACAGAACTCTTAGCGTAGTATTGCGACTAGTGTCAAGTCGTAATATATCTCATAAAGGTGTTTTTTTTTTTTTAAACAGATCGATTTGAATTCGACTTCACTAATAATACTTAAAGCTTCCAAAAAGTTTCTTTCTAAATAATCTTATAGTTTTATTGGCTCACCAATAAAATTTTTTTTTGTGGTTCACTTTGAAAGCTTTAATTTATATCAGTTACCAGCGGGCCCGGCGAACTTCGTCTCGCCCCAATATAACGCCTTCAGATAAACTCCAGTGTGATAATAAAACACGGATAGGTAGTTCAAATTTCAATGTGATTTATTTGAATAAAATCGAAATCAGTAGAGATCGATATGATAAACAATGTTTTTCGATTTATTTTCCGGCGTAGACTTTCAACGATTGGCCTGCGATTTATTGGTTGTCATCGCAAAAGCCAATCGAGCCGGGAACTAATTCCTCTTGAATTAGAATGGAAGATGAAATGGAATAATCGAAATTCGTGGGATTAGGAATTGCTCTCTCCTTTGAATTTGCCCTTGTTGATCGTCATTTGAATCACATTGATCATCAGTTCCTCGACAGACAATCGCGTACCGTTGCACAATTTCGGACGATTCAGATTCCGAAACATGATTATGATCGATCCCACCTTCAGCCATAAATTATGAGGAGGAGAGTTAAAAAAATTTGGTCTCTTCATCCTCGTCGGTCACGCTGTAATCAGATTTGTTCGAATGCAGTTCTCCAGCGATTTGACTTTGAATATGAAATTCAAGCAATCGACGCACGACCTTATTCTTCCCTGCCAGTAAAGGGTTTTTCAACAGGTACGCTTCAAAAGTAGAGCGACAGGGACAGCAAACGACGCCGAATTTCTAGCCGCTCTTTTGGCATTTCTCTTTAGTAAGGTTTGCTATTTCATGGTGGAAAAATATACGAGCCAACAACTAGTAGAAATTATTAAAATTTACTACCGAAATTCAGAGTCAGTGGCCTCAACGTTAAGAGAGCTACGTCCAAAAAACCATCTTCAGCGATGAGGCTCATTTCTGGCTGAATGGTTTCGTCAATAAACAAAATATGCGGTGTTGGTCAGGCAGCAATCCACACGTACTCCATGAGTCATGATTGCATCCCGATAAAATTACGGTTTGCTGTGGTTTTTGGGCCGGCGGCGTCATTGGGCCGTACCTACTTCTTCCGTGATGATCAAGACCGGCACGTTACTGTGAATGGGGATCGCTACCGTTCAATAATAACCGAATATTTGGACTTGGACGACATGTGGTTCCAACAGGATGGCGCCACAAGCCACCCCACGAATGTCACAATCAATATATTGGAAACCAAGTTTGGAGAACGTGTTACCTCACGAAATGGTCCAGTCGCTTGGCCGTGTGATTTGACGCCGTTAGACTATTTCCTGTGGGGCTACGTCAAGTCTCTGGTCTATGCCAACAAGCCAGCGACGATTCATGAACTTCGTACGAATATCGAACGTGAAATTGCAGCAGTATCGGCCGGTTTATGCTTGAAAACCGTCGAAAATTGGGTTCAGCGTCTGGACTTCTGCAAGCGTGCCCGTGGTGGCCATGCAAAAGAAATCGAGTTCCATACATAATGGCAGCGAGCGTACTTTCACAGGAATCCACAACAGTTTTTGTTTTATTTACAAAAAACTTTTTTAACCGTTCTTATTGAAAACCCCTTAAGGTATATTGCCCGTTCACTAATCCAACCTTCGGCCGCATTTGAGATCTTGGCCGAATTGTTTCCAGTATCAACAAAATGACGAATGTCTTGCCTGTCTACACCCAAAATGCACCCATAACCTGATCACAATGAAATTCACAATTATCAGAAATTTTCCAAGCTTCACAACGAATTTTCCACCTTTATCTATCTTCTATCTTTCTATTATATAAAAATCAATTGCTGTTCGTTAGTCGGGTAAAGGCTCGAGAACTGCTAAACCGATTTGAATGATTTTTGTTTCATTTTGTTCGTCTTGAATTAGGGATGGTTTAGGAAAAAAGAAAAGTCGGAAAATTCTCAACAGGTGGCATTGCAGGCACACATTTCGATTTTCATGGGGAAAAGCACTTTGAAAAAAAAAAAAAATAAACTGGATATAAAACGAGTAACATAAACGGGTAAATCCTCTTTTATATATTCCGCGATATTCTCATTTTACAACGTAGTTTCCATTCCATGCTAGATCCCTCTTTTTAACTGTATGTTTTGTCTTGAACAGCTATGGCGGACTTGTTGTTTAGGCTGTTAGTAAAAATAACGGAAGTAATTATTTAGTAAAAATCACGTTTTTCGATTGGCAACACCTTTCTAATGCTCCAAGAAAAAAAGTAGAATTGTATATGTATATATTACACAAAGCTTTAAAAAAATATACTTTAGTATTGTTCGTCGAATCGCCGAATGTTCAGCTTATTAGAGGTAGTCAATAACCTTAGCCTTCTAGGGTTAATAAGAGTTCCTGCTGGTAGTACCATGTTAATTAAAACTTTAGCCTCGCCAACTGTAATTCCAGCTTAAATGAATCCACATTAGAGATATGTAGTAGATCTCTTCAGAATGTCTCAGCAGTTTCATGCATTTGCTTCTTTGAGTAATATCTAAGGCGCTTAGCTTCCACTAGTGCTTTCCATGCGTATACAATTATACAGATCAGCAACTACAAAGCTCCAGAAGTATTTCCCGCCCAACATTTCTTCTGGTGATTTGCTCTATCTATTTGGCTTTACAAGTCACCCTGCCGATCGTCGCAATTAATCTAGTTCTCTTTGAGGACATTAGCCTCCTTGCAGACCATCAACGGTACACCATACCATATAATGGTTATGTGCTTCTTGCATGATAACTTCCTTTTACCGGAATTAACTTGACTTCAGATCTAACGTCCAAATTAAGGCCAGCTCCCACGTAACGTAAATTCCACTTGAACATCCCCAACATTAGACATTCAACACAACGGAAAACATTTTCTGGATTCACTCCAGATGTTGTACAATTACCTAATTACATCCTCCGCTCTGGCATTCGAATAAAATCCATATGCACATCGCATCCTTGAGACAATCATCAATTTTCCTCTGCTTGATGGACATCCATCGTGTCCTCGACGTTTTCAATATCATCAGGCACAGCAAGCAGCTTGCTATCAACAACCAGCCAAGTGAATTTTGTTGGAAAATCACAAGGACACCCCGTTCGTCGAGCATTTGTTTTCTTCCATTTTATACTTTCTCGTACGGACGACATAGTCGTCGACTACATATTGAAGTACATTCCTACACATTAGGTAATGTCCTTGTCTATTCTGGTGCTGTACTCTATATATTTGCCATCTGTTTGCTCTCCAAATCGTGCTGAAGCAGATATATGCGGAGATGGCTGCGCCATCTCCCACTCTGAGAAATCCGTACTACCTATCTACATTCCGGAGGATTCTACTTTGAATTCTAAACCCAAACAACCTGTTCTGTTCAGCATTTGCCAATGAAGGAGGAAAATATAAAGCGATATAACAATTCAACGGAACTCAGACAAAAAAAAAAAAAAAAGAGGACACGAAAACGAAACGAAGCATCTGAGAACGAAATGGCGGCGAATAGCGGGTGAAATGAATTCATAAATTTTCAAGCGACATCGTGCTCACTATCTATCTGTGTATCTCCTATCCATGGAGTGCGGAGTTACTCCGTACAGCTCCAAGGTTCACAAGATAAAATATCCGTGTTTGTTCTTTTTTTTTAGTTTCTTTAACAATTCTCTCATCTTATGCTTGTTCTACTTACAGATGGATGGCAATCGAATCACTCTATGATAATATATTCTCAGTGAAATCGGACATTTGGAGCTTCGGAATACTAATGTGGGAAATAGTTACACTGGGCTCAACACCATATCCCGGGGTATCAGCTGCAGATGTTATGCGAAAGGTAATATAACAGACTTTCATACTGTTCATCCCAATCATACACCAGCCGATGACGATATGATGGCGATGATGTTATCCAAGTGCCACTATCTTGGTGTGGAAGTAACAGTGTGCTTAGCGGCGCTCAGGATGCCATTCAGTAGCTAGCGATTTTATTTGTGCGCCATCGTTTAGTTTGGTTTTCGTTTCGTCCTTTTCGGTACGGTTGGGAGTGGATTTAATTGCAGTCATTCAGCTTTTATTATGCTTTCACTCCACCTAACTGTGCAAAAACACAAGTGCCATCGTAACCGTTCACATAAATGGCTGTATCCATCCTTCCTCTATATCTCCCCATAGTCCGCAAGTCCTGCATTTATACAGTCGTGTAAAATCGAATCTGTGTGTATATCTGTTTTATTTATTTTTCTTCTTTTTTTCTGTTCATTTTGTGTATGTGATTATAAATAGGTGAGGGATGGCTATCGATTGGAAAAACCAGAGCATTGTCGTCGGGAATTGTACAACATCATGTACTATTGTTGGGCGCAGGACGCCATTGAACGACCAACATTCTCGGAGATAGTACAAATGCTCGATAAACTTTTACACACGGAAATGGACTACATTGAGCTGGAACGATTCCCCGATCACAACTACTACAATATACTCAATTTAAGTGGTGAGAAGTTGTAATGTTTTTTTTTTTTTGTTTCGAGAGGATGCGGCGGCGGAAACGCTAAAACCAGAGGTCAGCAAGCGAGGGAGATTCAAAGTGCTGCAATGTACCATGTAGATAGAGTCGTTAGAGTTTTATTGTGTTATTCTTGAATGTCCTTAGTGCCGATTTAGTCCTTTAGCCTTGAGTAAAATTAGTATTTTTGTTAATGTCCGTAATGTCTGTGCAAATGTTTTGCTAATATATAAAGAAAGAAAGATAAGTAAGGCAAAAGGACCTTTATCAAAAGACTTACTTTTTTTATGTGGATCAGTTTATTTATTTTGTTTATGTATTTTAGGATTACATTTAAAATATGACTTTTAATAAAAGAAATAGGATAAAGTACAGTACCAAAGTGATTGTCTGTTATTTTTTTTCAAGGATCTCTATGCAATAATGTTTTCAAAGTAGGTATGTGCGGGTAAGGCATAAATTACACTTTGAGAGAATGGCTTTTTATTTCTTATAGATTTGTATGAAACCGCTCTGGAATATTGGTACGCAATTGCGATCCTTAATACTTCCATAGTTAATAAATCCGAGTTAATCAGCCGATACATTAAAAGAAACATCACAAAGTGAGCTTGACAACCAAATGCTATCACTTCTTCACTTTACAAAATTCATTTGGAGAAATCTCAAACAAGCAATTGATTTAATTTTTTGTAGTCCGATTCGAAAAGACTGCTTCTTGTGAAGTGAAGAAGTAACATATTTTTTAAATCATATCGGGATGCTGTTTAAG
This sequence comes from Cheilosia vernalis, assembly GCA_949126925.1. Classification (NCBI taxonomy): domain Eukaryota; kingdom Metazoa; phylum Arthropoda; class Insecta; order Diptera; family Syrphidae; genus Cheilosia; species Cheilosia vernalis. The sequence continues at coordinate 86,532,917 of OX421358.1, read as the reverse complement.
CACTGTAGGTACAGCTTAACCTTGCGTTGCCGAGAATACTATAAAGTTACAGAAAATATAAATTAAAAAGACCAACCTCCGGAAAAATCCAAAATCAAGCATTGCAAATTTTTTTTTTACCTACGCCACACCGTTCTTTGTTGAGAAGGTCTTCGGAAAGAGTAAAATAAAAAAAAAAAAATTTTATTCAGTACTGGAAGCCATTCGAATGGCTGCGAAATTCTACGGAACACCCAATTTTTTTGTTACATAGACCTATCCGAACTTGGGATTTCTTCGAAGAAGGAGAAGATCTAGCCGGGAAAGCTGGTGAAACTTGGTCGAAAACTACTAAGTTCTACAAGAGCAACAACAGGCTTTCCTTCAAAATACAAAAAAACAACAATTTTTCAAAGATTACCAAGATCCATTGTAATCAGAGATTGTACACGAGCTAAGCTACTATTTTTTTAAAGTTTAAGTGGCACTCCTTGCATTCCTATTTCACCAATACATTTTTTTTCAGAGTGCTTTGTTTACATCGGACTTAAAAATTTTCTGTTAAAAATCATAACAGAGTAAAAGAAAGAATTTTGTGACTTTTATTACAAAAGATTTTTATTAATTATAAGTTTTATGATATTTAAAGAAGAGTATACTTTGGCGCAAAACGTAAAGGTGGAAATAGAATTGTGAATTCAGTGTAAGAGCTAAGAGGTATGTATAACCTTCCCATCTATCCTGTTCCTCTATGCAAAATCCTGCCAAAAAATCAATCCTGTATTAATCCTAAAGCGCACCCAAAATTAATTAATCAAAATTGAAAACCTTTCCTCTCTCTATTCAAAATACCTACCAATTGAAAATTGAGAATTGCTTGTTGAAAACGCAACTTAAAGTTGAAACGTTAAAAGCTATTTTAACTACAAAAATCTATTTAAAAATGACATGCCTCGAATTTTTTAATTGATTGAAAACGCAACCAGAAGTTCTCAAAAAAATTCAATCGAGTACATTCTAAACATTATACTTAAAAATAAAAAATAAAAATTTTAAATGCACAGCATTGTCATGCATAAATTTCTTTTTTATCCTGTATCTCAGCAAAATAAATATGGGAACGTTAGGTATGTATTTAGTAAGTTCTCAAATCTAGTTTGTCTACAGAAATACGAAAACATTGGGAATAACAAAAAAAAAAAAAAAAAACACACACGTTTTCGTTTATCTGGCATACGCATATACGTATACATCAAATTCTGTTAATTTTTTTTAGTAGAAAATATCTACATGTAGGGACTTTTCCCTACGTGTACTATCATAAATAAATAAATAGTTGGCGCAACAGGTCTGTAGGGACCCTGGGCTAGGCCTTATCACAACCATTCGTTTTCTGCGAGTTTTCCATTTTTTGAGCGAATGGTGTCGGGTGACTTTTTCTCGACCATATTGCGAGGAGCTCGAGCCTCGAGGTTTTTTGCTAGCAAAACATTAATTATCTCTCGTTGTTATCCCTCGACACAGGGACACAGCCGGGTTAAGATGCCTGAAAAACTGGGCCGAAAATAGATGGTCAATAGGTCATGATCGAACCAACACTCTGTTATCACAGAGAAAGAGTGGTGAATAAGATTCATATGAGCTTGGCCAGTATATAACATTAGTCGGAAAAACGGAAAAACAAGCTTTTGCAGCTTGACGGATCATCCCTGGTCTAAGATAGTAAAGGTACCTATACGCGTCCTAACTTCTTAAAAAAGCCGCAATCCTGAAAAGTGTCGACTCACCATAAATAAGATCGACCACATGCAGTCAATTCAATGGGTAACCACCATCAAAGCCATTACAATGGTTCCCAAGGACCTATCTAAGTGTGGTAAAAGGATAAAGTAAAGCTCACTATGCGCTCTACCGATCCGAAATAATAATCATTTAATCTTAACACGAATTATTTTAAAGGTCAAAACCGATACTTTTATATACCAATGTGCGAGTTTGTAAAATTTAACCTGGGCACTAAATGTTGTTATTAATATTGCGCAATATCGACTACCTTGCATTATATCGTCGACCAAATATTCACACTGCGGCAGATCTTGGAGAAAACCCAGGAAGTCCAAATCGATACCCACCACCTTTTCATCGACTTTAAGGCCGCCTATGACAGCATTTATAGGGACGAACTATACAGAGCAATGTCTAGTTTTGGCATCCCTGCCAAACTCGTCCGCTTGTGCAGGATGACGATGGAGAATGCACGCTGCTCCATCAAGGTTGGTAAAGAACTCACCGAAACCTTCGATGTCAAAAAAGGATTTAGACAAGGCGATGCGCTGTGATGAGACTTCTTCAACATCATTCTTGAAAGAATAGTGCAAAACTCTAACGCTAACACCGGAGGCACTATCTTCCAAAAGTCCGTCCACCTACTCGCCTACGCCGACGACATCGACATAATCAGCAGAACGCAGCGTTATGCCACTGGCGCGTTTGTGAGTATTGAGACGGAAGTGGCGAAAATGGGTTTGGCGGTCAATCAGGGCAAGACAAAGTATATATGCTGTCATCAAGAACGGACACCCAACACCGGCGTCTTGGTCAGAATGTCTCTATAGACAGATATAACTTTGAGGTGGTAAAGGACTCTGTCTACCTAGGCTCCGCTATGAACTCAGACAATGACACCAGCGCTGAGATTAAACGAAGAATAACTCTTGCAAATCGCTGTTTCTTTGGGCCCTCTCTCCAACAACTAAAGTGACCGTCTATAAGACCTTAATCATCCCAGTCCTGCTTTATGTTGCAGAGGCATGGACTGTATCAAAAGCGGATGAGGTTACTCTTGGTTGCTTCGAGAGGAAAATTCTTCGAGTGATTTTCGGTCCCGTCTGCATTGACGGTGAATGGAGGAGGAGATACAACGACGAACTGTACGGGCTGTACAGCGACCTAGCCAGAAGAGTGAAGATCCAACGACTGCGGTGGATGGGTCATGTAGAGCGAATGGACGCGAATGCTCCGGCCCGGAAGATCTTCGAATCCACACCCGACGGACGGCGCAGTAGAGGAAGACCGCGACGCGAAACTGGAGACAGCTAGCCAAAGATCGTGCTGGATGGAGACGCTTGTTGGTTGAGGCCCAGGTCCACCCCGGACTGTAGCGCCACCTTAAGTAAGTAAGTAATGTCGACTACCTATCTAACAAGCAACATGACTACGTAAGCCGCACACATCTGAAGAAGAACGCTTGTATATCGATGGCTGGTTATATAGAACAAAATTCTTTTCCGACAAATCGACTATTATAATGAATTTATGAAAAAGCTCTATTTCCAACCAAAGTGTTTGTTTTAAAAAAAATTATTTCGTGTTGGTGTATATTTAGTGTTTGAAAATAAAAGCCTTTGCTTCTGCTCCTTATAATCCATGAGCCGATAGACCGATTCATGTTTTAAAATGACAGAAAGAACGCCTGATATTATTTGCATATTGTCCTCAATTTGTCTCCTGGTTTGCATTTCTGTTTTTTTTTTTTTTTTTTCAGCTAACTTCGATCCACCATTAATAGAAGGGGAGGTTTTCTTATTCCGCTTTTTCCTGGCTTTCCATCAAGAATTGCGAAAAAAAAAATTAAGTAAAAATGTGAAGAGTTCCGTTTCTACTCGTTTGAATTCGATTTGTTATCCATTTGGAATTGCTAATATTTGTGTTTTGCCCTCTTTAAGTGGAAGTTTTCAAATCGGTCCACTTCAAGTTGTACTCGTCTCGGAAGTGGATCGTCGTAGTTTCAGCAGTCCTTGCTGGTAATGTAATTTATTATTCTGTTTAGAGGAGGAGGAAGGCATGAACTATGGACACAAGTTGGAGCATTGTTCTTTGGAAAAGTTTTGTTTGCTATTTTTTTTTCTCTCTCTTTTTCATTTTCAATTGCTTAAGAAGTATTGTGCAATGATGGCCAATTATATAGGGAAAGTTTAATGCAATTATAGTTGTCATAATGGAATAGGGGGTATTTGAATTTAAAAATGATAATCAGGGGAGGGTCTAGGTATACCTATTTATGATTTAGTAATAACGAAGACAATTGCATGAGAAAATGATTCAATCTTTGTTAGTTAAAGTTACAGTTAAGCCCAATTACTTCGCAGAAGACAGAGGTATTTTCACTGCAGGTCACTTAACAAAAAATGCAAACACGCATCTATAAAACACGAAGCCTATCTTTCCAAACATCGTTATTGAATTGGAAAAAATACAACTTCAGCCGAAACTGCAAAGTTACATTCCCAAATCGGCATTTGCCAACGATTCTCATGTACACAGATGTATGTATGGAAAAAGATAAAGGAGTTGGAGCTGGAGTACACGGTGTCAACATAAAGCATGGACAAGTCTAGCTCCGCATTTCAAGCGCAAATCTTTGCAATGCCTCAGAAACAGTTTAAACAGTGTTCCATCTTTTTTTGAGTGTCCGGCCCTAGCCAAAACCAGACGTAGTGCACTAGGTCATTCCTTTTTTGATGACCTTTCGGTCATCCAAAGCATCCATTTCAACTAGATTATCAAATTTCTCAAATCCTCAGGCTGGTTTTGAGTTTTATTTCAGGTTCCTTCCCTCGTCGGTAATGGGAATACAGCTACTTAAACCAACCAACCAACCATGTCTCAGAGAAAGTCTAAAAAAAAAATCAGAACAAACAAGAACATACATTATGTTGTCTCTGATGGTAAAGCTGAGCTCCCAGTAATTAATAGCTATGAAATAAGTAGTATGGAATTGCTTACACTCACATCGCTATAGCCAGCACAAACAGAGATCTCATCTGGGTGCAAGGACACAGTGGACACGTGGGCAATGAAATAGCAGACATACTTGCCTGAAAATTATCAGCATCGACCTTCATGATGCCAAGACCATTCTGTGGATTACCCATTAGCACTGCTAAATTCTACATTACCTGGCTAAAAAACAAAACCAATCATTACTGGACCAACACTGAAGGTGACAGATAAACCAAAATGTTGATGCCAGTTATCTCCCTTACAAGAAAAAAAAAAACAACTCCTAAATCTAAATAGGAGTCAGATTCGTATAGTCACAGGATTCCTCACTGGACATTGTCAAGTCAAAAAACACCTCATGGCTATGGGAATAACACAGGATAACACTTGCAGACTAGAGATACCGTCAATCGATTCATTAAATCAGCAAATCTATCACTAGATCCTCTGAAGGCGTAAAGGAACAGCGCTTAGAAGGTCCACCACTTCTTCCAGAAATATTCATTTAACGTACTTTTTATGCTCTGCACCCACACGTAAAACATTTTCAGACTTTTTGTTGTAACAATCATTTGTACCTACACATGAACTCTTCCAAAATTTCAAACTCTTTTCGTATGCACATTTTTAAATAAAGATTCCAAAACAATTAATGTATTTATACCTATTACTTAAATTAATTATCACAAAGAATTGGTATTTCGTTCCGAAATTGAACATTTTCCAAAGCGACCGCTTTTTTAGCTATATTCCGTTCCATAATAACTGTTTTTTATTCCTTTTTTAGGTAGTCAAGTTTTTTGGCATTCTTAAAAGAAATTTAACATGATTACACATTTCGGTATTTTCTTTTAATAACAAGAGATTAAAAACTGAGTAAGAGGGACTCAAGTTACATCCACTTTAATTTAAGAAACATTTTTTTTTTTGTTTTTATTATGTGAAAATTTTTAATAGCCCGAGCCAATAAATTTAATTACATACATGAAATCTTCGAACAGAAATATGCACATGAAACAGAAGCAATTCGAGATGCTGGTGGAGTTCAGGTGTTCTCATCCCGATCTGGCCAAAGGACATTTAAAAACACCTGAAGCCAACCAAACATCAAACATCCTTGCCCTACAAACTTTAGGGTAACAGCTAGTTTTAAGACGGCTGAAACTGCAGTTGGTCTTAAAGGAGCAGAGAAATCATCTTGGAAGTACTTATGGCATTTAAAACTCACAAAAAAGCGTTCTTCGAAAGGTGAAGGTTCTTAACAAAATTAAAATAATAAACAATATTTAAATAGTGAAATGAATCTTTGCCATCAAAAAAATGATTGTCCCGTATAATTTTTCGTCCAATTCGTTCTTCATTATTTTCTGCATACCTACATCCAAAGGCCAACCGAATCCACAATCGTAATTTGGTCGTATCCGCATTGTGTGTTTGTTTTTATTTCTTGATTTGAAATGGATAAGTATGAGTTATATTTTTCCTCCGTTTCGAATGTTTAACAGAGTACAAAATCAAAAGCGGAACGAAAATCACTTTCGAATAGGATTGACTTTCGGAACGAAATTCAGAGTAGGGCCCCAGGTCTCGATTTCGATACCCGAAAAAAAAAACACCCATTATTACATCTTTATGTTCAAGAGTTTAACTGTCCTCGGAAAGAGAAGGTTGTGAGTAGCTAGGCCGTGGTAACCATGGGTAAATCCACAACGACACATGCTGACCTATTGCGCCAAGTACTTTAGAGCCTTCGCGGTTTATTCAGCATTTGCCTGAAATACATTTAATCTAGCCCTAGCGGATCCCAGCCTGCTTTGACAAGCTTTAGAAATGTCAATGCAAAAATTATATTACTTTTCTTATTAGGTATTCGACGTCTAAAAAATGTATTTTCACATGGGATGAACATGGATAGATGGCTCCTCATCGACCTGGATGGCTCTTCTGCCTAAACTAGTTCCTTCATTAAATTGATATAGGAATAAGGGAAATAGCCTTTACAATTTCATTTGAACCTACACTGAATGTAAGTATAAATAATACTGAGCTTTAAGGGATATGGCATTGTCATCTTAATTTTAGTTTTCTGGTATATTATTTCTAAAGGTAACATACGAGTGTTTGGCCAAGGTTCACCCCGAACTGTTGCGCAACCTAAATAACATTAGGTACGAGTGTTACATAAATCCTTCTGTATAGGAATGTTCAACTTGTACATTCACGTCCTCAAAAATTACAATCTGACGCTGGCGCTATTGTCATGTCCACAATTTAATCCCAACATCTGTTTAAAAGGATATGCAGGCAGATCGATCTAATTTAACTCTTAGTTCAATCGCACAACATCTGCAAGACTAAGTATGTGACATATTATGTTGTCTTCATTTCGCTAAAATGTAGTTGAGTATTAAAATGAACCTGGCTTCTATTCTTCACTTTATTAAGGATTTGCCTCGACTAATGGAATTAAACTTGAAAGAAACCTATTATTTTTTATTATAATATTTTTTTTTTTTTTATTTGAGTTCAATTTCTATTCTCATTTGGCAGTGATGAAGCCACATGCTCGTAAAGTATCGTTCGTCACTCATCCTGGAAACCGAAGAATAGGAAACTGAACACACCTAAATTCAGGACAAATTTAAAACTTCATATGGTGGCTTTGAAAATGTAAACGTACGTCGCCTGGAATTTATATGCGAAGCACCACTTGTATTCGGATTTTAATTGAACCCTGTAAATCTTCAACAGGTTCATTCAACAACAAGAACGTTGTATAATGGTGAATAACTGTTTCGTTGATCCACCCCGTCATCAGTCCTTCTCACTGAAGACATATTGTCAATTTCATCTGTCGACAGGAAAGGATTTTCCAACTACGTGACCTGCACATTAAAATGCCTTCAAGTGCACCCCCACCACTATCATCATCATCATTTTCTCCTGCATCATCATCAGCAGCAGAAGCAGCACACAAAAGACGCGCCGCATCACTAAAGCTGCCGATGTTTTAATAGTCACACCAGGACATTCATCCAGTCAGTTGCAGTAGGCAATGCAAAAATTAAAAAAAGGCACAACTTTATTTAAATTATTCCAAATGTACGATATGATTGAAGTTTTTGTCCGGCGGCATTTCAGGATCGATACTCGGGGCCAAAAGATTTGAGTATGAAAAAGTTTCGCAATTAGTAATTTATTTGGAAGATATGACTCACAAGCACACGAAGGAACTCCCTAGATGAGTATCATTAGTAATTTGGGCACAGACTGACGATGAACCCATCTAACTGAAGGCTGCCGCTTGCCGGTGGTCGAAAATGTTTATATAATTGCATAGTTTCCCTGGGGTAGAGTTCGCCAAGGCACTTTCGTCCTTGGGGGTTGCGCAGGAGCTAGTGTCATTTTGACCGTTTGTGCCCACTGTTGAGGCCTTGGAATTTAGTTTCGCTTCAAGATGGGTGTAATAAATATGCGGCGAAGGAAAAGCAATAGGATCCTTTAAAGATTTATCATTTAATAAGAGAGTATCCTGTCGCACGTTTCATCCTAAATGCCAACGTGGCACAATCGTGCAAATCATTAAGGAAATTTATTTTGACAATTTGCGTTTTATTGTGGGAACGCTGTCGTCCTTGGTGTCGGTACATCGCAAGCAAAGCGAATGAGCTAGGTAAGTGTTGATGATGGTATCTACGTAAGTAGCAGATATGGTGTATTCACCCTCCAGGCGGAATTGCTGTATCTCTTGTTAATTAACTGTTGAAAGGAGCAATTCCAAGGAGTGAAGATAAATTATTTGCTTTTGGCAAATTCGTTTCATTTTGTCACCCCGTGGCAGGTGAGTTATTGCTATGAATATAAATGTGATTTTGCGACAAAGTAAGGCACGTCCTGGACTGGAGGTGTTTGCATTTTAAATTCACGATAGGGACGCACATCCATGGAAGATGAAAGACAATACTTCTGAAAGATAAGCTTCGGATGGGTTTGGGGATGGAGAAAATTCTCGAAACACGAATTGTAGACGGGTTTTAACTTTAGAACGAGCATTAACCTTAGCTGCGGGACAAACATTATTCTGCGTTTTTTTTTTTCAGGCTGAACAATGTTGGTATCAGTTAAGGAAATGAGTTTTGAAATGCCCTTAAACAAATTGTTGGTAAATTTATGAGCGGTGACATCGACTGTAAGCAATTAGTTTAAATTTAGTGAATAGTCCAAGGGTTGTCCTGGGGCTTGCAATTAACTGGGATAATATTTGTCGCATTTTATAAATATTTTTTTTCGAGAAACTATAGGTCTGAGAAAAAAATTAGTGCTTATATCAAGGAGCAACATTTCGATTTTATTTCATCCCAATTGCCCAACTAATTAAAAATGCAAAGTAGTCTTATTGGACACTAATACTGCTCACAGATGTTAGATGTCTATCATTGGGAACTTTGCGAAGTGGGGCTAATAGTGGATAGTGTTGTTTTCTTTAGTTCACTTCCTGTTCGACGTTTAAAGTGGATAAGAGGGAAATCACAGATAAGCCTTTAGGTAAGCTTTCTTTGTGCTTGTGCTCGATCGGCTATAGCTAGCTCATCCGCACATTCTTGATAACTTGCATCACCGAGCATATTTTGCATTTATCTAGCTGATTGCAATACATGGTAGCACCTATTGACTGTCATAGATGGAGTCCCTTGGATTATAGCCGAACTTGGAATTTTGAATATCTAAAAATATATATTTGGACGATATACTTTTTTCAAGGTTCTGGACAACTGAGCGAGGGTTCGTAGGTTGAAATACCTACTTTAGAAAAATTGAGAAAAATTGAAATCGAGCAATAGAAAAAGTTCTTTGAGAATTTAAATGGACTTTTAGCTTCAGAAAATTTGAGAAAATAAAATAAAAAAACCCGCGCCAATTTTATCGTTGAAGTTTTTGATTTCTTTACTAACTTTCGTATTTTAATTTTTATTGTTGTTCATTTGTTTGTTTGCTTTTCGTTAAAATAAACGTTAAATTAAAAAAATTTATCTGCAAAGTGTGTGGTGTGTATTAAATAGCTGACTTTTTATGAAAAAAACTGAAACGTGTGGTTTTATTTTAACTTATTCTTGATGTACTTTACAAAATGTTGGAACTATGTCTCATCTTAATAAAATTATTGTGGGGATTACGGACTCATATCCCATGATGAGACATTATTAGACAATCAAGTTTTGAACTTAAGTGCGCCAGAAGTGAGACGAAAGTCCATTATGAACTTATATCTCGAGGAGGGATATCCCTGCTCCGGCCGTAGGTTCTATACACCAATTAAATGGAAGATTACACCCTAACGTAGTTTTTCATTGCCTTATTAATCGCTATCACCTGAGAAAATTAAGGCATTATAACTGCCTTGAGAAAGGTTCTCCTATATGGACAGACACGTTTTGTCAGCTTTTTTTTACGATAACATTAGCATGGACCTTATTATAATCTTTAAGTTATAAATTAACGTTAAAGACCGACTAGATTGCGTAAAAATGAGTTTATCATACAAATAAGGTGGTCGTTTAGAGGTTATAATCCGGTGAAGGCATTTAATAGTGTAAATGGTCATACCGTTTAAGGCCATAGACATAGCGGGTTATATTGTTGAACGCAACATTTAGTCTTCTCTTAATATTAGCTTTGACGGAGCAGCATATTTCGCAACCATTAGGCTATGATGGATATGAGAAGATATTTTGCTAACATTATTCTAGTTTTAAGTGGTGTGTAGCTTTGGGATACCGATAAATTCCTTAGAGAACCATAAATTTTACCTATTATGGTAGTTACATGATCATCCCAACTTAGCTTAGAATTAAGCCAGATGCCGAGGTTCTTAACCTTGCCAACATACTCGATTGGGTTATCTCCTAGGCATATAGGCGGAGAACGACTTACATCTAATTCAATTCTGCCGATGATCATGCATTTCGATTTAATAGGATTAAGTTTTAAAAAGTTTTCTTGAGACCAGTTGAGAATTCTTTGAAGATCGTCATTCAGCTTTAGTATAGCCTCAGAAGTTTGGCCCGGCTGCAGCTGAGGTACAGTTGAACATCATCTGCGTACATATGACCCAATGAATATATCATTACTTTTGGGATATCGTTGACAAAGAGCATGAAAAGAAGATAATGTAATAGCGTAAGAAATGTACTAGAAATGTTATTTGTCGTCTAAAGCTAATCGTATGTCATCAGTGCTCCATAGTTGCAGTCACTAGGTCATCATCATCACCAAAGGCCGGTAGCCTATTCCGTATAGATAAGCTGGAAGTGGAAGCCTGTCTATGACTAGTAACCACATAGATGACAAAGCCCTCTCCCTTGGAGGCAGTCTTTGACTGGCCTTAGACTGACTCTCCGCAAGATGAAGTGCCTATTCGGAATGGCTCAGTGCTCTGATATCGGCCGCTACTCCGAAATGTCCGCATGTTTTTACAGCACTTTCCCCTCATGTAGCGCGTTTATGGTTTATGTATTCTCAATGCAGAGTTGTATTCTATAAGATCGACTCTGCATTCGCCCTACCTTTTTGTACTTTTCTTTCGTTAAAAAATGTCAAATAAAAAATTATACAACTTGTTCATAGCGGAGATACAGGCACGTTTCTTTTACCCACTAACCAACCAAACCACCCACTTTTTTTGTTGTATAAATCCACAGTTATAACAAAGCTACCCCATCTTGCTTTTGTATTGTTTTCTCTTTACTAAAAAATAAAAAAAATAAAAATGGATATTCAAGGATGTACCTTCGGGGCATCAACTCTTTTAAATTTTAATTCTCTTTCTCTTGTTCTGCTCCTCAAACCTCAATGCTATACTGCTGCTGCTGTGTGTATCTGTGTTCTACTACTCTGTTGCTGTTGCATTGTTCATTGGGTGACATGCGACTGCTTTTGACTTCAGTGAATAGTAATATTATGTGGGTGGACCATGTGCGTTTCCAAGGATAACTGCAGATGACAGCGCAGTGTGGGTTCTGGGTTCATGTTTGGTAAATGGCCACCAACCCCGGACGTGATATGCATTATTAAGCAATAAATATTAAAAGGATCGATCGTGTATGTTAAGTTCGGCAATGTTTTATCCCTTTATTGGAAAAGTTTAAATTAAAAGTTTTCATTTTGCAACTATCCATACTAGCCCGCCCTTTTCGATTGTGTCGTATTTGCCTTCGTCGCCGTATATAAACTGCTGTCACAGATGCGGGTGCATAGAAGTTGGCCAAAAAACTTTTCCGAGTGACAGTTTCGTTTAAGGATTATGGGCTTTCGAGTGAGCCATTGTAAAATGCCTTCGGTAATTGTTGGGAATTTTCTGTGTGTGTGTATGAAGGAGAATAGTTTTTCTTCTCTTAGTCACAAGTAGGTATATAGGTGAGCTTCGTCGTCTTGTGGCGTTTTTATCGTAACGGTGTCAGTCCCGAAGGTGCTGTAAATTGGTTACATTTATTTTTAGATCAAGAATGTTTTATGGGATTTTCGGAAACTTTCTTATGTTTACGTGCAGATTTTTTAACATGAAAGTTTCTCTAACGAACGTGAAGGATTTTAATTGAAAGTTCACTTGGAAACGGACGTTGATGAAGTTTGAGACAGGACTTACAGTTTTATGACTTGTGTGCTGTTTTTTGTACATGAATACAAAGTGTGCGGTATGGAATTTGAAGTCGGCCAGCAATAATGCGAACAGTAATTCTAAAGAATCTATGAAATGAGTTTTTTTTATAGAGCCTGGAGAGGGTTATTCGTCTGTACGCATGATATGACATTTAATGCATCCGTAAATTCATATTTATATTGCTCTTGGGAGCAAAATGGGGAGATCTGTTTTAATGTTCAAGTTTGTTGCAGCGTAAATTTCGTCCTCACAGCTGCAGAAGTGCGTGCTTAGCGGCACAGTTGATATCTTCAACTTTCAGGTAAACATTTTTATATGTTAAACGGCATATAGTTGACTGCTTTTGAATAGAATAGATTGAGGGTCCTTAGTAGGTACAATGAACAAGAAATGGGATGGTTCTATTGACTTATTTTGCAGTGCACTTCAGCAGACTTGAGCAACGAGTCCCAAGAAATGTATTTTCCAACTAAATATTTTCCAGGACTTTTATTACCGGTCAAGGACGTAAGTTTCTACAGGGAAAAATAAAAACCAATGATTCGAGTATTTGAAGCTTACTGAAACAGCGTTTCGTCAACAAATTTAGTTGTCACTTACGGACTTTTCAATCTGTCGAAAGGTCAGGTTTGCATTGGGGAGTGCTGGCCGAATGAAGATAAGCTAATAAGCACACAAAGTAATGACTCAAACCTTTGCTGAAACACCGCCCGCAAACTGTACTGACTCTAACTGTATCGAAGAAGATCAGTTAATGACAGGGTGTGCCAACAATTTGTTCAATATGGACCAAAGTTGTTGCACTGAAAATAATTGTACTTTTGACGGTGAGAACAACAACTATAGTCGAACTGTTATTTGTTTAAAATTTTTGAAAATGAGTATCGGCTTATGACAGCAAATATAGTTGACGACCGACGGTTATTTGTTAAAATTTTTGAAAAATGAGTTTCGGCTTCAACTGGATCTTTCGGCAAATAAAATGTTTTTTGTTAATTGCAAAAAATTTCAATATTTTTTTAAAGTTTTTAATTGATTTTCAAACACAAAAACTAAATTGTTATGGATTTTGTATTACTAATCTCTGTCGCACTTTTGTTTAATAACCAAGCATTTTAATAAAACTGGAGCCATTATTTAAGCATAATTTTTTGGTGCCAACAACTGTAGTTCCAAAGACTGAAAACTACTATAGTTGTTGAGAGACATTTTGTATAGCACATTTAATTCTAAATTGAATGAAAAGCCTAACTCAAAAAGGTAAAAAAACTGAAAATTTCTTCAGCAATACCTATACAAATGTTAAACCTATTTAAAATAACAAAGCTACTCTTTATTAGAGTCAGGATGTAATGCAACGAAGATAATGTTACAAGTTAGTGAACTAATGGTTTCCACGCGGAATTACGAGTTTATGCACTAATGTCCACCCTGTCATCAAGCAAAAAGAGTACCTAACTGTTTTCTTTTTGGTGGAACAAACTGTCGAGCTCCTCGAATGGCCGGGAAACTCTCTAGATCTTAAACCCATATAAAAACATTGGGAGCTAATGAAAAGGGAAATAGGCAAAATAACAAATAAGCTGCAATAACTAATAGAACGCTTAATTGAAGTATGGCAGAGGAGCGAAAATATAAAAGATTCGTATTGTAGGAAATGCATTAAAAGTATGCCATAAAGAGTCGATGCGTTTAATATGCAATGGGAAGGATATTAGTTTAGCTATTGCTATGATCTTTTTTAAGTTTATAAGTCGTTTTCAGTATGCAAAAATAAATAATAAACATTGAAAAATGGAAAACACAAATATAAAGAAAATTTAAGCCATGCGATGAATAACAACAAAGTTTAATAAGTTTTAAACAAAACACGAGGAGTTTAATAAGTTTGACAGCTGTCTGACAAGATGTATTTCAGTTTTATTATAAATAGAATAGCTTTTTTATTTGACGTTTATGGAGGGGAAGCCGAAGAATTTAGTCAAGAGAATAATGCCTGCATAGTGCATACTCAGTTGACATTTGGAAGATTCCAAAAGAGGGGCTCTGTGAGAGAAATGGGTTTCAATTCTAAAGCTACTCTGCTCAATTTTGAATTTCGCGCTATATTTAACAACCAGTAGTTCGCATAACACTATAATGATAGTGTTGTGATCCAGGCAACCGTGCTACATTTTAAATGTAGGTACCTACTTATATTTGATAATAACAATTTTTGAAAAATGTGTGAAGAGCCTTTTTTAAACAAAAAAGGGAAAATCAAATAAAGGTGACGCTGACCGCGAGAATAAAAAGCAATCCAAGTTCCTCGTCAACGCGATTGGATATACTTAGTCCCTACAAATCTAGTTGACGTTTTACATTATAGCTATAGGTATCCGAACGTTCCCATTATATCGTCCTATATTTTTACTTCAAGGGGCTCAGGTTGAAATATCTGCATTGAAATCAACGTATACCGTAAATTTAGGAACACTTTTGTAGTGTGTCCTTTTTAAAGACTTCAAGGACATTTGAATAAAAATCCAGGATTTTAATTTTTCATCTTTTTGCAGAGGTATACCTATGCATAAACAAGGACATGTCCTTGGAACAGGCATTTCGGCAAAAATTGAAGGATAGCTAGATTTTTGAATGTGCCCATTGTCTTCGACAACAAGTTTACGAAACGTCCTCCACAACTCAAGTAGCACCAGAAACGTATATACACTGCTGGTCATAGGTTAGACACACCAACATTTTTTTTAAATAAACTGTTCTATTTACTATCAGGCATGTATTAGTTGTCTAAAATGTTTTTCTTATCAAAGTTCGAATCTTGTTCGAAAAATGTCTGCTCATAGTTGGTTGATTTGCGAAAACATAATTGTGCATTGAAAGACTCTAGAAATTTCTATGCAATCACGTGGACTTTCGGTTGGTCATTGAAATAGACGCAGTTCACGTTTCTAAGTTTTGTGTAAACAAGTGTAATTATATTGATTAAATTAAAGTTGAACATTAAGAAATCAATTGTTTTCGAGCAATATTTGAAGCAAAAATGGGAAAAGCTACTGTTTTGAGCTTATTGGAACGTCAAAAAATAAACTTCTTCCACTCACAAGGACTATCCAATCGAAATATTGCCAAACAGATAAAACGCAGCTCCAGAACGGTTGATAGATATTTAAAAGATCCAGAGGCATATGGAAAATTCTTCAAAGGACGGAAAAAAGCACTAACTTCCCGAGAAGAACGTAAACTTGTTCGAATTGCTTCCAATTCGGCTAAGTCAGCAGCT
This sequence comes from Cheilosia vernalis, assembly GCA_949126925.1. NCBI lineage: Eukaryota > Metazoa > Arthropoda > Insecta > Diptera > Syrphidae > Cheilosia > Cheilosia vernalis. Next base: position 86,517,219 of record OX421358.1, on the reverse strand, counting down.
AAGATTAAGGAATTAGCCGGAGTAAACGCAAGCCTTTCAACTGTTCAGCGCACAATCAGAAATGCAAAACATATTAAGCGTCTAAAAATTAAGAAAAAACCACCTCTGAATGCTATACGCAAAGAAAAACGGCTTCAATATGCGAAAGAATATATGACGTGGACTGTTCAATCTGACACTCGACTTAATGATTGGCGTTCGGTTGTCTTTACTGATGAAAAACGTTTTAATTTAGATGGCCCTGATGGCTTTCAATACTATTTTCACGATTTGCGAAAAGATGAGCTATATTTAAACCGCCATCACAGCCGAGAAGGTGGAGTCTTGGTGTGGGGTGCCATCACGTTTTATGGAACAATTGAATTAATTTTTATTGATCAGAAAATATACGGCGAGCGCTTCAAAACATTGTTGGAGTCCGTATTTCCGAAACTTAATGATCTCTTTGGACCAATTCCATGGATTTTTCAACAAGATAACGCTCCTATTCATAACGCTCGTGTAGTAAAGTCGTTTATTTCGAGTCAAAACGTTAATATCATGACTTGGCCACCATATTCTCCAGACCTTAACGTGATTGAAAATGTTTGGGGCTGGCTAAGGAAACATTAACTACAGCAATTAAACTTGCTTGGAGCGAGATTTCGCTGAACTACATAGACTCCCTGTATCATTCTATGAAGGACCGGATATATGAAGTTATTACGAACAAAGGAGGCAGTACTCATTACTGAAATTATTTTCTCTTTTTTTTAATAATACAAATATTTAAACAAACTACACATTAAAGATTAAAGTTTAAACTACATTACTTTTCTTCCAAAAAATTAATTAGTTTAAGTGCGTCTATTCTAGTGACCAAGAAAAAAGTAAGCTCTATTAGAATGTTTGAAAAACACAATTTCGTTAGATTTGTATAATATTTCGAATATTATTCTTGAAGGATCATTAAATAACCAAGGTTTTCGCATATCAACTTCTTTTCAATTGTTTTCAAAATAAAAGTTATTAAACAAATTTGAATGCAAGTAAGGGTGCGTCTAATCTTTTGACCAGCAGTGTATGTTAATCGAAAAATATTCACGGTGCTTGGTTGACGACACAAGAAGGATAACCATTTATCAGCAGGACGACGAATCTCGCACATTTCGAATTCGATGTACATCAGAGGTGCATAAATTCCCCATCAGCAAGGCAAACACTCCGACACACGCATTTGTTTTTGTTTTTTTTTTTTTTTGTGTCCTCATCCAACATGACCGATCGATATTCTTCCCACTCCTTGCGACAATATAATCCGTCGTATTGTATAGTGTACGCCCTTCGGCCTTCATACCTACGAACGGGACAAGTTTCTCCCATCAATTTCACGAAAATTCCACTATAGCTCTCATACTGAGCTGTGGAAACATGCATCGTTCCGAATAACCAACAATGCCTCACAAATTCCTTTGTTCTTCCTGCGAACGCAAATAACCCCATTCGTGTGAGGAAATGATCCATGTGCGTGCTAATGTGAAATACGTGGAAGTTCATTGTCGTGTGTGCTATACACCTGCTGCGGCAGGTAAATGGACTCTAGAGTTAACATTTGCATGTCAAACACAAATCAGAGTCACTAAGAGATCCATATTATCCGTGGCGTAAAAAAGCTGCAGAGTTCCTCAGCATTGTGGGTAGCAGCTGCTTTACTACACTTAACTTATGGAACCTGAGCTATTCGATCTCTGATTCGATTTGTGATCGATTATACATCTCCTAAAACTCCAGCAATTTTTTTTTCCTGTTTCCTGGAATAGTTCCATGTCCTAATAGATGATACAAGGCAACAAGACGACTTTCTTTTTTTTTTACTTAGCTGTCTTTATTTTGTTCATGTAAGACGCAAGCAGAATTTATTATAAAAAAAAACCGAAAAGAATGAAAGGACGTGAGGGATTATTTTCGTCGAAATGGTATCATATCTTGAGCGCGTTCATGACTCGGTATGTCAGCATGTTAGTGTGTTCATAACTTGTTCTCCATTTTTTTTCTTTTTTTCTTTGTTAAACAGTTGAGCGTGCTTGGCTTCTGTAATGAGTGACGAAACGAAGGATACCGAGATACTTTTTGGCGGATGCTAGTCAATGGTGGGGGGTGTTATTTACAAAATGAAATGGTATTTGCCAGCGAGGACGAGGTTTGTTTCACTAATTTTGTGTCCATAGCCGATGGGGCCATTGCTGGGCTGAACGTTGGGATATATTATGCGTAACAAGGTAGCAGGAATAAATTTTCGTTTCAGTGAAAGGTATTCATTTACATTAATTTGACCCTTAATCTGTGTTTGGTTGTGTTAGTTCCTACCGTAGAATAGTTTTACTTAATGTTGTTTGGAGTACGGACCCATGTCGTTTTTATTAAGAATGGAATGATAGCAGTGGTAAAGTTGTTAACAGGACTGGGGTGCTAGTTTTCAGGCTTTCGTTTTCAAGGAAGTGCTGGCTTAATGTTGACTGCAGTCACAGAAGTGGTGGTAAAAAAATCTATGTGAGCCCCACGAGTAGAAAACGTTATTATTTGGGCCAGGAGATTAAATGCGACTAATTGAAAGATCGGTACCTTTTCTTAATAGTTAGGAGGAAGGGTGAAGCTTTAGGAACCGTTTCCCAATTTATCTACTGTCCTTGGCCTTAACATTCATAGGTTTCGATCCTTGTAATAAATATAAACATATGGTTATTTATATGAGGGTATTCCTGGCAATGAGAAGGCGGACGAATTAGTTAGACAAAATTGGGCAGCTGTATCAGAACAAGATGATACCTCTGTGCGTATACCGCCTTGCACATTCAGACTCAAAGTAAGACTCAGAGCATATACCCCCTTGCACAGTCAGACTCAAAGCAGGGCGGAAGGTCAAAAGAGAGTCGAAAGTTAGATGGATTGCACTCTTGTGGTACCACAAGAATGCTACAGCCAGCCCTTAATATAGCCAGACCCAAGATCTCATACAGAAGGATAGAAAATCTCTTTCCGCAATCGTAGGAATCATAACGGGACACAAGACTCTGCGGTATAGCATGCAGAAAAACGCTTAACTGAAGAAGGGATTTGTAGAAGCTGCGGTGATGGTCAGGATGCTCTTCAGGACACAACCCACCCAAATAGAAATTGTTGGTTATAGTTTAAGCAATGTTCCTACATTTGAGAAATGAGAACGTAGCCATGGTATGGGAAATGTAAATGTAACAGTAACAGTGCGAGGTACTGATACAAAATTTTAGTATCGACTTTAAATTTACGAAAGCTCACAATAGCGAAATTTGTATGGAAAATATAGCCACTGTGAACTACTAAAACTTAGAGTGGAAAGAAAAACGCCAAATGGGGATGTTTCAGTAGGTACCTAAACGAAGAAAATATCATGAAAATGGTATAATAGGTACAGGTTAAATTTTGCGAATTTAGTAATTGCATTTCCTCGTACCAGAATGCAAACTAGCTATTCCATCGAAAATGAGTTTTACTACAAATTAATGTCAACAAGGTGTAGCTCAAGGCATATAGAGTATTTACAATATTCAAGAGAACGATATTCAGGGCAATCGCAGTTAAGTTCCGATGGAAGTGTTTCCCTTGTCAGCAATGTAAATTGGATTGCTGAATAGAAAACATTTCGGAGGAAATATTATTCCCGATAGGTGTGATTGTTTTCCTACAAAATTTCGAACTCGACATGTTAATGAATTCTAGCATTACGATAGAGGAACTCAAAAAAGTGGGTCGCAAAATTCTGTCCGTCCTTCCACAGGTCTACAGCTTTTTTTTTCGCAAGGTAACCTCAATACATTAACTGGTTTTTCCCATATAAAATGTTCGTACCAGTTTGATTTGATCGAAAACGGCTCTAACGATTTCAACCGAAATTGATGTTTCAACTTAAGTAGGTGACTTAAGACCATAACTGCATATCAAGTTTTGGCTAAAAATTCTAAAACCGGTACTTTTGAAATTTCGACATATCTCGAAAACGGTCCCTACGATTGTACTAAAAATGTATTTCTAAGGTAATGTGATCATGTATAACTTAACAGAAAACTCAGTTTTTCTCTATATTATCGTATAATGGATTTAAGAAAATAGTATTTTTTTTTAGAAATTCAGTTCTTTTTAGTTAAGCTGAAAACAGCAATAACAGTTTTGACCAAAGTGCAAACTTATAGTGAAATTGATGTTTTTTCAAATTATTGTACCCTTAATTTTCAACTCGTAAAACCAAAAACGCAAATGCTCATATCTCGAAAATCCCATCTTCTATTTCGATTAAACTTAAAAACTTAAAAAATGAAGTTATAATTCCGAACAATGTTTTATAATTAAGCAATAGGGGAGAGTGGGTATGTATGGGGCACTTTTCAGTCAAACGTGAACTGCTGGCAACTTATAAATCATATCTGCGCAAAACATTTTTCTTAATATAAGATAACATTTTGGCAAGCTATCCAAAATATGAAAGTATCCAAAAGTATACCAGAATTAAATTTATAAGTCATTTCATGCACCAGAAAACTTTGTCCTATTCCTCCTGGAAGCAGGAGGTATGGGACAGCTATGTGATGGAATGGGACACATACATTACAAGTGTGTTTTTTATCTTTAAAAATTTGTTTCTTATGTACTTTGCGTACGAACCTTTTTAAGTGTTTAAGCTTTTTTTTGTCGGGGGGTGTTACTATCTGATGGAGCACTACTGGTCCATTGTACTGCCAAACAGACACCTTGCACTACTGTACTTAGGTTACCTAAGGGGTAGTGTAGTCTAATGTTCTCGCTTTCCCCAAAAACTCCAGAACCAGACCCCTGTTCGGTTCACGGACAGTGTCCCAATCATCCTGTAGGGCACTTCAAAACAAACTTACACAGACTTAACAAATTTAGATATAATTCACTTCTTAATATATGATAATATCTATTTAATTCACTTTTTGAACAATAAGTTGACTAATTAGTTTATTTTTTTTTCACTCAAATTTTACCCAAAGATTTTACTTTTTATGCACAAATTACCTTTTTTGCTTTCCACTGCGTAATTTCAACAGTGCACAAGACCTGCTTCGTTTACCTGTCGATACAGACTTAAGAGCAAATTTGTGATCAACAGGAACGAGAAAAAGAATACGACGTTGAGGATAATGCTTGTGTCCCATTCCTCCTGTGTCCCATGCGTACCGGTGCCATGAATTAAAGCCATATGAACTAACGCCATAATGGTGCTAATTCATTTTCAAATGCGAATTAACGCCATAATCCACTTATGGCCTTAATTCACTTTCAAACGAGAACTACAGCCATCACTTAAATGTGAACTAACGCCATACCTATGGTGTTAATTCACATTCGAATGTGAAATATGACAAAAATCTCGAAGTCTAAAAATCTCAATTTGAAAATTCAACAAAAAACATAAGTAGAAAACCTCGCACCCACCCCGTAATCCAACAGTAAACCCAAGCAGGGGGGTTGCAGGGGGGCAGCATGCCCCCCCATACACATTTCATAATTTGCGCAAATTACTAAACTATGGCCACTTTCTAAAACGAACTAAAACCATATGACTTTAGTTCTCATTTAAAAGTGAATTAAGGCCATAAGTGGATTATGGCGTTAATTCGCATTTGAAAGTGAATTTACGCCATTATGGCGTTAATTCATATGGGCTTCGTTCACGGCACCTACGTACCCACTCTCTCCTAGTATTTTTCAAACTAAACAATGCAATATTTGGTAGGGGAAGGTCATGTACCTTGGTCCGGATTTCAGTTTTTTGCCGATATTTTAAGTAACGTTTTTTCATTAGTTTTTATTTGTTTTTTTTTTTTTTAGTTATTACCTGAAGTCTTATCTATGATAATGCGAAACTACCAAAAGGATATTGCTCACCATTCCAAAGAAAACTTATCTTTTATATGCTAGCCTCAAACGGTCCAAGGTAGAAGACGTGATTGGACCTTGGTCCACAGAGTATTGTACTTTGTACCTTGGACCGAAAATATTATTGAAGGTTTTTCTATAGTTTAAAGGTGAAAACTTTATTTTTTTTCAATAAATAGTAAAAATGGTACCATTCTTATTTCATTTCAAGAAAGCAGCAGGAAAACAAACCATTGTCTTAAAGTTTGTGTGCTTGACAAAATTTTTTTTATTTCAAATAATAGTTTTAAATAAAAAATACTCTTGTTAACGAAAAAAATGCCTAACAAAGGACTTTAATATTATTTACCGAATTTGCATCTTGGCACATTGTCCTGAGACATAAAAAAAAAACAATTTTGTTTAAAAAAATCTAATAACGTGTAACTTTGACCGGACCAAGGTATAAGCGCTATGATAGGTCCAAGGTACACGAACACCACTTTAACCAAAAAATAATAATTTTGACGTAGTATTTAAAGCACACGCATACAACAATTTGTTCCTACCAAAAGATAATCAACATACTAAGCAAAATCGATAAAAGCATCGGAAAATACACATAAAATTAAGCACTACACAACTTCAGAAAATAGATACAATAAATACTTTTTTCACTGAAAACTATGTTTATTTTTTTTTTGCCGACTAGTACAGCTGTATAATATAAAAAAGAAACTAAGAAGAGAAAAGAACAGAAGAGTAACATTTCACAGAAGAACCGATTCTTGTGTGGTTTGTACTTTTCTGAAAATGGGCACTCGGACCAAGGTACAATCGGACCAAGGTACACGACCTTCCCCTACTGTTTTATATATAATCTGTGTTTATATCTACATTTTTTTAAAACGCAATACCAAAATTAGATTAAAAATGTAATAACAGCAACGCTAAACTTATTTTAAGCGAATATTACGCACTTCTTTTTTTCAACCATATTGAATGTGGACCTTAAAATAATTCCTAATACTTAGTTACTTACACAGTAAGAAACTCTTACTAAGTTTCCATCGGGATATTCAATTTATAACTCCCAATGAAAATTCACAAATGCCTGAATTCTTACATATACATAGGTATATTTATGTAAAAATAAAAACTTTAATTGTATTCCAGTAAAAAATTAAAACATATCCTAGTAGCTTTAAAACAGAAACTCCTACTAAATACGCTTGTCCTGTACTCAAAAATCTTGTGAGGTGTAAGACCTTATAAAGTAGTAGGTATAGTAGCGGTTTTAAATCTCTAGCCAGAACTTTCGACAATTGCCTGTTACTCAGAGCTTTAACTTTTAAAAACTTATATTGTTATTTTATATAACTGCCATATGAGATAAAATACATAGATCGCGATTTCTGTAGTAAAAAAAACCGAACCAAATTTTGCAATGTTTAGTTTAAGAAATACTTTTACTTAACTATTGAGCTGAAAGATGATTATAAGTTATTGTTCGGGATATAAGCACTACCTACTTCGTTTTAAAAGTTTTATCGAAACCGAAGATGGAGTTTTCGAGATATGATCAGTTTTTAAAATTAGCACATAGTGATTGTACAATAATTGAAAGTTTCCTCGATGTTGCCCTACAATGGAAAATAATTTTCAATACTTTGTTTAAAATGAAAATTAATTCTTTAGGGGGAAACCTCGTTGAAAGATATACGCATTCTAAAATAATGAAGTCTCTAAATTGCATATTTCGATTCTTTTAACTATACCCTTCCTTTAACAAAACAGTGCGGTTCTCTTTTGCTGCCGCTGTTTTCGTTCATCCCTGTTGTCGCAGGAGTCATGTATATTAAAGTACACAATGCAGCTAGTAGCAGCATCGTGTACGTACTAAAACTGGATCCAACTTTCTCAGGAGTCTTACGTAGATCAGAGCTTATCCAAAAATTATGCAAGAAAGTATGAATCGAATAGGTGACTGCTTGTTCCTACAATCAGAGAAAATTATCTTTTAAAGTGTTCAAAAACCTTTGATTTTGTATTGGACATGAAAGCCTACATGTTTTTTTTCTCAATATGTATATATTCGACTTGAAAACCTACAAGCAAAAAATTCACTTATTTAAAACCATCCAACTTTCGGTTAAAAACTTCCAAGTAATACTGTTAATTTAGCTCCTACAGAGTTTATGAATTAAAAATAATTGAGTCAACTTGTTTAAGGAAACCCGGTTTAAAATATCCTTGCATTTTTTTCCGCCGTAAGAAACTAACTAATGTGTCTTTCTTAACAGTCCTATTTTTACGCTTTTATTTCGGTAGTTCTTCACAACGAATAAGTATGTACCTACTCGTTTTTTCAACAGAGACTTATTTAATTTGGAGCAAATTTTTAAGCACATTCTGAAATCATTTTTTTGTATTTTAACAGTTTACCAACTGAATATCACCAGGATGAATATTCAATAACGTGAGCTAATTTTCATATTTGAAGCTCCTCAGTTATTGAAGAATGAAGAACCAATTTAAAAAAAATTGATTTTTATTTTGCCCTTTTCCCTTTTCCCTTTTCCCACTTACTTGTAACGAGTTCCGTTTTAAAATGTTCAAATATCCCAAATAGATAAAGCAGAAATTAGGCGTTTTCTAAAGTAAACGAAATAAAATAAAATTCAGGCCGCTAATAAAGGACACGGAATATGTGAAGCAGATAAAACTGCGGGTGCGGTAGCAAATTCCCTATATCTACCCTGACAATGCTGATATTCGCTGTCGTAAAAACGTGTTTTCCAATTAAAAAGCACGCAACAAATTATATTGAAAACGAGACCGCCTTTCAAATCTCATTCACAGAGTATGATGGTGGAAGTCCTTTACCAGGACTTTTAAATTGGCACTTCTTCACTATGCATAATATAGCGGAAGCAATCCCCATTATTGTCTTAGTTCCAACATGTTTTCCAGCAGCGATAGCAAACTAATTTTTTATATGTTAATTAAAACGGCTAATTGTTATTAGCCCACGGTACTGGCAGATGTAAAACGTACGAGTACATATTATACAGGCAGCAGCAACGGACGAGGAATGTTGGTTGTCGTTTGCATGATCAGCACTTAAAGTTTATTATTTCATGGGATAATTAGACATGTGTAGCACACCGGTTTGCGTATACATTTTGTGGGTGGGTTCAATTTCATTACGGCTGGAGCACTCAAGTAATTACGTGGGCTTTAAACATTTTATGATATTGCCGGTGTTGGCCATGATGTTTGCCCAATGCTCCAAAAAGTGCCGACGACGCAGTGTAAAACACGCATTTAATTGCTTTCGACTCGTTGGAGATTTTTCGATGCTGTGTGTGGGGGAGCGTATATCACAATTTAAAAATCTTTATTGTCGCTGTCAAATGAGAGGGATATACGCAACAAGGATATTGTGTACATGTAGTAGGTATACGTATATACTCGTATTTCGAATTCATTAAATTGTATTTCATTATAAATGTAATTTGCAGCAGTTGAAACCTTTTAAAGTACAGGTAGTAGGTATTCTTCGAGTGACTTTCGATCCCGGTTGCGTTGACGCCGGGCTTTGGCGAAGAAAATTTAACAGCGAACTCTACGAGCTGGCGGCATCACAGGTAGAAACCTAATAAAGGAAGACCTCGGCTTAGGATTAAAAATAAGTGGTCCGTGCAAATGCAAGGGGACCTCAACAAATTTGGAGTAGGTAACTGGAGAGGCGTATTGGTTAAAGCGCAGGTCCACCCAGGACTTTAGTAGGTATGAGTGAGTTAGTCTTTAAAGAAGGACTACATAGAATTTGATTGGGTAGGACCACATCGTAGAGGCCGAAATGCTTTCGTATAGTAGGTACATATCGTGATATAGACATACTTTGCAAACTACTAAGCGGTCTGAAACTTTCAAGCATGCTTGTCACATTGTTAAAACGCATGACTCAATTTTAATGGGATTTAAAAATAAAGTGCACGACAGGGTCGCATGAAACTTTCTTGTCCATCAAAACTTTGGTACCAATTTAAGAAGCGGTGCTTGATTTTCTGTTGAAGCTTTAAAATAACAGGAAATTTTCGTCAGCTCTACTGTTTTTGTTTTTGATTGGAATATATTAGTGACGCTGGTTTTTGGTGACTGTGATTGAAAGTAGGGATCGTGATAGACCGGTATCATTACATAGATACGTATGTAAGAATTCAGAAACTTGTTTTTGAATCTGCATTCATTTGTTATGAACAGCTAAGCTGCTGAGCGTGTATTTGGGTGTAAAAGAAGTGTGGAGTTTCTCATTCTGTAAGCTCCAAGATTGTTGGAATTTACTTAAGGTGCATATTGGGACAAAAATATGAATAAGATATGTATATAGACGTACAGATCGGGATTTCGAATCATTTCTGAGAAATAATTAAAAACCTGATTTATTTGAAAAACTAACAACTTGATCTTATTTCAAATACATTTACTATCTTAATTATACCTATATTTTAATCAAAATTAGTAACAACTATTTTGATGTTTATTTTATTGCTCAACTACATATATTTGATTTTGAAGGTTTTAACAAAGTATAAAATTGGGTTTTAGAGATATGGTCAGTTTCTAGAATTCTCGTTTCTGGCGATTCAGATTGAAAATGAACTACGCAATAAATTTCACAACTTCAATTTTACTCTAACTACCTATGAATTTTGGTCAAAATCGTTATTGCCGTAACAACATTTTTAGTATACATGTTTTTTTTAAATATTTATTAAAAGGTAACAAAAAAATAAAACTGATTTCGTTATTAAGCTAAAAATTAGGATATAACTATAGCAATGCATTTTTGTAAAAATCGTATGGATCGTTTTCGAGGGATGTCTAAATTTCAAAAGTAACGTTATTCGATTTTTTTAGAGAAAAACTGGCTATGCATCCATGTTAACTTCACCTTCATAAGCTTAAGCTTCAATTTTGGTTGAAATATTCATTACAAGTTAAGAAATATTAATAAATACAAAATCTCTTGAAACTGTTTTTGGCAATACTCCCTCGGCTATTTTAGCGTATTACGCAGCTTTCTGATTTGTCCAGAAGCTATATAAGCTACATTGAATCAAAATCTTATCTTATTTGGCTAAAAATGGAACATCAATTGTTTCAGCCACAAAGCCCTTCTGCTGGGGCTTATTTGTTTTCAATGTAAGGCAGTCAGAAGTTAACGCTATCGCAGTGGGTCAGTGCGGTAAGTGTCCTGGAGCGTGGAGTCTGAGGCTCTATCCCCGGAAAAATACAGATCACATCTTAAGGTTTATTTCACTGTGCCTCTCGTGAACATCAAACTTATCTCCGAGATCTTAACTGTCATGAAAGACCTTCTCAATTCAGCCGCTCGAACTCGGCTTATAAGGGTAAGTTGCTTTCATTTGTCCCAAAAATAAGTACTCACACAAATTGAATGGTTGCGAAAAGCTACGCCTTCGGTACATATTTCTTAAGAAGTCATGATGAGTGATCGCCTGCCATGGGACATGTCAGTTGCCTTATCGAGATTATCACGATTGACACAAGTTTTTGAGTCATGAAAATGATACTGTGCCTACCTTGTCACTGTTTTTAGGACGGATTGGCATAGTCCCACGCATGACACTGCACGATTTTCGACAGTGTCATTTATAAAGGGTCATTAAATTTTCGACTCTGAAAGTAAAGCTTAATAAAATACACAGCGACACATTTTTTAAGAAAATTTTAGTTCATTATATAGTTTGGACTTTGCCATAAGTGTGAAAAATAATATCATTGAAATTTATGGTTTGGGAAGATTCGCAGCATATTACCATTCGACCATATCGCTCCGAATTGATAAATCGATTAATTCGAATCATCTGTAACACTTGCAATTGCAGCAGAAATATTTTCGTCTGAGTGTGCATTACGATGATGCGCAGGCCTTACGATATCAGTATACTGTCGTAAGGCCTGTCTTAAAGCTTCTTCACAATTTTACCGATTGCTTGCGTAGTCGTTCGATTGGGACGACCATTATCATCGGGTAATGCACGAAAAGCGGCTACGTTTGAATCACCACTTTCCTAGTAAGTTTTAATAACTTAACGTGATGTTCGATTGTTAGGCGATCCATTTTCGTAAACTAATATTATGACAGATGACACTTGAAATGCCAGCTGAATTTGACAGGTGTCATATGCCAACGCTACCAACTTGAAACCATGAAATGAATGACTGTGTACAGTGGGATTTTTTTATATTTCCAGTTATTTCCTATTGTTGCTGTAGCTGCTCTATACATTTTTTACGGGCAATAAAATCTGTTGTAAAAGTATACGATAACACAGCTTGAAACAAATTCTATCTTTAGTTTAATTACACTTTAAAGCTTTTTCAAAATAAAATCTTTCGACATTTTCTCAATACATTCCCCGAAGTCCAACATAAAATTGCCGATCCACTCTGTTCCTCTCAAAAACTAATCGGAAAAAAAAAAGAAATGTCATTCTCTGTGCTACAGCTTTTATATACATCATTTCAATCATATTATGTAGCTGAATTAATCACTTTATGATGAAGTAACATTCAGATCGCTCTTCTATATGGGACAAAAATAGAGATGAACGAGAAGCTTCGTCATTGGTGGTTCAATTTTGTAAACTTTGGAAATGATTTTGTGCAATTACCAGTTAGGTACCTACTTCAAGAAAACATTAGATTCATTCGAGAGCTTAGAATCTCCGGCCAGGCATGCATTGGACTGCTATACCTATACCTACTAATTATTTAGACAAAGAAAGGTGTCCGGAGACAGTTTTTGAGTCGGCAGAAAATGGGTCTCGCATTGTTGGTTAAACACCCTCCAATATATGCAGTTACCAATAATCACATTTAGTGTCAAAGTTAAATTGTTCGAACTCACAATGGCGAACGTTTTCCATACAAAAAGGGTTAACCATAAGCCTCCCTGCCTAAAGATAGCACGTGGAGGGGAAGAGCTTTCCGTAAAAGGTACATGTTCCCAACCAGTTGCTGTTGTACGCCCCCATTCTTATAGTATTCTTAATCCAAACTGAAGACACGTTAAATGCTATAAGCCTTTAAACAACCCTCATCAGCTGAATATACCCTCGCATGCATATATACGAACCTTCCCTCAGATACCTACCAAGTCGTTAAAATAAAATAAAAACAGACTTCCCGCACCCGGTGCGCAAAAACCTACATAAATTCCATTTCCAAGCAAATTATACACCATAAGAAAGAAAACAGATAAACGTCAGATGCGAACGCCCATCAAATGTCAATTTTGTAAACCGACTTCGTCCCACACACGTCCGCCTGATTTATGCCTAATCTCCTGGAAAGCACATTATTTCATCAAATTCGAATTAGAGAATAATTTCCTCGGTTTTTCCCCACAGAATATACTCGAAATAAGGTACACAAAATGTATTTCGGGCTCTGTCCATCATCGGGGGTGATCAATGGTCGTATCAAAGTAGTTAACGAAAGCCGACAAGCCAAGACGTAACTCACGCAAAAGAGCGAAACTTTCAATGAATTATGTTTCTTTTTTTAGCTGCTTACCAGTCATCAAACAGCGGGCGGTGGTGCCAATATGTCGGCATGTGTACAATGTAAAAAGTTTCATATTTTTTGACTGTAGGCCTTTTTTTTATTGAATATGCTGAATGATTTAGAAGGAGCAAATAGAAACCAGTGTAGTATCCTTGACACATCCTTATGCATATCCCTTCTAAACATGCACGCGCTCTTGTGGTGTGCGTGTTTGTCTCACGCGGATGTGCTACATTCAATTCGATGGGGGGCCAACCTTTTTCCTGTTCAACTGAGATCGACAGGGACGTAACTGACGACCCCGAGGGGTGCAACTAAGGGGGTCGTATGTTATCCACCCACATGTGTAATATATCATTGATACGGTTCCGGTCTACATGTCAGCTGTCGTCGTCCTTGTTTTGCTTGCGTCGCATATCTCTCGTTGCTCTCTAAGGTATTTTTTGTTATGTATCAGAGGGGAGGGGTTGGAACTCAAGGAGATCTACTCTTTTGTTCGTGTTTTTTTGATGTTGTAGCTGTAACAAGAAGACCATCCTACGCATCCTTTACACACAATTTAACTCTGCCAAGAGGATGGATGAATAGTTGAGTGCTTTCTTCAGAAGCATGCCCACAGAGTCATATATCAGGGAGCTGGCCAAAGGAAAAGGGCAGAGTGATTTTTAATATTACTTCCTTAATTTGATTTTCATCATAATCCCACATCCTAGGTTAGCGGAAGGATTCTGGTGTCGGAAAAGCGAGAGTGAATGGGAACATATTTTCTTGTTATCGCTCACCTTTGTTGTTGGTAAGTAATAGGTATCCTCCCAAGTAGAAATTGTTGGTTGTAGTGTGCACGCTGTTTCCACATTTCAGACATGTGTCCATAACAGTAACAGTGTGTATAATGGATCAAAGTGCGTACTGTTTGCACTGCAGGATGTAACGTTGACCAAAGTGGGGAATAGGTTTTACCTCATAAAATTACTATTTCGGGAAACACACATAATGGGATTTTGGCTATGACTTGTAACCGAAATGTGTCCGAATTTTAGTGAGCTGTCAAATTTGTTTTAATGTGTTTGTAAGTTGGTTCGCACGAAACAGAAAATGTGAAATAGAAATACTGATACCAATATAAAACGTAAACACATAACCTTCCCTCTTTAATGGGGATGCAAATAAAATGTCATGAAAATGGTAAAGCAGGTATAATATTATGCGAATTTAATAATTGCATATCTTCGTACCCGAATGCAAAATATTCAAACGAAAATCAGTTTTACCACAAATATCAATAAGTTGTAGTGGCAAAAACTCACACGCTCAAGAAATATTGAGTATTTATAATATTCGATTTTATTTTCAAGCTTCTTTTATTTTCCCAGGGACTATTTTTTTTTCTTTTTTCTGATAATGAATCCCAATTAGAATCAGAAGACGGCCATTTGCCTGCCATATGGATTTCTTTAGGAAGAATCACAGGGTGCATGCACAATCTACATACATTCAGGAAATGTTGTTTTTTGTGCGTTTATTATTATTGTGTCGTAATATTTAAATAATTCATTCTATTAAATTCTAACTTTTAATGAAAGAGAACATGTAAAAAAATGGTTGGTGAAAATAATAACAAAGGGATTTGCAAATGTTATTATGTTTCCGCCTCTAACTTTTGGTAACGCGATTTTGGTGTGCTTAAATCTATAAAATAAAGTGAACATTTTTACATGTAGGTATGTTACTGAGATATAACTTTAATAAATATAACGTTTTTAGTTCATTTGGGACATTTTGTTTGCTAAAGAAAATTTGTGTAATAAATCTTTGTAGAAGGTTTATGACATTTCTAGCATTATTACAATTACATAATGTATGTAACATGCTATTTATAAAAATATATTGATAGCATTTGATACAAGTTCCATTTCCATTTTTTACAATTTAATCTGCTGCAGTTTTATGTAGCAAAATCAAAAAACATTCTCATTTTTCTCCTACTAAAATACTGAAACGTCAAAAAGCAGCGCGGTGCACATAGTAAAAGTAAAATTAAAATTTTATTCGACGTCGTGCTACAACGGCAAACAATTTTTTTGTACACTGTTTAAAATGAAAATTAATTCTTTAGGAGGAAAACTCATTAAAAGATATTAGTATTCTTAAATAATGAAGTCTATATTACAATATTTCGATTCTTTATAGATAAATTCATTGTTCATCATTTCCCTATTCACGATGTTTTTTTTTTATGCCACCCTATATTCCCTTTTACGATTGGTGCTCAATGTCACATAATATTCTCCGTGCACACCGCTCGCCTACATTCAAAGGAGCATGTTACATGTGTGAGTATAAATGCTCTACCTAGTTTGTCTCAGTACACTTACTGCAGACAATAGTTTGTTGTATGTGTGAAAATTGTTTGCAAATAAAAGCGCCAAAATACAATGGTAACTCTCGGTGGTCACAAATTAGACTTTGCGCTGTGAGTTCGCCTAGTTGTTAAGTGGAAACATAAAACAGCAACCTCGCAGGTTTTGTGTGTGTTGAAATGTAACTTTAAAGGACATTTGTAGCTTTGAGGCCATTAATGGTAACACAAATGTCAAATAGTTACCATCTTATTGGAATGGAGCTTATCGACACAAAACTGAGTCCAATATCCCGTTTGGCGACTATAATTCAAGATAATAGTCACATATTTCTACTTGGGCTTCTCGAGAACAAAGAAAACTTCTACAATTTCAAGGATATCAAACGGAAGATATCCAATTAAACTTAACTCGGATGCACATTAATTCCAGTAGGAATTTTCATTAAGCTCAAGTCAGACAACCGAGACACATGCTACGTGAGCTCATGTATACCTATGCTTGAAGGGTTGTTGTGTATATTATATTATTCACTGCCTCGCAGGCGACTGTAAAGTTGTAGACGACACGCCGATGTTGACGGGGGCAATACAGGTGAAATAAACATTGACAGCTGATAAATCAGAAGAACAAAATTTGGCAGAGTATCCTTTTTTGTAGCCTTATTTGCATTTGTTTTCCTGCCCCCATCTCCAGGGGCAGGGATACACAGACACACCCACTGCGTGCATAAGTTTACGAGTATCTAGTCGGGGTCTCCCACTCTAGCACCGAACTTGACGAGTTGTGGGGGCTGAGTAATGGTAAAGATTCTCGAGAATCTCTCCAGATGAACCATGAAACCAAAAGGTGCTCTCCTCTCCCATTCCCTCCTTTCTTGTCCCACTCCTTCCTTCTCCTACTAGTCCTATCTCTTATCCCATCCTATTTCCGCCTGGGCTGGATAAAGGTGTCATACGACCCGTGCCGAATATCAACCTGGCTGGGGGCCCAGTTTCAAAAATAGCTCAAGTCGAAGACGGAGTATCCGGATACCTGGCGCCCTCCGGATTAGCTAGCCTCGTCTGTGTAATGCGGATCTCTGCACAGACGGATCTCATTTCTCCGCTACTCGTGGGTATCACTATGAACAAAAACAAATTTCTAAAAAAACAAAAAAATGAGACCGGTTCTCCTTCTAAACCGGGCAGTAGTGCGGCGACTTCGCTGACTATTGGTACAGCTCCTACGGCTGTGAGCGGTGGAAAAATCGTGACCATTCATGATTCTTCTACTGCTAGCAGCTGTAGTGGGCAAAATTCAAAAAAACCTACACGTCCTAGCAGTGGTGGGATTGTGAAATTACATGGCCCTACCACTGCTACCAGCGTATCAGGAGGCATGACCGCTCAAGCGTCTTCCAGTGAGACAGGG